>BSBM01000769.1:13396666-14870000 GCA_027924585.1 Larix kaempferi
ATGCCTGAAAAACTAGGGGTGTGGTGACGAATGCGACGGTGTCTGTCACGGTCGATATTGGGTTGAAACTTCTGTGTGCGGAGGTATACCAAAATGTCACCATACCAAGGGCCATTAGACGAGATGATGAACAAATGTTCGTTGATTATAACAGTATGGATAGATGGTGATGACAACGAAGATGGTAGGTCCGTAATGAGTTGAGCGAGTGCTAATGCTTTGGTTCTCTTTGGGGTTTTAAAATTTAGGTCATAATCTTGTAAGATAATCAGCCATTTGGAAAGACAGCCTTTTAGAAGGCAGCGATTCAAGAGATAGACCATTGGGTTGGAATTTTCCACAACCGTGGTATGGCTGAGGGGAATATAATGTCGCAGTTTCTGTACTGAAAAGATGACAGCGAGGGCCATTTTCTCTTCATGTGGGTAGCGTAGTGGTGGGCCTGATAAAGTTTGGCTCACGTAGTAAATAACATGCTCTTGGCAAGCGGAGTCTTCTTGGATGAGTACTCCAGAGACGGCATAATCTGATGCTGAAATGTAAAGGGTAAAGTCTCTTGTGAAATCTAGAGGAGAAATCAAGGGGGCACTTGTAAGTGCTTTCTTCAAGTCTGTAAAAGCTCCTTCTGCTTGGTCGTTCCATACAAAACGGGTATGAAGATGTAGCAAATAGAGGAAACCATGTACCGTGGTTGTGTAATCTAGGACAAAGCAACAAAGGAAGTTGGGACTTCCCTTGAAGGCTCTGTAGCTATCTTAATGGATGAGGTGACGATAGGTCTACTATGGCTTGGACCTTGAGAGGGTCGACGGTGATTCCTTTTTCTGAAATTATGAAGCCCAACAGACGGCCTGCTAGAATGCAAAAGACACAGTTGAGTGGGTTCAAGCGGATTTTATATTTTCGACAACGCAAGAAGACTTGTTGAAGATCATCTAAATGGTTAGATCATTTCTTAGATTCAGCCGTGAGGTCATCTAGATAAACTAATATGATGTTATTCAGGTCATGAAAACAATAAGTCATAGCTCGTTGGAAAGTGGCTCCAGCATTCTTGAGATCGAAAGGCATGACGCGATAGGAAAAGGTGCCCCATGGGGTAGTAAAAGCAGTATTTTATTGATCTTCTATACGAATTTTGATTTGGTTGTATCCAGAGAAACCGTCCACAAAAGAAATTACCTCATGCCCCGCACATGCATTGATTAGTTGGTCAATAAATGGTGTTGGGAAGTTGTCTTTGGGACAAGCTAAGTTGAGGTCATGGAAGTCAGTACATACACGGAAGGTGCCTACTTTCTTATTGACTGGTACTGGGTTTGAAACCCAGGTGGTATATGCAATAGGGTATATGAAACTTGTTGCTCGAAGCTTCTCAATTTCGGCTTTTACGGATGGAAGCTTGGATGGGTTAATGGGACGTTGTTTCTGGCGGACCGGTGATATGTTTGGCCAAGTGTCTATGTGATGTTCTACAATGGTAGGATCAAGACCAGGCATCTCGGTATAAGACCAGGCGAGGACATCTTGAAATTCTTGGAAGAGTTTCTTATAAGCTTGGGTTTCCTTTTCAATGCATGATGCGCCTAAAGAGATAAGCTCAAGTTGTTTGGGGGTGGTGGAGATGTCGATTTTTGTAATGGGCAAAATGTTAGCCATGTTACCTTCTTCAAAGGATTCTGGAGCTGGGATCGGATCTTTGAACCAATCGACCTTGGTTGGTAAGAAGTCCTTGGATTCAACGGATAGTTGGTTCGCCGTAGATGCCTCAGGGATGAAATATGATTGATGGTGCATATAATCCCAAGGGTATTCTGGTGCAGTGAGCATTTCTAGGATTTCCTCATCGGTGTGGAAGTAGTGCATCATTAAATCAATTGGTTCAGGCTTATAGGTAGTTGAAATCATGTAAACGGTATTGATTTCTTCTAAACAGGAAGATTCTGGGGGGAATATTTCCTCAATGAGCAGGGGGGATATCTCTAGGTCGGTATTATTCAATTCGTATAGTGTTGCTCTATAATATGGGATATCGGGGTAGTGATGTGAATAATGACCGTAGATGCTGCATATTGCACAAGGCTGGTTTGTGTGTAATGATTTATTGCGAGGCTGAGGGGGTAGTTCTAGTTTGACAACTGGAACGTTGGTGTCATCATCCAACATATTCATGTGTTCTTGAAGTGCCTATAGATGTGGACATAGATGGGTTGCATGGCCTATATCATCATACAAGGAGCACTTGGGGGTATTGCAGATTATTGGAGGAGTCTTCGCTAATTTGGGAGTCGCTGGGGGGGTACAAGTTGTGGATTCGGTTGTGTAGGTTTGCGGACCTCTGCCCCCATTGTACCGAGTTTGAGGGGGAACATAACTAGACGTTGATGTAGTGGCCCCTGTTGGAGGTGGTATTCTTTGGGGTTTCTTCACACCAGGTGGTGGACGGCTTTGGGGGTTCAGTACAACAGGTGGTGGATGGTTCAAAATATTCATGGTTTGTACTGGTTGTAAAAAAATGATCGAAGTCAGTGGAGGGGTGGGGGCAGGTAGGTACCATATAGGTAATCCTAACGTTAACCCTAGAAGGTTGAGTGTAGCCATTACTAGTGTGGTGATAACTCTTAAAAATGGAAATAAGAATGGTATAGTTTGAATCAGTGTTGTTTTGATATGACTAGGCACTATGGGTGGTTGTGGCAGTGGTTGAGGTTGTTGAGTATGCTATTGTTCGTTGTGTGAGAGGGTGCATAAATTGGATACTTCAGTTACCCAGAGAGGGGGTGGGATAGAAGGGAAAGTGGTGGTCATGGGAGTATCCATTTATATCCTAGGTCCGACTGAGGAGACGAATGATGTGGGTGCACTCTGAATGGGCTGTTTGATCATGGGAAGAACATTTTCAGGCGCTGCGGGGGCATTGGGATCATAGTATGTAATCTGGTCAATTTTGACTACATGTCCTTCATGGGGGAACATCATGAAGCAAAAAATTGAAGAAGCGACAACTTTCATTTTATACATGTAGCTTCATCCTAAAAGGAGATTATAATCAAGTTTGGCATTGATGACCTCTATATATATGAGAACCAGTTTGCCCCCAAGTTGTATGGGTACATTCACTAACAAACCCTGAGGTTGAGCTCCACAGCCATCGTAAGCTCGCAATGTCGTAGTTGACGGTTGTAGCATTGGGGATCCATGTTTCTGCCATATGAAAGTTGACATAACGCAGGTGGAGGCACCTTCATCGATTATGCATCGATGAACAACGAGGTTACGAATGGACACAGAAACCTAAAAAGCTAGAGATGAAGGAAGATGAGGTTCGGCTTGGTCTAAGTCGAAAGCCTTGGAGTCGTTAGGGTCTGTTAACACCCAAAAAGTGCTCACTACCTCATCTCTCTCATTACATGACTCATTCGTCCATATTTCCTACTATATTTTCCTCCAAAACCTTAAAAAACCATTAAAAAGCCTTCAAAAGGCCAAAAAAACCCCTTTTTTCCCCAAAATAATGTAAATTCCTCCAAAAATAGCAAAAACCCTTAAAAAAGGAATAAAAAATACAAAAAACAGGAAAAAGAGGGAAAAAAGGAAGCAAAAACCCTATACAATTGACCTAAACCATATGGTGCCCAAAACCATGTTGAGATATTATAACTTCAAAGAATATTATATCTGTATATTATTTATTTCGGAGATGTTTCATTCCTCCATAAAGATCTTATTGTATATCCGGAGATGTTTAAATTCCTCCGTCGGAATGTGGTAACTCGGTTTATTATACTTCCCTAGTGGAGGTCGGCCCTGTATGTGTTATGTGGGTCAAAGGGTTATTAGACCACCCTAGAGGGGTCGGCCCAGTCAGTTGTAGTGGGGTATTTAACCCATTGGTTAAATACAAGCCTACGTGTACTTGTGTAAAAGATATGTCAGAGTAGTGTATAAATAGAGGAGGTGTGTTCCTCATTTGACACACTCACTCACTCACTTGAGAATGGCGCACTTGTGGAGGAGAGGTCTGCTATGGAGAAGAAGGAGATTATGCTCAGGGTTTGCATCTTTGTATATTGCTGGTCATCTATATTGAGGAAGCTTTACTGGGTTTTCTATCCCATGAGGGTTTCCCATGATAAATCTATGTCTCTTGTGTTTATGCTATGCTTGATGTTTCTTCAGTGATCCTGTATATGCTATTATTGTGAAATTGAATGTAATGCTACTATTTTCTGTCTTAGCATATTAAATCTTAACAAACCATGGGTCAACACTCCACCACTAAAAACCTATAAATAGTTGATGGAGGCTCCCCATTTCACATCCACAATCTTCCCTATCCTCACTCTGCCAAAATCACTCCTAAAACCCTAGCTCATCCTTTTGAGCTAATTTCACATTTGAGTGCCCCTTTGGCCCATATCCAAAACACTTTGGAGAAGGAGAAGGAACAACACTGGAGCATTGGAGCAGCCCCTGGAGTACTGCAAAGGCTCCACCAACCTCACATTTGAGGTAAAATTAATACAAAATACAATTTTTATTATCTTGTCATTTCCTTTTATGCACATGCTTAGAGCAGTTTACTGTTTTATTTACTGTCTTGTTTTATCATTTTACTGAACTGCTACTAAAGAGTACCTTCTCCTTAGTAGGTTCCCATTTGCACAAGCTAGGGTAAAAACCCTAGCTACAGTTTTGGCGACTCCCCTAGTGTTCCTTTGAATTTCTGGTTATAATTTTTAGAAGTTTTTAGTTTTCTACAATATTTTTATGTTTTCCCCTTTCGACTGTCCCTTTCGGCAGTTGGGTTTGTTGCCATAAATTGCATATTTTTTCCCCACAGCTGCGATCCGACCGTGGCTTTTATTCTGCTTCCTGCGATCCGACCACGGCTTTCGGTCTGTTTCCCGCAATCTCCCCATGGCTTTCAGTATGTTTCCTGCGATCTGACCATGGATTTCAGCCTATTACCTGCGATCTGACCACGGCTTTTATCCTGTTACCTGTGATCCGACCGCGACTTTCAGCCTGTTACCTGCGATCCGCTCGTGGCCTTAAGCCTATTTCCTCCGATATTCCCACGGCTTTTAGCTTATTTCCTGCAATCTCCCCACGGCTTTTAGCCTATTTCCCACGATCCGCCCGTGGCTTTCAGCCTGTTTCCTGTGATCTCCCCGCGGCTTTCAGCATGTTTCCTGTGATCCACCCAAGCAGTTTCACCACAGACCCACGATCTGTTTTATGCACTTTTTCCCTTGTTTTGAACCCAACACTCTGCTGCAATATTTTCTGCACTTACACAACCACCTGTTTTATTTGCAGCCATACTTCCCTACAGCCTTTTTTCTGCAATTTGCTTTTTGTTCCCTTTACAGAGTTTTTTACAAAAATTGTTAAGCATTTCAATTGAAAAAGAGAAAATTTTGCATTTCAAGTTTAATTTCTGCATTGTTCTTATTAGTTAGAATGTTTCCCACCCTGTGGCACTTTTGATTGGGTTCATTAACTCTCACACACACACTCTGTCACCTAATTCAAGTGAGCCCTAAAATACTGCTTAACACAACCAACATTCTAACCCCACTTGGGGAACACATAAGAATATTGTAGTTAGGTAGGACGGGGGGGATAGGCATCCAAATAACACCCCTCAGTCACTTACAATTGAGACATAGTTGTTGTCCATTAGGGAACCAAAATCCCCTAGTATTTTTTGACACGATCACAACCAGTTTATTAGAGGGCCTCTCCCTTAGGAGGGTTGAAGTAGCCAGACTGGTTCTGGAGGCCTGAGTGGAATACCGCAATCCATTCAGTAACCGAAGGCTACCTACTCGTTGGTCTGCGTGTGGTGTTCTCTTTAGGCCCACATGGTGATAGGACTGGAGCTACAGATTCACCTTTTCTGGATGTGTCACGAACGTGGTATCTTAGTTTCCTTTCCTCTAGGATTGTCTTACCCGATGTCCCTCCTAGTAGGCGGATATCTTTAGCCACTTGGCTCTACTATCCATATTGTCTGACTTGGATTTCATCACCTTGCAGATGATATGTCTGGTTGAGTCAGAATACTATTTACCTAGGTGTTTGCATGCTCCCTTACCTCCCTTTGGTCTAGCGAGTCCACCATTTTTATTTTATAGGAAACCGGCTGCTTGTTGGTATTCTGACCATTGTTGTTGACGCTCCGCTTATTGTAGCACAGCTGTTACAGTGAGTGTTTTGAGCTGGTTGTTGACCTGAGTGCCGTCTTTTTTGCACTCTCCTTTTGCACACTCGGCTGCATTAGGGTTTTTGAGCTATTTTTCACTCAACAGAACCCCCCTGATACTTGACACCATCTGTCACCATTGAGTCCCCGATACATTCTCGGTGCCTCCGGGGTGAGCCCCCGCAACACAGTTCACTTGACATCACCTTTCATATACATAGAGCTTCATCACTCGACTCCACTCATCGACGATGTGGAGCTCCATCCCCCGGGCTTGACGCCCCTTATTTTACATCTGATTCTGAGGTAGAGTCCGAGCACCCCACTTAAACTGCACCAACCAGCCCCATGGCTGGCATGAATTCCAACCCTTTCTTTGTAAGGACCATTAGTGGAGCATCCACCACCATCCCAGCTACCACACCCGCTTTGGGTATGCCCTCGATGGGGCCCACATCCACCATTCTGATCATTGTACCCATTCCAGTGGCTAGTATACCCATCCCAACTCCACTAGTGACTCACACTACCCTTGGTGGTGTAGGACCGTCCCATACCACCTTCATTACTCCACTTGGGGGCAACATCCCCAACCCAAATCCAACCCCTCCATTTGGGGGCATTGGCCCTAATTGGCTCACAACCACCAGTATGTCACATCCTTCTACTAGTTTGCCATTCATGGCTAGTCTTAACCTTTCCTGATTTGGCCAGACTGACTAACGATCCCATCAGACATGAACTTGCGTGGCCTCACATGCCCACCAAGATCCCATCAAACATCCCTAAGTTTTAGGGCAAGGTAGGTGAAGATCCCTAGAACCATATTATGTCCTTCCATCTATGGTGTTCCTCCAACTCCATAGTGGACAACTCTGTCCAACTCTATCTATTACAACGCATCCTCACTAGCTCTACAGCTAAGTGTTACATCGAGCAGCCCCATGGGACCCATGCCACCTTTACATCCCTTTCCTCGACCTTCTTGCAGTTCTTTCAGTTACCTGTCTGCTATGACGCGGGATTTGAGATCCTACTATCTTGTAAACAAAATACGACTACCAACATCACTGACCATATTCATGAGTGGCGTCGACACTGAAGCCTCTGCAAAATCAAGTTAGATGACCGTATCTTCTTAGATTGGTTTCTAAAATCCCTCCTTCTCATCATTGCCAAGGATGTGGCATCCGAGCGACCCTAGTCTGAAGAAGAGGCCATCCTTAAAGACCAACAATTTGACCTTATTTACGCCCACTCTGGTTATCTCTATTCCATCATACCTGACTCCCCCCACGATGATTCGTCCCAACACGATGCACCAAGGGCATCCCATGCCGTAGATGGCATCATTGGCCATATTGCCTCGCATAACCAGCCCTTTTCAATAGCATGCACTAGCCCTGGCCCCGACCTTTCGTGGGATACATCCCATTCCAGAGAAACCAATTCATATGCTCCCATGGCACATCACCACCATTCCCATGGATCCTCTTGTTCACCTCAGTGCTTTGGCCATACATCCCCTGCTTACGCCCCCCCAATCGCACCTCGGCCATATTACCACTCGCAGGCCACACCAGCTCCTGTATCCTCTTAAGCCCCCTTTTCTTATTATCTACCATAGGAAGCACGTATGGAAAACCCCTAACCCATCACACAGACGTATCAGCAACCCCCACAAGGTTCAACACCTACGCCGCCTCCACCCACTTATTATCCACCGCAGCCTACTCCCGCACCTGCCCAACCGCAAAACCCACCTGCCGCCCAAGGGAAAGTATATGCCCAACAAAATCCGTAGCATAACCAAAATAACCAATGCCAACAAGGCCAGCAAAACCGCGGTAAAGGACGTAACCGCGGGAACAACCCTCCTCCGGACCAAGGTGGCCAACCCCCTAATCCCCCAAACAATAATAACGCGACACCTCCCAACAAAAACCCGGACAGGCCACCCTAGCAAGCCAAAAATCCTGATTTGTGAACAAACCATCCTTCTATTTCCAGTGTCTATGGTCATTACACACACGCTTTCCCACATTTGGAGCGGGCTCAACAACTCTAGACTGATGATGCCCACCGCCAAGGGCACACGGCTCCTTAGGTGCTGCCCAACCCCCAACTACCCCAGAATCAACCCTTGGTGTTACAAAACCCTTTGCCCACCCAAGGCATGGTGAATGCTCAACCGTTGGCTCCCCCTCAAGGAAATGTGCCACCACAATAGAGAATCACTTATGCCACTCCTGATCAACCCATGATAGACTTAGGTACCCATCACTTGTTAATGATGTCGTCACCCGATGTCAAACTTCAAACCCATCGAAACCAATATGGATCCACCCCTGAAGCCCATTCTACCGACAACAACACCAACGCTCATCCCACCGATCAGTCATTACAAATACCTCTAGCTCCTCTAGATGGCGCCTCCAAAGCCCCTCGCTTCCCACTTCGCCGCATCAACAATAACCCCAATGCTCGCACTGTGTCTAATTACAACATTGTAGATGACTAAGCCCAGTCCCCCACAGCCATGTCTGCGTTAGAGGTCTTAAGAAATGGTCCTACATAACACAAGACTTTGCTCTCAGCCATTGGTGCTATTGACCTAAATGATTCATGAATGATGGCCTTCCATTTGGACCAATCCGAACCATACCTGCCTTCCACTTTAGCGTTCCAAGTTTTTGTATCCATTTGGAATCTTGTTATCCATCAGTGCATCATCGATGAATGTGCCTCCACATGTGTTATGTCAACATTCGTTTGGCAGAAGTTGGGATCCCCTATTCTCCAGTAGTCCACCACTGCGTTGTGAGCCTACGACGGCCGTTCGGCTCAACCCCAAGGTCTCTTAGCTAATGTCCCCATCCAGTTGGCTGGTAAAACCGTGCTCATTGACATAGAGGTCATCAACACCCAACTTGATTATAACTTCTTACATGGCTGCAGTTACATGTACACCATGCGGGTGGTTGCCTCATCCGTTTTTCGTACAATGATGTTCCCCCATGATGGACGCGTGGTCAAGGTTGATCAACTCACCTATTACGATCCCAATGCCCCTGCTGCACCCGAAAATGTTCTCCCCATGGTTGAACAACCTGTTTGTGGTGCAACTACCTCGTTGGTTTCCTAAGTGGGACCCGGAGTCTACTCAGATACGATGATGACCTCAACATTCCAATCCATTCCACCACCATCACCAGCAACCAAAATATCTGACTTATGTACCATTTCCCACAATACACCAACACCCAACCATCAACCGCCCTTGCTACCCCAACCACCATTGGTACCGAGTAATGTTGGTGTTACACCCATCCATACAATCCCCTTCCTATTCCCCCCTTCGGGAGTAGTAAGCACCCCGGTTATGGCTACTCTCAGCCCCCCTGGTTTAAATTTAGGATTACCTGTATGGTACATCACGCCTCCCATTTCCCCTTTGACACCAAATGTCATCCTATAACCGATGCAACCCATCACCACTACTAGCCAACCACCTCCCGATGTCACTACCCCTTCCTCGTCCATTAATCCATCCCCTCTTATCAAGCACACTAGGGGCAGAGGCCCACAACCATACACTGCTTTACCCTCGCCCAAAACAGTTAAAACCCCCCCCGTGTTTCGTGCTCCTCCCAAATGCTCATTGTGTGATGAATTGGGCCATCCTACCCATCAATGTCCACAATTACCCACATTACAAAAGCACATGCAAATGCTTGACGACGACCCCAACATCCCGGTTTTCCAGCTGGACCCTACCCCTAAGCCTTGTGATAAATCACTGCATACCAACCACCCTTATGCAACATGCTGTATTTATGGCCATTACTCACATCATTGTCCTGATCTCCCAGATTACAGAGCGGCTCTCTACGAGATGAATAACTTGGACCTCAAGATGGCTCCCCCCGCCATTGAGGAGATCCACCCCCCAGTATGCCTGCCAACCGGAGAGATTAATACCATTTATATGATCTCTTCTACTAGCACTCCCTCGTCAACCGATTTGACAACCCAAAGTTTCCACAATGATGAGGAGATTCTAGAGGCTCTTACTGCCCCTGATTACCCCTAGGAGGATATGCACCATCATTCCTATTTCCTCTCGGAAGAGTCCTCCCCCACCATCGCCACCCAATTTTCGGTTGAGTCCAAAGTTTTCTTCCCCACCAAAGTCGACTGGTTTAAAGACCCCATTCCCGCCCCCGACGCCTTCGAGGAAGGTAACATGGCCAATATCTCACCCACAATCCACATTGATATCTCTGCCCCAACTGGCGCTCCTAAAAATATGCTAAGATAGAAAATATCATCATTTCATTTCATTTCACAACAATAGTTCATTTCATTTCACAACAATAGCATATACAGGATCACCAAAGAAACAACAAGCACAGCATAAATACAAGAGACATGGATTTATCCTAGGAAACCCTCATGGGGTAGAAAACCCAGCAAAGCTTCCTCAATATAGATGACTAGCAATATACAAAGATGAAACCAAAGACATGATCTCCTCCTCCTCCATAGCAGACCTCTTTCTCACAATTGCGCTACATTCCAAGCGAGGGAAGTGTGTCAAATGAGGAACACACCCCCCTCTATATATACACATCTCCGACTTGTACTTTATATTAACTAGGTCGGCCCCAAATTTACCACTAGGTTAAACACCCCATTACAATTGATTGGGCCGACCCCAGTAGGATGGTCTAATAACCCTTTGACCCACATAACACATACAGGGCTGACCCCCACTAGGGAAGTCTAATAACCCAAGTTACCACAATCCAACGGAGGAATGAACATCTCGGCATATACAATATGATCTTCACAGAGGAATGAAACATCTCCAGAATAATAAAGTACAAATATAATATTCTTAGAAGTTACAATATTCAACACTCCCCCTTAATGAGAAGGATATTATAACAAAATCTGCAGGAGCAAGGAGTCATCGACTACATCATACATGATACATCTATAAATCATTGGGATCTTTCTCAACATCATCAGTAACTCAACCAGTTACTGGAATATCTTCAATACTGGAACATCAACATCTTCAGTATTGAGTCTTCTGCAGTACCTGAACAGCTATAGCATCATCATCATCTGGATCCTCACAATCAACAGCATCATCGTCACACGATCATCAACATCGTCATCATACGATCATACAAATCATCATCATACGATCATCAACATCGTCATCACATCATCTCGATCTACAACATCTTGATCATCATGATCTACGGCATCTGGATCATCTCAATCTACAACATATGGATCATCATCTAGATCTACAGCATCTGGATCATCATCTCGATCTACATGATCAGTAACATCGTCATCTAGATCAACATGATCAGCAGCATCGTCATCTAGATCATCAGTATTAGTATCCACACCAATACAAGTATACACATCATCAATACAAGTATCAATACAAGTATACATAAAAGTATCCTCATCAATACAAGTATCAATACATCAATACAAGTATCCTCATCAATACAAGTATCCTCATCAGTCAAGTATACATAATAGTAGCATACCCTGCAACACACACGATCATATTACAGGATGATCAATCCCGCTCTCTTTAGGACATAGGTCCATGGATGATACAATCCTATCATGTACCTTTTCAACCGAGGTTTAGGGACGATCTAGTCCTATCATGTACCTTTTGAACCGAGGTCTAGGGATGTTGCAGTCCTATCATGTACCTTTTGAATCAAGGTCCAGGGACGCTACAGTCCTATCATCAATTCTCAGAGACAAATGTCTATGGATCAATTCTAGGACCAAAGTCTAGGGAAGATAAAATCCCCTACCTATTCATTCAGGACTTCATTCTTGGATACCTAGTCTATGGCTCAATTCTGGGACCGAAGTCCGGGGAAGATACAATCCCCTGCCTGTTCATTCAGGACTTCATTCTTGGAGACCCAGTCTATGGCTCAATTCTGGGAGCGAAGTGCGGGGAAGATACAATCCCCTGCCTATTCATTCAGGACTTCATTCTCGGAGACCCAGTCTACGGCTCAGTTCTGGGACCGAAGTCCGGGGAAGACACAATCCCCTGCCTATTCATTCAGGACTTCATTCTTGGAGACATCTTGTCTACAGATCAATTCTGGGACCGAAGTCCGGGGAAGATACAATCCCCACCTGTCCACCAAGGACTTCCTTTTCGGAGACATCTGTCTATGGATCAATTCTGGGACTGAAGTCTTGGGAAGATACAATCCCCACTTGTCCACTCAAGACTTTATTCTTGGAGACATCTCTCTACGGATCAATTATGGGACTGAAGTCCGGGGAAGATACAATCCCCACATGTCCACCAAGGATTTCATTTTTGGAGACATCTATCTACGGCTCACTTTAGGACTGAATTCCAAGGATGATCCAATCCCATCCTGTCCACTAGGGACTTCATTTTCAAAGAGATATGTCTACGGCTCTCTTGAGTATTGAAGTCCAAGGATGATCAATCCCCACTTGTCCATTAAGGACTTCATTCTCGAAGACATACGTCTACGACTCTCTTTAGGACTGAAGTCCAGGGATGATCCAATCCCCACTTGTCCACTAAGGACTTCATTCTCGAAGACAACTGTCTACGGATCAATTTAGAACCTATGTTCAAGGATGATGCAATCCCTCTTCTTTCTCGAAGACATCTGTCTATGGATCCTTTAGAACATATGTTCAAGGGTGATGTAATCCCCTTTTCAACTTAGACCCTGTCTAAGGACCATCCACCAACCTCTCTATCAGCATCACCAATATATGTATCCACATCATTGACCTCAGTGTTGATGTAGGAAATCTCATCATAAGTGACCACATCACAGCAAGGCATATATCTAGCCTGGTATTCTTCAGATACATCAACGACCAAATAATATGTCTGTACAGAGTCACATCAACTAACTATGAGGAGTTATCAGCTAACAAATTCAAGCCGAAACCCATGAGAGTGGCCATGGCTTCACATTCCAACATATCAATTCTTCTCAAGATTTCCACAACATACTTTCCCTAGTTGAGAAAGATTCCTTCTGAGCCTTTTCATTCTTCTGGAAATGCATCAATCCAAGATCATTCATCTCGAACTCTGTAGCTAGCTTCTTCTTTCTTTCCATGATCCATTTCTCATTCCCTGTCAGAAAGAGATCATTTACATATAATAATAGTATGATCCATAACCTTAAGGTAAAGGTTAGGAACAACTTTACTTCTGGTAAGAAACTGTCAATTTTTCCTCTATGACTAAACATCATTAACACTCTGCATTGAGTGATCTTCTACAAATCTATCTATTCCATCTCTCGTCATATGGGTCTACGGATATGAGCCTGGAGATCATTCGAACTATGTGGTGAGTTCCTTCTTGTATCCATGTCATCTGTATATAGAAACCATATTCTACCTTGTAGCAAAGGTTTAGATCCACATCATCCATGGTGATCATTAAGCTCATTAATTTACTATCGATCGTGGGTACCCGAACAGAGCTTTCTTCAATTGAATCCTTGATTCCCACTTCTTCTTCAATTACATCATTAAGATAATGGTCTTATCTAGCCACTTGGAGCAAACATCTCGTCATGATTCTCTTCCTCTTTCTAGGAGAATCTTCTAGCCACGAGCCTTCTATATTATGTTTGATTTTCATATCTTCTTGTTGAACATCCATCACTTGTTCGGTGTTCATCATTCTTCATGATCTTTCCTACAAATCAAAATTAAGTACATGATTAGTAATACTTCATAATCATCAAATCATGTTGACACGTTAACCTATTATGCATACAGATATGATTTACATAGTTATGCTACTATCTTGACCAATAATTTGGTAAAACACTTTTCCATATCATGTATGCATATAGTGGCTATCTAGATGCCTTCCATCTCTACCAAAACATACTATCGAGAGTGTGCACAGCTCTCAGCATGTCAGCAAATAGGTTTCATTCTAGACAAGCAACAATGGAATGTTTGTCCAACTTACCAATCATATGCATATTAGTAGTATACTGTTCAGTGCTATATGAATGTTTACACTCAGCATGATATATTCTAGGAATACAAATATGCATACAATTATTACAAGCAATATCATTTACTATTTCAGAGATTCAAATAACAACTTAAAGACTTATCTTTTATGTTTGTGTGGTTGCCTCCCGCTTGATCTTCTATATGCCTTTTGAACTTCTATTCATTCTGTACCACTTTGCATGCGTGCAGTAGTGTCATCCTCATGATCTCATACACAAACATACATTCATTAGTATATTCTCAACATTATAATTCTAAATAATCTTGAATATGTATAGTCATGATCATAAACATTAGTATTCAAGGTTGCAGGGAAGTCTTCTTTTACTCATGCATATTCTTGTTTGATCATAGGACTCTTCTGGTTAGTTAAATCATCAATCAAGATAAGAGACATAATATGTATAAACCCTTGATCACTAACTTTATGAATAAGCATAACCAATCATACCAATTATACTTATATAAGGGATCCTAACAAAAGGTAAGATTCCAACTTGACATAGGAAAACATACCTGGATTAGTATACCTGCTTAGTTATGTCTAACATACCTAATCAATATCTTCTTTGTTCTCTTCAATGATTTAGAGATCCTGTGCTGGAACCTGCATATCTCATAGGTTAAGCATAATAGATCAAATTCCTACATACCTCGTAAGTAGAACTTCTATGTGATCAAAGATTATGGAGGAGTCTTTGTCTTCATGTTGTCATGGTCATGGAACTTGATTTGTCTTCCGTGATGTACCTGTATCTTGTTAGTAGACAACATCAACCTCATACAACCCCACAGTGCATTAGTACAATCATATAACCCTAATCAACAAATTTCTTCTATCATTCACATTCATACTTTTATTAGGGTGATACGACAATTCTAACATTGTACTAACCTAAATAATATGAAGCCAAACATATTATGAACTTAATCAAGAATCAGATTTTAAGACATACCTATATCTCCTTAAGTCATACCTGTCGAGACTTCTTGTAGTCTTCTTATGTAAGGCCTTAGCCTCAACTCCCCCTGAAATTGGATCTGGAGCTCGATTGGGGTTTGTTAGAGAAACCCTAAAAATTCAATCTTTGACTTTCATACTTCTGAATGGATGGAAGGATGTGTCTTGCTGAGCTGATCAAACTTGCATACTTCAATTTTGAAATCTCCAAAATTTGACCCCTCAAAAATTGCCTTTGAAACTTTTGGATCTTCTGGACAGGATCCCAAACCAGGGTTTGATGGAGCCCACCCTTCTGCCTAATCAGAAGGTTCGATCCAAGGCTCTAAACTATTATTTTTCTGAGGAGCTTCCAACCGTGGTCACAGACTTCAAAAATTCCAACTTTTGCTGAAGCCCTAATTTTCCATCTTTCCGATCAAAATCCCCAACTGGGGTTTGATCAAGCCTGGTCTTCTACTCAACAAAAAAATTCGATCTTGGTCTCTAAGTTTCAATTTTCCTGAGTAGCATTCAACCGTGGACTCCGATTCCAAAAATTCCAACTTTCTTCGAAACCCTAAATTCCGGAAGCCATGAATCAAGGTGCTCCGAAAATAATTATGTTTTGACAGAAATATGTACCTGATTGTTTCTAATGTAACTCTGAACTTTTCGATCCACAAGGTCTGAAATTTTTTTTTGTGGTAGCGTGACCTGTCATCTTTCCATTCTGACAGGTCTGACCTCAATTGGATTTTCTGAGAGATATTTATGCTAAGTGTCGCAACGTGACCTGCTATGGGTTAAAACAGGAGAGCTAACTTGTACAGTGTGAAACGTATCACTGGTTCAACTTCGGCCTCTAAATTTTTTTTTTGAGATAGTACATTCTATGTACTACATGTCACATTTTATGAAATTTCATTTGGAGCTTCCTAACCCAAGTTATGACCTTTTTTCCTAGGTCACCTGATTTTGACTGAGATCTGGAAGGGGCAGAAATCCTAACTTGTACTGATAATAACTCACAAACTACAACGAATCTGAGCATTTCCTTTGGACACAAGCTACCTGGGGATGTTATCTATGACTGGTAAAGGTTTCAGATCTTGAACCTATTCCAAAATGTATTTATAGTGAAAGTTCCACGATGACTGGTTTTTTCTATACAAAACCCTAACCTTCAAATTGTCGCAAGTGAAGCAAGTGTCATAAGTGCCATACATTGCCTTCCTTCAGGTTAGCTCTGATACCATATTATGATTCAATATGCTAATACAGAAAATATCAGCATTTCATTTCATTTCACAACAATAGCATATACAGGATCACTAAAGAAACAACAAGCACAGCATAAATACAAGAGACACAGATTTATCCTGGGAAATCCTCATGGGGTAGAAAACCCAGCAAAGCTTCCTCAATATAGATGACCAGCAATATACAAAGATGCAAACCAAAGACATGATCTCATCCTCCTCCATAGCAGACCTCTCTCTCACAAGTGCGCTACATTCCAAGCGAGGGAAGTTTTTCAAATGAGGAACACACCTCCTCTATATATACACATCTCCGACTTGTACTTTATATTTACTAGGTTGGCCCCAACTTTACCACTAGGTTAAACACTCCATTACAACTGACTGGGCCAACCCCACTAGGGTGGTATAATAACCCTTTGACCCACATACCACATATAGGGCCGACCCCCACAAGGGAAGTCTAATAACCCAAGTTACCACAATCTGATGGAGGAATGAACATCTCCGGATATACAATAAGATCTTTATGGAGGAATGAAACATCTCCGAAATAATAAAGTACAAATATAATATTCTTAGAAGTTGCAATATTCAACACATCCATGGGCATATTAGGTATGCGAAGTGGTTGATCAGTTCGGAGGGAACTCAAAGATGGATCGGTAGGTGTGGCCTCAGGGGGTGAGCTGTATTGATTTCAACGGGTTTGAATATTGACATCATTTGATGACATCATTAGCAAATGGTGAGTGTTGGACTCTGTATGTTGGTAATCGACCGTCGCATAGGTAATTTTTTGCTATGTTGCAGCGGATCCTTGAGGGGGATCATTTGGAGGAGTGTTTACCACGCCTTGGTTAGATAGAGTATTTTGCAATATCATAGGTTGTGGCTGAGGAGGTGGTGCTAGCTATGCAGCATGTCCTTGTCGTTGGGCATCGTCGGTCCAGAGTTGATGCGCTCGGTCCACATGGGGGAAATTGTGCATGTAATGGTTGTAGACTCCACATATGGAACACGGGTGGTTCGTTCAAAAATTAGGGTTTTTTCCCTGTTTTGGTGGGCAATCAGGGTTTTCATTTGCAGGGGCAGCGTTATTGTTATTGGGAGGATTAGGTGGTTGTCCTCCTTGGTTTTGTTGTTGGTTATTTCCGCAGTTTCTTCCTCTTCCGCGATTCTGTTGACCTCCTTGATTACGCTGGTTGTTCTAGTTTTGAGGTTGGTTTTGTTGTGAGTATACATGCCCTTGGGCAGTAGGTGGGTTTTGAGGTCGTGCAGGCTCTGGAGTAGGCTACGGTGGATAGTAAGCGGGAGGGTTCTGAGGTGGACCTAGTGTTTGTTGCAATTGTGGGTAACTTTGAACTACTGGAAGTGTTGGAGCATGAGGTGCTGCCTGTTGAGGATAATAAGCCAATTGGGCTTGTGGGTGAACCGGAGTCTGATGGGCCTGCTGGTTATAATATGGAGGTGGTGCATAAGCTGATGGTGCTTTCCCATAACACTATGGTGGACATGAAGGTCCATGAATGTGGTGGGTGTGTATTACTGGAGCACACGAAGTTGTAGCTCCAGAATGAGATGTAGCCCTAGAAAGGTCTGGGGCGTTGTTTGTGCTTGTCATGGTGAAAGGTTTGTTTTGTGCCATAACCTAGCCAATGATATCGTTGGTGGCATGGGATGCCCTAGGTGCGTCGCTCCAGGATGGATCACCGCAAGGGGCGTCGAGTAAGATTGTGTATAGATATCTAGACAAGGCATATATGAGGTCGAAATGCTGAGCTTTTAATATGGATTCTTCTTCCAACTGGGGTCGTTCAAAAGCTACATCCTTGGTTATGAGAGGGAGGAGTGATTTGAGGAACCAATCCAAGAAGATACGATCGTCAAGCTTTATCTTGCAGAGACTACGACACTTACGCTACTCATGGATATGATCGGTGATGTGTGTAGCAGTGTTCTGTCTACAAGATAGCAGTATTTCCACTCCTACATCATAGCGTATAGGTAGTTGAAAGAACTGAAGGAAAGTTGAGGCGAGGGATGTAAACATGGGGCGTGTCCCATGTGGCTGCTCAATGTACCATTTGGCTGCAGATCCAGTGAAAGTTCTTTGTAAAAGTCAGAGTCGAATAGAATCATCTACTATGGATTTTGAGGAACAGCATAGGTGAAATGACATGATATGGTTTTGGGGGTCTTCCCCAACCTTTCCTTCAAATTTTGGGATCATTTGTTAGCCTAGCCAAGTCTGTTAGGTTAAGGCTAACCATAAATGGCAGACTGGCAGAGGGGTATGATGTTGTCATGGGGGCATAAGTGCTAGTGGTGGCCTTATGTATTAGGCCATTGCCCCCTAGGGGGGTATTTTTCATGGGAGGTATGTGCCCTCCACCCATAAGAGTTTGGGAGGGGCCCGCGCCACCAAGTGCAACGAGGGTCACAAATGGGTTGGGAAGATGTCCAAGAGGTGTTGGAATCTGAGTGGTAGCGGGGATAGTAGGTATAGTTTCCATAGGGGGCATGCTTAAGTTAGGTGGGGGTCCTGTATTGGGAAGGGGTCCCATGGTAGGCATACATAATGTAGTTGTAGGTCCCATATTAGGAATCCTTAAAGGAAGTGTGGTAGTTGTGGCTACCATGGTGGTCATTGTGGTGGCGGGGGTGGATGATGTTCCAGCAACATCCCGTGTGAAAAATTTATCGTAATGTGAACCAGCCATGGGGCTAGTGGGTGTGGTGTATCTGGGATTTTCGGATTTTGCCTCAGAATCAGATGTGAAATGAGGCACGTCAGAATTGGATGACGGGGCTCTATTCCGATGACATGTGGAGTGAAGGGAACCATACTGCCGGGGGTCTCCCCGGAAGCACCGAGTACATCTTGGAGAATAAATGGTGACAGTTTGTGAAAAAACTATTAGGTGGTAGTCAGTGGAAATCTCTAAAGACCTACTGCAACCGTGCGTGCAAGAGGGGAACGTAAAAAATAAATGGCACTCAGGCCAAAAACCAACCTCAAAACACTTACTATAACAGCTCTGCTATAGTAAGTGAAGTAATAAAAAAATGTGGTCAGAGAACCAACATGCAAACAACTCCTAGAAATAGAAAAAGTGTACTGTATGACCAAAGGGAGGTAATAGAGCATGCAAACACCTAACTAACAAGTATTATGACTCGACAAGGTATATCCTCTGCAAGGTGATGAAATCCAAGTCAGACAATATAATTTGTAGAATCAAAGGCTAGATATCCCCCTACCGGGAGGGACACCGGGTAGACAATCTTATAAGTTTGGCCACTAAGATACCCCATTCATGACACATTCGGTTGGGTGAATCTGCAGTTTGGTTCTATCGCCGTTGTACTCCCATGAGGGTGGTACAACGAGAACTACGAAAGGTATCCTTTGGTTATTGAATGGATTGCGGTATTCCGCTCAGGTTTTTGGAACCAGTCTGGCTACTTCAACCCTCCTAAGGGAGAGGCCTTCCCGATAAATTGGTGTTAAACCATGTCAACAAATAATAAGGGATTTTGGTACCCTAAATGTCAATCACTATGTCTCAATATGAAAAATGAGTCAGGGGTGTTATTTGGATACTTATCCCTTCAGTCCTACCTAGCTACAAAATTCTTTTTGTGTTCCCAAGTGGGGTTAGAATGTTGGTTGAGTTAAGGTAATTTTGTAAGGCTCGAAATTATTGTGACAAATTGTGTGTTGGTGTGGGTGTATCCCAAAACAATTTGCCTCGCATGGGCGATTTAATCACAAACTAAAATAAGGATTTTAATTTGTGAAAGAATAAAAGACGTTTCAAATGTAAATGCTTTAATAATCTTTTCAAAAAATATGGATTCTTTAAAAAGTTTTGTAAGATAAAGCAAAAAACATATGTAAAAATAAATGGATTTCTAAAGTCTTTCTTGGGCAAAATATTGAGCAATTTTAGAAATATGGTTTTAACCTTGCAATGTATGAAACTTACCACATGATAAATACTTAAAAAATATTTCTTTCAATTAGCTGAAAATTTTCAAAAAGATAAGTGAAGCATATAACCGAATATCAAATAATAATGTTGCAATAATGACACAGTGGCTGTAAAAAATTGCAGAAATTAACACTGAAAAAATGGGGTGATTGGGAGATTTTTTTTTGGAAAAATCGGCTGAACCGAAACAGGAAATATCCTAGCTGTCAGGTCAAATCCCACGATGAGCCGCGCAGAGATGTGGGCGAAAGCCACGATGTGAATCATGGCGTAGTGGTCAAAAGTCACGATGATCCACGCCGAAAAATGCCAAACAGTCGCGATGGACCGCATGGGGAAAGGTCGCTTAGCCGCGGTTGGCCGCGCAGAAAAAAAGTCAAAAAGTCACGATGTGCTGCGCGGAAAAAAGGCTCACAATCACAATGAACCATGCGATTGTGGATGCCGAAATTAACGATGTACAAACAGAAATCGGCCAGCGAAAAATGAACCCAAAAATTGAAATTTTGGGCTATTTTCAGGTTGCAGAAAGGGCCAATGGCTAGGGACGCTATCAAGACGCTGACTAGTATGGCAGATCTACAATTTTAAATGGGAAAAATGACTAAAATAAAGATATAAAGCAAAAAATTTAAATTCAAAAACTAGCAAAGTCGCCAAAAACTATTGCTTTGTTTTTCAACCAAGCATGTGCAAGGATGCACTTGCTAACTAGTAGCAGCAGTTTCAAATAAAGCAATGTAAATAAGAAAATATAAACTGTAGATTAATGGCAGTAAATAGTAAAATAAAGAATTCTAGATTGATAACAATAAACAATTCATAAGCATGTAAATAAAAATTAAAACTTTTGTATTACCTCAAATGGTGAGGATGGTGAGTTTTGAGCAACTGCAAGGTTGAGGTGCTCCAATGTCCAATGGTCTCTTCTTCTCCAATGCTTCAATGGTTAGGCAAAGCTCAAAAGATGGGAAAAGCTCGAGATGGATTTTGGCAGCATGAGGATAGGATGAAATATGGATGAAAAGTGTGGAGCCCCTATCACCTTTTTATAGTTTTTGGTGATGGGGAATACCATTGTGGTTTTAAGGAAACCAATGGTATTAACTTACATGGTTTAGGTCTCTTTTTCCCTCTTTTTCCTTTTTTGAATATTTTTTATATTTTTATTCCCTTTTAATATTTTTGGGGAATTTTGGACCCTTTTTTAGGGTTTTTGTGTTTTTCGAGGAAAAATATATATTTTGAGGGGAAAAAGGTGTATTATGGTCTTTTTGGTGACCTTTTGCTGGTTTTAGAGGCTCAAATGGTGGAAAAAGTGGGCAAATGGGTCATGTGAATAAGGGAATGAGCTAGTGAGCACTTTTTGGGTGTTAACAGATTGCCCCCTGATGTGTGAGGTCTGGATCTCATCGTATGGCCGATAGACATCATAGTTCTTGTCTTTTTCCTGGGGTTTGGAGAAGAGAAGAGACCGATTTGAGACTGGAACAACGACCCCTTGGAAGCTGCAAAAACTGAAAAAATACATGGCCTCAAAATGAATGAGGAATAATCTCTGATTATGGACGAGGTGGGCACACCCATGCTCGTATCAAGAGATATACATAACAATTAGGCCCAAGAAGGGGGACCTAAATAATACATAAAAAACTTTTGTTACATCATAATGGTCCAGAGGCGACATAATGCCAGGATGTACTCATGGTCATACCATGACTAATCTCAATAACTGATACACTGGAAAAGAGAAACAACCATTCTGAATAAGGTTTCAAAAAGGTTGATGAACTGTTGGAGCTGAAGGTGTCCAACATCTGTAAGGACTCAATGACTGTGAGCCAACTTCTGAGGAATTTATGTAACTGTATACTTGAGGGAGTATAAAACTAGGGTATATCTTGAAAACTGTCACTGAGCGCAACCCAGATATCCATAGGAATGTGTAACTGGTTGTTTCTTCACTTAGACTCTCAAATGTGGTAGAGTCAGGTGATATCCGGGGTCTTCAACAAATAACTGAAGGGACTAATACCCTGTACGAGTCTCAACGATACGATCAAGGTGTTGAAGTTGAGCATGTGAGAAACAATCATTTGGAGAGGCACTGAGGACTCCTTTCAAAATGATCCGTAGGAACTCATCACTAATGGTGATGATTCCAAGGCATAGGGACCTCTGGTGTTAACAGAGAGAGTGATTGGAGGTAAGGTGTCTAGAGAGAGATAGATTGTAGGTCAGGGGTTTAGAGAGAGAGGGAGATTGGGGGTTAGGGGTTTAGAGAGAGAGAGAGAGAGATTGGGGGTTAGGGTTTTAGAGAGATATAGATAGATATTGGTTGTTAGGGGTTTAGAGAGAGATTGGGTGTTAGGGGTCTAGAGAGATAGAGTGAGATATATAGATAGAGATTGGTGGTTAGGTATTTAGAGAGAGATAGAGGGAGATATTGAGGGTTAGGGTTAGAGAGAGTGATAGATTTTTTTTAGGGGTTTAGAGAGACAGATTGGGTCTTAGGGTTTTAGAGAGAGATAGACAGAGAGAGAGGTTGAGGGTTGATGGTTTTGAGAGAGAGATGTTGGATGTAAGGTGTCTAGAGAGAGAGAGACGGGGAGAGATTGAGTTTATGGGTTTAGAGATAGATAGATATATATATATATATATAGAGAGAGAGAGAGAGAGAGAAATTTTAGTGGTTAGGGTTTAGGGGGATGAGAGAGAGCGAGAGAGAGAGAGAGATTTTAGTGGTTAGGGTTTAGGGGGATGAGAGAGAGAGAGAGAGAGAGAGAGAGATTGGGGGTTTGAGATTTAGATAGAGAGAGAGATTGGAGGTTAGGTGTTTAGAGAGAGAGATATTGAGGGTCAAGTGTTTAGAGAAAGAGAGATATTAGGGGTTAGGGTTTTAGAGAGAGATATTAGGGTTAGGGGTTTAGATAGATATAAATATAGTGAGAGAGATTGGGAGTTATGGGTTTAGAGAGAGAGAGAGTGATTAGGGGTTAGGGGTCTAGGTAGAGAGGTTGGGTGTTAGGTTTTTAGGGTGAGAGAGATATGGCGCTAGGGTCTTAGAAAGAGAGAGAAAGAAAGGAGATATAGAATGAGAGAATGGATGTTAGGGTTTTAGAGATAGAGAGATTCGGGGTTAGGGGTTTAGAGAGAGAGAGAGAGATATTAGGGGTTAGGGGTTGAGAGAGAGAGAGACAGATTCAAGGATAGCGGTTTAGAGAGAGAGAGAGATTGGGCGCTATATGTTTAGAGAGAGATATATATATTTGGGTTATATGTTTAGAGAGAGAGAAAGAGATTGGGGGTTCGTGATTTAGAGATAGAGAGAGAGAGAGAGATTGGAGGTTATAGGTTTAGAGAGAGAGAGTGGAGGTTAGGGTTTTAAAGAGAGAGAGACAGAAAGGGAGAGATATGGGGTTAACGGTTTAAAGAGAGAGAGATTGGCGGATAGGGACTTATAGGGAGATAAACATATTTGGGGTTAAAAGTTTAAAGATACATATAGATAGAGTGAGAGAGAGTTTTGTGGTTATGGGTTTAGAGAGAGAGGGTTATGGAGAGAAAGAGAGAGAGGTTTGGGGTTTGGAGATAGAGAGAGATTGTAAGTTAGGGGTTTAGAGAGGCAAAGACAGATTGGTGGTTAGGAGTTTAGTGAAAGAAAGATTGGGGGTTATGGGTTTAGATTTCCAGAGATAGGCTTAGGCGTTTAGAGAGAGAGAGAGAGGGGGGGCTAGGAGTTTAGAGAGGGAGAGAGAGATTTGAATTTAGGTCCTCAGTGAGAGAGAGAGAGAGATTGCAAGTTAGGTGATTAGATAGAGAGAGATTGGGGGTTAAGGGCTTAGAGAGAGAGAGATTAGGGGCTAGATGATTAGAGAGAGAGAGATAGATTGGGGGTTAGAGGTTTAGATAGAGAGAGAGAGATTACGAGTTAGGGGTTTTGAGAGAGAGAGAGATACTTGGGGTAAGGGGTTTAGAGATAAAGCGATTAGGGGTTTAGAGAGAGAGAGAGAGAGATTGGCGGTTGGAGGTTTATATATATAAAGAGAGAGAGAGGAGTTCAGAGAGGGAGAGAGAGATTTATTAGAGGCTATGGGTTTAGAGAGAGAGAGAGGGAGACAAAGATAGAGAGAAAGAGATATTGAGGGTTAGGGCTTTAGAGAGAGAGAGAGAGAGAGAGAAATTGGGTGTAATGGGATTAGAGAGATAATGATATATATAAAGAGAGATATTGGTGGTTAGGGATTTAGAAAGATTAAGATTGGGGGTTATATATATATATATAGAGAGAGAGAGAGGTTATCGGTATAAAGCTATAGAGAGGGATAGAGAGGTTGGAGGTAAGGTGTCTAGAGAGAGAGAGAGAGAGAGTGCTAGAGAGAGATTGGGGGTAGAGGTGTAGAGAGAGGATAGAGATTGGTTGTTATGGGTTTAAAGAGAGAGAGATTGGGTGTTAGGGGTTTAGCGAGATAGAGTGACATATAGAGATATAGATTGGTGGTTAGGGATTTAGTGTGTGTGTGTGTGTGTGTGTGTGAGAGAGAGAGAGAGAGAGAGAGAGAGAGAGAGAGAGAGAGAGAGAGAGAAATATTGGGGGTTAGGGGTAGCGAGAGAGAGAGAGAGAGAGATTGCTTTAGGGGTTTAGATAGACGGATTGGGGGTTAGGGTTCTAGCGAGAGATAAACAAAGATAGAGAGAGAGAGAGAGAGAGAGAGATATTGGGGGTTAATGGTTTAGCAAGAGATATATTGGGGGCAAGGGGTCTAGATATAGAGAGATAAAGAGAGAGAAAAAGAGAGAAATATTTTGGTGGTTAGGGTTTAGGGGTTGAGAGAGAGAGAGATAAAGAGAGAGAGATTGGGGATTTGAGATTTATATAGATAGAGAGATTTGAGGTTAGGTTTTTAGAGAGAGAATATTTAGGGTTAGGCGTTTAGAGAAAGAGAGAGATTAGGGGTTAGGGATTCAAAGAGAGAGAGAGAATGGGGATAGGGGTTTAGGTAGATATAAATACAATGAGAGAGATTAGGGGTGAGGGGTTTGCACAGAGAGAGAGAGAGAGAGAGAGAGATTAGGGGTTTAGAGAGAGAGGTTGGGTGTTAGGTTTTTAGGGAAAGAGAAAGAAGGAAAGAGAGAATATTTAGAATGAGAGATAATGGATGTTAGGGTTCTAGAGATAGATAGATTGAGGGATAGGGTTTAGAGAGAGAGAGATTGGGGGTTAGGGGTTTTTAGAAAGAGAGAGATATTGGGGGTTAGATGTTTAGAGAGAGAGAGATTGGGGTTTAGGGGTTTAGAGAGAGAGAGAGATTGGAGGTTTAGGGTTTAGAGAGAGAGATTGAAGGTTAGGGTTTTAGAGAGAGAGAGATAGAAAGGGGGGTATTTGGAGCTAGGAGTTTATAGATAGAGATAGATTAGGGGATAGGGATTTATAGAGATATAAAGAGATTTGGGGTTAGGAGTTTAGAGATTGAGAGAGATTGAGAGAGAGATTTTTGGTTAGGGGTTTAGAAAGAGAGATAGATTGGGGGTTATGGAGAGAGATAGATAGGTTAGGGGTTTGGAGATAGAAAGAGATTAGATTGGAGGTTATAGGTTTAGAAAGAGAGAGAATGGAGGTTAGGGTTTGAGAGAGAGAGATAGATAGAAAGGGGAAGATTTTGGGGTAGGGGTTTTGAGATAGATAGATAGATTGGGAGATAGGGATTTATAGAGAGATAAAGGGATTTGGGGTTAGGAGTTTAGAGAGAGAGAGATGTTAGGGGTTTGAAGATAGAGAGAGATTGTAGGTTAGGGGCTTAGAGAGGTAGAGAGAGATTGGCGATTAGGTGTTTAGAGAGAGAGAGAGATTGGGGGTTATGGGTTTAGATAAACAGAGAGAGGATTAGGTGTTTAGAGAGAGAGAGAGAGAGATTGGGGGTTAGGAGTTTAGAGAGGGAGAGAGAGAGAGAGAGATTGGAGGTTATGAGTTTAAACAAAGAGATATTGGGGGTTAATAGGGGTCTAGAGATAGTTAGATATCACAGGGAGAGTATGGATGGCTAGAGAGGGGGGAGGGGTAGGTGGTTGCAGAGTGGGGTTTTGGATAGAGAGAGAGAGAGAGAGAGAGAGAGAGAGAGAGAGATTGGTTGTTAGGGGTTAAGAGAGAGAGAAAGAGATTGCGGGTTTGGTGATTAGATAGAGAGAGATATAGAAAGACAAAGATTGAGGGTTAGGGGCTTAGAAAGATAGAGATTGGGGCTAGAGGTTTAGAGAGAGATAGAGAGATTGGGGGTTAGGGGTTTAGAGAGAGAGCGAGAAAGATAGAGATATTAGTGGTTAGGGGTTTAAAGAGAGAGAGACTTGAGGTAAGTGGTTTAGAGAGAAATATATCAGGGGTTAGGGGTTTAGAGAGAAATATATCAGGGGTTAGGGGTTTAGAGAGAGAGATAGAGAGATTGGGGATTAGCCGTTGAAAGAGAGAGAGAGAGATTGGGGGTTAGAGGTTTATATAAATAAATAGAGTGAGGTGTTTATAGAGAGAGAGGGAGAGTTATTGAAGGCTAGGGTTTTAGAGAGAGGGAGAGAGAGAGAGAAATCAGTTGGGTGTTAGGGGTTTAGAGAGAGAGAGAGAGAGAGAGAGAGATAGAAAAATTGACATTTGGAGTTATGGGTTTAGAGAGAGATTGAAGGTTAGGGGTTTGGAGAGAGAGAGAGAGAGAGAGAGAGAGAGATTGGAGGTTGGGATTTTAAAGAGAGAGGTATTGGGGTTTAATAGGTGTTTAGAGATAATTAGATATCGCAGGGAGAGTATGGATGGCTAGAGAGGGTGGAGGGGTAGCTGCTTGAGCAGTGGGGTTTTGGAGAGAGAGAGAGAGAGAGATATTGGGTTTTAGGGGTTTAGAGAGATAGATAGATATATATAAAGAGGGATATTGTTGGTTAGCAATTTAAATGGAGATAAATACTGGGAGTTAAGGGTAGAGAGAGAGAGAAATTGGTTTTTAAGGGTTTAGAGTGATAGATTAGGGTTTAGGGGTTTAGAGAGAGAGAGATATTGGGGGTGAATGGATTAAAAAGAGAGAGAGAGAGATTAGAGGTAATGGATCTAGAGAGAGAGAGAGAGAGAGAGAGATTGGGGGTTAGGGTTTTAGAGAGAGAGAGAGATTGGGGGTTATGTGTTTAGAGAGAGATATATTGGGGATTAAGCATTTAGAGAAGAAGAGAGAATGGAGGTTAGGATTTTAGATAGATATTATGGCTAAGGGTTTAGATAGATATATGTACAATGAGAGATATTGCGGGTTATGTGTTTAGAGAGAAAGAGAGAAATTGAGGATTAGGGGTTGAGAGAGAGAGAGAGAGAGAGATTGGGGGTTAGTGGTTTAGAGAGAGAGATATTGGGTGTTATGTTTTGAGAGAGAGAGCGAGATAGAGAGAGAAAGATTTGGGGTTAGGGTCTTAAAGAGAGAGAGGAATATGGAAAGAGATAAGATATAAAAATAGAGAGAATGGATGTTAGGGTTTTAGAGAGAGAGAGAGATATTGGGGTCTAGGGGTTCAGACAAAGAGAGAGAGATTAGAGGTTAGCGGTTTAGAGAAGAGGGGGAAAGATTAAGGGTTAGGGGTTTAGATAGAGAGAGAGAGATTGGGGTTAGATTTTAGAGAGAGAGAGATAGGGGGTTAGGGGTTTAGAGAGAGAGAGAGACATTGGGGGTTAGGGGTTTAGAGAGAGAGAGAGAGATTGGAGGTTAGAGGTTTAGAGAGAGAGAGAGATTGCAGGTTAGGGTTTTATAGAGAGAGAAATTGAGATATTTGGTGTTAATGGTTTAGAGAGAGAGATTGGGGGTTAGGGGTTTAGTGTGAGAGAGAGATATTAGGGTTTTAGAGAGAGAGATAGATTGGGGTTTAGGGGTTTAGTGTGAGAGAGATATTAGGGTTTTAGAGAGAGAGATAGATTGGGGGTTAGGGGATTAGAGATAAAGAGATATTTTCTATTAGATGTTTAGAGAGAGAGAGATTGGGGGTTAGTGGATTAGAGAGAGAGATTGGAGGGTATAGGTTTAGAAAGAGAGAGTGGAGTTTAGGGTTTTAGAGAGAGATAGCAAGGGAGAGGTATGGATTTAAGGGTTTAGAGGGAGAGAGAGAGAGAGAGAGGAAGATAGGGACTTATACAGAGATAACCATATTTGGTGTGAGGAGTTTAAAGAGATAGATAGAGAGAGAGAGAGAGAGTTTTCTGGTTAGGGGTTTTAAGAGAGAGAGATTACGGGTTATGGAGAGAAAGAGAGAGATGTTTGGGGTTTGGAGATAGAGAAAGATTGTACGTTAGGGGTTTAAAGAGACATAGACAGATTGGTGGTTAGGATTTTAGAGAGAGAGAGAGATTAGCGGTTATGGGTTTAGATTTCCAGAGATAGGCTTAGGCGTTTAGAGAGAGAGAGAGAGAGAGAGAGAGAGAGAGAGAGAGAGAGAGAGATTGGGGGTTAGGAGTTTAGAGAGGGAGAGAGATATTTGGTTAGGTCTTCAGAGAGAGAGAGATATTGGGTGTTTGGGGTTAAGAAGGAGAGAGATTGCAGGTTAGGTGATTAGATAGAGAGAGATATAGAAAGAGAAAGATTGGGGGTTAGGGGCTTAGAGAGAGAGATTGGGGGCTAGAGGAATAGAGATAGATAGATAGATTGGGAGTTAGGGGTTCAGAGCGAGATAGAGATATTAGTGGTTAGGGGTTTAGAGAGAGAGAGAGACTTGGGGTAAGGTGGTTAGAGAGAAACAAATTAGGGGTTAAAAGAGAGGAGAGGGATTGGGGATTAGGTGTTTAGAGAGAGAGAGATTGGCGGTTGGAGGTTTCTCTATATAAAGAGAGAGAGAAATTTATTGTAGGCTAGGTGTTTAGAGAGAGAGAGAGAGAGAGAGAGAGAGAGAGAGATTGAGGGTTAGGGATTTAGAGAGAGAGAGAGATTGGGTGTTATGGGATTAGAGAGATACTGATATCTATAAAGAGAGAGATTGGTGGTCAGGGATTTGGAAAGATTAATATTTGGGGTATATATATATATATATATATAGAGAGAGAGAGAGAGGGTTATGGGTATAGGGATATAAAGAGATTGGTTTTTAGGGGTTTAGAGAAATAGATTGGGGTGTTAGGGGTTTAGAGAGAGATAGACAAAGAGAGAGAGATTGAGGGTCAATGGCTTAGAGACGGAGAGAGATATTGGAGGGAAGGTGTCTAGAGAGAGAGAGAGAGAGATTGGGGGTAGGTGTTTAGAGAGAGACATAAATAGACATTCGTTGTTAGGGGTTTAAAAAGAGAGATTGGGTATTATAGGTTTAGGGAGAGAGAGTGACATATAGGGATAGAGAGTGGTGGTTAGGGATTTAGAGAGAGAAATAGATTGCTTTAGGGGTTTAGAGAGATGGATTGGGGGTTAGGGGTCTAGAGAGAGATAAATAAAGAGAGATATATTGAAGGTTAATGGTTTAGAGAGAGGGATATTGGAGGTAAGGGGTCTAGAGAGAGATAGAGATTGGATTTAGGGGTCTATATATATATATATATAGAGAGAGAGAGAGAGAGAGATAGAGGGATAGAGAGAGAGATATTTTGGTGGTTACGGTTTAGGAGTTGAGAGAGAGAGATTGGGATTTAGGTGTTTAGAGATAGAGATTGGGGGTTAGGAGTTTAGAGGAGTAGAGAGATTAGGGTTTAGAGGTTCAGAGAGAGAGAGAGAGAATGCGGATAGGGGTTTAGATAGAGATAAATACAGTGAGAGCGATTGGGGGTAAGGATTTTAGAGAGAGAGGTTGGGTGTTAGGTTATTAGGGAGATAGATCTTGGGCTAAGGTCTTAGAGAGAGATAAAGAAGGAAAGAGAGAATATATAGAATGAGAGAGAATGGATGTTAAGGTTTTAGAGATAGATAGATTGGGGGTTAGGGGTTTAGAGAGAGAGAGAGAGAAAGAGATTAGGGGTTAGATGTTTAGAGAGAGAGAGAGATTGGGGGCTAGGGGTTTGAGAGAGATAGAGATGAGGGGTTAAATGTTTAGATAGAGTTATATTGGAGGTTAGGGGTTTAGAGAGAGAAATATTTGAGGTTATAGGTTTAGAGAGAGAGATTGCATGTTAGGGTTTTAGAGAGAGAGAGAGAGATAGAAAGGGGAAGATTTGGGATTAGGGGTTTATAGAGAGAGATAGATTGGGGGATGGGGATTTATAGAGAGTTAAAGAGATTCTTGGGGTTAGGAGTTTAGAGAGAGAGAGATATTGAGAGACAGTTTTTTTGTTAGGGTTTTAGAAAGAGAGAGAGATTGGGGGTCATGGAGAGAGATAGATAGGTTAGGAGTTTGGAGATAGAGAGAGATTAGATTGTAGGTTATAAGTTTAGAGAGAGAGAGATTGGAGGTTAGGGTTTTAGAGAGAGAGAGATAGAAAGGGGGAGATTTTGGGTTAGGGTTTTAGAGAGATATATATATTGGGGGATAGGGATTTATAGAGAGGTAAAGAGATTTGGGGTTAGGAGTTTAGAGAGAAAGAGAAAGAGAGAGAGAGAGATTGGGTGTTTGGTGTTTAGAGAGGGAGAGATAGAAATATTGAGATTGGAGATATGGGTTTAGAGAGAGAGAGAGTGAGAGAGAGAGATTGGAGGTTAGTGGTTAGGAGAGAGAGAGAGAGAGAGAGAGATTACAGGTTAGGGGTTTAGAGAGAGATTGGGGCTAAGGGTTTAGAGGGAAAGAGAATGGGGGTTAATAGGGGTTTAGAGATGGTTAGATATTACAGGGAGAGTATGGATGGTTAATGGTGGGGGGAAGATAGGCATATAGAGGGGGGTACGTGGGTGAGGATTGGGGTTTTCCTGGAAAGAGAGAGAGAGAGAGAGAGTTATGGGCACATAGAGATAATGTTATATATAAAGAGAGAGATTGGTGGTTAAGGATTTATAGAGATAAATATTGGGGGTTATGGGTTATATATATATTGGGAGTTTTTACGGGCTTATTGAGATAGATTGAGAGTTAGGGGTTTAGAGAGAGAGATAAATTGGGGGTTATGGGTTTAGATTTCCAGAGAGGGGCGTAGGCGTTGAGAGAGAGAGAGAGAGAGAGAGAGAGAGAGAGATTGGGGGTTAGGAGTTTAGAGAGGGAGGGGGAGATTTGGATTTACGTCTTCAGAGAGAGAGAGAGAGATTGGGTGTTAGGGGTTAAGAAAGAGAGAGATTGCAGGTTAAGTGATTAGATAGAGAGAGATATAGAAAGAGAAAGATTAGGGGTTAGAGGCTTAGAGAGAGAGATTGGGGGCTAGAGGATTAGAGAGAGATAGATATATTGGGGGTTAGGGGTTCAGAGTGAGATAGAGATATTAGTGGTTAGGGGTTTAGAGAGAGAGAGAGACTTGGGGTAAGGGGTTTATAGAGAAAGAAATTAGGGGTTAAGAGAGAGGAAAGGGATTGAGGATTAGGTGTTGGGAGAGAGAGAGAGAGAGAGATTGACCGTTGGAGGTTTATCTATATAAAGAGAGAGAGGGGGGGGGTTTAGAGAGAGATATTGGTGGTTAGGGATTTAGAAAGATTAATATTTGGGGTATATATATATATAGAGAGAGAGAGAGAGGGTTATGGGTATAGGGATATAGAGAGATTGGTTTGTAGGGGTTTAGAGAAACAAATTGGGGTGTTAGGGGTTTAGATAGAGATAGACAGAGAGAGAGAGATTGAGGGTCAATGGCTTAGAGAGGGAGAGAGATATTGGAGGTAAGGTGTGTAGAGAGAGAGAGAGAGAGAGAGATTGGGGGTAGGTGTTTAGAGAGATAGATAGATAGAGATTCGTTGTTAGGGTTTTAAAGAAAGAGATTGGGTGTTAGAGGTTTAGAGAGACATAGTGACATATAGAGATAGAGGGTGGTGGTTAGGGATTTAGAGAGAGAGAGAGAGATATTGATTTAAGGGTTTAGAGAGATGGATTAGGGGTTAGGGGACTAGAGAGAGATAGACAAAGAGATAGAGATATTGAGGGTTAATCATTTAGAGAGAGGGATATTAGAGGTAAGGGGTCTAGAGAGAGAGAGATATTTTGGTGGTTAGGATTTAGGAGTTGAGAGAGAAAGAGAGAGAGAGAGAGAGAGAGATTGGGGATTTGAGATTTAGATAGATAGAGAGATTGGGAGTTAAGTGTTTATAGATAGAGAGATTGGGGGTTAGAAGTTTAGAGAAGGTGAGAGATTAGGGTTTAGAGGTTCAGAGAGAGAGAGGGAATGGGGATAGGTGTTTAGATAGATATAAATATAGTGAGAGCAATTGGAGGTCAGGAGTTTAGAGAGGGAGAGAAAGAGAGAGATATATATTAACGTTTAAGAGAAAGAGGTTGGGTGTTAGGTTCTTAGGGAGAGAGATCTGGGGCTAAGGTCTTAGAGAGAGATAAAGAAGGAAAGAGAGAATATATAGAATGAGAGAAAATGGATGTTAGGGTTTTAGAGATAGATAGATTGGGGGTTAGGGGTTTAGAGAGAGAGAGAGAGATATTAGGGGTTAGATGTTTAGAGAGAGAGATTGGGGGTTAGGGGTTTGAGAGAGATAGAGACGAGGGGTTAGATGTTTAGATAGAGTTATATTGGAGGTTAGGGGTTTAGAGAGAGAAATAATTGAGGTTATAGGTTTAGAGAGAGAGATTGTAGGCTAGGGTTTTAGAGAGACAGAGAGAGAGAGAAAGGGGAAGATTTGGTATTAGGGGTTTATAGAGAGAGATAGATTGGGGGATAGGGATTTATAGAGAGATAAATAGATTTGGGGTTAGGAGTTTAGTGAGAGAGAAATATTGAGAGAGATTGGGGGTTATGGAGAGAGATAGAGAGGTTAGGGGTTTGGATATAGAGAGAGATTAGATTGGAGGTTATAAGTTTAGAGAGAGAGAGATTGGAGGTTAGGGTTTTAGAGAGAGAGAGAGAGAGAAAGGGGGATATTTTCGGTTAGGGGTTTAGAGAGATTGATATATTGGGGGATATAGATTTATAGAGAGGTAAAGAGATTTGGGGTTAGGAGTTTAGAGAGAGAAATTGAGAGAGAGTTTTTGGTTAGGGTTTTAGAAAGAGAGAGAAAGATTGTAGGTTAGGGGTTTAGAGAGGCATAGAGAGAGAGATTGGGGGTTATGCGTTGAGAGAGAGAGAGAGAGAGAGTTAGGAGTTTAGAGAGCGAGAGAGAGATTTGGATTTAGGGGTTTAAAGAGAGAGAGAAAGATCAGTTTTTATGGGTTAAGAGAGAGAGAGAGATTAGGGTTAGAGGTTTAGAGAGAGATAGAGAGATTTGGGGTCAAGGGTTTAGAGTGAGAGAGAGATACATTAGTGGCTAGGGGTTTAGAGAGGGAGATACTTTGGATAAGGGTTTTAGAGAGAAAGATATTAGGGGTTAGAGAGAGAGAGAGATATTGGGGATTAGGGGTTTAGATAGAGAGAGAGATTGGGGGTTGGAGGTTTATATATATAATAGAGAGAGGGACAATTATTGGAGGTTAGGGGTTTAGAGAGAGAGAGAATGAGGGTTAGAGATTTAGAGAGAGAGATAGATTAAGGGTTGTTGGTTTAGTGAAGGAGAGAGAAAGATAGAGATTGGGGGTAATGGGTTTAGAGAGAGAGAGAGAGAGAGATTGGGTGTTAGGGGTTTAGAGAGGGAGAGATAGAAATATTGAGATTGGGGATATGGGTTTAGGGAGAGAGAGTGTGAGAGAGAGAGATTGGAGGTTAGTGGTGTTGGCGGGCAAAACTACCCTATAGCAAGGAAACTAATGCTATCAACTTGGATGGGGTGACAGGTAAGTGTATTAATTGTATTGCAGAGATATTTATGAAAAGAAATGAGTTATGGACCTTAAGAACATACCTTTTAACCGGCGTTTGATCCTAGCTTTTATTTGATCCCTCGCTTAGTCCTCAAATCCACTTTCTATTCAACAAACCTGCAAAACAAACACCTTTCTCAGCGTGCCTTGGATAATATATAATGTTTGAAGGAAACAAAAGCAATGTTAAACATTTGATATTGACCAAAACAGATCCAAATTAAAATATTATTTTAGAGAACATTTAAGTTGGAACAAAAAAGACACTTCAACCTTTATTGTCAAATGTAAAATGAAGTACAAGTATACCTGACTTTGAGACAAGCTCCTGCAGCTTGATTCTGGGCTCTTGCTCTTCTCAGGCTTGGATATCTTCAGCATCAACTCCTCCAATGCAAAAATTCTCTCTTAGGTCTTTATGTCTCTAAGTTTCTCCATCTATCCATCTAACCTTTCTCCTTAGTCCTCTCTGTATTTATAGGATCAGAGAAGTAGTTCAGGTCGATATATGGTTATGGAGGAAGTTGGGGAAGTTGGGAAACTACCAGCAACTAATCCTCCTCATGAAACTAATTATTTTTTAATCATTTTTTAAGATGTACGCTACTATTGTTCAGTGAAGTAGCGTTTAGGGCGCTACTATCGTTTTTCCAGTAATGTAGGAAATGGAGTAAGTCAAAGTATCATCTAGGGTCAACATGCTCCTCCATCCCAATTGTCCTTTTGTGTGATCAACAGCTCAAGGTGATCACGGACAGAGAGGTGCAAGTTTGACCTATAACAGATGCCCCCTAATGTGTGAGGTCAGAGGGAAACGATGGCCGAAATACATTATAATCCAAAGCCAGAGGAGGAGCAAAAAACCATAGAAAACAAGTCACAAGAACACCTGCAACAAAGATCAAGGTCAGCTAGCAATTACATCTTTGACATCATATAGATGTGCAGTGTGGTACAACATGATCTCCGATACATAACAAGGAGATGTATGTAAAGCATGGCCACTTGGAATAAAAGCGTGGATCCATGTCAAACTGAGAGATCATAGCCATAACAACAAACTGGATCTATGTCTCATGGAGAGCCGAATATAAGTGAGGCTCAGTCTTGCGCAACTTGGGTGATAACAAAATGAAGTACTGTCATCCAAAATCCCAAGGTATTCATCCAAAACAACTCTAGGTACAAACCCTAACCATGTGAATAGATGAGTTGAAAGTCGAACATGGGGGGTATCGTTTGTTTACCGGTCATTGATGTATACCGTTAACAAATGCGAGGACTTCCACCGATAATGATGATGGGGTCCAAGGTACCAAGTACTATCCGCCAAGTGTGAATAGATGGACTTGGAGTCGAACACTTGGGAATCCTATCGAAGAAGAGACATTGATGTATTCTCATCATTCAACAGCAAGAAAAATTGCCACTGGTGACTGCAATCTCCAAGGTACTAACCGAAACTCTAAACTTATTTCCCAGAGTAAAATGAGTTGATGTCGATGGGAAGAAGTTCATTGGAAGGGAGGCCTTAAGGCATCCTCCATCACCCAACTAGAGGGACACTCAACTGGTAAGAGCTGATATGGAATAATATGTAACAAGACTGACACTAGGAAGGCCAACACATAAGGTCAAGGTAAACTGCAGAATGGCCGACACAGGGTATATCCTTGAACATTGAGCACAACATAAAGTGACTCAGGTAGTTTCTGATATAATGGGGTAAATAATAAGTCTGAAATGTAAGAGACATTATCAGACCCTCCATATGGTTGGAAGAATAACCAACCGGGGGAGTAAACAATTCGGAGGAAAGGTTCACCCTGAGGTAAAAAACTAAACCCAACCAACAAGATAGACTCTAGTAGGTGCTGTGTTCAAGGATAGAACGGACTGAACTGCCTTTGACAATGAAGATATGATACATCTTTCTCGTCCCTTATTCTTTTTAGATAAAAGAATACCTTTCTTGTTGTTTTATTGAGTCCAAGAAAGAATGAAAACTCAATATATCCAACCATGTAAAAGTTTAATGAGCCCATGGGAGGAAGACTCGAGACCTTCTTCATTATTTATAGAGTTCGAAGAAGAGATAGAAGATTACTCTATATTACTGATCTCTGGATTTTAATATCGAGCCGAGATCTGTTCTTGCTCGCCGGTGTTTTCAATTTTAAGGAGTCTGAAAAACTTAAACAATAACTCCATATATCTGCTCGTGGATTTTGGTATCGAGCCCAAGCATATTAATGCTCGCCGGTTTTTTCCTGTTTATAGAGTCTGAAAAACTTAAATAATCCTCTTTTCACCTATCTGTGGATTTTATATGGAACCCAGATTTGTCTGTGCTCGACGGTATTTTCTTGTTTATAGAGTTGAAAAACTTAAACAGTCCTCTACTTACCCTCTCGTGGATTTCACATCGAGCCCGAGTAGGTGAATGCTCGCTTGGTATTTTCATGTTTAGAGAGCCTGAAAACCCTAAAGAAAGGCTCCAAAAGGTCCTTTTTCGTGCAGTTAGTCTCCTCCCTCGAAAAAGTGTAAAACAATGGAAGAAGAACTCTTCTAGCGCATACAGAAGTATACCTAGAGTATACCTTTTCCGTAGTTAAACCACCTAGGCCCGGAAAAGGGGTAATTCTATACCTGAGTGGATGAGCCTTCGATTACTTTAACAAGCTCGAAGAGGACAAGCTTGCTCGACAATCTTGTTTAGGTTTAAATAGTCCAAACAAGAGCTTAAAATGACTTAAATGTTAGCTTCTAGGATCATGGCTTCATACTCTGCCAAAACTAGGTCTTCAACAAAATATTAGTCAATGCGGCAAAAAATCTCGAATGATATACGAATTTGAAATATTTAACTAGTTGACAGGGTCTAACATCAAGAGTTTTTGAACTTAGGAGATGAATCCGACAAAAATTAAATGAAAATTGAGCTTGGATTAGTATTGTACCATATGTGTGTTTCAATTGATTAATTAGGGATTTTTTGAAAATTTTGAAACTATAGAAAATTAAACAATGGTGGGTAAAAATCAAACTCGAATTCATATATATAATTTCATTTTTAAAAATCAATTTCCAAATTGTTTTGTAGGGAAAAAAATTGGGGCAACCTTTTGCAATTTCAAATCTCCATGGTGATCAAACCAAGCATCCAAACGTCGTTCTTCTTCCACCAAGTAAGTTAGAATTCACCCTACTTGCATTTTCATGGTTTAGTTTTCATTTTTTTGAGCAAAAAATTGCTTGCAACGTGATGTTCAAAACCTTTGCTGCGCAGGCGCTACTGTGTAACAGTAGCAGTAGCGTGTAAACGAGATGGGCGCTACTGTGCTTAAGCAGAGTAGCGCCCATACGTGACTGTGTAGTATACACAGTAGCGCTCACTCTTGAAAACCTATAAACAAGCACCGAGACTCAAAAAATTTTCATTTTTTGTGCAGGATGGTTCTTCAATGGAGGGAGAGAGAACATGAGGACATGGATAGGTTGTCCATGCAAGATCCGGCCACTCTCCACGCTCTCCGAAGATGCGGTTTATTGAAGTTTTACCGAACCGTAAACATGAGGGCTTTAAACAAACTGTTTCAAAGACTTATTTAGTACTGGGATGTGGATACCAATACTTTTGTCATCCGTGGGCAAACTTTGGAGCTTATCGTTGATGACATATATTTTATTACTGGTCTCTCACGGAGAGGAGATGTAATCAATCTGAAAGGGTCTTCTCATGTGGGTGTAAGATCTGTGCAAGAGTACATGAATACATATTGTGTTGCCGGAGCTGACAAATCGGGAAGCCAAGTCTTGATTTCAACCATTGAAGGCCTCCCTTTGAAAGTGATAGTGAGCATGATCAACCGAGTAGCAGGTAGTGCCTCACAACACTTAGCTTCCAGGCACTCTATGCATATTGGTGTACAATGCTTACACGGTCATGTCTATGATTGGTGTATTAGTTTACTTGCGAGCATGAAATCTCAATTGACAGGTTGCAAATCCGGAACAATGAAGAATTTTGGGTACGGTAGTATTTTGTGTACTTTCTTCTTTGAGAGGATGCCTGCTATTAGTTTGGGGATGCCTCTACCTCAGTTTAACCCCCGTGAGCCTAGACTAGGCCGTTCGGGTGACATATTCCTCCACCAGGGTGGTGGGGAAAGTCACTACTATTATCATACTGATGATTTCTGGGGGTGGTGGGAGAGGCAAGTGCCTGCTTTCGAGCAGTTTCCATATGCTAGATTAGATTTCCGTCATGATCCAGAACTAGTGCTTCCTCTAGGTGGAGCCTGGGGAGATATTGGTATGTTTAAAATTTTGAGAATTATTTAATTTTTTCAAACTTTTTCAAGTGTTTGATTTTTATGAATGAATTTGGAAGTTCTAATCAAGTGTCACATACAGATCTTGGGCTTGTTCGTCCTGAGGGACATCTTACCATCTTTGTGAGGCTAGCTGATATTGCTGCAGCAGATGCTATGTTGGGGACCCTAGAGAGAAAAATGAGTCGGTTGACTCACGAAGTTCCTGCATGCCGTATGGATCAGATACCTATTGATATGCAGGAAGATGTTTTTGGGGTGCCCCCGGCATGGCTTAGGGTGCTGCGGAAGATAGCTAGGTTAGTCATATGCTATCGCAATGCAGTAGATGATGATGAGGTCCCTCCTTCTCTATAGGAGAGGGATACATTCTATGTATATATTTTTGAGGCTACTATGCCCAGTTTTTGTACTTTTATGACTTGACTTGATAGACTTGTGACCCAAAACTCATATATATATATATATATTTTGATACAGTATCGGCTATATATAGTATCGGTAATTTAAATGCGTATGTGTTTTATATGTGCAATGTTGTTTATGAAAATGTATGATGCAAATGCCAGTCTAACACATAGTTTTCTAATGAATCAGCTAATGTGTTTAAACTTCTTGGAATGTGTTCATATATAATATAATCAAATTGTCTTTCCAATAGTCTAACTCGTAGAAACTGACGTAGCAATCCAGGATCCCTAATCTGATAGACACCTATTAACTGAAATACAATTAATTGTGAGTCAAGTCTTACCTCCAAATGTGAAATGCCATGACTAAGAGCATCTCAGAGAAGTTCTATAACTGCACTGTATTCAACCACATTATTCGTGGTAGGACCCAAACAAACCCCCCCTGAAGAGACAAGTTGGCCAGCGGGTGAATAAATGACCCAAGCTGCTGCAGCCAACTGACAGGTGTGGCGACTGGCGCCATTAGCAAATCCTAAGAAATGTTCGGTTGACATCTGGTACATGAAACGAAAAACACACATAAGATTAACTAACCAGCATAACAAAACTAGCTTTACAAAAATATACAGCTATGTTACAAGAAAAATTACTTCAGCCTAAGCGTAGTACTTCTTCAAGTAGAGCCCATTTCTAGGCTCGATCAACTTATTACCTTCGTAATCTATCAGTTCATAGGCACCTTTCTTCAATACTTTGGAAATTATAAAAGGTCTGAGCCACCTGGATTTGAATTTGCCAGGTCCTAAGGGTACTTTGTCTTGATCCCAAAGTAGGACCAAGTCTCCTTCAATGAAAACCCTAGGTTTGATGGATTTGTCGTACTGTCCTTTGACTCATTTTTTGTGGACCTCGTTTGTTGTGAGCGCGTCGCGGCGCTATTCATCCAGATGTTCTAAGTGTAACAAACGCTCTTCTAGTATTGAAGTATTTGGTAGTAACTGAACTGCTAGTTTTAGCGAAGGAATCTCACATTCAATCGGTACGACTGCTTCTATCCCATGCACAAGTTCGAAGGGAGAGAAACCGGTAGTAGTCTTAACATTGGCTCAGTAAGCCCAAAGAGCTGAGTACAGCATGATGTGCCAGTTATTTCGACTGGCATTAACAGTTCTCTGCAATATAACCTTCAAAGTTTTGTTTGCTGCTTCAACTTGTCCATTCGCCTGTGGATAGTATGAAGACGAATATTCTTCTCGAAAACCAAGCATTGTATACAACTCAGTCATCATGCTATTTTGAAAATGACTGCCATGATCAGTCACTATCTCTTTAGGTATGCCAAACCGTGCAATAATCTGATTAAAAATGAAATAAGCGGTAGTTTCTCCATCTGCCTTAACAGTAGGCATTGCCTCTTCCCACTTAGTAAAGTAGTCAACGGAAACAATGATGTAATGGTGTCCTCCAGCCGAAGCTGGATTGCACGTCATGTAATCAACCCCCCATTTTGTGAAGGGACCTGCTATATTTACAGGATGAAGAGGAGCTGGGTGTGCCCTCATTTTCTTAGTGAAAAACTGACATGGTCGACAGCGTTTCACCGCTTCCACACAATATTTAAAGATCGTGGGCCAAAAATATCTGGCACGTAGTATCTTCTGAGTTGTTCTCAACCCGGAAAGATGTCCCCCACAATCTCCAATGTGGGCATCATTTAATACTGCTTCGGCTTCTTCCCGAGTTAAGTAGCGTCATAAAATGGAATCTACCCCACGTCGATATAAAGTATCTGAGATGATAAGGTAGTTCTTCGCATGGCTTTTGAGCTTGCGTCGCTCTTCTCGAGAAAAAGTAGTAGGACACCTCAAAGTCTGGAGATATACTAAGATATCTCTGTACCATGGGTCAGAGGAAACAATGACGAAGATATGTTCATCTGGGAATGATGATTCTTCTTCAACGTACTCTAGGTCACTTGGAAATTCTAAGATTAACTCAGTGAACACTAGTGATTTTTTCAACTTGGCTGATTGGAAGACCAAATCGAACTCCTGTAGGATTACAATCTATTTATTATATTTCCCACCGATAATTAGTCGGGTGAGAACGTACTGGAAATGATTGACTTCTTCTATCACAGTAGTAGTTCGTAAAAGTATATAGTGATGAAGCCTCTGTACCGCATAGACCGCGGCAAGTGCTAACTTCTCAATGTGTGAATATTTAACCTCAAGGGCTATCAATGCGCGAGAAAGATAGTAGACAACATGCTCTTGGAGCATATCATATTCCTGAACCAAAACTATACCAATTGTATTAAGAGACGCTGCCAGGTATAAAAGAAAATCTTTTGAGTAGTCTGGCGGGCTCAACAAGGGTGCTGAAAGGGGTGCCTTTTTTAAAGCTTCAAAGGATGCTTAAGCAGCCTCATCCCACACAAAGTAGGAGTCTTGTTTGAGTAGCCTCATAAAACCTTTTGTAATTTTAGCATAGTTTATGATGAATCGCCATAAGAAATTAGACATGCCTTGCAGACTTTGGAGTTGTCGCAAGGTGCGAGGAGGAGGCAGATTTACAATCGCCTCTACTTTCAGTGAGTCGACCGTTATGCCACGACTGGAGACAATGAAGCCCAGTAGATGCCCCAATTTGACACATAACACACACTTATTACGATTCAAATGAATCTTATATTGTCTGCATCTTTCAAACACTTGTCTAAGATGGGATGGATGATCCCGGCTCTTTCGAGATCGTGCTGGGATATCATCCAAGTAAGGTTCTACAATGTGTTTGATATCATGAAAAGCGAAATTCATCACACGCTGGAAGGTAGCTCTAGCATTCTTCAAGCCAAATGGCATTTTCCGATAAGCGAAGGTCCCCCATGGGAAAATGAAAGTTGTTTTATGCTGGTCTTCGGGTTTGATTTCTATTTGATTGTATCCTGAAAAACCATCCATGAAAGAGAACATCTCATGTCCCGCACAAGCATCTATAATTTGATAGATAAATGGTGTGGGATAGTTGTCTTTCGGACAAGCTTTGTTCAAATCCCGGAAATCAGTACAGACTCTAATAGTGCCTTTCTTCTTATCAACCGGAACGGGGTTTGAAACCCATTCCATCATATCAATCGGACAGATGAAACCGGCTTTAAGCAATTTTTCAACCTCCGCCTTAATGGAGGCCGCTTTTCTAGGGTTCACGGGGCGGAGCTTTTGTCTCACAAGTTTTGCGTTGGGGTATGTCGTGATGACATGCTCCATGATGGATGGGTCAATACCTGGCATCTCCTCATATGACCAGGCAAAAACGTCGTGGAATTCTTTAAAATGTTTTGTATACAGAGCGATCTCTTCTGGAGAACAGTCTGCACCAATAAAAATGTTTTCCACGACCCCGGGTTTGGTGGAAATGTTTATTGGAATTGTTCTCGATATATTAGCCATATTTCCTTCTGCATAAACAACTCTTGAAGTAGAAGGAAAAGATGACAAATCAACCAATCCACTGGGTCTCACAGGGAATTCTCCTCTCTCAATCCTGTCTAGATCTGGAAGCATGTAGGACCTATGATGCATATGTTCCCAAGGTTGGTCCAGGCCCATCATGACTTCTAAGATGGCTTCATCAGATGGCAAAACCGTATCTAAACAATCGAACAAGTGAGTGGAATTCAGTGACCATGCTGGAGCATAGTCCATATCTGACTCAACAGAGACTGGTGGAGTCATAATATGTTCCATTGTAGTGTGTTGTGTTTCCATATAGGCCACTTCTGCAATGGACGGAGGCACAAAAGGTTCTAACATAGTAGGAAGGATCCAAGGATCAGTTCTTAAACCAACTGTGAATGTTTCGGTAGCAGTACGCACATCAGAATGCATAAAAAGAACAGGGGAGGGGAGGTCAAAAGTGCCTATTAACGACCCATACAGCCCTGCTCCTAAACTCTCATTAACCGGGGCGGTTTGATCAACTAATGGAACTGTGGTCTCCGAAGATGTCTGGTTGTTTCTCTGAGTGAAAGAAAGTTGATCGACTGTAATGATCTTACCTTCAAATGGGAACATAACAACTCGAAAAACTGCCGATGCAATGGCTCGCATGGCATATGTCCAACTCCTTCCCAATAACATATTGTAATCAAGTGGAGTGTCCAGAACTTCTACTTCTACATCAACTGTATTACCGGCCAATGTGACATCAAATGATGGCAAAACCCCATGTGGATGGAAAGTTCTGCCATCAAATGCAGTAAGCAGTGTGTTAGAAGGGGCTAACTTGGGGGAACCTAAAGCTTTCCAATAGGAAATTGACATTATGCAAGTTGACGCGCCCTCATCTACGACAGCTCGTATGATGGTCATTGGACCATGGACGACTTCAATCTGAAGAGAAACGTGGTAGGGCAACCGGTATTTGACATCAGTCATATCAAATCATGCAGACATGTTAGAGGATTCCATACTTCCAATAGCTGCCAAAAGTGCATTTCGTTGTAAAGGACAACTTTGCAAGACTTCTAAAGTAGACATGGCACAAGGGGTCTGGGCTAAATCTTCAACCACGTTGTAGTTGGAAGCGGCCCTAGTGTTGGGATTGTGCGATGCTGTTTCAAGACACCTTTCAGAATCTTGGGCATTGGGTCCACAGGTATGTGGAGTGGAGTGGAGGATTCTGGAATCTCTTTATCCTTTTTTTGTGCGTCTGGGGTATAGTTTCCTGGCTCTCGTTTGTAAGAGTGCATTCGAATTAACCATGTTAATAAAAGTTTGATCAACCATAGCATGTGTAGTGCCCCCAGTGTTGGAGGTGCCAGAAGTTGAGCTCTACCCTTTAGGGAATGGATCTTTCAGGACGATAGGATTCTTTTCTCTTAAGAGCTTCTGGGCTTCTTCAAGCAGAGGGAATTGGTGAGTAAGGTGGTTATGCTTGCAAAGTTTACAAGGGAACTTAACCTTCTTTTCCTCTTTGTTACCCTCTTCAGCATTCTCTTTTTTGGGCTTTTGTTGGTTCCCCTCTCCTTTCTTGCCATTGTTTTTGTTATTGGGCTGCCGAGGGCCCTTTTGATTGTTCTGAACCTGGTTGACAGGCTCAGAAGTAGAAGGAGAGGTTGTGACGGAAGAAACATCTGCAGTCGATTTCTTGAAAGATAAGGCATGAACCTGTTTGGTCAATGCTTCGAAAGCTGTAGAGTCAACTGAACCCACTATGCCGTCAGCATGTGGTCCAGGTTTAGGTCTACTCAGATTGGTATTCGATCGCGGTGCATCCGGTATAATCTCATACAATAACCCAGATTGTGGATAAACGAGATCTAACTGTTGGGTCCGTAGGATGGCTTCTTCCTCGTTAGATACTCCAGATGTAGCTACTTCCTTAGAAATATAAGGAAGGAGTGATTTCAAATACCACTCAAGAAGGAATTCTGGAGGTATGTTGGCCTTAATGAGCCTCTTCCGTCTTCACCACTCCTGAATGTGGTCAGATAAATGAGTGGCTTTATTTTTCCTAAATGTAGACAAAAGGTCTATTCCAGCATCATACCGAACAAGAAGCTGGAAGTGATTCAAAAAGACAGTCGTGAGATCCCCAAAATTAGAGAATGTAGCTGCAGGTAACTCAATGTACCATTTGGCTGTAGCACTGGTTAAAGTCCTTTGGAACAGTCTCAATCTAATGGAATCTTCATTTAATGAATTTGAGGAACACCATAAGTGGAAAGTAGTGACATGGTCACCAGGGTCTTCACCTGCTTTTCCTTTGAACTTTGGAATGTCCGAAGGTAACTTGGTAGGAATGATGGCCATGTAGCATTATGATACACTGGATCGTTGGTCAGTTTGGAAAGATCCGACAAGTTTAAAGTTGCCAGAAATGGTAAACGAGGCCGGTAAGACGGTACTTGATAAGTTGGGGTCGAAAAAGGGGAACCACCCATAGTTTGACCCATGAACTGCTGGTAGGGGTTTCCCCCAGCCGTCTGTTGGTAGGGGTTTCCACCTACCATCTGTTGATAGGGGTTTCCCCAAGCTACTTGTTGGTAGGGGTTGCCCCCTGCCATCTGTTGTTGTACGAAAGAATTATTGAAATTTCCCCACCCATATGAAAGTGGATTAGTGCTCTGTGGGTTCGTCCACTGTGGTTGGGTATTTTCCCCGCCATATTGCTGGTTAAAAATATTACCCCCTCCCCCTAAAAATAAGGAAAAATGGACAATACCGGCAGGCATATTACATTGATTCATGTTGGGGCCTGCAAAGGTATTGAAACCAGTGGTAGCTGATGTAGACGGTGCAGTCATGGTACTCATGACCGGCACGGTTGCAGAAGCACTTGGTCCTACAACAGGTGTGGAAATCCAAGTACTAGGTATCTGATATAATGGTTGAAAAGCAAGAGGTGGTGCTAAATTGGCTGTACTGCTAGGTCCAACAGTAGGTGTAGGGATAGATGCCATCGTTGTTGAACTTGGCATACCTAATGTACCAGTATTAAAACTAAAAGACGGAGTAGACATAAAGCTTGTCTATGCCTGACTCAGTGTAGCAGTAAAAGAAGGATTTACTGTGTTAGTGTTCATACCTATGGTGGGAGTTTGGGGAACTCCATGTTCACCTCCTAGAGTAGACATCAGATGTGCGGGAAAGGAATTATATGCACTGTAATGGGGCTGCTGGAAACCAACAGGTGACAGAAGTGGAATTCTAGGATTGGTCATAGGAGGATTGAAAGGAGTGCTATACTCCGCAGAAGTAAGATCTTCAATCTCAACTGAACTAAAGTGTCGCTGATCTGAGGTACCTGGTTGTGGTTCCTCAGGAACCTCTATTTCATGGTTTTCTATTATTGTTTGTTGTTCCTCAGGAAACTCAACTTCAAGTGGTAATTCCTCAGTAATTCCTATTTCAAGATTTTCTATTGTAAGAATTTCCTCAGGAAATTCTGTTTCAGGAATAGTTTCTGAAGAAATACCGGGGTTTACCCACTGTCGTCTAGCTGGCTGTAAAGGTTCTGTTATAACTGGTGGAAGGTTTTGAAACCTTTTTGATCTACGAAGTTCTTGATTCTCCGTGATTATATATATAAAATAACAAACTAGAACCTAGTGGCCACTACAACTAGGGGGAAAACAACACACCAACTAAAAAGTCCTAAGTATGCAAACCAGGAAAACAGGATGCCTTCTAGAGAAGAGTCTGGGATGATGAGGGCCCAGAATAGATCAACGAAGGAATAAAGACAGTTACCCAGGGTCCACAATACAATGACTAAGGGTGTAAGCACTGGAATCACCCAACCGCCCTCCCAAAGACCTGCAAGGGATTTCCTCCCATGTCTGTCTTAGGTACAGCAGATATACCCTCTGTTGTCACCTGTGTATGAATCTAAAGTCAGATACTAAGGATACCACAACACCGAAAACTCCTGGGGGAACAGTCACCGGTCGAATCAGAAGGCGTGGGTAGGGTAACTGAGCCCGAAACTCGAAAGAGTCCCCAAACGCGATCCAATCCTGGCGTATGCTTGAAACACAAAGTAGGAGGAGTATTCCCAACAATCTGATCTCGCAATGACCTACTGCATAGATCCCAGGGAAGCTTTGAGTGAAATGGATTTACCTGTGATAGTCGAACTACGATTTTTGCGTAATGTGTGATCTTGAGTGGTTTAAGGTGATTCAAACTCAAGATCCTAACCAAAACTAGTTGGTGTAGTGTATCCCTAAAAAAGAAAAATTGTTTCTATTTCATTTTTTTTTTAAATTAGGGCTGTTGTTACTCAAAAGGTAGTGCTTTTGTGTGGCGTGGTTGCAACAGGAAAGCAAAAGTGCATAAATTCAAACTTTCTGCAACAAAGCTCTTTTTATTTTCTTTTCATTTACTTCTTTTCCAAACTGAAAAAACTGAGCAAATCTACTTAAATCTCCTTTTGTTTTCTTTTTTTTCGAAATTGTACAAAATAACCTATGCCATCTTGTAACAAAAAAAAAAAAGCCTTATTAAACTTAAACTACCAAATTTTTGTTTTTTCTGTTATTATAAACGAAAAAGAACTATCAACATGGAAAGCAAGATAAGACTTGTGTGCAATGTGTAAGTATGGGTACAAAAGGTTCTTAAGCTTATAGCTGTCAAGGCACTAGCTCAAAAAATACTTGACCTACAGGTTTTTTGCAAAGAAAAAGCCTCTAAACTCGGAAACAAAGTGGGAGAAAACAAAGGAGATAGATACAAGAGGACTGACCTAAAGCATCTAACCCTAGCAAGACCACTATGTCAAGCAAAAAGTAGACAAGAAAGCTGCCAATTACCCTACTAACACAAAGAACTGAGAAAATGAATCAACCTAAAGCACTTTAAATACACTTGAAACCAGAAAAAGACAATAAGTCCAAGAAGATTGGAAATCAACAAGTTCGGAAGACACCCTAGAGGCTCTAAAATGGACCAAACCCTAAAACAAAGGATAGGATAGGTAAAGAGCAGACAAATGTTGCCACAAATAGCGGATACAAAAGTATGTAGGTTTTTAAACCAGCAACGTACAGTCAGGGCCTAAAAAGCGGAAGTGCTCACCACAAAACACAACCTAGTCTTCCAAAAAGTTATAAACAGTCCAAACGTTCCAAAGGTAAACAAGTGATCCAAAGATGGTAAAAAAACTCAAAGAAAGGTTCTATGACTTAAAAAAACTTAAAAACCTCATGCACCAGTCAAGGAGATCTAAAAGCAAAGTCAGCAGACCACTAACAGAAGGCTTCAGGAAATGTACCCTACTGTGCAATAGGGAAACTCGCGCCCCTGCAGAGATGGGCGCTACTGTATGTATAGCACAGTAGCATATGGGCGCTACTGTATGTACAACAAAGTAGCGTTCATATCTTAAAATTTTAAAAACTGACTTTGAAAAGATACAAAAAGACTGATGGAAGCAGAGAAAAATAGGCAATGGATACCTACAGGGTTTCTCAGCACATAAAAGGAGTCAAAACAGTTCTGGGAAGACAAACAAGAAAAATTTTCCTAGAACAAAAACACAACTATCCCCAGCGGAGTCGCCAGTCTGTTGGCGGGCAAAACTACCCTATAGCAAGGAAACTAATGCTATCAATTTGGATGGGGTGACAGGTAAGTGTATTAATTGTATTGCAGAGATATTTATGAAAAGAAATGAGTTATGGACCTTAAGAACATACCTTTTAACCGGCATTTGATCCTAGATTTTATTTGATCCCTCGCTCAGTCCTCAAATCCACTTTCTGTTTAGCAAACCTGCAAAACAAACACCTTTCTCAGCGTGCCTTGGATAATATATAATGTTGGAAGGAAACAAAAGCAATGTTAAACATTTGATATTGACCAAAACAAATCCAAATTAAAATATTATTTTAGAGAACATTTAAGTTGGAACAAGAAAGACACTTCAACCTTTATTGTCAAATGTAAAATGAAGTACAAGTATACCTGACTTTGAGACAGGCTCCTGCAGCTTGTCTCTGGGTTCTTGCTCTTCTCAGGTTTGGATATCTTCAGCATCAACTCCTCCAATGCAAAACTTCTCTCTTAGGTTTTTATGTCTCTAAGTTTCTCCATCTATCCATCTAACCTTTCTCCTTAGTCTTCTCTGTATTTATAGGATCAGAGAAGTAGTTCAAGTCGATATATGGTTATGGAGGAAGTTGGGGAAGTTGGCCCAAACTACCAGCAACTAATCCTCCTTGTGAAACTAATTATTTTTTAATCATTTTTTAAGATGTATGCTACTATTGTTCAGTGAAGTAGCGTTTAGGGCGCTACTATGGTGCTTATCAACTAGCGCTCATCGATTTTTAAATGTTGAGCGCTACTATGCTGAGAAGGAGTAGCACTCATAAGGCTTTGAGCGCTACTATTATACACTGGAGTAGCGTATAGGCGGTAGTCTTATTGAGGTAGAGTAGCGTTCATATCTCAAAATGATATTTTTATGGTTTTTCAAGTAATGTAGGAAATGGAGTAAGTCAAAGTATCATCTAGGGTCAACATGCTCCTCCATCCCAATTGTCCTTTTGTGTGATCAACGGCTCAAGGTGATCACGAACGGAGAGGTGTAAGTTTGACCTATAACAAGTGGTTAGGAGGGAGAGAGAGAGAGAGATTGCAGGTTAGGGGTTTAGAGAGAGAGAGATTGGGGCTGAGGGTTTAGAGAGAAAGAGAATGGGGGTTAATAGGGGTTTAGAGATGCTTAGATATTATAGGGGGAGTATGGATGGTTAATGGTGGGGGGAAGATAGACATATAAAGGGGGGTACATGGGTGAGGAGTGGGGTTTTCCTGGAGAGAGAGAAAGAGAGAGAGCGAGAGTGAGAGAGAGTTATGGGCATAGAGAGATAATGTTATATATAAAGAGAGAGATTGGTGGTTAAGGATTTAGAGAGATAAATATTGGGGGTTATGGGTTATATATATGTATATATATATATATATAGAGAGAGAGAGAGACAGACACAGAGACAGAGGGAGACAGAGAGTTTAGTTTTTAGGGGCTTAGAGAGATAGATTGGGGGATAGGGATTTAAAGAGAGAGATAAACTGGGGGTTATGGGTTGAGAGATAGAGAGAGATTTGGGGTTATGGGGAGAGAGAAAGAGAGTTTAGGGGTTTGGAGATAGAGAGATATTGGTGGTTAGGGGTTTAGAGAGAGAGAAATTGGAGGTTATGGGTTTAGATAGATAGAGATAGAGGCTTAGGAGTTTAGAGAGAGAGATAAGAGATTGGGGATCAGGGGTTGAGAGAGAGAGGGGGATTGGGGGTTATATGTCTATATATATAAAGAGAGAGGGGGGTTCAGACGGAGAGGGCAAGTTATTGGAGGCTAAGGGTTTAGAGAGAGAGAGATTGGGGGTTATGGGTTTAGAGAACCAGAGAGAGGATTAGGCGTTTAGAGAGAGAGAGAGAGAGAGAGAGAGAGAGATTTGTTGTTAGGGGTTAAGAGAGAGAGAGAGAGAGAGAGAGAGAGAATGCAGGTTAGGTGATTTGATAGAGAGAGATATAAAGAGATAGAGATTGGGGGTTAGGGTTTTAGAGAGAGAGAGAGAGAAAGAGAGATATTAGTGGTTAGGGGTTTAGATAGAGAGAGACTTGAGGTAAGCAGTTTAGAAAGAAATATATCAAGGGTTAGGGGTTTAGAGAGAGAAATAGAGAGATTAGGGATTAGGCGTTGAAAGAGAGAGAGAGAGAGATTGGGGGTTAGAGGTTTATATAAATAAAGAGAGTGAGCTGTTTATAGAGAGAGAGAGGGACATTTATTGGACGCTGGGGTTTTAGAGATAGGGAGAGAGAGAAAGATTGGGGCTAAGGAGTTTAGAGAAAGAGAGAGAAATCGGTTGGGTGTTAGGGGTTTAGAGAGAGAGAGAGAGAGATAGAAAGATTGAGATTTGGGGTTATGGGTTTAGAAATAGAGAGATTGAAGGTTATGGGTTTGGAGAGAGAGAGAGAGAGAGAGAGAGATTGGAGGTTAAGGGTTTAAAGAGAGAGGTATTGGGGGTTAATACGGGTTTAAAGATAATTAGATATCACATGGAGAGTATGGATGGCTAGAGAGGGGGAGGGGTAGGTGGTTGAGTAGTGGGGTTTTGGAGAGACAGAGCAAGAAATATATTGGGTGTTAGGGGTTTAGATAGATAGATATATATATATAAAGAGGGATATTGTTGGTTATGGATTTAAAGAGAGATAAATATTGGGGGTTATGGGTAGAGAGAGAAATTGGTTTTTAAGGGTTTAGAGTGATATATTAGGGGTTAGGGGTTTAGAGAGAGAGATATATTGGGGGTGACTGGTTTAGAGAGAGAGAGAGAGAGATAGATTGGCGGTTAGATGTTGAGAGAGAGAAAGATTGGGGGTTAAGCGTTTAGAGAAGAAGAGAGAATGGAGGTTAGGAGTTTAGAGAGATATTGGGGTTAGGGGTTTAGATAGATATATATAAAATGAGAGATATTGGGGTTAGGTGTTTAGAGAGAAAGAGATAAATTGGGGATTAGGGGTTGAGAGAGAGAGAGAGATTGGGGGTTATGGGTTTAGAGAGAGAGATATTGGGTGTTGGGTTTTGAGAGAGAGAGGGAGAGAGGGAGAGCGAGAGATTTGGGTTTAGGGTCTTAAAGAGAGAGAGGAAGATCGAAAGAGATAAGATATAAAAATAGAGGGAATGGATGTTAGGGTTTTAGAGAGAGAGAGATATATTTGGGTTTAGGGGTTTAGATAAAGAGAGAGAGAGAGAGATTGGAGGTTAGGGGTTTAGAGAAGAAGGGGAGAGATTAAAGGTGAGGGGTTTAGAGAGAGAGAGAGAGATTGGGGGTTAGGGTTTAGAGAGAGAGAGAGAGATATTGGGGGTTAGGTGTTTAGAGAGAAAGATTGGAGGTTAGAGGTTTAGAGAGAGGGAGAGATTAGAGGTTAGGGTTTTAGAGACAGAGAGAAATTGAGATATCTAGTGTTAATGGTTTAGAGAGAGAGATTGGGGGTTAGGGGTTTAGTGAGAGAGAGAGATATTAGGGGTTTAGAGAGAGAGAGAGAGATTGGGGTTTAGGGGATTAGAGATAGAGAGATATTTTAGGTTAGATGTTTAGAGAGATAGAACGAGATTGGGGGTTAGATGTTTAGAGAGAGAGAGATTGGGGGTTAGTGGTTTAGAGAGAGATAGATATTGGAGGTTATAGGTTTAGAAAGAGAGAGTGGAGTTTAGGGTTTTAGAAAGAGATAGAAAGGGAGAGATATGGAGTTACGGGTTTAGAGAGAGAGAGAGAGGCAGATAGGGACTTATAGAGAGATAAGCATATTTGGTGTTAGGATTTTAAAGACAGATAGAGAGAGTGAGAGATATTTTTGTGGTTAAGGGTTTAGAGAGAGAGAGAGATTGGGGGTTATGGAGAGAAAGATAAAGAGGATAGGGGTTAGGAGATAGAGAGAGATTGTAGGTTAGAGGTTTAGAGAGACATAGACATATTGGTGGTTAGGACTTTAGAGAGAGAGGATTAGGGATTATGGGTTTAGATTTCCCGAGAGAGGCATAGGATTTTAGAGAGAGAGAGAAAGAGAGAGAGAGATTGGGGGTTAGAAGTTTAGAGAGGGAGAGAGAGATTTAGATTTAGGTCTCTAGAGAGAGAGAGAGAGATTGGGTGTTAGGGGTTAAGAAGAGAGAGATTTTAGGTTGGGTGAGTAGATAGAGAGAGATATATAGAAAGAGAGAGATTGGGGGTTAGGGGCTTAGAGAGAGAGAATGGGGGCTAGAGGATGAGAGAGAGATATATAGATTGGGGGATAGGGGTTCAAAGCGAGATAGAGATATTAGTGGTTAGGGGTTTAGAGAGAGGGAGAGAGATTGGGGATTAGGTGTTTAGAGAGAGAGAGAGAGAGAGAGAGATTAGCGGTTGGAGGTTTATTTATAAAGAGAGAGAGAGAGAGAGAAATTTATTGTAGGCTATGGGTTTAGAGAGAGAGAGAGAGAGAGAGAGAGACATTGCTTTTGGGGGTTTAGAGAGATGGATTGGGGGTTGGGGTTCTAGAGAGATAGAGATATTGAGGGTTAATGGTTTAGAGAGAGGGATATTGGAGGTAAAGGGTCTAGAGAGAGAGAGAGATTGGATTTAGGGGTCTATATCTATATATATAGAGACCCCTCTCTCTCTCTCTCTCTATATATATATATATATATATAGAGAGAGAGAGAGAGAGAGAGATTTTGGTGGTTAGGGTTTAGGGGTTGAGATAGAGAGAGAGAGAAAGAGAGAGAGATTGGGGATTTGAGATTTAGATAGATAGAGAGATTGGAAGTTAGGTGTTTAAAGAGAGAGAGATTAGGGGTTATGAGTTTAGAGAAGGAGAGAGATTAGGTTTTAGAGGTTCGGAGAGAGAGAGAGAGAATGGGGATAGGGGTTTAAATAGATATAAATATAGTGAGAGCGATTGGCGGTCAGGAGTTTAGAGAGAGAGAGAGAAAGAGAGAGATATATATTAGCATTTTAGAGAGAGAGGTTGGGTTTTATGCTTTTAGGGAGAGAGATCTAGGTCTAAGGTCTTAGAGAGAGATAAAGAATGAAAGAGAGAATATATAGAATGAGAGAGAATGGATGATAGGGTTTATGAGATAGATAGATTGGGGGTTAGGGGTTAATAGAGGGAGAGAGAGAGAGATAATTATTAGGGGTTAGATGTTTATAGAGAGAGAGATTAGGGGTTAGGGGTTTGAGAGAGATAGAGATTGGGGGTTAGATGTTTAGAGAGAGAGATTGGGGGTTAGGGGTTTAGAGAGAGAAATATTTGAGGTTATAGGTTTAGAGAGAGAGATTGGAGATTAGGGTTTTAGAGAGAGAGAGATAGAAAAGGGAAGATTTTGGATTAGGGGTTTATAGAGAGAGATCGATTAGGGGATAGGGATTTATAAAGAGATAAAGAGATTCAGGGTTAGAAGTTTAGAGAGAGAGAGATAGTGAGAGAGAGTTTTTTTGTGAGGGTTTTAGAAAGAGAGAGAGATTGGGGTTTATGGAGAGAGATAGAGAGGTTAGGGGTTTGGAGATAGAGAGAGATTAGATTGGAGGTTATAAGTTTAGAGAGAGAGATATTGAAGTTTAGGTTTTTAGAGAGAGAGAGAGAAATAGAAAGGGGGAGATTTTGGGTTAGGAGTTTAGAGAGATAGATATATTGGGGGATAGGGATTTATAGAGAGGTAAATAGATTTGGGGTTAGGAGTTTAGAGAGAGAGAGATTGAGAGAGTGTTTTTGGTTAAGGTTTTAGAAAGAGAGAGAGATTTGGGGTTATGGAGAGAGAGAGAGGTTATGGGTTTGGAGAGAGAGAAAATGTAGGTTAGGGGTTTAGAGAGGCATAGAGAGAGAGAGAGAGAGAATTGGATTTAGGGATTTTAAAGAGAGAGAGATAGTGGTTTTTAGGGGTTAACAAAGAGAGAGAGAAAGAGAGAGAGAGAGAGAGAGATTGGGGTTAGATGTTTAGAGAGAGATAGAGAGATTAGAGGTTAGGGGTTTAGAGTGTGAGAGAGAGAGACATTAGTGGCCAGGGGTTTAGAGAGAGAGATACTTTTGGTAAGGGTTTTAGAGAGAAATATATTAGGAGTTGAGAGAAAGAGATATATTGGGTATTAGGGGTTTAGATAGAGAGAGAGGTTGGGGTTTGGAGATTTATATATATAATAGAGAGAGGGACAGTTATTAGAGACTAGGGGTTTAGAGAGAGAGAGCGATTCGGGGTTAGGGATTTAGAGAGAGAGATAGATTAGGGTTTGTTGGTTTAGTGAAGGAGATAGAAAGATAGAGATTGGGGGTAAGGGGTTGAGAGAGAGAGAGAGAGAGAGAGAGAGAGAGAGAGAGATTGGGTGTTAGGGGTTTAGAGAGGGAGAGATAGAAATATTGAAATTGGGGATATGGGTTTAGGGAAAGAGAGTGTGAGAGAGAGAGATTAGAGGTTAGTGGTTAAGAGAGAGGGGTGTACGTGGGTGAGGAGTGGGGTTTTCCGCGAGAGAGAGAGAGAGAGAGTGAAAGAGAGTTATGGGCATAGAGAGATAGTGTTATATATAAAGAGAGAGATTGGTGGTTTAAGGATTTAGAGAGATAAATATTAGGGGTTATATATATATATATGGAGAGAGAGAGAGAGAGAGAGAGAGAGAGAGTTGTTTTTAGGGGCTTATGGAGACATATTGGGGGTTATGGGTTAAAAGAGAGAGAGATTGTGAGTTAGGGGTTGAGAGAGGGAGAAAGATATATTGATGGTTAGGAGTTTAGAGAGAGAGAAATTGAGGGTTATGGGTTTAGATAGATAGAGATAGAGGCTTAGGGGTTTAGAGAGAGAGAGAGAGAGAGATTGCGGGATAAGAGTTTAGAGAGGGAGAGAGATTTGGATTTAGGGGTTTAGAGAGAGAGATATTGGGGGTTAGGGGTTAATAGAAAGAGAGATAGATCACAGGTTAGGTGATTAAATAGAGAGAGAGATAGAAATAGACATATTGAGAGTCAGGGACTTAGAAAGAGAGATATTGTGGGATAGAGGCTTAAAGAGAGATATGGAGATTGGGGGTTAGGTGTTTAGAGAGAGAGAGAGAGTGAGGGAGAGAGATATTAGTGATTAGGGGTTTAGAGAGAGAGAGAGACTTTGGGTATGGAGTTTAAAGAGAAAGAGATTAGGGATTAGAGTTTAGAGAGAGAGAGAGAGAGATAAAGAGATTGGGGATTAGGGGTTTAGAGAGAGAGAGAGAGATTGGGGGTTTTATGTATATATATATATACATAGAGAGAGGGCGTCTCGGAGGGAGAAACCAAGTTATTGGAGGCTAGGGGTTTAGAGAGAGAGAGAGAGAGAGAGAGAGAGAGAGAGATTCGAGGTTAGGGATTTAGAGAGAGAGAGAGAGAGATATTAGGGGTTGTTGGTTTAGTGAAGGAGAGAGAAAGAAGGAGATTGGGGGTAAGGTTTTTAGAGAAAGCGAGAGAGAGATTGATTGAGTATTAGGGGTTTAGAGAGGGAGAGACAAAAAAATTGAGATTGGGGTTATGGGTTGAGAGAGAGAGAGAGAGAGAGAGAGATTGGAGGTTAGGGGTTTGGAGAGAGTGAGAGAGATAGAGATAGAGAGAGATTAGAGGTTAGGGATTCAGAGAGAGAGAGAGATTGATGCTTAGGGGTTTAGAGAGAGAGAAAGAATGGGGGCTAGTAGGGGTTTAGAGATAGTTACATATCATAGGGGGCCTTTGGATGGTTAGTCTCGGGAGGAAAAGAGACATAAAGAGGGGGATAGGGGTAGATGGGTGAGGAGTGGGGTTTTGGGGAGAGAGAGAGAGAGAGAGAGAGGGAGATTTTGTGTTAGGGGCTTAGAGAGATACTGATATATATAAAGAGAGAGATTGCTATTTAGGTAATTAGAGAGAGAAATATTGGGGGCTATATATATTTTATATATATATATATTTAGAGAGAGAGAGAGAGAGTTTAGTTTTTAGGGGCTTATAAAGATATATTGGGGGTTAGAGGTTTAGAGAGAGAGATAGGGAGGTTGGGTGTTAGGTTTTTGGAGAGAGAGAGAGAGGGAGATAGAGATTTGGGGTTAGGGTCTTAAAGAGGGAGAACGAAGGAAAGAGAGGAGATATAAAAAGAGAGAGAATGTACATTAGGGTTTTAGAGAGAGAGAGACTGGGGTTTAGGGGTTTAGAGAGAGAGAGAGGTTGGAGTTTAGGGATTTAGAGACAGAGGGGGATATATTGAGGGTTAGGGGTTTAGAGAGAGAAAGAAAGAGAGATATTGGGGGTTAGGGGTTTATAGAGAGAGAGATTGGGGGTTAGGGATTTAGAGAGAGACTGGAGGTTATAGGTTTAGAGAGAGGAAGAGATTGGAGGTTAGGGTTAGAGAGAGAGAGATATAAAGGGAGAGAGAGGTTAGGGGTCTCGATATGCAAAGAGAGAGATTGGTGGTTAGGGGTTTAGATATAGAGAGATTGGAGGTTATGAGTTTAGATAGAGAGAGAGAGAGGGTTAGTGGTTCAGAGAGAGAGAGAGAGAGAGAGATTGGGGGTTAGAAGTTTAGAGAGGGAGAGAGAGATTTGGATTTAGGGGTTTAGAGAGAGAGAGAGAGATTGGGGGTTATGGTTGAGAGAGAGAGATTGTAGGTTAGGTGATTAAAGAGAGAGACAGAGATAGAAATAGAGGGATTCAGGTTAGGGGTTTAGAGAGAGAGAGGTATTGGGGGCTAGAGGATTAGAGAGAGATAGTGATCCAGGTGGATATTGGTGGCCACCCACCTTTCCAACTAGCTCAAAATAGTTTTATGGCAATTTTGGGATTGTACTATTTTTAGCAGTTTTTCGGGTCCTGAACTTCTGAGGCCATTTTGAGGCCCTAAATGACCTTTTTTGGCAATTTGGGGGGCCTAATGGTTTCCTTGAAATACATTTGGTGCCAGTCAAAAGTTGTAAATCTCGGATAGACCTTTCCAACGGGCTACCGAGCGCCCCAAACGGAGATCGTATGCGAAAGTTACGACCCTGGGAAGTTGATGTACTAACTTACCCAAACGGGGCCCACATGACTTTTGGCGCTTCATCTCCTAGGGTTAGGCTTTTGGATGTCTAGGGTTTTTGACATTCCTGTTTATTGTAAAAGGCCTTGAGAGCCTCATTGTAACCATCTTCTTGTGAAATGAGCGCAGCCGTCACAACTCTTCTTAGAGATAAGCCGCCAGCATTCCAGCAAGCTTGTTTTCCGCTGCATTTTACAGTTCTAGCTTATTTCCTTATTGAATAGAAAACCAGTTTTACTGTATATTTGTTATTTTGTGTTAAGCATCTGATAATAATCTGTATTCATTTCGTTCTGCTCATAAAATCCGGATCAAATAGAGATATTGGGGGTTAGAGGTTTAGCGAGAGAGAGAGAGAGAGAGAGAAATATAGAAATAGGGGTTTAGAGAGAGAGGGAGAGACTCAAGGTGATCTATTTAGAGAGAAATATATCAGGGGTTAGGGGTTTGGAGAGAGATAGAGAGAGAATGGGGATTAGGTGTTGAGAGCGAGAGAGATATTGGGAGTTAGAGGTTTATATAAATAAAGAGAGAGAGGTGTTTAGAGAGAGAGAGAGGGAGAGTTATTGGAGGCTAGGGGTTTAGAGAGGGAGAGAGAGAGGGGGGGTTTAGAGAAAGAGGGAGAGAAATTAGTTGGGTGTTAGGGGTTTAGAGGGGGGGAGAGAGAGAGAGAGAGAGAGAGATTGGAGGTTATGGGTTTAAAGAGAGAGAGAGATTGGGGGTTAATAGGTGTTTAGAGATAGTTAGATATCACAGGGAGAGTATGGATGGCTAGAGAGGGGTGTAGCGGTAGGTGGTTGAGGAGTGGGGTTTTGGAGAGAGAGAGAGAGAGAGAGAGAGAGATTGGGTGTTAGGGGTTTAGACAGATAGAGATATATAAAGAGTGAAATTGTTGTCCAGGGAATTAAAGAGAGAAATATTGGGGGTTATGGGTAGAGAGAAATAAATTGGTTTTTAGGGGTTTAAAGTGATAGATTGGGGTTTAGGGGATTAGAGAGAGAGAGAGAGAGAATGGGGTTTAGGGGTTTAGAGAGAGAGAGATATTGGGGGTGAATGGCTTAGAGAGAGAGATAGATTAGAGGTATGGTGTCTAGAGAGAGATTGGGTTTATGGGTTTAGAGATAGAGAGACTGAGAGAGATTGGGTTTAGGGGTTTAGAGAGAGAGAGAGAGAGAGAGAGAGAGAGAGAGAGATTTTTGGGGTTTGGGGGTAGGGGTTTTGAGAGAGAGAGATTGGGGGTTAGGGGTTTAGAGAGAGAGAAAGAGAGAGAGAGAGATTGGAGGTTAGATTTTTAGAGAGAGAGAGATTGGGGGTTAGGTTTCTAGAGAGAGAGAAATTGGGGGTTAGGCATTTAGACAAGAAGAGAGAATGGGGATTAGGAGTTTAGAGAGATATTGGGTTAGGGGTTTAGATAGATATATATACAATGAGAGATATTGGTGGTTAGGTGTTGAGAGAGAGAGAGATAAACTAGGGATTAGGGGTTGAGAGAGAGAGATTGTGGGTTAGGGTGTTAGAGAGAGAGAGATTGCGTGTTAGGTTTTTAGAGATAGAGCGAGGGAGAGATAGATTTGGGTTTAGGATATTAAAGAGAGAGAGGAAGATGGAAAGAGATAAGATATAGAAATAGAGAGAATGGACATTAGGATTTTATAAAGAGAGAGATATTGTGGTTTAGGGGTTTCGATGAAGAGAGAGATATTGGAGGTTAAGGGTTTAAAGAAGAGGGGGGGAGATTAAGGGTTAGGGGTTTAGAGAGAGAGAGAGAGATTAGGGTGTAGGTTTTGAGAGAGAGAGAGAGAGAGAGATTGGTCGTTAGAGGTTTAGAGAGAATGAGAGATTTAGAGAGAGAGAGAGAGAGATTGGTGGTTATGTGTTCAGAGAGAGACAGAGAGATTGGAGGTTTGAGATTTAGCCTTGATGGAAAGATTGGAAGTTAGGGTTTTACAGAGAGAGAGAAATGGAGATATTTGGGGTTAGTGGTTTAGAGAGAGAGATTGGGGGTTAGGGGTTTAGAGAGAGATATATATTAGGGGATAGGTGTTTAGAGAGAGAGAGAGATTGGGGGTTAGGGGTTTAGAGAGAGAGAAATATTAGGGGATAGGTGTTTAGAGATAGAGAGAGATTGGGGGTTAGGGGTCTAGAGAGAGTGAGAGAATGGGGTTTAGATGTTTAGAGAGAGAGAGAGATTAGGGTTAGTGGTTTAGAGAGAGAGAGATTGGAGTTAATATGTTTAGAGAGAGAGTGGAGGTTAGGGTCTTAGAGAGAGAGATACAAAGTGAGAGATATGGAGTTAAGGGTTTAAAGAGAGAGAGAGATTGGAAGATAGGTACTTATAGAGAGAGAAACATATTTGGGGTTAGGAGTTTAAAGAGATAGATAGAGAGAGTGGGAGAGAGTTTTGTGGTTAGGGGTTTGGGGAGAGAGAGAGAGAGAGAGAGAGAGAGAGAGAGAGAGAGAGAGATTGGGGGTTATGGGTTTAGATTTCCATAGGGAGACTTAGGTGTTGAGAGAGAGAGAGAGAGAGAGAGAGAGAGAGAGAGATTGGGGGTTAGGATTTTAGAGAGGGAGAGAGAGATTTGGATTTAGGTCTTCAAAGAGAGAGAGATATTGGGTGTTAGGGGTTAAGAGAGAGAGATATTGTAGGTTAGGTGACTAGATAGAGAGAGATATAGAAATATAGATATTGGGGGTTAAGGGATTATAGAGAGAGATTTGGGTCTAGAAGATTAAGGAGAGATATATAGATTAGGGGTTAGGGGTTTAGAGCAAGAGAGATAGATTAGTTGTTATGGGTTTAGGAACAGAGAGACTTGGGGTAGGGGTTTAGAGAGAAAGAGATTAGGGGATTAGAGAGAGGAGAGAGATTGGGGATTACGAGTTTAGAGAGAGAGAGAGAGATTGGGTGTTATGGGATTAGAGAGATAGTGATACATATAAAGAGAGAGGTTGTTAGTTAGGGATTTAGAAATATTAATATTGGGGGTTATATATATATATTGGGGGTTAGAGAGAGAGAGAGAGAGAGAGAGAGAGAGAGAGAGAGAGATTGGCGGTTGAAGTCTTATATATATATGTATACAGAGAGAGAGAGAGAGAGAGTTATTGGAGGTTAGGGGTTTAGAGAGAGAGGGAGAGGGAGAGTTACAGAGAGAGAGAGAGAGATGGTTTAGGGCTTGTGAGAGAGAGAGAGAGAGAGAGAGAGAGGGTTATGGGTATAGAGATATAGAGTGATTGGTTTTTAGGGGTTTAGAGAAATTTATTGGGGTTAGGAGTTTAGAGAGAGATTGAGGGTTAATGGTTTAGAGAGGGAGAGAGAGATTGGAGGTAAGGTGTCTAGAGAGAGAGAGAGAGATTGGGGGTAAGGTGTTTAGAGAGAGACATAGATAGAGATTGGTTGGTAGGGGTTTAAAGATAGAGACTTGGGTGTTATGGGTTTAGAGAGATAGAGTGACATATAGAGATAGAGATTAGTGGTTAGGGATTTAGAGAGAGGGAGAGAGCTATTGGGGGTTAAGGGTAGAGAGAGAGAGAGAGATTTCTTTAGGGGTTTAGAGAGATAGATTCAAGGTTAGGGGTCTAGAGATAGATAGACATAGAGAGAGAGATTGAGGGTTAATGGTTTGGAGAGAGAGATATTGGAGGTAAGGGGTCTAGAAGGAGACAAAGAGATATTAGGCTTAGGGGTCTAGAGATAGAGAGATAAAGAGAGAGAGAGAGATATTTTGGTGGTTAGGGTTTAGGGGTTGAGAGAGAGAGAGAGTGAGAGGCAAAGAGAGTGAGATTGGGGATTTGAGATTTAGATAGATTTAGATTGGGGTTTATGTGTTTAGAGAGAGAGATATTCGTGGTTAGGAATTTAGAGAATGAGAGAGCTTAGGGGTTAGGGGTTACGGGTTCAAAGAGAGAGAGAGAATGTGGATAGGGGTTTAGATAGATATAAATACATTGAGAGCGATTGGGGGTCAAGGGTTTCAAGTGAGAGAGAGAGATTAGGGGTTTAGAGAGAGAGGTTGGGTGTTAGGTTCTTACGGAGAGAGAGAGATCTGGGGCTAAGGTATTAGAGAGAGATAAACAAGGAAAGAGAAAATATATAGAATGAAAGAGAATGGATATTAGGTTTTTAGAGATAGAGAGATTGGGGTTTAGGGGTTTAGAGAGAGAGATCAGGGGTTATATTTTTAGAGAGAGAGAGAGATTGGGGGTTAGGGGTTTTGAGAGAGAGAGATATTTGAGGTTATATGTAGAGAGAGAGAGAGAGATTGGGGGTTACGGGTTTAGAGAGAGATATTTGAGGTTATAGGCTTAGAGAGAGAGGGATTGAAGGTTAGGGTTTGAGAGAGAGAGAGAGATGGAAAGGGGGATATTTTGGGTTAGGGGTTTATAGAGAGAGATAGATTGGGGGACAGGGATTTATAGAAAGACAAAGATATTTGGGGTTAGGAGTTTAGAGAGAGAGGGATTGAGAGAGAGTTTTTTGGTTAGGGGTTTAGAAAGAGAGAGAGATTGGGGGTTATGGAGAGAGATAGACAGGTTATGATTTTATAGATAGAGAGAGATTAGATTGGATGTTATAGGTTTAAAGAGAGAGAGAGAAAGATTGTATGTTAGGGTTTTAGAGAGAGAGAGAGATAGAAAGGAGAATATTTTGGGTTAGGGGTTTAGAGAGATAGATATATTGGGGGATAGGGTTTTATAAATAGATAAAGAGATTTGGGATTACGAGTTTAGAGAGAGAGAGAGAGAGAGAGAGAGAGATATGGGGTTAGGAGTTTAGAGAGGGAGAGATAGATTTGGATTTAGGGGTTTTAGAGAGAGAGAGATTTGTTGTTAGGGGTTAAGAGAGAGATAGAGATTGTGGGTTGGGTGATTAGATAGAGAGAGAGATATAGAAAGAGAGAGATTGGGGGTTAGGGGCTTAGAGAGAGAGAGATTGGGGCTATAGGTTTAGAGAGAGATAGAGAGATTGGGGATTAGGGTTGTAGAGTGAGAGAGAGAGAGATTAGTGGATAGGGGTTCAGAGAGAGAGAGATACTTGGGGTAAGGGGTTTAGAGAGAAAGATATTAGAGGTTTAGAGAGAGAGAGATATTGCGGATTAGGGGTTTAGAGAGAGAGAGAGAGATATGGGGTTGGAGGTTTATATATATTAAGAGAGAGAGAGAGAGTGGGAGAGTTATTGGATGTTAGGGGTTTAGAGAGAGAGAGAGAGAGAGGGTTAGGGTTTTAGATAGAGACACAGAGAGATTAGGGTTTGTTGGTTTAGTGAATGAGAGAGTAAGATATAGATTGTGGGTAACTAGCTTAGAGAGAGAGAGAGAGAGAGAGATCGATTGGGTGTTCGGGGTTTACATAGAGAGACAAAGATAGATATATTGAGATTGGGTATATGGGTTTAGAGAGAGAGAGGGAGAGAGATTGGAGGTTAGTGGTTAGGGGAGAGAGAGGGAGAGAGAGAGAGATTGCAGGTTAGGGGTTTAGAGATAGAGAGATTGGGGCTTAGGGTTTAGAGAGAGAGAGAGAGAGAGAGAGAGAGAGAATGGGGGTTAATAGGGGTTTAGAGTTAGTTAGATATCACAGGGGGAGTATGGATGGTTAATGGTGGAAGGAAGATAGACATATAGAGGGGGGTTACATGGGTGAGGAGTGGGGTTTTTTTTGAGAGAGAGAGATTGGGTGTTATGGGCATAGAGAGATAGTGATATATATAAAGAGAGATATTGATGGTCAGGGATTTATAGAGTGAAATATTGGGGGTTATGGGTTATATATATAGAAAGAGAGAGAGTTTGTTTTTTAGGAGATTATAGAGATAGATTGAGGGTTAGGGGCTTAGAGAGAGATAAATTGGGGGTTATGGGTTGAGAGAGAGAGATATTGGGGGTTATGGGGAGAGAGAAAGAGATGTTAGGGGTTCAGAGATAGTGAGAGATTGTAGGTTAGGGGTTTCGAGAGGTAGAGAGAGAGATTGGTGGTTAGGGTTTTAGAGAGAAAGAGAATTGGGGGTTATGGGTTTAGATAGATAGAGATAGAGATTGGGGTTTAAGAGTTTAGAGAGGGATAAAGATTTGGATTTAGGGGTTTAGAGAGAGAGATATTGGGGGTTAGGGTTTAATAGAAAGAGAGATAGATCGCAGGTTAGGTGGTTAAATACAGAGAGAGATAGAGATAGAAAGAGAGATATTGGGGGTTAGGGACTCAGAAAGAGAGAGAGATTGTGGTCTAGAGGATTAGAGAGAGATATAGAGATTGGGTTTTAGGTGTTTAGAGAGAGAGAGAGAGAGAAATATTAGTGATCAGGGGTTTAGAGACAGAGAGACTTTGGGTAAGGGGTTTAGAGAGAAAGAGATTAGAGGTTTAGAGAGAGAGAGAGAGGGGGGGATTGGGGGTTATAATTGCAGCTTCTACGACTAGTAGGTCAACTTCATTGATGGAGAGGTGGAGATAATACAAATTCTATAATTTAGGTGATTCTGGCTTGTTGTTGTCTTTTAAAATTTTCACCATTTGAATGTTTTACTTTTCTTTACCAACTCTAGTAAGGGATGTACTAATTCTAAAAAAAATGCTAAGAATCTTATGTAGAAGCCAACGAATCCTAGAATGTTTCTATCTCTTCTACTGGAGTTATCCTAGAGAGAGAGAGGTTGGAGGTTAGGGATTTAGAGACAAAGGGGGAGAGATTGAGGGTTAGGGGTTTAGAGAGAGACAAAAAGAGAGAGATTGGGGGTTAGGGATTTAGAGAGAGAGATTGGAGGTTATAGGTTTAGAAAGAGGGAGATATTGGAGGTTAGGGTTTTAGAGAGAGAGAGAGAGATAAAGGGAGAGGTTTGGGGTTAGGGATTTATAGAGAGATAGAGATATTTGGGGTTAGGAGTTTAGAGAGAGATATATAGATAAAGTGAGAGAGAGTTTTGTGGTTAGGGGTTTAGAGAGAGAGAGATACGGGGTTATGGAGAGAGAGAGAGAGGTAATGGATATGGATATATGGATATAGAGACAGATTGGAGGTTAGGGGTTTAGAGATGTAGAGAGAGAGATTGGTGGTTAGGGGTTTAGATAGAGAGAGATTGGAGGTTATGGGTGTAGATAGATAGAGAGAGAGGGTTAGTGGTTTAGAGAGAGAGAGAGAGGGTTAGAAGTTTAGAGAGGGAGAGAGAGATTTGGATTTAGGGGTTTAGAGAGAGATATTGGGGGTTAAGGTTGGGAGAGAGAGAGATAGATTGTAGGTTAGGTGATTAAAGAGAGAGACATAGATAGAAAGAGAGAGATTTGGGTTAGGGGTTTAGAGAGAGATATATTCAGGGCTAGAGGATTAGAGAGAGATAGAGAGATTGGGGTTAGAGGTTTAGAGAGAGAGAGAAAGAGAGAGATTAGTGGTTAGGGTTTTACAGAGAGAGAGACTTGAGGTAAGTGGTTTAGAGAGAAATAGATTAGGGGCTAGGGTTTTAGAGAGAGAGATAGAGAGACTAGGGATTAGGGGTTGAGAGAGAGAGAGAGATTGTGGTTTAGAGGTTTAAATAAATAATGAGAGAGAGATTTTTAGAGAGAGAGAGAGAGTTATTGGAGGCCAGGGGTTTAGAGAGAGAGAGATTGGGAGTAAGGGTTTTAGAGAAAGAGAGAGAAATCGGATAGGTGTTAGGGCTTCAAAGAGAGAGAGAGAGATAGAAATATTGAGATTGGGGTTATGGGTTTAGAGAGAAAGAGAGAGATTGAAGGTTAGGGGTTTGGAGAGAGAGAGAGAGAGAGAGAGAGAGAGAGAGATTGGGGGTTAATAGGGTTTAGAGATAATTAGATATCAAATGGAGAGTATGGATGGCTAGAGAGGGGGGAGGGGAAGGTGGTTGAGGAGTGGGGTTTTTGGGAGAGAGAGAGAGAGAGAGAGAGAGAGAAGGGGGTTTAGAGAGATAGAGATATATATAAAGAGGGGTATTGTTGGTTAGAGATTTAGAGATAGTAATATTGGAGGTTATGGGTAGAGAGAGAAATTTGTTTTTAGGGGTTTATAGTGATAGATTGGAGGTTAGGGGTTTAGAGAGAGAGATATATTGGAGGTGAATGGTTTAGAGAGAGAGAGAGAGAGAGAGAGATTAGAGGTAAGGGGGAGAGAGAGTGAGAGAGATAGAGAGAGAGATTAGGTTTATGGGTTTAGAGATAGAGAGAGGGAGAGAGATTGAGTTTAGGGGTTTAGAGAGAGAGAGAGAGAGAGAGATTGGGGGTTAGGGTTTTAGAGGGAGAGAGATATTGGGGGTTAGGTGTTTAGAGAGAGAGATTAGGGGTTAGACATTTAGAGAAGAGAAGAGAATGGGGGTTAGGAGTTTAGAGAGATATTGGGGTTAGGGGTTTTGATAGATATACATACATTGAGGGTTATCGGGGGTTAAGTGTTTATAGAGAGAGAGATTGGGTGTCAGTTTTTAAGAGAGAGAGCGAGGGAAAGAAATATTTGGGGTTAGGGTCTTAAAGAGAGAGAGGAAGATGGGAAAGATAATATATAGAAATAGAGAGAATGGACGTTAGGGTTTTAGAAAGAGAGATATATTGGGGGTTAGGGTTTTAGTGAGAGGGAGATTGGAGGTTAGAGGTTTAGAGAGAGGGAGAGATTGGAGGTTAGGGTTTTACAGAGAGAGAGAAATTGAGAGATTTGGGGTTAGTTGTTTAGAGAGAGAGATTGGGGGTTAGGAATTTCAAGAAAGATAAAGATATTTGGGTTAGGAGTTTAGAGAGAATGAGAAATAATTTTGTGGTTAGGGGTTTAGAGAGAGAGAGAGAGAGAGAGAGAGAGAGTGAGAGATATTTTTGTGGTTAGGGGTTTAGAGAGAGAGAGAGAGAGAGAGAGAGAGAGTGAGAGATATTTTTGTGGTTAGGGGTTTAGAGAGAGAGAGAGAGAGAGAGAGAGAGAGATTGGAGGTTGGGGGTTTAGAGAGAGAGAAAGAGAGAAGAAGAGAATGGGGTTAGAGGTTGAGAGAGAGAGAGAAATATATTGATTAGGGGCTATGGGTTTAGAGAGAGAGAGAGATTAGGGGTTATGGGTTTTGTGAGAGAGAGAGAGAGAGAGAGAGAGAGAGATTTGGGGTTACTAATTTAAAGGAAGAAAGAGAGAGAGAGAGAGAAAGAGAGAGATATTTGGGGTTACTAATTTAAAGGAAGAAAGAGAGAGAGAGAACAAATTTTAGGTTTTATTGTTACATGGGTTAAAGTAGTAAAGGTATTTTGGTGTTATATAAATTTACAAGGTTTTAGGACTTATGAATGTTAAAATTTGTATGTTTTATTTAAGTGTGATTTTCTATAAGTTAATGGTTACAAGTTATATGGGTTGGACGAGAGTGGCTAAAGTAGCTAAGGTTTATAGGAGGTTAAAATTATAATTACCAAGGAAAGATATCCTATCTCCTAGGTTGCATGAATAGAGTGTCAACAAAGGGGGGTCCCTCGTTAGACCACTTTAAAAACCTTGTGTATACATGGTCGACCACCCAACTTGGGGCGTTCTGGGAGGGCTTCTCTGGGAGTTACCTCCCTCCACCTATTACTAGCGCAACGGCGTCCCAGTTTCCAGCTACAGCAAAGGCACATGTGTCAAGATACCGAGTTAGGAAATTGTTTCCAGGCAATTTCCCAAAATGGTCCTTTGAAAACACTCTATACAAGACTTTCAATAGAACCCCTATGGTCAACATACTAATGCAAACAATATAAAAAATTCTATGCAATTTAATATTCATGTAAAAAATATATATTTTCTACAATCTTGTTCTCATTTAAATATTCTAATTATGTATAAACATGAAAAAAACATTGAAAAACACTTTATCAAAATTAAACAACATAACAATTTATAATCTAACAAAACTTTAAACTAAGAAAAAGCTCTAAACTATTAATTAAAACTATAACCTATTTCAACAAACTTATAATTAGTAATTTGAACTTTAACCTATTTCAACAAACACTTTATTATTGATCGGAACTATTTTATTTTAAAAAACAAATAAATTATTAACATTGATAAAAAATTTAACAAGTCTCATAACACTAATTACAAGAAAATTTATATTTCATATTTCATAAATTATAAACACAAAAACTATATAAAAAATTAAATATTCACTTTTAAATAGTAAAAAAAAATTACAATTTTTTTGAAAAATGATAAAATTAAACTGGCCCCATAGCACAAACATGGCTTAAACGGTTTTTTGTACGCCGCTCAAAGCGGTTTCATAAAACTTGAGGCATTATCTTTCAAAGGTTAAGAATATAATTGAAATATCTATCTTAAACTATTTTATTGAGTATATAAGTGAGCAACATTCTGTAATTCTACAGGACCGGATCTTACGGTAACATTCTAGAGACACCGGATCTTATTTTCCTATTGCGTTCATACTGCCAGACCTAAAACAAATGAAGTGGGGTGAAAGGGATTGGGAAACAATGCCAAACTAACATTAATGAAACTACTTAACGGATACAGCTACAAAAGTATCCGTATCCTTATGTGAGATGTGCTCCTAGGGATTCATGCTAGTGATGTACGTAGCCAAATATCACATCACGAAATGATCCTAGAAGTTATATTATGCATTAATAAATAAGGAATGCCTTAATCAAATGTAATATTTAAATGTAAATTATCTCTCTATTAAGCTAGCAATATTCTTGTTCTAGAGTATCAGTACATTAAAGACTAAATAAATTAAATTAAGTTAGATTAAATGGATTAAAAAAGTTAAATTTATCCATTAATAAATAAGGAATACCTTAATTATATGTAATATTTAAATGTAAATAATCTCTTTATTAAACTAGCAATATTCTTATTTTAACGAGCGTAGAGTATCAAAGACTAAATAAGTTAAATTAAATTAGATGGAATAAAAATATTAAAATTAATAAATTTTGTTTTGAATTAATTTAACTTCAGATATTAAATACAAATTCTCACTCATTTTATAGTGAAACGGGTTATTATATGACTTTATGAAATTATTTAGTTATATTAACATCATATATATAAATGATTCACAACAAATAATGAATTCACATCAAATAATAAAAACTTAAATGATTCACAACAACTAATAAAAATTTTTAAAAATAAAAAAATACAACTTCTTGTTGAAAATAACAAAACAACTTATCATTACCCCACGTTAAGAGCTAGCATGAAGCACATAGAATATTAAGGCCTCCCTCATACATTTCCTACAACCATATTTTGTGACAACTCGAGGAAGCCTATATCTTTCCAACATGACAAGGACATGACACACGTCGACGCCCCTTTATCTACCACACACATCGAAAAATGTTGGATCTACATGAAGAAACTTGAATCTGGAACACAGCGTAGGAGGGGTGTCTGTGTAAGTATGTAAGCTGCTATGTGAGATGGATAGTTCAAGGGTCTAGGTTGATTTTGTATTTAGTAGTCTACTTCTTATATGGTACTTTGGTAAGTAGTTGTATCCTAAATCAATGGCATCCTCTAAAGCGCTTAGAAGAAAATTTCCCTAAATCATTAAATGCAATTCCGTGAAATTTCGTACCATATAATTCAATAGTCTAGGTTTCCCATGGCAATTCAATTGAAATTCAATACCCAGACCCTGCGGGGATAACGTCTATTTTCAATGGAAGTGTAAATAATCTAAAAACAAGATGGACACGGATGGCCCAGGACGCAACGCCGGCCATGAAATGGCCGACTATCAATTTGTAGGTTGTTAAGCGGGCATGGCCTCTGCAATGTCCTAATAATAAGTAGCATATAAATTTCCAATAAAGGGATGACCTGTGATTACCACGTCTAACGTAATGAGCAATAAGGGCTTAAAGCTAGTTCGGCTCGATGTGAAATCTTGCATATGAATGAATGTTATGATTAATAAATATGAGTGAATGTTATGATTAATAAATATGAGCATTGCGGATGAAATTACCTGGGTTGTGCTTTAATGATTAAAATGGCTTCAGAAAAGTGAATTTCTCCTTAATCATCGTCAAAATTCGAAGCAACAATTATATTGTATTTATAGACCTTGAAGCTACAGATTATTTTATCCCCGAAGCTACAGATTGTCTCATCTCCGAGGGTGATGGTAAGATCAAAAGTGCCTTGGATGGAAGGTTGAACTTGCTTGTTGAAATCTGCTATCCGGTGTCAATAAAGTAAAGCAGTAAACCTTAAAAATGTAACATGGAGACCACTGGATTCGGCCATGATAAATCACAACTTCAAACTCTTTATACCCTGGTCCTGTAATATTTGAATGCCACTCAAATACATCATTCCCGAATGGATGGATCACAAAATCATGGCTGAGATTGTTCTACATTTCCTTCATATCCTGCAGGTATTTCATCAAGCATAGTTTCATGCTAGAGTGCAATATCTTTGCAAACACGACAGTTTGCAGGAAGGAATTTTTGTTTTGTAAGTAGAAAGAGTCAATCTGATGTTGGGTTCATGATAAACCCACATAATTTCACTGTGGATGCACTTTATGATTAAAAAAAGGGGCCACGTAACTGGATTCAAGCATCAGCATGGCAACCAACTACTATTTTTGTTCACCAATGATAAGACCTTCCAAGACATGATGCTTAGAAAGGCAAAGTTCAATTTACATTGTGGTAGAAGCTTTTGCACTACTAGAGCTCATAATCCACCTTTCTATTTTGGATGTAGGAGTATTGCGATCTTCGTATATAATAATATGCCTTGACATTACATGTTTAGCAATTCCTTTAGCAAAACCATAAATATTACTTTTTAGATCAAATGGGACACCCAGTCAATGAGACAACATATAAGGAACGAAGGATGTGGACTCAAGAGAAGGAGTCCATAGTCCTCAATGAGCCTCAGCAGATCAAGCTTCTGTATTGAAGGAGGTGCCATCTATCTGTTCATTGAAAAAGAGCAGATCCACTTGCAAATTCTGAAGCAAATTTGTGAAGATAAACGCCCAGCCAATAAGCAAGATTGCTGGAGCAGTGAAGAAATTCCAACCGTTGTTGGAAAGCTTGAAGGATAGCAGCCAGGATCTGATCCGCAAGTCGTGAAGACAAGATTTGATCCGTGAAGACGAGACAGCAGTCTTGAGGAGCCGTCCCAATCTGATGAATTTTAAGGAACAAGCTGCGGCTTTCTATTCACATAAAAGTTCATACATACAATGGACCCGAAAGTCTCTATTTAAACACTTCTACATGCTAAAACCCTAACCTAGCTTTATGCCCTAAGCTTTATGCTTTACGAAGGCTTTAACTCAACTTAGCTTTACTTCTAATAATACAACTCACAAAAGCTGGAGGTAATTACTTTTTCCAACAGCAATCCCTTCTTAGTTGTCTACAAGAAATATTGAATTTAATAGTCAGAAGCGAAAATATCGATAGACTCAATGCAGAAATCTGAGAATTTAAGAGAGCTTACTAAATAACTGGAAGAACCAATCAGTTTACATGACCTGCATCTCGCGTTCCTTAGCCAAGGGTGTGCTCACTACTAACATGTGATGCTATAATGATGGACTCAGAATATAGTGCTACCGAGGGTTTCAAAATGACACTGCTCGACATGGAATTAGGGTTGCTAGCATGTAAAGTCTGCTTGCAAGTGCAATGGCTAGATAGAAACTCTGTGAAGGACAACTAAGGTGTTGGCTTAATTTTCCTAAATCATTAATGCAATTCCGTCAAATTTCGTACCATATAATTCGATAGTCTAGGTTTCCCATGTCAATTCAATTGAAATTCAATTTCCAGACCCTGTGGGGGATAACGTCTATTTTCAATGGAAGTGTAAATAATCTAAAAACAATCTAAATAGGTTTTTAGATAACCAGAGAAAGCGAGAATAGGTTTTATAGACAACGAGAGAGAGCGAGAATATATGCACAGCCAATATAATTGTGAACCTTCATCATGATCCCATATTATTATCTTGACGATTGATAGAGCCACATCGCCAAGAAGGTCTGTTATATAATCACGATCCTCCAACGCTCCAGACTCATCTAAATGCAGCCTAATTTCCAATGTCACATTTACTGCATTTACCTGAATGATATGTCAGACACCGTGAACAATCTATTATTCTTCGTGAGGGCTGTCTGATTACTGGTTGGTGTGATTATTCTTAAATAAAAACAAAGAAACAAACGATAGGAAAAAAAATAAGATATGCATGGCATGGTTCCAGATGAACCCTAGGAAAATGGTTAGGTCTAACATTATGCTCTATTTCTGAATCTAACCCGTGTTTTCTAATTCATGATTCAGAGTCAAGGGGATCTTTATTTTATGATCGATTGTGGGATAGAGTCCATGCTTGTTGGTTAGTTGGTGGAACCATTGTGAATGTTTTGTACAATTCTCTACAAAAAGATGCATGCCGTCCTATGAGGATTTAGATTGATGAATAATTCATATTAGGATTTATTGTAAAACTGGTAGCAGGGACGGGAACACCTTCTACAGGATCAGTCTCCAATATTTTCGTCAAATACTCGCCTCTATCTCCCAGTTTAGCTCTAGATATTGATTCAAAATACTGGCGAATGCGAGTGAGTTTTTCCTTATCGTACCATGTAGTATATGTTAAAAACATAGAGCAACGACCTTTTACAGTCGTCGTCTATCCTTTACTAAACTTATCACACCTAATAATTTAATGTGAGGACCTACTCCAACCTCAGGTAATTCATCAATTAATGCACCCAGTTTAGCTTTAGAAATGGATTCAAAATACTGGCTAGGCAACTTTTATAAGCTAAAAATATATGTGTTGGATTATAGGTTGTTTCTCTGGGTGACCATTTATCTTGTGTTTTTCTGTTATCTTTGTTTTATTTCCAAGATGAGTATGGATCCTAGGAAAAAAAATGGTAGTATTCAATCCATATGCATATCTGGTACTGATCTCAATCGAGAAAGGGATCTGTAACCCTAACCCTAATACAGTAACATAGCCTTTCTACATCTACAGGAATCTACATCTAAGGGATCTGTGGCCCTAATACAATAACATAGCGTTTCTACCATATCTACAGGCATCTACATCTAAGGGATCTGTGGCCCTAATACAGTAACATAGCGCTTCTACATCTACAGGCATTTAAAGGGATCTGTGATCTCAATCGATTAAGGGATAGATTATTGCATGAGACTCTAAGAAACCCTTTGAACAAAATACAGCAGGCTTTAGGTTTTTATTTCATGGGAGTTTAATAAAAAACACAACCCTCTGAACATAAATGCAATTTATTTCATGGGAGTTTAATAAAAAAATAACAAAACCTCTGAAAATGAAAATACCATTTATTGTATGAGACAACGTATAGAGAGATTCTAATATAATAAAAACGAATATTAATCTTATACTCACATTCGAATTTTGCTTTCGTTCCATGAATCCATCCTTGATCACTTCTTTCTGTACCCACTAGATTGAAGATTCACCATCCTGCTACCATTATTCCTAGAACATTCTGAATAGATACAAGCATGCACATGCGAAGAAGATTGAAACCGATAATCATAACAGTTGCACCCATGTTCCCTTCGTAAGCCATGGCCGTCCTGTAGAAGCCGTCTGGTGGGCTGGTTTTCCATGGACATGGCTCAGGCTCGATGTTGTGCGCTAGAAGTCGTAGCCCAGAAGTCGGTAGGGTCACCATGAGCCCTGAGAGGGCTGGTGGGCGCACTCACAGTAATACCCAAGGGGCGTGAGGCTCTTCTACCTCCGTCTTCTTGCTCTGCAATTCCTTCTTGACTAGTTTTAGGGTTTCTGAAAAGCTCTGCCAAGAATGAAGCTGTGCACATGAGAAATTCACCCACATCAAGCAGCTCACACCCCAAACCCCGAAGGCCGTGATCTTGAGAAACCGAGACCACGGCATAACCTCATCCAACACAGAAATCGAAATACTCTCAGACTCGCCAACAAATTCATTCCCTTCATCCGTTATCTTCAATTCCCCATTCCCTTCATCCTTTCTCTTCAATTCCCCACCCATTTCGTCATTATTATTCTCAGGAGGCACCACGATCGAAACTCCGGCAACATTCCTACTACCGATTTCCTGATATCTGGCTCCAAGCACGACTGGCATCCATCCTTTCTTCGGAGACACGAACCTCATCATGGCCTCCGACTCACCAGTCTTTTGGCAAAGTGCTCAGCACATACTCTCTCAAAATTAATAAGGATTCAATCTCTGTCGGTATTTCGACCTCGACGGCTTATATCTTTCCACGCCGCATTAATTTGTTATCTCTATAGTTTTGGCATTGAATAAAAGGGAATCTTCTTCATTTCCTTAGATAATGGCTTTTTGATAAAAAAACCGCCCTTATCATACAACGGCTAATCAAAATTTAGAATGCTTTTTTTATCCATCTGTTTTATTATAATATTTTGGCTGCGGACAACGTTCCATCGCATAGATTTTTAATGCTTCTTTTTATCAACCGGTTTAATAAATACAACAGCTACTCAAGATTTAGAATGCTGCTTTTTTTCATCAATCCGTTTTATTATAATATTTTGGCTGTGGACAACGTTCCATCGCATGGATTTGGAATGCTTCTTTTTATCAATCGGTTTTTTATAATATCTGGACTGTGGACAACGTTCCATCGCATCATGCATGGATGCATATTTTGATAGGTTTAACTTTTAGCTTTAAATTCATAGATAGGTTTCCTTTAACGTATGGAAGAAATTATGTTAGTTCATTCTTAATTTATTAATAAATGTATTGAAAAGTTAACTATATAATAATAGGTTTGAGAATAGTTGGTTATGTTTAAAGTATTTATTTAAATTTAGAAATGTAAATTATTTATTTATAAAAAATAATACAATATTTTATAATAAAATATTAATATTTAAAATAATAGTTTTTTATGTATTAAAAAATTAATATTTAAAAAAATGTTTGTCAATTGAGTGTGGATTGGGTGGTTGGGAGGAATGTTGTTATCCTCTTCACATGGGTTTAAATCTTGCTTTGTGGCACTTGCTCTTTGGGAGCATACTTTTGAAAAATATATATATATATTAAGAAAGTGACATCCATATGTAACATTAATGAACATTACATTTAAAAATATTAGTGATTAGAATATAAATATAATAAAATTAGGTTGAAAAGAAAATTTAGCGAATCAAAATTTTATTTAACATGAATATTTTTTTATTTATAAATGCAAATGATTTTAACATTTAATGAAGGAGTACTTAAATTACATATGAAATGTATTTTGCTTTAAAAAAATTATGAATATTTCAAGTAACATTAAGATTAATGTCAAACAATATTTAAATATGAACATCACATTTATTATTTTTTTATTGTTTTGCAAAGTAGGATATCAAATTTTAATCATTTACAAATCTAAGTAAATATATAATTTCCAAATCTCATACTTATAATCAAATGTTTTTTATCAAACTTTTCTTCAAATGGAAATACTAAGTAGCTAAATGGTGGTGATCCCACTTGTTTGTTTAGGTTTTTCTTCAAATGGAAGTGCTAAGTAGCTTTGGTGACATCTCACTTGTTTGTGTTTGTGTGGGTTCCTGTACAATATGATTTTGACTTAAAAAAATATTGTAATTCTAAAATAACTAAATAAGTTTTAAAAAAATATATATACATATATATGATACAAGCACGCGACATAAAATGGGGGATTTGAACTTGTGACCTTCCATTTATAACTTCTAATATCATTTCCTCATTTACATTTGCTTTGGCCTCTAAGAACATATTGATGTAAAATTTTATTTCTATCCTTAAAATGAATTAAATTTATAGATTTTAATAGAATATCAATATTAATTAAATTCATAACTATTAATAAAATATTTTATTTTATTATTGTATTAAAAATATTCAATATATTTTATTTCTTTCTTAAAAATATTATTTCTATATAAAACAAAAATTATATAATTTCATGACTAATTTTCAAAAAAACATGTTATGGTTAAAGTCTTGAAAGCATAAGGATGAGAAATTATTTATATATATATATATATATATATATATATATATATATATAATGGTAGAGATATACATTAGTATATACATTATTCCATATATTTAATATAAATAGATATATATATGCTATTGCATATATCAAAGTATATTTATCAATACATGTGTTAGTATATAAATATACATAGATTAACTACGGTATATAAACATACACAAACATATATATACACATATATATTAGTATAAATACCAATATATATATATATATATGCCAAATTACATACCTAAGAATAGCATTGACTCATATATGAACCTAGCATGCGAGATATACATGCAAGTATATATGTTTAGGTATACGTGCATGGTGGTAGATTAATCTTCTACGCATACTAGTATATATATTAGTATACATGAGGTCGGAATATATATTATTAGGTAGACTTTGTGAAAATGCATGTATATCTATATTGATGTGTATACTAGGTATATATATTAGAATAGAAGAGAATGATAAGACAAGTGTTGGGATGAGGTATTCTAATGATGCATGAATTGCTTCATTTCCTAACTTATATTTAAATTATCAACATAGAGGTGTAATTATTCAGAGGCACTATGCATTATACATGCAACCACACTACTACATATTGCTCAAAAGTTCCACGTCACTTTGCCACGAATAGTTAAAATCAATTTTTTTGTTGCAAAATAGTTAAAAATTTTGGAAAAATTGGTTTTTCCCCCGACGTTCGTCGCTCTAGCGACAGTTTATTTTTAATAAACATTTTGTTCTAAATTTTTTTTCTAAGTCATAGAAGAGGCATTTATTTTTTCGCATAGAGGGGTTTACGGGTTTACAACTACCATGCGGGAGAGAAAGGGGAGCTTTCCCACTCTAAGGAGAAAATAGCTCTGAGCATAGGAACATGGAGCGAAAAGATCACAAAGCAGAGCTCTTCTTTCCCAGTACAAAAGCTACCCGTAGTTGAGCGATTGGGAAGGAAAGACCACACACATAGCCAACCCTGGTAAGCCATGCTTTTCCTTCATCCGATTTGGTGTGTAGATTGCGTTTGGTAAGCCCCTGGTAACGGATCTTTTGTTGGGCATACTCTGATGCCCTATGGGGTAGGGGAAAGCCCTAAATTCATGATTGATTCCGTGTGTTTGCATTTTCAATTTTCTGTAATATGAGAGGAAAAAAAACCTTTGAATATCGGTCCTGCAATTTTGTGCTTTCAATTTCCATCCAATTATTGACTGTAGCTAATGATGTAACCTATTGGAAATTATTATAATTACTAGGAACCCATTATTTCTTTGTTGAAGTGTGAGAGAATTTATAACCCATAAAATGGGGACTTCCCATTTAAAATGTAAACAGTTCCAATTCCATTTTCCTCTGCATTTCTATTATGCAAGATATTAGAAGGAAATATCATGACCCATTGTTGATGTTTAAAGCAGAAAAAAGGTAGTTCGATGTTTATTTTTTTGTTCATCATCCTTAAAAGGACAAATTCCCATATAAAATGTAAAGTTATTTCGAGTTCTATCGATGTTTCTATATCAAAGCAAGTCTATTATGAAAGATATCCAAATGATATCAAATACTAGTTGAATGGTTTAAGAACAACTAAGCAAAGAACTTCCATCAATTCTAACTAAAGTGCATGAAAAATAGATTGTCAATTGAATTATGCAATCGAAATTTGAGACATTGTATGGGGATTGCATGGTTGAAGGTGTATGTTTTTGAAATTTTCCAAATAAGATGAACTCATTCACTAATGGTGTCCTTGGAATGTCTAGTGGGTAGGAGGTCCCAATATTTTATTGTGAATATAGCTAAAGATCTCAGTGGGGGATCAATGTTAGACCTGCAATGGTCCATAACATAACCTTATATGCCACAAAACATTATGGGCCTAATAAGATCTAGAACTATAATCACCTTATACGCCACAAAATAGTATGGACCTAATAAGACACGTAACTGTAATTAGATAAGAGAAGTAGGTAGAAAGAACTAATGGAAGTTATGGAAGTTAGTGGCACCAAAATATTTTGAAAAATGATAACCTTATAATACTTATAACATGATACTGAATGGTTAAATCTCATATATAGCCCTGCAATTCACCCAAGTGTATCATCATAGCATCTCCATTAAAGGTTGCACAACAATACTTTTCCACAGGAAGGAGGTACTTATTAGGCATAATGTGTCCCATTATGCTCTTTCCTAGTGATCTAATCATCCACTTATTCCTGAATATGATCCATCTACAATGAATATGATCCACAAAGAGTATTCAACTTCTCTCCATTCCCAAAATCATATGGCTACCTTACATTCCCACAAGACATGCTTAATTGTTTAAGGTATCTAGCATATCACACAACTATCTATGGATCAAGAGTGATGGAGCTTGTCCTAGACTTCAAGGGTGTTGTTGAGGGAAAGCCACCAAGCACTCTAGTATTAAAACATGAACATGTTCCCCATATATTTTTTAACCATTGTATCCATCTGACTTCATCATCCAAGATGGCCCATTTTCTGATTAACTTGACAGTGAGTAAAAAGAAAGGCCAAATTTTCTAGTAAAGCTGCATAATTTCCTATGTAAATATTTTTCCATAAAACCACTTCCAATATTTCCAATTGGTTCCTATAGTTTCCAAGCTTAATCGAAACAAAGAGGTGTTTGGTATGGTTTTTCACATGACTATGATGGTTGTGTCAACGACCTATAAACTTTGAGTGCAGATGATAGATCTTTAAAATATCTAAGATAATGGGTGTTCATAGTCTTTATCCCACAAATCCCCAATATGTAATCCTTTTTTGGAAAGCCTTCTTCCTGCATAAGATGTGATAATACCAAGATTTCGACTATTTGTCTCAAACATCCAATCCCACTAGCCTCTAAACTCTTGAAAGTCCCAAGGCAATGTTGTGGATTGAACATCAATTTTTCGTTGTACATTAATTGCATACTTCATTTGTTAAATCATTTCATAGAGTTTGGATATGGGGACATTGATAAGATTGGGGATGGGTAATTCTTTGGGCATATACTCAATAAATTCTTTATATTCATTTGAGTTTAAATTCACCAAAGGTTGTAGCATTGTTTTTTATAAAGGTTCACAAATCAATAGAAGAAGGTAGGTAGTTTTAGCTATTGGAGTAAAAAAATTTACATATAAAACCCTCTTACCAATTGTCAAAGTATGATTTTGCATGTGCTTATGGAACATCAATGAAAAGATTGTATATCTGTAGCAACTAATATAAAGTGGTCCTATTGATCTGAATTAGATCCAAAAAGTAAATTAGTTGGCTATCGATTCAGGTTAATGCAAGGCTCAACCAATCAAGAGGTTCGGGGATATATGCAGAGTTTGTCAATAATGTTGAGATATGAGACAATGTTGATGGAATGAAAGGGGAATTTCAAATTTATCGATGTCCATACCTCCAAATAATACTATAATGTCAAAGCAAGCATGAAAAAAAATTAAGCGAAAAAAAAAGAGAAGAACAAAAGGAAGATAAATGAAAACATGCGAACTATACACTAAATGCTGATAGAAAAAGACAAGCTAAGAAGGCCAATGTTGGACTTCATGGAATCTCATGGGTTGGGGATTCCTAGCCTTTCATTGGACCCCCCAGCAAATCCATTCTTCAGTAAATTCATGCACCACAAGTTTGTATTGATTATTTGGCTGAGATTGAGGAATTGTTGTCCAAATTCATGTGTGAAGACCATGAATGAACCTTTGAGTCAGATGGAATTATAACATGAACATTTGCTGTCCCATCTTTCAATTTTCCTGTTGAAACTCTTCTTTAATAATGATGGTCGTCTCTCCCACAAAAACTGTGATGCAATATTTTAGTCCAAAACCAAGCCAAAATATAGGAGTAATGGTGTTGAGGTATGAGTATTGTATGTAAATGTGGCGTAGAAAGGCTAAATCAAACAAGATAATGAATTTATGGAATTCATGACTGAAACAACTAGAATTATATAGAGGAATTTTGGGTTTTTTGAGTAGAGAGAAGCATTCTAATGCCGCAGAAAGGCAATTGCCATCACCACTATTTATATTAGTTTGTGTGCAAGAATTCTAAGTTATAGTTCAATACAATAATCAATGTACGACGACAGCTAGAGGCATATAAATGCAGATTACGAGAGAGAAGCATTGTAATACTAAGGAAAAGTGGTCACCATCACCACTATTTATATAAGTTTGTGTGTAATACATCTAAGTTCTAAGTCAACCCAATAATCAATGAATGATAACTGCTGTAGGCATATAATTGCAGCTTCTACGACTAGTAGGTCAACTTCATTGATGGAGAGGTGGAGATAATACAAAGTCTATAATTTAGGTGATTGTGGCTTGCTGCCGTCTTTTAAAATTTTCACCATTTGAATGTTTTACTTTTCTTTACCAACTCTAGTAAGGGATGTACTAATTCTAAAAAAAATGCTAAGAATCTTATGTAGAAGCCAATGAATCCTAGAATGTTTCTATCTCTTCTACTGGAGTTATGTAGTTTTTGATGACTTGGCCAACAAGTCCTAGGAAGCTTCTTATTTATTCTAGTCTTGCTGGGTTTATTCTAGTTTGTGGGATGCCAATGTTTTGCATAAAACTCATATCCTGGACGAAATTCTACTCTCTAGTTTGTAACAAAAATTTTACAAATCTAAGTGACCATAATATAGGAAACCCTAGCATGCATGTATGGGATTGTGTTAAAAGAGTCACAAGTGTCCAATTCTCACAAGTCAATCCAGTCAGTTCAGGGACCTGTTGAAAATCCTCTAGTTTTGCAATAATCCTTCTAAGAGTGACAGAGGTTATTCTTGGACATTTGGCAGTTTCCTCTTTTATTGTGTTCTTTCAACTGACACTTGACTTTGTAACAAAATAACAAGTGGAATTATGATTCGAAGGCTCATGTTCTTGTAGATTGTGGTCTGTATTGTTATATTATTTTGAAATGGTGGAGCAGAGCACTATCGTTTTGGAGATTTAATCCCTACTTGGTTGAGTACAAATTTCTTACTGGTTAATGTTGATTTCGGTTGAGGGTTGAACCAATTACTTAGTATACATTCAAAGATGTTTACTATGTAAATTTCCCAAGCAGAAGTCTGGTAATTTGTACTAATTGGTGGCTGTAACTTTGGGTAAATAATTCATAAATCACTGATTTGAGAGATAAAGTACTGCTGTAGGTTGCATTCTCTCATCAAATCTGATGTATGCACACTTCTACTGTTGCATTTGGTTGAAATATTTTAGCAAACACTTTGGATGATTCCTACTGTAGCTAACTGACACTTACCAAGCTCTTGGAAACACTCTTCTGACTTAAGTGAACTTGTTTAAGGTTTATTTCTCAAATGAGAAATGTATTGTATTCATCCCATAAAATATAGCCACTCAACAGTAGATAATTTTAACACAATAATCAAATTCAAAGGGACATATTCAAATCTGCATATTTCATTAATAGAAAGTGTTTACATCCCTGGAAGTGATGGGAAAATATTGGAGATGTGACATGTCTATGATTCAGATTTATGATTTTATATACTGTTTATGTCTATGATTCAATGTTTTAGTAGAAGATGTGCATGTATTAGAAATTTAGAATGTAATATTTATCAATGTGAAATTAAAGTACTCAAATGAATTAAATAAGGTAAGTTTCAATAAAGCAAATGGCGATATGTCCCTGTCGCAAATTAAATATGAGATACTTTCCAATGCACATACATTTGGAGTTTTGTGAAGATATGGCAGTAAATAATAGAAACAAAACCTGTAAAATGAGTCAAGCAAGATGGATATACAAAATTATTCAAAATCACTTCCCTAGCTCTGCATGGAACAAGCAAATTAGTCAAGCTACAATGGGTGCATCTCAAAAGGTGACCCTCAAACGTTGCTTACAATCGAATATGCACCAAATGCGTGTTGGGTGTTTGTGTTTTTAGATTATGTGGTATCATGGCGACGGGGCTTACTTAGCTTTTGTATAATCTACCACATGTTTTAACTTCCTTTGTGCGGGTGCCCTAAGGATGCTCCTTTACTAGCACTTATGGTTTGAAGTTTAAAACTTAAACAAGGAAAACGATACCTAGGCTAAGTTTCAAGGTAATACCTTCCAATTTAAGATCGACTTTCAAACTATACGTCATTTGTACGGGAAAAATCATTAAGTGGGATGACTTGCGTTAATTTGTGATTGTTTTATTATTATATGTAATATGTAAAAGATCACTTTAGTTATTAATCCTTGATAGCTGAAATTCTTTGTGGTTGGTTAATGATTACAACCACCCACCATTTTTTGAACAATAGCCATAAAATTCTCAAGGGGTTATGGTAAAAAATTAGTTCCACTATGTAAAAAAGCCAATCCCCTAGCTTCCAAATGTGAGCTAAATCCACCTTCAATCCCTTCTTTGCACTCCGAAACCCTTCACCAGCAAACAAAAAACATGTTTCACATCTCTCAACCTAAAAAAAATGAATTGAATGAAGAGAGTTTGATGCATTTAAGCCCGTGAGTCTTTTTTCTATAGGAAAGTGTCTAGAAACTATCGACACATTAGGGAACATGTCCGACATGTACCCATAATGTGTCCCAAAATTCAAGACATGTTGAAACCTATGTTTGACCTATAGTGACCTTGTACAAGACTTGAAAACATAAATAAAGCAAGCTCCACCATTAACGTTTCAAAAAATAACGGTGAATTTTATATATAGTGTCACATAGAAATCAATACAGTTGTAAATGTGTTGGCTTAGACAGTAAATGAAAGCAAGTTGGAAATTGAATAGAGCGCATAATGTACATTGACCTCAAGCTTAGTCAAAACAAGAAACGTCTGAGACCCTATAGGAGACTAATGACAGGAAGTTGGTCCGCTTCCTAACTCCTTTGCTTTAACTTAAGGAATCCTATAGAAGCATAAAAATAGATTGCCTATTATAACACTTTTGACAAGCATTAGTCCAAATGGTCATTACCTTTTAGAGAAAACTCCTTTGATTATTGTCACTTGTCCACAAAATTAGCTTTTACAGTATTCTTTTTCTACACATTCTAATTTACCGGGAATGGAAGATATAGTTAAAATGTTCCTAGGATAACAGTTTTATCCACACTGATAACATTCAGAGTTACGTTCTGATGTCTGCTTTCGTAAGGTCAGCTGACACTTGTCTATAGAAGTAAATTTGTTTGTAAGTCATACCAAAAAAGGAATAAAAAATGGTATGGATAACATGTTTAGTTTCCTAACTCTCCACTTCTAGACAACCCCTCAATAAGTTGGATCATACAATGATTCCATTGAAACTAAACTACTGAGCACTACGAGGCAATATTCTTGTTGCACTTCAAACCCACTCTTACATATTAATGAAAAACGTCCCATGAAAGTTTGCCACCAAATCCCCCCACCCACCAAGGAATTTAACATTTATGCTAATTGCTTCTACCTACCTTAAAATCCAACCAGTTCACCCGGAGTTCTAGGCTCCTAGTTCCATACCTTGGTAATTAACTTAGGACAATGTTCTGAATCAAGATGAGTAACATTTAATTTGAAAGGAAATGCAGTGGGAAGAAGGGTAATGAAAGCAATTGGAATATGATCCAAACTCATATACTATGAGAGAGTACCTGCACAAATCCCACTGACATGAGAAAATGATAAATCCTTTCTTAGGAGCATAAATTATGTCCAATCTACATTCCATGTTGGTTGGTAGACCCTTTTCATCTTTAGGGTTGGCTCACTAAACCATTAGTTACTTGGGACTTTTTCAAAAACTGTATAATATAAGATTCTCAATTACACTTTGTATGGGTTAAATTAATTAAGTGATCGGGTTAAATTAGTCAAGTCTATTTGAAAGAGAATCCACCCAAAGGTCGTAGTGTAATGACATGATTCTTTACTATCTCCTCTTCTACCTTGGAAGGCAGAGAAGGGCATGCATTGAATATATCTTTTCATTTAACCTGTATGTGGATAAACAATCTTGATATCAGAGCATTTGATATTTAGATTTCCAATTAGATGAGCCTCCATTTTATCATAACACAGTCCAGACTCCACCCCCTTCAGCTCAACATTTTGGTGTTTTGGCTTATTTGTTTCCAATATTCTTCCTTTCATAGTTTTAATAAGTATTTACTTCAATTTCAACATTTAATTATGTATACAGCTATGTGTGAGGTGCTGCAAATTTTACAACTTTCATCTAAATCAAAAATTTTGCTTCTTTTTAGTTGTTAGCAATTTCATATAAGAATATATAGAAAACAAACCCCATCTTGCCTTTGGAGAGTTGAAGAGATTAGTGTCATCAAAGTTGTGCATGCCTAGATTCGACATGTGGATGAGGTTATAGGAGTATTCTAAGTGAAATAATTTAAACCCCTAAACTTACCAAAATTTTTGGCATAGTTGATGGGGATGTGTGCTGCCCAATTCTTCAAAGAAATACAAGATTTCAATGTAGAAATATAAAGATTTGATAGGTTGTCACCTTCTCTTGTTGAGGAGGTAGACATCCTTGACTAAACTAGATCCCTACAACATCTATATCTTTGGAGTAACTCAAGGAACAACATAACAAATGAGATGGTTTTTCCTATATCATTTCCTACAACTAATGATTCCATTAGGAAAGAGAAGGTTGTCCCAAGTATTGCTCTCTCACTACTCTATAGAGAAAAACATGAGGACCATAACACATTTTTTGGATTTACCTATCTCTCTATAGTTATTCTTCTTCAACATTGGCACATTCAGCAAATCCATTACAGCCATGAAACCATTTAACAGAATGTGCTTGTTGCAATGAATGACAGCCATTATCCATAGTACATGAATTTGTTCTTTTGTAATCATGTATTGTATGTCAACCTTGTGCCTAGTGAGTCCTGGGAAGATCATTTGATGCATTTGAGAATATTTTGAGAGACAATGAAAGACAGCCAGCCAACCCTCAACTAAAGAAATGTGAATTTTCCAAAAAATATTTGGTATACTATATATAAGTAGGAGTAGGACGAGAGCTAATGATACATCCTAGCATGATTGAGGCTATTCTCAATTGGCCAAGGCCTTCCAATGTTCATGAAGTGAAAATCTTTGTGGGGGAAACCCAACAAACAAGGAAGTTCATTGCCTACTTGTCAAAAATAGTAGCTCCACCGCACACTTTCACATTAACATCCAAACTTTCCGTTGGGGAAAGGATCAAGAACAAGAATTTGAGGAACTCAAGTATACAATCAGCCATTCTCCAGTTTTAGTATTGCTAAACTTGAGGAAACCATTTGAAATAGAGGTGGATGCATTCGACTATGCCATGGGAGCCATGCCCACTCAAGGAGGTATAGTGGTTTGTTGTCACTCAGAAATGTTTCTTAATTTCTGAGAAGGTATGGATTCATGTCAGTTTTCCCAAGTCCATTATTTTAGATAGAGATACTAGGTTTTTAAATTCTTTTTAAACATTATGGAGGAAATTCGATGCAAGATTGGGCAAAACCACTTCATTGCATCTCCAAACACATGGAGAAACGAAATCTATCATTAGAACCCTTGTTCATTTGATGAGAGAGTGTAATCATAATCAGCCCATGACATAGGATGAAATCAATCCATACATTTAGCATGGATACAATAGGTCAATTCACTCATCTACTCATGAGACCATTTGAAGTTTCTTATGGGTTCCTTCCACATCCACAATTTGACAAATAATTCTGTGTGTTCAGATTCTGTGTATACAACAGAGTAGAGCTGCAACTATTTTTTTGGTGGACATATCCTCCCAGAGTACTTGTTTAGGCTCCATTATTGTTGTTATTCATCACAAGCTTTCCTAGATTTAGAGGTTAGGCTTCTGATTGAGGGTGGAAAAAGGCCCAACATTAACTTACTTTATCCAAATTTCAACAGAATTTATTTTAAGGTGATTTCCGACTCATTTCCCTGATTGCTTAGTGCTATTTAAAGGTTAGGGCAGTCCTTAACTTGCACCAGCATGCCCAGAAATGGAGGATGATGCTTAGAACTTGCACAAACCGTGCCTAGATTTGAAATTTAGTGCTTTTTTCATGCCCATAATTTATCTCTCATGTGCAGGTCTGATATTTTTGAGATCTGAAATATGCCCTAGACTGCCCAACAACCTTTCTACAGAAGGGAAGAAAATCCAACAACCTTTCTCGACTACTTTTTCCATACACATTGTCAAAACCTCTTTCTGTTGATTTTTCCATACACATTGTTGTGCAATACTCCTCAAGTCACTGCTATGTCTTAATAGTTGTTGTGACTCTCATATGCAGGATTAGATGTATAGTGTTGTTGGTTAGTGATATGCATTCATAACTGCTATAGATTTCTACTTTCACTATCATCCATTCCTTGGGTTAAATCTACCTTGCATGACAGATTTTCCATGAGTTATTTAGGACTATTTCATTACTTTCTTGGTATTGACATCACTTAGTTTGGTTTAAGAGTCAATATGGCATAGTCTAAGTATGCACATGATCTTCTCACTAGATTTCAAAGGATTGATTGTAAACTAGCTACATCACCTTTTCTTTTCAGGGCAAATCTTGAGGATGGTATTAATACACCCTTGGTTTACATTCTACATCGCAATTACTAGACTAGAGTTTTAGATCTACCATGTAATATCAGAGCCCTTGATATTTATAGGTGCAATGAATGACTCCATCGAATTTGAGCTCGTGACATTTTTATTAACTGCATGTGGAGAGGACTATATCATTCCTTTGAGATTGTAAACTTGTACTTGTAAATATCTTTGAGCCATATAATGGTTAATTCCAGCTCAAGAGTGGGGATAATATTATACCATCCTTACTAATCCTAAGTCCAACGATTTGTTCTAGACATGAGGTGAGGACTGCAAGAAGGGTGTGGCCCGCTAATGCTTCCTTTAGGGTTGAACATTGAAGCAAAACTGCTGGTTTATTGCTTATTCTAGTCAAATGCATTCCCAGAACCTCCTTAAGACTGCTTTACATGCTTCAAAAACCATCCAGAACTTGTCAACTTGGTTTTGATGCTGTCTATCATTGTTTTAGGGTTGTTTTGACCCTTAGACATGCCCAGATTCGACCTTAATGCTTTGTAAGAGGATCCAACATGCCCAAAATTCCCAATAAATGCTCAAAAATGCTGGAAAATGTGTTTTTAATTCAGGGAACACCACATGGGATTTTGGGGTTCCCTGATATAGGGAATCAATCCCACATGTTAGTTACCTATCAAAAATGTTCCGGTACACAGGGTACTCCCAAAAGATCAAACACCTAGAGCAACCACTTCACACAAACAGATCACAGATCGATACACCGATGTTTTGATGTGGTTTAAACCCTCATGAGAGAAACACTACACGGCCCCGGCTAAATAGCTTCTACAAGACAATTTATTATGCAAAGAAAGAAAGTTACAAATGAGCTTCTCATAATCGATCAACTAAACAATGACCCTCCATGCTCTTTAAATAGAGATCATGGACCAATCGGGTGTTAAGCCATGGATCAAAGTTAGGTATGATCTAAGAGAAGTTGAGCCGTCGGATCACTCTATGTCGGGAACATATCGTGACCATCGGATTAAGTATTTACAAATGCATACTAAAGAAACACACTTTCCCTAATGGATATATTACACAAGTTGATCTTAACTAACTCCTAAGTGTCTAATAATCCTAACATCCCCCCTTAAGAACAACTTGGGATAGGATTGAAGGATTTACAAAAGTGACACTATTAGGAGAAGGAAGGAGGCATTAGAGCCTATCCCCCCTTAATGACAAGTTCCTGAACTCCTAACATAGATCGAAGTTTAGAAAACTTCACTTTTGTAAGAGACTTGGTGAAGATGTCTGCAACTTGATCATCTCTAGGGAAAAAGAGCACTTCAAGAACATGATCATGAACAAGATTTATGATGAAGTGCATATGTAGCTCAATGTGTTTGCTGCATTGATGTAGAAATGGATCTTTAGCAAGCTTGATGGCACTTTGATTATCGCACCAAAGTGGAGTCGGCTGCTACTGTTTGAATCCAAACTCTGAAAGGATCCGTCGAAGCCATAAAGCTTCCTGATTGGCATTAACTGATGCTCGATATTCTACCTCTACAGAGCTTGTTGTTTCTTACAAGCCCAAGTGATAGGTCCGGATCCCAGACTGAAAACATAACCTACAGTAGACTTTCGATCATCAGGATCACTGGCCCAATATGAATCAGTGAAACCAACCAACAAAGGTTTTCCCCCTATAATATAATGAATCCCGAACTGAATTGTACCTCGAATATAGTGAAGTATTCTTTTCCCTGCTTTCCAGTGACTTTCATGATGTGTTTGCATATAACAGGAAACACGACCAACGACAAAGGAAAGGTCAGGACGAGAATGAGTCAAGTATAAGAGACTACCAACAAGCTGACGATACAAGGTGGCATCTACTTCAGGTGAAGGACAAGTGGCAGAAAGTTTGACTCCAGACTGGAAGGGAGAAGGGGCTGGTGTACAATCTTCCATGTGAAAGCGACGAAGAAGGTCACAAGCATACTTGGACTGAGAAAGAAAGATTCCTTCTTTGGTTTGCATAACTTGGAGACCAAGAAAATAATGCAAATGTCCTAAGTCTAACATTTCAAAATTCTGCTTAAGATTGGATTTCACATGGGTTATAAGCTTAGGGTCACTACCAGTAAGAATAAGGTCATCAACATATAGAATAAGTATGATGAGATGGTTTCCTACTTTCTTGGTATAGACATTGGGGTCAGAATGGCATCTAGAAAAACCATTGTCAAGGAGAAAGCTATCCATTTTGGCATACCAAGCTCTAAGAGCTTGATTAAGGCCATATAAGGATTTCTTAAGGCGGAAGACAAGGCTGGAGTTATTCTAAACATATTCAGGAGGTTGTTCCATGTAAATTTCCTCCTGTAAATCACCATGTAAGAAGGCAGACTTGACATCCATTTGATGGACTTCCCAGTTATGTAAGGCTGCAAGGGAAAGAAGAAGGTGGATGGAGTTCATTTTTGCGACAGGAGTAAATATTTCATTGTAGTCAATCCCTTCAACTTGGGAAAAACCTTTGGCAACTAACCTTGCCTTAAGTCTTTCAACATTTCCATCTGATGCATACTTAGTTCTGTAGACCCATTTACATTTGACAAGTTTTCTTCCTTTTGGAAGAGGTACAAGATCCCAAGTATCGTTCGCCATTAACGAACGATATTCTTCATCCATAGCTGCATCCCAATCTGGATTTTCTGAAGCTTCTGCAAAGGTTTCTGGATCATGATTCTCATAAACTTGAGCCAAAAGAGAAGAGGCTCGCTGAAACTGAGAACGTGTTCAACGTTGATCTCTAGGATCACCGGCAAGATCACCAGCTGCTTCACATGTTGAACGGACCCATCGAGGAAGCACTTGTGCTGGTGCAACTAGAGGAACATGAGCAGGCAGAGGTGGATTTTCATCCTCACTGTCATCATCATAAACTGGAGTTGGAAACCTGTCAAGGAAGTTGGAAGAAGAATAAGAAGGCACAAACGCCGAATCAGGCTTGCATGCCAAAGATGGCACAATCATCGAGTTAGGCTCGCAGGCCAAGAGATTTTCATCAAATTTAATATCTCTTCTAATGATTATATCATGAGAATGTGGTTGAAGAAGTCTATAACCTTTTACATCTTCAGAATATCCAACAAATATGCACTTTTCACTTTTAGGCTGCAATGCTTTCCGTTTTTCATCCGGAATGTGAGCCCATGCTTCACTACCAAACACACGGAAATGACTTACATCAGGTTTAGTTTTACTCCATGTTTCTTCCAGTGTGATACCCTGTAAAGCTTTAGTGGGGGTGCGATTAACTATGTAATTTGCACAATTAATGGCTTCACCCCAAAATTGAAGACTTAGTCCCTTAGATTGGATCATAGAATTTATTTTAAAGTGCGATTCTTCCTTTCAGCTACACCATTTTGTTGTGGTGTATATGGAAAAATGTGATGTTGTTGGATTCATTGTTCAGTGCTTTAAGTAGTGAACTTTTTGTTAACATATTCTCCTACATTGTCAGATCTTAACTTAATGATTTGATGACTAGACTGTTTTTCAACAAGGGCCTTGTAGACCAAGAACATGTTAAATACTTTACTCTTAAGTTATAGGAAATAAACCCAAGTGCATCTGGTGTAATCATCAATGAGAGTTAAGAAATATTTGAAACTAGAAAAGGAAGCAGATGGAAGAGGACCACACAAGTCACTATGCACAAGCTCCAAGGGAATAGAGGCATGCCAAGAGGCACATTTGTCAAAACTACCCCGATGATGTTTTCTGAGTACATAACCAGAGAAAACACCATCCCTGCAAGATACCATCAGAAGACCTGTCACCATATTGTCTTTACATAGTTGTTGCAATGAGCGATAATTTAAGTGACCAAATCTCTCATGCGAAAGTTTTCTCAAGTTATTACTATGAGGAACAAAAACTGAAGGAAAAGGTGATGACCCAAAGTTGTTAAACTTGTACAACCTGGTAACATCATCAACAATTCCGGTAGCTAGGACCTATTGAGGATCTTTAAAATCCTTGATTACAACTTGGTGAGGTGTAAACGCCACAATTTTACCTTCACCAGAATGAGTGATCTGATAGACTGATAACAAATTGCAGGAAATTCTTGGAACACATAGTCAATAGAGTAATTATCTTTGCATTATACTTGACTATTTTTTAGTGTTCTTGACTAGTTGTGTGAGATAACTTGTGAGAGGATGAAATTTCTTGATCAGATCTTGGTGTGAAATAAATTTCACAATATTGGTGGTTAGGGGTTTAGATAAAGAGAGAGAGGGTTAATCTTTTAGAGAGAGAGAGAGAGAGATAATTGGGGCTAGGTGTTTAGAGATAAAGAGAGAGATTTGGCACTAGGGTTTTAGAGTTAGAGAGATAGATAGAAATTTTTGTTTATGTGTTTAGGGAGAAAGAGAGATTAGGGGTTTGGGGTTGATAGATATATAGAGAAGGACTACAGGGTATGGGATTAGAGTGAGAGAGAGATAGAAAGAGTGATATTGGTGGTTAGGGGTTGCGAAAGAGAGAGAGAGAGAGAGAGAGAGAGAGAGAGAGAGAGAGAGAGAGAGAGAGAGATTGTGGGTCAGTGGATTAGAGAGAGATAGAGAGGTTATGGTTTAGGGGTCTATAGAGAAAGATAGAGATCTTGATTGTTAGGGGTTGAATGAGAGAGAGAGGCTGGGGGTAAGGGGTTTAAAGAGAGAGATTAGGGGTTAGGGGTTTAGAGAGAAAGAGATTGGGGATTAAGCATTTAGATAGAGAGAGAGAGAGGAATATAGAGAGAGATTGGTGGTTGTAGCTTTAGATATATAGAGAGACAAAGGGAGAAATATTGGATGTTAGGATTTTAGAGAGAGATTAAGTGTTAGGGGTTTAGAGAGAGAGATTGGGAGTTAGGAGTTTAAATAGAGAGAAATATTGGGGGTTCATGGTTTAGAGGAAGATAGAGAGGAAGAGAGCAATTAGTTGTAAGGCGTTTAGAGAGAGAGATTGTGAATATGGGGTTTAGAGAGATAGAGAGATTGGGGGTTAGTGGTTTAGAGAAAGAGAGAGAAAGAGAGAGATTAGGGGTAAGGGGTTTAGAGAGACATAGAGAATGGAGGTAGAGAGAGATCAATTCGGTGATAGGGATTTATAGAGAGAGAGAGAGAGAGAGAGAGAGAGAGAGAGAGAGAAAGAGGGAGATTGGGTGTTAGGGGTTTAGAGAGAGACAGAGTGAGTGAGAGAGAGAGATTGGAGGTTAAGGTGTCTGGAGAGAGAGAGAGATGGAGATAAAGAGAGAGGGATTTTAGGTTAGGGATTTACAGAGATATATAGATTAGGGGTTGTTTAAATATTAAATCTTCCTATCTATGTCATTTAAATACATTGGTAGCATTAATTAATCATTTATGATTAATTCCTATGTATTAGACTAGATAATTTCCATTTGAGCCATTGTGTGGACCACAAGAAAACATTGGGGGGACCACAGGACTTCCAAGTGTGGACCACAAGATTCATAGACCACTTGGGCGCATTTCTAAAAGATTCTAGTGGAAAAGGCGCCTTGCTGAGTTTTACTGGTTTTTACTATTTTTAACCCATGGGGGAAAAGCTAGTCAACTAGGGAAACTTGTTTTTTGGACCACACATCCTCTATGATGTTTCTTCTTTCCATTTTTGGGATTTGGAATTTTTTTCATCACACATTAGCTACAGGTCACTAATTCATAAATTCGTGAGCCTTTGGAGTGACTTGGAGAACACACTTGCCACCTAGGGGGGATTTGCACAATTTTAGTAAGTTTGATGTGAGGATCGAAATGGAATATTTATCCATTCGAATCTATGTTGTAATGTTATATAAAATAACCCTATTACTTTCCAAAGGTTGGATTATGTATTTTCTTCATGAGAGTTAATATAGTTTGTATCTATTGTGAGTAATTTTTCGAGTTCTTTGACTAAGTGTGTGAGATATTTTTTTGAGTGAGTGTAATTTCTTGATAAGATCTTGGTGTGAAATAAATTTCACATGGTTTCAGAGCTATAACTAGATTCCTTTCTCCTTCTATTTTCTTGCAGGATCCAACCAGTCTCAAGGAGGGCACAGTAATTCATCCACAGGGCGCTTTCTTTCATAAAAAAGGTGCAACAAGCAAGCTTTGGGCACTCCCAAATAATTCCAAAATTAATTTCAATGCTACCATGGATCAGTCACAACAGATCATCCTCACTCCATTCAATTATTTTGACTGGAAGGCGCGGATGGAGATCATACTGAGGAGAAAAGGGCTCTACAGGGTCATAATGGCAACTAAAGCTGAGCCAACCTCAGCAGTTGAGAAATATAAATGGCACAATCGAAGAGATGAAGCCTATGGGATGTTGTGTCTCACTACATCCAGGGATCTGCTATTCCATCTCAATGGTATTACCTATCCCAATGAAGTTTGGCTGAAACTTCAAGAATTGTTCGGAAAGACCGATGAATTAAGAGGCCACTAACTGGATAATGAGCTAGTCTCATTGAGTCCACAAAATTTCAATAACCTTCAATATTTCTTTTCCAAAATCAAATAACTTGTGTTGAAGTTGAAGCAATGTGGTATTGAAAATAAATATGAGCAATTAGTCATGGCCATTCTCTCCAAACTTGGCTCATACTACTCAATCTTTGTTTCAACCTTCCATTCCACCCAGAAGGAAATTAAAATTTGGAAGAGCCCGACACTTTCAGAATTCATGGAGTCTTTGACACAAGAACAAGACAAATTGGTCTTTATGGGAGCCATTAAAAATCCATCCAAAGACCAGTCTCTGAATGTTAGAGATTGAAAAAGTTTGAAAGGGAAGAAGAAGGTCAATTTCAAGAAGCCCACCGGTGAGAGGAAAGACAAGCAAAAAGTTAATGAAGACTCCTCGAATTTCAAGAGGAATCCAAATAAGAAGAATGAGAGGACAAAGTGCAATTATTGCAGTAAGGTATTTCATCCTAAAAGCTCTTCCATGAAGAAAACCATTGATCAGATGGCTCAACTCTTGGAGAAATCCAACATTCCTCTTCTAGAGAGTGCAAGGAGGAAGGATGGAGGACAAAATTCTGATGACAAGGAGAGAGTACATGCACTGATGGCAAGCACATCCAAACCTACTTCATTCATTATTGATTTCGGAGCTTCAAGACAGATGGTGTCTACAAATAAGTTTTTCACTTCACTTGACTCTTCCAGTGGTCCAAATATTGTATTGGGTGACAATTCTAAAACATCTAGCAAATTGTTCATGGTTGTTGAAGATCAGAAGGAAACTGCATTAGGTAGTTAAACTTCTCAACGTTTTGAGCCATAAAGTAGGGCTCATCATCAGGAGAAAAATTATCCCACAAAGGAAAATGTAGCATAGATATCAAGTTTGGTTCATTCAATAATGTCTTGTATGTAATTCGACTTGCTGCAAACCTTTTGTCAGTCTATCAGATGACCCACATAGGGCTGCCCAAGAGAGTAACCTTTACCCCAAATGATGTTGAGATAGCTGAAATTTCAACAAGCAAAACTTTTGCATTAGGCACTGCTGATCGCAACTCTAGAATATACAAGTTTCCTCACTTTGTGCCATATTCCTCACCTTCTGCTCTTCTAACCCATGCCAATGAGTCAAGTAAATTATGGCATGAAATATTTGGCCATCTGAATTATAAATATCTTTCCCAACTTCATGATAAATAAATGGTTATAGGGCTTCCCAATATCAGATTTTCCAAAGGTGTCTGTCAATCTTGCATCATAGGAAAACACCCTGAGCATAAGTATGGGAGATCCACCATTGAGAGAACCTCTGCACCATTGTAGCTTATTCACACTGACATATCAGGTCCATTCCCTAAAGACTATTTGAACCATGCCAAGTACATCCTCACATTCATAGATCACTTTAGCAAGTACTGTTGGATTTATTTCATCAAGCTAAAATCCGAAGTTTTTTGTTTGTTCAAGCTATTCAAAGCCTCAGTTGAGAACCAGTCTGGTAGGCATATAAAAATTATCAGATCTGATAATGGTGGTGAATATGTGAAAACAAATTTTCAGCAATTTTGTGCATCTCCAGGCATTTAGACGCAACACACAGTTCCATATACACCTTAGCAGAATAGGGTTGCTGAGAAGAAAAACAGGTCTCTTAAGGAGATGGCCACATGTATGCTTGAGGAAAACTCCTTGTCTCCCAAGCTATGGGATGAGGAAATAAATTGTGCCATATACATTAAGAACAAAGTGCCACACAAAGATCTCAAAGGTATCACTCCTTTTGAGGCTTGGACAGGGCACAAACCTGATATCTCTCATTTCAGGATTTTTGGCTCAAAGGCTTGGGCTAGGTTTCCACTTGAGAAGAGGAGGGCTATGCATCCCCAAATACATCCATGTATTTTTGTTGGATATTCAGAGGACTCCAGAGGGTATAATTTGCTGAACATTAGCACTCAAAAATTCTTCATAGAAAGAAGCATTTAGTTTGAGGAAGAGCCCTCACAAAGTGCTAAAATTGGGGAACCATCTTCACCACCACCTGAAGAAGTAAGTGATGCTCCTATTGAATTTTTTCATTCTGATGTTTTTGATGATGAGGACCATTTTATTACAGATTCTAATTCACCAAAAAATACTAAATGGGCTTCTAATACATTACAAACAGCAGGTGAACTAGTGGGAAATCCTCGGGACACAAGGAGGACTATATCACAATTTGAGACTGCTCTAAATGTGAATGACCCATACCTTTATGAGAAATGTTATATGATGGTAGATTATGATCCTTGGACATTTTATGGATCCTCACATGACCCAATATGGTAGGATTCCATAGATGAGGAGTTTCAGTCATTGCAGAAGAATGAAACATGGGAGCTAGTCAAGCTCCTCGCAGGTAGAAAATTTGTAAGGTGTAAGTGGATCTACAAAAAAAATGTGTAGATTATGGTACATAAGTGAAATATAAGGCTAGGATGGTATAAAAGGGCTTCTCCCAAGTCCATGTCCTTGACTACAATGAAACTTTTGCACCAATTGCACAGAAGGATTCAATAAGACTAGTTCTGGCAATTTCTGCATCCAAGTGTTGGGAAGTGCACCATATGGATGTCAAGAGTGCATTCCTCCATGGGGATCTTGAGGAGGAGATTTATATGAAGCATCCAAAAGGGTATACATCATATCCTAACTATGTGTACAGGTTGAATAAGTCCTTATATGGGCTTAAGCAAGCCCCTAGGGCTTGGTATGCCAAAACGCACAACTTTCTCTTGTCTCAATCTTATGTTCGATGCACATCTGATCCTAATGTTTATATGAAGCTGATTGATGGTTCAATAATGATTATAGTGTTGTATTTTGATGATTTTCTAATCACGGGTAGCTCTACTGATCAAATAGCTTCATTCAAGACTACTTTGCATCAAGCTTTTTCCATGAGTGATTTGGGAATTCTTAAACAGTTTTTGGGGCTTGAGATTTCTCAAACAGAGAATGGAACAAAGGTATCTCACTCAAAATATGCATCTGATCTGTTAAAGAATTTCAAGATAGCTGATTGCAAGCCTTCAAAGGCTCAATTCCTTTCAAGAGTTAGAATGGAAGAAGCAAAATCGACACCCTTGGTTGACAACACCTTGTATAGGCAGCTTGTTGGAAGCTTGCTATACTTGACTCACACTAGACCTGGTATTGCTTATGCTGTGAGGGTGGCATCAAGATACATGGAGCAGCCACATGACCTCCATTGGAGGGCTGCAAAAATAATTTTTCACTATGTGCAGGGCACCAAGACTGATGGGATTCACTATGTTGCGGATTCTAGCCAAAATCTTCTTGACTTCACTGATTTAGATTGGGCTGGTGATAGCCTTTACAAGAAATCCACATATGGATTTGTATTCATGCTTGGAGGTGGTCCAGTTTGCTGGTCTATCAAGAAACAAAGTGCCATTGAACTATCTTCAATAGAGTCTGAGTACAGAGGAGCAAGGAATGTTCCTGCTCATGTAAAATCTGGAAAAATCTTTTTCCTTTAGTACTCCTACTATCATCTTTTGTGACAACCAGAGTTCTATAAAGGTCTCAAGTGATCTAGTACATAGAAAGAGGGCCAATCATATTGAGATACATATGCACTACATCATAGGACTAGTGCATGACCAGATCATTGATTTGTAGTATTGCCCAACAGGTGAGCAAACTGCAGACATCTTCACCAAAGCTTTTACTGAGAAGACATTTAGCTATCTTAGATCATTGCTTGGTATGGATAAACATGTGGTGGAGTGAAGGATTAATCAGCAATCTTTCAAATTTGATATGTCCATTTTTTTAGGGAAGGCTTGTCCCATGAGGTTTTCCTTCTATCCTTGTTTTGTGGACCAACAGTATTGTACAGGGTGACCAAGTCTTGTTACTGGGACCTTAGTATTTCTATTTTCTGATATTTAGAACATAAAGTTAGATTTATGGGGGGGTGCTGGAATATTAAATCTTCCTATCTATGTCATTTAAATACATTGGTAGCATTAATTAATCATTTATGATTAATTCCTATGTATTAGACTAGATCATTTCCATTTGAGCCATTATGTGGACCACAAGGAAACATTGGGGGGACCACAAGAATTCCAAGTGTGGACCACAAGCTTCCTAGACCACTTGGGCACATTTCTAAAATATTTTGGATAAGATTCTGGTGGAAAAGGTGCCTTGTTTAGTTTTACTTCTTTTTACTATTTTTTACCCATGGGGGGAAAGCTAGTCAACTAGGGAAACTTGATTTGGGGACCACACAGCCTCTATGATGTTTCTTCTTTCCATTTTTAGGATTTGGAATTTTTTTTCATCACACATCATCTACAGGTCACTAATTCAGAAATTTGTGAGCCTTTGAAGTGACTTGGAGAACACACTTGCCACCTAGGGGGGATTTGCATAGTTTTAGTAAGTCTGATGATATGAGGATCAAATGGAATATTTATCCATTCAAATATCTGTTGTAATATTATATAACAACATCCTATTACTTTTCGAAGGTTAAATGAAGTATTTTATTCATGAGAGTTAATATAGTTTGTATCTATTGTGAGTAATTTTCTGAGTTCTTTAACTAGTTGTGTGAGATCTTTGTGAGTGAGTGTAATTTCTTCATCAGATCTTGGTGTGAACTAAATTTCACATGGGTTAGGCGTTTCAAGATGGATAGAGATATTGAGGTTTATGGGTTTAGGGAGAGAGATAGAAAGAGAGAGGGATTGGTTATTGGGGTTTTGGAGAGAGAGAGAGAGAAATTGGTGGCGAAGGATTTATGGAAATAGGTTTGGGGTTAGGGGTTGAGAGAGAAAGAGACAGAGAGAGATATTGGTGGTTATAGGTCTAGATAGAGAGTGAGAGAGGGGGGGTTTACAAAAAGATATATTGGAGGTTAATGGTTTAGAGAGAGAGAGATTGGGGTTTAGGGGTTGAGAGATAGAGAAATACAAATATTGGGGGTAAGGGGATTAGAAAGAGAGATTGGAGGTTAGATTTTGAGAGAGAGAGAGAGAGAGATTGGAGGTTAGGGGTCTAGAGAGAGAGATTTGAGGGTTAATATTATATATATGTGTATATATATGGGTGTGTCTATGTGTGTGTGTGTGTATATATATATATATATATATATATATATAGAGAGAGAGAGAGAGAGAGAGAGAGAGATCAGGGGTTAATAGTGGTGTAGAGATAAAGAGATATCATAAGGGGTTTATAAATGGTTGGTGGTGGAGGAGAAAGCGATTGGGGGTGAGGGGTTTAGAGAGAGAGGGAGAGATTGGTGGTGAAGGATTTATGGAAATAGATTTGGGTTTAGTGGTTTAGAGAGAGAGAGACAGAGAGAGAGAGAGATTGGTGGTTATAGGTCTAGATAGACAGTGGGAAAGGGGGGTTTATATATTGATATACTCGATGTTAGGGGTTGAGAGAGAGAGAAAGAGAAATATTTGGAATAAGGGGCTTAGAGAGAGATCGATTCAGTTTTAGGGGATTAGAGAGAGATATAACGTTGGATATTAGAGAGAGAGGTATTGGAGGTTAGGGTTTTAGATATAGAAAGAGATTGGAGGTTAGGGTTTTAGAGAGAGAGAGATTGGGAGTTAGGGTTTTAGAGAGTGATATTGAGGATTGGGGGATTAGAGAGATATAGAGAGATATGGGTTTGGTGGTTTAGAGAGAGAGAGAGAGATTCATTCCTAGGGGATTATAGAGAGAGAGATTAGAGGTTACGGATTTAGAGAGAGAGAGAGAGATTGGGGAATAGGGGTTTGGAGAGAGAGAGAGAGAGTAAGTTAGGTGTTTAGAGAGAGAGATATATATTGGAGGTTAGAGAGTGATCGATTGGGTGTTAAGGGTTTAGAGAAAGAGAAAGAAAGAGGGAGAATGAGGGTTAGGGGTTTAGAGAGAAAGTGGGAGAGAGAGATTGGAGGTTAGGGGTCTATAGAGAGAGAGAGATAGACAGACAGAGAGAGAGAGAGATTGGGGATTATGTGTTTAGAGAGAAAGAGAGAGAGAGAGAGATTGGGGTTAGTAATTAGGTGTTCAAAGAGAGAGAGATTGGAGGTTAGGGGTGTAGAGAGAGAGAGAGAGTGGGATCTTGGGAGCTAAGAACTGGACGGCTTGAATGCCGAGAGAGGAGGAGAATAAGCATGATCAAAAACATATGAAGTGATTGGGAGGTGAGGCTCAAAGAGGAGCCCCACTTCTTAAACTAATTTCCAATAAGTCACTCAAATCTAATTAATCTCACAATGAAAAATAGAAAATTGGAGAGAAGCCAAATGAGTAACTTGTTCTTATGAGAAGGCTTGCTAGGCCTTTACATAGCATTATTACAATGTGTCTTGAGGCCATACCATGGGCCAAAAATATGTGCTACCAAATACAATGAACCAAAACCATGTGCTACCAAATATGATGGATATGAGAGGGTGTCCTCTCCATTTAATGCTTTTATGGATTATACATCCCAATTTAGACCATATGCCCCCTAAAATTCGGATCATCAGTGATGGAACTCTTGTAACTAGTCATATGTTTGGATGCACCACTATCAATCAACCATGTTTCTGCACTTGTGATGACGGATCCTGAAAGGGATGAGACAAGGTAATACTCCCTTCTTGTTTCCTTTTCTTCAGATGCATTCTTTTGAGTGGTTTTGATCTTCTATGGTGATATAAGCATGAAAATTTCCTTTCCACTTTGCTTTTCACTCTTTTGAGAAATGGCCTTTCTTGTTGCAATTGTAGCATCTAGATTTTGACATCTCAACACCTTTGTTGAAATCCTTCTTCATTGGATGAGAGAACTTCTTTTGGAAGAAGGGTTTCTTTCCTTTCTTCATTATTTCCGTGAGGGAAATATTTTCTTCTCTAATGCATATAGATTTTCTCTGGATTCACCCCTCCTCTTGGTGGAATTCATGCCACAACCTTTCGAAGTTAGGTTGTACCTCTCATCCCTTTACTGCAGCCAAGAATGTCTTCCATGAGGATGGGAGACCATCAATAGTGGTTTGGGAAGATCATCTTCATCCACCACTATTCCAATACTAGCAAGTTAATCTCTTACCTAAGAGATATTGGTGAAGAAGGATGCCATTATATCATCCTTCTCCATCTTGAGGTTTCGTAACTTGTTCTTCAATGCCCTCTTTTGAGTTGGGTCCTTATTCTCATATAGATTAGTCAATGTATCGTAACATTATTTTGCAGTCTTCAACGGTTTGATCATGGGAATCAAGCTATCTTTTACCAAATCATAGATGATCTGTTTGGAATTAGCTTGATTCTTTTTGTATGTGATGCTCCCTGCATTAGATTGTTAGCAACCCATGTCAACCCTTCTCTTTACTTTGTTAGTATATTGTTGTTGGATGCATATGCTTTGTAAGTTGTCCCGTAGTATTATATGTTGATCCATAGTTTGTATTATCCCATAGTATTGATCCATAGTATTGGACGCATATGCTTTGTAAGTCATACCATAGTATTATATGTTCCATGGTATTGATCCATAGTATTGGCACCTAGACTTAGTGTATAAGTTTGTGTTAAGGCCAATGAAGGGACTATGAAGTTATTTGTCTTGAGCTTGCTCAAAGGAGGTTTCCCCATCAAAGTGGCCCATGATAAATAAATCTATTTAGAGTTCTATTATTTCTACTATATCATGCATTTTCATTAATTAAATGTCGCAGGTTCCTCACATCTAGTATCAGAGCAATTTCTTGGGGTCGTTGTGTGGAATTTCTGCAATTTTTTTTCGCATTTGTTGTAGGTTCGGATCTGGGAATAATCCCTATCCACTTAACTGTGGGAAGTACTTGGGAACAATCCCTAAAAATCATTGTGAGGAGTACCACAGGAACCCCGAAGTAGCTGGCCCATTGAGAGGACTTTCGAGCGCAAAGGGAATGACCCCTACATGATTGACTAGTTCCCACCTGTGAGGTAAACCAAGAGTTGTTGTTTGTGGAAAAGTGGTTATCAGTTTTACCTGAGTCATGGAGTGAGGGGTATTTCCCCAATACGCAAGTCGTTAGATAATATTGGTGGCAGAGTGACTCCCCTAAACCTTTAAGAGTTCGTGCATACTTGGGGTCCATATCTATTTCCAGTTGATAAATCGTAGACTACATCTGTCCAGAACTGTTGCTGATCACTTCCGCACCGTTGCAGATCCATTATGGAAAAAAAAATCCTAGTTATGGTTCTCACTCGTGTAGGAGCAAAAACCATGGAGGAAGAACTTGCAGCCCTCAAAACCAAACTCTGGGATCTGGATGAAAAATTTCTTGGCCTCCATATTGAGCATTCAGCCATGAACAATAAATGATAGTCAGAGTCTTCTACAGACACTGGGTTCTCTTCTTCCAACAATTTTCGTGGTCCAAAGCTTGACTTTCCTCACTTCAATGGTATTGATCTGACTGGATGGATCTATCACGCAGAACAATATTTCATTCTGGATAATAATTCTGATGTCAACAAAAGTTTCACTTGCATCCTTTCATTTGGAATAGGAAGCTCTTCAATGGTACCATTGGTACATCAAGGCTCATGAAGAGCCAAAATGGCTAGATTTTTTCCATATCCTTTTGCAATGATTTGGTCATAGTGCTTTTGATGACTTCACAGGAGCCCTCACTAAACTTCGCCAAATTTGCACTGTGAGAGAGTATCAGACAGAATTTGAGAAACTAGCCAATCACACTAAAGGATTTCCTAATGACTTTTACAGGAGTTGTTTTATCAGTGGTCTAAAGTATGCAATCCGATCTAAGGTCAAAATTTTCTATCCCAAAAAAATGATGGAAGCCCTGGGGTTATCTAAGTTGGAAGAGGACAACATCACATCCCAACAATGCTCCAAACACACTTTTGTTCCCTTCAAAAATGTGGGTTTCCAACGACCTCCCATCCTTCCAGCTCCTCGACCAACTCCTATCGAGCATTTTTTTGAAACAGAGATGCGGGCACGCAGAGAAAAGGGCTCTGTTATAATTGTGATGAGAAATTTACTAAGGGACATAGACGTGTTGAGAAAAAGCTCTAACTCTTGGATGTGTATTCTCCACCTGCTTATGAAATTGGTGAAGAAGCTCCAGATACAATAGATGACCGGGTCGACATTCAGGAGCTGCCTATTGACCCTCCATCTCAGGACAACCACCCAGAGATATCTCTCCATGCTTTAGCTAGAATCACCACCCCCCAAAAAATGTGGTTCAGGGGTTACTTCAATAATATTCCTCTTACAATAATCATTGATTTTGGTAGCACTCATAACATCATTGATCCTCGGATCGCCAAACAGGGTGATTGTTTTGTCCATCCTTGCTCCAACTTTGAAGTCATGATTGCCAATGGGGGAACCTTACCTTGCAAGGAGAAGTGTCTCAATGTGCATATATCTATGGGATATTATAACCTACGCTCTGAAATTTTTCCTTGGCCTTAGGAAGATGTGATGTGGTTTTGGGCGCTCAATGGCTACGCACACTTGGCCCCATCTTACGGGATTTTGCTTAACTTTGGATGCAGTTTTCAACCAATGGACAAAAACACACATTGACAGGATTAGAACCAGGGTCTCTCTGCATCATCAGTTCACATCGCATGGAAAATATCCTTAAGAAGAATTCACATGGTGTCATCACTCAGATCCATTCCATTCAGATGCAACCATCAGCAGTCTCCAATACTCCTTTGGATATACAAAAAATTCTGTATAGATATATAGGTGTCTTTGTTGAACTAGTGGGATTGCCACCTTCAAGGCCATACGACCATTATATTCATCTCCTTCCTGGAAGCATTCCTCCCAACATCAGGCCCTATCGCTACCCATTTCACCAAAAAACAGAGATTGAAATGCTCGTTCGGGACTTACTGAAGCAAGGTATTATTATCCCTAGTACTAGTTCCTTTTCTTCACTAGATCTTCTTGTCTGAAAAAAATATGGGTCATGGCACCTATGCATTGAATTTTGAGCACTTAATCACCTCACAATCAACGATAAGTTTCCAATTCTTGTTGGTTATGAGCTTCTTAATGAGCTTCATGGTGCTCAATTTTTCTCCAAGTTGGATCCTCGTTCTGGGTATCATCAAATTTGGTTTCATGAGGATGATATCCCTAAAAGAACTTTCTGCATACATGATGGCCACTATGAGGTTTTGGCCATGCCCTTTGGCCTCACTAATGCTCCTTCCACATTCCAGGCATTGATGAATAAAATATTACAGCCCTACTTGCGGAAATTCATTATGGTCTTCTTTGATGATATCCTCATCTACAGTAAAACATGGGTTGAGCATCTCTAGCATATGGATCTTGTAATACAACTTTTCTATGACCATCATCTCCACGCCAAATAGTCTAAATGTGTTTTTGGACATAAGGAAGTATAGTATATCAAGAACATTATTTCAGCACAAGAGGTTCATGTGGATCCTACCAAAATAGATGCCATGAACAATTGGCTACATCCTTAGACACTCAATAGCCTTCATGTTTTTTTGGGATTGATTGGCTACTACCACAAGTTTGTCAAGTATTATGGGAAGATTGCAGCTCCATTAACTGCTCTATTGAAAAAGGATGATTTTACATGCACACATGCTACTGAGTGTGCATTTGACAAATTGAAACAAGCTATGTGTACTACACTTGTTCTAGCTATGCCCGATTTTTCCAAGACCTTCACTATTGAGAGTGATTCTTGCAGAAATGGACTTGGTGCTTTTATCCTTCAAGATGAACATCCCATTGCATTCACCATCAAATTCCTTTCCGGTAAGAATTTACCTGCCTCTGCATATGAAAAGGAAATGATGGCTATTTTGCATACAGTACAGAAGTGGCGACCATACCTATTAGGGAATCATTTCTGCATCAAGACTAATCACCAGAGTCTGAAATATTTCCTAGAACAATGTGTATCCTCCCCAACACAACAAAAATGGGTTAGCAAACTCATTTGTTATCACTATGAGATCACTTACAAGAAGGGTAAGGACAATATTGTGGTGGATGCTCTTTCTCGCACATTTGATGACCAAGTTTCTCTTTCATCTATTTCTATGCCTATTCCAAATTGGTTGCAATATGTTCAACAAGGCTATGCAAATGACTCTTCATTATCTCAAATCATCCAACACTTTGCCAACAACACTTCTATTGTACCACATTACTCTTGGGATGGTGCTTCCCTAAGATACATGGGTCATTCGCTGCTTCCCTAGAGCACAGATCCTTAATGGGATATCTTCTATGAACTCCATGCTTCTCCATCAGCAGGGCACTTTGGGTTCCTCAAAATGTATGAGAGGGCACGACGTAACATATTTTTTCAGGGAATGAAAAGTACAATTCAACAAATGGTGGTTGAATGTGATACCTGCTAGCGTAATAAGGGTGAAACGACACTCCTTCCAAGATTGCTCGAACCCTTTCCCATCCCTTCACAGATTTGGGCAAATATTTATATGGATTTCATTGAAGGGCTCCATAAATATGTAGGGAAGACAGTGATTTTGGTTGTGGTTGATCGCCTCTCCAAATATCGTCATTTATGTGCCCTCAATCATCCCTATACAGCCTCCTCAGTTGCGAAATTTTTCCTATAGCAGATCTTTGGTCTTCATGGAATCCCTTCTTCCATTGTCTCAGATCACGATTCAACTTTCACCAGTCATTTCTGGACATAAATATTTTTCTACACTGGCACCAAACTGAAGATGAGTTTAGGGTATCACCCATAAACAGATGGTCAGACTAAAATTATCAATAAATGCTTGGAAAATTATCTTCATTGTTTCACCTCCGAACAATAACATCAATGGGAAAAGTGGCTCCCTCTCATTGAATGGTGGTACAATACATCTTACCACACTGCCTCTAAAATGACTCCATATGCAGTAGTCTATGGTCAGGCACTGCCAATTCATCTTCCATACACCCCCATTAGTTCACCAGTTCAGGAAGTTGACATGGTCCTTCAAAACCATGATCATATTCTTCGCATTTTGCAGGACAATCTTCACATGGAAAGAAATCGAATGAAGAAACAAGCCAATAAGCACCGTTCCGAGCACACTTTTCAAGCAGGTGATATGTTTTTTCTTTGTCTACATCCTTACAAGCAATCCTCCGTGAAACTCAATGGGCATCATAAGCTCGCTCCAAAGTTCTACATTGCTTATAAATTGGAACTTCCTCCTTCTTCCCGCATTCATCCAGTATTTCATGTCTCTTGTCTGAAGAAATTTCTTGGCACCAACATTGGAGGAAAAACTATTTTACCAGAACTAGATAATGAAGGATCCATCCTTTTGGATTCGGAGGCCATCCTCAATAGACACACTCATTAGCTTCGTTCTCTCTCTATCAAAGAGGTATTAATTCAGTGGCACAGAATGCAACCAGAGGATGCTACATGGGAACCACACCTTCAGATTCAACAACAATTTCCACATCTAAAGCTTTGAGGAAAAATATTTTTCTAAGGGGGGGGTGTTGGTTGTGGAGCTAGATCTTCCAGTCTCATAGATGATATTATATCAGCCTTGCACTTCAGAGGACTATACACTCATTCCCAAACCTTGGGGTTACGGGGGTGCGGAGGTGGAGCCCCCGAGAAATGGAGGTTCGGGGGAAATGCCCCCAAGAAAAAAATTTGGGGTTGTTTTCGCCAATAGTTTTCGAGCCCATGGTTTTGGGTATCCCATGGTATTTTCCCATTGTATTTCCCCTATAAAAGAAAGACATTGTAATACATCTAGGGTTGATGTATTAGTTTTTATGCATTGTAAAGATCTCTGAGATCGTGAAGAGAGACTGTGAGACAGTGAAGATAAAGTGCAGCAGCTATGCTGTAGGTTGTATCCCTTCACTTTGCTAGACGGTATAATAATAAGGACTGGCAACTTCAGTGTGGACGTAGCCCATCTTGGGTGAACCACGATATATCTCTATCTCTCTTGTAATGTGTATGTGTGATTATATTTGCATTTATGTTTATTGTTATTGCTCTGCGATCCTGTTTTTCTAACAGAGGGGATGTTAGGAACCCATGTCAACCCTTCTCTTTACTTTGTTAGTATATTGTTGTTGGATGCATATGCTTTGTAATTCATCCCGTAGTATTATATGTTGATCCATAGTTTGTATTAGCCATAGTATTGATCCATAGTATTGGAAGCATATTCTTTGTAAGTCGTCCCGTAGTATTATATGTTCCATGGTATTGATCCATAGTATTGGAACCTAGACTTAGTATATAAGTTTGTGTTGAGCCAATGAAGGGACCGTGAAGTTATTTGTATTGAGCTTTCTCAAAGGAGGTTTCCCCCTAAAAGTGGTCCGCAATCAATAAATCTAATCTGAGTTCTATTATTTATGTTATCTCATGCATTTTCATTAATTAATTGTTGCAGGTTCCTCACATAGATGTAGGATCCTCCATCACAGTGGATATGTAGCCATCCAAGTCATGCTCCTCTAGGATGTTCAGAATCCTATCCTTCCAAGTGTTGAAGTTTGAGGTTCCATCAAGACGGTCTTCTGGTGGTACAAAGATTGATGCGCCATAGTCTTCAAATCTTGTGCTCAACTTCTTAGGATCTGTGTAGGATCTATATGGAATGAAAAACTGAGCTCCTTCACCCTGAGCTCTGATACCATGTTAATATTTGGTTGATATTTGATCTTTAATTCTTTCAGATGACGAAACTTGAAACAATGAGACAATTCAATCACATGAAATTCATACAACCATAACACAAGATATACCCTAGGGAAAATACTCAAAATAATGAGAAAGAAAACCCCAACGATTCTTCTCAGTATAATATAATGGATAGCAAAGAATTCTTTCTTTTACGACATAGCATATTTCTTTCGGAAGATAAGAGATCACCAAAACACTCTTGGTGAAGATATAGAATCAATAGAGAAAAGATATCAATTGGATGTATTTTCCAATTTGCCCAGCACTTCAATAACAACAAAGAACAATAACCTGCACAAAGAGAATCACCTTTCCTTCAATGGAGAAGAGAATCTTCTTCACATTGAATTCATCAATATCGTATAACATATTTATACATTCTTCTAATGTATCGGTTTCTTCTAAATTCAGGATGAACTCACCCTTAGAATAGATGTATCAATCTTGCATGAAGAAGTGCGCCCCACTTCTCATGCAGTGCTTTATCTCATTGAACTATCTCATAGGATGAACTCACCTCTTAACTGAATGCTTTCCCACTTAGTTAGGTGGCTAACATAAGTGTTGCGACTCAAGTGTTGTCTTTTAGTTTAATATAAATGTCGTAATGCAATAACACTTACTTAACTAGATCTTCTTTGTGTCACTTAGTTAACTCTCTTTAACTAATTATTTCTTGATAACATCACTGTAGTAATCAATTCGAGTTCTCCTTGATTTACTGAAGTGTCGTCTTTTAGTTTAACTAAAGTGAAAACACTTTAGTTAACTAGTACTTCTTATTTAACACTTAGTTAACTATTATTAACTGAAATTATCCTGATTGATTTCCTCGTAGTGACCACTGTGAGTTCTTTAGTTAACTAAGGCATACATTGTGGCTTTAACTGAAGCTTGAAAATTCGAGTTCACTTAACCATCTCCTGATCAATTCAAATTCTCTTTTTCTCTATGAATTTATCTTTATCTCTTTATCCTTTAGTGCATTGTCAATATGAGCTTACTTTAATTATCCATCAAATTACATTATACTAAGAAGAATTATCAGATGATGTGATCATAGTATATTATTCCTGACCAAATGATCATATGCTAAAGTAATTCACTTTAGAGTTGATCAATCTCTAAAGGAGACTTAATAGCAACTAATGATCGCGGTTAATAATACATCACACAACATTAAGTTCTTTTAACAAGTAAAGCATGACCTTTATATGGAAGGTCTACCTCTATACGGGAGGTCCATCTCATGGATACCTTTATACAAAAGGTTCACATGAGAATCATGACTTGACACATAAGTCTGAATCCTTGTCCAACAAGACTTTACAACATCATTACTTTGATAAATTACCTCTACACTGAAGGAATAACCTTTACACGAAAGGAAATCGAAGTGCTCACCTATATATGGGAAGATCCATATTGGCTGCACAATATTGGTTTGGAGATGTAATATCCTTGGAAAATTTCAACCAAGATATTAACTCAACTTCAAAAATTTTATGAACTTCTCTAGTTAAATTTCTGACAATTTCTCTGAATGGAGGAGGAGGTAAGTGAGGGGTATTGAGGTAAGGAATGAGGATGGTGGGATGAACATTCAATTATGGAATTTGCATGGGGCATGTGCAGCAAAAACCAATCATATCAGATAAATAGTCCTAAGCACAAAGCACTGGGGCCATTTATGTTTTGGACATCAGCTACCGCTGAAGCCTAACGCAAAGCTGTCTGGGCACACCAACATATGCTTACTAGAATGGGTGGGTTCCTGAAGTTAATAATAGATTTTATATCAGTTAAATGAATGTTGGTTATGTTCAGGAAGATAATTTAGCATACTTGGGAGAGTTTGGGAAGAATTGGGGTTTTTGGGCTCTCCCAGGATTGCTGAGCTAGTCTTTTCCTAATATTTCCAAAGAGGGTCTAAAGGATTACAAATTTTTATTTTTATGACTTGTATGGATACTGGGATGAATTAAGGACCTGCTCCAACTAACATAATGTAAAAATATTTCTTAGAATGGAAATGGCAGTGAAAGTGGTAAAACTAGTTTAGAATGGGCATCAATCTAGCTAGTCTTGAATTTTAAATTGGAAAACTGCTTTTATAAATTCCAAACTCTGTTCTAATGATTATTTATATATGATATGATATTTTCCATACACAAAACACAATATATTTGATTCATAATATTCCTCCTTTATTTAACTGCTTGCTCTTCAAATGATTGTGCCTCACAGGCTAATTTGTTGATTACAATATTGGGAGAATAGAGAAAAGAAGTAAGAAGTTACTGTGGCTCTATTCTGGAAGTGAATATCAGTCCATCTACAGATTAGATGGCTGATATTTCTACACTCTGAGTGGCTGATCTTCAAATGGGACCATCATCAACTAGCTCTCTTCTTCAGTGGAATCACCTCCAAATCTAGCTGTGGGAATAATAGAGGTAGAAGAGGAGTGGAAACTCGATCTGATATTGAATTCTGGAATATAGCAGCAAATTATCTCTGCAACTTCATCTGATAGACTTCACTGGAGGTCTTGAGAACATCTCTCCATAATTATATTCTTCCACTAGTGTTCTTCAACCAAATCTAGTTGTGAATCTCCTCCAATGGTAGCCTCCTCTTCAATCTGACATTAGATCTTCATGACTGAACTGTACTGAAGGTTACTAGCTGTAATATTGTTTGCTGGACCTACATAATACTCATAGGAAACTCATAGAGCCTTGGGCCACATCACCCAAGAGGAATGGTTGAGGCACATCTCTCAACATGTCAGTAGCTCAGAGCTCTCATTCACAAATTACAAATGATCAAAAGTTCTTGAATGAAGTTGAGAACATGCTTAAATAGACAAGTTGACTTGTTTAGCAAGTTGAGCCACACATGTGGGTGAGGTAGGGCGCACTCCTTGTGAAAATTAGAAATTGTTTGCTTTCCAAAACCTTCTTTCCTTCACCTCCTTCATCAAAATTAGCAAATGCGCCTTAGGAGCTTTTTCTGGGTGTTTATATTTCTCTCCTGACTGCTTTTCTTCATCTTTCCATTTCCTTGACTTTCCTCTTTTCTGCTTTTTCCAGTTTTTCTGATTGCTTTTGTCAATTTCCAAATTGTTTTCCTTGTCCACTTTCCTCCTTTGGATTTCTTTCTTTTCTGAGTGTTGCCACTAAGGCAAGAGTGGTCCACATGACCAATTCGACCTCCTAGCCTTGTCAACATCAACTTGCCACCATTTAAATTAGTAATGATGCATTTATTAATTAAAATTAATCCAACTCTAAATATAATTAATTATTTAATAATTAATTAACTCATATAGTATTCTGCTTCAACATTTATCTCCATTAATTAATGATAACTCCAATAGTTTCCTTAGATCCTTAGTTTGGGTATTAATATCTTCCGGGGTCCACCTAATCCATTTAATACCCAAATACAACCTTAGGCATCTTTCATAAGATAGTTTCCATGCTTGCTCATTAATTAAATAATTATTGACTAGGTGACTTAGGCCAAAATTACCCCATGGACCATAGCAAAATTTGGGGATATGACAGTACTCCCTTCCTAAAATTGCTTGTCCTCAAGCAATGTCAGGATTCCACCAAGCTTCTCCTACACCACTCTGATTATAATTGTCCCCATCCATTGTACAGTCTGAAAATTAAACTTGGGCCTTCAAACATTATGAGGAAAAACTGCACTGCAATTAATATATGCAATTTAACCAGCAATGAACAAAATTTTCAACCCAGCTAGGATAAATTGGGTAGGATTCCTGGATCCCATGATTTCTCCTACAAAGACCAAATTTTTTATGTCATCTTTGGCAATCTATCACTCCCATGAATGCCAGGATCCCAAAGTATCAACTACATTTTCCCGACCTCCAAACATGTGGATTCCCTCCACATAGGACAACTTCTGCCAGTATAATGTTCCGTTAATATAACTTGGTAACTTGCCTGCTTAGCTGCCTTCCATTGACCATAAGTGTAAAAAGAATTGCAAGGATGTTTCATGCTTGTCAGGTAATATTTCACCCAATCCATATGTGGATGAGTGACATCAAATGGCTGCAAAATATACTTTTGCTTCTGCTCACAATTCAAGCCAATGTCAATTATAATAAGAAATTTATTGTAGAAACAAGTGAGCTTTTTACCTTCTAGATTTTCTTTTCTAGTGAGGCCTCTATCCATCAATCTGGTGGGTGAATCAGAGATCATGCTTGCCGATTTATATGGGCCATAATCAGCCATCTCTTGTGCAATAGGATCAATCTCCCATGGGAACAGATCATGATCCTCCTGCTGAACATGTGACACAAACCAGAAGAATTTCTTCACCCACTATTCATTCCCCATTGGTGTTGTTGAATCTAGGACATGTGGGAAAGAAATGTGAACCTTATTTGCATGTATGCAACCTTTAGTGATCAGACTTATTGGCTAGCCCAAATTGGGTGCTCTCATCCCACTCCTCCATGGGAGAGTGTTTGTCTTCAAGGAACAGCTCAAGTTCCCTTGGAAAAAAGTCAATTGCTTGGTTCTCATCAAACTGTTCTGCACACTCTTCAAGCACATATAAAAATGAATGATCCTCATGATCCACCATCTCATGAGGTTCCTCCTTATGATCATGATTGCTTTCACCCCAATGAAATTGACTGAATGGTGTGTACAAGGGTAGGGAGGATAGTTGCCACTTTTCATGACGCTGCAATATTTCTGTCTTGGATTCTTGGAGGGCACTTTGAGTGCTTCTCAAAGAATATTGGGTGGCCATTAATTCATCATTGAGCTTGCTGATCTCTTCATCATCCCTCAAGGATGTACCATGAAACAATTCTACAAGCTCCAACAAACTATCTCTATCAGAAAGCAGGTTCAAGAATTTACCTTTTATGCTTGCCATGGCTTTCTTAAACTCTTCCATGTCTCTCATGGAAGAATGCTCCCCTAAATTCCAATAGAGGTTATTCATTAAGACATGGGTGTCAATGAGGGTTTGAAGGGCTTCTTGGATTTTTCATTCATTCATCTCCAGTGTCTCTTCAAAGAAATGAGATTCTGTTATATGAACCTTCTCTTCTTCTAGCTTCCTAGGATCAACTTCAGCTGATTTTGTTGAAGTTATGAAATCTGATCCATATTTTGGGGATGCAAGATATTCATATTTCGGATCATGAATATCAGATTTTTGGCTGCAATTGGGGTGCTCATTCATCTTTGGTGCACCAGTAAGTCTTTCTCTCCAATTTTCAACCCTCCGCAATTCAGGAGTCTCAACCCCTGGGGGTTCAACCAAGCTCATATTCTCCTCTGAAGTGGCTGCCCCATCATGCTGACACATAGGCATATAAAAATCAGAATTGAAAAAATTCCAAGGTGTTATGTTTTCTCCTCCTTGTGATGGTGTGTTGGTGGTTTGGTCTTCCACCAATCTCTCATTTTTAATTTCTATTGTTGCAAGACCTTATTCTTTCTCCATGGATCTTGCACCCACAACACCATCACCAATGGGTACTTCCATGTATCCCACATGTATATGAGAATACACATCATTAGATGCTTCCTCACACTTAAAACATTTCTCAATAGGTTCTCTTCCAACCATGTGGGCATCCTGTAAACACATTTCTAGTTATTCAGTCCTGTAACTGCATTCAACCTTATCACCAAGGATATGAGACTCAGCATCCAGGGAACCCCTTATGCAATAATCATCCTATGATGTGACTACAACATCATCATTATAAAAAATAGTACAAAAATCTGAATGTGGTCCATACATTGGCATCATGCTTACCTCTTCAATGGTTGGAGTTATGGTGCCTTGTTCTACCACTGATTCTACTAGTTCACATCTAACTGATGTGTGGTCAATTTCTACTACCTTGTGAAGCTCATGTGGTGTCTTTGGATCTGATTTATGTTCTAATTTTATATCTGATCCTAAATATGGTTCAACACCCCTAACAGTACCAATCTCATCCGAGATGATCTTGAGATCCTCATCATAGAATCTCTTAGTAGATTCTTCTTCCATTTTGTCAACAATCTCAGGATTGGGTTTTGGGTCCTGTTTCTCCTTGGTTGTCTTAGGATGAAGATTCTTAGAGGCTCTTCTTGAAGAGGATCCTAAAATTCTTGTGAATTCACATTCATCCAATAAATCTTTCATATCTTTTATTATCTCTTCCATAGAAGGTTGACCTTTGACTATGGAACATGTAATTTTTTCATGAATATGGCTATCAGAATAACCATAGTCTCTTCTTCCAATCATGGTCTCATAGGAGATGCTTGTGGAAGGTACTTCTTGGGAATTCCCTTCATCATACTATCTGCAATATTCTTCATACTGTTCATCATAATCATCATACTCTTCATAAAAATAATCTTCTTCTTCATCCAACTCAAACTCTAAATCTTCCATGAATGGACTTAATTCCACAACTGCAACTTGAAGATAGTGTTGAGCTACCTTTCCACTGAGAGTTACTTTCCATAGGATGAGCCAAGGAAAGTGCTCTGATACCACTATAATATCCTTGGAAAATTTCAACCAAGATATTAACTCAACTTCAAAATTTTTATGAACTTCTCTAGTTAAATTTCTGACAATTTCTCCAAATGGAATAGGAGGTAAGTGAGGGGTATTGAGGCAAGGAATGAGGATGGTCGGATGAACATTCAATTCTGGAATTTGTATGGGGCATGTGCAGCAAAAACCAATCAAATCAGATAAAGAGTCCTAAGCACAAATCACTAGGGCCATTTATGTTTCGGACATCAGCTACGGCTGAATCCTACCGCGAAGCTTTCTAAGCACACCATCATATTCTTACTAGACTGGGTAGGTTCCTGAAGTTAATAATAGAGGTTATATCAGTCAAATGAATGCTGGTTATGTTCAGGAAGATAATTTAGTAGACTTGGAATATTTTGGGAAGAATTGGGGTTTTTGGGCTGTCCCGGGATTGTTGAGCTAGTCTTTTCCTAATCTTTCCAAAGAGGGTCTAAAGGATTACAAATTTTTATTTTTATGACTTATATCGATACTAGGCTGAATTAAGGACCTACTCCAACTTCCAGAATGTAAAAATATTGCTTAGAATGGAAATGGAAATGAAAGTGGTAAAACTAATCTAGAATGTGCATCAATCTAGATAGTCTTGAATTTTAAATTGGCAAACTGCTTTTATAAATTCCAAAATATGTTCTAATGATTATTTGGAACTGATATGAGATGTTCCATACATAGAACACAAGATTTTTCATTCAGAACATTCCTCTTTTATTTAACTTCTTTCTCTTCAAATGATAGTGCCTCATAGGCTAATTTCTTGATTACAATATTGGGAGAATAGAGAAGAGAAGTAAGAAGTTACTGTGGCTCTGTTATGGAAGTGAATATCAGTCCATCTACAGATTAGATGGCTGATATTTCTGCACTCTGAGTGGCTGATCTTCAAATGGGCGCCATCATCAACTAGCTCTCTTCTTCAGTGGAATCACCTCCAAATCTAGTTGTGGGAGTAGTAGAGGTAGAAGAGGAGTGGAAACTCAATCTGATATTGAATTCTGGAATATAGCAGCAACTAATATCTGCAAATTCAGCTGATAGATTTCACTGGAGGTCTTGAGAATATCTCTCCATAATTATATTCTTCCACCAGTGTTCTTCCACCAAATCTAGCTGTGAATCTCCTCCAATGGTAGCCTCCTCTTCAATCTGATATTAGATCTTCATGGCTGAACTGTACTGAAGGTTACTGTTATAGGTCAAACCTACACCTCTCTGTCAATGATCACATTGAGCTATTGATCACACAAAAGGACAACTTGGATGGAGGAGCATGTTGACCTTAGATGAGACCTTGACTTACGCCACCTCCTTGCAAGCTGGAAAAACCTTAAAAGAAATATCATTTTGAGACATGAGCGCTACTTTACATCAAGAGACTAGCACCTATACCCTACTCCAGTGTGCAATAGTAGCGCTCAAACTTCATGAGCGCTACTCCTCTTCAATAGAGTAGCATTCAACATTCAAAAAGTGATGAGCACTAGTTTAAAAACACTATAGTAGCACCCTAGGCGCTACTCCACTGAGAAATAGTAGCGTACACCTCAAAAAATGATTAAAAAATGATTAATTTCATGAAGAGTATTAGTTGCAGTTGGTTTCCCAACTTCCCCAACTTCCTCCATAACCATCTCTCGACCTGAACTGCTTCCCTTCTCCTATAAATACAAGGAAGAATGAAGAGAGGGGTTAGACATGAATGCTATTGAGAGACTTTTAAAGAGAAGCTTTCATTGGAGGAGGTTATGCTGGAAGATATCCAAGACAGAGAAGAGCAGGAGCCCAAGATCAGGTTGCAGGAGAATCTTACAAAGTCAGGTATACTTTGTATCATCATTTGCATTCGACAATAAAAGGTTGAAGCATTTTTCTTGTCCCAAACTAAGTGTTCATTAAGTTATGTACTTGTTTGGATATGTTTTGGTTAATATTTGATGTTTAAATTGCTTTGTCCATTTCATCATTATATATTATCCAAGATACGCTGAGAAAGGTACTTGTATTGCAGGTTTATCGAACGAGAGGTTGACTTGAGGATCGAGCGCAAGATTGAATAAGAGCTAGGATCGAACTTCATTCAAAAGGTATGTTCTCAAGACCTATAACCTATTTCCATTCATAAACATCTCTGTAACACAGTTAGTATGCTTACTTGTCATCTTCTTTCAGTTGATAGTATATGTTTCCTTACTGTAGGTTATTTTTTCCCACCAACAGACTGGCAACTCTACTGGGAAAAGTTGTTTTTCTGCTCTAGGAAACCTTTCTTGTTTGTCTTCCAAGACCCTTTTACTCCTTTAATTTGCTTAGAGACCCTGTAGGTACCCCCTGCTTGCCTCTCTCTACTTCACTCAGTCTTTTTGCATCTTTTCAAAGTCAGTTTTTAACTTTTTAAGACCTGAGCGCTACTCTATTATACATACAGTAGTGCCCATACGCTACTCTTCTATACATACAGTAGTGCCCATCTCTCCAGGAGTGCTAGTTTCCCTACTGCACAGTAGGGTACATTCCTGTAGCCTTCTGTTGGTTGTTTGGTTGAGTTTTCTGTCCTTTTGGGTGGTCTTCTGACTTTGTTTTAGGTCTCCTTGACTGGTACTTAAGGTTTGTAACTTTTATTTGAGTCTTAGAACCTTTCTTTGAGTATGTTTGCCATCTTTAGATCGCTTGCTTACTTGTGGAATGCTTGGTCCATTTATAACTCTTTTTGAAGACCAGGCTTTGTTCTTTAGTGAACACTTCTACTTATTTTTGCCCTAACTGTGTGTTGCTGACCTACAAACCTGTATGCTTTGCATTTACTATTTGTAGCAACATTTATTTGCTCTTTACCTATCTTATCCTTTGTTTTAGGGTTTGGTCTATTTTGGAGCCTTTGGGGTGTCTTCTGAACTTGTTGAGTTCCAACTTTCCTTGACTTTTTGTCTTTTCTAGTATCAAGTGTGCTTAAAGTGCTTTAGGCTGATTCATTTCTCAGTCCTTGTGTTAGTAGGGTGGTTGTTAGCTTGCTTGCCTACCATTTGCATGGCATAGTGGTCTTGTTAGGGTTTGATGCTTTGGGTCAGTCCTCTTGTGTTTGATTCCCAGTTTTGAGTATCTTTCTCCTTTGTTTTATCCCCACTTTGTTTCCGAGTGTGAAGGCTTTTTCTTTTGCAAAAAACCTGTAGGTCAAGTCTTTATTGAGCTAGCGTTTTGATAGCTGTAAGTTTAGGAACCATTTTTAGCCATACTTACACATTGCACATAAGTCTTAGTTGCTTTCCATGTTTATAGTTCTTTTTCGTTTATAATAACAGAAAAAACAAATATTTGGTAGCTTAGGGTTAGTAAGGCTTATATTTTTTACAAAATAGAATAGGTTATTTTGTTTACAATTTCAAAAGAAAACAAAAAAGAAATTTGATTAGATTTGCTCAGTTTTCAGTTTGGAAAGAACATTAAATGAAAAAATAAAAAGTTTTGTTGTCGAAATTTATAATTTATGCATTTTGTTTTTCAGTTGCAACCACGCCACACAAATGCACTACCTTTTGAGTAATAACAACCCTAAAAATATTTAAAAAATTAAATAGCAACAAATTTTCTTTTTTAGGGATACACTACACCAACTAGTCTTGGTTAGGATCTTGGGTTTAAATCACCTTAAACCACCCAAGATCACACATTACGAAAAAATTGTAGTTCGACTATCACAGGTAAACCCACTTCAATCAAAGCTTGCCTGGGATCTATGCAGTAGGTCTTGTGAGATGAGATTCTTGGTAATGCTCCTCCTACTTTCTGTTTCGAGCATATACCAGGATTGGATCGTGTTTGGGGACTCTATTGAGTTTCGGGCTCAGTTACCCTGCCCACGCCTTGTGATTTGACCAGAGACTGTTCCCCCGGGAGTTTTCGGTGTTGTGGTATCCTTAGTATCTGACCATAGGTTCATACAAAGGTGACAGCAGAGGGTATATCTGCTGTACCTAGGACAGACATGGGAGGAAATCCCTTACAGGTCTTTAGGAGGGCGGTTGGGTGATTCCAGCGCTTGCACCCTTAGTCATTGTATTGTGGACCCCGAGTAACTGTTCTTCACCCTTCATTGATCTGTTCTGGGCGTTCATCATCCTAGACTCTTCTCCGAAAGGCATCTTGTTTGCTTGGTTTGCATACTTAGGAATTTTTAGTTGGCATGCTGTTTTCCCCCTAGTCTTAGTGGCCAATAGGTTTTCTAGTTTTATTTTTATATATAATTGTGGAAAACCAAGAACTTCATAGATAGAGAAGGTTTCAAAACCTTCCGCCACTTAGAACAGAACCACTACTAGCAGCTAGACGACAACGGGTAGACCCCAGTGTTCCTTTGGAAACCATTCTTGAAATAGAACTTCCTGAGGAACTTTTTACAACAAAAAATCCTGAAATAGAAATTCCTGAGGAACTACCACCTGAAATTGAGTTTCCTGAAGAACTACAAACTGCAACAAAAAACCCTGAAATAGAGGTTCCTAAGGAACCACAACCGGGGACTCCAGATCAACGACATTTTAGTTCAGTTGAGATTGAAGGTCTCACTTCTGCGGAGTACAGTACTCCCTTTAATCGTCCTTTGACTAATCTTAGAAATCTGCTTTTGTTACCTGTTGGTTTCCAGCAGCCTGATTATAGTGCATATAATTTCTAACCTGAGCATTTTATGACTAATCCGGGAGGCGAACAGGGAGTTCCACAAACTCGCACCATAGGTATGAACACTAATACTGTAAATCCTCCTCTTACTGCTACACAGAGTTCAGCATAGACAACCTCTGTGTCCACTCCGTCCTTCAGTTTTAATATTGGCACGTTCGGTATGCTGAGTTCAATAACTATGGCATCTACCTCTACACCTACTTTTGGACCTAGCAGTATAGCCAATTTAGTTCCACCTCCTGTGACTCAACCGTCATATCACATACCTAGTACTTGGATTTCCACACCCGCTGTAGGACCAAGTTATTTTGCAACTGTGCCTGTCATGAGTACCATGACCGCACCATCTACGTCGGCTACTACTGGTTTTAATACCTTTGCAGGTCCCAACATGAATCAAGGTAATATACCTGCAGGAAATGTCCCTTTTTCCTTATTTTCAAGAGGAGGAGGTAACATTTTTAACCAGCAATATGGCGGGGCTAACACCCAGCCATAGTGGACGAACCCACAGAGCACTAACCCACTTTCAAATAAGTCGGGGAATTTCAATAATACTTTCGCGCAACAACATATGGCAGGGGGCAACCCCTACCAACAGGTGATTGGGGACAACCTCTACTAAAAGATGGCAGGGGACAACTCCTATCAGCAGATGGTAGGGGGAATCCCCTATCAGCAGATGGCCGAGGGAAACCCCTACCAGCAGATGGCTGGGGGAAACCCCTACTAGCAAATGACTAGGGGAAACCCCTACCAGCAGACGGCTGGGGGCAACCCCTACCAGCAGTTCACAGGTCAAACTATGGGTGGTTCCCCCTTTGCGACCCCAGCTTATCAAGTACCATCTTGCAGGCCTCGTTTACCATTTCTACTAGCAAATGACTAGGGCAAACCCCTACCAGCAGACGGCTGGGGGCAACCCCTACCAGCAGTTCACAGGTCAAACTATGGGTGGTTCACGCTTTGCGACCCTAGCTTATCAAGTACCATCTTGCAGGCCTCGTTTACCATTTCTAGCAACTTTAAATTTTCCAGATCTTTCCAAGATGACCAACGATCCAGTGTATCATAACGCTACATGAACACCAGTTCCTACCAAGTTACCTTCGGACATTCCAAAGTTTGAAGGCAAAACGGGTGAGGACCCTGGTGACCATGTAACTACTTTCCATTTATGGTGCTCCTCGAACTCATTAAATGAAGATTCCATTAGGTTGAGACTATTCCAAAGGACTTTAACTGATGCTACAGCCAAATGGTACATTGAGTTACCTGCAGCTACATTCTTTAATTTTGGGGATCTCGCGACTGTCTTTTTGAATAACTTCGAGCTTCCTGTTCGGTATGATGCCGGAACAGACCTTTTGTCTACATTTAGGCAAAATAAAGCCACTTATTTATCTAATCACATTCAGGAGTGGCGAAGACGGAAGAGGCTCATTAAAGCCAACATACCTCCCAAATTCCTTCTTGAGTGGTATTTGAAATCACTCCTTCCTTACATTTCTAAGGAAGTAGCTACTTCTGGAGTGTCTAACGAGGAAGAAGCCATCCTATGGACCCAACAGTTAGATCTCGTTTATGCATAATCTGGGTTACTGTATGAGATCATACCTAATGCACCGCGATCGAATGTCGATCTGAGTAGACCTAAACTTGGACCACATGTTGACGGCATAGTGGGTTCAGTTGACTCTACAGCTTTCGAAGCATTGACCAAACAGGTTCATGCCTTATCTATCAAACAATCGACTGCAGAATTTTCTTCCATCACAACCTCTCCTTCTACTTCTGAATCTGTCAACCAGGTTCAAAACAATCAAAAGGGCCCTCGGCAGCCCAAAAAAAAAAAGAAGGGCAAGAAAGGAGAGGGGAACCATCAGAAGCCCAAAAAAGAGAATTCCGAGGAGGGTAACAAAGAGAAAAAGAAGGTTAAGTTCCCTTGTAAACTTTTCAAGCAGGATCACCTTACTCACCAATGCCCTCTGCTTGAAGAGTCCCAGAAGCTATTACAAGAAAAGAAGCCTGCCGTATTGAAAGATCCATTCCCTAAGGGGCAGAGCTCAGCTTCTGGCACCTCCAACACTGGGGGCACTACACATGCTTCGGTGGATCAAACTTTTATTAACATGGTTAATTCGGATGTACTCTTACAAACGAGAGCCAGGAATTATACCCTAGACGCACAGAAAAAGGATAAAGAGATTCCAGAATCCTCCACTCCACTCCACATACCTGTAGACCCAATGCCCAAGATTCCGAAAGGTGTCTTGAAACGGGCATCGCACAACCCCAACACTCGGGCCGCCTCCAACTACAATGTGGTTGAAGATCTAGCCTAGACCCCTTGTGCCATGTTTACCTTAGAAGTCTTGCAAAGTTGTCCTCTACAACGAAATGCACTTCTGGCAGCTATTGGAAGTATGGAATCCTCTAACATGTCTGCGTGATTTGATATGGATGCTATCAAATACTGGTTGCCGTATCACGTTGCTCTTCAGATTGAAGTCGTCCATGGCCCAATGACCATTAGACGAGCTGTTGTATATGAGGGCACGTCGACATACATAATGTCAATTTCTTGTTGGAAAGCTTTGGGTTTCCCCGAGTTAGCCCCTTCTAACACACTACTTACTGCATTTGATGGCAGGACTTTCCGTCCACACAGGGTTTTGCCATCATTTGATGTCACATTGGCTGGTAAGACAGTTGCTGTAGAAGTAGAAGTTATGGATGCTCCGTTTGATTACAACATGTTATTAGGCAGGAGCTGGACATATGCCATGTGAGCTATTGCATCAACAGTTTTTCATGTTGTTATGTTCCCGTTTGAAGGTAAGGTTGTTACAGTCGATCAGATTTCTTTCACTCAGAGAAACAACCAGACTTCTTCAGAGACCACAATTCCCTTAGTTGATCAAACCGCCCCGGTTAGTGAGAGTATAGGAGCAGGACTTTACGGGTCGTTAATAGGCACTTTCGACCTTCCCTCCCCTGTTCTTTTTATGCGTTCTGATGTGGGTACTTCTACTAAAACATTCACGGTTGGTTTAAGAATTGATCCATGGATCCTTCCCACTATGTCAGAACCTTCTGTGCCTCTATCCATTGCAGAAGTAGCCTATATGGGAGCACAAGATGCTGCAATGGAACATATCATGACTCCGCGAGTCTCTGCTGAGTCAGATATGGACTATGCTCCAGCGTGGTCATTGAATTCTACCCACTCGTTCGATTGTTTAGACACGGTTTTTCCGTCTGATGAAGCCATATTGGAAGTCATGATGGGCCTAGACCAACCATGGGAACATATGCATCACAGGTCCTACATGCTTCCAGATCTAGATAGGATTGAGAGAGGGGAATTCCTTATGAGACCCGGTGGATTTGTTGATTTGTCATCTTTTCCTTCTACTTCGAGAGCTGTTTATGTTGAGGGAAATATGGATAATATATCGAGAACTATTCCGATTAACATTTCCACCAAACCCGGGGTCTTGGAAAACATTTTTATTGGCGCAGAATGTTCTCCAGAAGAGATCGTACTGTATACAAAACTTTTCTAAGAATTCCGTGACATTTTTTCTAGGTCATATGAGGAGATGCAAGGCATTGACCCAGCCATCATGGAACATGTCATCACGACATACCCTAACGCAAAACCTGTGAGACAAAAGCTCCGTCCTGTGAACCCTAGAAAAGCGGCCACCATCAAGGCAGAGGTTGAAAATTTCCTTAAAGATGGTTTCATCTATCCGATTGACATGACGGAATAGGTTTAAAATCCTGTTCTAGTTGATAAGAAGCAAGGTACCATTAGAGTCTGTACTGACTTCCGGCACTTGAACAAAGCTTGTCCGAAAGATAACTATCCTACACCGTTTATCGATCAAATCATAGACGCTTGTGCGGGACATGAGATGTTCTCTTTCATGGACGGATTTTCGGGATACAATCAAATACAAATCAAACCCGAAGATCAGCATAAAACAACTTTCATTTTCCTGTGGGGGACCTTCGCTTACCGGAAGATGCCATTTGGCTTGAATAATGGTGGAGCTACCTTTCAGCGTGCGATGAATTTCGCTTTTCATGATATCAAACACATAGTAGAACCTTACTTGGATGACCTCCTGGAATGATCTTGAAAGAGACAGGATCATCAAGCTCATCTTAAACTGGTGTTTGAAAGATGCAGAGAATATAAGATTCGTTTGAATCCTAACAAGTGTGTGTTCTATGTCGAATCGGGATGTCTACTGGGCTTCATTGTCTCCAGTCGTGGCATAATGGTCAACCCGCTGAAAGTAGAGGCGATTGTAAATCTGCCTCCTCCTCGCACCTTGCGACAACTCCAAAGTCTGCAAGGCATGTCTAATTTCTTACGACGATTCATCATAAACTATGCTAAGATTACCAAACATTTTATGAGATTACTCAAACAAGACTCGTACTTTGTGTGGGACGAGGCTACTCAAGCATCCTTTAAGGCCTTGAAAAAGGCACTTCTTTCAGCACCCTTGTTGAGCCCGCCAGACTACGCAAAATACTTTCTTTTATCTCTGGCAGCGTCTCTTAATACAATTGGTATAGTATTAGTTCAGGAGGATGATGCACTCCAAGAGAATGTTGTCTACTATCTTTCTTGCGCATTGATAGCCCCTGAGGTTAAATATTCGCACGTTGAGAAGTTAGCACTTGCCACGGTCTATGCGGTATAGAGGTTTCATCACTATATACATTTATGAACAACTACTGTGATAGCAGAAGTCAATCCTTTCCAGTACATTCTCACCCGACGAATCATCGGTGGGAAATATAATAAATGGATTGTAATCCTACAGGAGTTCGATTTGGTCTTTCAATTGGCCAAGTCGAAGAAATCACTAGTGTTTGCTAAGTTAATCTCAGAGTTTCCGAGTGACCTAGAGTATGTTGAGGAAGAATCATCATTCCCAGATGAACATATCTTTCTCATTGCTTCCTCTGACCCATGGTATGGGGATATCTTAGTATATCTCCATACCTTGAGGTGTCCTACTACTTTTTCTCGAGAAGAGCGATGCAAGCTGAAAAGCATGCAAAAAACTATCTCATCATCTCAGACGTGGGGTAGATTCCATTTTACGACGTTGCTTAACTCTAGAAGAAGCTGAAGCAGTATTAAATGATGCCCATAGTGGAGCGTCTAGGGAACATCTTTCTGGGTTGGCAATAGCTCAGAAGATACTGTGTGCCGAATATTTTTGGCCCACAATCTTTAAAGATTGTCTGGAAGCTGTGAAACACTATCATCCGTGTCATTTTTTCACTAAGAAAATGAGGCCACACCCAACTCCTCTTCATCCTTTGATTACAGCAGGCCCCTTCAAAAAATGGGGGGTTGATTACATGACTTGCAATCCAGTTTCGGATGGAGGGCATCATTACATCATCATTGCTGTTGACTACTTTACCAAGTGGGTGGAGGCAATGCCTACTGTCAAGGAAGATGGAGAAACTGCGGCTTATTTCGTGTTTAATCAGATTATTGCACAGTTCGGCATACCTAAAGAGATAGGGACTGATAATGGCAGTCATTTCCAGAATAGCATGATGACCGATTTGTATACAATGCTTGGTTTTCGACAAGAACATTCGTCTTCCTACTATCCACAGGCGAATGGACAAGTCAAAGCAGTGAACAAAACTTTAAAGGTTATACTGCACACATCATGTTGTACCCGGCTCTTTGGGCTTACCGAGGTAATGTTAAGACTGCTACCGGATTCTCTCCCTTCCAACTTGTGCATGGAATAGAAGCATTCATACCGATTGAATGCTAGATTCCTTCGCTGAAACTAGCCGTTCAGTTACTACTGGATACTTCAATACTAGAAGAACATTTGTTACACTTAGAACATCTAGATGAGCAGCGCCGCGATGCGCTCACAACAAACGAGGTTCACAAAAAATGAGTCAAAGGACAGTATGACAAGTCCGTGAGACCTAGGGTTTTCCTTGAAGGAGACTTGGTCCTACTTTGGGATCAAGACAAAGAACCCCTAGGACCTAGCAAGTTCAAGTCCATGTGGCTTGGGCCTTATGTAATTTCCAAAGTACTGAAGAAAGGTGCCTACGAACTGGTAGATTACGAAGGTAATAAGCTGGTTGAGCCTAGAAATGGGCTCTACCTAAAGAAGTACTACGCTTAGGATGTCGTGGTTTTTCTTGTAACATAGCTGTATATTGTTTGTAGAGCTAGTTCTCATTTATGCTTGTTAGTTAATCTTATGTGTGTTTTTGTTTCGTGTACCAGATGTTGACCAAACACTTCTTAGGATTTGCTGATGGCACCAGTCGCCACACCTATCAATTGGCTTTAGCAGCTTGGGTCATTTACACACCCGCTTACCAACTTGTCTCTTCAGGGGGGGGTTTGTTTGGGTCCCACCACGAATAATGTGGTTGAATACAGTGCAGTTATAGAACTCCTCCGAGATGCTCTCAGTCATGGCATTTCACATTTGGAGGTAAGACTTGACTCACAACTAATTGTATTTCAGTTAACGAGTGTCTACCAGATTAGAGATCCTAGATTGCTACGTCAGTTTCTGCGAGTTAGACTATTGGAAAGATAGTTTGATTCTATTATATATGAACACATTCCAAGAAATTTAAATGCATTAGCTGATTCATTGGAAAACTATGTTCTAGATTAGCATTTGTATCATTCACTTTCATAAACAACATTGCACACATAAAATTCAAACACATACACATGTAAATAACCGATACTGTATATAGCCGATACTGTATCAAAAAATATATGAGTTTTGGATCACAAGTCTATCAAGTCATGTCATAAAAGTACAAAACTGGGCACAGTGGCCTCAAAAATATACATAGAATGTATCCCTCTCTTATGCAGAAGGAGGGGCCTCATCATTATCTACTGCATTCCGATAACATATGACTAGCCTAGCTACCTTCCGCAGCACTCTAAGCCATGCTGGGGGCACCCCATCTACATCTTCCTGCATATCAATAGGTATCTGATCCATACGGCATGCAGGAACATCATGAGTCAACCAACTCACTTTTCTCTCTATGGTCCCCAACATAGCATCTGCTGCAACAATATCAGCTGGCCTCACGAAGATGGTAGGATGTCCCTCAGGACAGACAGGCCCAATGTCTGCATAAGACACTTGTTTAGTACTTCAAAATTCATTAAAAAAAAAATCAAATACTTGAAAATTTTGAAAAAATTAAATAATTCTCAAAATTAAACATAGCAATAGCTCCCCAGGCTCCACCTGGAGGAAGCGCCAGCTCTGGATCATGGCGAAAATCCAATCCAACATATGGAAAATGCTCAAAGGCGGGCACTTGCCTCTCCCACCACCCCCAGAAATCATCAGTATGACAACAATAGTGACTTTCCCCACCACCCTGGCGGAGGAATATGTCACCCCAACGGCCTAGTATGGGCTCACAGGGGTTAACCTGAGGTAGAGGCATCCCCAAGCTAATAGCAGGCATCCTCTCGAAGAAGAAAGTACACAAAATGCTACCATACTCAAAATTCTTCATTTTTTCGGATTTGCAACCCATCAGTTGAGCTTTCATGCTCGCCAGTAAACTAGTACACCAATCGTATACATGACCTTGTAAGCATTGTACACCAACATGCATAGAGTGCCTGGAAGCTAGGTGTAGTGAGGCACTACCTGCCACTTGGTTAATCATACTCACAATCACCTTCAAGGGGAGGCATTCAATGGTAGAAATCAAGATTTGGCTTCCTGATTTCTCAGCTCTAGCCACACAATATGTATTCAAGTACTCTTGCACCGACCCTATGCCCACACAAGAAGACCCCTTCAAATTTATTACATCTCCTCTCCGTGAGAGACCAGTAATGAAGTAAATTTCATCAACTGTAAGCTCCAAAGTTTGCTCGCGAATGAAAAAGGTATTGGTATCCACATCCCAGTACTGAATAAGTCTTCAAAATAATTTGTTTAGGGCCCTCATATTTACAGTTCGGTAGAACTTCAACAAACCGCATCTTCTGAGTGCATGGAGAGTGGCTGGGTCTTGCATGGCTAGCCTATCCATGTCCTCGTGTTCCCTCTCCCTCCATTGAAGAACCATCCTGCACGAAAACTGACAATTTTTCAATCCTCGGCGATTGTTTTTTCATTTTTAGGCTTGAGCGCTACTATCTACACTACACAGTAACATGTGGGTGCTACTCTATGTGAGCATAGTAGCGCTCATCTCCTTCACACACTACTGCTCTTGTTACATAGTAGCACCCGCGCACTAAATGATGTGAGAATTGCCTGGAAAGTAGTTTTAGGATCAAAAATTGAAAACTAAACCATATAAATGCAAGTTGGGAGGATTCTAACTTACTTGGTGGAAGAAGAACGGTGATTGGATGCTCAAATTGATCGCCATGGAGATTTGAAAGTGCAAAGTTTGCCCAAAGTTTTTTCCCTACAAAAACAAATTGGAAATTGAGTTTTAAAATGAAAATATATATATTGAAATGGATTTTAATTTCTACCCACCATTGTTTAATTCTCTATAGTTTCAAATTTTACAAAAATGACCTAATTAATCAATTAAAACAGACACATGGTGCAATACTAATTTTCACTTATCCAGTTCTCATTTTTTCACTGAATTTTCGTAGGATCGATCTCCTAAGATTAAATTTCTTGATGTTAGACCTTGTTAACTAGTTAATAGTTCAAATTCATATATCATTCGAGATTTTTGTCGCGGTTACTAATATTTTGTTGAAGACCTAGTTTTGGCAGATTAAGAAGCTATGATCCTAGAAGCTGACCTTTAAGTCTTTTTAAGCTCTTTTTTGGACTATTTAAACCTAAACAAGATTGCTAAGCAAGCTTGTTCTCTTCGAGATCGTTAAAGTAATCAAAGGCTTATCCACTCAGGTATAGAATTACCCCATTTCCGGGCCTAGGTGGATTAACTACAGAAAAGGTATACTCTAGGTATACTTTTGTATGCGCTAGAAGAGTTCTTCTTCCTTTGTTTTATACTTTTTCGAGGGAGGAGACTAACTGCACGAAAAAGGACCTTTTGGATCCTTTCTTTAGGGTTTTCAGGCTCTCTAAACTTGAAGATACCAAGCAAGTGTTCACCTACTCGAGCTCGATGTGAAATCCACGAGAGGGTAAGTAGAGGACTGTTTAATTTTTTCAACTCTATAAACAAGAAAACACCGCCGAGCACAGACCAATCCGAGCTCAATATAAAATCCACGGAGGTGTAAAGAGGATTGTTTAAGTTTTTCAGACTCTATAAACAAGAAAACACCAGCAAGCAAGAATAGATCTCGGCTCGATATTAAAATCCAGAGATCAGTAATATAGAGTAATCTTCTATCTCTTCTTCGAACTTTGTAAACAATGAAGAAGGTCCCGAGTCTTCCTCCCATGGGCTCGTTAAACTTTTTACATGGTTGGATCTATTGAGTTTTCATTCTTTCTTGGACTCATTAAAACAACTAAAAAGGTATTCTTTTATCTAAAAAGAATAAGGGATGGAAAAGATGTGTCATATCTTCAATGTAAAAGGCAGTTCAGTCAGTTCTATCCTTGAACACAGCCTACTTGAGTCTATCATGTCAGTTGGGTTTAGTTTTTGACCTCAAGGTAAACCTAATATCTGAGTTGTTTACTCACCCGGTTGGTTATTCTTCCAACCATATAGAGGTTCTAATAATGTCTCCTACATTTCAAGCTTATCATTTACCCCATTATGTTGGAAACTACCTGAGTCACTTTGTGTCGTGCTCACTGTTCAAGGATATACCTTGTGTGGGCCATTCTGCAGTTTACCTTGACCTCATGTGTCGGCCATCCTAGTGTCAGTCTTGTTACAAATTACTCCATATCAACTCATACCAGTTGAGTGTTCCTCAAGTTGGATGATGGAGGATGCCTTAAGGGATCCCTTCCAACGGACTTCTTCCCATCGACATCAACTCATTTTACTCTGGGAATGAAGTTTAGAGTTTCAGTTAGTACCTTGGAGATTGCAGTCACCAATGGCAATTTTCCTCACTGTTGAATGTTGAGAATACATCAATGTCTCTTCTTCGACAGGATCCCCAAGTGTTTGACTCCAATTTCATCTATTCACACTTGGCGGATCGTACTCGGTACCTTGGCCCCCATCATCATTATCGGTGTAAGCCCTCACGTTTGTTAACGGTATACATCAATGACCGGTAATCAAACGATACCCCCCATGTTCGACTATCAGCTCATCTATTCACATGGTTAAGGTTTGTACCTTGGGTTTTTTTGGATGAAGACCTTGGGATTTTGGATGACATTACCTCATTTTGTTATCACCCAAGTTGTGCAAGACTGAGCCTCACTTATATTCGGCTATCCATGAGACATAGATCTAGTTTGTTGTTATGGCTATGATCTCTCAGTCTGACATGGATCCACACTTGTATTCCAAGTGGCCATGCTATATATACATCTCCTTGTTATGTATCGGAGATCATGTTGTATCACACTGCACATCTATATGATGTCACAAATGTAATTGCTCGCTGACCTTGATCTTTGTTTCAGGTGTTCTTGTGACTTGTGTCCGCAGTTCCTTGCTCCTCCTTTGGCTTTGGATTATAATGTATTTCGGTCATCATTTCCCTCTGAACTCACACATTAGGGGGAATCTATTATAGGTCAAACCTGCACCTCTCCGTCCGTGATCACCTTGAGCTGTTGATCACACAAAATGACAACTTGGATGGAGGAGCATGTTGACCTTAGATGAGACCTTGACTTACTCCACCTCCTTGCAAGCTGGAAAAACCTTTAAAAAAATATCATTTTGAGACATGAGCGCTACTCTACTTCAATAGAATAGCGCCTGTACCCTACTCTAGTGTGCAATAGTAGCGCTCAAGCCTCATGAGCGTTACTCCTCTTCAATAGAGTAGCGTTCAACATTCAAAAAGTGATGAGCACTAGTTTAAAAACACTGTAGTAGCACCCTGGGCGCTACTCCATTGAGAAATAGTAGCGTACACCTCAAAAGATGATTAAAAAATAATTAATTTCACGAAGAGGATTAGTTGCAGTTGGTTTCCCAACTTCCCCAACTTCCTCCATAACCAACTCTCTACCTGAACTGCTTCCCTTCTCCTATAAATACAAGGAAGAATGAAGAGAGGGGTTAGACATGAATGCTGTTGAGAGACTTTTAAAGAGAAGCTTTCATTGGAGGTGGTTTTGCTGGAAGATATCCAAGCCAGATAAGAGTAGGAGCCCAGGATCAGGTTGCAGGAGCATCTTACAAAGTCAGGTATACTTTGTATCATCAATTTTCATTTACGGGGGCTTCACTCAATAAATCGCTATCATAGCATGTTCGTTCATGGCACATGAAACAATACCCCTAATTTCAATAAATATTGGAAAATACCTTCCAAAATCATTTTTTTAACCCCCTCCCAATATGCCTTCCCAATTTAAAAAAACCCTTATTTTCACTAGGTATTGTATGTATCAATTTTTTCATTAACATTTTTTATACCCCTTTATATTTCTACCTAGTATATTGATATGATACCCCTCTTATGACTCCACATGCATTCTACAATGCACCTTGCTTCTTTCGATGTATATTGTGGATGCACATTACTTCACCCACAATGCAATTACTCAACCACATATCATTATGATTTGCAACATCTAATGGTCCAATTACTTCACTTCTTGTATGTCACTAGAGTTAATGCACATAGTACAACATTTAGATTACATGTTGTCGTTCCCCAATCGCTGACTAAGCCTGTTGTGGGCTATGTATCCAAGCCCCTGGGTCCTTTAACAAGCTCTAGGAGGCTGACTAAACCTCCCAAGTCTTGTAATAAGCACGAGTGGTTGTGTATTCAAGCCCCCAAGGCCTATCGAGGGCCTATAATAGGCCCTCGAGGCTTAAAGCCTCCCAAGGCTGTTAGTAACAACTGACTGAGTGCTATTGGTAACAATTGATTGTCAATGACCACTGTCTCTTGACTATGATCGACTGGAAACCCACTTCACCACGAAACCCTTGGCCTCAAGCATGCCTCAAGACACGATTTCCCTGGGTACTGGTAAGCCCGAGCCTTGCTTCAACCCGATTTTTCATTCGGTCGTGATCCAGCCATCTCCATTTGGCAAATATTTGTCATCCCACCCATATAAAAAAGACCCCAAAGTATTTTTGTATTGTTACACTAAATAAAAAAAACCCTTTGCCCCTTAATATATAACCAATATAATTTTTAGGTTTTCATGAATATTTAATACCGCAATATGAATGAACGTGATATTATATTTCCTTCTAGTGAAGCCCCCGTGTTTGCATTTGACAATAAAAGGTTGAAGCATTTTTCTTCTCCCAATCTAAGTGTTCATTAAGTTATGTACTTTTTTGGATCTGTTTTGGTTAATATTTGATGTTTAAATTGCTTTGTCCATTTCATCATTATATATTATCCAAGACATGCTAAGAAAGGTACTTATATTGCAGGTTTATCGAACGAGAGGTTGACTTGAGCATCGAGCGCAAGATCGAATAAGAGCTAGGATCGAACTTCATTCGAAAGGTATGTTCTCAAGACCTATAACCTATTTCCATTCATAAACATCTCTGTAACACAGTTAGTATGCTTACCTGTCATCCCCTTTCAGTTGATAGTATCTGTTTCCTTACTATAGGGTAGTTTTTCCCACCAACAGTTACTGGTTGTAATATTGTTTGCTGGATCTGCATAATACTCATAGGAAACTCATAGAACCTTGAGCCACATCACTTAAGAGGAATGGTTGAGGCACATCTCTCAACATGTGAGTAGCTCAGAGCTCTCATTCACAAATTACAAATGATCAAAAGTTCTTGAATGAAGTTGAGAACATACTTAAATAGAGAAGTTGACATGTTTAGCAAGTTGAGCCACACGTGTGTGTGAGGTAGGGCGCACTCCTTGTGAAAATTAGAAACTGTTTTCTTTCCAAAACCTTCTTTCCTTCACCTCCTTCATCAAAATTAGAAAATGCGCCTTAGGAGCTTTTTCTGGGTGTTTCTATTTCTCTCCTGATTGCTTTTCTTCATCTTTCCATTTCCTTGACTTTCCTCTTTTCTGCTTTTGCCAATTTTTCTGATTTCTTTTGTCAGTTTCCAAATTGTTTGCCTTGTCCTCTTTCCTCCTTTGGATTTCTTTCGTTTCTGAGTGTCGCCACTAAGGAAAGAGTTGTCCACATGACCAATTCGACCTCCTAGCCTTGTCAAAATCAACTTGCCACCAATTAAATTAATAATGATGCATTTATTAATTAAAACCAATCCAACTCTGAATATAATTAATTATTTAAGAATTAATTAATTCATATAGTATTTTGCCTCAATCTCCATTACTTAATGATAACTCCATTAGTTTCCTTAGATCCTTAGTTTGGGTATTAATATCTTCCGGGGTCCACCTAATCCATTTAATACCCAAATACAACCTTAGGCATCTTTCATAAGATAGTTTCCATGCTTGCTCATTAATTAAATAATTATTGCCTAGGTGACTTAGGCCAAAATTACCCCATGGACCATAGAAAAATTTGGGGATATGACAGGAGAATGTCTCTTGATGCTGTATATTTAACAATGTACACTCTCAACCTCTTACCTAAATCTTGGTACATACATGAAGAAACTAGTTGGTAGACAAAGACTTGTACTACTAGATATCTCCTTTAGTACATATAGCTCGATAATTGCTAAGACTTATAGCCTTATTGCTTCTCTCAGGAATATCAAATAATTGTCACTCAAATGAAAAAAGATAAAATTGTCACTTCAAGTGTGCTTGAGGCATCAATACTCAATCAAGGCAATACAATGTGAAGAGAACCTATATGAACTAAAATTATGTCAAAAAGCAAAGTGACGACAATGATGACAATATGGATGAGTTGTGTCATCTCACATTCAAGGACACATGAGGAGAAATTATTGTAAGCACAAAACCAGTGGGCTAGAGGGAAACATACAATTGAAACTATTAAGGATGAAGAAACTAATCACTAACTTAGTGATGGGCCTTCATCTTGACTTTTATTTATCCCATGTCTTATATGAAATTTTGATATATTTTTCCTAGAAGTTAACCCTCATATATTACAAAATATGCCTTTTAATGATTACAAGATTATTGTGACATGTGCTTGTCTAGATATCCATGATTTATTTAAACTATTGAATATGAATGTGATGTACCTTGTTAGTGAATTGGTTTCGGTATTTGCACATGAATCTCTTATGAATTCTAACGTGGTTCAAGTATAAAAATGTGCAGGAAATTAAAACATTAAGGCCAAGATCGAATCATCCACACCTCACTCAAGGTAATGAGAGACAAGATGATCATTTTAGAGGATCTCATCCCCTCATCCACTTAAGGAGCTTCCAACACTCAAAGAAAAATTTATTCAAATTGATTGTCGAAAGAAATTCAATTTGGATGAGGAGGATGAAATTCCCATGAGAGGTACTGCATATTTGCAGGGGATATATTCCATCAATTAAGGGATTGATTGGGATCTCCATAAGTATATTTATTCAAGAATAAATAGGGGCATAAGTTGATATATTCGGGAGTCTACGTTTTATTTTTTTCATTCATCAATTTGCTACAATCAATTTGTAAATTCGAATTTGGAAAGAAGGCATATTTTTGGTTCAAGTCTCTTGCTGTAAATAATGTTTTTATCTTGAGGGATTCACCCATTATTTAATTTAAGGTTTAGGCTCTCTCCAAAGTTACAATGTAGGTTGAATCCCCTATATAGATAGATTAGATGGCCGATATATCATTTATTTTGATTGTTGTAGTTTTCTTTATGTATTTCCATTTCATTGTTGGTTTCTTGTTTCCTTCAATTCATGTACTTTTATTTCCAACATTCCTTTTCTTTCATGTGTTTATTTTATTGGTTTTTCCTTATGATGTTCAGTACTTTGAAGTATGCTTAATGGATTCTCTATTACTGCTAAAAGTTGTAAGAATTGAATGATATATTAGTAACATTAGGACCCTAGTTTCACCTATACATCCACCTAACTCTTCACCCAAGAACAATGCCGCTAGACCTTTCTTTTCCCTTGCACATTGTCAATGGATTTGAGAGCAAAGATCATGAACTCATTGGGATGAAGAATCAAGGGTGATGAACTATCAAAGTTGGGAGTTTTCCTCAGTAGTGTAGATTAGATTTAGTTATTTGCATATCATTCATAGGATATATTTGAGCAAGTTAAGACCTTGTGGAACTAGTACATGTGGACATTTTTCCCACGGAAAATCGTCGCTATTGCAACACTTTTGCATTCCTATAGTGAAGAACATGACTCCTTGTTTTCGTGGCAATAATTTCATCGTTGTAGCAACACTTTCCAACGTTTGTCGCTATAGAGACAGAAATGGCATGGGTCGTGCTATCCTTAAAATAAAAAAATGTGTCGCTATAGCAACACCTTGTTCGTCACTATAGCAACAAAATTTTGTGGCTATAGCGATGGCCTCTCATATTTAAAAAAAATTAAGTCAAGCGATCTCCGTCTCTATAGCAATGAAAGGTCGTTGCTATAGCAATGAAAGATCGTTGCTATAGCGACGACCCATCATATTTCAAAAACAAAAGTCAAGAAAGCTCCGTCGCTATAGCCACGAAGTTTTGTCGCTATAGCGACGGAGTCCCATATTTAAAAAAAAATAACTCCAACGAACTTGCTATACTAGGGACGAAAATGTTCGTCGCTAGTATAGCAAGTTCGTCAGAACTTGCTATAATAGAAGAAAATGGAATTTTTGACTGCGTTAAGGTATAACAATGTTATTGGTCCCACCGGGGTTTAAAATTGGTTGGTCCTTGATTCCAATGTTGAATAGCAAAGCTGGCATTTCCGCGAAAAAAATGTAATGTTTGGCTACTTTTAAACTGCATGCATTATTATATCTACTTTGCACCCTAGACTGTGGAGCTTTAGAGATTTTATTCCATGTAAAATATAAAATATTTATGCAGGAGCGTTTATTTTGTCTCAATTTCCTTCTTAGTTATATTGATTCATTGTGGACATAAAGTGACAGAATTGTAGTTATTCAGTGCTGCTAAGCAATTCACATTCAGATAGAATTTTAGCACTAGTTTTTCACTTTGAATGTTAATGAAGACCAGCATGTTGGATTTTGTGGCTTCTTGTTGGTATAGGCAATTTAGTCAGTCTGGTCAAAGAGTGCCAGCTGCAAAACTCAATAATGGATATCTTTAGTACATTGACAGTGTTTCCATATCCATTTGTATATGAGAAAAAGAAAAGAATGGAACAAAATTCATCTACTTACTGCATTCAACAGGAACGAACTACCTTACAATGCGTACAGATTAAAATTTCATCTATGGTTTCATGTTATATAACTCAAGGGAAGAGTACATGCTATTTTATAGCAGTTCAAGATATTTCCCTTGAAAATTTTCCTATCATTGCATGGACTTAAAATATCATTTCAAAGGATGAATTTTCCAACCAACTATGGTGAAGACACCTACATGATAGAACACTACCACATACATTATGACATAGATTAAATATCCTGTGGTTCATTCTCTGACTTAACTACATCACCTACTTACAAACTATATGTTGAATCTATAATGTCAGGCATCTGCTGCTTCCTTGGGGCACAAGCAATTTTGACTAGGTAGAACACCTATGCAATGGGAAAATATATCATTCATGCTTCGGACTTCAACATTAAGAGTCCTTGCAATGAGAACCAATATCCATGACAATACCAGATGAGGATGGCTCCCTTGTGACAACTATCTATGCAAATACTTAAAATTATGGACTTTTCATTAATAAGTTGTTTTCTTATAACTATGCACTGTTCAGTCACACCCATCTATGATGCTTGACATTATGGACTTATGGTCAAAAAGTCATCTTATTAGTATGCAGTGTTCACTTTTTCAGTCTAATCAGGGCCTAGAGAGAAAGTTCTGAAATTCTAACCAAACCAAGGCATATTACTTGAAAATCATGCATGCTTAGGGATCTATTTCTCCACTAGAAGATACAGCTTACTTAGGAATTTATGGGGAGGTCAAAAATTACACAATAACATATATGATCTAGAATAAGACATTGTTCGACACAGCTAATGCCTCCACACCCTTCCTTTGCATCTTTGTAATCCATCTTCCCTTTTTCTTAACATACTATACCTCATGTTTTCCAAATCAAATGGCTTCATTTCATGAACTTGATCATATCAGCCACACATATTACTAACATCCCTAAATAAAAATTACCATCCTGTTAGGATATTCCTATACTCCATCCTAGTCCTACTAGCATTTTCATCCTTTGCATTTTCATTCATGCATGCACTTTTAGGGTTTGCATACATTATTTAGAGTTTGCATGCATCCCAGTCATCAGTCCAACACCTAGCCCTCAGTTATCCATCCCCTGGGAGCTTCTCTCAGATTAGTTTTATCCCTCCTAGTTCTTAGTGTGCCCCTTCATGCAATTGCATGCGTCTCATGTGCCCTCTATCACCTACCACTCAGTTGCAGTTCAGTTAATTGAGTTATCATTAGTTCTTTCCTTGATTTAAGGCTAGACTAACTCTCAATTGACTGTATCACTTCGATGGATCTCTAGTGAGACTATATTGCCCATTTTGACTCCAGTTAGCTTCTCATGCACCCTCCATTGAGATTCCTTCATTTAGTTACACTCAGTTACACCTACCACACTCAGTTAGACTCAGTTTGACTGATGGTTGACCGTTACTTGAGCATTGATGACTCCACTGATGATGAGATATACTACTAGTTGTGCTTCGATGACACTCCAGTGATCCTTTGATCACTCCATGAAGGCTAATTTGAATTGCCACCTTGGCATCAAATCCTCATGCATTGTACTATTTATTTTTCCATATTGTGATTAATTAATCAGTGTGTGTGAAGTATTTTTGCTTCTATCTGAGTTCGACTTTATTATTATTTTGTTGCTCATTATACTGCATTGACCACTCTTCTTCTATTTTCCTGCTTAATCATAATTATTCTCTTGTGAGGTATACATCATCTCTTAGATCTGCTGTGAGGATTTTCACATGGTATCAAAGCATGTCGAGAGTATTGTTTATCTCCATTCCTGATATTTTTTTGCAAGTTATTATCAAGATTTTGAGTGCAGCAGTTTTTGCATTTTTGCAGCAGTAGCAGTTGTAGACATTTCTATTGTTTTTGCAAGTCTTCTACAGCTTTTATGTATCCATCAGGAATTACTCCTCCTTCTCCATTCAACTATGATGAATGGAAACCAAAAATGATAGCATATTTGAAGAGCCATGATCTCTTTGATTGTTATTTTGAAAGAGAGTTCGAATCCTCTGAAGAGAAGATTGACTAATTGAATAAAGGTGATAGACCCTTTGGAGCAATGATGCTTTCTTTTCCTGAATACATGATTAACCAATACCTTGATGTTGTTGAAACTCCGAAAGAGCTATGGGCCCATCTGGATGAAAGATTCAGCAAATAGAATAAAGGATTTGGTCCAAACCCTTTCAAGAGCAAGCAAAGTGATGCATTCTCCCTCCTTGATGATCTCATTGATCATGAACCAGTATCAAACACATCTCATATTGAAGTTGTCCACAAAGAAGAAGAACTTGCAGATTCTACACTCATGCTCCAAATTTCTTCTCTTTCTGTGCCAGCTCACACTCTAGATATTGTAGAAGGTCCTATATCCTCTCTTGCACCAGAGTCTGTTGGTCTGCATCATGATCTATTGAATGTTTTGGAGGTCAAATCATCTATTGGAGGTAATGCATTCGCTCTCCTCAAGCAATCACCTCTTATTTACTACTTTATGATCATTATTCCATGCTTTCAAAAGGTTATTGAAGAATATGGCCATTGCCATTCGCTTGGGATAATTTCTCATGCACATCATGGTTTTGATCTCACCCCTGTTGGTTCAAAGGAGATCTCAAGAAACCATGACCATTCGCTTGGGATAATTTCTCATGCATTTACTGGTTTTGATATCACCTCTTATGGTTCAAAGGAGATCTCAAGAAACCATGATTCAAGTCTTGGATCTAATTTGGATTCTAAGCAATTACTACTTGGGATAATTTCTCATGCATATGATGGTTTTGATCTCACCCCTACTGGTTCAAAGGATATCTCAAGAAACCATTTATCAAGTCTTGGAGCTTATTTGGATTCAAAACAATCATTATTATTTGATGTTTCTTTTTGGCATAATCTCACCCATGATGGTTCGAAGGAGAAGACAAAAGACTATCTGCACATTCATAGATTTGATCCTACCTCAGCTGATTCGAATCACAGGTTCAAGAATCATCCTCATACTTTTGGATTTGTTCTCATCACATTCGATCTGAAGAGAAAGTACAAGCACATGCTTTCTGAGCATGATCCACTTCTTCCCAAGAAGAAGATACCTCCAAACATATGACCAAGCATCACACCTGCTTGAGTTTGGAGCATTTATTTTTGTGTGTGCCTTATAGTCTATTTTGAGGGGGGGTATTTTTCCCATGAGGTTTTCCCCATTTTCTCGGTTTATTGACTGTTATTATTCATTGTGTTGGGTGACCTTTGGTCTTAGTTACCAGGGCCCAGGATGGATTAAGGGGGGGTGTTAGGATATTCCTATACTCCATCCTAGTCCTACTAGCATTTTCATCCTTTTCATTTTCAGTCATGCATGCACTTTTAGGGTTTGCATATATTATTTAGGGTTTTCATGCATTTGCATGCATTCCAGTTATCAATCCAACACCTATCCCTCAATTAGCCAGCCCCTAGGAGCTTCTCTCAGATCAGTTTTATCCCTCCTAGCGCTTAGTGTGCCCATTCATGCAATTGCATGCATCTCATGCGCCCTCTCTCACCTACCACTCAGTTGCACTTCAGTTAATTGAGTTATCATCAGTTTTTTCCTTGATTTAAGGCTAGAATGACTCTCAATTGACTATATCACTCCGATGGATCTCCAGTGAGACTAGACTGCCCATTCTGACTCCAGCTAGCTCCTCATGCGCCCTCCACTGAGCCTCCTTCATTCAGTTACAATCAGTTACACCTACCACACTCAATTAGACTCAGTTTGACTAATGGTTGACAGTTACTTGAGCATTGATGACTCCACTAATGATGAGATAGACTACTAGTTGTGCTCCGATGACACTCCAGTGATCCTTTGATCACTCCATGAATGCTAATTCGAATTTCCACCTTGGCATTCGAATCCTCATGCATTGTACTATTTATTTGTCCATATTGTGATTAATTAATCAGTGTGTGTGAAGTATTTTTGCTTCTATCCGAGTTCTATTGTATTATTATTATGTTGCTCATTATACTACATTGACAACTCTTCTTCTATTTTCTTGCTTAATCATAATTATTCTCTTGTGAGGTATACATCATCTCTTAGATCCGCTGTGAGGATTTTCACACATCCTTGGAACTGAATTTTGATAGAAGATAGTACTACTTTCGGTAACTATTGAAAAAATTAACGGCTTCAGTTTCTCATACGATAAAATAGAAAAAAACATTTGAAGAGAAGGATTAGTTAAAAGGATTAGTTTTCAAGTGCAAAATTTACTTCCTCATATTTCAACAGTAAATCAAGAGCCTCCTCCAATCTTCCCTTGTACTGGAACCATAAGTTCGTCTTCAACAAAAATACTCAGTCTATCAAATCATTACAAATAGACAATTTACTTGCTATAAAAAATGCTAAAGCTTTCAATTCAAGTAACCGCTCAGAATGTGGGCTGATTGACAAAGCTTCATTCAGTATATGCAATGCATTTGTTGCATCTCCGGGATTTCTTGTATCTAGAAACTCTACTGCACGATCTCTATATTCTGACCCTTGCTGCCAATAAAATACCAGTGACAGTGTCATCAACATAGCCGAATTTTCAAACACAACAAGGATCTCCAAAAAGGAACCATTTGCATACATGTAAAAATGTCCAAGGATAGAAGCATGGTTATGGTGTGTCTTGTAAATAACCAACCAAATTTGCACAAAAATAGAGCCCATTTAATCCACCTAAAATACCTCAATACTTCAGAGACGGTAAAGAAACACTATCAAGGATTAAAAGATGGATTGAATTTGAAGTCAAAAAGAAATTTCCAAAATTTTGTTGGCAATATAGCAAAGATAAACACCATGAGGCCAAAAACAATTACAAAACTTAGCAACAACGTTTGCTTGGTGTCTACCCATATAATCTAGATCAAAGATCATAAATAGAAGCCTACAAAAATGAATTTAAAGTTTAAACTATAAATACGAGCAAATCCGCAAAACTTGAAAATGCATTAAAGATGTCTTACAATCACACAATATTGCTTCATCGAAGGACATACAAATGGTTAGCCAATCTGCCACATCTACACTGCCAATATCACTCATTTCCTGTGGAGCTCTCAATGCCCTTTACCACAACATGTCCAGTGCAAAGGCATGGTTCATAATTCAAGTTAGACCACACAGCCCCCAGATCTCATAAGCCATCTCTGGCTAGTTAATTGGGAAGTGTAGACCTGCCACTGAACTAAGACTAAGAATTATGGCAGAAATCAACAATGAGGCTTTCTGACTGAGTAATATAGGTATATATTTTACTACATCACATGGAAGGGCCTAATTGCTGTAAGCTATCCATCCTTGATATCTAAGTAGAATTTTATCTAGTATACTTTTTATATTTATGGAGTGTTCACTGGAGACATGTCCCCCACCCTCAAATGTGAGAGTGACATCAGAGAAGTTCCCTGCCATACCCAGTAGGCTGGGCATGGAAGGAGGCATATGTGGGAACATCCACTGCTCAGTCATGATGAACCTAGTGCTTGGATGATGTCCCCAGACACCAACTACCAAGGAATCCTATGGGTATCACAATATCAATGGGTACTCATGCAAGTTCTCTCATACAATCACAAACCGCAACAATTAAAAAATATTTCAAATTAATTAAATGCAAAGTTTTATCCCTTTTTCACCCCTTAATGAAGGTCAAACTGGTGGGCACCTCTTAAATCCTAGTTATAACTTATTTAAAACAATCAAATCCCCATTCTATTCAATTTTCACTATTAGTAGCATAACAAGAGCACATCAAGGATGTTGGAAAGCAGAGTGAATTTTTTAGAAAGAGAGCTTTTACAGAAGTTTCAAATTTGTGATTGATTATGCATTTGCAATTTAGGATTTTCAATATTTCATATCATTGATATTTTTGGTAGGTCACTAACATGTGGGATTGATTCCCTATATCAGGGAACCTCAAAATCCCATGTGGTGTTCCCTGAAATAAAAACACATTTTCTACATTTTTTAGCATTTATTGGCAATTTTGGGCATGTTGGATCCTCTTAAAAAGCATTAAGGTCGAATCTGGGCATGTCTAAGGGTCAAAACAGCCCTAAAACAGTGATAGACAACATCAAAACCAAGTTGACAAGTTCTGGGTGGTTTTTGAAGCATGTAAAGCAGTCTTAAGGAGGTTCTGGGAATGCATTTGACTAGAATAAGCAATAAACCAGCAGTTTTGCTTCAATGTTCAACCCTAAAGGAAGCATTAGCGGGCCACACCCTTCTTGCAGTCCTCACCTCATGTCTAGAACAAATCATTGGACTTAGGATTAGTAAGGATGGTATAATATTCTCCCCACTGTTGAGCTGGAATTAACCATTATATTCTCCCTATATTTTCCGCCCTCAATCAGAAGCCTAACCTCTAAATCTGGGCAAGCTTGTGATGAATAACAACAATAATGGAGCCTAAACAAGTACTCTGGGAGGATATGTCCACCAAAAAAATAGTTGCAGCTCTACTCTGTTGTATACACAGAATCTGAACACACAGAATTATCTGTCAAATTGTGGATGTCGAAGGAACCCATAAGAAACTTCAAATGGTCTCGTGAGTAGATGAGTGAAATAACCTATTGTATCCATGCTAAATGTATGGATTGATTTCATCCTATGTCACGGGGTGATTATGATTACACTCTCTCATCAAATTAACAAGGGTTCTAATGACATATTTCGTTTGTCCATGTGTTTGGAGATGCAATGAAATGGTTTTGCCCAATCTTGCATCCAACTTCCTCCATAATGTTGTCTAAAAATAATTTAAAAACTTGGTATCTCTATCTAAAATAATGGACTTGGGAAAACCGACATGAATCCATACCTTCTCAGAAATTAAGAAACATTTATGAGTGACAACAAACCACTGTACCTCCTTGAGTGGGCATGGATCCCATGGCATAGTCGAATGCATCCACCTCTATTTCAAATGGTTGCCTCAAGTTTAGCAATACTAAAACTGGAGAATGGCTAATTGTATACTTGAATTCCTCAAATTTTTGTTCTTGAGCCTTTCCCCAATGGAAATTTTGGATGTTATTGTGAAAGTGTGCGGTGGAGCTACTATTTTTGACAAGTAGGCAATGAACTTCCTTGTTTGTTGGGTTGCCCCCACAAATCGTTCACTTCACGAACATTGGAAGGCCTCGGCCAATTGAGAATAGCCTCAATCGTGCTAGGATGTATCATTAGCTCTCATCCTACTCCTACTTATATCTAGTATACCAAATATTTTTTGGAAAATTCACATTTCTTCAGTTGAGGGTTGGCTGGCTATCTTTCATTGTCTCTCAAAATATTCTCAAATGCATCAAATGATCTTCTCGGGACTCACTAGGAACAAGGTTGACATACAATACATGATTACAAAAGAACAAATTCATGTACTATGGACAATGGCTGTCATTCATTGCAACAAGCACATTCTGCTGAATGGTTTCATGGCTGTAATGGATCTGCTGAATGTGCCAATGCCGAAGAAGAATAACTACAAAGAGACAGGTAAATCTAGCAAATGTGTTATGGTCCTCATGTTTTTCTCTATAGAGTAATGATAGAGCAATACTTGGGACAACCTTCCCTTTCCTAATGGAATCATTAGTTGTAGGAAATGATATAGGAAAAACCATCTCATTTGCTATGTTATTCCTTGAGTTACTCCAAAGATATAGATGTTGTAGGGATCTAGTTTAGTCAAGGACGTCTACCTCCTCAACAAGAGAAGGTGACAACCTATCAAATCTTTATATTTCTACATTGAAATCTTGTATTTCTTTGAAGAATTGGGAGGCACACATCCCCATCAACTATGCCAAAAATTTTGGTAAGTTTAGGGGTTTAAAATATTTCACTTAGAATACTCCTATAACCTCATCCACATGTCGAAACTAGGCATGCACAACTTTGATGACACTAATCTCTTCAACTCGCCAAAGGCAAGATGGAGTCTATTTTTTATATATTCTTATATAAAATTGCTAACAACTAAAAAGAAGCAAACTTTTCGATTTAGATGAAAGTTGTAAAATTTGCAGCACCTCACACATAGCTGTATACATAATTAAATATTGAAATTGAAGTAAATACTTATTAAAACTATGAAAGGAAGAATATTGGAAACAAATAAGCCAAAACACCAAAATGTTGAGCTGAAGGGGATCGAGTCTGGACTGTGTTATGCTAAAATGGAGGCTCATCTAATTGGAAATTTAAATATCAAATGCTCCGATATCAAGATTGTTTATCCACATACAAGTTAAATGAAAAAATATATTCAATGCATGCCCTTCTCTGCCTTCCAAGGTAGAAGAGGAGATAGTAAAGAATCATGTCATTACACTACGACCTTTGGGTGGATTCTCTTTCAAATAGACTTGACTAATTTAACCTAATCACTTGATTAATTTAACCCATACAAAGTGTAATTTAGAATCTTATATTATACAGTTTTTGAAAAAGTCCCAAGTAACTAATGGTTTAGTGAGCCAGCCCTAAAGATGAAAAGGGTCTGCCAACGAACATGGAGTGTAGATTGGACATAATTTATGCTCCTAAGAAAGGATTTATCATTTTCTCATGTCAGTGGGCTTTGTGTAGGTACTCTCTCATAGTATATGAGTTTGGATGATATTCCAATTGCTTTCATTACCCTTCTTCCCACCGCATTTCCTTTCAAATTAAATGTTACTCATCTTGATTCAGAACATTGTCCCGAGTTAATTACCAAGGTATGGAACTAGGAGCCTAGAACTTAGGGTGAAACTGGTTGGATTTTATGGTAGGTAGAAGCAATTAGCAGAAATGTTAAATTCCTTGGTGGGTGGGGGAATTTGGTGGCAAACTTTCATGGGAATTTTTTCATTAATATGTAAGAGTGGGTTTGAAGTGCAACAAGAATATTGCCTCGTAGTGCTCAGTAGTTTAGTGGGTTTGAAGTGCAACAAGAAGGGTTTTGGAGTGCAAAGAACGGATTGAAGGTGGATTTAACTCACATTTGGAAGCTAGGGGATTGGCTTTTTTACATAGTGGAACTAACTTTTTACCATAACCCCTTGAGAATTTTATGGCTATTCTTCAAAAAATGGTGGGTGGTTGTAATCATTAACCAACCACAAAGAATTTCAGCTATCAAGGATTAATAACTAAAGTGATCTTTTCTATATTACATATAATAATAAAAAAATCACAAATTAATGCAAGTCATCCCACTTAATGATTTTTCCCGTACAAATGACATATAGTTTGAAAGTCGATCTTAAATTGGAAGGTATTACCTTGAAACTTAGCCTAGGTATCCTTTGCCTTGTTTAAGTTTTAAACTTCAAACCATAAGTGCTAGTAAAGGAGCATCCTTAGGGAACCTACACAAAGGAAATTAAAACATGTGGTAGATTATACAAAAGATAAGTAAGCCCCGTCGCCATGATACCACATAATCTAAAAACACAAGCACCCAACACGCATTTGGTGCATATTCGATGGTAAGCAATGTTTGAGGGTCACCTTTTGAGATGCACCCATCGCAGCTTGACTAATTTGCTTGTTCCATGCATAGCTAGGGAAGTGATTTTGAATAATTTTCTATATCCATCTTGCTTGACTCATTTTACAGGTTTTGTTTCTATTATTTACTGCCAGATCTGCACAAAACTCCAAACGTATGTGCATTGGAAAGTATCTCATATTTAATTTGTGACAGGGACATATCGCCATTTGCTTTATTGAAACTTACCTTATTTAATTCATTTGAGTATTTTAATTTCACATTGATAAATATTGCATTCTAAATTTCTAATACATGCACATCTTCTACTAAAACATTGAATCATAGACATAAACAGTAGATAAAATCATAAATCTGAATCATAGACATGTCACATCTCCAATATTTTTCCCATCATTTCCAGGGATGTAAACACTTTCTATTAATGAAATATGCAGATTTGAATATGTCCCTTTGAATTTGATTATTGTGTTAAAATTATCTTCTGTTGAGTGGCTATATTTTATGGGATGAATACAATACATTTCTCATTTGAAAAATAAACCTTAAACAAGTTCACTTAAGTCAAAAGAGTGTTCCAAGAGCTTGGTAAGTGTCAGTTAGCTACAGTAGGAATCATCCAAAGTGTTTGCTAAAATGTTTCAACCAAACGCAACAGTAGAAGTGTGCAGACATCAGATTTGATGAGAGAATGCAACCTACAGTAGTACTTTATCTCTCAAATCAATGATTTATGAATTATTTACCCATAGTTACAGCCATCAATTAGTACAAATTACCAGACTTCCGCTTGGGAAATTTACATAGTAAACATCTTGGAAAGTATACTAAGTAATTGGTTCAGCCCTCAACCGAAATCAACATTAACCAGTAAGAAATTTGTACTCAACCAAGTAGGGTTTAAATCTCCAAAACGATAGTGCTCTGCTCCACCATTTCAAAATAATATAACAATGCAGACCACAATCTACAAGAACATGAGCCTTTGAATCATAATTCCACTTGTTATTTTGTTACAAAGTCAAGTGTCAGTTGAAAGAACAAAAGAAAAGAGGAAACTGCCAAATGTTCAAGAATAACCTTTGTCACTCTTAGAAGGATTATTGCAAAACTGGAGGAGTTTCAACGGGTCCCTGAACTGAATGGATTGACTTGTGAGAATTGGACACTTGTGACTCTTTTAACACAATCCCATACATGCATGCTAGGGTTTCCTATATTATGGTCACTTAGATTTGTAAAATTTCTGTTACAAACTAGAGAGTAGAATTTCTTCCAGGATATGAGTTTTATGCAAAAAATTGGCATCCCACAAACTAGAATAAACCCAGCAAGACTAGAATAAATAAGAAGCTTCCTAGGACTTGTTGGCCAAGTCATCAAAAACTAGATAACTCCAGTAGAAGAGATAGAAACGTTCTAGGATTCGTTGGCTTCTACATAAGATTCTTAGCATTTTTTTCAGAATTAGTGCATCCCTTAGAGTTGGTAAAGAAAAGTAAAATAATCAAATGGTGAAAATTTTAAAAGACAGCAGCAAGCCACAATCACCTAAATTATAGACTTTGTATTATCTCCACCTCTCCATCAATGAAGTTGACCTACTAGTCATAGAAGCTGCGATTATATGCCTGTAGCAGTTATCATTCATTGATTATTGGGTTGACTTGGAACTTATATGTATTACACCCAAACTTATATAAATAGTGGTGATGGTGACCACTTTTCCTTAGTATTACAATGCTTCCATTTCATAATCTGCATTTATATGCCTCTAGTAGTCATCGTACATTGATTATTGTGTTGAACTATAACTTAGAATTCTTGAACACAAACTAATATAAATAGTGGTGATGGCAATTGCCTTTCTGCAGCATTAGAATGCTTCTCTCTACTCAAAAAACCCAAAATTCCTCTGCATAATTCTAGTTGTTTCAGTCATGAATTCCATAAATTCATTATCTTGTTTGATTTAGCCTTCCTGCGCAACATTTACATACAATACTCATACCTCAACACCATTACTCCTATATTTTGGCTTGGTTTTGGACTAAAATATTGCATCGCATTTTGTGAGGGAGAGACGACCATCATTATTAAAGAAGAGTTTCAACAGGAAAATTGAAAGATGGGATAGAAAATGTTCATGTTACAATTCCATCTGACTCAAAGGTTCATTCATGGTCTTCACACATGAATTTGGACAACAATTCCTCAATCTCAGCCAAATAATCGATACAAACTTGTGGTGCACGAATTTACTGAAGAATGGATCTGCTGGGGGGTCCAATGAAAGGCTAGGAATCCCCAACCCATGAGATTCCATGAAGTCCAGCATTGGCCTTCTTAGCTTGTCTTTTTCTATCAGCGTTTAGTGTATAGTTCTCATGTTTTCATTTATCTCCCTTTTCTTCTTCTCTTTTTTTTTGGCTTAATTTTTTTTCATGCTTGCTTTGTCATTATAATATTATTTGGAGGTATGGACATTGATAAATTTGAAATTCCCGCTTCATTCCATCAACACTGTCTCGTATCTCGTCATTATTGACAAACTCTACTTATATCCTCGAACCTCTTGATTGGTTGAGCCTTGCATTAACCTGAATCGATAGCCAACTGATTTACTTTTTGGATCTAATTCAGATCAATAGGACCACTTTATATTAGTTGCTATAGATATACAATCTCTTCATTGATGTTCCATAAGCACATGCAAAATCAGACTTTGACAATTGGTAAGAGGGTTTTATATGTAAATTTTTTTAGTCCAATAGCTAAAACTACCTACCTTCTTCTATTGATTTGTGAACCTTTATAAAAAACAATGCTACAACATTTGGTGAATTTAAACTCAAATTAATATAAAGAATTTATTGAGTATATGCCCAAAGAATTACCCATCCCCAATCTTATCAATGTCCCCATATCCAAACTCTATGAAATGATTTAACAAATGAAGTATGCAATTAATGTACAATGAAAAATTGATTTTCCATCCAAAGCATTGCCTTGGGACTTTCAAGAGTCTAGAGGCTGGTGGGATTGGATGTTTGAGACAAATAGTCGAAAGCTTGGTATTATCACATCTTATGCAGGAAGAAGGCTTTCCAAAAAAGGATTACATATTGGGGATTTGTGGGATAAAGACTATGAACACCCGCTATCTTAGATATTTTAAAGATCTATCATCTACACTCAAAGTTTATAGGTCATTTACACAACCATCATATTCATGTGAAAAACCATACCAGACACCTCTTTGTTTCGATTAAGCTTGGAAACTCTAGGAACCATTTGGAAATATTGGAAGTGGTTTATGGAAAAATATTTACATAGGAAATTATGCAGCTTTACTAGAAAATTTGGCCTTTCTTTTTACTCATTATCAGGTTAATCATAAAATGGGCCATTTGGGATGATGAAGTCAGATGGATACAATGGTTAACAAATATATGGGAAACATGTTCATATTTTAATACTAGAGTGCTTGGTGGCTTTCCCTCAACAACACCCTTGAAGTCTAGGACAAGCTCCATAACTCTTGATCCCTAGATAGTTGTGTGAAATGCTAGATACCTTAAACAGTTAAGCATGTCTTGTGGGAATGTAAGGTAGCCATATGATTTTGGGAATGGAGAGAAGTTGAATACTCTTTGTGGATCATATTCATTGTAGATGGATCATATTCATGAATAAGTGGATGATTAGATCACTAGGAAAGAGCATAATGGGACACATTATGCGTAATAAGTACCTCCTTCCCATGGAAAAGTATTGTTGTGCAACCTTTAATGGAGATGCTACAATGATACACTTGGGTGAATTGCAGGGCTATATATCAAATTTAACCATTCAGTATCATGCTATAATTATTATAAGCTTATCATTTTTCAAAATATTTTGGTGCCACTGACTTCCATAACTTACATTAGTTCTTTCTACCTACTTCTCTTATCTAATTACAGTTACGTGTCTTATTGGGTCCATACTATTTTGTGGCATATAAGGTGATTATAGTTTTGGATCTTATTAGGTCCATAATGTTTTGTGGCATATAAGGTTATGTTATGGACCATTGCAGGTCTAACATTGATCCCCCACTGAGATTTTTAGCTATATTCACAATAAAATATTGGGACCTCCTACCCACTAGACATTCTAGGGACACCATTGGTGAATGAGTTTAATATTATTTGGCAAATTTCAAAAACATACACCTTCAACCATGCAATCCCCATACAATGTCTCAAATTTCAATTGCATAATTCAATTGATAATCTATTTTTCATGCACTTTAGTCAGAATTGATGGAAGTTTTCTGCTTAGTTGTTCTTAAACCATTCAGCTAGTATTTAATATCATTTGGATATCTTTCATAATAGACTTGCTCTGATATAGAAACATCAATAGAACTCGAAATAACTTTACATTTTATATGGGAATTTGTCCTTTTAAGGATGATGAACAAAAAAAAAACATCGAACTACCTTTTTTCTGCTTTAAACATCAACAATGGGTCATGATATTTCCTTCTAATATCTTGCATAATAGAAATGGAGAGGAAAATGGAACTGGAACTGTTTATATTTAAAATGGGAAGTCCCCATTTAATGGGTTATAAATTCTCTCACACTTCAACGAAGAAATAATGGGTCCCTAGTAATTATAATAATTTCCAATAGGTTACATCATTAGCTACAGTCAATAATTGGATGCAAATTGAAAACACAAAATTGCAGGACCAATATTCAAAGGTTTTTTTTCCTTTCATATTACAGAAAATTGAAAACGCAAACACACGAAATCAATCATGAATTTAGGGATTTCCCATACCCCATAGGGCATAAGAGTATTCCCAACGAAAGATGCGTTGCCAGGGGCTTACCAAACACAGTCTACACACCAAATCGGATGAAGGAAAACCATGGCAAGGGAAACATGGCTTACCAGGGTTGGCTGTGTGTGTGGTCTCTCCTTCCCAATCGCTCAACTGCGGGTAGCTTCTATGCTGGGCAAGAAGACCTCTGCTTTGTGGTCTTTTCGCTCCATGTTCCTATGCTCAGAGCTATTTTCTCCTTAGAGTGGAAAAGCTCCCCTTTGTCTCCCGCGCGGTAGCTGTAAACCCGTAAACCCCTCCTTATGTGAAAAAATAAACACCTCTTCTATGACTTACAAAAAACATTTAGAAAAAATTGTTTATTAAAAATAAACCATCGCTAGAGCGACGAACATGGGGGGGAAAAACCAATTTTTCCAATTTTTTTAACTATTTTGCAACAAAAAAATTGATTTTAACTATTCGTGGCAAAGTGACGTGGAACTTTTGAGCCATATGTAGTAGTGTGGTTGCATGTATAATGCATAGTGCCTCTAAATAATTACACCCCTATATTGATAATTTAAATATACGTTAGGAAATGGAACAATTCATGCATCATTGGAATACCTCATCCCAACACTTGTCTTATCATTCTCTTCTATTCTAATACATATACCTAGTATACACATCAATATAGATATACATGCATTTCCACATAGTCTACCTAATAATATATATTCCAACCTCATGTATACTAATATATATACTAGTATGCGTAGAAGATTAATCTACCACCATGCACGTATACCTAAACATAATACTTGCATGTATATCTAGCATGCTAGGAATATATGAGTCAATGCTATTCTTAGGTATGTAATTTGACATATATATATATATATATATATATATATATATTGGTATTTATACTAATATATATGTGTATATATATGTTTGTGTATGTATATATATCGTATTTAATCTATGTATATTTATATACTAACACATGTATTGATAAATATACTTTGATATATGCAATAGCATATATATATATATATTTATATTAAATATATAGAATAATGTATATACTAATGTATATCTCTACCATTATATATATATATATATATATATATATATAATTGCGCATCCTTATGCTTTCAAGACTTTAACCATAACATGTTTTTATGAAAATTAGTCATGAAATTATATAATTTTTGTTTTATATAGAAATAATATTTTTAAGAAAGAAATAAAATATATTGAATATTTTTATTACAATAATAAAATAAAATATTTTATTAATAGTTATGAATTTAATTAATATTGATATTCTATTAAAATTCATAAATTTAATACATTTTAAGCATAGAAATAAAATTTTACATCAATATGTTCTTGGAGGCCAAAGCAAGTGTAAATGAGGAAATGATATTAGAAGTTATAAATGGAAGGTCACAAGTTCAAATCCCCCATTTTGTGTCACGTGCTTGTATCATATATATGTATATATATATATATATATTTAAATTTATTTAGTTATTTTAGAATTACAATATTTTTTTAAGTCAAAATCATATTGTAGAGGAACCCACACAAACAAGTGAGATGTCACCAAAGCTACTTAGCACTTTCATTTGAAGAAAAACCCAAACAAACAAGTGGGATCACCACCATTTAGCTACTTAGTATTTCCATTTGAAGAAAAGTTTGATAAAAAACATTTGATTATAAGTATGAGAGTTGGAAATTATATATTTACTTAGTTTGTAAATGATTAAAATTTGATATACTACTTTGCAAAACAATAAAAAAATAATAAATATGTTGTTCATATTTAAATATTGTTTGACATTAATCTTAATGTTACTGAAATATTCATAATTTTTTAAAAGCAAAATACATTTCATATGTAATTTAAGTACTCCTTCATTAAATGTTAAAATCATTTGCATGTGTAAATAAAAAGAGATTCATGTTAAATAAAATTTTGATTCTCTAAATTTTCTTTTCAACCCAACTTTATTATATTTATATTCTAATACACTAATATTTTTAAATATAACGTTCATTAATGTTACATATGGATGCCACTTTCTTAATATATCAAGTACATGAAAAAACATTTTTTTAAATATTAATTTTTTAATACATAAAAAACTATTATTTTAAATATTAATATTTTATTATAAAATATTGTATTATTTTTTATAAATAAATAATTTACATTTCTAAATTTAAATAAATACTTTGAATATTCCCAACTATTCTAAAACCTATTATATAGCTAACTTTTCAATACATTTATTAATAAATTAAGAATGAACTAACATAATTTCTATACGTTAAAGAAAACCTATCTATGAAGTTAAATTTAAAAGTTAAAGTTAAAAGTTAAACCTATCAAAATATTCATCCATGCATGATGCGATGGAACGTTGTCCACAGTCCAAATATTACAATAAAACCGATTGATAGTCAAAATATTATAATAAAACGGATCGATAAAAAAAAGCTGCATTCTAAATCTTGAGTAGCCGTTGTATTTATTAAACCGGTTGATAAATAGAAGCATTCAAAATCTATGCGATGGAACGTTGTCCGCAGCCAAAATATTATAATAAAACAGATGGATAAAAAAAGCATTCTAAATTTTGATTAGCCGTTGTATGATAAGGGCGGTTTTTTTATCAAAAAGCCATTATCTAAGGAAATGAAGAAGATTCCCTTTTATTCAATGCCAAAACTATAGAGATAACAGATTAATGCGGCGTGGAAAGATATAAGCCGTCGAGGTCGAAATAACAGATTAATGCGGTGTGGAAAGATATAAGCCGTCGAGGTCGAAATACCGATAGAGATTGAATCCTTATTCCACCACTGGGCTTGATAAGTTTGAGAGAGTATGTGCATGCTTGTATCTATTCAGAATGTTCAGAAAGGCTTAATAGGAATAATGGTAGCAGGATGGTGGATCTTCAATCTAGTGGGTACAGAAAGAAGTGATCAAGGATGGATTCATGGAACGAAAGCAAAATTCGAATGTGAGTATAAGATTAATATTCGTTTCTATTATATTAGAAGCTCTCTGTACGTTGTCTCATACAATAAATGGTATTTTCATGTTCCGAGGTTTTATTATTATTTTATTAAACTCTCATGAAATAAATTGCATTTGTGCTCAGAGGGTTGTGTTTTTTATTAAACTCCCATGAAATAAAAACCTAAAGCCTGCTGTATTTTGTTCAAAGGGTTTCTTAGATTCTCATGCAATAATCTATCCCTTAATCGATTGAGATCACAGATCCCTTTAGATGCCTGTAGATGTAGAAGCGCTATGTTACTGTATTAGGGCCACAGATCCCTTAGATGTAGATGCCTGTAGATATGGTAGAAACGCTATGTTATTGTATTAGGGCCACAGATCCCTTAGATGCTATTGTATTAGGGCCACAGATCCCTTAGATGTAGATTTCTGTAGATGTAGAAAGGCTATGTTACTGTATTAGGGTTAGGGTTACAGATCCCTTTATCGATTGAGATCAGTACCAGATATGCATATGGATTGAATACTACCATTTTATTTCCTAGGATCCATACTCATCTTGGTAATAAAAAAGTGATAACAGAAAAACACAAGATAAATGGTCACCCAGAGAAACAACCTATAGTCCAACACATATATTTTTGGCTTATAAAGGTTGCCTAGCCGGTATTTTGAATCCATTTCTAGACCTAAACTGGGTGCATTAATTGATGAATTACCTAAGGTTGGAGTAGGTCCTCATATTAAATTATTAGGTGTGATAAGTTTAGTAAAGGATAGACGGCGACTGTAAAAGGTCGTTGCTCTATGTTTTTAACATATACTACATGGTACGATAAGGAAAAACTCACTCGCAGTCGCCAGTATTTTGAATCAATATCTAGAGCTAAACTGGGAGATAGAGGTGAGTATTTGACGAAAATATTGGAGACTGATCCTGTAGAAGGTGTTCCCGTCCCTGCTACCAGTTTTACACTAAATCCTAATATGAATTATTCATCAATCTAAATCCTCATAGGACGGCATGCATCTTTTTGTAGAGAATTGTACAAAACATTCACAATGGTTCCACGAACTAACCAACAAGCATGGACTCTATCCCACAATCGACCATAAAATAAAGATCCCCTTGACTCTGAACCAAGAATTAGAAAACACGGGTTGGATTCAGAAATAGAGCATAATGTTAGACCTAACCATTTTCCTAGGGTTCATCTGGAACCATGCCATGCATATCTTATTTGTTTCTCCTATCGTTTGTTTCTTTGTTTTTATTTAAGAATAATCACAGCAACCAGTAATCAAACAGCCTTCACGAAGAATAATAGATTGTTCACGGTGTCTGACATATCATTCAGGTAAATGCAGTAAATGTGACATATTGGAAATTAGGCTGCATTTAGATGAGTCTGGAGCGTTGGAGGATCGTGATTATAGCAGTTAAGAATATGGGATCATGATGAAGGTTCACAATTATATTGGCTGTGCATATATTCTCGCTCTCTCTCGTTGTCTATAAAACCTATTCTCGCTTTCTCTGGTTATCTAAAAACCTATTTAGATTGTTTTTAGATTATTTACACTTCCATTGAAAATAGACGTTATCCCCCACAGGGTCTGGGAATTGAATTGAAATGGGAAACCTAGACTATCGAATTATATGGTACGAAATTTGACGGAATTGCATTAATGATTTAGGAAAATTAAGCCAACACCTTAGTTGTCCTTCACAGAGTTTCTATCTAGCCATTGCACTTGCAAACAGACTTTACATGGTAGCAACCCTAATTCCATGTCGAGCAGTGTCATTTTGAAACCCTCGGTAGCACTATATTCTGAGTCCATCATTATAGCATCACATGTTAGTAGTGAGCACACCCTTGGCTAAGGAACGCGAGATGCAGAGGTCATGTAAACTGATTGATGATTTAGTAAGCTCTCTTAAATTCTCGGATTTCTGCATAGCATTGAGTCTATCGATATTTTTGCTTCTGACTATTAAATTCAGTATTTCTTGTAGACAACTAAGAAGGGTTGCATGTTGTCTCATTGACTGGGTGTCCCATTTGATCAAAAAAATTAATATTTAGGGTTTTGCTAAAGGAATTGCTAAACATGTAATTATGTCAAGGCATATTATTATATACGAAGATCACAATACTCCTACATCCAAAATAGAAAGGTGGGTTATGAGCTCTAGTAGTGCAAAAGCTTCTACCACAATGTAAATTGAACTTTGCCTTTCTAAGCATCATGTCTTGGAAGGTCTTATCATTGGTGAACAAAAATAGTAGTTGGTTGCCATGCTGATGCTTGAATCGAGTTATGTGGCCTGTTTTTTATAATTATGTGGGTTTATAATGAACCCAACATCAGATTGACTCTTTCTACTTACAAAACAAAAATTCCTTCCTGCAAACTGTCACGTTTGCAAAGATATTGCAATCTAGCATGAAACTATGCTTGATGAAATACCTGCAGGATATGAAGGAAATGTAGAACAATCTCAGCGATGATTTTGTAATCCATCCATTCGGGAATGATGTATGTGTTTGAAGTTGTGATTTATCATGGTCTATAGCTTCAAGGTCTATAAATAGATTCAGGGTTGTGATTTATCATGGTCTAAGACAATCTGTAGCTTCAAGGTCTATAAATACAATACAATTGTTGCTTCGAATTTTGACAATGATTAAGGAGAAATTCATTTTTCCGAAGCCATTTTAATCATTAAAGCACAACCCAGATAATTTCTTCCTCAATGCTCATATTTATTAATCATAACATTCATTCATATGCAAGATTTCACATCGAGCCGAACTAGCATTAAGCCGTTATTGCTCATTACGTTAGACGTGATAATCACACGTCAGCTCTTTATTGGAAATTTATATGCTACTTATTATTAGGACATTGCAGAGGCCATGCCCGCTTAACAACCTACAAATTGATAGTCGACCATGAGATGGCCGGCGTTGCGTCCTTGCCCATTGGTGTCGATCTTGTTTTTAGGAATATAGGAACAACCGATTATTACTCTATTATATTACAATACCTCCCATAAAATGTGATGAGAGTTGGTCTTAATGTTTTTGGAGTTTATGGGGAAATTTTTAAAGAGAAGGGAAGCAGTGAGGGGAGAGTGGAAATGGTTCTTATTTTCAATAGAGGTTGGTTTTTAGGATTTTGTTTTATGGTGTTTCTTATGATAATGGTTCAAGATATGGGGCATGAGCGGTCCTGAAATTGAGTAATTTGAAGTTTTATAAATTTAAATTATATTGTATGGGGCACCAATACCTGAAGAGAATTACTTGCAATGTGGGGTTTTTTATTTTTTGCTTGTTTTAAAAATATTATATACTTGTAAATAAGTAGCTAGAAACTGTACTCATTGATTGGCTTCTCCGAAAAAATTAGTTACATATGATTGTACTTGAAGGATAGAAGAACATAATTAAAAGGCTTCAGCCATCATTTGTAGAGATAACATTTTAGCATGCAGAATTTTTTCCTGTCCATGCAAGCTTTGCTCGTGTCTAAAGGTTTTATCTATTATTTTGAATTTTGTTGCTCCAATATAATCTTAGAAGGTCAAATCCATATACTTGATTGTGTTTTGTGTGATGTCCAAGCAAGCTTTGCTTGTGTTTAAAGGTTTTATCTATTATTTTGAGTTTTGTTGCTCCAATATAATCTTAGAAGGTCGAATCCATATATTTTGATATTTGAGTTTGGTGTGCACTTATGCTAGAAAGACTATATCTCTTTGAAGGATGACTAATCCTCCAAATTAAGCTAATCCTCCGTGTTACAATCCCTCCCATAAAAAGAAGCAGACGCAACAGCCAGTTAATCTTCCATGTATCAAAGGCAACAGGCCACTTCTATTTTAACTATTGGCCACTTCTATTTTAACTATTGACTCCAGAAGCATCAGCTAACTTCTTTGTGCTATCATCTTCTCATACCAGTACTTAACTTAATACTTTTGACCTCTGGACTTGTTTATTTAGCAGCTGGGAACTACTTCTTCTATGTTTGAAACATTCTCCTTCGTAGTTTTTAAGGCTTTCCTGGCATACAGAACAACCGCAAAGATTTTCTCACTTAAATATGTGCTTATTTAAATGCTTGATACTCCTCCTTTTACCTTTCAATCATTTTTTTAAAGGCTTCGGGTTTCTCTTTTTTTCCATTCTACCTACTGCTTAATATCCTTTAAGTTGTAGTGTAAATTTTACCTGTGCATGGCTGAACTGCCTAAGAGCACAATATGGTGGAAGCTCAGTTAACTGTTGGCTGTTTTTACTTTCGAACTGGAGCTGGCTTGGCGGGATTATACATTATACCTCTTCCCAATTTATTAAAAGTATTTGCTTACCACTCACGCTGTAGCGTTTAGTTTTTCCTTTATTATATATGTTTCAGAATTAAGAAAAGTATGAAATTTAAATTTTATAATTTTCAAATAAATTTTAGTATTAACCATTGATTATCACTATGCTCATAAATATGCCCTGATACAGTAGCTAGTAGTTGGGTATCTAATGAACAAATGTCGTGGCTAATATCGTTTAGTATGATCAGACTATATATTTGCATATTTCAATAAATTTATTAAATTTCATGTTGGTGAATATTGTCAGTAATAATCGGTTTTTCCTATATAGCATCCAATAGCCAACTCTTCAACTATAGTAATAATCTCGCTCTCTGGTTATCTAAAAACCTATTTAGATTGTTTTTAGATTATTTACACTTCCATTGAAAATAGACGTTATCCCCCACAGGGTCTGGGAATTGAATTTCAATTGAATTGCCATGGGAAACCTAGACTACCGAATTATATGGTACTAAATTTGACGGAATTGCATTTAATGATTTAGGGTAAAATTTGTCCTTTATGTCAATGCGGGTGGCCAGTGATTTGACTTAACCTCCAATTATGTGGGTTGTTCATGTTGTTGACTCATTGGAAGGGCGTTGTAATAGAGTATGGCTTACTATCGTATCTTGCATTTAGAGAGCTTTAGAGTATGCCATTGATTTAGGTTATAACTACTTACCAAAGTAATATATAAGAAGTAGTCTACAAAATACAAAATACGGTTGTAGCTAGAAAATTTCTAGATTAAACTAAAAGTAAAAGTATGGTTGTAGGGAATGTTTGAGAGAGGCATTAATATTCCATGTGATAAGTTGTTTTGTTTTGTTATTTTCAATTAGTTTTTTTTATTTTAACTTTTTAAAATTTTATTGTGAATCATTTATATATATGAAATTATTATATTAATTAAATAGTTTTATAAAGTCATATAATGCTTTGTTTTACTATGAAATTAGTGAGAATTTGTATTTAACATTTAAAGTTAAATTAATTTAAAAAAAAAATTATTAATTTTAACCTTCTTAATCCATCTAATTTAATTTAATTTAATTTATTTAGTTTTTAATACTCTATGCTAGCTAGAACAAGAATATCGCTAGTTTAATAAAAAGATAATTTACATTTAAATATTACATTTAATTAAGGTATTCATTAATGGATAATTCTAACTTTCTTAGTCCATCTAATTTAATTTAATTCATTTAGTCTTTAATCTACTCATACTCTACCCTCGCTAGAACAAGAATATTGTTAGTTTAATAGAGAGATAATTTACATTTAAATATTACATTTGATTAAGGTATTCCTTATTTATCAATGGATAGCTTCTCGGGTCATTTCGTGATTTGATACTTGGATACGTACATCACAAGTAGCATGAATACCTAGCAGCACATCTCATATACGGATACTTTTGTAGCTCTTTTTGTTAAGTAGGTTCATTAATGTGGGTTTGACATTGTTTGCCAATCCCTTCCAGCCCATTCCTTTTTAGGTCGGGCAGGATGAACGCAATAGGAAAATAAGATCCGGTGTCTGTAGAATGTTACCGTAAGATCCGGTCCTATATAATTATACAATGTTGCTCACTTATATACTCAATAAAAATAAAAATAGTTTAAGATAGATATTTCAATTATATTTTTAACCTTTGTAGGCTAATGCGTCAAGTTTATGAAACCGGTTTGAGCCGCGTACAAAAAACAGTTTAAGCCCATGTTTGTGCTATGCGGCCGGTTTAATTTTATTCATTTTCAAAAAAACATATCATTTTTTTTACTATTTAAACATGAACACTTAATTTTCTATATAGTTTTAGTGTTTATAATTTTGGTGTTTATAATTTATGAAATGTGAAATATATTTTTTTTTGTAATTAGTGTTATGAGATTTGTTGAATTTTTTTATCAATGTTAATAATTTATTTGTTTTTAAAATAAAATAGTTCCGATTAATAATAAAGAGTTTGTTGAAATAGTTTAGATTTCAAGTTACTAATTATAAGTTTGTTGAAATAGGTTATAATTTTAGTTAATAGTTTAGATTTTTTTCTTAGTTTAAAGTTTTGTTAGATTATAAATTGTTATGTTGTTTAATTTTTGTAAATTGTTTTTCAATGTGTGTTTTCTTGGTTATATATATATATATATATATATAATTAGAATATTTAAATGAGAATAAGATTGTAGGAAATATTTGTTTTTTACATGAATATTAAATTGTATACAATTTTTTATATTGTTTGCATTAGTATGTTGGCCATAGGGGTTCTATTGAAAGTCTTGAATAGAGTGTTTTCAAAGGACCATTTTCGGAAATTGCCTGGAAACAATTTCCTAACTCGGTATCTTGACACATGTGCCTTTGTTGTAGCTGGAAACTGGGACGCCGTTGCGCTAGTAATAGGTGGAGGGAGGTAACTCCCAAAGAAGCCCTCCCAGTACGCCCCAAGTTGGGCGGTCGACCATGTATACAAAAGGTTTTTAAAGTGGTCTAACGAGGGACCCCCCTTTGTTGACACTCTATTCATGCAACCTAGGAGTTAGGATATCTTTCCTTGGTAATTATAATTTTAACCTCCTATAAACCATAGCTACTTTAGCCTCTCTCGTCCAACCCATATAACTTGTAACCACTAACTTTTAGAACATCACACTTATAAAACATACAAAATTTAACATTTGTAAGTCCTAAAACCTTGTAAATTTATATAACACCAAATAACCTTTACTACTTTAACCCATGTAACAATAACACCTAAAAATTGTTCTCCTTAACTCCTCTCTCTCTCTCTCTTTCTCTCTCTCCTCTCTCTCTCTCTAACCCCCAATCTCTCTCTTCCTTTAAATTCCTAACCCCAAATCTCTCTCTCTCTCTCTCAAAACCCATAACCCCCAAGCTCTCTCTCTCTCTCTTTCTCTCTCTCTCTCTCTCAACCCATAGTCCCTAATCAATATATTTCTCTCTCTCTCTCTCTAAAACTCTAACCCCATTATCTTTATCTCTCTATCTCTCTCTCTAAACCCCCAACCTCCAATCTCTCTCTCTCTCTCTCTCTCTCTCTCTCTCTAAACCCCTAACCACCAATCTCTCTCTCTCTCTCTCTAAACCCTTAACCCTTAATCTCTCTCCCTCTTCTCTAAACCCCTAACATCCAATCTCTCTCTCTTTCTCTAAACCCCAATATATATCTCTCTCTAAAACTCTAACATCCATTCTCTCTATTTCTATATATTATCTCTCCCATCTTCCTCTCTCTTTAAGGACCTAACCCCAAATATCTCTCTCCCTCACTCTCTCTATAAAAACCTAACACCCAATCTCTCTCTCTAAACCCCTAACCCTCTCTCTCTCTCTCTCTCTCTCTCTCAACCCCTAATCCTCAATTTCTCTCTCTCTCTCTCTCTAAACACCTAACCCCCCATAGCCCTCACTATATATATATATCTATCAAAACACCTAACCCCAATATCTCTCTAAACTACTAACCCCCATTCTCTCTTCTTCTCTAAACACCTAACCCCCAATCTCTCTCTCTCTAAACACCTAACCCCCAATTTCTATGTCTCTCTAAAACCCTAACCCCCAATCTCTCTCTCTTAAAACCCCTACCCCCAATCTCTCTCACTCTCCCTATCTCTAAACCCCTAAACTCAATCTCTCTCACTCTCCCTATCTCTAAACCCATAAACCCAATCTCTCTCTCTCTCTCTCTCTCTCTCTCTCTCTCTCTATCCAAACCCCACTCCTCAACCACCTACGCCTCCCCCCTCTCTATCCATCCATACTCTCCCTATGATATCTAACTATCTCTAAACCCCTTTTAACCCCCAATCTCTCTCTGTTTAAACCCATAACCTCCAATCTCTCTCTCTCTCTCCAAACCCCTAACCTTCAATCTCTCTCTCTCTCTCTCTCTATAAACACATAACTCCAATCTCAATCTTTCTCTCTCTCTCTCTCTCTAAACCCCTAACACCCAATTGATTTCTCTCTCTCTTTCTCTAAACCCCTTACCCCTAATCTCTCTCTCTCTCTCAACCCCTAGCCTCCAATAACTCTATGTATCTCTCTCTCTAAACACCTCTCTCTCATTATTTATATAAACCTCTAACCCACAATTTCTCTCTCTCTCAACCCCTAATCCCCAATCTCTCTATCTCTTTCTAAACCCATAACCCCTAATATATTTCTCTCTAAACCACTTACCTCATGAAGTCTCTCTCTCTCTAAACCGATAACCACTAATCTCTCTCTTTCTCTCTCTCTCTCTCCAAACCTCTAACCCCCAATCTCTCTATCTCTCTCTAATCCTCTAGCCCCCAATATCTCTCTCTCTAAACCCCTAACCCCAATCTCTTTCTTTATATCTATGACTCTCTCTAAACCCCTAATCCTAATCTCTCTCTTTCTATCTATGTCTCTCTCTTTAATCACCTAACCTACAATCTATCTATCTCTCTCTCTCTCTCAATCCTAACCCCTAATCTCTCTCTCTCTCTAAACGCCTAAATCCAAATCTCTCTCTCCCTCTCTAAACTTCTAACCCCCAACACATCTCTCTCTCTCTCTCTCTCTCTAAACCACTAACCCTCTATCTCTATCTATCTAAACCCATAGCCTTCAATCTCTCTCTCTCAAAACCCCTACCCCCAAAATCTCTCTCTCTCTCTCTAAACCCCTAAACCCAATCTCTCTCTCTCTCTCTCTCTCTCTCTCTCTCTCTCTCTCTCCAAAACTCCACTCCTCACCCATCTACCCCTATCCCCCTCTCTATGTATCTCTACCCCCCACCACTAACCATCCAAAGTCCCCCTTATGATAGGTAACTATCTCTAAAACCTTATTAACCCCCATTCTCTCTCTCTTTAAACCCCTAAGCATCAATCTCTCTCTCTTTTTAAATCCCTAACCTCCAATCTCTCTCTCTCTCTCTCTCTCTAAACCCATAACCCCAATCTCAATATTTCTATCTCTCCCTATCTAAACCCCTAACACCCGATTGATATATCTCTCGCTTTCTCTAAACACTTCACCCCCAATATCTCTCTTTCTATCTCCTTCACTAAACCAATAACCCCTAATATCTCTCTCTCTCTCTCTCTCTCTCTAAACCCGTGGCCTCCAATAACTTTCCCCCTCTCTCTTTATAAATATAAACCTCTAACCCACAATCCCTCTCTCTCTCTCTCTCTCTCTCTAAATCCATAATCCCTAATCCTCGATCTATCTATCTATCTCTCTAATCCCCTAATCCCTAATCCCTTTCTCTCTAAATCCCCTCCCCAAAGTCTCTCTCTCTCTAAACACCTAAACCGCAATCTTTCTATCTCTCTTTAAGCCTCTAGACCACAATCTCTCTCTCTTTCTAAATCCCTAACTCTCTTTCTCTCTAAACACCTAAACCCCAATCTTTCTATCTCTCTTTAAGCGTCTAGACCACAATCTCTCTCTCTTTCTAAGTCCCTAACTCTCTCTCTCTCTAATCACATAACCTGCGATCTATCTCTCTCTCTCTCTCTCCAAACCCCAAACCTCCAATCTCTATCTATCTCCAAACCCCTAACCTCCAATCTCTCTCTCTCTCTCTCTCTCTCTCTCTCTCTCTCTCTCTCTCTCTCATGTGTTAAACCCATAACCCCAATCTCAATACCTCTCTCTCTCTCTCTCTCTCTAAACCCTGAACACCCAATCGATCTCTCTGTATCTAGATGCCTCATCCCCAATCTCTATGTTTCTCTCTCCTTCACTAAACAATTAAACCCCAATCTATTTCTCTCTCTCTATCTCTCTCTCTCTCTCTTTAAACCCCTATCCTCCATTCTCTCTCTCTTTCTCTAAACCCTTTAACTCACATTCTCATTTCTATCTCTCTCTCCGTCTAAACTCCTAACCCCCAATATCTCTCTCTCTCAAACCCTAACCACCCTATCTCTCTCTATCTATTTATCTAAATCCCTAACCCCCAATATCTCTCTCTCTCAAACCCTAACCACCCTATCTCTCTCTATCTATTTATCTAAATCCCTAACCCCGAATCTCTCTCTCTAACCTTGAATCTCTCTCTATATATCTAAAAAACCTAACCTTCAGTCTCTCTATCTCTATGTAAGCCCTTAATACCCAATCTCTCTCTCTCTCTCTCTCTCTCTCTCTTTCTCTCTCCTCTCTCTCTCTCTCTCTCTAAAGACTTAACCCTCAATCTCTCTCTTTCTCTCTCTCTCTAAACCACCTACCCCTAATCTCTCTCTTTCTATATCTATCTATCTATATAAACCCTAACCCCTAATCCCCAATCTCTCTTTCTCTCTCTCTCTTTAAACTCCTAATTAGTAATCTCTCTTTCTAAACCCCTAAGACTTTGTCTCTCTCTGAGCCCCTAACCCCTAACTTATCTCTCTGTCCCTCTCTAAAGTCCTAATCCCCAATCTCTTTACTCTTTCTCTCTCTCTAAATCCCTAACCACAAATCACACTCTTTCTTTCTCTCTCTCTCTCTAAACCCCTAACCAACAATCTCTCTCTCTCTCTCTAAACCCCTAAACCCCAATCTCTATTTCTCACTCTGTAAACACCTAACCTCCAATCTCTCTCTATGAACCCATAACCCCCAATTTCTCTCTCTCTCTCTCTCTATCTCTCTCTAAACCACTAACCCCCAATATCTCTCTCTCTCTCTCACTCTAAATCCCTAACATCCTATCTTCTCTCTCTTTCTCTCTAAACCCCCATCTTCCAATATATTTATTTCTCTCTCTAATCCCCTACCCCTAATATCTCTCTCTCTCTAAACCCCCAACCTACAATCTCTCTCTCTCTCTCTCTCTCAACCCATAACCACCAACAATCTCTTCCTATCTATCTCCCTCTAAACTCCTAAACCCCAATTTCTCTATCTCTTTCTAAACCCCTAACCACCAATATCTCTCTCTCTGTAAACTACTAACCCTATCCCTCAATCTCTCTATATATAAACCGCTAACCTCCACTCTCTCTCTCTTCCTGTCTCTCTATAAAAACCTAACCTCTAATATCTCTCTCACTCTCTCTCTAAACCCTTAACCCCCAATATCTCTCTCCCACTTGAAACCACTAACCTCGAAGCTCTCTCTCACTCTCTCTAAAATCCTAACTTCTAGTCTCTCACTCTCTTAAAACCCCTAAATTACAATTTTTGTCTATCTCTAAATCCATAACACCTAAACCCTAACTCCTAGTCTCTCTATCCCTCTCTCTCCATCTCTCTCTCTAGTCCCTCTCTCTAAACCCCTAACACCCAATCTATCTCTTTCTCTTTCTCTCTCTAAATCCATAAACACCAATCTCTCTCTCTGTCTCTCTCCCTCTTTCTCTAAACCAACATTCACACCCACCAACCCCCCCCTCTATGTCTCTCTCTGCAATCTCTCTGTGTATCTAAACTACTATTAACACCCAATATCTCTCTCTCTAAAACCTTAACCCTATATCACTCACTCTCTATGAACCCCCAAACTCTCTCTCTCTCTCTCTCTAAACCCCTAACCTCCAATATCTCTTTCTATCTAAACACATAACCCCCAATCTCTCTCTCTCTCTCTCTCCCAATAATCCCACTCCTCACCCACTTACCCTTCCTCCCTGTCGATGTGCCTCTCCCCCAACACTAACTATCCATACTCTCCCATGATCTCTCTCTCTCTCTCCAAACCCCTATTAACCCCCAATCTCTCTCTCTCTCTCTCTCTCTCTCTCTCTCTCTCTCTCTCTCTCCAAACCCCTAAAACCCAATCTCTCTCTCTCTAAACCCCCAACTTTCAATCTCTCAGTCTCTCTCTAGTAGTTAAATCCATTCTCTCTCTATCTCTTTAAACCCCTAACACCCAATCTCTCTCTCTCTATATATATATAAGTCCCTAACCCCCGATCTCTCTCTTTCTCTCTCTCTCTCTCTAAACCCCTAAACCCCTAAACACCAATCTCTCTTTTCCAATCTCTCTATCTAAACCCTAACCCCCAATATATTTATCTCACTTTAAACCACTAACCCCCAATCTCTATCTCTCTCTCCAAAACCCTACTCCTCACCCATCTACCCCTTACCCCCTCTCTACATCCCTCCCCCCACCACTAACCATCCATACTCCGTATTTGATCTCTCTCTAGATCTAAACCACTATTAACCCCCAATCTCTTTCTCTCTCTCTTTAAACCCCTAACCTAGAATATATCTCTCTCTCTAAACCCCTATCCTCCATTCTCTCTCTCTTTCTCTAAACCCTTTAACTCACATTCTCATTTCTATCTCTCTCTCCCTCTAAACTCCTAACCCCCAATATCTCTCTCTCTCAAACCCTAACAACCCTATCTCTCTCTATCTATTTATCTAAATCCCTAACCGTGAATCTCTCTCTCTAACTTCGAATCTCTCTCTCTATATATCTAAAAACATAACCTCCAGTCTCTCTATCTCTATCTAAGCCCCTAATACCCAATCTCTCTCTCTAAACCCATAACATCCAATCTCTCTCTCTCTCTCTCTCTCTCTCTCTGTGTAAACCGTGAATCTCCAATGTCTCTCCTTCTCTCTCTATATATATATGTGTGTCCAAACACCTAACACCCAATCTCCTCTCTCTAAACTCCTAATAACCAATCTCTATCTATGTCTCCCTCTAAACACCTAACCCCTGATCCCTCTCACTCTAAACCGCTGACCTACAATCTCTATCTCTCTCTCTCTCCGAATATCTCTGTCACTCTAGAAACCTTACCTCCAATCTCTCTCTCTCTAAACCATTAACCCACAATCTCTCTCTATGGATATCACCCTTTAAAACCCTAACCCCCAATTTTTCCCTTTAAACCCCTAAAACACAATCTCTCTCTCTCTCTCTCTCTCTCTCTCTCCCCCCCTTAACCTCCAATATTTCTCTTTCTTTGAAACCCTAACTGCCAATCTATATCTCTATCTCTTTAAACCCTTAACACCCAATCTCTATATCTCTCACTAAACCCCTGACAACCAATCTCTATCTGTGTCTCTCTTTAAACACCTAACCCACAATCTCTCTCTCTCTCAAAGCCACTAACCCCAATCTCTCTCTTTAGAACCCTTACCTCAATTATCTCTCTCCCAGAACAATTAACCCTCAATATCTATGTCTGTCTATTTCTCTCTAAACCCCTAACCTGCAATCTGTCTTTTTAAACCTCTATAAACCACTCTCCCTCTCTCTCTATCACTAACGCACAATATTTATCTCTCTAAATACCTAACCACCAATCTCTATTTCTATATATCTCTCTATATCTCCAAACACCTAACACCCAATCTCCCTCTCTCTAAACCCCTAATAACCAATTTCTATCTATGTTTCTCACTAAACACCTAACCCCCAATCTCTCTCTCTAAACCCCTGACCTACAATCTCTCTATCTCTCTTTTCCAATCTATCTGTCACTCTTGAAACCTTACCTCCAATCTCTCTCTCTCTAAACCATTAAACCACAATCTCTCTCTTTGGCTATCACCCTTTAAACCACTAGCCCTTAATTTTTCCCTTTAAACCCCTAAAACCAAATCTCTCTCTCTACCCTTAACCTCCAATATTTCTCTTTCTTTGAATCCCTGACCACCAATCTCTATCTCTATATATATCTCTATCTCTCTAAACCCTTAACACCCAATCTCTATATTTCGCTCTAAACCTGTAACAACCAATCTCTATCTATGTCTCTCTTTAAACACCTAACCCCCAATCTCTCTCTCTCTCTCAAAGCCACTAACCTCCAATCTCTCTCTCTAAACCTCTGATCTCCAATCTCTGTCTCTCTCTCTCAACACCTAAACCCTAATCTCTCTCTCTCTCTCCCCAAAATCCCGTTCCTCACCCACTTACCCCCCCTCGTTATGTCTCTATGTACTCCACCACTAACCATCCATAGTTCCCCCCATGATATGAAACTATCTATAAACACCTATTAACCCCCAATCTCTCTCTCTCTCTCTCTCTCTCTCTCTCTCTCTCCAAACCCCGAACCTCCAATCTCTATCTATCTCCAATATCTCTCTCTCTCTCTCACTAAACCCATAACCCAAATCTCAATATTTCTCTCTCTCTCTCTCTCTCTAAACCCCTAACACCCAATCGATCTCTCTCTCTCTAAATGCCTTATCCCCAATCTCTCTCTTTCTCTCTCTCATTAAACTACTAACCTCCAATCTCTCTCTCTCTAAACCTCTGATCTCCAATATTTCTCTCTCTCTCTCTCTCTCTCCCCCCAAAATCCCACTCCTCACCCACCTACCCCCCCTTGTTATGTCTCTATGTACTCCACCACTAACCATCCATAATTCCCCACATGATATGAAACTATCTATAAACAACTATTAACCCACAATCTCTCTCTCACTCTAAGCTCCCAACCCCCAATCTCTCTCTCTCTCTCCCCAAACCCCGAACCTCCAATCTCTATCTATCTCCAAACACCTAACCTCCAATATCTCTCTATCTCTCTCTCTCTCTCTATCTCTCTCTCTCTCTCTAAACTTCGAACACCCAATCGATCTCTCTCTCTCTCTAGACGCCTTACCCCCAATCTCTCTGTTTCTCTCTCCTTCACTAAACCAATAAACCCCAATCTATTTCTCTCTCTATCTCTCTATCTACCCATAACCCCCAATAACTCTCTCTCTCTCTCTCTCTCTCTCTCTCTCTAAACCCCTATCCTCCATTCTCTCTCTCTTTCTCTAAACCCTTTAACTCACATTCTCATTTCTATCTCTCTCTCCATCTAAACTCCTAACGCCCAATATCTCTCTCTCTCTCAAACACTAACCCCCCTATCTCTCTCTATCTATTTATCTAAATCCCAAACCTTGAATTTCTCTCTCTAACCTCGAATCTCTCTCTATATATCTAAAAACCTAACCTCCAGTCTCTCTATCTCTATGTAAGCCCCTAATACCCAATCTCTCTCTCTCTCTCTCTCTCTCTAAAGACTTAACCCTCAATCTCTCTCTTTCTCTCTCTCTCTAAACCACTGACCCCTAATCTCTCTCTTTATCTATCTATCTATCTATCTATATAAACCCTAACCCCTAATCCCCAATCTCTCTTTCTCTCTCTCTCTTTAAATCCCTAATTAGCAATCTATCTTTCTAAACCCGTAAGACTAAATCTCTCTGTCTCTCTCTAATCCCCTAACCCCTAATTTATCTCTCTCTCCCTCTCTAAAGTCCTAATCCCCAATCTCTTTACTCTTTCTCTCTCTCTAAATCCCTATCCACCAATCACACTCTTTCTTTCTCTCTCTCGCTAAACCCCTAACCAACAATCTCTCTCTCTCTCTGAACCCCTAAACCCCAATCGCTATTTCTCTTTCTGTAAACACCTAACCTCCAATCTCTCTCTATGAACCCATAACCCCCAATTTCTTTATCTCTCTCTAAACCACTAACCCCCAATATCTCTCTCTCTCTAAACCCCTAACCCCAAATATCTCTCTCTTTCCCTCTTAACCCCTAAGCCCCAATATCTCTCTCTCTCTCACTCTAAATCCCTAACATCCTATCTTCTCTCTCTCTCTCTCTCTCTAAACCATCATCTTCCAATATATTTATTTCTATCTCTAATCCCCTACTCCTAATATCTCTCTCTCTCTCAACCCCCAACCTACAATCTCTCTCTCTCTCAACCCATAACCACCAACTCTCTCTTCCTATCTATCTCCCTCTAAACTCCTAACCCCCAATTTCGCTACCTCTTTCTAAACCCCTAACCACCAATATATCTCTCTCTTTGTAAACTACTAACCCTAACTCTCAATCTCTCTCTATAAACCGCTAACCTCCACTCTCTCTCTCAAAACCCCTAACCCCAATCTCTCTCTCTCTCCCTCTCTCTCTATAAAAACCTAACCTCTAATATCTCTCTCTCTCTCTCTAAACCCTTAACCCTCAATATCTCTCTCCCACTTGAAACCACTAACCTCGAAGATCTCTCTCACTCTCTCTAAAATCCTAACCTCTAGTCTCTCACTCTCTCAAAACCCCTAAATTACAATTTTTGTCTATCTCTAAATCCATAACACTTAAACTCTAACTCCTAGTCTCTTTATCCCTCTCTCTCCATCTCTCTCTCTAGTCCCTCTCTATAAACCCCTAACACCCGATCTATCTCTTTCTCTTTCTCTCTCTAAATCCATAACCACCAATCTCTCTCTCTGTCTCTCTCCGTCTCTCTCTAAACAAACATTCACACCCACCACCCCCCCCCCTCTATGTCTCTCCAATCTCTCTATATATCTAAACCCCTATTAACACCCAATATCTCTCTCTCTAAAACCCTAACCCTATATCACTCACTCTCTATGAACCCCTAACCTTCAATCTCACTCTCTCTAAACCCTCAAACTCCATTCTCTCTCTCTCTCTAAATCACATACCCCCAATATCCCACTTTCTATCTCTCTCTCTCTCTCTCTCTAACCCTCTAAACTCTAATTTATATCTCTCCCTCTAAACCCCTAACCACCAATATCTCTCTTTCTATATATTTATCTCTCTCTAAACCCATAACCCCCAAACTCTCTCTCTCTCTCTCTCTCTCTCTCTCTCTCTCTCTCTCTAAACCCCTAACCTCCAATATCTCTCTCTGTCTAAACACATGACCCCCTATCTCTCTCTCTTTCTCTTTATCAACCCCTAATCCCCAATCTCTCTCTCTCTCGCTCCCAATAATCCGACTCCTCACCCACTTACCCCTCCTCCCTCTCGATGTTCCTCTCCCCCAACACTAACCATCCATACTCTCCCATGATCTCTCTCTCTCTCTCTCCAAACCCCTATTAACCTCCAATCTTTCTCTCTTTCTCTCTCTCTTTAAAACCCTAACCCAAAATCTCTCTCTCTCTCTAAACCCATATCCTCTATTCTCTCTCTCTTTCTCTAAACCCTTTAACTCACATTCTCATTTCTATCTCTCTCTCCCTCTAAATTCCTAACCCCCAATATCTCTCTCTCCCAAACCCTATACACCCTATCTCTCTCTATCTATTTATCTAAATGCCTAACCCCGAATCTCTCTCCCTAACCTCAAATCTCTCTCTCTATATATATCTAAAAACCTAACCTCTAGTCTCCCTATCTCTATCTAAGCCCCTAATACCCAATCTATCTCTCTAAACCCATAACCTCCAATCTCTCTCTCTCTCTCTCTCTCTCTCTCTCTTTGTAAACCGTGAATCTCCAATGTCTCTCCTTCTCTCTCTATATATATATTTCCAAACACCTAACACCCAATCTCCTCTCTCTAAACCCCTAATAACCAATTTCTATCTATGTCTCTCTCTAAACACCTAACCCCCAATCTCCTCTCTCTATCTCTCCCAATATCTCTGTCACTCTAGAAACCTTACCTCTAATCTCTCTCTCTCTAAACCATTAACCCACAATCTCTCTCTATGCATATCACCCTTTAAACCCCTAAAACACAATCTCTCTCTCTCTCTCTCTCTCTCTCTCTCTGTCTCTCTCTCTCTCTCTCTCCCCCCTTTACCACCAATATTTCTCTTTCTTTGAATCCCTAACCACCAATCTATATCTCTATATATATCTCTATCTCTCTAAACCCTTAACACCCAATCTCTATATCTCTCACTAAACCCCTAACAACCAATCTCTATATCTCTCACTAAACCCCTAACAACCAATCTCTATCTATGTCTCTTTTTAAACACCTAACCCATAATCTCTCTCTCTCTCAAATTCACTAACCCCAATCTCTCTCTCTAGACCCCTTACCTCAATTATCTCTCTCCCAGAACAACTAACCCTCAATATCTATGTCTATCTATTTCTCTTTGAACCCCTAACCCACAATCTGTCTTTTTAAACCCCTATAAACCAATCTCCCTCTCTCTCTATCACTAAGGCACAATATTTATCTCTCTAAATACCTAACCACCATTCTCTATCTCTATATATCTCTCTATATATACAAACACCTAACACCCAATCTCCCTAACCTCTAAATACCTAACCACCATTCTCTATCTCTATTTATCTAAATGCCTAACCCCGAATCTCTCTCCCTAACCTCAAATCTCTCTCTCTATATATATCTAAAAACCTAACCTTCAGTCTCCCTATCTCCATCTAAGCCCCTAATACCCAGTCTATCTCTCTAAACCCATAACCTCCAATCTCTCTCTCTCTCTCTCTCTCTCTCTCTCTCTGTAAACCATGAATCTCCAATGTCTCTCCTTCTCTCTCTATATATATATTTCCAAACACCTAACACCCAATCTCCTCTCTCTAAACCCCTAATAACCAATTTCTATCTATGTCTCTCTCTAAACACCTAACCCCCAATCTCTCTCTCTCTCTATCTCTCCCAATATCTCTGTCACTCTAGAAACCTTACCTCCAATCTCTCTCTCTCTAAACCATTAACCCACAATCTCTCTCTATGCATATCACCCTTTAAACCCCTAAAACACAACCTCTCTCTCTCTCTCTCTCTCTCTCCCCCTCTCCCCCCCCTTAACCACCAATATTTCTCTTTTTTTGAATCCCTAACCACCAATCTATATCTCTATATATATCTCTATCTCTCTAAACCCTTAACACCCAATCTCTATATCTCTCACTAAACCCCTAACAACCAATCTCTATGTATGTCTCTCTTTAAACACCTAACCCACAATCTCTCTCCCTCTCAAATTCACTAACCCCAATCTCTCTCTCTAGACCCCTTACCTCAATTATCTCTCTCCCAGAACAATTAAACCTCAATATCTATGTCTATCTATTTCTCTCTGAACCCCTAACCCACAATCTGTCTTTTTAAGCCCCTATAAACCAATCTCCCTCTGTCTCTATCACTAAGGCACAATATTTATCTCTCTAAATACCTAACCACCAATCTCTATCTCTATATATCTCTCTATATCTCCAAACACCTAACACCCAATCTCCCTCTCTCTAAACCCCTAACAACCAATTTCTATCTATGTTTCTCACTAAACACCTAACCCCCAATCTCTCCCTCTCTCTAAACCCCTTACCTACAATCTCTCTATCTCTAGATTTCCCAATATCTCTGTCACTCTAGAAGCCTAACCTCCAATCTCTCTCTCTCTCTAAACCATTAGCCCACAATCTCTCTCTCTAGCTATCACCCTTTAAACCCCTAACCCCCCATTTTTCCCTTTAAACCAAATCTCTCTCTAGCCTTAACCTCCAATATTTCTCTTTCTTTGAATCCCTGACCACCAATCTCTATCTCTATATATATCTCTATCTCTCTAAACCCTTAACACCCAATCTCTATATTTCACTCTAAACCCGTAACAACCAATCTCTATCTATGTCTCTCTTTAAACACCTAACCCGCAATCTCTCTCTCTCTCTCTCAAAGCCACTAACCTCCAATCTCTCTCTCTAAACTCCTGACCTCCAATCTCTCTCTCTCTCTCTCTCTCCCCAAAATCCCACTCCTCACCCACCTACCCCCCCTCGTTATGTCTCTATGTATAACCCAAATCTCAATATTTCTCTCTCTCTCTCTATAAACCCCTGACACCCAATCGATCTCTCTCTCTCTAAATGTCCTACCCCCAATCTCTCTCTTTCTCTCTCTCATTAAACCACTAACCTCCAATCTCTCTCTCTCTAAACCTCTGATCTCCAATCTTTCTCTCTCTCTCTCTCTGATAACAACTAAACCCTAATCTTTCTCTCTCTCTCTCTCTCTCCCCAAAATCCCACTCCTCACCCACCTACCCCCCCTTGTTATGTCTCTATGTACTCCACCACTAACCATCCATAATTCCACCCATGATATGAACTATCTATAAACACCTATTAACCCGCAATCTCTCTCACTCTAAACTCCCAACCCCTAATCTCTCTCTCTCTCTCCAAACCCCGAACCTCCAATCTCTATCTATCTCCAAACCCCTAACCTCCAATATCTCTCTTTCTCTCTCGCTAAACCCATAACCCCAATCTCTCTCTCTCTCTCTCTCTCTCTCTCTCTCTCTCAACCCCGAACACCCAATCGATCTCTCTCTCTCTCTCTAGATGCCTTACCCCCAATCTCTTTGTTTCTCTCTCCTTCACTAAACCAATAAACCCCAATCTATTTCTCTCTCTCTATCTCTCGCTCTACCCATAACCCGCAATCACTCTCTCTCTCTCTCTCTCTCTCTAACTCTCTCTAAACCCCAATCCTCCATTCTCTCTCTCTTTCTCTAAACCCTTTAACTCACATTCTCATTTCTATCTCTCTCTCCCTCTAAACTCCTAACCACCAATATCTCTCTCTCTCAAACCCTAACCAGCCTATCTCTCTCTATCTATTTATCTAAATGCCTAACCCCGAATATCTCTCCCTAACCTCAAATCTCTCTCTCTCTCTATATCTAAAAACCTAACCTCCAGTCTCTCTATCTCTATCTAAGCCCCTAATACCCAATCTCTCTCTCTAAACCCATAACCTCCAATCTCTCTCTCTCTCTCTCTCTCTCTCTCTCTCTCTCTCTAAAGACTTAATCCTCAATCTCTCTCTTTCTCTCTCTCTCTAAACCACTAACCACCAATCACACTCTTTCTTTCTTTCTCTCTCTAAACCCCTAACCAACAATCTCTCTCTCTCTCTGAACCCCTAAACCCCAATCTCTATTTCTCTCTCTATAAACACCTAACCTCCAATCTCTCTCTGTGAACCCATAACCCCCAATTTATTTCTCTCTCTCTCTCTAAACCACTAACCCCGAATATCTCTCTCTCTCTAAACCCCGAACCCCAAATATCTCTCTCTTTCCCTCTTAACCCCTAAGCCCCAATATCTCTCTCTTTCCCTCTTAACCCCTAAGCCCCAATATCTCTCTCTCTCTCTCTCACTCTAAATCCCCAACATCCTATCTTTTTCTCTCTCTCTCTCTAAACCCCCATCTTCCAATATATTTATTTCTCTCTCTAATCCCTTACCCCTAATATCTCTCTCTCTAAACCCCAACCTACAATCTCTCTCTCTCTCAACCCATAACCACCAACTCTCTCTTCCTATCTATCTCCCTCTAAACTCCTAACCCCCAATTTCAATACCTCTTTTTAAACCCCTAACCACCAATCTCTCTCTCTCTCTCTCTATAAACTACTAACCCTAACCCTCAATCTCTCTTTCTCTATAAACCGCTAACCTCCATTCTCTCTCTCAAAACCCCTAACCCCAATCTCTCTCTCTCTCCCTCTCTCTCTATAAAAACCTAACCTCTAATATATCTCTCTCTCTCTCTAAACCCTTAACCCCCAATATCTCTCTCCCACTTGAAACCACTAACCTCCAAGCTCTCTCTCACTCTCTCTAAAATCCTAACCTCTAGTCTCTCACTCTCTCAAAACCCCTAAATTACAATTTTTGTCTATCTCTAAATCCATAACACCTAAACCCTAAATCCTAGTTTCTCTATCCCTCTCTCTCCATCTCCCTCTCTAGTCCCTCTCTCTAAACCCCTAACACCCAATCTATCTCTTTCTATTTCTCTCTCTAAATCCATAACCACCAATCTCTCTCTCTGTCTCTCTCCCTCTCTCTCTAAACCAACATTCACATCAACCAACCCCCCCCTCTATGTCTCTCTCTCCAATCTATCTGTATATCTAAACCCCTATTAACACCCAATATCTCTCTCTCTAAAACCCTAACCCTATATCACTCACTCTCTATGGACCCCTAACCTTCAATCTCACTCTCTCTAAACCCTTAAACTCCATTCTCTCTCTCTCTTAACCACATATCCCCAATATCCTGCTTTCTATCTCTCTCTCTCTCTCTAACGCTCTAAACTCTAAGTTATCTCTCTACCTCTAAACCCCTAACCACCAATCTCTCTCTTTCTATCTATCTATCTCTCTCTAAACCCCTAACCCCCAAACTCTCTCTCTCTCTCTCTCTAAACCCCTAACCTCCAATATCTCTCTTTGTCTAAACACATGACCCCCGATCTCTCTCTCTCTTTCTCTTTATCAACCCCTAACCCACAATCTCTCTCTCTCTCTCCCAATAATCCCACTCCTCACCCACTTACTTACCCCTCCTCCCTCTCGATGTGCCTCTCCCCCAACACTAACCATCCATACTCTCCCATGATCTCTCTCTCTCTCTCTCCAAACCCCTATTAACCCCCAATCTCTCTCTCTCTTTCTATCTCCAAACCCCTAAAACCCAATCTCTTTCTCTAAACCCCCAACTTTCAATCTCTCATTCTCTCTCTAGTAGTTAAATCCATTCTTTCACTATCTCTTTAAACCCAACACCCAATCTCTCTCTCTCTCTCCTCTCTCTCTCTCTCTCTCTCTCTCTCTGTGTGTGTTTATAAGTCCCTAACCCCCAATCTCTCTCTTTCTCTCTCTCTAAACCCCTAACCACCAATCTCTCTATCTAAACACTAACCCCCAATATATTTATCTCACTCTAAACCACTAACCCCCAATCTCTCTCTCTCTCTCCAAACCCCTACTCCTCACCCATCTACCCCTTACCCCCTCTCTACATCCCTGCCCCCACCACTAACCATCCATACTCCGTATTTGGTCTCTCTCTAGATCTAAACCACTATTACTCCCCAATCTCTTTCTCTCTCTCTTTAAACCCCTAACCTAGAATCTCTCTCTCTCTCTAAACCTCTATCCTCCATTCTCTCTCTCTTTCTCTAAACCCTTTAACTCACATTCTCATTTCTATCTTTCTCTCCCTCTAAACTCCTAACCCCCAATATCTCTCTCTCTCAAACCCTAACCACCCCATCTCTCTCTATCGATTTATCTAAATCCCTAACCCCGATTCTCTCTCTCTAACCTCAAATCTCTCTCTATATATCTAAAAACCTAACCTCCAGTCTCTCTATCTCTATCTAAGCCCCTAATACCCAATCTCTCTCTCTAAACCCATAACCTCCAATCTCTCTCTCTCTCTCTGTGTAAACCGTGAATCTCCAATGTCTCTCCTTCTCTCTCTATATATATATCTCCAAACACCTAACACCTAATCTGTTAAGTTTATTTTAATTTGACTAGAAAGATCACTGAAAGAAACATAATCACAAGATAGACAAAGATATTACCCTGGGAAACCCTCATGGGGTAGAAAACCTAGCAAAGCTTTCCTCAATAAGATGATCAAGATCAAGATCAACCAAAATACAAGATGTGCTCCAAGACTTGACCTCCTTCTCTACCTCCTATGCAGACCTCTCAAACATTGACCAAACCTCTATCTTGAGTAAAGTTTGAGTATTTCCGGGACAAGCTTGGTGTAGTTCAGAAGGACCCTCCTCGAAAGGGGGAGTGATGTGGTCAGTAATGATGAGATTTCCTACATCGACAATGAGGTCTATGATGTGGATACCTGTATTGGTGATACCGACAGTGAGGTCGATGATGTGAATACCTGTATTGGTGATACCGATAGTGAGGTCGATGATGTGGATACTTGTATTGGTGATACCGACAGTGAGGTTGGTGAATGGTCCTTAGACTGGGCCTAAGTTGACAAGTGGATTGTATCATCCTTGGACACATGTTCTAAAAGAGATCCGTAGACATATGTCTCTGAGAAAGAAGTCCCTAGTGGACAAGAGGGATTGCATCATCCCTGGGCTTCGGTCCCCTGAATTGATCCGTAGACATATGTCTCCAAGAAAGAAGTCCCTAGTGGACAAGAGGGATTGCATCATCCCTAGACTTCAGTCCCCTGAATTGATCTGTAGACATCTGTCTCCGAAAATTGATGATAGGACTGCATCGTCCCTAAGCTTTTAGTTCAAAATGTACGTGATAAATCCTATATCTGATCTAGGTCACATCCAGTATGAAAAAGGACTGGCTCTGTGGTGGTAAATCCTAGATCAAATCTAGGTCACATCCAGTATGAAAAAGAACTGGCACTGTGGTCGGGACTGCATCATCACTAGACATGAGATTTGTCTTAAAAGGATCATGGACTGCATCATCCCTAGACATGAGATTTGTCTTAAGAGGATCATGGACTACATTGTCCCTAGACATGAGATTTGTCTTAAAAGGATCATGGACTGCATCATCCCTAGACATGAGATTTGTCTTAAAAGGATCATGGACTGCATCATCCCTAGACATGAGATTTGTCTTAAAAGGATCATGGACTGCATTGTCCCTAGACATGAGATTTGTCTTAAAAGTATCAGGATTAATCATCCTGTAAGTAGATCTGGATTGTATCATCCATAAACATGAGAGATGTCTTAAAGTGAGAAGGATTGATCATCCTGGAATTGGATCATCTATAGATCGAGATGATCCAGATGTTGTAGATCGAGATGATCCAAATGCTGTAGATCGAGATGATCCAGATGCTGTAGATCGAGAGATCCAGATTATGATATTGTAGCTATTCGGGTACTGCAGAAGACGAAGACTCGGTACTGAAGATGTTGATGTTCCAGTATTGAAGATCTTGAAGATGTTCCAGTAACTGTTTGAGTTACTGATGATGTATAAATAAAGCTTCCAATGATTTATAGATATATCATGCACCATGTAGTTGATGACTCCTTGCTCCTGCAGATGTTATTATAATATCCTTATTGTTAAGGGGGAGTGTTGAAATATTGTAACTTCTAAGGATATTATATTTGTATTATTATTTCGGAGATGTTCCATTCCTCCAAGGAGACCCTATTATATATCTGGAGATGTTTATTCCTCCGATAGATTGTGGTAACTAGGGTTATTAGACCTCCCATGTGAGGTCGGCCCTGAGTTAGTTGTTTACGGGCTATTAGACTCTTCTGGAAGAGGTCGGCCACATTAGGGTGAAAAGTCAGTTAGAACATGAGTATAAATAGAGGTGTGTTCCTCATTTATCTCATTCATTCACTCACTTGTGATTGGCACATAGGAGAGAGAGAAGTCTGCTTAGGAGGAGAAGGAGCTCTTGTTTGGGTACTACATCTTGTATTGGTTGATTATCTATATTGAGGAAAGCTTTGTTGGGTTTTCTACCCCATGAGGGTTTCCCAGGGTAAATCTGTGTGTATCTTGTGATTGTGTTTCTTTTAGTGATCTTGCTTGTGAAATTAGTCTAAACTTAACATTTATGTGAAGCAGTATGGACCGTGAAGTAGATTACTGATGATAATGCTAAGAAAGAGCAGTTAGCAACAACTCTGTGAGGTCACGCATTAGATTGGTTTATGAAGTTTGTTCTATTCCCTACAGGAGCTCCGGAGAAGATGCTGGATGATATCAGGAACGGATTGATCACAAAATTCAAAAAACCCAAGTCAAAAGCACAGTACATTACGGAGCTGAAAGAAATTAAGGAGTACCCCAATGAAACAGTGTGGGACTTTGACCAGCGATTTAAAGCGTTGATTGCGAGGGTTAGTTTTGATATGAGCATTGTACAACATAAAGAATGGTTCATCGCAGCACTGCTTCCGCACATTCAACTACCGTTGATGCAACAAAACATTACAATGCCCATCGAAGCTCTGGAGATTGCAATGTGGTTGGAAGCGTCGCCAATTGGTGAAAACACAGCTGGGATGTCGCAGATTCAGACATAGCTCGCTAACTTGACCATATAGCTGCAAGATCTTAAGAAGGGCAAGGAGCAGCGTGAAGAAGTATGGTGTACGCGATGTCGAGGGGAAGGGCACACTAAGGATAATTGCCCGGATTTCAGCAATTATCTGGTTTCAGGAGCACCGATTCCATTGAGTGGCAGTGGCATGCCATCGTGTCATGTTTGTCAGGTATATGGGCACCGCCATGAGGAATGCCAATACATGCATAAGATGTTCACAAAACCGATGAATATGTATTGTACATTCTGTAAATCTGGCCACGAAGACAAAGATTGCCATGCATATGGGTTTCTACATGAGAGAACGTACGACGCATTCTATGTGAAGGACGACCAACGTGTCGTACAACAATGGAAACCATAGCCACAAGTAGTCCAGCCACTACCTCAATCGCAGGTGCAGTTTGTATCGCAGCAGCAACCACAACAGTTTATGCCGCAATATGCTCTGATGCAAATGGCTCCACAACAGCAACGGTACGTTCAGCAATCGTAGTATGCACAGCAAGGACAAGGCATGCAACCAAATCCTATGTAGCAACAGTACAATCAACCACAGTACAAACAGCAGGGCGGATTCCGGGGAGGATTCCAGGGTGGACGCAGCAGAGGATTTGGTCATGGAGGAGGACAAGGAGTTCGTGGACCTGTTCATTGTTATCACTGTGCGATGTGGGGACACTATTAGCGAGATTTCCCACTATTGCAGGCACAGTGCACATTTTGCTTTCTTATAGACCATACAGTAGAAAACTGTTCGCAGTTGATTGCATGATGGCCAGCAGGAAACGTTCCACAGTTCCAGAATCAGAATCAGTCGCAGTAGCCAGTACAGAATCAAGTTGAGCAACTAGCGCAAAACCAGAATCAACGCCCGAATCAGAATGCTAATCAGAATGTGAACCAACCTGGGAATCTGCCACCGAATCAGAATTACGGTGCGAGTGTTGCGACAATTTCTGTGGAGCCCCGGCCACAAGATATTGCAGTTATCACTCGTGGAGGCGCAGTGACCAGAGGGGATAGCTCACAACTGCTTATTCGATTGGCAGGGAAGAAGAAGGTGTCATTTCATATTGAGTCCGAGCACGATACATTCTTTTAGGAACGTTGTGCGATGGACCAAGATCACGGTAAAGCTATTATTTGCGACATGCCCTCTATTTTTTATGCGACTTCATAGGCAGGTCCGTCGGCGTAGTCTGGAACCTTACATAATTTTTTTGAGAGTTGTTTATTGCTGGCAAGAGATCCCGTGATCCTTTCCGAGGTCGAGGGATTGTTGCAGCGACCCACTAAGGGATGGAAGGAGTCCGTGGTAAACTCCTTGCAGCGATGGAAGACTGGTAAGGAGATGTGCATGAACATACAAATTAGGGACTATGATGTTGATTCGATTATTCTAGATCTTGGTTCGAATGTCAACATCTTAACCAAGCAGGCATGGGAGAAAATGGGGAGCCCCCCATTAATTTGGTCTCCTGTACAACTCTGGTTAGCTAATCATGCCAAGGTGACACCAATTGGGAGAGTCCCACGCCTGGTGGTAGACATTGAGGGAATGGAGACTTATGTTGACTTTGATGTCATCGAAGTGGTTGAAGGAGGGAGATCTTATCCCATGTTGCTGGGGATCAAATGGGCTAATGATAGTGGAGCGGTAATCAACTTCAAGCGGTGGATGATGACTTTCAAAAACCGCGATCTCAGAGTCATAGCCCAGTTGGATCTGGCTGAAGGACATAGATACATTGAGCCAGTGAAGGATGAATATCCCAATGGATGGGACCATGCATTCAACATTTCCGAAGATTATATTCATCTGACTACCAATGGTGAGTTGGGATGGCGTAGTGACAGCTCTATGTCTTCCGACTCTGATGACACGTTAGAACATTGGTAGAACCGCCTACATGAGGTGTCGCTCCACAAATGCGGGTTAGTCACGCAGTCGTTATGCCACATTGCAACTGAAACAGTTACACTACTAGTATACGAGGGCTGCCTGGTTTGTCTGACTTTTTGGAGGAGTTCGAGGAAAGAGTTTCTGAACCACAGCAACTACTGGCATTGGAGGAAGCACTGAAGGCTACTCCAACACATTGGTGGGCGACACATAAGAAATCAATCGATGGATGGTCGCAATGTAGGAGAATGATGACGGTTCATGTTGGTTGTGGAGCCAGATCTTCCAGTCTCATAGATGATATTATCTTAGCCGTGCACCCCGGAGGACTGTACACCCATTCTGCATTTTTAGGGGTTGGGTATCCTGTGGTATTTTTCCCATTGTATTTTCCCTATAAAAGAAAGATATTGTAATATGGCTAGGGTTGATTTATTAGGTTTTATGCATTGTAAAGATCTCTAAGATCAGGAGAGAGACTATGAGAGAGTGAAGAGGAAGTGCAGCAGTTGTGCTCCAGGTTGTATCCCTTCACCTTGCTGGACAGTAATAATAATAAGGACTGGAAAATTCAGTGTGGACGTAGCCCAATTTGGGTTGAACCATGGTATATCTGTGTCTCTCTTGTAATGTGTGTGTGATTATATTTGCATTTATGTTTATTGTTATTGCTCCGCGATCCTATTTTTCTAACAGTTCGCTTCAGTGATACCGAGGTTTACCATACAGGGAAATATGATGGTCGGCATAACCCTGGAAGTCATTTGATGGAGTGTAAGACATTATGGGCATCGCAACCAAGAGATGAGCGGGTCCATGAATTTATCCATACTTTGGACAAAATGTCGCGATCATGGTATACTGTAGTTGAATTGTGGGGAGAAATCACTACTTGGTTGGAGTTGACGGATTGTTTTACTCATACATTCAGTTTCGCAGATCCCAACCCGGATGTCCATAATGCTCTGCAGATCATCCACGATGTGGTTTTGAAGGTTGTTGCAGTGGAATATCCTGCGGATCCACATGCGCACTGCCAGATGCAATCCATGATGGAATGTTATAATATTACTGGTGGGCCCAAAGACGGTGATGATCCACGGAATGTCAATATTTCGAAGTCTAAAGGAAGTCGCAATGTGGTACCACCTGATGCACCAAGTGATTCGATCAGCTATCCCTTGAAGCTTCGTCAGATCAATGTTGGGACGGAGACCACTCCCAAGTTTGCGAATGTTGGAGATTATTGGGATGATGAGATGATGGGAAAGGTCACTGACTTGCTACATGAATTCCAAGACCTATTTCCTATGAAGTTCTCTGAGATGAGAGGTATTTTGGGCGAGTTAGGGGAGATGAAGATCCCGTCAAAACCAGATGCTAAACCAATTCGGCAGCGACCCTACTAGCTGAATCCGCACCATAAGGAGAGGGTCAAGGTAGAACTTGATCGCATGTTGGATGCTAGTATCATTGGGTTGATTGAAGAGTCATAATGGATCAGTCCTATGGTGGTGCAGGACAAGAAGATTGGCGAGGTGCGCATTTGTGTCGATTTGCGGAAGTTGAATGACACCTGCTTACATGATACCTTTCCGACCCCATTTACTGATGAGGTACTTAAAGGAGTGGGCGGCCGGGAGATGTATTCTTTCAAGGACGGGTTCTCGAGCTATCATCAGATCTGCATTGCGAAGGAAGACCACCACAAGACGACTTTCATGATAGAATGGGGTTGTTTTCAGTATACAGTTATGCCATTTGGGTTGAAGAATGCACCTGCGATATTTTTGCGTGTTGTTGTTGTTGTATTCAAGGATTTTATTCAGAAGTTTTTGTAGGTATACATGGACGACTGGACAGTCTATGGGTTGATCCGCGATCATTTGGAAAACCTATGGTTGATGCTGGAGCATTGTCGACAACATCAGATATCGCTGAACTTGAAGAAGTGCATCTTTTGTGCACCATTTGGCATACTCCTGGGTCACATCGTGCGCAAGATTGCGCTCATTCTGAGCTTAACCCCACCGACTAATGTTAAGCAGTTACGAGTGACATTGGGACATACCAGGTATTATCTAAAGTTCATCAGGGGCTATGCAGTCATCACTGCCCCTAGGGAGAAGCTATTGAAGAAAGATGCGGTATTTCAATGGAGCCCTGAATGTCAAGATAGTTTTGAGATGTTGAAGGATAAAATGGCTGCGGCCCCCGATACTGGTATTTCCGGGCTGGAGTAAGGAATTTCATGTCCACGTTGATGCATCATCGATTGTGCTGGGAGTGGTGCTTGCTCAGCCAGGAGAGGGGGGATCTAGATCACCCCATTGCTTTTGCAAGTCGGAAGTTGTCATCAGTAGAAAGAAACTATACCACTATGGAGAGGGAAGGCCTAGCGATGGTGTATGCATTGCAAAAGTTTCTACATTACTTATTGGGAGGACATTTGAAGATGTTCACCGATCACTCTGCATTAAAATATCTGGTCAATAATCCTGTGTTGGGGGGAAGATATCTCGATGGCTACTTCTTTTTAGGAGTTCGATTTTGAAGTGATTGTGAAGCCAGGGTAGTTGAATGTTGGCCCTAATCATCTGTCGTGTATTGAAATAGGAAAGGAGCCAACTAACATTGAAGACGGGGTTTCCTGATGCGCAATTGTTTAAGGTTGAAGTAGCCGATGGCTATTTTGAAGAAATCATTCAGTTTCTGGTGATAGGTACTGCACCAGAAGAGCTCACCACTAGTCAGAAGAAGCAGTTGGTAGTCAAGGCTGCAGATTTCCAGCTCATTGCAAGCGAGTTATACAAATTAGGCGCAGATGAGATATTGAGACAGTGTGTTTCCCCTCATGAGCAAGGGCAGATCTTGTCAGAAGCGCATGCAGGAGTGGCTGGAGGGCACTATGGTGGTCTGGCGACTGCCAAGAAGGTGCTTCATGCGGGGCTCTGGTGGCCTACACTGCACAATGATGCGACAGACTATGCACAGTCCTGCGACGTTTGCCAGCGAACCGAAAAGCCATCCAGGAGGGATGATATGTTGTTGATGCCTCAGCTAACACTACAGCCGTTTGACAAATGGGAAGTGGATTTCGTGGGACCAATCAATCCACCGAGGAAGCGCACTGGTACAAGATACACCATCACGATGACAGATTATTTGACAAGATGGGCGGAAGCTACACCAGTCATTAATTGTTCTGCAGCCATGGACGCGCTATTTTTGTTCGATATCATCACTCACTTCATCTACCCCAAGATATTGTTGAGTGATCAAGGCAGCCACTTTCTCAATTGCACCATAAGTGCATTGATGGAGGAACTGCAAATACAACACAAGAAGAGTACACAGTATCATCCACAGGAGAATGGCACGGTGGAAGCTTTCAACAAGATATTGGAGCATGTGCTGACAAAGGTGTGCAATGCGAACCGCGATGACTGGGATCTCAAAATCCCAACAGTCTTGTGGGCGTATCATACCACATGTAAAAGGTTGATGGGACAGACACCATTCAAGCCGGTATATGCCGAAGAAGCAATTATGCCTATGGAGTACATCGTTCTAAATCTACGTGTAGCAGCAACAACAGGTATGGATGCTACAGCCGCATTGGAGAACGTCTAGCGCAGTTAGTGCAAATGGAAGAAGATTGCTTTATCACAGGATTCCACCAAAGTGTGGAGAAGGATCACCAGAAGGCTTGTCATGATAACCACATCGAGAACAAACAATTTCATCAGGGTGACTTGGTGTTGTTGTATGACATTAATTTTATGAAACACCAAGGAAAATTGCAGATGCATTGGCTTGGTCCATACCGCATCAGTAGCATCACTTCAGGAGGCGTAGTACAATTGCAACAGTTGGACGAAGCGATGCTCCCAAAGTTGATTAACGACAGTAGGTTGAAGCCCTATCGGTCGGGCTTGGAGCAGTGCGATGCCTAAGTTGCATTGGGAAAAAAAAATGCAGGTCATTCGGTGGCAGGATGGCGCACTGACAGGAACAGAATGTGCAAGCGGGGAGGCTTATGCCACAAGTTAGGAATGGTCCACGACAGTGGCAGGGTCGCGATTGGGTCAAATCAGGAATCATTCTGAATCATTAGCAAATGAAACTTTTTCTTTTGGCAAGTATGATTTTTAGTCAGCTCGGATAGCCGCCAAACGCACGCATGTTTGGCACAACGAGCACACCGTGGTAGCATGGCCGGTGGCACCCGAGGTGATGGTTTGCACACTTTGGAATGAATGGTAGCCGGCAGCAGTATGGTTGCCACGCCGCACGTCAGAAGTATGGTTCATACACACAAGGAACAACGAAATGAGAGGATTGGCATCTTAAGTGAATGGGTTTTGCAAATGATTGTCGAGGCAAATGTCCGAACAAAGGCGATGCATAAATAGAGGAACCAGAGGATAGATGAGCACAGAGGTATTCCCAGTTGAGAGGTATTTTATGCTACAAAAGGGTCAGGCATCTAGTTAAGTTAGGAATTCCAAGGAGGCTATGGAAATGATCCATTTCATTTCATGTGGTAGCACACGAGGCACGCTAAGGGCCCGAACGACGAGTGTGCATGAGCACATGGAGCAAACCGCGCTGCGGACACTCGGGTGTTACAAACATGAAGTCCCTTATGAGATGTCTAAGCATGTGGTGATAGTTCAAAGTCTCGTGGTCCCTGTTCCCACAAAAATGATGTGGGTGGCATCCCCCTGGTCTCAGCAGTATGTGCTTCCCAGCACGAAATAGATGTGTCAGAGCTGTTGGCCTATTTCCCACCTCGGCACTGTTTAGAAAATTCTTCTCAGTCTGCATCCGATTCCTCGAGACTGGAGGATGAGTTTGAGAGGTACATGACAGCAAGTCGGGGGATGACCACTTTCGAGTGAGAAGTACATGACAATGAGTCGACGATCAGTGTAGCAGAAGGAGCAGGATAACACCGCGCGATCCAGACAGCAAGAACAGTTGCAGACACATAGTCATCCATATAAGAGTCCGAGTACACCATGTCCTGCTAACGTGGCTCGAGGGTGAGCCACAAAATTGTGTTGGGGGCCTGTTGGCAGGTGGTTAGGATGGGTCATTTCCGCAGCACCGCGAGTGTTGTGATACTGCAAAAGGCGGAAAACCGGGCACAAACGATGTTATGTTTTTGTATTTTTGGGTCAATTGTACCGCAGTATGCGGGTTTTTGGGTCAGTTGGACCATGTCAGTTAGATTTTGGGTCATTTTTTCAAAGTGTCGGCTAGGAAGTTGTTAGTAAGTGGAAAAGCAATGTAAAGGCGGAAGCCTATATATAGTCATAGAGTTGTATGTGTTGAGGGAGTTAGTCGAAGGGTAGTCTGGATGTGTATATCTGTCTCTGAGATCAAGAGATATGGGCAAGATTTTTCTTTTGCAAAGATACTGTATCTGGGTTTTTGCGTAGATAATATGATATGACAGAGCTATTTTGAGGAATCCCTATATCTCTTGGTTCATCTGTGGTAATGCATGTTGCGATATATGAATGATGCTACGCTTTCTTGCTACAATTAATGTTGTATTGTTATATTTGCTGCGATGATGAATGTCTCTGTTAATGGATGCTATGAATATAAATGATGTCTGGGTTAAATGAATAGATTTACTCCTGTAATGTCGCAATAAGTTAAAAATCCAAGTGATTAAGCCACAACCATCCTCCTTCATTCAGCGGAAACATAGTTCCATCAATTCTCCCTTGAACATCTCGGGTGAGACCTCATCTGCTCCGCAGGTGTTGCTGGACAGGGTAAAACCCATCTGGGCCGGTGCTCAGGGAGATCGCAGTCATTTGGATGTCGACAATGAGTGGAACCCCTGTCGACGTATTAACGAACTTGGACTTTATGGGAAATTAACTAATAAAAGGTGGTGTTTACCACCCATCCAACCATTATAGCAAGACCCCAAACTAGGTGTGAAAACCGCTATCTATGCCTCAGGAGTCACCCACCAATCCACTCCGCCTTTGATCTTGTGCTTCAGTAATCAAAAGGTGGCCTATCAAATGGTAATAGTAAGAGTCAAAATGCTCATAAAAGGCGGGTAATTTCAGTAATGACTCTTGACATCATAGGGGACACGAGATCAACTTTGAACATCCTTGCCTATTATTTTGGTGAGGTGATTATTAAAAGTGGTTAATGTTGCCTCCATGCTTAAAATTTTGACAAAAACAAACTTTAACCTACCCCTTCAAGCATCAGTGCTTTAATTCTAGGATATCACTTTCTCTCTATATATACTCAATTGGTTTGTCCTTGACTCCTTATAAATTGAAACAATTCAATGAAAAAAGAAGCTTCAAAAGAACCTTGAAATATATTGAATGGAGAAGAAACCAAGGTGAGAGCCTTGATATACCTTTGAAACTCTTCTTCCCCCAAAATCTATCTTCTAAAATCAAGTTTTCCTAAATCCTCCAAATGCATTCCTTCAACGATAAAATCCCTTTCCGTGCATTATCATGTTGTTCAGACTGATTTCTAAGCTTTTTCGAATAATGTTTTCCAATAGGTTTAGGGTAAGTGTCACTTCTAGTTCTTCCTTTATGAGCTAGCTAATAACATCTCTAGATTTAGCCAAGTGTCTCCAGTGTTTCACCACTCTACTCCTCAATCACTCATAATATTGTTTAATGTTATCAATCCATTTCACTCCTACTAATGGTCTTAAGTCTTTCTGGTGTGATGTTAAAATTCAATATGCTAAGACAAAAAATAGCAGCATTACATTCCATTTCACAATAATAGCATATACAGGATCACTGAAGAAACAACAAGCACAACATAAACACAAGAGACAGAGATTTATCCTGGGAAACCCTCATGGGGTAGAAAACCCAACAAAGCTTCCTCAATATAGATGACCAACAATATACAAAGATGAAACCCTGAGACATGATCTCCTCCTCCACAATAGCAGACCTCTCCTCCACAAGTGTTCTATCCTCAAGTGAGTGAATGTGTATAATGAGGAACACACCTCCTCTATTTATACCCTACTCTGATATGTATTTTACACAAGTACATGTAGGCTCGTATTTAACCATTAGGTTAAATACCCCATTATAACTGACTGGGCCGACCCCTCTAGGGTGGTCTAATAACCCTTTGACCCACATAACACATACAGGGCCGACCCCCACTAGGGAAGTCTAATAACCCAAGTTACCACATTCCGACGGAGGAATAAACATCTCTGGATATACAATAAGATCTTCACGGAGGAATGAATCATCTCCGGAATAATAAAGTACAAATATAATATTCTTTGAAGTTACAATATCTCAACACTCCCCCTTAACGAGAAGGATATTATAACAACATCTGCACGAGCAAGGAGTCATCAACATCATACATGATACATCTATAAATCATTGGAAGCTTTCTCAACATCATCAGTAACTCAACCAGTTACTGGAATATCTTCAATACTGGAACATCAACATCTTCAGTACTGAGTCTTTATCTTCTGCAGCACTCAAACAGCTACAGCAACATCAATATCTGAATCCTCACGATTGTCAGCATCGCCATCACACGATCATCAGCATCGTCATCACATGATCAACAACATCGTCATCTCACTATCATCAACATCGTCATCACACGATCATCAACATCGTCATCTCACGATCATCAGTATCGTCATCACACGATCATCAGCATCGTCATCTCACGATCATCAGCATCGTCATCATACGATCATCAACATCGTCATCTCACGATCATCAGCATCGTCATCTCACGATCATCAGCATCGTCATCATACGATCATCAGCATCGTCATCTCACGATCATCAGCATCGTCATCACACGATCATTAGCATCGTCATCTTACGATCATCCGCATCGTTATCTCACAATTATCAGCATTGTCATATCATCTCGATCTACAGCATCTGGATCATCTCGATCTACAGCATCTGGATCATCACGATCTACAGCATCTGGATCATCTCGATCTACAGCATAAGTATCCTCAACCATACAAGTACATTAATCAATACATGTATCATCAAAAGTATGTATTCTCACCAATACATCTATCATCAAAACATGTATTCTTACTAATACATATATCATCAAAAGCATGTATTCTCACTAATACATCTATCATCAAAAGCATGTATTCTCACTAATACATATATCATCAAAAGCATGTATTCTCACTAATACATCTATCATCAAAAGCATGTATTCTCACTAATACATCTATCATCAAAAGCATGTATTCTTACTAATACATCTATCAATACAAGTATCCACACTGATACAAGTATACACAACAGCAGCATACCCTGCAACACACATGATCCAATTACGGGATGGTCAATCCCTCTCACTTTAGGACATAGGTCCAAGGATGATACAATCTTGATCCACTTATGGGATGATCAATCCCTCTCAATTTAAGACATCTCTCATGTCTATGGATGATGCAATCCAGATCAACTTACAGGATGATCAATCCTTATCCTTTTAAGACACCTCACCATGTCTAAGGATGATGCAATCCCGAATCAACTTACAAGATGATTAGTCCTTATCACTTTAAGACACCTTACCATGTCTAGGGACGATGCAATCCCAATCTACTTACAGGATGATTAGTCCTTATCACTTTAAGACACCTCACCATGTCTAGGGATGATGCAATCCCAATCTACTTACAGGATGATTAGTCCTTATCACTTTAAGACACCTCACCATGTCTAGGGACGATGCAATCCCAATCTACTTACAGGATGATTAGTCCTTATCACTTTAATACACCTCACCATATCTAGGGACGATGCAATCCCATCACGTACATTTTGAACCTAGTTCATGGACGATGCAGTCCTCACGTACATTTTGAACCCAGTTCATGGACGATGCAGTCCTCACGTACATTTTGAACCCAGTTCATGGACGATGCAGTCCTCACGTACATTTTGAACCCAGTTCATGGACGATGCAGTCCTCACGTACATTTTGAACCCAGTTCATGGACGATGCAGTCCTCACGTACATTTTGAACCCAGTTCATGGACGATGCAGTCCTCACGTACATTTTGAACCCAGTTCATGGACGATGCAGTCCTCACGTACATTTTGAACCCAGTTCATGGACGATGCAGTCCTCACGTACATTTTGAACCCAGTTCATGGACGATGCAGTCCTCACGTACATTTTGAACTAGTGGTTCCGGGATGATGCAATCCCCATCACTTTATTCTCGAAGACCATACGTCTACGGATCAATTCAGGGACCAAGGTCCGGGGATGATACAATCCCCACTTCTCGGAGACCTTACATCTACGGCTCTCTTTAGGACTGAAAGTCCAGGGATGATCCAATCCCCTCAACTGTCCACTAAGGACTTCATTCTCGAAGACCTCACGTCTACGGCTCTCTTTAGGACTGAAAGTCCAGGGATGATCCAATCCCCTCAACTGTCCACTAAGGACTTCATTCTCGGAGACCTCACGTCTACGGCTCTCTTTAGGACTGAAAGTCCAGGGATGATCCAATCCCCTCAACTGTCCACTAAGGACTTCATTCTCGGAGACCTCACGTCTACGGCTCTCTTTAGGACTGAAAGTCCAGGGATGATCCAATCCCCTCAACTGTCCACTAAGGACTTCATTCTCGGAGACCTCACGTCTACGGCTCTCTTTAGGACTGAAAGTCCAAGAATGATCCAATCCCCTCAACTGTCCACTAAGGACTTCATTCTCGGAGACCTCACGTCTACGGCTCTCTTTAGGACTGAAAGTCCAGGGATGATCCAATCCCCTCAACTGTCCACTAAGGACTTCATTCTCGGAGACCTCACGTCTACGGCTCTCTTTAGGACTGAAAGTCCAGGGATGAACCAATCCCCTCAACTGTCCACTAAGGACTTCATTCTCGGAGACCTCACGTCTACGGCTCTCTTTAGGACTGAAAGTCCAGGGATGATCCAATCCCCTCAACTGTCCACTAAGGACTTCATTCTCGGAGACCTCACGTCTACGGCTCTCTTTAGGACTGAAAGTCCAGGGATGATCCAATCCCCTCAACTGTCCACTAAGGACTTCATTTTCGGAGACCATACGTCTACGGCTCACTTTAGAACATGTGTTCAAGGATGATACAATCCCCACATGTATTCTAATCAATATACTATCGATCCTGGGAACCCATACAGAACCTGATTCACACTTCTTCTTTAATTGCACCATTAAGAGAATGGTCTTGTCTAGCCACTTGGAGCAAACATCTCATCATGATTCTCTTCCTCTTTCTAAGAGAATCTTCTAGCCACAAGCCTTCTATATTTTGTTTGATTTGTAAATCTTCTTGTTGAAAATCCATCACTTGTTCGGTGTTCATTATTCTTCATGATCTTTCCTACAAAACAAAATTAAGTACATGATTAGTAACCCTTCATAATCATGAAATCATGATAACCTATTATGCATATAGATATCATTTACATAGTTATGCAACTATCTTGACCAATACTTTGGCACAACACTTTCCCATATCCTGTATGCATACAGTGGCTATCTAGATGCCTTCCATCTCTACCAGAACATACTATCGAGAGTGTGCACAGCTCTCAGCATGTCAACAAAGAGGTTTCATTCTAGACAAGCAACAATGGAATGTTTGTCCAACTTACCAATCATATGCATATTAGTAGTATAATGTTCAATGCTCTATGAATGTTTGCACTCAGCATGATATGTTCTAGGAATACAAATATGCATACAAGAAATATCATTTACTATTTCAAATAACAACTCAAATACTTATCTTTTATGTTTGTGTGGTTGCCTCCCGCTTGATCTTCTATATGTCCTTTGAACTTCTATTCATTCTGTACCACTGTGCATGCTCAAGTGTGCACTAGTGTCATCCTCATGATCTCATACACAAACATTCATTCATTAGTATATTCTCAAAACATTCCAATTCTAAATAATCTTGAATATGTATAGTCATGATCATTAGTATTCAAGATTTCAGGGAAGTCTTCTTTTACTCATGCATATCATCAATCAAGATAAAATATATAATATGCATAATCCCTTGATTACTAACTTTATGAATAAGCATAACCAATCATTCCAAGTATACTTATATAAGGGATCCTAACACAAGGTAAGATTCATGGGAAACATACCTGGACTAGTATACCTACTTGGTTATGTACAACATACCTCGTAAGTAGAAGAAAGATTATGGATGAGTCTTTGTCTTCATGTTTTCATGGTCATGGAGCCTGATTTGTCTTTTGAGATGTACCTGTGTCTTGTTAGCAGACAACATCAACCTCACACAACATCATAATGCATTAGTACAATCATAAGTGTCAACACCCTAACCAATGAATATCTTCTATGAAGCATTCATAATTTTGTCAAGGTGATACAACAAATCTAAAATCAAGATTGTACTAACCGTAATAACATGAAGACAAACATACCATAAACTTAATCATGAACAAATCTCAAAACATACCTCGATGAGTCATACCTGTCGAGATCGCTTGTAATCTCCTTATGTAAAGCCTTAGCCTCATCTCCTTTTGAAACAGGAACTCCTTCACTTATGCAGGTGACCAATCCATCTTCTTCTAGGATTAGCCCTATCAACTTGATTTGCAAGAACTGGACCTGGAGCTGGATATGGGTTTGTCAGAGAAACCCAAAAATTCAAACTTTGAATTTCAAACTTCCGAAAGGATAGAAATATGCGCCTTGATGAGCTGATCAAACTGATATATTCAGAATTTGAAAACTGCAAAGTTTCACTCCTCAATTTTGCCTTTGAATCTCCCGGATTCACTGGACGTGACCCTGAACTGGGGTTTGGTGAATCCCACTCTTCTGCCCAATCAAAATGTTTGATCCAAAGCTCTAAGCTTCTATTTTTCTGAGGAGCTTCCAGCCATGGTCATAGATTTCAAAAAAATTCCCATTTTTACAGAAGCCCTAATTTTCCACTTTTCTGATCAAAGTCCCGAACTAGGGTCTAATCAAACCCGGCCTTCTGCCCAACCAAAAATTCTGATCTTGGTCTCTAAATTTCTATTTTGATGAGTAGCATCCAGCCGTGGTCTCCGATTACAAAAATTCCAACTTTCTCCAAAGCCCTAAATTCCGGAAGCCATGAATGAAGGTACCAAAAAATAATTCTGTTTTGACAGAAATATGTACCTGATTGTTTCTGGTGTAACTCCAAAATTTTTGATCCACAGGGTATGAAAAGGTTTCCTGAGATAGCCTGATCTGTTATCTTTCCATCCTGACAGGTCTGACCTCAATTGGATTCTCTGAGAGAGAGTTATGCCAAATGTCGCAACGTGACCTGTTTTGGGATAAAACAGGAGAGCGAACTTGTACGGTGTGCCACGTGTCACTGTTTTAACTTCGGCCTCTGAAAAAGTTTTCTGACATAGCTCGGCCTGTTACCTTTCCATCCTGATAGGTCTGACCTCAATTGGACTCTCTGAGAGAGAGTTATGCCAAATGTTGCAACGTGACCTGTTTATGGGATAATACAGGAGAGCGCACTTGTACGGAGTTACACGTGTCACTGGTTCAACTTCGGCCTCTGAAAAAGTTTTCTGAGATAGTACAGACTGTGTACTACCTGTCACGTTTTACGAAATTTCATTTGGAGCTTCCTAGCCCAAGATATGACCTTTTTCCCAAGGTCACCTGATTTTGACTCAGATCTGGAAGAGGCAGAAACCCTATATTATACAGATCATAAATCACAAATTACAATGAATTAGAGGTTGTCCTTTGGACACAAGGTACCTGGAGATTTAATCTTCGTCCTGTAACAATTTCAGATCCGAAAACTTCGCCAAAATGGATTTATAGCGAAAGTGCTACGATGACTGGTTTTTGCTATGTAAAACCCTAACCTTCAAATTGTCGTAACTAAGCAAGTGTCTTTAGTGCCATACCTTGTCTTCCTTCAGGTTAGCTCTGATACCATGTTAAAATTCAATATGCTAAGACAAAAAATAGCAGCATTACATTCCATTTCACAATAATAGCATATACAGGATCACTGAAGAAACAACAAGCACAACATAAACACAAGAGACAGAGATTTATCCTGGGAAACCCTCATGGGGTAGAAAACCGAGCAAAGCTTCCTCAATATAGATGACCAACAATATACAAAGATGAAACCCTGAGACATGATCTCCTCCTCCACAATAGCAGACCTCTCCTCCACAAGTGTTCTATCCTCAAGTGAGTGAATGTGTATAATGAGGAACACACCTCCTCTATTTATACACTACTCTGATATGTATTTTACACAAGTACATGTAGGCTCGTATTTAACCATTAGGTTAAATACCCCATTATAACTGACTGGGCCGACCCCTCTAGGGTGGTCTAATAACCCTTTGACCCACATAACACATACAGGGCCGACCCCCACTAGGGAAGTCTAATAACCCAAGTTACCACATTCCGACGGAGGAATAAACATCTCTGGATATACAATAAGATCTTCACGGAGGAATGAATCATCTCCGGAATAATAAAGTACAAATATAATATTCTTTGAAGTTACAATATCTCAACATGTGACTCCATAGCTATATATCTGTTGCATTAGCACCACCATGTATTCCATTGAAAATAAAGGGGCCAACAACACTTGACCACACTTGTTGACTCATGTCAAGCCAAATCTATCTCATTTCCCAAAATGAAGGGCCCAACTATGGTATTTGGTCCAAACCTTCTAGTTTGAATTAGATCAAGGCCTCAAATTTCTTTGTATGTTTTCCTTCCAAATTGACATGCCAATTAGTTTATGTTTGTATAAGGACAACAGAGGGAATACACAAGATCAACTTTGAACATCTCTTGGGCCATCTTAATTTGAGTTTTCATCATTTCAGCCATAGGGTCCACAACTAGCTCAATTGTATTAGAGCCCTTGGATCTAGAAGTGGTGACCCTAGATGAATCTAGAAGATCAACTTTCCCAATTTAATACAAATTCATTTCCATTTGTCTTGCCTTAGTTTGGGCATCTTCTAAGGTTTGGGGATTTTTTTCTTTCAAGATGAACCCAAAAGTTCCTTGGAAAGAATTTAGGTAATGAATGAGAATGGCAACATCCTTAGATTTTACATCTTCATAAATATTCTCTAAGATCTTATTGAATCTTTGATTGAATTCTTGGACAGTCTCATTTTCCCTCTTCTTTATTTCAAATAATTGATTAAGAAGGAATTTCTTATCTACCTTTTTCACTCCATTCATCCAAGTATTTTCTCTCCAACATATCATAACCAGTAATAAGTTGATCGGTTTAGAAAAAAAGGTGCCTGAAAATGCTAGCAAGGTTCTACTTCACTTTATCCCAAGGCATAGACCATCTTCTCCTTGTTATCCAATAGGACTCCAACTCCCAAGAGGGATTCTGTTGTAATTTGTTATTGAATATTTTGCAAGATTGACGCTCATTTTGAAGAGTGTTTCCATTTCTAAGGGTATTCAAACCTTGATGTCAAATTGGGAGCAGTATTGATGAATTATTTGTTGTTTTGAAAGGTGAAAGTTCCATCTTAGATTCTTTCTCATCATTGTTTCATATCTAGTTGATTCTTGTTAGTCTTTAGAGATTTTTTTAAATTCATCGGTTTGTATTCAACATTAGTTCCAAGCCTAACAACTTGCAAGGTATTCTATGATAAAATATGTTAGAAGTATGGAAAGTAGATTTTGTTTCTATTCCAACATCTAGTGATCCCCAAATTAGACCTCTAAAGCCCCAACTCCCAACAACTTGTCAAATTGTTTCATGCATATAACATACTTTAATATTTAGCCAAAACAAACACAAGCTTCAATGTCTTAGACACTCGTCGTAGTCCTTTACAATTGAAAACTTGTCCGAAGCATTAGAATATTCTGTCATTGTAAGGGAACTATAATGCTTTACATTTTAAAACCTCCCAAGCATTAGAAGATTCTCTCACTATCAGATCTATTAGTTTTGAGTCATCTACATTATCCATCTGGTCCCAATAGAAATGGAGACTGACTGAGTTCATGAGTGGTGGAGTCATGTTAATGAGATGTTCAAGTCACAATTCATTTAATATGGAAACATGGATGTGGTAGGTCTCTGTTATACCAGATTATATATGGGGTTGTCATACCCTTATTTTTACTTAGCGGTATAGGGTTGAGATTCATTTTTCTCAAAGAAGAGCCATTATTCAGAGAAGAGATGATTGTGATTGTTGAGGATTATTTAGAGTGGTATCCTTGGGTTGTGTGATTTCTAGCTTCTTGGTAGATTGTGGTCTAGTCTTCATTCTCCTACTGCCTAATGTTTGTTCATTTGTCTTAAGAGTTTGGTTTTTTTCCTTGATCTTTAATTCTTTGTTAAAAGTTCTACTGAGTTCCATCAAGCTTGTTGTTATTTCCTCTTTAAATTCTTCATCCTTATCTTTTTTCTATGTTCTTTGTTTTTTATACATCCTCTCCTTTCCTGAATTCTTTCTTTCTACATGTATGACTAATGCAACCTATCTAGTCTCCTCATTTAGGTGTATAGATTGCTCCCAAGAGACCTAGGGGATTTTCCTCTCTAAGGCATAACAAGCAACCAAATTTATCAACCCATGATGGGTCAAAGCATCCTCCCTATCCTATTAAATCAAAAAGCTATGTTGAATGTGGTACAAGGTTGAGATTATATTCTGCAATAATAATATTTGAATCCCAAACTTCAATTCTCCTATTGTTGTACTCTTTCAACTTCTTAGCCCCAGAATTCTTAGAATGTGCCCAGATTTAGGGGGAAAAATGGGTTATTGGCTAGTTTAAAGGGCCCATAATTGTTTCCCTTGTCCAAATTCATGCCCATAATTTTTTATAAGTCTCTTCAAGAACACAAAAAAAAAATCACTTATTAAATAGAAAATTTTTATCTTATTAAACATCCATTGACTTCTACTATTGCTTATTAGCTTGCGCCTCACTAGTGAGCATGTGCTCATTGAAGGAAACATTCCACCTGTAAGTCCACTTATGCTTATCAGGGACCTATAACTTGTAACAAGAAAATGAATGTGGTATTTCAGGAGCAAAAACCTAAATTGTAACTAGATCTAAAAACTCAATGGTAAGAACCTAAAGTGATTTTGAAGAATACAATAAGAAGAAAATGAATGTGGTAATTCAGGAGCAAAAACCTGAACTGTAACTCAATTGTAAGAACCTAAAGTGTAGGTATGGCATTTTTTAAGATGTTGGGCCATTGCATATTTTGAAGAATACAACAATAAGAAGAAAATGAATGTGGTAATTCATGAGCAGAAACATTTGAAGAATACAACAATAAGAAGAAAGGAATGTGGTAATTCAGGATAAGAAACTTAAATTATAACAATATATGATATCTGATTGTAAAAACCTAAATTGTAGGTATGGTACTGAATATGTGTAGTTAATCTTAAAATGTATTTATTATACATTTGTTAGCACCCTTAACAATGCATGCTCTCTCCTTTCTGTCATCAGTTACATTTTCTTGGGTAGTGTTTCGCACACAAGATATCTACACACTAAACATAGATCATGAAGTTTTAGATCAGAGCATTACTAGTACAATAAGAATAAACAAATGCATACCAGTTCTAGAGATATATTCTCTGGTTTTAGAGAGCAACAAGAAAGACTAGTATTAATAAGTGTTGCTACACATATGATGATTTGCTAGAAGTTTAGTACATATGACCATATGGAATTATGTCACTTAGAAGGTGACATATATATAAATAAAGAGAATTAAATATAGGTGGGACGGGAAAAATGCTAAAAGGCTTTGGGGAAAGAAAGGGAGCATATGCCAAGCCTATCTTGATATTCCAAATGTATTGAAGTTCATAAAATATGTACGCTGCTTTGCATTCTTTGTTAGTTTGTGACAGGTGGAAGTATTGAGATGAGTTGGGAAGAGGAGAGAGCTCTAGTAATTTGTAGTGAAATATTTATGTGTTGGCATAACAATCATATTGATAAAGTTGGCTTCATAATGATGTTGCATAGTGTTTTGGCACCTAATATTAAGTTGTATTTATGATAACGTGTAGTAATGCTTGTGCTTTTGTTTTCTATAAATAATGATAGTAGGAATTAGAATACCCTAACCAAAATGAATAAATCTTAGGAGGTGAAGTAAGAGGTTGTAAGGAATTATTATTAGGGTAAACTAACTATATTTCCTTACTCTATTGAGTTTATGCCTTAGAATGAATAAAAGCGGAAAATAGTTTATGGGCTAATTAATAGTAAATCAACAATTGTAAGTTGAAAACTTATTAAGGAAAGAAAGGAATATTACTCTAGCATATGTTCTTTAAATCGTTGTATCTTCGTAGTTAGAAATTCCACATACATGGGGTGGGTGGAATGGAGATTTAATTGGTGATCATAGTAATTACAAAAAGGAGCATAATGGGAAGAAAATGGTTAATTGATATTTAAAGGATAAACTATTCGTTTAGTAGTTATTCTTTGTATTTGATTACCTAAGTGTGATAATGGAATTATAAGAAAAGTACCTATTTGAATATATATGTATGTAATTATTTATCTATAAGTTGGATTGTGATGTTTTACTCCACTAAGGAAATTAGATAGGAACATTCATATGTAGGAGTAGAGCCTTAACGACCATAAGAATAATAACCCGTTTCTATAACACTTATTATATCTCATGTGAAAGGCAAGTATGGTATGGTTAAGAGTATTAATGATGTAAATGAAATGTATCTTCATTACACCGTAGTCATAATTAAAAAGAAAGCCTACAAAGAAAAAGTTAGTAGAATTTTCCTATAATGTTAAGACGACTATATTATATTAACCATTGATTACTTAAATTTGTATGACTTATGTTTGAAGAGATAAGTTTAAATTCATGGATGAACTTTGTGTTAGTGAATCAAGTTAGTGGAAGCATCTGTAGGGACCCCTATTTGTGGGGTTGTCCCTAAAACTAAACTGAAACACATCATCATATTATAATAAATATTCGAACATATCAACGATAGAAAACTAAGATAAACAAAAAAAAATACATTTACCTTAAGAAAATACAAGTGGAATCTTATACTTGTCATTCGTCGGTCGATTCTGCTGTCGAAAGAGTAGTCGTTGGCAAACAATCCAGCTTACACTTTTGTTGTCTGCTTCACCCATTGGATCCCTCCAGTAAACCTCATTTAACTGTAGGAGAAGCAATCGTTAGCTTCACCACCCAACCATAGGCTTATGCTTTCAGTCGCATAGCCACCCCCGAGCTTCAGGGTCGTAGAGCTCAAACACAAAAACCTAGAGACCTAGAAGTGGGATTCCTGCCCACCAATATCTCTTGCCAAACTCCAATAGCAGCAAATCATTGCCTTACACACATTATGATATCCATCCAGCCATAGGGTCCTTTTCCCTTTCCTCAAGCCTTCCTTAAATAGGAAAATTCATTGTGACACTTGTCGCTTCATTCAAAAATGCCTAAATTTTAATTATTCAAATGCAATTTAGCTCACCCATGCATTTGTCATATTTCTAAGACAGTGCACCTACTTTCCTAAAGTTACTCAAGTTTGTCCCCCTTTGATGTTCATTCAAGTTTCTATTTTGGTGGGTGCAAGTGGGGTTAACTAAATGCTCAAGTTTAGTATACCATTTGCTCCTAAAACAATATTCTTGATTATTTTACTTATAAAAATATATTTCATGTGCAAATGGCCTAAATGCAAATTATATGTTTAATCTATAATTTTCATCAATTTTTTTCGTCTAGGGTCTAGGTACCACATCGTTGGGTCCATCTGTCCATTATGTTCTTTCATCGTTATGGTACCACACCGTCGGGTCCATTAATCCATCATTTCCATTTATCGACAAGGTACCGCATCATCGGGTTCTTTCGTCCGTCATTTCCGTTTATCGACAAGGTACCACATCGCTCGGTCTGTTAGTCCCAGAGACATTCTAAGGCTACTTTTAGAACTGTGCCTGGGTATCAATAAAATATTATGTGTTCTTTTGCTTGATCAGAATCACATTCATCATAAAATACATACAACCAAATCTTGGAATAATATGGGAAGTACTTCAATATGCCAATGATGAGAATTTGAATGAATTGATGTTAATGAATTAATGGCACAAAACAAAGGTACTTCAGAGAGAGTAAATATTTGTTTTATGTTTGAGAATAACATACTAAGCCTAAGGGAGGAATTCAGTAGTTCTAACAAAAATGATCATACAACTAAACCTGAACAATATGAGGATATTATTTCCAGATAACCCAACATGAATACTTCACACCATGAAAATATTAGAAGCAATATTTTAAGCTCGCAGCACTCACATTAAAATCAAAATCAGATTCATAAATCATGAAGAATATGACGAAGATGAATAAATAGAAGGAAAAATACTAAATGGACACATCAAAGCTTTGAATCCATGAAATCTCAAGATTAGGAAAAAAGATGTTCTTCTTTATATATTTGATCATACTGCAAAATATCAGAAGTTACACTTCTTACAAAAAGAGAGGACCCTTGGTCATTGCCTATTCTACTATATATATAGCCTTCTCAAGAATTACAAAATAAGTTGTCACAAAGAGTTTGTTACAGCCCAATGGCTTATGCAATTATTTTTGTGATTTACAACAAAAACCTATTACAAAACAAATTGTCCTACTGACTAATGCTGACTAGCTTGTTGTTGAGATTGGGGTCCACTATGCTAAGGTAGAAGAATTCCTTGTCACGTGGAAGAGGCCTCTACTTTTGGCTATGCCGATGAGGCTGTGGCTACTGCTTGCTCTCTGGTGGACCATTCCAACTGCTGGGCTTCGATGAACCTGGTGATACTTCTCCAATCTTTACCCATAGGGTACTGGAAGAACTTGAGCTCTTGAAGAGATGAGTCAAGCTCAGTGTAGCGCTCGAAAGAATCCTTTGGAAGACCACTAAAAATAGTTTGGAGGTGGTTGAGAACCTCAAAATTTTTATGCAGCTTATCTACAATTGATTTTCCACTGAGTTCTTGCAAAGTATCCGTCATGTGAATTTTGGTATTCCTTGCATCTGTCATCATGGTGATATACTGCTCCTCTAGATATAAGTCTCCATTTCCATCCCAAAAAGAGGGAAGGCTGAGGGAAAAAACTGTCTTGAACTGCTCCTTCGAGGAGAAAAAATCCTACTTTAGTTGGGATTCCATATCGGGGACATTCTGGGCCAAAGCCCCCTTTGTGATCATCTTGTTTGCTTCCATGAATAATTTGGTTCGGTCTTTGAAGGGATACGTTTGTAGCTCCACAAAGGTCTTTTCATTCAAGAAATCGATCACTGTTCTGGCCACCTAGACCTTCTTATTTACACTTCTCATTACATCTCATGCGACAATTTTATCTATTTCTGATCTTCTTGGGTTATGCTTAAATGGCTCCATTGTGATTTTATCAAAGATGCCATCTGATCCCATAACATAATTTTGGATCCTTTGATCAAAGGATTACTGGTGAGATTCTTGGATAGCTCTTGAACCTTACCCTTGAGCCCATCAACAGTATGTTGGAGCTCTGAGATAGCCTGATCTCTCCTCATCAGGTTCTCATTTGCATTGAACAACTCATCACATTTTGTCTTCAGCTGAGTCTGCACCTGATTCAACTAGGTTTCCTTGAAGCTCATTTTGGCCACTTCCTGGGCCAATTTATCGGTTGGATATGAAGTGGATGAGGCTTGAGGGATGATGAACTTTTGCTAGAGGAGGTTCTGATTCAGCTTCCTAGCCTCTTCCAACTCTCCTTCGAGTAGGACAATTTTTTCCTTGAGCGTTTCTCCCTCGCTAATCGATCTCTCCAATTCTGTCTATATTGTGACTACCTCTGTAGTCTACGAAAGCTCTGTCGTGGGAATATTTAGCTTCTTTTTCAGGGTTTCCACTTCCTTGTCCTTCTCATTTAACATGACTTGGAATGGGGCCATGTCTTCAGGATTATGCACCATCTTTACTACTTGCTGCTCTAAGTCCATTATTTTCAACTGCTTAGCTTTATTGGATTATTTTTCATTCTTTAGATGCTTCTCTATCCTATAAACCACATCCTATAACCTGTTAGTGCTCATAGTGAATTTACATACATCTTTGTACACTCCTTCTCATGTTTGTCGATGCAAATCCATGATGTCTTTAGACTAGATTTGGTCTAGGTTTATGGTTACCTTAGTGGCTTTAAAATTGGATGATGACTTCTTTTCTCCTGGCGCTATTTTCTCTAGGATATCCATTTTGAGGGCTCCCTGCTTCAAATCTAGCATGGATAACATCTTGGACTGCCTTCTTGTCTCTAGTTCCTTTTTTGGAAACAAAGACTTCCCTAGATCAATCTTGTCCTCTTTAATATGAGCATAAAGCCCAAACAAACCTGACCTGAGGGACGATGTGGTAACTAAAGCTCCTTCTGTGTCCTGAGCCTCTTGAACCTGAGGCCACTTTGTAGAAGGGAAACTTTCAAGGATGATAGGTGTCGCAAGGGTGGGTGTCGACCTGATTTTTGAGGTTGTACTAGATGTTCCTTATGCTTTCAACCTCTTGGTCCTTGATCCCATACTTCCTGATTCATCCCTTCCAGTAGCAGACATGGGCTCTGACGTATCTCTTTTCCCCAACATATAAATCTTAAGGGGTGTTGGAAACTTGGAACAACTAGTGATCTAGAGGACTTACTTGGGTTCAAAATAGCCTGAAATTGTTCCCAACTATCGAAATTAGCCATTTTGTCCAACAGGGGGTGCGGCTCGTGGAGGTATGATGCCGAATGGGATGCCTGTCTTTTTTGAGAAATGATCCCCCTGGGATCATAATTGTGTGGAATGTTCAAAGGGAAACCAGATGAAGCTATCAGTACCTCAACCTCCTTCTGAGTAGCTCTGTCCCACACCTTAAACAGGCCTACTTCACTCGAGACATTGAAAGTCCTAGCGTTGTTCCCTTTCATGAAATGCACCTCGTCACAATTCAATCTTTTGTGAATGAATTCTAGTTCAAACAATATGGGAATCAAGAATATGGGGAGTTTGTATAGAGCTAACTCTGCCCCATATACTCTGATTTCATCAATGTTTGTACTTGCTAGCTCATTCTGGAGACCTAACCCATCTGCACCTTTCTATCCTATCACCCACCAACTTTAAAATTAGCCTTAGGTTCAAATATGATCACAGAGTAAAAAACTAAAAATGGCATTGGAAACTTATCGTTACCCTTTGCCAATTCTCAAAAACCTTATTGCAACCAGATCCAACCCCTTTCTCCCCCACCATGGTCAACTTTTTCAAGGGTTTGTCGTAAAAGATGTTACTTGAGCTCCATGAAGTTATATTAGCTATTGCAAATATATAGCTTATATATTATGAAAGATTCACCAAGACTTTACAATGTTTTATAATTTTATGAAAGATTTGGAAATATTTTATAAGGTTTCATAACTGAATTAAAGATTCACCAATATTTTAGAATATTTATAATTTTATTAAATATTCACCAATATTTTATAGGATTACATAATTTGATGAAAAAATAGCCAAAAAATTAAATATACATATTATATTCTTGATAAAGTAACCCTCAACGTTGCCTATGTATCATGGGGATGCACCCAATATTATACATATAAATATGGGGGGTTCTTAAAATCATCCATAATGGCATATGCATTAATGGTGTTTGGTGTTGCACTCACTGCATGTAGTTAGTGTAGGAAACTTCTCAAAGTAGTCCATATATAAAAAATCAAAATTCTTAGCTTTTTTTTTTAATGATGCATATAGCTTTATTTCGAATTCGTAAAAGAGAAGAGGATTCTTCTCTTGTTTCCCTCATTTTCTATTTGTTTGGTTTTTTTCTCATGCCTACCAATAGTTTTGACTTAATTTTTAAGAATTAGAAATATAAAGTAAGGTTTTTTTAATATATAGAAAGTTTTTACTGGTTATTTTTTTGTGATTGCATGGAGAGTAGCGAGGTTCTTACAACTCGGTATGGGGGATGTCAAAAGATAATTTTATGGCTTCAATTTCAAGTTACTTTTATAATTGGAGGAAAACTATTTAATTGTTTTAACAACAATTCTATTATTTAAAGAATCTAGTCATTATGAATAAGAATCAATAAATGCATAAAGAATTAATTGTAAATCTAGCACCAAAACACAAATATTTTTAACGATCTATTTCATCACTAAATTGGCCATAATACAAAAACAACGATGTATATTTATAGATATGAAACTTATCTATTATCCAAGCGATCAGTAGTCTTTTGGAGGGCATGGCTCACTTGGACAAAGAGGAAACCTTGTGGTATCTTACCATGGCATGTCCGGTCTTGAGCTCAACTTGACCTCATGTATGTAGTAACCCTAACATGTTCTCAACATCGACTAAAACACCTCACCTACATGTTGGATCAGGTTTAGAGAGAAGATTCATTCAATGATCTTATGGGATCCCTTACCTATGAAGGAGAATATTTACAAAGTTACACCTTATTGACTAAGTAAAAATTGAATCAATAAACCTATTCCAGGGTTTCCCTTTCATTGTATAATTCTTGGTGGGACATGGGATTGAATGATGAAATACATAGTGTTTGATATTTAAATTATGATGTTGAAGCCATGAATAATTTCTAGAATTGTGCTCATTAGTGGAATTGTGGAGTCAAACATCAATTTATAGGGATGAGTGTTTGGTTGGATTTGTGGAGGAATAAAGGTCAACCTTTCAAGATGCCTAATATGTACATGAGGTAGTTTACCTAACAATATCAGTGCTAGGGTAGATTAAGTGAGGCCTTCAGACCCTGGATAGAACTAAGAGGCCTAAATCCTACACCAAATGCTAGGAAGAGGAATAGAGTTGTATTCATTCTTCTCCATAGCTATGATGTGGAATTTGCATGCCTATTCTAGTCACTTGAGTGGCTCAAGTATATTATTTCCATAGAGGGTGACAGTGGAAGTTACATAATTAAGTAAATTCCATGTGTAGAATAATTAAAGATAACCTCAAGATGAAGTTTTGTGAAGTGGGGGATTATGTAATTCCTAATAATAATAATAATAATAATAATAAGAGAGAGAATTCTCAAATTGTATAAAATTATTTTAAACAAAAAATAGAAGTAAATCTAGTGAAATATTTTGTGGTTCCATCATCACATAAATTGTAAGTCAATTCATTGCGAAGTTTTAAAGTATGATTCTCATACCACACTAAGTTTGTGTTGATTTATGCAATAAATTAATTAATAATGTTAATGCGTATGTATTATAATGAATGACATTCTCATGATATTATATTAAAATACGTTTTAAAATTTTGAGGCTTTACACAATAACATAAACACCTAAATTATTTTAATTCTTGGAAATAGATCTCAATCTTTAATATGATAATTACTACTCTATGGATTCGTTGATCAAGTTTAATAAAAGGGTGTTAAATTTCTTGCTCCATTACTACCATGAGTATCTTTATGAGTACAATTGAGCTTCAAAATAAATATTATGAGAAATATTTGTGACAATGATCTTATTTCCGATATTCTATAAACACAAATGACAAATGTTCAGAGTGACGAGAAAAACTATTGTGGAATTGTGATGTTGGATTATATTCTATTGTTGAGGTGGAAATATAATTTTCAATCCAAGTTTGGTGATAGACTTGAGTGAATATTTCCTATGTAAACGCATCATTTACTAGAGGGCATTAGTCATGCCCATGCACTAGGGTGAGTGGGGTTGTGAGAATGTTGAAATCAATTCACTCAATATCAGTCCTCTAAAATGAATGCATGTGATCAGATATGGAGAAGAATATATATATTTGTGCCTTCATGTTCTTTCATGAATGGAAACCCTAGCTTCAACCATTTAATGATTTCCAAAAACTGATTCACCAATTTCAATTTTTTTATAATCTAATTCGTCTAAATTTTAGAGGATAAAGTCTTTTGTACTCTAAACATTGCTAAAATTACTCATAAACTATATAAAATCGAAACTCGAATATTTTCAAAAATATCACTAATCCCTGAAAGAGTGGGAGGCTTATAAAATAATACCCTATTCATTAGTGGAGTGGGAGGCTTATAAAATAATACTCATTAGTGAAGGAGTTAATGCATTATAAATAATACAATTATAAATGACTACCACCAAAATAATCGTTATAACATGACGTTTTTCTTCCCTCCTCTTTAGTGTCATTTACTCTATGTTTTCTCAAGGAATAATGCATAGGTTATTTTAGCATTTGTTGCATAAAGGTCCATGGCTCCTTGGATCTTCACTAATTCAATAGAAATATAACGCATCAATTTGAATGCCTCACTCTCCAATGTCACCTTCATTGTTTCAACTTCCATGCACTAGTAATAAATTTTAATACTTTATTTATTACCATTCTTTTTATATATACACATTCAATTAAATTTATAAATAATTTTTTTTTTTTTTTTTTTTTTTTTTTTTAATAAAAAATTTATAGTTTTATATTAATAAAAAAAAATTAAAAAAAACTATATAAAACAATATATAATATTTTAATGCTTTTAAAAAATATATAGAAAAAATGGTTTGTGGATGAAAAATATTCAATATCAATAATAAAAGCAAAAATATTAATATAAAAACTAAAACTTAATACTCATCAACAACAAGAAGGAGTTTTGTTTAAAAAATCATAGAAAAGAATTAACTACATATAAATTAAAATATATTAATATTGAGAAACAAATTAACTAAGACTAAATTAAAATATGAGATAGTAAAATTATTAAAATATATATATATATATATACCAATTCTATTTTATTTTATATTTACATGGATAGGTGTTTAGATATTATATGAGATTTTGGACTTCTTTGAGTGGATAAAAAAGATTAACCCGGGTGTAACAAGTTTATAGTGGGGATTCATTTAATGGTCATTGTATCTTGTTATGCTCAAATGCATCTTGATTAAGATTTAAATAAGCTTTTAGGCGTTAAGAAAATGGGTATGTTTATTAAATAGTATTTATTTTATGTTAATTTTAATTAGTTTAATGTTTAGTCTTTGTTTAACAACCAACCATCTCCACAAAACTAATTGGTTGGCTAGACCTATCATGTTCACCAACCACTTTACTTGTGGTTGTGCTAGTATAAAAATTCCATCAACCATTTTTAATTTTGAAAAAGATGCTTTAAAAAAATGCTAAAAATGTAATCTTAATTATGTATATTTGAACATAATTAATTAATATGAAATCATATAATTGTTATTTTATATATTTGAATAGAATCAAATAGAAAGTTATATGATTTTAGTTAAAAAAATGATATTGATTTTACATTATTAGTAAAAAAAATAAATTATGTATTTAGCGAAATAATATAAAATTTGATTTATAAAACACTAATTATAATCCAAGTTAAAAAAATGAGCACGCACATATTGGAAATGAGACTCTGAACTCCATCTCATCATTCTAATAAGTCTATATATATTGAAATTCTTATTGTCTTTTGGATTTGAAATGAAAACTTGGCTTCCATCTCATAAGTAAATATAAAACCAAAGCCTTCTAATTCTATGTTTTTTCAATTATATATCTAAAATATGGAGCGGTACTTAATATTTTTAATTAAAAACATAATCAAAGATGTTGAGTGGGTCTAAAAACATGATTGACACCTCTATGTATAGAATATAAACATATTAAATCAAGTGGTGTATCAACATATGATCATAATAATTGAAGAATACTAAAGATTTTGTGTAGCTGCGTCATCATAAACAGTTATATGCAATAACAACCGGTAAAATATTGTTTAGATATTCTTAAGCTCTATTACAAGGTTTTATAGGACAAATGCAGGAAATGCATACGAGTGAAAGAAACGTCGAGGAATTATGTTTTGCGAAGCGACGAAGAACTACGTGTTGCAGATGGAGTTATCAGAGACACTTTCCCATATGCAGAGAAGAAAACCACACCTAGGCTTGCATCGCACAGTGTTGATTACAAAACTAGAAAAACTACATGCACATATCCAACATTGAACAAGCAAGTCACATCAAACTACTTTAAACTAGCAATTGCACCTTGGGGTACAATAAAAGAACGTCGTATTGCAAGATCTTAACTTGTGGCTTGTTCTCCATGCATAGTTCTTCATTCATAGTTGCAGTCACCTATTGTATTCAATGGATGGACTTCCCATTATGCATGCATCACCTACCAATTTTTTTTAATATTTTTTTTAATTCCCTATTTTAAATTTGGAACGATTTCCATAAAATCAATATGGACAGTAAACTTCTCTCATCCTCGTGCAATCTCATAGGCCCTATTCCATCCCAAATTCTAAGTTATAAACACCTATTGGTGTAAATATAACCACAATTAACTTTAAAGATTAAATAAATGAAATATAGACCTTATTTAATTTTTAGCAACATAACTTTACAAATGTTAATATAAAAACAAAGGCATATTAAGAAATTCAAGACTTAGTCTTAGGTTAGTTCTTTTACTGATTTGAGTTGTTGTATGGAATAAGGTGTTTGGACCTCTTTCCTTAAAGACATGAAAACAATGTACATAATGCATGGTATTTTAAGAAGAATACCTATAATTTTAAATAATATTAAAAAAAATGGAATTCTCATAAGGAAAAATAGAGATGTTATAATTGTTGTTGGATGTGGATGATTTTTCACACTAGTTCATAACATACAAGATCATCGATTGGTAACGTAGAGGTGATTTTTTTTTTGTTCCATGCAAAACAAGACAATATTTTTTGTGATAATCTTTTTGTTTTGTGATAAAAAAATTTAAGAAAAGCTTTCCTAAATCATTATAGTTTTAATGAGCAAAAATATTTGGAATTGTTATGTAATGTGTGTGTAAATAGGACATTCTTAGAGAAAGTATTTTCCATCTGCAATCCTCTTAGTTTCACAAAGATGAATAAATATTTCAACCCATAACTTTGTAGGAATCGTCTAATTCCTCATTACGCAAATTTAGGTGTAAATATGATAAATTATGATTATTATATTATTATGCATAGTGACATATTCCATGATTCCATAATGCTTTTGCCAAGACTTATGGCAACTCAGCTTGAGCCACATGTGGTTTTGACTAGAGTTTGAAGCAATGTTAATAAGCCTCTTATCTTCCACGTTGTTTATCTTGTTATTGTACATAGGCACCTAGTGAGAGCCATACACAAAATGAAGAGAGTATGATAGGGTATATTACCTTTAATTTTGAGAATATAAGTTATTTGTTTTATTTGTTTTAATTTTGAGATTATAAGTTATATTTTAGATTTGCTATAGTTCCCACTACTTTCTCTATGATTCTTAGAGATGACAGAGTCTTAAACTTCTCAACTACATAATTAGATAACAAAAGTGACAAGAATTTCAAAGAAGAATTTCTTCTGGTTAAGAATATAACTTGGACTCCTCTAACTATAAAAACATACTTGTTTCCTCCCAACAACCTTCTAATTTATAAATATATATTAAATAATTATATTTTAGAATTATTAATTTAATAAAATGTTTAAATAAATAAATCGAATACATATCATGATTTATATGATATATTTTTAATCATTTTATAAATTATGTAAGAGAGTGCATATCATGATTTATATGATATATTTTTAATCATTTTATAAATTATGTAAGAGAAGGTGTGTGGGAGAGGAATTTAAAAAGATTTAAATTTTTAAAGAATATCTTTTTTAGATAAACTCTTTTACATTTAAAAAATTGTGGTATTGTTTCCTTATTGAACCTTTTACCTTATCTTTATCTTGGTGTTTATTGATTATATATTTTTATATACAGTAGTCATTTTTGGATAATATAGCCTTGGTTCTAGACTAACAAAATTGGATCAAATAATTTAGTTTTTTCTTTTGTCATGTTCAAAACTTTCTCGTTAATTTAACTTACCAAAACCAAAATGATGTTAAAAATGGGAAAAACCAAAACTGAACACGTAAAAGAAAAGAATATGACAGAGTACCATCAAACAAAAAAATATAAAAATACAATCAAATGAAATTCAGTGAAGAACTTCCAAAGGAAATTGAACATCTTAGGGAATAGATGGTCTCAAGTGAATTTTAGGAAATCTATTTTAACTTTAATTTTGTTAATTTTGTATTTTTTTTTCTTAACTCATCCCATAGATTTATCTTAAATCCAGATCTACCGAGCATTAATTTTGTATTATTTTTTTCTTAACTCATCCCATAGATTTATCTTAAATCCAGATCTACCGAGCATCGAGAGGGAACCAATTTCTTAAGGTGTAATTAAAAAAATAAAATCCTCTCATTTTTGATAGATTCATATTTAAATTTTACTCTTTTATTTATAAGTCAACATGGATTTTTTTAATTACTTTTCATAATTTTTTATTTTATTAGCCGACATGAATTTTTTAATTGCATTCTATTTTTGGTAATATAGTGTTACATTACATTCTTTTATGTGACAACATCTCTCCCACGGTGGGCTGTAGAGCACCTCACTTCAATAATTATATGATGAACATATGTAGGATTAAGAGTGTTTTAATTAATTTTTATTTTTTTAAGGTTTGTAAAATGTTGTGTAATGAACCAAAAAATAATCTTTATGTTAATTTTTATTAATAAAGCATAAAGATCTATAAAAATGACAATAATGTAATTAAATGTCACCTCTACTAGAATTTACTTGCAAACCAGAATCCATGTCTTCCTGTGGAAAAATTCATGGTCTAGTTTCAGTTAATTCATTTTCGAACTTAATTTATTTGCAGGGCAATCCTAACATTTCCTCTCTTTCTTTAAAATTTACAATCCTATATATTTGCAATGCAATTTCAAGCAAACCCACTCTTTTTGGACTTTTTAATTTAATCATATTTTCGATGATCATAGAACAATTTTTATTTTGTTTTTTCCCTTTTTTTGTTTGTTAATCATTTGCTTTCTCCAACCATGACACAATTTTGTTCACCACACTATCTGGTTTTACTATCCAAGTGTCTCCATGATATTGGCATTGCAACATTCTAAGTTGACCAATCTTGAACAACTATTCATGCATGCAGAAATAGTTGATGGTGCTCGCTTGTTACACCGATAGGTGTTTATATGTTAGGAATCGGGGTGGATTACCATATATTATTTTCGAAAATTGAAGGGGGGTGGAACAAGTATTCTGTCTAGATTGATTTTATGCGAGTTGTTCAAAATTCCAATTAAAGAATTATAAAAAAATTAAATATAAAAATAGCTGGTAGGTGATGCATGGACAAATCATAACTCATGCATGGATATTACATAGTGATAGACAACCCATTTAAATAAAGAAGGTAACAGATAGTTGAGGCATAGAAAACCAGTGATTGCAACTAAGCATGGAGAACAGGCACTAGATAACTTTTTCATGGCACTTAACTTGTGATCTATCGATGTTCAACATCCACAAGTTAAGTGGCCATACTAGTGTATAGTACGAAAAAATTTGAATAATTGAGGCATACAACTACTTTTGTAAAGGACCTTTCCACCTATTTCACAGAGGCAAATCTAGGATAGTGCAATACCATTATCGAGCTTCTAATTAAAAGCCATGTAAAATACTCAATGTATCGTATTAAAATCATTAATTTAATAAAATGTTTAAATAAACAAATCAAATACATATCATGATTTATATGATATTTTTTTAATCATTTTATAAATTATGTCACCTATCTTGATTTATACCAGCATAGATCCATCTTAAACCCGTATCTATCAAGCACCAAGAGGGATCTAATTTCTTGTGGTGTATTTCTTTTTTTAAATTTAAAATCAAGAAATTTGATCTCTCTTGATTTATAGATCCGAGTTTAAGTTTTAAGTTTTTATTTTATAAACAAACATCTATTTTTTAATTACTTTTCATAATATTTTAGCCGACATAAAATTAATTTTTACATTAAATTATTTTTTAAGTTTTATTAGATGTAAGGCTACATGTAACGGTACATACATGTTAGAAAGGGAAAGAGATGTAAAAAAATTAGATTGACATTTTGAATGTCTAAAATGTTATCCGTTAATAACGAATCGCTTTAAAAAATTACTATGTCTCTATACTAATCCATATTCACATCAATATTTATATTAAAAATTTGATATAACAAAAATATATCATACAAGAATATTGACCAACTTTAAACTCGATTTTAATACACATAATAAGACTTGAAGAGATAATCTAAAAGGAACTGTACAGCCTTGTAATTATGAAGCCATTTCCATGAACTATGATGTCGAGTCCATGACCTTTCTCGAAACGCCATGTGATTTCTTCATCGTGCATATCAAAGCCAACCGTGGGTTAAAAAGCCATATTTTCGTGGGGTTTAGAGCGTGTCAATGTATTGACTCGATTCTCTCTTATGGAGGGATCTGGAACAAATATGTGTGGTGTATCAGGATGTAGCCGATAATAGAGTAACTCAACCAGATTCTCTCTTACAGGCAGAGCCTGACTTTGCTTTGAACCAGATTATGCACATGCATTCGGAAATAAGGATACCTCAGCCTGTGGATGTATAACATAGAATGCCAGCCTGCTTTGCTTTCAAGTCGATAACTCACTGCTTACAAAAATCCCCGTTTGACTTACAGATGCAGGTCAAGCTATTAATAGCCAGCGAGCAAGCCTCAGTGGCCTGGTCCCCTATGCGTACGATCAGTCTTATTATAAAGAGATATCCCCGGACTGGGAAGGCAGGCAGGAGTGGGAAGGCATTGATGACCCATACCCGCTCACGCGCTCACCGAAGGGTAGGAGCAGGAAGGCCTGTGATATAGATGGAGATGCGCCTGTGGGATGAATAAAAATAATATGCTTCCCCGTCCACCACCTTTGTTTCTCTGGCTTTGCTAGCAATGACTTAAACCATATAAAAACTTACCTGCTGCCTGACCTCGTGGAAAACTTCGACGGATGAGATTTCAACGAACCGGCGTTCAAATCTACGGACGACCTTTGTTCAATCGTCGGAGATGCATGGAAACCGGCGTTCCGTAGAATCTACGGACGACCTTTTTTTCAATCGTCAGACATGCAATCGAACGGCTTAAATTAAAAGATAAAGTGAATTCGGGGAGTGTACTCCCACTTGGAAAAAGTCAAAACGAATATTCTTCGTACGGCACGCTGAAATCGGACAACTTTCAGTGTACGGCACAGTGCCACTAACCAGTCTCTTTCCGCCATCTGGCATGATGCCATTGGGCCAGTCGCAATGACACAAGGCACGATGCTATTGGGCCAGCCTCTGACCTCCACGTGGCACATTCTCGTTGGGCCAACCTCTCACCTCCACGTGGCACGTTCTGGTTGGGTCTGCTATCTCCGACACGTGGCACGTTCTGGTTGGGCTAGAATCTCGCCGCCACGTAGTAGAATCTTTTCGCCACGTGGCACATTCTGGTTGGGCCGAATCCCTCTGGCATGTGGCACATTCTGGTTGGGCCAGAATCTCTCCGACACGTGGCACATTTTGGTTGCTTTGGAATCGCTCCACCACGTGGCACATTCTGGTTGGGCCAGAATCTCCCCACCACGTGGCACATTCTGGTTGGGTCGGAATTGCTCCACCACGTGGCACATTCTGGTTCGGCCAGAATCTCTCCACCACCTGGCACATTATGGTTGGAGTAAGAGTGTCTCAGACAACCGCAAGTCTATTGGCGGCGATGATTTGTTATGGGCACTGGAAGCTACTGGGTTTACGGACTACATCGCTCCTCTAAGAAAGCATTTACAGAAATACAGGGAATCGGAGGAGCAGAAGAAAGAAGTTGCTCGTGCGCAGGAATATAATTTGATCAGCAAAATATCTTAATTGAATCTCAAAACGATCAAAGGCATTCAATTTTTTTGTGATTAATTGAAATGGGATTGGATTGCCTTATTTTTAGTAAAAGGAAGTATATGACATTTAAATTTTTGTAAGGTATTCATCCTCTCTACAAATATTTTCTGTGAGGTTAATCAATTTTTTGTAAGATCTTTTAAAGAGGCTCAGATCCAACCTCTGCACCAATGTTCAAGAACAGATTCTTTAATTTTCAATTCCATAGCTGAGTTTATTCATGTCCCTTGTTACCTTTTCACACAATAATTTCAATTCTTGAGTATTTTTATCTCGCTGCATTTGTTTCGAGGACACCGCCCTGTTGCACCAGAATTCGTTTCAACATCATATCAGCACATTCTTATGTTTCCAGAGAATTTGGGTGCTTGTTAAATCTTACATGGATGGGATATACCTTAATGTATAATCTTGAATCTCACTTGTTTATGATATAACTTTAAAAAACACTGTAGAGTCATTCTGATGAATCTCACTTGCTACGACTTCAATATTTGTGACGTTATTCTATTTCTTGAAGATTTTTCAAAAATGCTCTAACCCAACTTCTGTACCAATGTACCTCTATACCAAGAGGCTTAGATCCAACATCTGCACCGATGTACCTTTTTCATGTCCCTCGTTACTTTTCACACAATAAAATAATTTCAATTCCTGGGTACTTTCATGTCTCTGCCTTTGTTACGTTTGCAGAGAATTTGGGTGCTTGTTAAATCTTAAAAAATTTCAGGTCTTCCCAAGCGATCATCCTGGTGAATGCGGTGTCGAAAATTGCATTCGACAACTAAGTGCTTTATGATATATCTCCGTGGTTTTGAAGAGATGAAATGATGAATCTAAGTGCTTTATGATATAACTTTAAAAATTTCTGTGAAGTTAAGGTCCAATTTATAATTAAAGAAAAGGACGAATCTTACTTGGATATAATTTTTCGTCTAAGAAGTTAAGAACAATTTATGATTAAATAAACAACTCTGTGAAGTTAAGAAGAATTTATAATTGACTAAACAACTCTGTGAAGTTATGATGAATTTATAATTAAATAAAATGATAAAAACAGGTTACGATGAATTTATAATTAAATAAATATTCAACTTCAGGTGGATATAATTTTTGTCTGTCCAATTCTCTTTGGACTTCCATCTACCCATACATAGGAAACTTCGATTGGTTTAAAAATTGGACTTCCATATTCGTTTGAAAATTTGTGCCTTGATGAACTATAGCCGTACATTCACAAATTTGTGCCTTGATGAACTATAGCCGTCACGCCGTGCATTCACAGGCGTGGAAGTCAATCAAGTCTAAACGAACCTAATTTGTATCCACATTGTCAAACCAAGTTGAGTTTTAATTTACATTGTACTTAACATCTTCATAATGTTATATAGAATTCTTGTGAGTTTTTATAGGATTCTTGTAGAGATTATGTAGGGCCACTTCAAGAGCTTTGACAACTCTTGTAACTTCTAATTCTATAGAGCCTGTGCATGAGTGCTCTCCCACAATGCTTTTAGAAGCAACCATAAATACATATATTCTTACTTATCTATCAATTAATCAACAAAATGCAATAAAATGTGAACTAAAATGTGAACCAATATAACTTATGCCAAAAACATTTATCTAAATGTTAAAAGTGACAGGTAAGGGTTAAGAACATAGGAAAAAATGGTGTAGATTATCTCAGAAAGGTTGTCAAAATATCTCATTTCCAAGGCCTATCATCTCCCCCAACCAAAATTATTGCATGTCCCCATGCAATCATTCTCTATTCTTCTAGGCTTGAGAAAGCTAGAGTCAATGACTCTAAATAAATGGTACTCCAATTATAAGAGTGGTTGCCATCTTCTCTATTGTATAATATGCCATGGTACTCCATTTCAATTGATTTCTCATAAAATACATGAATGCATGCAACTGTGCATCTCCCACATAGGGGTTTAGATCTTAATGATCAAACCTAGCCATTACGAAATTGTGTAGATAGAATTCACACAAAATTTATTGCTATTCCCTATTGAGTCTTTGTAAAGGCTTGTATGAACCAATCAAGGACAATAATACAATCAAAATTCCTTGCTTCAACAAACATGATTTGGATCTAGTTGTTCCTTCATATAAATAAAGTATAATGGAAAGGGTCGCCTATAATTTTCCATTAGATGATCTAGGTGGCTCATATACAACTTATCATGTTTTATATAATGGACCTCATTATTCAACTTTTGTATGATCATCGCTACCGCTTGGCCTTGATATTTTCCTATCATTGTATGAATTCATCAAGATCATATCCTTTTTATTCAATATCCCTTTTCTACTCAATAAATGGGTAATTTGTTCTTCAAATTCTTCAGACATTGGATTCATTCTTTCCACATCATTTTCTAAATTTTGGATCATGATGATATTATTCAACTGACTCCTACTCATTTTAGATTCTCCCTCCTCACATAACTCTTCATTCTAATTTTCTTTAGTTTTTTATCTAATTCTTCTTTATATTTTTCTTCTTACATCTTTTCATCTACAAGTTCTTCTTCTAAATTTTCTCCTTCAGGAATCCTCACTTCAATGGCATGCTTAAAATTCCCTACAAGGGTATCTTCACCTTTTTACTATGTAAACAATTAATTTTTTGTTTCAATAGCACGTATTAAACAGTCAGGCCTCTTTAATACTCAATTTTTTGCAAATTTTCTTTTGTTACGACCGATTCTTCATATGATTCTTGATATTCCCTTTTTAATTTTATAAAATTTCTTCAATTTTTTATAGGTTCTTCTATTCTGGGCTAAGATAAGAGGTTGAAATTTACCAATTATAATTTCCTTTTCCTTCTTCTTTCTAGTCATCCTTTATTGCTCTATTTTTTCCAAATGAATTGCTTCTTCCACTCTCCATGAATATTTTTCTCTAGAGATTAAATCTCCTCCTATATCTTTGTTTTCAAATTCCTCATCTCTCCGAGATCCCTTATTTCCAAGTTCAATATTTTTTTTATATTTCTTTTTTGTCTTCCTTTGAGCCCCTATTCTAGTTATGGAAACTCAACCCTCTTATAAAATAACTTGAATTATATCTAGGTCTTTGATAACTGTAACCCTGGATTGAGTCCCACGTCAATTGGAGGACTCATAACTCAACCCTCTTATAAAATAACTTCAATTATATCTAGGTCTTTGATAACTGTAACCCTGGATTGAGTCCCACGTCAATTGGAGGACTCTACAACATGAGCATCCCTCCATAAAATCCTCCATTTAGGTAGTCATTATCTGAAGTTTCCACCTCTCCTGCGTCCCTTAAGGTTGACGGGGATTGTGAATTTCCTACAAAGGAATCCCATCTCAGGTTAATAATAAGCCCATGATGGGTCGAGTTGGCCTCTAGATTTTCCACTTCTCTGACCTTTTTTCCCATCATATCGAAGGACTAGAGGAGAAAGCATGGCATCTTGATATGACTACGATTCTTAGAAGTGTTAATCATTTAAAATTTTAACATAATAGAAATATAAATATACCTTGACAAGTTAAGAATTTTGGAACACAAAGAGTTACCTCTCACATTGGTGGAGGATAGAAGTCCTTTACATTCCTTTCTTAGTCCCTAGGATTGTTTCACCTCCTACAAGAAACTCTTCAACGACTATTTTTATTATTTCCCTTTATTCAAACAACCTTTCCTAGGTTTGGAGTAGACTTGTTGCTTCAAATATTATGCCTTTGTTCACTTTAATTGTAAGTCTTCTAACATTTGCAACTAATGGACGATATGATAGTGAAAAATCCATTGGAACTTCTCTATCACTCCTTTGCAATTTTTCAAAATAAATCATCCAACCGATATCTATGAAAATCCTCCAAAATTCATGGGTTTGGGTTATTAATCCTATATTATCAAGTTCACTTATGGATGTCGCACCTACCATTGTACCAATAAATTGATACTAAGGCCAATAGGGGAGGAATCACTTCCCAATGAAATTATTATTTCAAAACATTCTGTGGAGGCATAATTAAATCATTATTTTGGAGATCTCCACAAAGGTGTGAGCATATTTTCATCATTGCGATGGTGTCATGTTGATCTATACCGTTAATGAGCTATAGCATTTCAATGATCCCCATTGCAGATGGTTCAAGTTGTAACTACTAAATTTAGCAGTTTCACACAAGTATGCTGGACTTGTGCTAAATCAGTTATAACATATGCCCATATGGAATTTTGTGGTCATCCTCAAGGTTATGGAGGGTAGTGGTGCATGAAGTTGGCATAGAAATACTAGTAAGCATTATCACATATGCTAATCAATAATGAACAAGGAGATGCACATACTTGTGCTAACTGGAGAAGAGTTGTAGTGTGTAGGTGTTGGCTTGTGGTATGTTGGAGTTGACAAGGTGGACATACATGTAAAGGGTCTTGATCCCATATGGTGGTGTAGTAGACTGATTATTCGTAGATGGAGTAGTTATTAAGATCATTGTGGTGGACATAGGATGACTAAAAATATGTTTTAATGTACTCCATAATCACAGGGATGTCTAAACAAAATGTGACTATGGAGAGTTCCATAGCAGAGGAGAGATATAAAGCTACAAAGAGTTTTGGAGTAGTGGAGAGATATGGAGAGATTTTTGGAGCAGTGGAGAGATTCGCAACTATAGAGAGTTTTGTAGTAGTAGAGAGATCCGCAACTACAGATATTTATACAAAAATGGAGAGATATGCAATTGTAGAGAATCATGTAGATACAAATCCCTTAAAAAGAAGGTTATATTAACAAGATCAAAAAAATATTTTTGCAATGTGCTTTCTATATATTTTTTAAAGCGATCAACTATGCCTCCAAAGAGGTTTTCAAAATTAGATATTTTTTATATTTATTTTTTTTGAATCATAAGAAACCATGGAAATTCATTTTATTGCTGATATAATTTCGATAAAATCCAAATATTTATTGTACTGGTAACCTGCACACAAGAATCTGAATAAATACATCCTTGGACAAAGGTTTCCTATAGGGTCTCAATAAATAACAATTTGCCATCAAGGAAAGCTGATATTAATCAATGGTATGTAGTTTCATTGACCCATTATCGTATATTGTGTCGGTTTCATTTCAACCTAGCCAACATGTATGAAGCTTTCCATTGAAATACTTCAACTTGGATTCATATAAAAGATCCCAATTCCCTAACTGAAACTTTTTATCGATAATGAACTAGTTGTGCCATTTGGCTCTTTGTTGAAATTGGATAACAATAACATGTTGTAGAGGGGCTTGGTGAAGTTCATCGAATTCAATAATATGGTTCAATGATCTATATCGTGCTTCTAATAAGTTTAGTACTAGTTGTAATGTAGTCCTCAATGTCTTTGCTTCCATCTCAATGAGGAGGATAACCTATTTGCCATATACAAGTTCATTGGGAGTATAACCTATGGTATATCACCATGTAGTTCAATAAGCCCGTATAGCGTCTATGAGTCTATTTTCCCAATCTCTGAGATGAATTTGGACCATCATGGTTAGTATGGACACCACCAAAAGCCTATTTGATCCTTATACAAGGCCATTTTCCTATGGATGGTATGGAGTGGTTACCCTATGTTTAATCTGATATTGCTTTGTGATGTGTAGTTGGAAATGAACAATGGCCCCCCATATATAATGATATCATTTGGATGATTGAATTGGATGATAATCCCCCATAGAGGAAATATCCCATTGCCCGCTCTATGGCATTTAGGATCTTGGCCTCCACCCATTTAGTAACATAATCTATGCAAACTAGGATATAGGTTATCTTCTAGAGTAGAGGGTGAAGGGGCCCCACAAATTTTAGATTCCACTTATTAAAAGTTTCTACCATGAGTTGAGTCTGAAGTGGCATTTCCCTATGGAGGTTATCACAACAATTCACATATTCTCAACCATCTCGAAATATAGTGGGCCAATAATACCCCAGATGTAGCAGTTTCTAAATAGTCCTTTTATCAGCATAGTGACCATAGGGCCCATTGTGACATGATGTAGGATATCATGGATCTCATCTTCTAAACAATAGCATCAGATTATAATATTTTTTCTAGTGTAAAAGAGATAACCTTTGATCCAAGAATATTGCCTAGTTTAGTTGGCAATCCTATATCACTCTTTTGGTGAGAGATGTGATGGAAGTTTCCCTATAGATAAATAGTAAGCAATATTTGCAAACCACAAAGTGTTAGTAGATAAGGAATAAACTTGTTCATCAAGAAAAAAATCTTCGACAAGAACTACATCTCCATCATTATTAAGCTTGGGGAGGAAGTTGGAAGCAATGGTATACCTAGTCCTATCTGGGATGGTTATGTTAAATTTCTACAATAGCAACAACCATATAATTACCCTACCATTGGTAATAGGCTTTCTCATTAAGTAACAAATGGTAGATTGGTCAGTGTGCAAAATCATCACATAACCTATTATATAGAGACATAAATTATTTTTATCATAAACAACAAGAAGGAATTCCTTTTCTATTACCATGTAGTTCAATTCCATAGGGGCTAGATTCTTACTTCTGAGATATATGACAGGGTGGGGATCAATCTAGTCCTCTTAAAATAGGTGTTGTAGATAATTTCTCTCAAAATAATTCAAAAGCACATTGATGTTGATTAATTCAAATAAATTTTGCACTTTTTGAAAGTAATGAAAAGAAAGGAAATGCATTTTCTATAAACATTTTATAAAATAGTTGATAATAACTAGGAGTCCTAAAAATGTACATACCTAATTCTAAGTTTTTGGAGATGGAAGGATATCTATTACCTGTTTTTTGTTGGCTCCATTGGGATCCTCGTAGGAGAGATATGGTGCCCCAAATCAATACCCTTGGTTAGTAACATAAAACATTTTTCATTGTTGAGGGATAAGTTTAAATTCTTGCATATGTTAAGCATATTTTCCAAGTTATCCAAGGCTTCCTCAAATATATCAACATATTTGGTGAAGTCATCTGGATAAACCTCTACATAATCACAAATCATGTTTGAAAATATACTGAGAATTTCCCACTTAAAAGTAGTTGTCATGTTACAAAGTATAAAGGGTAGTACTCGATATGAAAAATGTTCCCCTTTGATAGGTAAAAGTATTTCCATCTTGATCCTCAGCATAAATGATTTTAGGGGCGAATTTTATCCCATGGGATAATTTTAGGGGGTTTTGAAAATTGAGTGGGAATTTTTTTTATATTAAACCCCTTTTTTTCATTATTAAAATTTACACACAATTTATTTACCCAAAAAATGGTCAAAGGAGGTTAGCCCATTTGTATTTATTAAAAAGATTGGGGGAAATGGCTTTGGACTATAGAAATTCCCATAAAATTGTCCATTCGCCCCCAATTTCTTGCCATGGAGGTTAACAATAGAAATTTAGCCCAATATTTTTCTTGTAAATCCAAATACCATTGTCAATCACCCCTGGATTTTCCTTTTGGAATTTTTCTTTATAGAAATTCATCCATAAATCATGACATAGGGGCATAAAGGGATCGATATCATCCCTATATATCGACAAAATAGAGTTTCAATTTGGGAGAATCAGGTTTCAAAGGTTATTTCAGAGTTTTCAATCTCTTGCTAAGGTTATTGGGAGAATCAACAACTCTAGCTCATGGAACCGGATGAGGATATCGATGAGGAAGATGACTCTTTTGAAGCTATAGATAAGTGAACGAATTCTTATACTCAGAGAAGCATAGGAACAGTACTTAGACTCAAAGCATGCAAATTCTACAGGAAAAGGGATTTTCATAAGTTTCAGAACTCTGTTAAATTTCAATGCTCTACTCAAATCATTTTCATGGCTTGATGTTTAAAGAAATGCCACCTTTTTGCTTCCATATTTTGAAGCTCATTTCATCACATTTTATAGACATAAATTTGTAGAAGCTGGGAAAATGATTCCTATCTAGAGTACGTTTAGCATGGGCATTAAGTAATGTTGGAAGATAAACAAAATCTTTCTGACGATCTCAGAAAAGAAAGGGATAAATCTTGTTAATTTTCTTTTGTATGACTCTTTGCAATGCGCACTATGCAGATTGGTAGACATGACATGAGATCAATTTGGATCGATGCCTCTATTCATTGTCCTTTGCATCTGTGATGGTCTTGGTAACTTTAGATGCAATAACTGTTTGTAGCACTCATGAAGTAAATTTGAATGAAATTTGAATGCAAGTAAACCTTATTTTCTTTTTAAGACATCTAAATACAAAAAAAAATGAATTCTTTATTGAGAGAAAAGTTTTGTTGAAAGAAATTTAAATCAACAAATAAAAATTGATTCAATTGTTGGACAGAATTTAATTCAATTGTTGGACAGAATTTAATACATAAATCTGAAATGCAGGAAGATGTAGACCTTATGGTGAAGTGACATTTGTGAGAAGGTCCCAGCCTTTATTGGAGAAGGATAATAAAATGGTTTGGCCTTTTGATCGAGGCCAGAGATGTAGCTAGGGGTTTTGGCGAACTTCGTTATCATCTCGGTTTGCGTAATGTTTTGATGTGTTTGACTGTGCAATTTAAGTTTAGATGCAAAGCTTTGTCTTAAAATGTCAATTTTCATGTTATTAATGGAAAATTGGAAATTAATGGAAAATACAAAATTGTTTAGTATTCGAGATCAAGTTTGGTATCAGAGCAGTAAGATCCAGTGTGGATTTGCATTCTCAAAGTTTAAATGGTGCCAACAAACCAATTAGGTGAAGGAATAAAGAACATTGATTTACGCTTCTAGATGAATCTGCAATTTCCTCAATGATCTTCTTGAGATTTAATAGACTCTGAACTGAAGAATCTTGCATAGGAAATGCTATGCAGAGAAGAGCCACTATTTGCGTGTCCCTTCAATTTCGACTTATGTGTATCACCTTATACACTACTTGGGGAGCTGCAAGGGATGTCCGTACCATAGATGTGGTTTCTAACTCCAATTTAGATCAGAGAGAAAAATCTATTCTCCACAAATCTTGAACAACACACTCTTGAGATATAGCAGCAGATCTGTAGAACGGTGGTTGTCGATTATGTGAATGGCATCGTTCAAGGACAATAGTTGAAATATATATCAGCGCCTTCAAATTTGGCATTCCCACTTCAAGTTGTGCACTTGTGATCATTGATACGTTGATTGGAGTGAAAATAAGGTATATGTTTTTTTAAATACTCCAAATCAGTCATGGAAAAACATTTTTATGCTTTAGGCACTCTTGAACTTTTCAAAAAGGGACATGCACATTTTTAAAAAAAGTAATCACTTTTTAACTAAAAGTGCACATTTTTTAAAGTATATTTTTTGGAGATCCCTTAACATGTTTTCACTTTAGTGGGGAGAGGGACAAAAAGAGTTGATAAGCTTATAGTTTTGGGGCATTTTATTTGTGCACATTATTTTATAGTGGGATTTGAAAAACATAGTTTTACCACTAGTGCACGCCTAGGGTATTTTCCAAAAGGAGTAGTAGGCTCTAAAAATCATGCCGAAAATTTGTAATAGAACCTTAAAGACTTGTTTAAGACATTGCAAGAGAGAAAACTAAGTTTTAATTGTTGGGTGTACTTTTGGTGGAGCTTGACACCTTTTAAAAAGGTATACTTTTTTGTTCCCTTTGAAGTTTTGAAAGTGCAGGTTGTCATTTGCAAAGTACAGCCATGGGAAAAGCATCAAAGAATACATGGCTACAAGAGCTTCAAGAGATCAACCAAGGCATTTAGGAAGAGAATGTTGAGCTTGGAAGACTTTCACAGGTTGCAGAAGAAGAGAAACAAGAACTTCAAGACAAGCTGCAAGTCAAGGATGACCTCTTGGCTAAGATCCAAAATGGTGAAAGAGCTGAGGACAAGGAAGAGTCTATCATATAGAGGAGACTGTCTTCTACCACAGATGCACAAACCAAAATTGAGGTATGCTTTGAAAGTGTTTCATCATGTTCATTTTCTCTAGAACATGATAATAATGTTTTTATTAAGCTTTGAGAAACACACATTAGGAGTTGGCATGAAGCTCCTTCCCAAGATGGGTTATAAAGGAGGAGGACTTGGAATTAATGGCCAAGAAATTACTCAACCACTGGAGGTGGTAGAAAGGCCTCAACTTATACGTTTGGGATATGGTAAATAGGAAGTTGGAGAGTGCTCCAAAACTGCTGAAGCAAGAGATACTTCAAAAGCAATTCCTACGTTGTTATATTCCAAGAAAGAGGTCAAATCAAATTCTCCTTGTCATAGTTGTGACAAAGACCGCCAACCAAGGTATAATAAGTCTAATTATTGCAACGTTCCTTTTGATTATAAAATAATTGGCAATGAAAAGCGATTTTTATGGAATAGAAAACCATGTACGTTTTGTGGTTTGAATAACCATGTTGTTGCCAAGTGTTGGAAAAGAATGGCTTTATAGAGGAAGGTCATGTCAACCAGGAAAGGGACACAAAAAAAGACCATCCTCCTCGTCATAAGAGGGAGAGTGGAAATAATACCTATTGTATTCATTTCCATATGAGTGGTCATCAAGTTAAGAAGTGTTGGAAGCTTCATCCACATCTTCGTCCAAAGCAAAGAGAGAAAGATAATGCAAGCAAGAGTTTATTTCTCATGATGGTAAAGAATTGTGATCCTGATACAAATCAAATGTTTCAGGATGCACAACAGGTACAACATGAGGAGTTGTAGCATGATAGCATCTCAGATCCATCAATTTCTATGGATTTTGCAAAGACAAACGAGCTTTCATCATGTTTTGCACTTGCATGTTCAGCTTTATGTCTCGTTTTGTTGCTATTTAGTTGTTCTTGGATGGTAGCTTCGACATTGAATGCAGATTTATGTAAAGATGATAGAATGGTTAAGTTTGTCAACAATATGATGGGTATTTTTATCTTTGTTGTGATGAGCCAGGTGATCCTAAACCGAGTAGGTTGGATGATGAATACAGGACCAATGGGGATAGATTGTCCTCATTCTTTTTCTGATTAAGAACATGATTTTGGGGTCCAAAAAACTTTCAGTGGGGAGGCTTGATCCAAGAGGATATCCATAGTCAAAGAATGTAGAAGGTCTTCATCATTTCTGAAAATGTCTAAACTACAAAGAGCTCACAAGGAGCTTTCTAACGCAACTTGAACGGGGTCAAATGGACTTCGTATGTGAGAAATATGGCTTGTTGAATTAAAGGGACATAAAGGCTAAAATAAACTTAAATGATTAATACTTTAAATGAGTGTTAGAAGTTGATATATTATTCATTCAAATTGGAGAAATGATTAATACTTGAAGTGAGTGAAATTGCTCATGTATTATGCATTTAATTTTAAAAAGGGAAATTAGTTTTGTCTGAGAATCCACCTCACCACTAGTTGAGAGTTTCATGGTTTGTTTTAAATTCTCTTCTATTCTATCCCTTGATATATTCATGGGTTGTTGAGATGTTTATGGATGGAGTTGAGATATTCATGGAGTTCTATCCTAATCTTATCCCTTGAATTATTCCCAAGATCCTAATTTAATGGATCATGAGAGAGATATTCTCCTAGATATGTGTGATGAGATCTTATCCATGTAAAGCTATAAAATCCCCTCACTGGGAGAGGGATGGAATGGGTTTTTGAGAGCTTTTGGAGAGTTTGATGAGAAGCTTTACATTATGAGGAGTTTAGTCCTTCTAGTGTCTGGAGTAAAGTCACTTATGTGAGTTCCTTCTTGAACCGTTTCTTAAGGAGAAGTTAACTTTCTATGGAGCATGTAGCACATTTGTGAGAAGGTCCTAGCCTTTATTGGAGAAGGATAATAAAACGGTTCGACATTTTGATTGAGCCCGGAGATGTAGCCAGGGGGTTTTGATAACTCCATTATCATATTGGTTTGCATAATGTTTTTATCTGTTTGATTGTGCAATTTAAGTTCAGATGCAAATCTTTGTCTTAAAATGTCAATTTTCATGTTATTAATGGAAAATTGAGAATTAATGGAAAATCTAAAATTGTTTAGCGATTACATAATTTTTTCTAACGCCTAATTTCATATCATAGGGGGGAGTATGAGAGACATAAGAGGGGGGGTTATGGGTAGAAGGTTAGAGGTAGGGGACGTTAGGAGGTTGGAGTTAATTGGATCATGGGAGAGAGTGTGAGAGAGGGGGCTCGTAAGGGTTAGGGAGAGAAGGGTAGAGAGAGAGGAGGAGGGGGCTTAGTTGGAGGGGGAAGCGTAGGGATGTGTACCTGTGTGTGATATATATATAGGGAGAGAGAGAGAGAGAAAATAGGGTGGTTGGGGGAGAGAGAGAGGGGTACCGGTTCGGTGATTTAAGTCGATTGTTTTATTTAATTTAAAAAAAAAATCGGTTGATGCAACCAATATCTGCAAATTAATGTTAACAAATGAATAATGTTTTGTAATTGATATTGAAACAATACACAGTGATGAGGGTTAACCAAATTTTAATATGATATTCAAACATCCAAAAGGGAAAGATAGGTCTCAAATTATGACGCCACTTATGTTCCCATTAATATAATGGTGATTCTTTTAGTGTTAAGCAAGTCACCAAGTGTTAATGTAGTTAGACATGCATGAACCAATGAAATTACATGTATTGACAAGCTAACAAGCATTTCAAATTGTTACCTTAGTGTGAAATATATTTCCACAAAGGGGGCTTCACTGGTGTGAGATCCTTGCCCCTCTGTAGAGGCATCTAGCATTTGCAAGTTTAAAAATTCTAAGTGATAGCAATCTATGTACATGCGTATAGTAAGAAAAAATAAGTTTTGAACAAGATTACGTTTAACCATAAACTTACCTCACTCAAGAACCTATAAGTGTTAACATCTCGGATATAAATAGAATGAATGTTTTGCCTAGGATATTGAGTATCTAGCAACTACAAGTTTAAAAATTGTAAATATAAGACTGTCTAGAATTAATGATCTAACATGTGTAAACGAAATAACATGTATTAACAAACTGAAATGTTGAAATAGTTACTTGTATGTGATTTGTTTCACCCAAAGATATGATGACACAAGAAAACCAAAACCACCTATAGATTGCAAAACATTAGTCTCTCCATTGCTAGGACTAAATCTTTGCCCCTTTGTAGTGGCATCTAGTTTCTACAAGTTTAAAATTTTTAAATACTAACATTCTATATATGTGTGCAGTACGAAAAAAAATAGTTTGGACAAGAAACTATTATTGACCATTTGATTGCACACAACCTTAGCAGGCACGGCCACATGTTGTACACTCATGAGCGTTAGTGGTCTCATGATATGTTGAATGACCCCCACTACTATATGTTCTTGCACCACATGCAGTTGATGGTTATACACCAATAGAGAGAGATGGCTCTGCTTGACCTAATATGATCAATGATGATACTATGGTGGACAACCACCTGTGCCAGACACAAGAATTGCTCCTATGTCTATTGTATCATATCATGTGCATGAGGGACATCTGGCCTAGGAAGTTTCCTAAAAGGTGGAGGTATTTGATGATTACTATCTCAATTATTGACATTGAGATGGTTTTGAGGCATCCTATGACCAATTCCTTGGAACCCCAAGATATCAAAATAATTGACATGTTTTCCCATCATCTACTTAGTGTACATCTTTCTAATGAAATATAAAGGAATTTCCATGTTGTTGTGTGGTGGCACATCAAAGACCATATACCATTGGTCCATTAAATTCTCTTGGAATGTTGGATATGTGCACAACTCAATAGAGATGTGGGGTTTGTTTGTGTTTGGAATTTTCCTTATTCAGGACTCTCCAAACAATCCAAATATATGTCCATTTGTGATCTTTAGTTTTTTTGGGTCATTGTAACTCAATCCATCGGCATACTGCTACCTTTTCCTTTCTCTATATGATGAAATGTTGTATGGTGCACCACTTGACTGGGTAATGGTGTTTATAATCTCATCTAGGGTGTATGCAATTGAGTGGAGGAGATGGTATCCACCACTCCATGTGCCCCCAATCTATTTGAGCTTCAAAGTTCTCTCAATATCTTTACTTTGGGATCCATACTAGCCATTTCAATCATAAATACCCAAAAAACATTAGAAACATATACATCTAGTATAATGGAATCTAGTCGAGATGGATTTCAAGACAGCCTTCTTGAATGGTGTAGTTGAAGAAGAAGTGTATGTGGGGAAGCCACTTGGTTCTGAGACACATGACAGGGAGTCATATATGTGCAGAACTTGGTATGGTAGGATAGACAGCTTTCTATCTAGTTTGGGCTTTACCAAGAGTAAAGCGTATTCCAACCTTTACTACAAGGTTGAGGAAGGCAATCCAGTGATACTACTATTGTATGTGGATGACCTGTTTGTAACAGGTGAGGATAGATTGATTGCTGACATGCAACGGAAGTTTGTTGCCAAGTTCGAGATGAAGAACTTGGGGATGATGCACTATTTGTTTTTGGCATGGAGGTGTGGCAGAGTGCAGATGGAATCTTCCTTGGACAAGGGAAGTATGCAGTAGAGATCCTGAAGAGGTTCGGGATGATGGACTGCAAGGCTATGGCCACATCTATGGCATCGAACCTAAAGCTTCTGTGTGATGCTTCATCTGATCCAGTCGATGTCACGATGTATTGTCAGATGATTGGGTCCTCTATGTACCTAACGAACACGAGACTAGATATTTGCTTTGCGATGAACACATTGAGCTAGTTCCTGACGGATCCGAGAGATGTTCACCTGGTTGCTGTAAAGCATATTCTGAGGTACCTGAAGGGTACAGTTGATTATGGGCTCAAGTATGATGTGAATCAAAAGTTTAAACCTACAGGGCTATGTTGACTCAGATTAGGCAATCAGTGCTACAAATAGGAAGAGCACTTCTGGGTGCTGCTTCAGTATGGGATCAGGTGTGATCTCTTGGTTTAGCAGGAAGCAGTCCTACGTAAGCAGAGCATGTTGCGACGGATGAGAAGGTTACAAATGTATTGACAAAGCCATTGGCCAGAGTGGAGTTTGAGTACTTCAGAGAGAGGCTTGGTGCACTTCAGATCGAGGTTCCTTCCAAAGGGAAGTGATGAGTCCGGAAGATGCAGATGCACATGAGCTTTTCTGACATGGTTGATGTGTTCTCCCTTGGTCGTGATGTAATTGCTGAGCCATTTTTCACATGGTGGTAGATGTGTTCTCCTATAGTGAAAAAATAAGGGTTGTAGCCTTCCCCGAATGGTGGTAGATGTGTTCTCCCATGTCGGTGGTGTATGTGTTGGATGATGTGCATCTGGGCTGTGCTTCGTGGACGATGAGATGATCTGAAGAGGACGATGCTATGATGATCAGGAGGATCATGGATGATGAGCATCAGGACGATGCTCCAGTTACTACTCTGTATATGTATATGCATCATGTTGGATGCTAGGACCATGTATAAGTATATGTATCAGGTGGATACATTGTATGATCAGGTAGATCATGTATGTTGATATGTATAATGTATTTGTATTTGTATCAGGTGGATACACTGTATGATCAGGTGGATCATGTATGATGATATGTATTAGGTAGATACTTGGTATGCATCAGGTGGATGCATTGTATGATTAGGATGATCATGATGACGAACTTCAGGGTGTTGCTCCAGATGATATGTATCAGTATGGTACAGTGATGATGATCAGTGTGATCATGAGCATCAGGATGATGCTTTGTGCGATGATGATCCGTTGGATCATGAGTATCAGGTTGATACTTGGAGGTCAAGGATGATATGTGACAGGTTGTGCAAATAGCATGTAATCAGTCTTGGGAGATCTTGTCGGTGGTGCTATGGCACATAAATGTTCCTGGGATACTCTTTCCGGTATTGCTATGTAGTATGTAATCAGTCCTCAGATATCCGATAGGTTGAGCTGTGTGCTGGTAATCAGTCCTAGGATGAGGTATTACTACGGAGACATGTAATCAGTCCTGGAGATCCGAGAGGTTGAGCTGTGTGCTCGTAATTAGTCCTAGGATGCTCTTTAGATATCTTGTTGGTCGTGCTGCAGCACATAAATGTTCCTGGGATGCTCTTTAAAGGTTTTGTCTATCCACATGTAATCAGTCCTGGAGATCCGAGAGGTTGAGCTGTGTGCTCGTAGTAAGTCCTGGGATGCTCTTTAGAGATCTTGTCGATCGTGCTGCGGCACATAAATGTTCCTGGGACGCTCTTTAAAGGTATTGTGGAGGAGATGCATGCAATCAGTCCTGGGAGATCTTGCCGGTCGTGCTTAGGCACATAAATGTTCCTGGGATACTCTTTCCATTATTGCATCCATACATAAAATTAGTCCTGAGAGGCCACTTCTATCAGACCGTTCGCATAGATGATGAAGACCTGCAGGTGGTGGGCCTACATTTAGTATGAAAAAGGAATGGCTCTGTAGAACTTCCTATGACAAGTAGATTCAGAGATTGATTGAGATAGCAGTAGCAGTGACGATGATGATGACTCGATAACGATTATCCAGTGACGATGATCTAGAGAAGATGACTTGTGCTAGAAGACCTGTGTCAAGAAATACCTTCGTAGTTAAGAGGGAGTGTTGATGTATATGTAACTTTGGAATGTATTTCACATATATGTATATTGTATTCCTATAGAGATGTTATTATTCCTCTATACGGAAGTGGTTGTATTCCTATAGAGATGTTATTATTCCTCTATACGGAAGTGTCGTCATTTATATTGTAAGTGTCGTAACTTATACTTGATGGGTTATTAGACCACCTTGTTGGGGTCGGACCTGTATAAGTCATGTGGGTCAAAGGGTTATTAGACCACCCTAGTGGGGGTCGGCCTAGTCAACATTATGTTAAGTGGTTAAGTTGAGGCCGACCTAGTTGAGTAAAGGTCAAGTCAAGTTAGTGTATAAATAGAGAGTGTGTCTCTCTCATTTTACACCTTCTAATCTCTCACTCACACTTGGGAGAGTGGTGCACTTGTGGAGGAGGAGGCTCTGCTACTAGGAGAAGACTATCTCTTGTGTTCTGGTTGTATCATTGCTCTATCTATCTTTGAGGAAGTTATTGGGGTTTTTCACCTTTATGGTTTTCCCCAAGTAAACTCTGTCTCTTGTGTGCTTGCATTATTGTGTCCATCATTAATATGCTGTAGATTTGTTGTACATGTTGTTCTCTTAGTTAAGATCCTAGATTAGATTGAAGTAAATTCTGAAAATTTAACAGTGGGACGTCGTATCGATGTGATTGTAAGGCACTCTTTGAAGGTGAAGTCCACAATTTTAAGTCTTTTTCCTCATTTTCATGCCTTTTTGTAAGGCAATAAGGAGGGTAGTGGCATCAACATTGAAAATGGTTTCCATTCAAACCTATCAAGTATACTTTTAGGTCAGCAGTATTCTTGACTCCAAACTGTAGGTATAGTTTAGAGAAAAGAATAATGCTGACCTAAAAGTACACTTGATAGGTTTGGATGGAACAGATTACCGTGGACATCTATGCTGTCATATTTATGGTTTAATGTTGACGTTGAGATCTTCAACTATACCTCTCTTATTGTTATATGATCAATATGTTTATTTGATTACCTGTTACTGATTGAGTTATTAAATACTTGTTGTACCTTCCCCACCTTGATTGAGTTATTATTGGACTTCTGGTACCTTGTCTTTGACTTGTGGTTAATGCAAACATTTACCCTCCTTCATTTTTTTTATACCACCTTGTTGAATTTTTGGTCTTATAGAGTACTTGACTTTGATCACCTGTGATCAGTTGTGGTGTGTTGATAATCACTTCTTTTATGCTGAGACTTGGTTGAAGTTTATAATTTTTGTGACTTTATTTATGTTGAGTTATGTATTGTTCTTGACTGTCATTGACCTAATTAGCTCCAGTCATTTCTCTCTCTCTGGTTTGTACACACCCTCTTGTAGGGTCAGCTGGTTCGTAGAGAAGACTGGCCTCTCCAAGGCACAAACAATCTTTTATGAAAGTAACACTTTCGAGTATATTTTCAAGAATAGTTTCACACCCAGGTTGGTATCTTAAACTATATCTCTATTTTTGTTATATGATATATATGTTTATTTTATTACATGTTACTGAATATTAATAGTTTATCGTTTTAGTTTGCTTGTCAGTGTAGCTCATTATAACAGTTTTGAATATACCAAAGAGCCTGTCTTAAGAACTTATGGGTTGTACATTTGGAGTTCTTGGTTTCAAGAGGTAAGTATTTAGACTGACTAATGTATATCCATGGAATAATTTTTTCTGGAAATTTGATTTTATTGTTTATATTGGCATTTGTGCAGTGGAACTAATGTGAATTTTGTTCACTATTATTAGATGATACAGGGAGGGCACATACTACCTTAAAAGTGTTTGATTGTTATGGCATTCTTGTTTTTTATTAAATTTTTTTTGCACATTGACTTTTTGCTCACATCATTCAAGAAACGTTTATAACCCTGCACTGTAATCACAGCATCTAACTGCATGGAAGTTGGGACACTGTTACTTTATCACATGTGCATGTGCTCTCTTTTTTCTACCTTTGAATGCAAATGACGCAAAAACCTATCTCGGTAGTTACAAATATGCATTTGGATATTTGTATACTGGGGTAAATTGTGAGGTGCAACATGTAGTCATGTCCTTCAAGGCACTGTTCATGCTATGTATTGATATTCAACATGGTGCTTAATAATAATGTATTTGTTTGTTTTAAACATATAAGCTCGCAACTAAATTAGTGATGTTTATATCTTTAATGATCTAAAAACATATGAAGTCTCACTATTGTCCAGGGTCTCAAACACCACCTTTCACAAGAAATTAGCATTTCTTTAGTTCATTGTGTTGTCAGTTGACCATAAAAATATTATATATATCCTGGAAGGGCAAGGCAGAATCAGTTGATATTCCTCGCTCGACACCCAATTGATTACCTGGTCTTTTCCATTGACAGGAAATTAGGATCATCTCCATTTAGGGAATCTTATAGCAGTGAGTCCCCTGAGGGGGGCTGCAAGTGATGTGCCCACTGGTCATGAACCAAATCTTTGCTTCCAATTGAGGGAAGATGGTCCCTTTGAAGATAGAAGGCTTCCTCTAATTGTATCATGCCTTGGCCTTGAGACAGGAAATTCAATGAAATTGGGAGTCCTTGATTGAGACTAAACCATTTTAGCGGAGATATTTAATCCATAACTGATCATAGAATGAGATATAGACACTGTGGGAAAAGACATGATGATGTTGATTTGTGTGTGATTGCATATGCAGCTAGAAAATATATAGAAGGTGGCATGAAATCAAATGATATTCTGGGTAACAGCAAGTGCAGAGAAGTTTCATGTGTCACATAAGAAGACGGAAATAGATTATGGAGAAAATCCCATCTCCATGAAGTGTTGTATGGAGTCAGAAATATTTGCATGGGAGATGTAAACATGGTTGTGATACATGTAAAATTGTGTAATTTGTATTTTTTTGAAGTTGTTTGGTCTTAAGTGAATACATATTCCCATTTGAGTGCATGGTAATTGCATTGTTTGCATGTGGTGCCTATATAGTTCTATGGTATTTTTGGCAAATCCTCTTACATAAAGTGCACTTGATAGTGAAAATTTATGCATCTCTTTAAAATTTGCAATTGGGATCTTTATTTGTTTTGGTTTTTATTGGGTTGGTGCATTCCTTGGATCAGGTGGCCTCTAACATGGAAGCTAAGTTGAGCTCTTCTATTGTTCCCTACAAAGAGTTGCTTTTTCAAAAATGCAGTGAGTGTTGAGAATTGAAAACCGTAGCATTGCAAACTTCAAATGATAGAATTTGTGGAACAATTGTTTCCTATAGGGGCCTTTGCCTTTAAGGCCTCAATGATATATTACCATACAGATGGGAGAAGGGCCCGAGGGAGAAGCTGAAAGCATGACTATTCAGCAAGATGTGGGGTTCAGAATGTGACAAGGAGGAGATTTTGGTGGTTACCAAAAGTTGGAGTTTTGATGGCGATCAAATCACCCTTCAAGTGCTATCCACATGTGGCTAAGACCAGGGCTTACAATTCTTCATGTTTATACATTTAGTTCAAGTTCTTGAGATATCTATCTAGGACCGTGTTTATTGTTTACAAGCAAGTTTGATGATAAATGACTCTGAGAAAGTTCTATTAAGAAGTGAATAGAGCTAAGGTATAATTCTTTGTAAGACCGTGCTCATACATTGCAAAAAGTTGTTTAAGCCTTATGACTGTATTATCACATTCAATTTTTTTTTTTTTAAACTCCCAGGTATCGTCTCTATATCGATGAAAATCAATGTAGGCTATACAAAATGTTTCGACACAGTTGTTGAACCTGCCACAAACGTTTGGGAATGCAACCGTGGATACTGCGACAATAATTCATGGAACTATAAATGCATCTTCCACTCAGGTGCTGAATCTGCCACAAAATATTGTGAATGGATTCGTGTATATTGCGATGAATATTCATGGAAGGTTCAGCACATTCGTGGAAATTTATAGGAGTTGTGCGTCGATATAGAGACGAATTTTCATGGAAGGATTCATTTTCCGTGGATATGAGAAGTGTTGTATTGTTGACACGTGGCATCAACAAAACGTTGCTATTGCCACGAAGTGGAATTTTCGTCCCTATATCCATAGATTTCTTTCCACGAAAAAAACAAACACCAATAGTTGAAACAAGGATGAAAATTCATGGCTATTACAACGAACTTTCGTGGCAAATTACACCACATGTAGTAGTGATTAATGAAATTATTCTAATATGCATAATACACACCCTAATTCTAGGAACATAAGCATATACATCATTGAACAATATTATGCAAGAAATGACAATTCAAATACTTATCTTTGTTTGGTTGTAGGGTGGACTCCCTCTCAATCATTTTTTCCTTGCAGGAACTATTGGAGTGTGCTCCCTCTTGATCTTTTCTTCCCGGATTACCTATCCTTGAACTTATATCCATCCTCGATCACTATGCATGCCTACTAGTATCATCATTGTGTTATCCTTGAGATCTCATACATAATCATACATTCATTAGTATAATCTTAAAATACTATCAAAACACAATAATCTTAAGCATGTATAGTCATGATCATTTCAAACACAAATAATAAGCATTAGTATTCAAGATTTATATAGGACTTTTCTGGTTAGTCCTATCATTAAGCAAAGTAAGGGACATAATACGCCTAAACCCATGATTACTAACTTCAATAAATAATCATTATCAATCATGCCATGTATACTTATATAAGAGATCCTAACACAAGGTAGGATTCTAAGTTGATATAGGAAAAAACATACCTGGATTAGCATGCTAGCTAGTTATGTCTAACATACCCGCATAATGTCTTCTTGTTCTCTTCATTGACTTGTGCTAGTAACCTGCATATCTCATAGGTTAAACATTATAGAACCAAGTTATACATACCTTGTAAGTAGATCTTCTATGTGATCCATGACAATGGATGAATCTTTGTCTTCATGTCACCATGGTCATATGTTCTTGAACTAGAACATGATTTGTCTTTCTTGATGTACCTTTCATGTTAGTGGACAACATCAACCTCATACAACACCACAATGCATTAGTACAATCATAAGTGTCAAAACCCTAATCAATGAATATCTTGTATCATGCATTCATATTTTTATTAAGGTTATATGACAAGTCTAAAGTTAATCAAGATTGTACTAATATTAATAAAGACAGACATATCATAAACTTAATCATGAATAGATTTCGAAACATACTCGTAAGTCATACGTGTCGAGTTTGCTTGTAATCTTCTTATGTCAAGCCTTAGCCTCATCTCCCTCTAAAACTAGAACTTCTTCACTTATGCAGGTGACCAATCCATTCTCTTCTAGGATTAATCCAATCCACTTGATTTGCAGAAACTAGATCTGGAGATGGATTAGGGTTTGTCAGGGAAACCCTAAAAATTAAAACTTTGAATTTCAAACTTCTGAAATGATAGAAAGATGCACCTTGATGAGCTAATCAACCTGGTATACTTAGAATTTGAAAACTGCAAATTTTCACCCCTCAAATTTGCTTTCAATCTTCCGGGTTCACTAGGGAGGACCCTGAATTAGTGTTTGAGTTTCCCAGAGCTTCACCCAACCAAATAGTTTGATCCAAAGCTCTAAATTTTGATTTTTCCAAGGATTTTCCAGCTACGGTCACAGATTTCAAAAATTCCCATTTTTGCAGAAGCCCTAATTTTTCACCTTTCCGATCAAAGTCTCGAACTAGGGTTTGATCAAGCCCGCCTTCCACCCAACCAAAAAAATTGATCTTGGTATCTAAATTTCGATTTTGAAGAGGAGCATCCAGTCGTGGTCTCCAATTACAAAAATTCCAACTTTCTCTGAAACCCTAAATTCCCGGAGCCATGAATGAAGGTGCTCAAAATCCAATTCTGTTTGACAGAAATATGCACCTAATTGTTTCTGGTGTAACTCCAAAATTTCATATCTACAAGGTCTAAAAATTCTTCCAGTGGTAGCCTTACCTGTTATCTTTCCAATCCCATAGGTCTGACCTCAAATGGATTCTCTGAGAGAGATTTATGCCAATTGTCGTAACGTGACATGTTTATAGGATAAAACAAGAGAGCGAACTTGTATGGATTTCCACATGTCACTGGTTCAATTTAGGACTATGCAAATCGTACCTATGAAAGTACAATCCATGCCCTACCTTCCACTTTTTACAAAATTTGATTTGGAGCTTCATAGCCGAAGTTGTTACCTTTTTTCCTAGGTCACCTGTTTATGACTAAGATCTGAAAGAGGCAGAAACCCTATATTGGACAGATCATAAATCTGAAATTACAATGAATTAGAGGTTGTCCTTCGGACACAAGGTACATGGGGATCTTATCTTCGACCTATAAGATTTTCAGATCCTGAAACATCACAGAAATGAATTTATATAGAAAGTTCTACGATAACTGGTTTTTTCTATATCAATCCCTAGCTTCGCAAGTGCAACAAGTGTCATAAATTGCATACCATGCCTTCTTTCAGGCCAGCTCTGATACCATGTTAGTTTTTCAGAATTTAATACATTCTGATCTAGAATCTTAACTTAAAGAACAACATGTACAGCATATCAAGCATAAGAGACAATAGACAAGAGACACAAAACATTTCACTGGGGAAAACCAAGAAGGTGAAAAACCCCGCAACTTCCTCAGAGATAGAATAAGCATCAATACAATGATCACCATGATCAAACCCAAGAGATAGATATCTATTGCAGCATGCTCCTCCTCCACTTGTGTGCATCCTCCTCTTCTCTCACTAATGTGAAGTGATTGAACAATAGAATGTGTAAAATGAGAGAGACAGACTCTCTATTTATACACTACATCAATTGACCTTTACTCAACTAGGTCCGCCCTAACTTAACCACATAACATAATGTTGACTGGGCTGACCCCCAATAGGGTGGTCTAATAACCCTTTGACCCACATGACTCATACAGGGCCGACCCCAACAAGGTGGTCTAATAACCCATCAAGTATAAGTTATGACACTTACAATATAGTTTGCGACACTTGCAAGTACACATGACGACACTTCCAATCGGAGGAATAATACATCTCCGTTGGGGATACAATAATGTAAAAATGTAATACATACAACATACAAGTGAATATCTTCTGAAGTTCCCCATAGGTCTCTATGAAGGGGTCTACGAGGGGGGTTTAAAACCACCTCCGTAGACCTCTACGAGGGGGGTCAACTTTTGGGGGTGGTTCCAATCTCGTCAAAAACTGCCCTTAAAGAGAAAAACTTTTAACATCGATGCCTTTAGGGGCAGTTTTGCCAAAACCACCCCAAAATCCAAACCCACCCCCCCCGTAGGTCACTTTTGGGGGCAGAAGACAACCCCCCCTAAAGGCCAAAAATGTAGTAGTGGATACATAAAGATAGAGATTAGTGGTTAGGGACTTAGAGAGAGATAAATATTGGGCGTTAGGGTAGAGAGAGAGAGAGATATTGCTTTATAGGGGTTTAAAAAGATAGATTGTGGATTAGGGGTCTAGAGAGAGATAGATATACAGAGAGATTGAGAGTTAATGGTTCCGAGAGAGAGAGAATTGAGGTAAGGGGTCTAGAGAGAGAGATTGGGTTTAGGGGTTTAAAGATATAGAGATATTTTGTGGGTTATGGGTTGAGAGAGAGAGAGAGATTGGGGGTTTGAGATTTAGATAGAGAGAGAGATTGTGGGTTAGGTGTTTAGAGAGAGGGAGAGAGATATTTGGGGTTACACATTTATAGAAAGCGAGAGATTGAGGATTAGGGGTTTAGAGAGATAGAGATTGGGGTTATGGGTTTATATATATATAGTGAGAGAGATTGGGGGTTAGGGGTTTAGAGAGAGAGGTTAGATGTTATTTTTTAGGGAGAGAGAGAGAGAGATTGGGTGTTAGGGGTTTTCAGATCGAGAGAGATTGCAGGTTAGGGGTTTATAGAGGCAGAGAGAGATATTGGTGGTTAGGGGTTTAGAGAGACAGATAGATTGGAGGTTAGGGGTTTAGAGATAGAGGGGGGAGATTGAGGGTTAGGGGTCTAGAGAGAGAAAGAGAGAGATTGGGAGTTAGAGTTTTAGAGAGAGAGAGAGAGATTTAGAGAGAGATTAGAGGTTAGGGTTTTAGAGAGAGAGAGATAGAAAGGGAGAGATTAGAAAGAGAGAAATTGGGGGTTAGGGATTTCAAGAGAGAGAGATAGAGAGAGAGAGACAAAGTTATTGGGGGTTATTGCTAGAGAGAGAGAGAGAGAGAGATATTGGGGTTTATTGGTTTAGTGAAGGAGAGAAAGAGAGAGATTGGGGGTAAGGAGTTTAGAGAGAGAGATATCGATTGGGTGTTAGGGGTTTAGAGAGAGAGAGAGAGAGAGAGATTGAGGTTAGGGGTTTAGAGAGAGAGAGAGAGATTGGAGGTTATGGTTTTGGAGATAGATAGATATTAGAGTTTCAGGGTTTGGAGAGAGAGAGAGAGAGATTGGGCATTAGGAGTTTAGAGTGAGAGAGAGAATGGGGGTTAATAGGTGTTTAGAGATAGTTTGATATCAAGGGGGTGGATTATGGATGGTTAGTGGTGGAGTACATAGAGACATAGCAAGGGGGGGTGGGTGGGTGAGGAGTGGGGTTTTGGGGGGGGGAGAGAGAGAGAGAGAGAGATGTTTAGGTGTTGAGAGAGAGGGATTGGGGTTTAGGTGTTGAGAGAGAGAGAGAGAGAGAGGAATTGGGGTTTAAGTGTTGAGAGAGAGAGAGAGAGATTGGGTTTGGGGGTTTATATATATATATATAGTGAGAGAGATTGAGGGGGTTAGGGGTTTAGAGAGAGAGATTGGGTGTTATTTTTTAGGGAGAGAGAGAGAGAGATTGGGGGTTATGGGTTTAAAGAGAGAGATTGGAATTTATAGGTTTAGAGAGAGAGAGAGAGATTTTGGAGGTTAGGGTTTTAGAGAGAGAGAGATAGAAAGGGAGAGATTTGGGGTTAGGGATTTAGAAAGAGAGAGATTGGGGGTTAGGGATTTATAGAGAGATAAAGATATTTTGGGTTAGGAGGTTAGAGAGAGATAGAGAGAGTGGAAGAGAGTTTTGTTGTTAGGGCTTTAGAGATAGAGAGAGATTTTGGGTTATGGAGACAGAGAGAGAGGTTAGGGGTTTATGGAGAGAGGGAGTGTTTAGGGGTTTTGAGATAGAGAGAGATTGTAGGTTAGGGGTATATAGAGGGAGAGCGAGATATTGGTGGTTAGAGGTTTAGAGATAGAGAGAGAATGAGGTTATGGGTTTAGATAGAGAGAGAGAGAATGATTGGGGGCTAGGTGTTTATAGAGAGAGAGAGATTGGGGGTTAATAGGTATTTACATATAGTTAGATATCGCAGGGTGAGTATGGATGGTTAGTGGTGGCAGGTAGAGAGACATAGAGAGGGGGGTAGGTGGGAGAGGATTTAGGTTCTTGAGAGAGAGAGAGACAGAGAGATATTGGGTGTTAGGGGTTTAGGTAGATAAATAGATATATATAAAGCAAGATATTGGTGTTTAGGGATTTACAGAGAGAAATATTGGGGTTTATGGGTAGAGAGAGAGAGAGAAATTGGTTTTTAGTGGTTTGGAGAGATAGATTGGGTTTAGAGAGAGAGAAATATTGGGGTTTATGGGTAGAGAGAGAGATTGCTTTCTAGGGGTTTAGAGTGATAGATTGGGAGTTAGGGGTTTAGAGACAGAGGGGGAGATATTGAGTGTTAGGCATTTAGAGAGAGAGAGAGAGAGAGAGAGAGAGAGATTTCGGGGTATGGGTTTATAGAGAGATTGGATGTTAGTGGTTTAGAGAGAGGGAGAGATTGTTGGTTAGGGTTTTAAAGAGAGAGACATAGAAAGGGAGATATTTGGGGTTAGGGGTTTAGATAAAGAGATATTAGGTTTAGGGATTTCAAGAGAGATAGATAGATAGATTTGGGGTTAGGAGTTTAGATATAGATAGAGAGAGTGAGAGATAGTTTTTTGGTTAGGGGTTTAGAGAGAGAGTTATTGGTTTAGTTAAGGAGAGAGAAAGAGAGATATTTGGGGTAAGGGATTTAGAGAGAGAGATAGAGATCTATTGGGTGGGTGAGGAGTGGGGTTTTGGGGGGAGAGAGAGAGAGAGAGAGAGAGAGAGAGGGAGAGGTTTAGGTGTTGAGAGAGAGGGATTGGGGTTTAGGTGTTGAGAGAGAGAGAGAAAGAGAGAGAGAGAGAGAGATTGGAGATCAGGGGTTTAGAGAGAGAGAGAGAGAGAGAGAGAGAGAGAGAGAGAGAGAGAGATTGGGGGTTGGGTGTTTAAAGAGAGACATAGATAGAGATTGGTTGTTAGGGGTTTAGAGAGAGATATAGAGATTGGGTGTAAAGGGTTTAGAGAGATAGAGATATATATAGAGATAGAGATTAGTGGTTAGGGATTCAAAGAAAGAGAAATATTGGAGGTTAAGGGTATATATATAGTTAGATAGAGTTTTAAGGGTTTAAAGGGAAAAATTGACGGTTAGGGGTTTAAAGGGTGATAGACATAGAGAGAGATTGAGGGTTAATGGTTTAGAGAGAGAGAGATTGGAGGTAAGGTTTCTAGAGAGAGAGAGAGAGAGATTGTAGGTTAGGGGTTTAGAAAGAGAGAGAGAGATTGGGGGTTAGGTGTTTAGAGAGATACATATATAGAGATTGGTTATTAGGGGTTTAGAGAGAGGGAGATTGGGTGTTAGGTGTTTGGAGATACAGAGATATATATAGAAATAGTTATTGGTAGCTAGGGATTTAGAGAGAGAGAGAGATATTGGTTTATAGGGGTTTAAAAAGACAGATTCTGGTTTAGGGGTTTAGAGAGATATAGATAGACATAGATATTGAGGGTTAATGGTTCTGAGAGAGAGAGAATTGAGGTAAGGGGTCCAGAGAGAGAGAGAGAGATTGGGTTTAAGCATTTAAAGATACAGAGATAGATATATTTTAGGGGTTAGGCATTGAGAGAGAGAGAGAGAGATTGGGGGTTTGAGATTTAGATAGAGAGAGAAATTGAGGGGTTAGGTGTTTAGAGATAGAGAGAGATTGGGGGGTTAGGGGTTTAGAGAGAGAGGTTGGGTATTATTTTTATGGAGAGAGAGAGAGAGAGAGAGAGAGAGAGGGGGTTAGGGGTTTAAAGAGAGAGATTGGAAGTTATAGGCTTAGAGCGAGAGAGAGAGAGAGAGAGAGAGAGAGATATTTTGGAACTTAGGGTTTTAGAGAGAGAGAGATAGAAAGGGAGAGATTTGGGGTTAGGAGGTTAGAGAGAGATAGAGAGAGTGGAAGGGAGTTTTGTTATTAGGGGTTTAGAGACAGAGAGAGATTTGGGGTTATGGAGAGAGAGAGAGAGGTTAGGGGCTTATGGAGAGAGGGAGTGTTTAGGGGTTTTGAGATAGAGAGAGATTGTAGGTTAGGGGTATATAGAGGAAAAGCGAGATATTGGTGGTTAGGGGTTTAGAGAGAGAGAGAGAGAATAAGGTTATGTGTTTAGATAGAGAGAGAGAGAGAGGTTTAGGGGTTTAGAGAGAGAGAGAGTGATTGGGGGCTAGGTGTTTAGAGAGAGAGAGAGATTGGGGGTTAATAGGTGTTTACATATAGTTAGATATTACAAGGTGAGTATGGATGGTTAGTGGTGGTAGGTAGAGAGACATAGAGAGGGGGGGTAGGTGGGAGAAAATTCGGGTTTGAGAGAGAGAGAGAGAGATTGGGTGTTAAGGGTTTAGAGAGATAAAGAGATATATATAAAGTGATATACTGGTGTTTAGGGATTTAGAGAGAGGAATATTGGGGTTTATGGGTACAGAGAGAGAGAAATTGGTTTTTAGGGGTTTGGAGTGATAGATTGGGTTCAAAGAGAGAGAAATTTTGGGGTTTATGGGTGGAGAAAGAGATTGGTTTCTAGGGGTTTAGAGTGATAGATTGGGAGTTAGGCGTTTAGAGAGAGAGAGAGAGAGAGAGAGAGAGAGAGAGAGAGAGAGATATTGGGGGTTAGGGGTTTAGAGAGAGAGAGATTGGGGGTTATGGGTTTAGAGAGAGACTGGAGGTTAGTGGTTTAGAGAGAGGGAGAGATTGTTGGTTATGGTTTTAGAGAGAGAGAGATAGAAAGGGAGATATTTGGGATTAGGGGTTTAGATAAAAAGATATTAGGTTTAGGGATTTCAAGAGAGATAGATAGATAAATTTGGGGTTAGGATTTTAGATATAGATAGAGAGAGTGAGAGATAGTTTTTTGGTTAGGGGTTTAGAGAGAGAGTTATTGGTTTAGTTAAGGAGAGAGAAACAGAGATATTTGGGGTAAGGGATTTAGAGAGAGAGAGAGAGATTGAAAGTTAGGGGTTTGGAGAGAGAGAGATTAGAGGTTAGGGGTTTAGAGAGAGACACATATTAGCGGTTGAGAGAGACTGCGAGAGAGAGATTGGGGTTTAATAGGGGTTTAGAGATAGTTGATATCATGAGGGGATTATGGATGGGTGGTGGTGGAGGGAAGAGAGACATAGAGAGGGGGGGAGGGTTAGGTGGGTAAGGAGTGGATTGTTGGGGAGAGAGAGTGAGAGAGAGAGATATTATGGGTTAGGTGTTTAAAGATAGACCTATATAGAGATTGGGTGTTATGGGTTTAGAGAGTTAGAGATATATAGAGATAAATATTGGTGGTTAGGTATTTAGACAGAGAGAATTATTGGGGGTTATGGGTAGAGAGAGAGAGAGAGAGAAAGAGAGATTGGTTCTTAGGGGTTTAAATGGATAGATTGGGCGTTAGGGGTCTAGAGAGAGATTGAAGGCTAATGGTTTAGAGAGAGTGTTGCTTGGTTTTTCAACCAAGCATGTGTAAGGATGCACCTGCTAACTAGTAGCAGCAATTTCAAATAAAGCAATGTAAATAAGCAAATATAAACTATAGATTAATGGCAGTAAACAGTAAAATAAATAATTCTAGATTGATAACAAGGAACAATTCATAAGCATGTAAATAGAAATTAAAACTTTTGTATTACCTCAAATGGTGAGGATGGTGAGTTTTGGGTAGCTCCAAGGTTGAGGTGCTCTAATGTCCAATGGTCTCTTCTTCTCCAATGCTTCAATGGTTGGGGAAAGCTCAAAAGATGGGCAAAGCTCAAGATGGATTTTGGCAGCATGAGGATAGGATGAAATATGGATGAAAAGTGAGGACCCCCTATCACCTTTTTATAGTTTTTGGTGATGGGCAATACCATTGTGGGTGCCCCTCTTTTTCCTCTTTTGAATATTTTTTATATTTTTATTCCCTTTTAATATTTTTGGGGAATTTTGGACCCTTTTTGAGGGTTTTTTGAGGAAAAATATATATTTTGAGGGGAAAAATGTGTATTATAGTCTTTTTGGTGACCTTTTGATGGTTTTAGAGGCTCCAATGGTGGAAAAAGTGGGCAAATGGGTCATGTGAATAAGGGAATGAGCTAGTAAGCACTTTTTGGGTGTTAATAGATTTCCCCCTGATGTGTGAGGGCAGGATCTCATCATATGGCCGATAGACATCATAGTTCTTTTGTCTTTTTCCTTGGGTTTGGAGAAGAGAACAGACCAATTGGAGACTAGAACAACGACCTCTTGGAAGCTGCAAAAAATGAAAAAATACATGGCCTCGAAATGAATGAGGAATAATATCTGATTATGGACGAGGCAGGCATACCCATGCTCTTATCAAGAGATACACATAACAATTGGGCCCAAGAAGGGGGACCTGAATAATACATAAAATATCATTGTTACATCATAATGGTCCAGAGGAGACATAATGCTGGGACATACTCATGGTCACACCATGACTGATCTCAATAACTTATACACTGGAAAAGAGAAACAACCATTATGAATAAGGTTTCAGAAAGGTTGATGAACTGTTGGAGCTGAAGGTGTCCGACATTTGTAAGGACTCAATGACTGTGAGCCAAATTCTCATGAATTTATGTAACTATATAATCGAGGGAGTATAAAACTGGGGTACATCTTGAAAACTGTCGCTGAGTGCAACCCGAATATCTATAGGAATGTGTAACGGGTTGTTTCTTCACTTAGACTCTCAAATGTGGTAGAGTCATGTGATATTCGGGGTCTTCAATAAATGACTGAAGGGACTGATACCTTGTACGAGTCTCAACGATGCGATCAAGGTGTTGAAGTCGAGCATGTGAGAAACAATCATTTGGAGAGGCACTGAGGACTCCTTTCAAAATGATCCGTAGGCACTCATCACTAGTGGTGATGAGTCCAAGGCACAGGGACCTCTAAGTCTATCCTCTGGAATAGATTTGGTTGGCGTCGACAGAGGGAGACCGACAACTACCAAGGCAATGATGTTTCCTTGATAGGAGCGCAAGGCGTAGAACTGAAGTGTGATAGTACTGATGGTAGGTCTTACATACTGTGGGGATGGGGAATAATTGGGGTTATAGAGTGGGTGGACTCAAATTTCCTTTGTTCAGAGCATGATGGCATGGTTGACCTAGAAGCATAGGAAACTGACTTTTAGGCGTGAGGATCATAGCTTAAGGGATCAGGGGTACGGATTGCAGACTCGAGTGACTATGGGGGACAAGATGATGGATGCTATTGGGGGACTCTCAAGGTGACATACTACAGAATACTCTGAACAAAGGCAACCATAATGGGGAAGCTACCATATGAGTAGACATGATATATTGTGGCACCGAAAAAGCACCATTGGGTCCTTCTTAGTAGTTTTAATGAGCTCCAAGAAGGGATAAAAGTTTGCTCTAAAATGGTACTGTCTTGTGGATTTATGCGAGCCCAAGACTGTTCATGCTCGTGAGTGCTTTCATTTTAGAGAGTCTGAAAGTCGTAAGTAGACTCCATTGGTGTTCTTTTTTGTATGTTAGTCTCCAAGACCCGAAAATGCGTAAAATGATGCAAATGGAGAACTCTTCTAGCTGAGGTGACTAGAGTATTCATTTTTCATAATTAGTCTACAAGGTCTGGAAGAGGGTAAGCTTATACCAGGTAGATTCCCTTTTAGATACTTTTAGAGAGTATGAAAGGAAGCAAGATTGTGCGGCGATCTTTTCATTGTTTTAGGAGTAAGAAAAGAGATTAATTGAAACTCCCTAAGTGCCTTTTTCGTAAAAGAGTTGCTCGACCTGAAAAAGGGATAAAATTATACTAAACAAAAAAGGTATTAGTGAGAGCGAGAACTGGTCTCAAGCATCATCATAAGCATGGAAAATTGAATCTGGTGATATAAAATTAGTCAAAAATGGATTATGGCCGTTGTGGCACGTAAACCGAGGCGACAAGGGGCATGGAAAAAATGCCTGAAAAAACTAGGGGTGTGGTGACGAATGCGACGGTGTCTGTCACGGTCGATATTGGGTTGAAACTTCTGTGTGCGGAGGTATACCAAAATGTCACCATACCAAGGGCCATTAGACGAGATGATGAACAAATGTTCGTTGATTATAACAATATGGATAGATGGTGATGACAACAAAGATGGTAGGTCCGTAATGAGTTGAGCGAGTGCTAATGCTTTGGTTCTCTTTGGGGTTTTAAAATTTAGGTCATAATCTTGTAAGATAATCAGCCATTTGGAAACACAGCCTTTTAGAAGGCAGCGATTCAAGAGATAGACCATTGGGTTGGAATTTGCCACAACCGTGGTATGGCTGAGGAGAATATAATGTCGCAGTTTCTGTACTGAAAAGATGACAGCGAGGGCCATTTTCTCTTCATGTGGGTAGCGTAGTGGTGGGCCTGATAAAGTTTGGCTCACGTAGTAAATAACATGCTCTTGGCAAGTGGAGTCTTCTTGGATGAGTACTCCAGAGACGGCATAATCTGATGCTGAAATGTAAAGGGTAAAGTCTCTTGTGAAATCTAGAGGAGAAATCAAGGGGGCACTTGTAAGTGCTTTCTTCAAGTCTGTAAAAGCTCCTTCTGCTTGGTCGTTCCATACAAAACGGGTATGAAGATGTAGCAAATAGAGGAAACCATGTACCGTGGTTGTGTAATCTAGGACAAAGCAACAAAGGAAGTTGGACTTCCCTTGAAGGCTCTGTAGCTATCTTAATGGATGAGGTGACGATAGGTCTACTATGGCTTGGACCTTGAGAGGGTCGATGGTGATTCCTTTTTCTGAAATTATGAAGCCCAACAGACGGCCTGCTAGAATGCAAAAGACACACTTGAGTGGGTTCAAGAGGATTTTATATTTTCGACAACGCAAGAAGACTTGTTGAAGATCATCTAAATGGTTAGATCATTTCTTAGATTCAGCCGTGAGGTCATCTAGATAAACTAATATGATGTTATTCAGGTCATGAAAACAATAAGTCATAGCTCGTTGGAAAGTGGCTCCAGCATTCTTGAGATCGAAAGGCATGACGCGATAGGAAAAGGTGCCCCATGGGGTAGTAAAAGCAGTATTTTATTGATCTTCTATACGAATTTTTATTTGGTTGTATCCAGAGAAACCGTCCACAAAAGAAATTACCTCATGCCCCGCACATGCATTGATTAGTTGGTCAATAAATGGTGTTGGGAAGTTGTCTTTGGGACAAGCTAAGTTGAGGTCATGGAAGTCAGTACATACACGGAAGGTGCCTACTTTCTTATTGACTGGTACTGGGTTTGAAACCCAAGTGGTATATGCAATAGGGTATATGAAACTTGTTGCTCGAAGCTTCTCAATTTCGGCTTTTACGGCTGGAAGCTTGGATGGGTTAATGGGATGTTGTTTCTGGCGGACCGGTGATATGTTTGGCCAAGTGTCTATGTGATGTTCTACAATGGTAGGATCAAGACCAGGCATCTCGGTATAAGACCAGGCGAGGACATCTTGAAATTCTTGGAAGAGTTTCTTATAAGCTTGGGTTTCCTTTTCAGTGCATGATGCGCCTAAAGAGATAAGCTCAGGTTGTCTGGGGGTGGTGGAGATGTCGATTTTTGTAATGGGCAAAATGTTAGCCATGTTACCTTCTTCAAAGGCTTCTGGAGCTGGGATCGGATCTTTGAACCAATCGACCTTGGTTGGTAAGAAGTCCTTGGATTCAACGAATAGTGGGTTCGCCGTAGATGCCTCAGGGATGAAATATGATTGATGGTGCATATCATCCCAAGGGTATTCTGGTGCAGTGAGCATTTCTAGGATTTCCTCATCGGTGTGGAAGTAATGCATCATTAAATCAATTGGTTCAGGCTTATAGGTAGTTGAAATCATGTAAATGGTATTGATTTCTTCTAAACAGGAAGATTCTGGGGGGAATATTTCCTCAATGAGCAGGGGGGATATCTCTAGGTCGGTATTATTCAATTCGTATAGTGTTGCTCTATAATATGGGATATCGGGGTAGTGATGTGAATAATGACCGTAGATGCTGCATATTGCACAAGGCTGGTTTGTGTGTAATGATTTATTGCGAGGCTGAGGGGGTAGTTCTAGTTTGACAACTGGAACGTTGGTGTCATCATCCAACATATTCATGTGTTCTTGAAGTGCCTATAGATGTGGACATAGATGGGTAGCATGGCCTATATCATCATACAAGGAGCACTTGGGGGTATTGCAGATTATTGGAGGAGTCTTCGCTAATTTGGGAGTCGCTGGGGGGGTACAAGTTGTGGATTCGGTTGTGTAGGTTTGCGGACCTCTGCCCCCATTGTAGCGAGTTTGAGGGGGAACATAACTAGACGTTGATGTAGTGGCCCCTGTTGGAGGTGGTATTCTTTGGGGGTTCTTCACACCAGGTGGTGGACGGCTTTGGGGGTTCAGTACAACAGGTGGTGGATGGTTCGAAATATTCATGGTTTGTACTGGTTGTAAAACAACGATCGAAGTCAGTGGAGGGGTGGGGGAAGGTAGGTACCATATAGGTAATCCTAATGTTAACCCTAGAAGGTTGAGTGTAGCCATTACTAGTGTGCTGATAACTCTTGAAAATGGAAATAAGAATGGTATAGTTTGAATCGGTGTTGTTTTGATATGACTAGGCACTATGGGTGGTTGTGGCAGTGGTTGAGGTTGTTGAGTATGCTATTGTTCGTTGTGTGAGAGGGTGCATAAATTGGATACTTCAGTTACCCAGAGAGGGGGTGGGATAGAAGGGAAAGTGGTGGTCATGGGAGTATCCAATTATATCCTAGGTCCGACTGAGGAGACGAATGATGTGGGTGCACTCTGAATGGGCTGTTTGATCATGGGAAGAACATTTTCAGGCGCTGCGGGGGCATTGGGATCATAGTATGTAATCTGGTCAATTTTGACTACATGTCCTTCATGGGGGAACATCATGAGGCAAAAAATTGAAGAAGCGACAACTTTCATTTTATACATGTAGCTTCATCCTAAAAGGAGATTATAATCAAGTTTGGCATTGATGACCTCTATATATATGAGAACCAGTTTGCCCCCAAGTTGTATGGGTACATTCACTAACAAACCCTGAGGTTGAGCTGCACGGCCATCGTAAGCTCGCAATGTGGTAGTTGACGGTTGTAGCATTGGGGATCCATGTTTCTGCCATATGAAAGTTGACATAACGCAGGTGGAGGCACCTTCATCGATTATGCATCGATGAACAACAAGGTTACGAATGGACACAGAAACCTAAAAAGCTAGAGATGAAGGAAGACGAGGTTCGTCTTGGTCTAAGTCGAAAGCCTTGGAGTCGTTAGGGTCTGTTAACACCCAAAAAGTGCTCACTACCTCATCTCTCTCATTACATGACTCATTCGTCCATATTTCCTACTATATTTTCCTCCAAAACCTTAAAAAACCATTAAAAAGCCTCCAAAAGGCCAGAAAAAACCCCTTTTTTCCCCAAAATAATGTAAATTCCTCCAAAAATAGCAAAAACCCTTAAAAAAGGAATAAAAAATACAAAAAACAGGAAAAAGAGGGAAAAAAGGAAGCAAAAACCCTATACAATTGACCTAAACCATATGGTGCCCAAAACCATGTTGAGATATTATAACTTCAAAGAATATTATATCTGTATATTATTTATTTCGGAGATGTTTCATTCCTCCATAAAGATCTTATTGTATATCCGGAGATGTTTAAATTCCTCCGTCGGAATGTGGTAACTCGGGTTATTATACTTCCCTAGTGGAGGTCGGCCCTGTATGTGTTATGTGGGTCAAAGGGTTATTAGACCACCCTAGAGGGGTCGGCCCAGTCAGTTGTAGTGGGGTATTTAACCCATTGGTTAAATACAAGCCTACGTGTACTTGTGTAAAAGATATGTCAGAGTAGTGTATAAATAGAGGAGGTGTGTTCCTCATTTGACACACTCACTCACTTGAGAATGGCGCACTTGTGGAGGAGAGGTCTGCTATGGAGAAGAAGGAGATTATGCTCAGGGTTTGCATCTTTGTATATTGCTGGTCATCTATATTGAGGAAGCTTTACTGGGTTTTCTACCCCATGAGGGTTTCCCATGATAAATCTATGTCTCTTGTGTTTATGCTATGCTTGATGTTTCTTCAGTGATCCTGTATATGCTATTATTGTGAAATGGAATGTAATGCTGCTATTTTCTGTCTTAGCATATTAAATCTTAACAAACCATGGGTCAACACTCCACCACTAAAAACCTATAAATAGTTGATGGAGGCTCCCCATTTCACATCCACAATCTTCCCTATCCTCACTCTGCCAAAATCACTCCTAAAACCCTAGCTCATCCTTTTGAGCTAATTTCACATTTGAGTGCCCCTTTGGCCCATATCCAAAACACTTTGGAGAAGGAGAAGGAACAACACTGGAGCATTGGAGCAGCCCCTGGACTACTGCAAAGGCTCCACCAACCTCACATTTGAGGTAAAATTAATACAAAATACAATTTTTATTATCTTGTCATTTCCTTTTATGCACATGCTTAGAGCAGTTTACTGTTTTATTTACTGTCTTGTTTTATCATTTTACTGAACTGCTACTAAAGAGTACCTTCTCCTTAGTAGGTTCCCATTTGCACAAGCTAGGGTAAAAACCCTAGCTACAGTTTTGGCGACTCCCCTAGTGTTCCTTTGAATTTCTGGTTATAATTTTTAGAAGTTTTTAGTTTTCTACAATATTTTTATGTTTTCCCCTTTCGACTGTCCCTTTCGGCAGTTGGGTTTGTTGCCATAAATTGCAAATTTTTTCCCCACAGCTGCGATCCGACCGTGGCTTTTAGTCTGCTTCCTGCGATCCGACCGCGGCTTTCGGTCTGTTTCCCGCAATCTCCCCATGGCTTTCAGTATGTTTCCTGCGATCTGACCATGGATTTCAGCCTATTACCTGCGATCTGACCACGGCTTTTATCCTGTTACCTGTGATCCGACCGCGACTTTCAGCCTGTTACCTGCGATCCGCTCGCGGCCTTAAGCCTATTTCCTCCGATATTCCCACGGCTTTTAGCTTATTTCCTGCAATCTCCCCATGGCTTTTAGCCTATTTCCCACGATCCACCCGTGGCTTTCAGCCTGTTTCCTGTGATCTCCCCGCGGCTTTCAGCATGTTTCCTGTGATCCACCCGAGCAGTTTCACCACAGACCCACGATCTGTTTTATGCACTTTTTCCCTTGTTTTGAACCCAACACTCTGCTGCAATATTTTCTGCACTTACACAACCACCTGTTTTATTTGCAGCCATACTTCCCTACAGCCTTTTTTCTGCAATTTGCTTTCTGTTCCCTTTACAGAGTTTTTTACAAAAATTGTTAAGCATTTCAATTGAAAAAGAGAAAATTTTGCATTTCAAGTTTAATTTCTGCATTGTTCTTATTAGTTAGAATGTTTCCCACCCTGTGGCACTTTTGATTGGGTTCATTAAATCTCACACACACACTCTGTCACCTAATTCAAGTGAGCCCTAAAATACTGCTTAACACAACCAACATTCTAACCCCACTTGGGGAACACATAAGAATATTGTAGTTAGGTAGGACGGGGGGGATAGGCATCCAAATAACACCCCTCAATCACTTACAATTGAGACATAGTTGTTGTCCATTAGGGAACCAAAATCCCCTAGTATTTTTTGACACGATCACAACCAGTTTATTAGAGGGCCTCTCCCTTAGGAGGGTTGAAGTAGCCAGACTGGTTCTGGAGGCCTGAGTGGAATAACGCAATCCATTCAGTAACCGAAGGCTACCTACTCGTTGGTCTGTGTGTGGTGTTCTCTTTAGGCCCACATGGCGATAGGACTGGAGCTACAGATTCACCTTTTCTGGATGTCTCACGAACGTGGTATCTTAGTTTCCTTTCCTCTAGGATTGTCTTACCCGATGTCCCTCCTAGTAGGCGGATATCTTTAGCCACTTGGCTCTACTATCCATATTGTCTGACTTGGATTTCATCACCTTGCAGATGATATGTCTGGTTGAGTCAGAATACTATTTACCTAGGTGTTTGCATGCTCCCTTACCTCCCTTTGGTCTAGCGAGTCCACCATTTTTATTTTATAGGAAACCGGCTGCTTGTTGGTATTCTGACCATTGTTGTTGACGCTCCGCTTATTGTAGCACAGCTGTTACAGTGAGTGTTTTGAGCTGGTTGTTGACCTGAGTGCCGTCTTTTTTGCACTCTCCTTTTGCACACTCGGCTGCATTAGGGTTTTTGAGCTATTTTTCACTCAACACAACCCCCCTGATACTTGACACCATCTGTCACCATTGAGTCCCCGATACATTCTCGGTGCCTCCGGGGTGAGCCCCCGCAACACAGTTCACTTGACATCACCTTTCATATACATAGAGCTTCATCACTCGAGTCCACTCATCGACGCTGTGGAGCTCCATCCCCCGGCCTTGACGCCCCTTATTTTACATCTGATTCTGAGGTAGAGTCCGAGCACCCCACTTAAACTGCACCAACCAGCCCCATGGCTGGCATGAATTCCAACCCTTTCTTTGTAAGGACCATTAGTGGAGCATCCACCACCATCCCAGCTACCACACCCGCTTTGGGTATGCCCTCGATGGGGCCCACATCCACCATTCTGATCATTGTACCCATTCCAGTGGCTAGTATACCCATCCCAACTCCACTAGTGACTCACACTACCCTTGGCGGTGTAGGACCGTCCCATACCACCTTCATTACTCCACTTGGGGGCAACATCCCCAACCCAAATCCAACCCCTCCATTTGGGGGCATTGGCCCTAATTGGCTCACAACCACCAGTATGTCACATCCTTCTACTAGTTTGCCATTCATGGCTAGTCTTAACGTTTCCTGATTTGGCCAGACTGACTAACGATCCCATCAGACATGACCTTGCGTGGCCTCACATGCCCACCAAGATCCCATCAAACATCCCTAAGTTTTAGGGCAAGGTAGGTGAAGATCCCTAGAACCATATTATGTCCTTCCATCTATGGTGTTCCTCCAACTCCATAGTGGACAACTCTGTCCAACTCTATCTATTACAACGCATCCTCACTAGCTCTACAGCTAAGTGTTACATCGAGCAGCCCCATGGGACCCATGCCACCTTTACATCCCTTTCCTCGACCTTCTTGCAGTTCTTTCAGTTACCTATCTGCTATGACGCGGGATTTGAGATCCTACTATCTTGTAAACAAAATACGACTACCAACATCACTGACCATATTCATGAGTGGCGTCGACACTGAAGCCTCTGCAAAATCAAGTTAGATGACCGTATCTTCTTAGATTGGTTTCTAAAATCCCTCCTTCTCGTCATTGCCAAGGATGTGGCATCCGAGCGACCCTAGTCTGAAGAAGAGGCCATCCTTAAAGACCAACAATTTGACCTTATTTACGCCCAGTCTGGTTATCTCTATTCCATCATACCTGACTCCCCCCACGATGATTCGTCCCAACACGATGCACCAAGGGCATCCCATGCCGTAGATGGCATCATTGGCCATATTGCCTCGCATAACCAGCCCTTTTCAATAGCATGCACTAGCCCTGGCCCCGACCTTTCGTGGGCTACATACCATTCCAGAGAAACCAATTCATATGCTCCCATGGCACATCACCACCATTCCCATGGATCCTCTTGTTCACCTCAGTGCTTTGGCCATACATCCCCTGCTTACGCCCCCCCAATCGCACCTCAGCCATATTACCACTCGCAGGCCACACCAGCTCCTGTATCCTCTTAAGCCCCCTTTTCTTATTATCTACCATAGGCAGCACGTATGGAAAACCCCTAACCCATCACACAGACGTATCAGCAACCCCCACAAGGTTCAACACCTACGCCGCCTCCACCCACTTATTATCCACCGCAGCCTACTCCCGCACCTGCCCAACCGCAAAACCCACCTGCCGCCCAAGGGAAAGTATATGCCCAACAAAATCCGTAGCATAACCAAAATAACCAATGCCAACAAGGCCAGCAAAACTGCGGTAAAGGACGTAACCGCGGGAACAACCCTCCTCCGGACCAAGGTGGCCAACCCCCTAATCCCCCAAACAATAATAACGCGACACCTCCCAACAAAAACCTGGACAGGCCACCCTAGCAAGCCAAAAATCCTGATTTGTGAACAAACCATCCTTCTATTTCCAGTGTCTATGGTCATTACACACACGCTTTCCCACATTTGGAGCGGGCTCAACAACTCTAGACTGATGATGCCCACCGCCAAGGGCACATGGCTCCTTAGGTGCTGCCCAACCCCCAACTACCCCAGAATCAACCCTTGGTGTTACAAAACCCTTTGCCCACCCAAGGTGTGGTGAATGATCAACCGTTGGCTCCCCCTCAAGGAAATGCGCCACCACAATAGAAAATCACTTATGCCACTCCTGATCAACCCATGATAGACTTAGGTACCCATCACTTGTTAATGATGTCGTCAGCCGATGTCAAACTTCAAACCCATCGAAACCAATATGGATCCACCCCCGAAGCCCATTCTACCGACAAAAACACCAACGCTCATCCCACCGATCAGTCATTACGAATACCTCTAGCTCCTCTAGATGGCGCCTCCAAAGCCCCTCGCTTCCCACTTCGCCGCATCAACAATAACCCCAATGCTCGCACTGTGTCTAATTACAACATTGTAGATGACTTAGCCCAGTCCCCCACAGCCATGTCTGCGTTAGAGGTCTTAAGAAATGGTCCTACATAACACAAGACTTTGCTCTCAGCCATTGGTGCTATTGACTTAAATGATTCATGAATGATGGCCTTCCATTTGGACCAATCCGAACCATACCTGCCTTCCACTTTAGCGTTCCAAGTTTCTGTATCCATTTGGAATCTTGTTATCCATCGGTGCATCATCGATGAAGGTGCCTCCACATGTGTTATGTCAACATTCGTTTGGCAGAAGTTGGGATCCCCTACTCTCCAGTAGTCCACCACTGCGTTGTGAGCCTACGACGGCCGTTCGGCTCAACCCCAAGGTCTCTTAGCTAATGTCCCCATCCAGTTGGCTGGTAAAACCGTGCTCATTGACATAGAGGTCATCAACACCCAACTTGATTATAACTTCTTACATGGCTGCAGTTACATGTACACCATGCGGGTGGTTGCCTCATCCGTTTTTCGTACCATGATGTTCCCCCATGATGGACGCGTGGTCAAGGTTGATCAACTCACCTATTACGATCCCAATGCCCCTGCTGCACCCGAAAATGTTCTCCCCATGGTTGAACAACCTGTTTGTGGTGCAACTACCTCGTTGGTTTCCTAAGTGGGACCCGGAGTCTACTCAGATACGATGATGACCTCAACATTCCAATCCATTCCACCACCATCACCAGCGACCAAAATATCTGACTTATGTACCATTTCCCACAATACACCAACACCCAACCATCAACCGCCCTTGCTACCCCAACCACCATTGGTACCGAGTCTTGTTGGTGTTACACCCATCCATACAATCCCCTTCCTATTCCCCCCTTCGGGAGTAGTAAGCACCCCGGTTATGGCTACTCTCAGCCTCCCTGGTTTAACTTTAGGATTACCTGTATGGTACATCACGCCTCCCATTTCCCCTTTGACACCAAATGTCATCCTATAACCGATGCAACCCATCACCACTACTAGCCAACCACCTCCCGATGTCACTACCCCTTCCTCGTCCATTAATCCATCCCATCTTATCAAGCACACTAGGGGCAGAGGCCCACAACCATACACTGCTTTACCCTCGCCCAAAACAGTTAAAACCCCCCCCGTGTTTCGTGCTCCTCCCAAATGCTCATTGTGTGATGAATTGGGCCATCCTACCCATCTGTTATACCTCTATATTTCACGGTGTCGCATCCCCATCACAAAACAAGTTGACGACACTTTCCCTACTGTTTTGAACCATCCAGAAGAGACAGATGATGAGTCAACCTTGAAGGTAAATCCACCCTGGCAAGTTTTGACCCACCTTGGACTTTATTTTTACACACTACCGCGCCTTGCTATGTTCCCAAAACGCGGCACTAGACACTACCGCGTGCTACTTTTTCCTCAAAGCGCGGCAGTGCCGCGTTCTGCAGACTTTGCAACACGCGGCACTCTTTTAATAGTTTTTTGCCCTTGGCTTGTGGGATCTTGGATTTTCGAAGATAATGGAAGATTGGGTTCCTTGATTCGATCTCAACTCATCTCCTTCGATTAGAAACCCTGATCAACTTATCCCTCCTTAGATCCACTCATCTCTCTTGTTGGTTAACCTCACCATTCACTATAAAAGAGAGGCATGCCATTGGAAAGGGGGAGGACTCTTGAGAGCACCAAACTTATGGTCTTGCAGCATTGTGGAGATAGCTAGAGGAGAAGACACTTGGAGTTGGAGGATTGGCTTGGGCATCAAGCACCCTTTGTAAGTAATCTTCAAGTTGTAATGGAATAACTTGTCTTGTTTTCCCAAATCATTTGTGTTAATCTTGTTTTAATGATATGATTTGTATCTCTCATAGATTTAGATCCTAACTCATGTTTCCAGATTGCTAGAGAATAGTGCATGCTTGTATTTTGGTTCCTCTTTAACAGGTTCATTTGTGAAGACTTGGAGCTTGGAGCAAATATCAAAGACAAGCGTTTGGACATAAGGTCAGTTAAACTCCTTCTATTCTCTTCAGCATTTTAATTCTGAGATGTTTGTTAGATCTAGGGATTCAAGGTTGCATTTGTTTCGTTTTGTTCTTAGCCTAGAGTTAGTCTAAGTCTGCTTTAGCCTAAGGGAATTTTGACTTATCCGTAGGGCAGAATTCCACATAACAAGAATGGCGACTCCGCTGGCTTTGATTACTGCTTGATTGGTTCAATTCACAGTCATTTATCTTTGAATTGTGAGTTTTTGTTGCACTTCAAACCAGCTTGAATTTTGGTCTTTTTTGACCCTTATTCACCCCTCCTTGCAGTATTTATCTCCCTGTTTAATTACTGAGTCCCCTGGGTTAGCAACAACCCTGAAAACTTTATTTTTTCTTTTCCAGTTGCGTTTTTTTTTCCTCTTGCCACAGTGCCGCGCCCTCTTAACCACTTCCAGCGCGACAGTTACACAGTGCCGCGTCCTAGGAATTAATACCAGAGCGGCAGTTACACAGTGCCGCACTTTAGTCAGGCTTTAGCCCGCGGTAGTGTCTGCAAGTGGGTAAATTTTTTTTAATTTTTGCTTGGTTTCCTGAGTTTCTCCCTGCCTTAGATAGTCTTTACTGTTGCCTGTTAGCATCCTGGTTAATTTCCAGTCTGTATGGTCTGCTTATCACCTAGTTTGTGAGTTTGATTGATTGATTGAATTAAGTGGCACTTTTAACATATTGGTCATTTTTCAATTTGATTGCATTTGGCTTGACTTTTTCCCCACAACCAACTCAACACCACTGTCTTCTGTTACTGAACACTGTAGTTTTACAGTCATATTGGCATTATCATTTTCAGTAAATTAAAAAGATCATTGGTTGAGAGCAAATTTGTTGTTTAAATTGAAAAAGTCTAGTGGTATTTTGCATAGAGAAATGAACCATTAATTTTTCCATAGAAATTCTCATTATAGAAGCATTGTAGATTGTAAAATCAGTGCATTGAAAAGAGTATTTACTTCAGTTTGGCTTTGTTTATAAATCAAAAAGAAAAGAAAAATCTTTTACTTTGATTGCTTGTGAAAATTGTTATGCATATTTGATCGAAGAACCTCTATCTTTACCTTAGCTAGATTTCATCGAAGACAAAGGCTTGTTTATGATTCATTCTCATTTGCATGGTTTGAGTCGTCATAACACCATCAAGTTTCACGTCCACTACCCGATTGAGTAAAGACAGCCACTAAAATTAATCACCCTAATTAAACCAACTTTAACCTCACTTGAGGAAATCAAAAGAATTTGGTAGTTAGGTAGGACACCGGGGATAGGCATCAAAATAATTCCCCCTTGTCATTTTCATCTGAGACATAGTCGTTGTCTTTAGGGAACTAAAATCCTCTAGTACGTATTGACACGGTCACAGCTAGTTTGTGGAGGGGCCTCCTGACTGTTTCCAACTGTTCAGGGGTTAAACGGCCGCGAGATTGAGAACCGGACGGACTCTGTGGAATACCGCACTCCACTTAGCCCTAAGGCAACATCGATCGCTGTCTTCTTCGGAAGGCTGAAGTTCCCAAAACCTTTTCCGACGTGTCATGAACGAGGTGGCTTAGTATCTATTCTACTAGGGCTCTTTTACCCAGGATCCCTTTCGGTAGAGGGATATCCTTCTTATATCGGTCTCTCATGTTGTATTGTTCGACTTGGATTTCATCACCTTGCGAAGGATACAGCCTGTTGAGGTCTCCAGCTCTTAGTTAGGAGTTTGCTTGGCGTCTCATCTTTCTAGAGGGTCATTTTTTCTTTGTAGGGACTGCTTGTTGGCATTCTGGCCATTTTTGTTGACTAGCTCGCTTATTGAGACACCGGTCTCAGTATAGATTTTAGAGCTTGCTTTTTTGGCCTGTGAGCCTTGCTTTTTCTAGCTCCTCTTTTGCACACTCGGATGCATTAGAGTTTTTGAGTTCTTTTGTTTACGGTACTGCCCCCGATTTTCATTTTCCTGTCATCATGTCAGATCAACAACGAAGATCACGAAGACAACAGGGCCTAAGCCCTCCACCACCACCACCGCCACGGACTTCTGGTCCGCCTCCATCACGCATTCCTGCTCCTCCTGGCCGTGGTGCTGGTCGAGGCAACATCCCCCCGCCGATACGTACAACATCTTCAGTTACACCTGTAACTGCCACACACAGCACAGTCTCAGAATCCATTGCAGCTTCTATAACCACTAGCATGTCTGAGACTTCCACTGTCACCTCACCCACTGTCATTCCAGATTTATCTGTTACAGTGGACACAGTTACAACAGCTGAACCTAGCATGACCCAGAGCACTAGACCAGAGGTCATCCTTCTACCGGATGCCAACGCTTCTCGTCCATCAGACACTTTCCACGATGATATAGACGGATCTATTGGCACCACAGAAGGATCCGACCAGGACATACCCAGCTTAATTTCAGTCCCAGGCGGATACGTTGAGATCGTTGAAGATACTCGTCTACCTGACACACCTTTTGAACCTGATTATGGCTTCATAACTTCCCAGACGGAATTTCCGCCTGTCATTACTACGTCACCCAGTGTTCATCCTCAGGAGACAAGTTCTTCTAGCAACGTACCTCGCACTTTACAGCTACCCAACATCCCACCGGGACACGAAATCATGGCTTCCATCCAGTCTAGTATGGTTAGCCTAGCGAACTCTCCGTTAGCATCGGCACAATTTAGACGCAACACAGAGCAAATGCTTTCGACAGCGTCTAGATACCCCCCTGTTTCTCGTCCTTCTGACTATAGGGATCCCAACGTCCCGTCTAGCACAGAATTTCATCACTCTTTTGCAGACGGCTCAGGACCTTCGGACTTTACTACACCTAGGTTCCTGCCGGATCCCCAAAATCTTTTCCAGGCTATGAACTTGGACCCAGTTCTTGTTGGTCCTCCTATTATTGAACACGTTATGGACGACACCGATACCCCTGGGCTAAATTCCCCACATTTGCTGTCATCACCTATGTTTGGTGCACATTCTATGAGGGATAACCCAGTTTTTTCTCCGTCCTCACCTATCCAATATGGACGACCTCCTCCGCAAATCGGTACTTTTGGCGCCGTTGGCCAATCCATGCTGTCATATTTGGCTAGCAGCGGAAGAACACCTAGTCATACTGCTGGATCTTCCGTTTCGACCGGAGGATCACCTTCAGCCACCATTTATACTATTTCAGGAGGTGGACAACCGACTGCAATGGTCCCTAACTCCAACTTACAAACCCTCCTTGGTGGGCCATCAACCCAACCAGCTGGGGGGCAACCTTTTGTTAGTCAACAACCTCCCACTGGTGGGCCATCAACCCAACCAGTCGGAGGACAACCTTTTGCTGGGAACCAGATTCCCAGTCTACAGCCTCCTCACATAGGGCCATCCAACCTAACTACTGGCGGACAACCTATTGGCTCGCTCCAACAAGTTTCCCAACCAGCAGTGTCTACTCAGTTCGGTATGTACAATCCACCTGGCAGTGGGCAACCTTATTCCGGTATTCCAACCGGACCTTACTCTCAACCACCCCTGTCAAGTATGCTTCCTTCTTGGGATCATCAAATCCCACAGAGTGGGGGGTACTCACTTTTTGGAAACTGGAACCAAGCTGGGGGGCAATCTCAGATTTCCCCCAACTTGAATTCTGGCTTACCTTACCCTTCGGCTGCTACAACTCCATGGAACCCGTCACTTCAATTTCCACTCGTTCCTCAAGCAGGAACAAGCATTCCATGGACACCACCGTCGCAGCCACCCCCCAACCCTGCTATGGGAAATCCTCCACTTACACAGTATGGTGGCAACATCCCTGGAACACAACAATTCCAAGGAACTTTTCCCCAACAAGGAACAACAACCATTCCTGGGTATCAACAGCCTCAGGGTACTATACCCACTCAGCAGAACACTTACCAACCGGCTGCTTACAATCAACCGGTTAACCAGATGGCTTACTATCCACAGAACTTCCAGCAGTATCCCGCGGGAAACTCATATGGGTATAACACACAGCAGCATGCTATGCAGGGTCCTCCAGGATTCTCTGCACCACATGGTTATTACTCATACCCGCAGACCAACCGGCAACTTCCCTTTTTAGCCACACTTGATCTACCTGATTTGTCGAGGCTTATAAACGATCCTATATGGCACGAACCTCACTGGCCACCTATCCCAGCCAAACTACCATCGGACATTCCCAAGTTCGATGCTAAGCCCGGGGAAGACCCCAAGAACCACGTGATGACCTTCCATCTTTGGTGTTCATCCAACTCCTTGATGGAGGATTCCATCCGACTTCGGCTCTTCCAACGTACGCTTAGCGGAACGGCAGCAAAATGGTACATCGAGCTGCCACAGCACTCTTTTCGTGATTTCAACACTTTGGCTATGCAGTTTTTGACACATTTCCAGCTTCCCATCCGGTATGAGACTGGAACAGAACTGCTAACTTCACTGCGTCAAACCACTTCCACACACATTTCGGATCACATCCACGAGTGGCGAAGACACCGTAGGCTAATAAAGGCACCTATTCCAGATCAGCTACTTGCTGATTGGTTTACAAAATCCTTTTTGCCTCCCATAGCCAGAGATATTGCTATGCGCGGACCTGTTACGGAAGAACAAGCCATCTCGGCAGCACAATACATGGATTTAGTATATACTCAATCCGGTACTTTACATGAACTTCTTCCACATGCTTCCCGCGTTCACACTGATCCTACAAAGCCTACTACTGAACCACCCATTGATGGTATCGTTGGTTCAGTTAAGGCTCAGCCTGCTACCAACTCGACGGGGAAACAAGCTTCTGCTTCCCCCTCTTTTACCCAGGCCGCTTCAAAAGCTTCCACCTCTCTTGCTGTCTCCTCCGAAGTGAATGCAGTCCAATCTACATCACAACCATCCGGAGGAAAGAAGAAAAACAATCGTGGTAAACCCAAGAAGAACCAGCAGGAGAACCCCAAACCACAACCTACCCAGAATGACCAAAAACCACGTCGGAAAGCTAAGTTTCCCTGCTTGATTTGTCAAGATGATCATTATACGCGTGACTGTCCCTACAAGGACGATGTCCATAAGTTCGTTAAAGGATCCTCTCGACCGGCAGTGCTAACTGATCCTTTCCCCCAACAGCAACAGCAAATGGTTGCCCAGGAATCCCCACAAGGGGGCAACCCGACCAATCCTTCCCGTGGAGAGACGTCCACAAACCGCGAAATCCTAATGACAAGTAATGAGGAGATTAATATCACCACTCGTTCAAAGACGTATGATAGCCCCCCAAGTTCAAACAAACAATCGGAGACAGCCAAAGGCAAGTCTCCTGTTGAAGATCCGACTCCTATTCCCCCCCCTAATGGTCATCTCCATATCGAGAGACCACTTATGGATACAGTGCTACGCCCACCCAAGGGCACCATACGAAAGGCGACATTCAATCCGAATGCGCGAGCTGCCCAAAACTACAACATTGTTGAAGATTTGGCTCAAGCACCTTGCGCTATGTCAACTCTCGAGGTTCTCCAACACTGCCCCACGCAGCGTAGAACCCTACTTTCAGCACTGGGGGCATTGGACCCAGATACTTCAAACTCCATCATGTTTAACTTGGAGCACGCTAAACCTAGGCTTTCTCACCAGTTAGCCTTCCAGGTGCATACGAAAATCCGTGGAAATGTTATCCACCGCACAGTGTTAGATGAGGGTGCTTCCACGTCGATTATGTCTTTGAACTGCTGGAGAGCCCTCGGCTTGCCTGAGGTCACAACTTCTCCCACTACTCTTAGAGCGTTTGATGGACATGGGTTTCAACCATATGGACTCATCCCCTCAATCGGTGTTGAACTGGGGGGCAAAACAGTATCCGTACATATCGAAGTCGTAGATGCACCTTTGGATTACAATCTCCTACTTGGTCGGAACTGGTTCTATGCCATGACTGCCATAGCATCTACAGTCTTCCGGATTGTACAATTTCCTCATGAAGGGAAAATTGTCACTATTGATCAATTGGATTACTGTATCCCAGACTCCCATCCGAACTCCGCCAATACCGTTCCGTTATTGGATCAACCACGGTACCGGTTCCAAGACATAGGTGTTGGTCTCATGAAGGATTCATCCCTCATTGGAGTTTTTCCAGAACTGGGAACCCATCTTCAACCAGTCAACATGATTTCATCGCATGTCACCTCGTCCGATGATTCATGGGTGATCCCGAGTCCTACTCAGATCCAAGGCTATGGCAATTCCATGCCTTTGAACAGAAACCTTGCAGCTTATGACGCGATCCAATCAGCCACAGATTGGGTCGACTGTTCTACTGATCACACAGTGGCACAGCTCTCGACTGAAACTCATACACACCCACCATTGTTTGATCCTCTCAACTTGATTTTTCCCACCGACGAATCAATCATAGAGGTTATGTGCGGTAATGAGCCACCATGGGGAGATTTTCATCATCGATCTTCATTCCCCACCATTCAGTCACTTGAGCCTGACACCAAATCCAGTGCTTCACTTGGGATGGTTCAAACCAAGTTCCCCACTTCCCTCGACGAAGTATTTTCTGAAGGCAACTTGGCCAATCTTATGGCAACCACTCCCATCGACATTTCAGTAAAGCCTGGTATCGTGGAAAATGTACACATTGGCAAAACATGTACTCCTCTCGAGACAGAGTTCTATAATGCATACTTTAAAACTTTCCGCGATGTTTTCGCTTGGAGTTATGAAGAGATGCCAGGAATCGACCCGTCGATTGTGATCCACGAAATTCCAACTTTTCCTGGCGCCCGACCTGTTCGGCAAAAGCTTCGACCCGTTCATCCTCGTAAGGCAGCCGCCATTAAAGCAGAAGTTGAAAAACTTTTGCGTGCTGGTTTTATCTATCCTGTCCCATTGACAGAATGTGTATCCAACATCGTCCCTGTAGCCAAGAAACAGGGAACGATCAGAGTCTTTGTTGATTACCGTGATTTGAACAAAGCTTGTCCCAAGGACAACTACCCAACTCCGTTTATCGACCAGATCATCGATAACTGTGCCGGAAGTGTTATTTTTTCATTTATGGATGGCTTTTCTGGCTATAATCAGATCGATATCCTCCCAGCCGACCAGCACAAAACGGCCTTTATCTGCCCTTGGGGGATCTTTGCATATCGGAAGTTACCTTTTGGCCTCAAAAATGCCGGGGCAACTTTCCAACGGGCGATGTCCTACGCATTTCATGACATCAAACATATCGTAGAGCCATATCTCGATGACCTTCCCGCTCATTCTCGAACTCGGGAAGAACATCCAGATCACTTGAGTGCCATTTTCGAAAGGTGTCGGCGCTACAATATACGTTTGAACCCGCATAAGTGCGTTTTCTGTGTAGAAGCCGGAAAACTGCTGGGCTTCATAGTCTCCAAAGATGGGATACGTCTAGATCCCGCAAAGGTAGCAGCTATCATAGCCCTGCCTTCACCTACCAATATTCCAGAACTTCAATGTTTGCAAGGGCATGCAAACTTTCTACGCCGTTTTATCTGTAATCTGTCCGAGATAACAAAAGGCTACATGCGGCTTCTCAAGAAGAATGTTCCCTTCATATGGGATGATGAAGCCCAACGATCCTTTGATAATTTAAAGGCGGCCTTAACCAAAGATCCTGTGATTCAACCCCCCAATTACACACAGGACTACATTCTTTATCTCGCAGCCTCGATTTCCACCATTGGTATGGTGTTAGTCCAGGAAGACCACAACGGCATAGAACATGTGGTGTACTACCTCAGCAAGAGTCTTCTCGACTCTGAAACTCGCAACTCACATGTTGAAAAGCTGGCTCTGGCAACAGTATTTGCTGTCCAGAGACTCCGTCACTACATCTTACTCCGTCGGACCACCGTCATCGCTGATTTCAATCCGATGTACTATATCCTCACACGACAAGTGCTTGGGGGCAAATACTCCCGTTGGATTGTCATCCTTCAAGAGTTTGACTTGGAATTTGTCAAAGCCAAGTCTAAGAAATCTCTGGTCTTCGCTGAGTTAATTTGTCACTTGCCCCGTGCTACTGAGCAATCCGAGCCCATTGATTCTCTTCCCGACGAATCATTGTTCCTCATTAGCACGTCTGATCCGTGGTATGGGGATATTCTCTTATATCTCCAAACCCAACGCTTCCGTCCTGACCTCAACCGCGATGAACGACGACGTATCAGACATCACGCAAAATACTACCTTATAGTAAACGATACTTTGTAGCGGCGTGGTGCCGACACTGTCCTTCGACGCTGTTTGACCTTAGATGAGGCGGAACGCGTTCTCAATGACTGCCACGCTGGAGCATGTGGTGGTCATCTCTCTGGGATGGCTACGGCCCAGAAAATACTGCGAGCAGGATACTTCTGGCCCTCGATTTTCAAAGACTGCATTGAAACAGTCAAGAAGTGTCCGCCATGTCAATTCTTTCATAGCAAAACACGCTCGCATCCTGCTCCACTCCATCCTGTCACTGCCGTCGGCCCCTTCTCCAAATGGGGCATTGATTTTATGCACTGTAATCCCACTTCAGCCGGGGGGCATAGCTATGTCATAGTAGCTGTGGACTATTTTACAAAATGGGCTGAAGCGATGCCTACGTATGCTGAAGACGGCAAAACAGCAGCGCAGTTCATATTCAATCATATCATAGCTAGATTCGATGTCCCACAGTCTATTGTGACCGATCATGGTTCCCATTTTAGGAATCATATGATCGAAGAACTAAGTGCCAAACTGGGTTTTCGCCACGAAAACTCAACCCCGTATTACCCACAAGCTAATGGCCAAGTTGAAGCCATCAATAAGGTCCTGAAACGAATGATTCAGCGCATTGTGGGTACCCAAAAATCCAATTGGCACTCAGCTCTGTTCTCAGCACTATGGGCATACCGAACCTCAGTGAAAAATGCTACTGGGTTCACACCATTTCAATTGGTATACGGCCTGGAAGCCATTCTCCCGATTGAATGTGAAATTCCATCACTCAAGATAGCCATAGAGCTACTTCCACACACTACTTCCGAAGAAGAACGGTTTCTATACCTAGCCAAGCTAGATGAAACCCGCCGCGACGCCGCTTTGGCTAATGAAGCTCACAAAAAACGCGTCAAAGCTCAATACGACAAATCCGTTCAACCTCGGATCTTCAATGAGGGTGACCTCGTACTTACATATGATCAGATGCATGATAAACTTGGAAAAGGTAAGCTTGAATCTATGTGGTACGGCCCCTTCATCATAAAATGTGTCTTAGAAAAAGGAGCCTATGAACTAGTCGACTGTGATGGTACGCCATTGGCACGGCCCCGCAACGGACTATACCTCAAGCGTTTCTACGCGTGAGGTTACCCCACGCGGGTTACTTCTTGTACATAATGTACTTAGTTTGCTTTTTGCTTTATTTTTAGTGTGCGCGTGGATCTTATGTATCTACTCTTACTTTGACTCGTGCCTTTATGCGCAGATGTCTACCTACTTTGGATTCGCTGACGCTGCAAGCCGACATACCCGGAATCTCGCTTCCGCAGCATGGGTGATCTATTCCCCCACTGGCGAGTTGTTTTTTTCAGGAGCCATTTGTTTAGGCCCCGCAACCAACAATATCGCAGAGTACCATGCAGTCATTGGTCTCTTAACAGAGGTTGCCTCACTCGGGATTGACTCCTTATCGGTCTTTTTAGACTCGCAACTCGTGGTTTCACATCTAAACCGTGTTTACACAGTTCGCGATCCTACATTACTTCGTTTATTCCGAAGAGTACGCCTCTTGGAACGGTCATTTAATTTTATCACATATCAACACATACCGAGAGAATTCAATTGTATTGCCGATTCATTGGCTAATTACATTTTGGATTGGCATCTTGCCCATACATAAATACATCATAAAAAATAAAATGCACAAGTCATTGTAAATATTTAGATCATAAATAGGTCCATATCACTGTATATAAAAGTGTTTTTTCCAAAATACATAAAGTTTGTGTCAAAGACAAAATTGGGGATTAAATCCCATATACAAAAATTGGCCCTCAAAGCCTACATATCGTGTACATGCCGCAAAAAGATCGAAAGACCATCTATGGAGATCTAGGGGACCTATCATGTCCCTCATCGGACTCCTCCTGCTGATGGTGGTAACACATCACAGCTCGAACCACCTTGCGAAGAAGTCGACTAATACGTCCAGGTACACCCACAGTATGCCGCTGGAGGTGGTAGGGGACATCATCCATCCGCATAGCAGGGATGCCATGAGTCAATCCCTGCAGGTTCCTCTCAATGTCCCGGACTCCTCCTGCCTCGTCTTCATCTTCTTCTTCGACAGGATCAGCTTGACGATCTACACCGCCACGACGTAGTGGAGAGTATCCAGCTGGCCTCTGTGGTCCACGGTCTGCAACATGCGTGCGAACATACATTAGAAGTCTTTTACACATTCTAAAAAAGTATTAAAAATTGAATATTCAAAAAGAAAAAATACATATCCATGAAGGTCATACCAGATTTGTCCCAGTCATCATCCTCCGGCAAAGCCAAGTCGATATCCTCACGAAAATCTACCCCTGAATAGGGATAGTCGTCGATCATGACTATCTGCTCCTCTAGCCAAGAGAAAAAGTCCTCTCCAAAGGCTAACCGCTGAGGTCCCCCAAGGCATCCAGCGTAGTCACTCCATCGAGCCATCCATGGCTCAGTAGGTGGACGAGGATGCATAGATATCTGTGGACGCAGTAATGGCACCCTTGCCAGGAAGAAAGTGACCAAGATACTCCCATAGCCAAACTGGGTATTTTTCCCGGTTCTACATTTGTGCACCTGTTCCTTCATGTGGGACAACACTGCCTCACACCAGTTGAAGACTGTCCCTCCCATGCACTCTGCTGCGAGATTTACCTGTGTGCGGGTTGCCTGATGTGGGCTCAAGCTTCCTGCTGCACGTGTAATAGTGAATAGCAAGGTTTTAAAAGGAAGATTTGTGACCTCTTTTATGGCCACTTTCCCACTCTTCTTACTCGAACCCGCCTGACAATATCGAGCAATCAAATCATCCGTGCTTGAGTCTGAAGCACTGTACCCGGTAAGATTCGGCCGGGCCCCTCTTTTTGAGAGGCCCGTGAGAAAGTAGATGTCTTCAAGTTGGATTTCAAGCACATGCTCTCCCACTCGGAAAGCTTCGATATCAGGGTCCCACAATTGAACAAGGTGAGTAAGAAGCTTAGGTTGTTGGCGGATCCCTTTGGTCTTGAAAAACTTTAGCAAACCACATTCTCGCAATGCGGTCACGGTTGGTAGGTCATTTTCGGCTGCGAAATCATCCGCTTCATGCTCCCTCTCTTTCCAACTCACCATTTTGCTCCAAATAAGTTGCAAATCCCTGCAAAAGGGCAAACAAAGTAATGAGTAACTATTTAACAACTTACTTCCAGCAAGAAGTTGAGGAAATTTTGATTTTTTGAACTTCATTTTCGCACGTGCCGCGCCTGGAGGACACCTTATCACGCGGCAGTCCACAGTGCCGCGCCTCATTTTAAGGATACAGCGCGGCACTGTTCAACAGTGCCGCGTTTTTCGATAGGGGACCCGCGCGGCAGTACGGCAGGTGATTTTTGCCCAAAAGGGCTTCCCAAAAAATTAAATTTTTCCTGGTGAAAGTAAAAATTTCTTGCATGAAATGAAAGAGGGGATCAAGCACTCTTACCTGGCGCAGACGGCAGTCGAAATGGTGTCCCAGAACTCTCGGTATCGATCCTTGAAATTTTTCTCCAAAATGGGTAAAAATGCCTCCTTTGGGTAAAAATCACAAATGAATAGTAATTTCTATTTTTACCATGCCTTATATAGCATTTTTTCATATTTTTTAATTAATTAATTACTATTTCAAATTAATTAACCCTTATTCATATTGCTAATGCCCGATTTTTGAGCATTTATTGACAGGGCCTACGGTAGAAATGGGATGCATTCATACTGGTATTTGTTCGTAGTTTGACCTTCATATTGAGCCCACTTTATCTTTTTCGTGCTCTGGATTTAAAACTTGAAAAAGATTCCAAGCGCTTTCACACCTGTGTCGTGCTTGTCAAACGCAAGTAAACGGTGTCGAGTACAGTCAACTTTACTCATGCTCGTTAAACGATGAGGAAAGTATTATCCTGGTTGCATTTTATTCTTTTTTCGGACCAGAATAATTTAAAATTTACGAAAAAGACCATAGGAGTCCATAGTTAAGCTCTTTTCAGACTCCTTAAAATTGAAAAGATTGCCAAGTGATCTTGACTCTTTCACACTTGTAAAAGTATTTGAAAGGTCGTCTATTCGGTGATAGGTTACCCCTTTTTCGGCCCGTCTAGACTATTTACGAGAAAGGTATACCTCAGTCAATCTCGGCTGGGAGAGTTCTCTCGGGAATCGTTTTACACTTTTTCGGGATCGAGAGACTAAATTTTACGAAAAAGTACATTATGGAGCTTCCTTTAAGTTTTTTAGGCTCTCTAAATATGAAAAACTACCGAGTTTTCCTTCCGTGGGCTCGTTAAAATATTAACATCGAAGGACCCGCTTTGGGATGAACCCCTCCTTTCTCAGGTTCGTAAAACATGTGAGATTGGACTCATCCGCAAGATGAGCTACACCGAGCATCTGTTATCCTCTTCAAGCTCGTAAAACAAGAAAGAGGTACTCGTCCATCACGTCGGGGAAATATGGGGGAACAAGTCAAGTTTATCTATGGCAGCTTGTCAGTCATTACCTTTGAACATGGCATGTGTCCATCTCTTGTCTATATTTGGGTATCCGTCTTTCATTGAGTCATAGTCATCATCATGGGTCGTCTCCTTGGCCACGAGTCCACTCATCCGGTGTCTATCCTCTATTTATCAGTAATCCCTGCTGCCAAGTATTGTTACATGCCGTTATATGTTCAAAGGGTTGCATTGTATCGAGTCATTCATTGTGTCAGGCCTCCGCTGTGTCAGTACATATTTCATTACTTCATCATCCTATCATATGTGTCGATTTCGTGTCGATGATGTGGGAATCATCATGGCCCACCTTCGACGAGTCTATTCCTGTTGACACCAAATCACTATCCAGGAATTAGACTTAGAAATCAACCATTAGTACCTTGGTACCTGCATGCCTCAATGGCAGGTTTCCTCGTGTTTGACAGTAGGTTCACCTCATTGACCTCTGATCAAGCAATCTCTCGGATGCTCGACATCAACTCATTCATTCGCATTTCGTTGAGATGTACTATTGATACCTTGGGAATCATCGTCATTATTGGTGATCTCCCTCGCATTTGTTAACGGTCCACATCATTGAACGGTAATCAAATGGTTTCTTCCATGTTCGACTCCAACACATTGTAATCACATGGTTAGATTCGTATCTTTATGCGATCGGGTAGAAGACCCTGGGTGCATCACTGTATCTTGACTGCGTCCAGGCTGCGATGGAGATGTCTCTTGTATTGTCACACAGATCCACTTATTGTATTGGTCGTGGCTGTGTCGTTACTGTCTCATGGATCTACGATTGTTCATAGTAGCCATGATATGTCCACAGTTTACATTATCTCAGTACTCATGGATCTGCAATGTATTGGTCGGCAGCCATGCTTTGAGTCATTTGTTTCCGAGCATGGGAATGCCCGCCTCGGTGGTATATCTAACACTTTGTCTCTATTTCAGCTCCGTGTCGCTCTCCTCGATGCTATCTCTGCACATTTTATTCGTAAAGTCTTTCGGCCATCAGTCCCTTCTGACCTCACACTTTAGGGGGCATCTGTTATACCTCTATATTTCACGGTGTCGCATCCCCATCACAAAACAAGTTGACGACACTTTCCCTACTGTTTTGAACCATCCAGAAGAGACAGATGATGAGTCAACCTTGAAGGTAAATCCACCCTGGCAAGTTTTGACCCACCTTGGACTTTATTTTTACACACTACCGCGCCTTGCTATGTTCCCAAAACGCGGCACTAGACACTACCGCGTGCTACTTTTTCCTCAAAGCGCGGCAGTGCCGCGTTCTGCAGACTTTGCAACACGCGGCACTCTTTTAATAGTTTTTTGCCCTTGGGTTGTGGGATCTTGGATTTTCGAAGATAATGGAAGATTGGGTTCCTTGATTCGATCTCAACTCATCTCCTTCGATTAGAAACCCTGATCCACTTATCCCTCCTTAGATCCACTCATCTCTCTTGTTGGTTAACCTCACCATTCACTATAAAAGAGAGGCATGCCATTGGAAAGGGGGAGGACTCTTGAGAGCACCAAACTTATGGTCTTGCAGCATTGTGGAGATAGCTAGAGGAGAAGACACTTGGAGTTGGAGGATTGGCTTGGGCATCAAGCACCCTTTGTAAGTAATCTTCAAGTTGTAATGGAATAACTTGTCTTGTTTTCCCAAATCATTTGTGTTAATCTTGTTTTAATGATATGATTTGTATCTCTCATAGATTTAGATCCTAACTCATGTTTCCAGATTGCTAGAGAATAGTGTATGCTTGTATTTTGGTTCCTCTTTAACAGGTTCATTTGTGAAGACTTGGAGCTTGGAGCAAATATCAAAGACAAGCGTTTGGACATAAGGTCAGTTAAACTCCTTCTATTCTCTTCAGCATTTTAATTCTGAGATGTTTGTTAGATCTAGGGATTCAAGGTTGCATTTGTTTCGTTTTGTTCTTAGCCTAGAGTTAGTCTAAGTCTGCTTTAGCCTAAGGGAATTTTGACTTATCCGTAGGGCAGAATTCCACATAACACCATCAATGTCCACAATTACCCACATTACAAAAGCACATGCAAATGCTTGACGACGACCCCAACATCCCGGTTGTCCAGCTGGACCCTACCCCTAAGCCTTGTGATAAATCACTGCATACCAACCACCCTTATGCAACATGCGGTATTTATGGCCATTACTCACATCATTGTCCTGATCTCCTAGATTACAGAGCGGCTCTCTACGAGATGAATAACTTGGACCTAAAGATGGCTCCCCCCGCCATTGAGGAGATCCACCCCCCAGTATGCCTGCCAACCGGAGAGATTAATACCATTTATATGATCTCTTCTACTAGCACTCCCTCGTCAACCGATTTGACAACCCAAAGTTTCCACAATGATGAGGAGATTCTAGAGGCTCTTACTGCCCCTGATTACCCCTAGGAGGATATGCACCATCATTCCTATTTCCTCTCAGAAGAGTCCTCCCCCACCATCGCCACCCAATTTTCGGTTGAGTCCAAAGTTTTCTTCCCCACCAAAGTCGACTAGTTTAAAGACCCCATTCCTGCCCCCGACGCCTTCGAGGAAGGTAACATGGCCAATATCTCACCCACAATCCACATTGATATCTTTGCCCCAACTGGCGCTCCTAAAAATATGCTAAGATAGAAAATATCATCATTTCATTTCATTTCACAACAATAGTTCATTTCATTTCACAACAATAGCATATACAGGATCACCAAAGAAACAACAAGCACAGCATAAATACAAGAGACACGGATTTATCCTGGGAAACCCTCATGGGGTAGAAAACCCAGCAAAGCTTCCTCAATATAGATGACCAGCAATATACAAAGATGAAACCAAAGACATGATCTCCTCCTCCTCCATAGAAGACCTCTTTCTCACAAGTGCGCTACATTCCAAGCGAGGGAAGTGTGTCAAATGAGGAACACACCCCCCTCTATATATACACATCTCCGACTTGTACTTTATATTAACTAGGTCGGCCCCAAATTTACCACTAGGTTAAACACCCCATTACAATTGACTGGGCCGACCCCACTAGGATGGTCTAATAACCCTTTGACCCACATAACACATACAGGGCTGACCCCCACTAGGGAAGTCTAATAACCCAAGTTACCACAATCCAACGGAGGAATGAACATCTTGGCATATACAATATGATCTTCACAGAGGAATGAAACATCTCCGGAATAATAAAGTACAAATATAATATTCTTAGAAGTTACAATATTCAACACTCCCCCTTAATGAGAAGGATATTATAACAAAATCTGCAAGAGCAAGGAGTCATCGACTACATCATACATGATACATCTATAAATCATTGGGATCTTTCTCAACATCATCAGTAACTCAACCAGTTACTGGAATATCTTCAATACTGGAACATCAACATCTTCAGTATTGAGTCTTCTGCAGTACCTGAACAGCTATAGCATCATCATCATCTGGATCCTCACAATCAACAGCATAATCGTCACACGATCATCAACATCGTCATCATACGATCATACAAATCATCATCATACGATCATCAACATCGTCATCACATCATCTCGATCTACAACATCTTGATCATCATGATCTACAGCATCTGGATCATCTCAAACTACAACATATGGATCATCATCTAGATCTACAGCATCTGGATCATCATCTCGATCTACATGATCAGTAACATCGTCATCTAGATCAACACGATCAGCAGCATCGTCATCTAGATCATCAGTATTAGTATCCACACCAATACAAGTATACACATCATCAATACAAGTATCAATACAAGTATACATAAAAGTATCCTCATCAATACAAGTATCAATACATCAATACAAGTATCCTCATCAATACAAGTATCCTCATCAGTCAAGTATACATAATAGCAGCATACCCTGCAACACACACGATCATATTACAGGATGATCAATCCCGCTCTCTTTAGGACATAGGTCCATGGATGATACAATCCTATCATGTACCTTTTCAACCGAGGTTTAGGGACGATCTAGTCCTATCATGTACCTTTTGAACCGAGGTCTAGGGATGTTGCAGTCCTATCATGTACCTTTTGAATCAAGGTCCAGGGACGCTACAGTCCTATCATCAATTCTCAGAGACAAATGTCTATGGATCAATTCTAGGACCAAAGTCTAGGGAAGATAAAATCCCCTACCTATTCATTCAGGACTTCATTCTCGGATACCTAGTCTATGGCTCAATTCTGGGACCGAAGTCCGGGGAAGATACAATCCCCTGCCTGTTCATTCAGGACTTCATTCTTGGAGACCCAGTCTATGGCTCAATTCTGGGAGCGAAGTGCGGGGAAGATACAATCCCCTGCCTATTCATTCAGGACTTCATTCTCGGAGACCCAGTCTACGGCTCAGTTCTGGGACCGAAGTCCGGGGAAGACACAATCCCCTACCTATTCATTCAGGACTTCATTCTTGGAGACATCTTGTCTACAGATCAATTCTGGGACCGAAGTCCGGGGAAGATACAATCCCCACCTGTCCACCAAGGACTTCATTTTCGGAGACATCTGTCTATGGATCAATTCTGGGACTGAAGTCTTGGGAAGATACAATCCCCACTTGTCCACTCAAGACTTTATTCTTGGAGACATCTCTCTACGGATCAATTATGGGACTGAAGTCCGGGGAAGATACAATCCCCACATGTCCACCAAGGATTTCATTTTTGGAGACATCTATCTACGGCTCACTTTAGGACTGAATTCCAAGGATGATCCAATCCCATCCTGTCCACTAGGGACTTCATTTTCAAAGAGATATGTCTACGGCTCTCTTGAGTATTGAAGTCCAAGGATGATCAATCCCCACTTTTCCATTAAGGACTTCATTCTCGAAGACATACATCTACGACTCTCTTTAGGACTGAAGTCCAGGGATGATCCAATCCCCACTTGTCCACTAAGGACTTCATTCTCGAAGACAACTGTCTACGGATCAATTTAGAACCTATGTTCAAGGATGATGCAATCCCTCTTCTTTCTCGGAGACATCTGTCTATGGATCCTTTAGAACATATGTTCAAGGGTGATGTAATCCCCTTTTCAACTTAGACCCTGTCTAAGGACCATCCACCAACCTCTCTATCAGCATCACCAATATATGTATCCACATCATTGACCTCAGTGTTGATGTAGGAAATCTCATCATAAGTGACCACATCACAGCAAGGAATATATCTAGCCTGGTATTCTTCAGATACATCAACGACCCAATAATATGTCTGTACAGAGTCACATCAACTAACTATGAGGAGTTATCAGCTAACAAATTCAAGCTGAAACCCATGAGAGTGGCCATGGCTTCACATTCCAACATATCAATTCTTCTCAAGATTTCCACAACATACTTTCCCTAGTTGAGAAAGATTCCTTCTGAGGCTTTTCATTCTTCTGGAAATGCATCAATCCAAGATCATTCATCTCGAACTCTGTAGCTAGCTTCTTCTTTCTTTCCATGATCCATTTCTCATTCCCTGTCAGAAAGAGATCATTTACATATAATAATAGTATGATCCATAACCTTAAGGTAAAGGCTAGGAACAACTTTACTTCTGGTAAGAAACTGTCAATTCTTCCTCTATGACTAAACATCATTAACACTCTGCATTGAGTGATCTTCTGCAAATCTATCTATTCCATCTCTCGTCATATGGGTCTACGGATATGAGCCTGGAGATCATTCGAACTATGTGGTGAGTTCCTTCTTGGATCCATGTCATCTGTATATAGAAACCATATTCTACCTTGTAGCAAAGGTTTAGATCCACATCATCCATGGTGATCATTAAGCTCATTAATTTACTATCGATCGTGGGTACCCGAACAGAGCTTTCTTCAATTGAATCCTTGATTCCCACTTCTTCTTCAATTACATCATTAAGATAATGGTCTTATCTAGCCACTTGGAGCAAACATCTCGTCATGATTCTCTTCCTCTTTCTAGGAGAATCTTCTAGCCACGAGCCTTCTATATTATGTTTGATTTTCATATCTTCTTGTTGAACATCCATCACTTGTTCGGTGTTCATCATTCTTCATGATCTTTCCTACAAATCAAAATTAAGTACATGATTAGTAATACTTCATAATCATCAAATCATGTTGACACGTTAACCTATTATGCATACAGATATGATTTACATAGTTATGCTACTATCTTGACCAATACTTTGGTAAAACACTTTTCCATATCATGTATGCATATAGTGGCTATCTAGATGCCTTCCATCTCTACCAAAACATACTATCGAGAGTGTGCACAGCTCTCAGCATGTCAGCAAATAGGTTTCATTCTAGACAAGCAACAATGGAATGTTTGTCCAACTTACCAATCATATGCATATTAGTAGTATACTGTTCAGTGCTATATGAATGTTTACACTCAGCATGATATATTCTAGGAATACAAATATGCATACAATTATTACAAGCAATATCATTTACTATTTCAGAGATTCAAATAACAACTTAAAGACTTATCTTTTATGTTTGTGTGGTTGCCTCCCGCTTGATCTTCTATATGCCTTTTGAACTTCTATTCATTTTGTACCACTTTGCATGCCCAAGTGTGCAGTAGTGTCATCCTCATGATCTCATACACAAACATACATTCATTAGTATATTCTCAACATTATAATTCTAAATAATCTTGAATATGTATAGTCATGATCATAAACATTAGTATTCAAGGTTGCAGGGAAGTCTTCTTTTACTCATGCATATTCTTGTTTGATCATAGGACTCTTCTGGTTAGTTAAATCATCAATCAAGATAAGAGACATAATATGTATAAACCCTTGATCACTAACTTTATGAATAAGCATAACCAATCATACCAATTATACTTATATAAGGGATCCTAACAAAAGGTAAGATTCCAACTTGACATAGGAAAACATACCTGGATTAGTATACCTGCTTAGTTATGTCTAACATACCTAATCAATATCTTCTTTGTTCTCTTCAATGATTTAGAGATCCTGTGCTGGAACCTGCATATCTCATAGGTTAAGCATAATAGAACAAATTCCTACATACCTCGTAAGTAGAACTTCTATGTGATCAAATATTATGGAGGAGTCTTTGTCTTCATGTTGTCATGGTCATGGAACTTGATTTGTCTTCCGTGATGTACCTGTATCTTGTTAGTAGACAACATGAACCTCATACAACCCCACAGTGCATTAGTACAATCATATAACCCTAATCAACAAATTTCTTCTATCATTCACATTCATACTTTTATTAGGGTGATACGACAATTCTAACATTGTACTAACCTAAATAATATGAAGCCAAACATATTATGAACTTAAACAAGAATCAGATTTTAAGACATACCTATATCTCCTTAAGTCATACCTGTCGAGACTTCTTGTAGTCTTCTTATGTAAGGCCTTAGCCTCAACTCCCCCTGAAATTGGATCTGGAGCTCGATTGGGGTTTGTTAGAGAAACCCTAAAAATTCAATCTTTGACTTTCATACTTCTGAATGGATGGAAGGATGTGTCTTGCTGAGCTGATCAAACTTGCATACTTCAATTTTGAAATCTCCAAAATTTGACCCCTCAAAAATTGCCTTTGAAACTTTTGGATCTTCTGGACAGGATCCCAAACCAGGGTTTGATGGAGCCCACCCTTCTGCCTAATCAGAAGGTTTGATCCAAGGCTCTAAACTATTATTTTTCTGAGGAGCTTCCAGCCGTGGTCACAGACTTCAAAAATTCCAACTTTTGCTGAAGCCCTAATTTTCCATCTTTCCGATCAAAATCCCCAACTGGGGTTTGATCAAGCCTGGTCTTCTACTCAACAAAAAAATTCGATCTTGGTCTCTAAGTTTCAATTTTCCTGAGTAGCATTCAGCCGTGGACTCCGATTCCAAAAATTCCAACTTTCTTCGAAACCCTAAATTCCGGAAGCCATGAATGAAGGTGCTCCGAAAATAATTATGTTTTGACAGAAATATGTACCTGATTGTTTCTAATGTAACTCTGAACTTTTCGATCCACAAGGTCTGAAAATTTTTTTTGCGGTAGCGTGACCTGTCATCTTTCCATTCTGACAGGTCTGACCTCAATTGGATTTTCTGAGAGATATTTATGCTAAGTGTCGCAACGTGACCTGCTATGGGTTAAAATAGGAGAGCTAACTTGTACAGTGTGAAACGTATCACTGGTTCAACTTCGGCCTCTAAATTTTTTTTTTGAGATAGTACATTCTATGTACTACATGTCACATTTTATGAAATTTCATTTGGAGCTTCCTAACCCAAGTTATGACCTTTTTTCCTAGGTCACCTGATTTTGACTGAGATCTGGAAGAGGCAGAAATCCTAACTTGTACTGATAATAACTCACAAACTACAACGAATCTGAGCATTTCCTTTGGACACAAGCTACCTGGGGATGTTATCTATGACTGGTAAAGGTTTCAGATCTTGAACCTATTCCAAAATGTATTTATAGTGAAAGTTCCACGATGACTGGTTTTTTCTATACAAAACCCTAACCTTCAAATTGTCGCAAGTGAAGCAAGTGTCATAAGTGCCATACATTTCCTTCCTTCAGGTTAGCTCTGATACCATATTATGATTCAATATGCTAATACAGAAAATATCAGCATTTCATTTCATTTCACAACAATAGCATATACAGGATCACTAAAGAAACAACAAGCACAACATAAATACAAGAGACACAGATTTATCCTGGGAAATCCTCATGGGGTAGAAAACCCAGCAAAGCTTCCTCAATATAGATGACCAGCAATATACAAAGATGCAAACCAAAGACATGATCTCATCCTCCTCCATAGCAGACCTCTCTCTCACAAGTGCGCTACATTCCAAGCGAGGGAAGTTTTTCAAATGAGGAACACACCTCCTCTATATATACACATCTCCGACTTGTACTTTATATTTACTAGGTTGGCCCCAACTTTACCACTAGGTTAAACACTCCATTACAACTGACTGGGCCAACCCCACTAGGGTGGTATAATAACCCTTTGACCCACATACCACATATAGGGCCGACCCCCACAAGGGAAGTCTAATAACCCAAGTTACCACAATCTGATGGAGGAATGAACATCTCCGGATATACAATAAGATCTTTATGGAGGAATGAAACATCTCCGAAATAATAAAGTACAAATATAATATTCTTAGAAGTTGCAATATTCAACACATCCATGGGCATATTAGGTATGCGAAGTGGTTGATCAGTTCGGAGGGAACTCAAAGATGGATCGGTAGGTGTGGCCTCAGGGGGTGAGCTGTATTGATTTCAACGGGTTTGAATATTGACATCATTTGATGACATCATTAGCAAATGGTGAGTGTTGGACTCTGTATGTTGGTAATCGACTGTCGCATAGGTAATTTTCTGCTATGTTGCAGCGGATCCTTTAGGGGGATCATTTGGAGGAGTGTTTACCACGCCTTGGTTAGATAGAGTATTTTGCAATATCATAGGTTGTGGCTGAGGAGGTGGTGCTAGCTATGCAGCATGTCCTTGTCGTTGGGCATCGTCGGTCCAGAGTTGATGCGCTCGGTCCACATGGGGGAAATTGTGCATGTAATGGCTGTAGACTCCACATATGGAACACGGGTGGTTTGTTAAAAAATTAGGGTTTTTTCCCTGTTTTGGTGGGCAATCAGGGTTTTCATTTGCAGGGGCAGCGTTATTGTTATTGGGAGGATTAGGTGGTTGTCCTCCTTGGTTTTGTTGTTGGTTATTTCCGCAGTTTCTTCCTCTTCCGCGATTCTGTTGACCTCCTTGATTACGCTGGTTGTTCTAGTTTTGAGGTTGGTTTTGTTGTGAGTATACATGCCCTTGGGCAGTAGGTGGGTTTTGAGGTCGTGCAGGCTCTGGAGTAGGCTACGGTGGATAGTAAGCGGGAGGGTTCTGAGGTGGACCTAGTGTTTGTTGCAATTGTGGGTAACGTTGAACTACTTGAAGTGTTGGAGCATGAGGTGCTGCCTGTTGAGGATAATAAGCCAATTGGGCTTGTGGGTGAACCGGAGTCTGATGGGCCTGCTGGTTATAATATGGAGGTGGTGCATAAGCTGATGGTGCTTTCCCATAACACTGTGGTGGACATGAAGGTCCATGAATGTGGTGGGTGTGTATTACTGGAGCACACGAAGTTGTAGCTCCAGAATGAGATGTAGCCCTAGAAAGGTCTAGGGCGTTGTTTGTGCTTGTCATGGTGAAAGGTTTGTTTTGTGCCATAACCTAGCCAATGATATCGTTGGTGGCATGGGATGCCCTAGGTGCGTCGCTCCAGGATGGATCACCGCAAGGGGCGTCGAGTAAGATTGTGTATAGATATCTAGACAGGGCATATATGAGGTCGAAATGCTAAGCTTTTAATATGGATTCTTCTTCCGACTGGGGTCATTCAAAAGCTACATCCTTGGTTATGAGAGGGAGGAGTGATTTGAGGAACCAATCCAAGAAGATACGATCGTCAAGCTTTATCTTGCAGAGACTACGACACTTACGCCACTCATGGATATGATCGGTGATGTGTGTAGCAGTGTTCTGTCTACAAGATAGCAGTATTTCCACTCCTACATCATAGCGTATAGGTAGTTGAAAGAACTGAAGGAAAGTTGAGGCGAGGGATGTAAACATGGGGCGTGTCCCATGTGGCTGCTCAATGTACCATTTGGCTGCAGATCCAGTGAAAGTTCTTTGTAAAAGTCAGAGTCGAATAAAATCATCTACTATGGATTTTGAGGAACAGCATAGGTGAAATGACATGATATGGTTTTGGGGGTCTTCCCCAACCTTTCCTTCAAATTTTGGGATCATTTGTTAGCCTAGCCAAGTCTGTTAGGTTAAGGCTAGCCATAAATGGCAGACTGGCAGAGGGGTATGATGTTGTCATGGGGGCATAAGTGCTAGTGGTGGCCTTATGTATTAGGCCATTGCCCCCTAGGGGGGTATTTTTCATGGGAGGTATGTGCCCTCCACCCATAAGAGTTTGGGAGGGGCCCGCGCCACCAAGTGCAACGAGGGTCACAAATGGGTTGGGAAGATGTCCAAGAGGTGTTGGAATCTGAGTGGTAGCGGGGATAGTAGGTATAGTTTCCATAGGGGGCATGCTTAAGTTAGGTGGGGGTCCTGTATTGGGAAGGGGTCCCATGGTAGGCATACATAATGTAGTTGTAGGTCCCATATTAGGAATCCTTAAAGGAAGTGTGGTAGTTGTGGCTACCATGGTGGTCATTGTGGTGGCGGGGGTGGATGATGTTCCAGCAACATCCCGTGTGAAAAAGTTATCGTAATGTGAACCAGCCATGGGGCTAGTGGGTGTGGTGTATCTGGGATTTTCGGATTTTGCCTCAGAATCAGATGTGAAATGAGGCACGTCAGAATTGGATGACAGGGCTCTATTCCGATGACATGTGGAGTGAAGGGAACCATACTGCCGGGGGTCTCCCTAGAAGCACCGAGTACATCTTGGAGAATAAATGGTGACAGTTTGTGAAAAAACTATTAGGTGGTAGTCAGTGGAAATCTCTAAAGACCTACTGCAACCGTGCGTGCAAGAGGGGAACGTAAAAAATAAATGGCACTCAGGCCAAAAACCAACCTCAAAACACTTACTATAACAGCTCTGCTATAGTAAGTGAAGTAATAAAAAAATGTGGTCAGAGAACCAACATGCAAACAACTCCTAGAAATAGAAAAAGTGTACTGTATGACCAAAGGGAGGTAATAGAGCATGCAAACACCTAACTAACAAGTATTATGACTCGACAAGGTATATCCTCTGCAAGGTGATGAAATCCAAGTCAGACAATATAATTTGTAGAATCAAAGGCTAGATATCCCCTTACCGGGAGGGACACCGGGTAGACAATCTTATAAGTTTGGCCACTAAGATACCCCATTCATGACACATTCGGTTGGGTGAATCTGCAGTTTGGTTCTATCGCCGTTGTACTCCCATGAGGGTGGTAAAACGAGAACTACGAAAGGTATCCTTTGGTTATTGAATGGATTGCGGTATTCCGCTCAGGTTTTTGGAACCAGTCTGGATACTTCAACCCTCCTAAGGGAGAGGCCTTCCCGATAAATTGGTGTTAAACCATGTCAACAAATAATAAGGGATTTTGGTACCCTAAATGTCAATCACTATGTCTCAATATGAAAAATGAGTCAGGGGTGTTATTTGGATACTTATCCCTTCAGTCCTACCTAGCTACAAAATTCTTTTTGTGTTCCCAAGTGGGGTTAGAATGTTGGTTGAGTTAAGGTAATTTTGTAAGGCTCGAAATTATTGTGACAGATTGTGTGTTGGTGTGGGTGTATCCCAAAACAATTTGCCTCGCATGGGCGATTTAATCACAAACTAAAATAAGGATTTTAATTTGTGAAAGAATAAAAGACGTTTCAAATGTAAATGCTTTAATAATCTTTTCAAAAAATATGGATTCTTTAAAAAGTTTTGTAAGATAAAGCAAAAAACATATGTAAAAATAAATGGATTTCTAAAGTCTTTCTTGGGCAAAATATTGAGCAATTTTAGAAATATGGTTTTAACCTTGCAATGTATGAAACTTACCACATGATAAATACTTAAAAAATATTTCTTTCAATTAACTGAAAATTTTCAAAAAGATAAGTGAAGCATATAACCGAATATCAAATAATAATGTTGCAATAATGACACAGTGGCTGTAAAAAATTGCAGAAATTAACACTGAAAAAATGGGGTGATTGGGAGATTTTTTTTTGGAAAAATCGGCTGAACCGAAACAGGAAATATCCTAGCTGTCAGGTCAAATCCCACGATGAGCCGCGCAGAGATGTGGGCGAAAGCCACGATGTGAATCATAGCATAGTGGTCAAAAGTCGCGATGATCCACGCAGAAAAATGCCAAACAGTCGCGATGGACCGCACGGGGAAAGGTCGCTTAGCCGCGGTTGGCCGCGCAGAAAAAAAGTCAAAAAGTCACGATGTGCTGCGCGGAAAAAAGGCTCACAATCACAATGAACCGTGCGATTGTGGATGCCGAAATTAACGATGTACAAACAGAAATCGGCCAGTGAAAAATGAACCCAAAAATTGAAATTTTGGGCTATTTTCGAGTTGCAGAAAGGGCCAATGGCTAGGGACGCTATCAAGACGCTGACTAGTATGGCAGATCTACAATTTTAAATGGGAAAAATGACTAAAATAAAGATATAAAGCAAAAAATTTAAATTCAAAAACTAGCAAAGTCGCCAAAAACTATTGCTTTGTTTTTCAACCAAGCATGTGCAAGGATGCACTTGCTAACTAGTAGCAGCAGTTTCAAATAAAGCAATGTAAATAAGAAAATATAAACTGTAGATTAATGGCAGTAAATAGTAAAATAAAGAATTCTAGATTGATAACAATAAACAATTCATAAGCATGTAAATAAAAATTAAAACTTTTGCATTACCTCAAATGGTGAGGATGGTGAGTTTTGAGCAACTGCAAGGTTGAGGTGCTCCAATGTCCAATGGTCTCTTCTTCTCCAATGCTTCAATGGTTAGGCAAATCTCAAAAGATGGGAAAAGCTCGAGATGGATTTTGGCAGCATGAGGATAGGATGAAATATGGATGAAAAGTGTGGAGCCCCTATCACCTTTTTATAGTTTTTGGTGATGGGGAATACCATTGTAGTTTTAAGGAAACCAATGGTATTAACTTACATGGTTTAGGTCTCTTTTTCCCTCTTTTTCCTTTTTTGAATATTTTTTATATTTTTATTCCCTTTTAATATTTTTGGGGAATTTTGGACCCTTTTTTAGGGTTTTTGTGTTTTTTGAGGAAAAATATATATTTTGAGGGGAAAAAGGTGTATTATGGTCTTTTTGGTGACATTTTGCTGGTTTTAGAGGCTCAAATGGTGGAAAAAGTGGGCAAATGGGTCATGTGAATAAGGGAATGAGCTAGTGAGCACTTTTTGGGTGTTAACAGATTGCCCCCTGATGTGTGAGGTCTGGATCTCATCGTATGGCCGATAGACATCATAGTTCTTGTCTTTTTCCTGGGGTTTGGAGAAGAGAAGAGACCGATTTGAGACTGGAACAACGACCCCTTGGAAGCTGCAAAAACTGAAAAAATACATGGCCTCAAAATGAATGAGGAATAATCTCTGATTATGGACGAGGTGGGCACACCCATGCTTGTATCAAGAGATATACATAACAATTAGGCCCAAGAAGGGGGACCTAAATAATACATAAAAAACTTTTGTTACATCATAATGGTCCAGAGGCGACATAATGCCGGGATGTACTCATGGTCATACCATGACTAATCTCAATAACTGATACATTGGAAAAGAGAAACAACCATTCTGAATAAGGTTTCAAAAAGGTTGATGAACTGTTGGAGCTGAAGGTGTCCAACATCTGTAAGGACTCAATGACTGTGAGCCAACTTCTGAGGAATTTATGTAACTGTATACTTGAGGGAGTATAAAACTAGGGTATATCTTGAAAACTGTCACTGAGCGTAACCCAGATATCCATAGGAATGTGTAACTGGTTGTTTTTTCACTTAGACTCTCAAATGTGGTAGAGTCAGGTGATATCCGGGGTCTTCAACAAATAACTGAAGGGACTAATACCCTGTACGAGTCTCAACGATACGATCAAGGTGTTGAAGTTGAGCATGTGAGAAACAATCATTTGGAGAGGCACTGAGGACTCCTTTCAAAATGATCCGTAGGAACTCATCACTAATGGTGATGAGTCCAAGGCACAGGGACCTCTGGTGTTAACAGAGAGAGTGATTGGAGGTAAGGTGTCTAGAGAGAGATAGATTGTAGGTCAGGGGTTTAGAGAGAGAGGGAGATTGGGGGTTAGGGGTTTAGAGAGAGAGAGAGAGAGAGATTGGGGGTTAGGGTTTTAGAGAGATATAGATAGATATTGGTTGTTAGGGGTTTAGAGAGAGATTGGGTGTTAGGGGTCTAGAGAGATAGAGTGAGATATATAGATAGAGATTGGTGGTTAGGTATTTAGAGAGAGATAGAGGGAGATATTGAGGGTTAGGGTTAGAGAGAGTGATAGATTTTTTTTAGGGGTTTAGAGAGACAGATTGGGTCTTAGGGTTTTAGAGAGAGATAGACAGAGAGAGAGGTTGAGGGTTGATGGTTTTGAGAGAGAGATGTTGGATGTAAGGGGTCTAGAGAGAGAGAGACGGGGAGAGATTGAGTTTATGGGTTTAGAGATAGATAGATATATATATATAGAGAGAGACAGAGAGAGAGATAAATTTTAGTGGTTAGGGTTTAGGGGGATGAGAGAGAGCGAGAGAGAGAGAGAGATTTTAGTGGTTAGGGTTTAGGGGGATGAGAGAGAGAGAGAGAGAGAGAGAGAGAGAGATTGGGGGTTTGCGATTTAGATAAAGAGAGAGATTGGAGGTTAGGTGTTTAGAGAGAGAGATATTGAGGGTCAAGTGTTTAGAGAAAGAGAGATATTAGGGGTTAGGGTTTTAGAGAGAGATATTAGGGTTAGGGGTTTAGATAGATATAAATATAGTGAGAGAGATTGGGAGTTATGGGTTCAGAGAGAGAGAGAGTGATTAGGGGTTAGGGGTCTAGGTAGAGAGGTTGGGTGTTAGGTTTTTAGGGTGAGAGAGATATGGCGCTAGGGTCTTAGAAAGAGAGAGAAAGAAAGGAGATATAGAATGAGAGAATGGATGTTAGGGTTTTAGAGATAGAGAGATTGGGGGTTAGGGGTTTAGAGAGAGAGAGAGAGATATTAGGGGTTAGGGGTTGAGAGAGAGAGAGACAGATTCAAGGATAGCGGTTTAGAGAGAGAGAGAGATTGGGCGCTATATGTTTAGAGAGAGATATATATATTTGGGTTATATGTTTAGAGAGAGAGAAAGAGATTGGGGGTTCGTGATTTAGAGATAGAGAGAGAGAGAGAGATTGGAGGTTATAGGTTTAGAGAGAGAGAGTGGAGGTTAGGGTTTTAAAGAGAGAGAGACAGAAAGGGAGAGATATGGGGTTAAGGGTTTAAAGAGAGAGAGATTGGCGGATAGGGACTTATAGGGAGATAAACATATTTGGGGTTAAAAGTTTAAAGATACAGATAGATAGAGTGAGAGAGAGTTTTGTGGTTATGGGTTTAGAGAGAGAGGGTTATGGAGAGAAAGAGAGAGAGGTTTGGGGTTTGGAGATAGAGAGAGATTGTAAGTTAAGGGTTTAGAGAGGCAAAGACAGATTGGTGGTTAGGAGTTTAGTGAAAGAAAGATTGGGGGTTATGGGTTTAGATTTCCAGAGATAGGCTTAGGCGTTTAGAGAGAGAGAGAGAGGGGGGGCTAGGAGTTTAGAGAGGGAGAGAGAGATTTGAATTTAGGTCCTCAGTGAGAGAGAGAGAGAGATTGCAAGTTAGGTGATTAGATAGAGAGAGATTGGGGGTTAAGGGCTTAGAGAGAGAGATTAGGGGCTAGATGATTAGAGAGAGAGAGATAGATTGGGGGTTAGAGGTTTAGATAGAGAGAGAGAGATTACGAGTTAGGGGTTTTGAGAGAGAGAGAGATACTTGGGGTAAGGGGTTTAGAGATAAAGCGATTAGGGGTTTAGAGAGAGAGAGAGAGAGATTGGCGGTTGGAGGTTTATATATATAAAGAGAGAGAGAGGAGTTCAGAGAGGGAGAGAGAGATTTATTAGAGGCTATGGGTTTAGAGAGAGAGAGAGGGAGACAAAGATAGAGAGAAAGAGATATTGAGGGTTAGGGCTTTAGAGAGAGAGAGAGAGAAATTGGGTGTAATGGGATTAGAGAGATAATGATATATATAAAGAGAGATATTGGTGGTTAGGGATTTAGAAAGATTAATATTGGGGGTTATATATATATAGAGAGAGAGAGAGAGAGGTTATCGGTATAAAGCTATAGAGAGGGATAGAGAGGTTGGAGGTAAGGTGTCTAGAGAGAGAGAGTGCTAGAGAGAGATTGGGGGTAGAGGTGTAGAGAGAGGATAGAGATTGGTTGTTATGGGTTTAAAGAGAGAGAGATTGGGTGTTAGGGGTTTAGCGAGATAGAGTGACATATAGAGATATAGATTGGTGGTTAGGGATTTAGTGTGTGTGTGTGTGAGAGAGAGAGAGAGAGAAATATTGGGGGTTAGGGGTAGCGAGAGAGAGAGAGAGAGGGATTGCTTTAGGGGTTTAGATAGACGGATTGGGGGTTAGGGTTCTAGCGAGAGATAAACAAAGATAGAGAGAGAGAGAGAGAGAGAGAGAGAGATTGAGGGTTAATGGTTTAGCAAGAGATATATTGGGGGCAAGGGGTCTAGATATAGAGAGATAAAGAGAGATAAAAAGAGAGAAATATTTTGGTGGTTAGGGTTTAGGGGTTGAGAGAGAGAGAGATAAAGAGAGAGAGATTGGGGATTTGAGATTTATATAGATAGAGAGATTTGAGGTTAGGTTTTTAGAGAGAGAATATTTAGGGTTAGGCGTTTAGAGAAAGAGAGAGATTAGGGGTTAGGGATTCAAAGAGAGAGAGAGAATGGGGATAGGGGTTTAGGTAGATATAAATACAATGAGAGAGATTAGGGGTGAGGGGTTTGCACAGAGAGAGAGAGAGAGAGAGAGAGAGAGATTAGGGGTTTAGAGAGAGAGGTTGGGTGTTAGGTTTTTAGGGAAAGAGAAAGAAGGAAAGAGAGAATATTTAGAATGAGAGATAATGGATGTTAGGGTTCTAGAGATAGATAGATTGAGGGATAGGGTTTAGAGAGAGAGAGATTGGGGGTTAGGGGTTTTTAAAAAGAGAGAGATATTGGGGGTTAGATGTTTAGAGGGAGAGAGATTGCGGTTTAGGGGTTTAGAGAGAGAGAGAGATTGGAGGTTATAGGTTTAGAGAGAGAGATTGAAGGTTAGGGTTTTAGAGAGAGAGAGATAGAAAGGGGGGTATTTGGAGCTAGGAGTTTATAGATAGAGATAGATTAGGGGATAGGGATTTATAGAGATATAAAGAGATTTGGGGTTAGGAGTTTAGAGATTGAGAGAGATTGAGAGAGAGATTTTTGGTTAGGGGTTTAGAAAGAGAGATAGATTGGGGGTTATGGAGAGAGATAGATAGGTTAGGGGTTTGGAGATAGAAAGAGATTAGATTGGAGGTTATAGGTTTAGAAAGAGAGAGAATGGAGGTTAGGGTTTGAGAGAGAGAGATAGATAGAAAGGGGAAGATTTTGGGGTAGGGGTTTTGAGATAGATAGATAGATTGGGAGATAGGGATTTATAGAGAGATAAAGGGATTTGGGGTTAGGAGTTTAGAGAGAGAGAGATGTTAGGGGTTTGAAGATAGAGAGAGATTGTAGGTTAGGGGCTTAGAGAGGTAGAGAGAGATTGGAGGTTATGAGTTTAAACAAAGAGATATTGGGGGTTAATAGGGGTCTAGAGATAGTTAGATATCACAGGGAGAGTATGGATGGCTAGAGAGGAGGGAGGGGTAGGTGGTTGTAGAGTGGGGTTTTGGATAGAGAGAGAGAGAGAGAGAGAGAGAGAGAGAGAGAGAGAGAGAGAGAGATTGGTTGTTAGGGGTTAAGAGAGAGAGAAAGAGATTGCGGGTTTGGTGATTAGATAGAGAGAGATATAGAAAGACAAAGATTGAGGGTTAGGGGCTTAGAAAGATAGAGATTGGGGCTAGAGGTTTAGAGAGAGATAGAGAGATTGGGGGTTAGGGGTTTAGAGAGAGAGCGAGAAAGAGAGAGATATTAGTGGTTAGGGGTTTAAAGAGAGAGAGACTTGAGGTAAGTGGTTTAGAGAGAAATATATCAGGGGTTAGGGGTGTAGAGAGAGAGATAGAGAGATTGGGGATTAGCCGTTGAAAGAGAGAGAGAGAGATTGGGGGTTAGAGGTTTATATAAATAATTAGAGTGAGGTGTTTATAGAGAGAGAGGGAGAGTTATTGAAGGCTAGGGTTTTAGAGAGAGGGAGAGAGGGAGAGAAATCAGTTGGGTGTTAGGGGTTTAGAGAGAGAGAGAGAGAGAGAGATAGAAAAATTGACATTTGGAGTTATGGGTTTAGAGAGAGATTGAAGGTTAGGGGTTTGGAGAGAGAGAGAGAGAGAGAGAGAGAGATTGGAGGTTGGGATTTTAAAGAGAGAGGTATTGGGGTTTAATAGGTGTTTAGAGATAATTAGATATCGCAGGGAGAGTATGGATGGCTAGAGAGGGTGGAGGGGTAGCTGCTTGAGCAGTGGGGTTTTGGAGAGAGAGAGAGAGAGAGAGATATTGGGTTTTAGGGGTTTAGAGAGATAGATATATATATATAAAGAGGGATATTGTTGGTTAGCAATTTAAATGGAGATAAATACTGGGAGTTAAGGGTAGAGAGAGAGAGAAATTGGTTTTTAAGGGTTTAGAGTGATAGATTAGGGTTTAGGGGTTTAGAGAGAGAGAGATATTGGGGGTGAATGGATTAAAAAGAGAGAGAGAGAGATTAGAGGTAATGGATCTAGAGAGAGAGAGAGAGAGAGAGATTGGGGGTTAGGGTTTTAGAGAGAGAGAGAGATTGGGGGTTATGTGTTTAGAGAGAGATATATTGGGGATAAAGCGTTTAGAGAAGAAGAGAGAATGGAGGTTAGGATTTTAGATAGATATTATGGCTAAGGGTTTAGATAGATATATGTACAATGAGATATATTGCGGGTTATGTGTTTAGAGAGAAAGAGAGAAATTGAGGATTAGGGGTTGAGAGAGAGAGAGAGAGAGAGAGAGAGATTGGGGGTTAGTGGTTTAGAGAGAGAGATATTGGGTGTTATGTTTTGAGAGAGAGAGCGAGATAGAGAGAGAAAGATTTGGGGTTAGGGTCTTAAAGAGAGAGAGGAATATGGAAAGAGATAAGATATAAAAATAGAGAGAATGGATGTTAGGGTTTTAGAGAGAGAGAGAGATATTGGGGTCTAGGGGTTCAGACAAAGAGAGAGAGATTAGAGGTTAGCGGTTTAGAGAAGAGGGGGAAAGATTAAGGGTTAGGGGTTTAGATAGAGAGAGAGAGATTGGGGTTAGATTTTAGAGAGAGAGAGATAGGGGGTTAGGGGTTTAGAGAGAGAGAGAGACATTGGGGGTTAGGGGTTTAGAGAGAGAGAGAGAGATTGGAGGTTAGAGGTTTAGAGAGAGAGAGAGATTGCAAGTTAGGGTTTTATAGAGAGAGAAATTGAGATATTTGGTGTTAATGGTTTAGAGAGAGAGATTGGGGGTTAGGGGTTTAGTGTGAGAGAGAGATATTAGGGTTTTAGAGAGAGAGATAGATTGGGGTTTAGGGGTTTAGTGTGAGAGAGATATTAGTGTTTTAGAGAGAGAGATAGATTGGGGGTTAGGGGATTAGAGATAAAGAGATATTTTCTATTAGATGTTTAGAGAGAGAGAGATTGGGGGTTAGTGGATTAGAGAGAGAGATTGGAGGGTATAGGTTTAGAAAGAGAGAGTGGAGTTTAGGGTTTTAGAGAGAGATAGCAAGGGAGAGGTATGGAGTTAAGGGTTTAGAGGGAGAGAGAGAGAGAGAGAGGAAGATAGGGACTTATACAGAGATAACCATATTTGGTGTGAGGAGTTTAAAGAGATAGATAGAGAGAGTGAGAGAGAGTTTTCTGGTTAGGGGTTTTAAGAGAGAGAGATTACGGGTTATGGAGAGAAAGAGAGAGAGGTTTGGGGTTTGGAGATAGAGAAAGATTGTAGGTTAGGGGTTTAAAGAGACATAGACAGATTGGTGGTTAGGATTTTAGAGAGAGAGAGAGATTAGCGGTTATGGGTTTAGATTTCCAGAGATAGGCTTAGGCGTTTAGAGAGAGAGAGAGAAAGAGAGAGAGAGAGAGAGAGAGATTGGGGGTTAGGAGTTTAGAGAGGGAGAGAGATATTTGGTTAGGTCTTCAGAGAGAGAGAGATATTGGGTGTTTGGGGTTAAGAAGGAGAGAGATTGCAGGTTAGGTGATTAGATAGAGAGAGATATAGAAAGAGAAAGATTGGGGGTTAGGGGCTTAGAGAGAGAGATTGGGGGCTAGAGGAATAGAGATAGATAGATAGATTGGGAGTTAGGGGTTCAGAGCGAGATAGAGATATTAGTGGTTAGGGGTTTAGAGAGAGAGAGAGACTTGGGGTAAGGTGGTTAGAGAGAAACAAATTAGGGGTTAAAAGAGAGGAGAGGGATTGGGGATTAGGTGTTTAGAGAGAGAGAGATTGGCGGTTGGAGGTTTCTCTATATAAAGAGAGAGAGAAATTTATTGTAGGCTAGGTGTTTAGAGAGAGAGAGAGAGAGAGAGAGAGAGAGAGAGAGAGAGATTGAGGGTTAGGGATTTAGAGAGAGAGAGAGATTGGGTGTTATGGGGTTAGAGAGATACTGATATCTATAAAGAGAGAGATTGGTGGTCAGGGATTTGGAAAGATTAATATTTGGGGTATATATATATATATATATAGAGAGAGAGAGAGAGGGTTATGGGTATAGGGATATAAAGAGATTGGTTTTTAGGGGTTTAGAGAAATAGATTGGGGTGTTAGGGGTTTAGAGAGAGATAGACAAAGAGAGAGAGATTGAGGGTCAATGGCTTAGAGACGGAGAGAGATATTGGAGGGAAGGTGTCTAGAGAGAGAGAGAGAGAGATTGGGGGTAGGTGTTTAGAGAGAGACATAAATAGACATTCGTTGTTAGGGGTTTAAAAAGAGAGATTGGGTATTATAGGTTTAGGGAGAGAGAGTGACATATAGGGATAGAGAGTGGTGGTTAGGGATTTAGAGAGAGAAATAGATTGCTTTAGGGGTTTAGAGAGATGGATTGGGGGTTAGGGGTCTAGAGAGAGATAAAGAAAGAGAGAGATATTGAAGGTTAATGGTTTAGAGAGAGGGATATTGGAGGTAAGGGGTCTAGAGAGAGATAGAGATTGGATTTAGGGGTCTATATATATATATATATATATAGAGAGAGAGAGAGAGAGAGAGATAGAGGGATAGAGAGAGAGATATTTTGGTGGTTACGGTTTAGGAGTTGAGAGAGAGAGATTGGGATTTAGGTGTTTAGAGATAGAGATTGGGGGTTAGGAGTTTAGAGGAGTAGAGAGATTAGGGTTTAGAGGTTCAGAGAGAGAGAGAGAGAATGCGGATAGGGGTTTAGATAGAGATAAATACAGTGAGAGCGATTGGGGGTAAGGATTTTAGAGAGAGAGGTTGGGTGTTAGGTTTTTAGGGAGAGAGATCTTGGGCTAAGGTCTTAGAGAGAGATAAAGAAGGAAAGAGAGAATATATAGAATGAGAGAGAATGGATGTTAAGGTTTTAGAGATAGATAGATTGGGGGTTAGTGGTTTAGAGAGAGAGAGAGAGAAAGAGATTAGGGGTTAGATGTTTAGAGAGAGAGAGATTGGGGGCTAGGGGTTTGAGAGAGATAGAGATGAGGGGTTAAATGTTTAGATAGAGTTATATTGGAGGTTAGGGGTTTAGAGAGAGAAATATTTGAGGTTATAGGTTTAGAGAGAGAGATTGCATGTTAGGGTTTTAGAGAGAGAGAGAGAGATAGAAAGGGGAAGATTTGGGATTAGGGGTTTATAGAGAGAGATAGATTGGGGGATGGGGATTTATAGAGAGTTAAAGAGATTCTTGGGGTTAGGAGTTTAGAGAGAGAGAGATATTGAGAGACAATTTTTTTGTTAGGGCTTTAGAAAGAGAGAGAGATTGGGGGTCATGGAGAGAGATAGATAGGTTAGGAGATTGGAGATAGAGAGAGATTAGATTGTAGGTTATAAGTTTAGAGAGAGAGAGATTGGAGGTTAGGGTTTTAGAGAGAGAGAGATAGAAAGGGGGAGATTTTGGGTTAGGGTTTTAGAGAGATATATATATTGGGGGATAGGGATTTATAGAGAGGTAAAGAGATTTGGGGTTAGGAGTTTAGAGAGAAAGAGAAAGAGAGAGAGAGAGATTGGGTGTTTGGTGTTTAGAGAGGGAGAGATAGAAATATTGAGATTGGAGATATGGGTTTAGAGAGAGAGAGAGTGAGAGAGAGAGATTGGAGGTTAGTGGTTAGGAGAGAGAGAGAGAGAGAGATTACAGGTTAGGGGTTTAGAGAGAGATTGGGGCTAAGGGTTTAGAGGGAAAGAGAATGGGGGTTAATAGGGGTTTAGAGATGGTTAGATATTACAGGGAGAGTATGGATGGTTAATGGTGGGGGGAAGATAGGCATATAGAGGGGGGTACGTGGGTGAGGATTGGGGTTTTCCTGGAAAGAGAGAGAGAGAGAGAGTTATGGGCACAGAGAGATAATGTTATATATAAAGAGAGAGATTGGTGGTTAAGGATTTAGAGAGATAAATATTGGGGGTTATGGGTTATATATATATTGGGAGTTTTTACGGGCTTATTGAGATAGATTGAGAGTTAGGGGTTTAGAGAGAGAGATAAATTGGGGGTTATGGGTTTAGATTTCCAGAGAGGGGCGTAGGCGTTGAGAGAGAGAGAGAGAGAGAGAGAGAGAGAGAGAGAGAGAGAGAGAGATTGGGGGTTAGGAGTTTAGAGAGGGAGGGGGAGATTTGGATTTACGTCTTCAGAGAGAGAGAGAGAGATTGGGTGTTAGGGGTTAAGAAAGAGAGAGATTGCAGGTTAAGTGATTAGATAGAGAGAGATATAGAAAGAGAAAGATTAGGGGTTAGAGGCTTAGAGAGAGAGATTGGGGGCTAGAGGATTAGAGAGAGATAGATATATTGGGGGTTAGGGGTTCAGAGTGAGATAGAGATATTAGTGGTTAGGGGTTTAGAGAGAGAGAGAGACTTGGGGTAAGGGGTTTATAGAGAAAGAAATTAGGGGTTAAGAGAGAGGAAAGGGATTGAGGATTAGGTGTTGGGAGAGAGAGAGAGAGAGAGAGAGAGATTGACCGTTGGAGGTTTATCTATATAAAGAGAGAGAGGGGGGGGGGTTTAGAGAGAGATATTGGTGGTTAGGGATTTAGAAAGATTAATATTTGGGGTATATATATATATAGAGAGAGAGAGAGGGTTATGGGTATAGGGATATAGAGAGATTGGTTTGTAGGGGTTTAGAGAAACAAATTGGGGTGTTAGGGGTTTAGATAGAGATAGACAGAGAGAGAGAGATTGAGGGTCAATGGCTTAGAGAGGGAGAGAGATATTGGAGGTAAGGTGTGTAGAGAGAGAGAGAGAGAGAGATTGGGGGTAGGTGTTTAGAGAGATAGAGAGATAGAGATTCGTTGTTAGGGTTTTAAAGAAAGAGATTGGGTGTTAGAGGTTTAGAGAGACAGAGTGACATATAGAGATAGAGAGTGGTGGTTAGGGATTTAGAGAGAGAGAGAGAGATATTGCTTTAAGGGTTTAGAGAGATGGATTGGGGGTTAGGGGACTAGAGAGAGATAGACAAAGAGATAGAGATATTGAGGGTTAATCATTTAGAGAGAGGGATATTAGAGGTAAGGGGTCTAGAGAGAGAGAGATATTTTGGTGGTTAGGATTTAGGAGTTGAGAGAGAAAGAGAGAGAGAGAGAGAGAGAGAGATTGGGGATTTGAGATTTAGATAGATAGAGAGATTGGGAGTTAAGTGTTTATAGATAGAGAGATTGGGGGTTAGAAGTTTAGAGAAGGTGAGAGATTAGGGTTTAGAGGTTCAGAGAGAGAGAGGGAATGGGGATAGGGGTTTAGATAGATATAAATATAGTGAGAGCAATTGGAGGTCAGGAGTTTAGAGAGGGAGAGAAAGAGAGAGATATATATTAACGTTTAAGAGAAAGAGGTTGGGTGTTAGGTTCTTAGGGAGAGAGATCTGGGGCTAAGGTCTTAGAGAGAGATAAAGAAGGAAAGAGAGAATATATAGAATGAGAGAAAATGGATGTTAGGGTTTTAGAGATAGATAGATTGGGGGTTAGGGGTTTAGAGAGAGAGAGAGAGATATTAGGGGTTAGATGTTTAGAGAGAGAGATTGGGGGTTAGGGGTTTGAGAGAGATAGAGACGAGGGGTTAGATGTTTAGATAGAGTTATATTGGAGGTTAGGGGTTTAGAGAGAGAAATAATTGAGGTTATAGGTTTAGAGAGAGAGATTGTAGGCTAGGGTTTTAGAGAGACAGAGAGAGAGAGAAAGGGGAAGATTTGGTATTAGGGGTTTATAGAGAGAGATAGATTGGGGGATAGGGATTTATAGAGAGATAAATAGATTTGGGGTTAGGAGTTTAGTGAGAGAGAAATATTGAGAGAGATTGGGGGTTATGGAGAGAGATAGAGAGGTTAGGGGTTTGGATATAGAGAGAGATTAGATTGGAGGTTATAAGTTTAGAGAGAGAGAGATTGGAGGTTAGGGTTTTAGAGAGAGAGAGAGAGAGAAAGGGGGATATTTTCGGTTAGGGGTTTAGAGAGATTGATATATTGGGGGATAGAGATTTATAGAGAGGTAAAGAGATTTGGGGTTAGGAGTTTAGAGAGAGAAATTGAGAGAGAGTTTTTGGTTAGGGTTTTAGAAAGAGAGAGAAAGATTGTAGGTTAGGGGTTTAGAGAGGCATAGAGAGAGAGATTGAGGGTTATGCGTTGAGAGAGAGAGAGAGAGAGAGTTAGGAGTTTAGAGAGGGAGAGAGAGATTTGGATTTAGGGGTTTAAAGAGAGAGAGAAAGATCAGTTTTTATGGGTTAAGAGAGAGAGAGAGATTAGGGTTAGAGGTTTAGAGAGAGATAGAGAGATTTGGGGTCAAGGGTTTAGAGTGAGAGAGAGATACATTAGTGGCTAGGGGTTTAGAGAGGGAGATACTTTGGATAAGGGTTTTAGAGAGAAAGATATTAGGGGTTAGAGAGAGAGAGAGAGATATTGGGGATTAGGGGTTTAGATAGAGAGAGAGATTGGGGGTTGGAGGTTTATATATATAATAGAGAGAGGGACAATTATTGGAGGTTAGGGGTTTAGAGAGAGAGAGAATGAGGGTTAGAGATTTAGAGAGAGAGATAGATTAAGGGTTGTTGGTTTAGTGAAGGAGAGAGAAAGATAGAGATTGGGGGTAATGGGTTTAGAGAGAGAGAGAGAGAGAGAGAGATTGGGTGTTGGGGGTTTAGAGAGGGAGAGATAGAAATATTGAGATTGGGGATATGGGTTTAGGGAGAGAGAGTGTGAGAGAGAGAGATTGGAGGTTAGTGGTGTTGGCGGGAAAAACTACCCTATAGCAAGGAAAGTAATGCTATCAACTTGGATGGGGTGACAGGTAAGTGTATTAATTGTATTGCAGAGATATTTATGAAAAGAAATGAGTTATGGACCTTAAGAACATACCTTTTAACCGGCGTTTGATCCTAGCTTTTATTTGATCCCTCGCTTAGTCCTCAAATCCACTTTCTATTCAACAAACCTGCAAAACAAACACCTTTCTCAGCGTGCCTTGGATAATATATAATGTTTGAAGGAAACAAAAGCAATGTTAAACATTTGATATTGACCAAAACAGATCCAAATTAAAATATTATTTTAGAGAACATTTAAGTTGGAACAAAAAAGACACTTCAACCTTTATTGTCAAATGTAAAATGAAGTACAAGTATACCTGAATTTGAGATAGGCTCCTGCAGCTTGATTCTGGGCTCTTGCTCTTCTCAGGCTTGGATATCTTCAGCATCAACTCCTCCAATGCAAAACTTCTCTCTTAGGTCTTTATGTCTCTAAGTTTCTCCATCTATCCATCTAACCTTTCTCCTTAGTCCTCTCTGTATTTATAGGATCAGAGAAGTAGTTCAGGTCGATATATGGTTATGGAGGAAGTTGGGGAAGTTGGGAAACTACCAGCAACTAATCCTCCTCATGAAACTAATTATTTTTTAATCATTTTTTAAGATGTACGCTACTATTTTTCAGTGAAGTAGCGTTTAGGGCGCTACTATGGTGCTTATCAACTAGCGCTCATAGATTTTTAAATGTTGAGCGCTACTATGCTGAGAAGGAGTAGCGCTCATAAGGCTTTGAGCGCTACTATTATACACTAGAGTAGCGTATAGGTGGTATTCTTATTGAGGTAGAGTAGCGTTCATATCTCAAAATGATATTTTTATGGTTTTTCCAGTAATGTAGGAAATGGAGTAAGTCAAAGTATCATCTAGGGTCAACATGCTCCTCCATCCCAATTGTCCTTTTGTGTGATCAACAGCTCAAGGTGATCATGGACAGAGAGGTGCAAGTTTGACCTATAACAGATGCCCCCTAATGTGTGAGGTCAGAGGGAAACGATGGCCGAAATACATTATAATCCAAAGCCAGAGGAGGAGCAAAAAACCATAGAAAACAAGTCACAAGAACACCTGCAACAAAGATCAAGGTCAGCTAGCAATTACATCTTTGACATCATATAGATGTGCAGTGTGGTACAACATGATCTCCGATACATAACAAGGAGATGTATGTAAAGCATGGCCACTTGGAATAAAAGCGTGGATCCATGTCAAACTGAGAGATCATAGCCATAACAACAAACTGGATCTATGTCTCATGGAGAGCCGAATATAAGTGAGGCTCAGTCTTGCGCAACTTGGGTGATAACAAAATGAAGTACTGTCATCCAAAATCCCAAGGTCTTCATCCAAAACAACTCTAGGTACAAACCCTAACCATGTGAATAGATGAGTTGAAAGTCGAACATGGGGGGTATCGTTTGTTTACCGGTCATTGATATATGCCGTTAACAAATGCGAGGACTTCCACCGATAATGATGATGGGGTCCAAGGTACCAAGTACGATCCGCCAAGTGTGAATAGATGGACTTGGAGTCGAACACTTGGGAATCCTATCGAAGAAGAGACATTGATGTATTCTCATCATTCAACAGCAAGAAAAATTGCCACTGGTGACTGCAATCTCCAAGGTACTAACCGAAACTCTAAACTTATTTCCCAGAGTAAAATGAGTTGATGTCGATGGGAAGAAGTTCATTGGAAGGGAGGCCTTAAGGCATCCTCCATCACCCAACTAGAGGGACACTCAACTGGTAAGAGCTGATATGGAATAATATGTAACAAGACTGACACTAGGAAGGCCAACACATAAGGTCAAGGTAAACTGCAGAATGGCCGACACAGGGTATATCCTTGAACATTGAGCACGACATAAAGTGACTTAGGTAGTTTCTGATATAATGGGGTAAATAATAAGTATGAAATGTAAGAGACATTATCAGACCCTCCATATGGTTGGAAGAATAACCAACCGGGGGAGTAAACAATTCGGAGGAAAGGTTCACCCTGAGGTAAAAAACTAAACCCAACCAACAAGATAGACTCTAGTAGGTGCTGTGTTCAAGGATAGAACGGACTGAACTGCCTTTGACAATGAAGATATGATACATCTTTCTCGTCCCTTATTCTTTTTAGATAAAAGAATACCTTTCTTGTTGTTTTATTGAGTCCAAGAAAGAATGAAAACTCAATATATCCAACCATGTAAAAGTTTAATGAGCCCATGGGAGGAAGACTCGAGACCTTCTTCATTATTTATAGAGTTCGAAGAAGAGATAGAAGATTACTCTATATTACTGATCTCTGGATTTTAATATCGAGCCGAGATCTGTTCTTGCTCGCCGGTGTTTTCAATTTTAAGGAGTCTGAAAAACTTAAACAATAACTCCATATATCTGCTCGTGGATTTTGGTATCGAGCCCAAGCATATTAATGCTCGCCGGTTTTTTCCTGTTTATAGAGTCTGAAAAACTTAAATAATCCTCTTTTCACCTATCTGTGGATTTTATATGGAACCCATATTTGTCTGTGCTCGACGGTATTTTCTTGTTTATAGAGTTGAAAAACTTAAACAGTCCTCTACTTACCCTCTCGTGGATTTCACATCGAGCCCGAGTAGGTGAATGCTCGCTTGGTATTTTCATGTTTAGAGAGCCTGAAAACCCTAAAGAAAGGCTCCAAAAGGTCCTTTTTCGTGCAGTTAGTCTCCTCCCTCGAAAAAGTGTAAAACAATGGAAGAAGAACTCTTCTAGCGCATACAGAAGTATACCTAGAGTATACCTTTTCCGTAGTTAAACCACCTAGGCCCGGAAAAGGGGTAATTCTATACCTGAGTGGATGAGCCTTCGATTACTTTAACAAGCTCGAAGAGGACAAGCTTGCTCGACAATCTTGTTTAGGTTTAAATAGTCCAAACAAGAGCTTAAAATGAATTAAATGTTAGCTTCTAGGATCATGGCTTCATACTCTGCCAAAACTAGGTCTTCAACAAAATATTAGTCAATGCGGCAAAAAATCTCGAATGATATACGAATTTGAAATATTTAACTAGTTGACAAGGTCTAACATCAAGAGTTTTTGAACTTAGGAGATGAATCCGACAAAAATTAAATGAAAATTGAGCTTGGATTAGTATTGTACCATATGTGTGTTTCAATTGATTAATTAGGGATTTTTTGAAAATTTTGAAACTATAGAAAATTAAACAATGGTGGGTAAAAATCAAACTCGAATTCATATATATAATTTCATTTTTAAAAATCAATTTCCAAATTGTTTTGTAGGGAAAAAAATTGGGGCAACCTTTTGCAATTTCAAATCTCCATGGTGATCAAACCAAGCATCCAAACGTCATTCTTCTTCCACCAAGTAAGTTAGAATTCACCCTACTTGCATTTTCATGGTTTAGTTTTCATTTTTTGAGCAAAAAATTGCTTGCAACGTGATGTTCAAAACCTTTGCTGCGCAGGCGCTACTGTGTAACAGTAGCAGTAGCGTGTAAACGAGATGGGCGCTACTGTGCTTAAGCAGAGTAGCGCCCATACGTGACTGTGTAGTATACACAGTAGCGCTCACTCTTGAAAACCTATAAACAAGCACCGAGACTCAAAAAATTTTCATTTTTTGTGCAGGATGGTTCTTCAATGGAGGGAGAGAGAACATGAGGACATGGATAGGTTGGCCATGCAAGATCCGGCCACTCTCCACGCTCTCCGAAGATGCGGTTTATTGAAGTTTTACCGAACCGTAAACATGAGGGCTTTAAACAAACTGTTTCAAAGACTTATTTAGTACTGGGATGTGGATACCAATACTTTTGTCATCCGTGGGCAAACTTTGGAGCTTATCGTTGATGACATATATTTTATTACTGGTCTCTCACGGAGAGGAGATGTAATCAATCTGAAAGGGTCTTCTCATGTGGGTGTAAGATCTGTGCAAGAGTACATGAATACATATTGTGTTTCCGGAGCTGACAAATCAGGAAGCCAAGTCTTGATTTCAACCATTGAAGGCCTCCCTTTGAAAGTGATAGTGAGCATGATCAACCGAGTAGCAGGTAGTGCCTCACAACACTTAGCTTCCAGGCACTCTATGCATATTGGTGTACAATGCTTACACGGTCATGTCTATGATTGGTGTATTAGTTTACTTGCGAGCATGAAATCTCAATTGACAGGTTGCAAATCCGGAACAATGAAGAATTTTGGGTACGGTAGTATTTTGTGTACTTTCTTCTTTGAGAGGATGCCTGCTATCAGTTTGGGGATGCCTCTACCTCAGGTTAACCCCCGTGAGCCTAGACTAGGCCGTTCGGGTGACATATTCCTCCACCAGGGTGGTGGGGAAAGTCACTACTATTATCATACTGATGATTTCTGGGGGTGGTGGGAGAGGCAAGTGCCTGCTTTCGAGCAGTTTCCATATGCTAGATTAGATTTCTGTCATGATCCAGAACTAGTGCTTCCTCTAGGTGGAGCCTGGGGAGATATTGGTATGTTTAAAATTTTGAGAATTATTTAATTTTTTCAAACTTTTTCAAGTGTTTTATTTTTATGAATGAATTTGGAAGTTCTAATCAAGTGTCACATACAGATCTTGGGCTTGTTCGTCCTGAGGGACATCCTACCATCTTTGTGAGGCTAGCTGATATTGCTGCAGCAGATGCTATGTTGGGGACCCTAGAGAGAAAAATGAGTCGGTTGACTCACGAAGTTCCTGCATGCCGTATGGATCAGATACCTATTGATATGCAGGAAGATGTTTTTGGGGTGCCCCCGGCATGGCTTAGGGTGCTGCGGAAGATAGCTAGGTTAGTCATATGCTATCGCAATGCAGTAGATGATGATGAGGTCCCTCCTTCTCTATAGGAGAGGGATACATTCTATGTATATATTTTTGAGGCTACTATGCCCAGTTTTTGTACTTTTATGACTTGACTTGATAGACTTGTGACCCAAAACTCATATATATATATATATATATATATATATATATATTTTGATACAGTATCGGCTATATATAGTATCGGTAATTTAAATGCGTATGTGTTTTATATGTGCAATGTTGTTTATGAAAATGTATGATGCAAATGACAGTCTAACACATAGTTTGCTAATGAATCAGCTAATGTGTTTAAACTTCTTGGAATGTGTTCATATATAATAGAATCAAATTGTCTTTCCAATAGTCTAACTCGTAGAAACTGACGTAGCAATCCAGGATCCCTAATCTGATAGACACCTATTAACTGAAATACAATTAATTGTGAGTCAAGTCTTACCTCCAAATGTGAAATGCCATGACTAAGAGCATCTCAGAGAAGTTCTATAACTGCACTATATTCAACCACATTATTCGTGGTAGGACCCAAACAAACCCCCCCTGAAGAGACAAGTTGGCCAGCGGGTGAATAAATGACCCAAGCTGCTGCAGCCAACTGACAGGTGTGGCGACTGGCGCCATTAGCAAATCCTAAGAAATGTTCGGTTGACATCTGGTACATGAAACGAAAAACACACATAAGATTAACTAGCAAGCATAACAAAACTAGCTTTACAAAAATATACAGCTATGTTACAAGAAAAATTACTTCAGCCTAAGCGTAGTACTTCTTCAAGTAGAGCCCATTTCTAGGCTCGACCAACTTATTACCTTCGTAATCTATCAGTTCATAGGCACCTTTCTTCAATACTTTGGAAATTATAAAAGGTCCGAGCCACCTGGATTTGAATTTGCCAGGTCCTAAGGGTACTTTGTCTTGATCCCAAAGTAGGACCAAGTCTCCTTCAATGAAAACCCTAAGTTTGATGGATTTGTCGTACTGTTCTTTGACTCATTTTTTGTGGACCTCGTTTGTTGTGAGCGCGTCGCGGCGCTATTCATCCGGATGTTCTAAGTGTAACAAACGCTCTTCTAGTATTGAAGTATTTGGTAGTAACTGAACTGCTAGTTTTAGCGAAGGAATCTCACATTCAATCGGTACGACTGCTTCTATGCCATGCACAAGTTCGAAGGGAGAGAAACCGGTAGTAGTCTTAACATTGGCTCAGTAAGCCCAAAGAGCTGAGTACAGCATGATGTGCCAGTTATTTCGACTGGCATTAACAGTTCTCTGCAATATAACCTTCAAAGTTTTGTTTGCTGCTTCAACTTGTCCATTCGCCTGTGGATAGTATGAAGACGAATATTCTTCTCGAAAACCAAGCATTGTATACAACTCAGTCATCATGCTATTTTGAAAATGACTGCCATGATCAGTCACTATCTCTTTAGGTATGCCAAACCGTGCAATAATCTAATTAAAAATGAAATAAGCGGTAGTTTCTCCATCTGCCTTAACAGTAGGCATTGCCTCTTCCCACTTAGTAAAGTAGTCAACGGAAACAATGATGTAATGGTGTCCTCTAGCCGAAGCTGGATTGCACGTCATGTAATCAACCCCCCATTTTGTGAAGGGACCTGCTATATTTACAGAATGAAGAGGAGCTGGGTGTGCCCTCATTTTCTTAGTGAAAAACTGACACGGTCGACAGCGTTTCACCGCTTCCACACAATCTTTAAAGATCGTGGGCCAAAAATATCTGGCACGTAGTATCTTCTGAGTTGTTCTCAACCCGGAAAGATGTCCCCCACAATCTCCAATGTGGGCATCATTTAATACTGCTTCGGCTTCTTCCCGAGTTAAGTAGCGTCATAAAATGGAATCTACCCCATGTCGATATAAAGTATCTGAGATGATAAGGTAGTTCTTCGCATGGCTTTTGAGCTTGCGTCGCTCTTCTCGAGAAAAAGTAGTAGGACACCTCAAAGTCTGGAGATATACTAAGATATCTCTGTACCATGGGTCAGAGGAAACAATGAGGAAGATATGTTCATCTGGGAATGATGATTCTTCTTCAACGTACTCTAGGTCACTTGGAAATTCTAAGATTAACTCAGTGAACACTAGTGATTTTTTTGACTTGGCTGATTGGAAGACCAAATCGAACTCCTGTAGGATTACAATCTATTTATTATATTTCCCACCGATAATTAGTCGGGTGAGAACGTACTGGAAATGATTGACTTCTGCTATCACAGTAGTAGTTCGTAAAAGTATATAGTGATGAAGCCTCTGTACCGCATAGACCGCGGCAAGTGCTAACTTCTCAATGTGTGAATATTTAACCTCAAGGGCTATCAATGCGCGAGAAAGATAGTAGACAACATGCTCTTGGAGCATATCATATTCCTGAACCAAAACTATACCAATTGTATTAAGAGACGCTGCCAGGTATAAAAGAAAATCTTTTGAGTAGTCTGGCGAGCTCAACAAGGGTGCTGAAAGGGGTGCCTTTTTTAAAGCTTCAAAGGATGCTTAAGCAGCCTCATCCCACACAAAGTAGGAGTCTTGTTTGAGTAGCCTCATAAAACCTTTTGTAATTTTAGCATAGTTTATGATGAATCGCCATAAGAAATTAGACATGCCTTGCAGACTTTGGAGTTGTCGCAAGGTGCGAGGAGGAGGCAGATTTACAATCGCCTCTACTTTCAGTGAGTCGACCGTTATGCCACGACTGGAGACAATGAAGCCCAGTAGATGCCCCAATTCGACACATAACACACACTTATTACGATTCAAATGAATCTTATATTGTCTGCATCTTTCAAACACTTGTCTAAGATGGGCTGGATGATCCCGTCTCTTTCGAGATCATGCTGGGATATCATCCAAGTAAGGTTCTACAATGTGTTTGATATCATGAAAAGCGAAATTCATCACACGCTGGAAGGTAGCTCTAGCATTCTTCAAGCCAAATGGCATTTTCCGATAAGCGAAGGTCCCCCATGGGCAAATGAAAGTTGTTTTATGCTGGTCTTCGGGTTTGATTTCTATTTGATTGTATCCTGAAAAACCATCCATGAAAGAGAACATCTCATGTCCCGCACAAGCATCTATAATTTGATAGATAAATGGTGTGGGATAGTTGTCTTTCGGACAAGCTTTGTTCAAATCCCGGAAATCAGTACAGACTCTAATAGTGCCTTTCTTCTTATCAACCGGAACGGGGTTTGAAACCCATTCCGTTATATCAATCGGACAGATGAAACCGGCTTTAAGCAATTTTTCAACCTCCGCCTTAATGGCAGCCGCTTTTCTAGGGTTCACGGGGCGGAGCTTTTGTCTCACAAGTGTTGCGTTGGGGTATGTCGTGATGACATGCTCCATGATGGATGGGTCAATACCTGGCATCTCCTCATATGACCAGGCAAAAACGTCGTGGAATTCTTTAAAATGTTTTGTATACAGAGCGATCTCTTCTGGAGAACAGTCTGCACCAATAAAAATGTTTTCCACGACCCCGGGTTTGGTGGAAATGTTTATTGGAATTGTTCTCGATATATTAGCCATATTTCCTTTTGCATAAACAACTCTCGAAGTAGAAGGAAAAGATGACAAATCAACCAATCCACTGGGTCTCACAGGGAATTCTCCTCTCTCAATCCTGTCTAGATCTGGAAGCATGTAGGACCTATGATGCATATGTTCCCAAGGTTGGTCCAGGCCCATCATGACTTCTAAGATGGCTTCATCAGATGGCAAAACCATATCTAAACAATCGAACAAGTGAGTGGAATTCAGTGACCATGCTGGAGCATAGTCCATATCTGACTCAACAGAGACTGGTGGAGTCATAATATGTTCCATTATAGTGTGTTGTGTTTCCATATAGGCCACTTCTGCAATGGACGGAGGCACAAAAGGTTCTAACATAGTAGGAAGGATCCAAGGATCAGTTCTTAAACCAACTATGAATGTTTCGGTAGCAGTACGCACATCAGAATGCATAAAAAGAACAGGGGAGGGGAGGTCAAAAGTGCCTATTAACGACCCATACAGCCCTGCTCCTAAACTCTCATTAACCGGGGTGGTTTGATCAACTAATGGAACTCTGGTCTCCGAATATGTCTGGTTGTTTCTCTGAGTGAAAGAAAGTTGATCGACTGTAATGATCTTACCTTCAAATGGGAACATAACAACTCGAAAAAATGCCGATGCAATGGCTCGCATGGCATATGTCCAACTCCTTCCCAATAACATATTGTAATCAAGTGGAGTGTCCAGAACTTCTACTTCTACATCAACTGTCTTACCGGCCAATGTGACATCAAATGATGGCAAAACCCCATGTGGATGGAAAGTTCTGCCATCAAATGCAGTAAGCAGTGTGTTAGAAGGGGCTAACTTGGGGGAACCTAAAGCTTTCCAATAGGAAATTGACATTATGCAAGTCGACGCGCCCTCATCTATGACAGCTCGTATGATGGTCATTGGACCATGGACGACTTCAATCTGAAGAGAAACGTGGTAGGGCAACCGGTATTTGACATCAGTCATATCAAATCACCCAGACATGTTAGAGGATTCCATACTTCCAATAGCTGCCAAAAGTGCATTCCGTTGTAAAGGACAACTTTGCAAGACTTCTAAAGTAGACATGGCACAAGGGGTCTGGGCTAAATCTTCAACCACGTTGTAGTTGGAAGCGGCCCTAGTGTTGGGATTGTGCGATGCCGTTTCAAGACACCTTTCGGAATCTTGGGCATTGGGTCCACAGGTATGTGGAGTGGAGTGGAGGATTCTGGAATCTCTTTATCCTTTTTTTGTGCGTCCGGGGTATAGTTTCCTGGCTCTCGTTTGTAAGAGTGCATCCGAATTAACCATGTTAATAAAAGTTTGATCAACCATAGAATGTGTAGTGCCACCAGTGTTGGAGGTGCCAGAAGTTGAGCTCTACCCTTTAGGGAATGGATCTTTCAGGACGATAGGATTCTTTTCTCTTAAGAGCTTCTGGGCTTCTTCAAGCAGAGGGAATTGGTGAGTAAGGTGGTTATGCTTGCAAAGTTTACAAGGGAACTTAACCTTCTTTTCCTCTTTGTTACCCTCTTCAGCATTCTCTTTTTTGGGCTTTTGTTGGTTCCCCTCTCCTTTCTTGCCATTGTTTTTGTTATTGGGCTGCCGAGGGCCCTTTTGATTGTTCTGAACCTGGTTGACAGGCTCAGAAGTAGAAGGAGAGGTTGTGACAGAAGAAACATCTGCAGTCGATTTCTTGAAAGATAAGGCATGAACCTGTTTGGTCAATGCTTCGAAAGCTGTAGAGTCAACTGAACCCACTATGCCGTCAGCATGTGGTCCAGGTTTAGGTCTACTCAGATTGGTATTCGATCGCGGTGCATCCGGTATAATCTCATACAATAACCTAGATTGTGCATAAACGAGATCTAACTGTTGGGTCCGTAGGATGGCTTCTTCCTCGTTAGATACTCCAGATGTAGGTACTTCCTTAGAAATATAAGGAAGGAGTGATTTCAAATACCACTCAAGAAGGAATTCTGGAGGTATGTTGGCCTTAATGAGCCTCTTCCGTCTTCACCACTCCTGAATGTGGTCAGATAAATGAGTGGCTTTATTTTTCCTAAATGTAGACAAAAGGTCTATTCCAGCATCATACCGAACAAGAAGCTGGAAGTGATTCAAAAAGACAGTCGTGAGATCCCCAAAATTAGAGAATGTAGTTGCAGGTAACTCAATGTACCATTTGGCTGTAGCACTGGTTAAAGTCCTTTGGAACAGTCTCAATCTAATGGAATCTTCATTTAATGAATTTGAGGAACACCATAAGTGGAAAGTAGTGACATGGTCACCAGGGTCTTCACCTGCTTTGCCTTTGAACTTTGGAATGTCCGAAGGTAACTTGGTAGGAATGATGGCCATGTAGCATTATGATACACTGGATCGTTGGTCAGTTTGGAAAGATCCGACAAGTTTAAAGTTGCCAGAAATGGTAAACGAGGCCGGTAAGACGGTACTTGATAAGTTGGGGTCGAAAAAGGGGAACCACCCATAGTTTGACCCATGAACTGCTGGTAGGGGTTGCCCCAAGCCGTCTGTTGGTAGGGGTTTCCACCTACCATCTGTTGATAGGGGTTTCCCCAAGCTACTTGTTGGTAGGGGTTGCCCCCTGCCATCTGTTGTTGTACGAAAGAATTATTGAAATTTCCCCACCCATATGAAAGTGGATTAGTGCTCTGTGGGTTCGTCCACTGTGGCTGGGTATTTGCCCCGCCATATTGCTAGTTAAAAATATTACCCCCTCCCCCTAAAAATAAGGAAAAAGGGACAATACCGGCAGGCATATTACATTGATTCATGTTGGGGCCTGCAAAGGTATTGAAACCAGTGGTAGCTGATGTAGACGGTGCAGTCATGGTACTCATGACCGGCACGGTTGCAGAAGCACTTGGTCCTACAACAGGTGTGGAAATCCAAGTACTAGGTATCTGATATAATGGTTGAAAAGCAAGAGGTGGTGCTAAATTGGCTGTACTGCTAGGTCCAACAGTAGGTGTAGGGATAGATGCCATCGTTGTTGAACTTGGCATACCTAATGTACCAGTATTAAAACTAAAAGACGGAGTAGACATAAAGCTTGTCTATGCCTGACTCAGTGTAGCAGTAAAAGAAGGATTTACTGTGTTAGTGTTCATACCTATGGTGGGAGTTTGGGGAACTCCATGTTCACCTCCTAGAGTAGACATCAGATGTCTGGGAAAGGAATTATATGCACTGTAATGGGGCTGCTGGAAACCAACAGGTGACAGAAGTGGAATTCTAGGATTGGTCATAGGAGGATTGAAAGGAGTGCTATACTCCGCAGAAGTAAGATCTTCAATCTCAACTGAACTAAAGTGTCGTTGATCTAAGGTACCTGGTTGTGGTTCCTCAGGAACCTCTATTTCATGGTTTTCTATTATTGTTTGTTATTCTTCAGGAAACTCAACTTCAAGTGGTAATTCCTCAGTAATTCCTATTTCAGGATTTTCTATTGTAAGAATTTCCTCAGGAAATTCTGTTTCAGGAATAGTTTCTGAAGAAATACCAGGGTTTACCCACTGTCGTCTAGCTGGCTGTAAAGGTTCTGTTATAACTGGTGGAAGGTTTTGAAACCTTTTTGATCTACGAAGTTCTTGATTCTCCATGATTATATATATAAAATAACAAACTAGAACCTAGTGGCCACTACAACTAGGGGGAAAACAACACACCAACTAAAAAATCCTAAGTATGCAAACCAGGCAAACAGGATGCCTTCTAGAGAAGAGTCTGGGATGATGAGGGCCCAGAATAGATCAACGAAGGAAGAAAGACAGTTACCCAGGGTCCACAATACAATGACTAAGGGTGTAAGCACTGGAATCACCCAACCCCCCTCCCAAAGACCTGCAAGGGATTTCCTCCCATGTCTGTCTTAGGTACAGCAGATATACCCTCTTTTGTCACCTGTGTATGAATCTAAAGTCAGATACTAAGGATACCACAACACCGAAAACTCCTGGGGGAACAGTCACCGGTCGAATCAGAAGGCGTGGGTAGGGTAACTGAGCCCGAAACTCGAAAGAGTCCCCAAACGCGATCCAATCCTGGCGTATGCTTGAAACACAAAGTAGGAGGAGTATTCCCAACAATCTGATCTCGCAATGACCTACTGCATAGATTCCAGGCAAGCTTTGAGTGAAATGGATTTACCTGTGATAGTCGAACTACGATTTTTGCGTAATGTGTGATCTTGAGTGGTTTAAGGTGATTTAAACTCAAGATCCTAACCAAAACTAGTTGGTGTAGTGTATCCCTAAAAAAGAAAAATTGTTTCTATTTCATTTTTTTTTTTTAAATTAGGGCTGTTGTTACTCAAAAGGTAGTGCTTTTGTGTGGCGTGGTTGCAACAGGAGAGAAAAAGTGCATAAATTCAAACTTTCTGCAACAAAGCTCTTTTTATTTTCTTTTCATTTACTTCTTTTCCAAACTGAAAAAACTGAGCAAATCTACTTAAATCTCCTTTTGTTTTCTTTTTTTTCGAAATTGTACAAAATAACCTATGCCATCTTGTAACAAAAAAGAAAAAAGCCTTATTAAACTTAAACTACCAAATTTTTGTTTTTTCTGTTATTATAAACGAAAAAGAACTATCAACATGGAAAGCAAGATAAGACTTGTGTGCAATGTGTAAGTATGGGTACAAAAGGTTCTTAAGCTTATAGCTGTCAAGGCACTAGCTCAAAAAAGACTTGACCTACAGGTTTTTTGCAAAGAAAAAGCCTCTAAACTCGGAAACAAAGTGGGAGAAAACAAAGGAGATAGATACAAGAGGACTGACCTAAAGCATCTAACCCTAGCAAGACCACTATGTCAAGCAAAAAGTAGACAAGAAAGCTTCCAATTACCCTACTAACACAAAGAACTGAGAAAATGAATCAACCTAAAGCACTTTAAATACACTTGAAACCAGAAAAAGACAATAAGTCCAAGAAGATTGGAAATCAACAAGTTCGGAAGACACCCTAGAGGCTCTAAAATGGACCAAACCCTAAAACAAAGGATAGGATAGGTAAAGAGCAGACAAATGTTGCCACAAATAGCGGATACAAAAGTATGTAGGTTTGTAAACCAGCAACGTACAGTCAGGGCCTAAAAAGCGGAAGTGCTCACCACAAAACACAACCTAGTCTTCCAAAAAGTTATAAACAGTCCAAACGTTCCAAAGGTAAACAAGCGATCCAAAGATGGTAAAAAAACTCAAAGAAAGGTTCTATGACTTAAAAAAAGTTAAAAACCTCATGCACCAGTCAAGGAGATCTAAAAGCAAAGTCAGCAGACCACTAACAGAAGGCTTCAGGAAATGTACCCTACTGTGCAATAGGGAAACTTGCGCCCCTGCAGAGATGGGCGCTAATGTATGTATAGCACAGTAGCATATGGGCGCTACTGTATGTACAACAAAGTAGCGTTCATATCTTAAAATTTTAAAAACTGACTTTGAAAAGATACAAAAAGACTGATGGAAGCAGAGAAAAATAGGCAATGGATACCTACAGGGTTTCTCAGCACATAAAAGGAGTCAAAACAGTTCTGGGAAGACAAACAAGAAAATTTTTCCTAGAACAAAAACACAACTATCCCCAGCGGAGTCGCCAGTCTGTTGGCGGGCAAAACTACCCTATAGCAAGGAAACTAATGCTATCAATTTGGATGGGATGACAGGTAAGTGTATTAATTGTATTGCAGAGATATTTATGAAAAGAAATGAGTTATGGACCTTAAGAACATACCTTTTAACCGGCATTTGATCCTAGATTTTATTTGATCCCTCGCTCAGTCCTCAAATCCACTTTCTGTTTAGCAAACCTGAAAAACAAACACCTTTCTCAGCGTGCCTTGGATAATATATAATGTTGGAAGGAAACAAAAGCAATGTTAAACATTTGATATTGACCAAAACAAATCCAAATTAAAATATTATTTTAGAGAACATTTAAGTTGGAACAAGAAAGACACTTCAACCTTTATTGTCAAATGTAAAATGAAGTACAAGTATACCTGACTTTGAGACAGGCTCCTGCAGCTTGTCTTTGGGTTCTTGCTCTTCTCAGGCTTGGATATCTTCAGCATCAACTCCTCCAATGCAAAACTTCTCTCTTAGGTTTTTATGTCTCTAAGTTTCTCCATCTATCCATCTAACTTTTCTCCTTAGTCTTCTCTGTATTTATAGGATCAGAGAAGTAGTTCAAGTCAATATATGGTTATGGAGGAAGTTGGGGAAGTTGGCCCAAACTACCAGCAACTAATCCTCCTTGTGAAACTAATTATTTTTTAATCATTTTTTAAGATGTATGCTACTATTGTTCAGTGAAGTAGCGTTTAGGGCGCTACTATGGTGCTTATCAACTAGCGCTCATCGATTTTTAAATGTTGAGCGCTACTATGCTGAAAAGGAGTAGCACTCATAAGGCTTTGAGCGCTACTATTATACACTGGAGTAGCGTATAGGCGGTAGTCTTATTGAGGTAGAGTAGCGTTCATATCTCAAAATGATATTTTTATGGTTTTTCAAGTAATGTAGGAAATGGAGTAAGTCAAAGTATCATCTAGGGTCAATATGCTCCTCCATCCCAATTGTCCTTTTGTGTGATCAACAGCTCAAGGTGATCACGGACGGAGAGGTGCAAGTTTGACCTATAACAAGTGGTTAGGAGAGAGAGAGAGAGAGATTGCAGGTTAGGGGTTTAGAGAGAGAGAGATTGGGGCTGAGGGTTTAGAGAGAAAGAGAATGGGGGTTAATAGGGGTTTAGAGATGCTTAGATATTATAGGGGGAGTATGGATGGTTAATGGTGGGGGGAAGATAGACATATAAAGGGGGGTACATGGGTGAGGAGTGGGGTTTTCCTGGAGAGAGAGAAAGAGAGAGAGCGAGAGTGAGAGAGAGTTATGGGCATAGAGAGATAATGTTATATATAAAGAGAGAGATTGGTGGTTAAGGATTTAGAGAGATAAATATTGGGGGTTATGGGTTATATATATGTATATATATAGAGAGAGAGAGAGAGACAGACAGACACAGAGACAGAGGGAGACAGAGAGTTTAGTTTTTAGGGGCTTAGAGAGATAGATTGGGGGTTCGGGATTTAAAGAGAGAGATAAACTGGGGGTTATGGGTTGAGAGATAGAGAGAGATTTGGGGTTATGGGGAGAGAGAAAGAGAGTTTAGGGGTTTGGAGATAGAGAGATATTGGTGGTTAGGGGTTTAGAGAGAGAGAAATTGGAGGTTATGGGTTTAGATAGATAGAGATAGAGGCTTAGGAGTTTAGAGAGAGAGATAAGAGATTGGGGATTAGGGGTTGAGAGAGAGAGGGGGATTGGGGGTTATATGTCTATATATATAAAGAGAGAGGGGGGTTCAGACGGAGAGGGCAAGTTATTGGAGGCTAAGGGTTTAGAGAGAGAGAGATTGGGGGTTATGGGTTTAGAGAACCAGAGAGAGGATTAGGCGTTTAGAGAGAGAGAGAGAGAGAGAGAGAGAGAGAGAGAGAGAGAGATTTGTTGTTAGGGGTTAAGAGAGAGAGAGAGAGAGAGAGAATGCGGGTTAGGTGATTTGATAGAGAGAGATATAAATAGATAGAGATTGGGGGTTAGGGTTTTAGAGAGAGAGAGAGAGAAAGAGAAATATTAGTGGTTAGGGGTTTAGATAGAGAGAGACTTGAGGTAAGCAGTTTAGAGAGAAATATATCAAGGGTTAGGGGTTTAGAGAGAGAAATAGAGAGATTGGGGATTAGGCGTTGAAAGAGAGAGAGAGAGAGATTGGGGGTTAGAGGTTTATATAAATAAAGAGAGTGAGCTGTTTATAGAGAGAGAGAGGGACATTTATTGGAGGCTAGGGTTTTAGAGATAGGGAGAGAGAGAAAGATTGGGGCTAAGGAGTTTAGAGAAAGAGAGAGAAATCGGTTGGGTGTTAGGGGTTTAGAGAGAGAGAGAGAGAGAGATAGAAAGATTGATATTTGGGGTTATGGGTTTAGAAATAGAGAGATTGAAGGTTATGGGTTTGGAGAGAGAGAGAGAGAGAGAGAGAGAGAGATTGGAGGTTAAGGGTTTAAAGAGAGAGGTATTGGGGGTTAATACGGGTTTAAAGATAATTAGATATCACATGGAGAGTATGGATGGCTAGAGAGGGGGAGGGGTAGGTGGTTGAGGAGTGGGGTTTTGGAGAGACAGAGCAAGAAAGATATTGGGTGTTAGGGGTTTAGATAGATAGATATATATATATAAAGAGGGATATTGTTGGTTATGGATTTAAAGAGAGATAAATATTGGGGGTTATGGGTAGAGAGAGAAATTGGTTTTTAAGGGTTTAGAGTGATATATTAGGGGTTAGGGGTTTAGAGAGAGAGATATATTGGGGGTGACTGGTTTAGAGAGAGAGAGAGAGAGAGATAGATTGGCGGTTAGATGTTGAGAGAGAGAAAGATTGGGGGTTAAGCATTTAGAGAAGAAGAGAGAATGGAGGTTAGGAGTTTAGAGAGATATTGGGGTTAGGGGTTTAGATAGATATATATAAAATGAGAGATATTGGGGTTAGGTGTTTAGAGAGAAAGAGATAAATTGGGGATTAGGGGTTGAAAGAGAGAGAGAGATTGGGGGTTAGGGGTTTAGAGAGAGAGATATTGTGTGTTGGGTTTTGAGAGAGAGAGGGAGAGAGAGAGAGCGAGAGATTTGGGTTTATGGTCTTAAAGAGAGAGAGGAAGATCGAAAGAGATAAGATATAAAAATAGAGGGAATGGATGTTAGGGTTTTAGAGAGAGAGAGATATATTGGGGTTTAGGGGTTTAGATAAAGAGAGAGAGAGAGAGATTGGAGGTTAGGGGTTTAGAGAAGAAGGGGAGAGATTAAAGGTGAGGGGTTTAGAGAGAGAGAGAGAGATTGGGGGTTAGGGTTTAGAGAGAGAGAGAGAGATATTGGGGGTTAGGTGTTTAGAGAGAAAGATTGGAGGTTAGAGGTTTAGAGAGAGGGAGAGATTAGAGGTTAGGGTTTTAGAGAGAGAGAGAAATTGAGATATCTAGTGTTAATGGTTTAGAGAGAGAGATTGGGGGTTAGGGGTTTAGTGAGAGAGAGAGATATTAGGGGTTTAGAGAGAGAGAGAGAGATTGGGGGTTAGGGGATTAGAGATAGAGAGATATTTTAGGTTAGATGTTTAGAGAGATAGAACGAGATTGGGGGTTAGATGTTTAGAGAGAGAGAGATTGGGGGTTAGTGGTTTAGAGAGAGATAGATATTGGAGGTTATAGGTTTAGAAAGAGAGAGTGGAGTTTAGGGTTTTAGAAAGAGATAGAAAGGGAGAGATATGGAGTTACGGGTTTAGAGAGAGAGAGAGAGGCAGATAGGGACTTATAGAGAGATAAACATATTTGGTGTTAGGATTTTAAAGACAGATAGAGAGAGTGAGAGATATTTTTGTGGTTAAGGGTTTAGAGAGAGAGAGAGATTGGGGGTTATGGAGAGAAAGATAAAGAGGATAGGGGTTAGGAGATAGAGAGAGATTGTAGGTTAGAGGTTTAGAGAGACATAGACATATTGGTGGTTAGGACTTTAGAGAGAGAGGATTAGGGATTATGGGTTTAGATTTCCAGAGAGAGGCATAGGATTTTAGAGAGAGAGAGAAAGAGAGAGAGAGATTGGGGGTTAGAAGTTCAGAGAGGGAGAGAGAGATTTAGATTTAGGTCTCTAGAGAGAGAGAGAGATTGGGTGTTAGGGGTTAAGAAGAGAGAGATTTTAGGTTGGGTGAGTAGATAGAGAGAGATATAAAGAAAGAGAGAGATTGGGGGTTAGGGGCTTAGAGAGAGAGAATGGGGGCTAGAGGATGAGAGAGAGATATATAGATTGGGGGATAGGGGTTCAAAGCGAGATAGAGATATTAGTGGTTAGGGGTTTAGAGAGAGGGAGAGAGATTGGGGATTAGGTGTTTAGAGAGAGAGAGAGAGAGAGAGAGAGATTAGCGGTTGGAGGTTTATTTATAAAGAGAGAGAGAGAGAGAGAGAGAGAGAGAGAGAGAAATTTATTGTAGGCTATGGGTTTAGAGAGAGAGAGAGAGAGAGAGAGAGATTGGGTGTTATGAGATTAGAGAGATAGTGATATATATAAAGAGAGAGATTGGTGGTTAGGGATTTAGAAAGATTAATATTTGGGGTATATATATATATATATATAGAGAGAGAGAGAGTTATGGGTATAGAGATATAGAGATATTGGTTATTAGGGGTTTGGAGAAACAGATTGGGGTGTTAGGGGTTTAGAGAGAGATAGACACAGAGAGAGAGATTGGGGGTAGGTGTTTAGAGAGAGACATAGATAGAGATTCGTTGTTAGGGGTTTAAAGAGAGAGATTGGGTGTTATAGGTTTAGGGAGACAGAGTGACATATAGATATAGAGAGTGGTGGTTAGGGATTTAGAGAGAGAGAGAGAGAGAGAGAGAGAGATTGCTTTTGGGGGTTTAGAGAGATGGATTGGGGGTTGGGGTTCTAGAGAGATAGAGATATTGAGGGTTAATGGTTTAGAGAGAGGGATATTGGAGGTAAAGGGTCTAGAGAGAGAGAGAGATTGGATTTAGGGGTCTATATCTATATATATAGAGACCCCTCTCTCTCTCTCTCTATATATATATATATATAGAGAGAGAGAGAGAGAGATTTTGGTGGTTAGGGTTTAGGGGTTGAGATAGAGAGAGAGAGAAAGAGAGAGAGATTGGGGATTTGAGATTTAGATAGATAGAGAGATTGGAAGTTAGGTGTTTAAAGAGAGAGAGATTAGGGGTTACGAGTTTAGAGAAGGAGAGAGATTAGGTTTTAGAGGTTCGGAGAGAGAGAGAGAGAATGGGGATATGGGTTTAAATAGATATAAATATAGTGAGAGCGATTGGCGGTCAGGAGTTTAGAGAGAGAGAGAGAGAGAAAGAGAGAGATATATATTAGCATTTTAGAGAGAGAGGTTGGGTTTTATGCTTTTAGGGAGAGAGATCTAGGGCTAAGGTCTTAGAGAGAGATAAAGAATGAAAGAGAGAATATATAGAATGAGAGAGAATGGATGATAGGGTTTATGAGATAGATAGATTGGGGGTTAGGGGTTAATAGAGGGAGAGAGAGAGAGATAATTATTAGGGGTTAGATGTTTATAGAGAGAGAGATTAGGGGTTAGGGGTTTGAGAGAGATAGAGATTGGGGGTTAGATGTTTAGAGAGAGAGAGATTGGGGGTTAGGGGTTTAGAGAGAGAAATATTTGAGGTTATAGGTTTAGAGAGAGAGATTGGAGATTAGGGTTTTAGAGAGAGAGATAGAAAAGGGAAGATTTTGGATTAGGGGTTTATAGAGAGAGATCGATTAGGGGATAGGGATTTATAAAGAGATAAAGAGATTCAGGGTTAGAAGTTTAGAGAGAGAGAGATAGTGAGAGAGAGTTTTTTTGTGAGGGTTTTAGAAAGAGAGAGAGATTGGGGGTTATGGAGAGAGATAGAGAGGTTAGGGGTTTGGAGATAGAGAGAGATTAGATTGGAGGTTTTAAGTTTAGAGAGAGAGAGATTGAAGCTTAGGTTTTTAGAGAGAGAGAGAGAAATAGAAAGGGGGAGATTTTGGGTTAGGAGTTTAGAGAGATAGATATATTGGGGGATAGGGATTTATAGAGAGGTAAATAGATTTGGGGTTAGGAGTTTAGAGAGAGAGAGATTGAGAGAGTGTTTTTGGTTAAGGTTTTAGAAAGAGAGAGAGATTTGGGGTTATGGAGAGAGAGAGAGGTTATGGGTTTGGAGAGAGAGAAAATGTAGGTTAGGGGTTTAGAGAGGCATATAGAGAGAGAGAGAGAGAGAGAATTGGATTTAGGGATTTTAAAGAGAGAGAGATAGTGGTTTTTAGGGGTTAACAAAGAGAGAGAGAAAGAGAGAGAGAGAGAGAGAGAGAGAGAGAGAGATTGGGGTTAGATGTTTAGAGAGAGATAGAGAGATTAGAGGTTAGGGGTTTAGAGTGTGAGAGAGAGAGACATTAGTGGCTAGGGGTTTAGAGAGAGAGATACTTTTTGTAAGGGTTTTAGAGAGAAATATATTAGGAGTTGAGAGAAAGAGATATATTGGGTATTAGGGGTTTAGATAGAGAGAGAGGTTGGGGTTTGGAGATTTATATATATAATAGAGAGAGGGACAGTTATTAGAGACTAGGGGTTTAGAGAGAGAGAGCGATTCGGGGTTAGGGATTTAGAGAGAGAGATAGATTAGGGTTTGTTGGTTTAGTGAAGGAGATAGAAAGATAGAGATTGGGGGTAAGGGGTTGAGAGAGAGAGAGAGAGAGAGAGAGAGAGAGATTGGGTGTTAGGGGTTTAGAGAGGGAGAGATAGAAATATTGAAATTGGGGATATGGGTTTAGGGAAAGAGAGTGTGAGAGAGAGAGATTAGAGGTTAGTGGTTAAGAGAGAGGGGTGTACGTGGGTGAGGAGTGGGGTTTTCCGCGAGAGAGAGAGAGAGAGTGAAAGAGAGTTATGGGCATAGAGAGATAGTGTTATATATAAAGAGAGAGATTGGTGGTTTAAGGATTTAGAGCGATAAATATTAGGGGTTATATATATATATATGGAGAGAGAGAGAGAGAGAGAGAGAGAGAGAGAGAGTTGTTTTTAGGGGCTTATGGAGACATATTGGGGGTTATGGGTTAAAAGAGAGAGAGATTGTGAGTTAGGGGTTGAGAGAGGGAGAAAGATATATTGATGGTTAGGAGTTTAGAGAGAGAGAAATTGAGGGTTATGGGTTTAGATAGATAGAGATAGAGGCTTAGGGGTTTAGAGAGAGAGAGAGAGAGAGATTGCGGGATAAGAGTTTAGAGAGGGAGAGAGATTTGGATTTAGGGGTTTAGAGAGAGAGATATTGGGGGTTAGGGGTTAATAGAAAGAGAGATAGATCACAGGTTAGGTGATTAAATAGAGAGAGAGATAGAAATAGACATATTGAGAGTCAGGGACTTAGAAAGAGAGATATTGTGGGATAGAGGCTTAGATAGAGATATGGAGATTGGGGGTTAGGTGTTTAGAGAGAGAGAGAGTGAGGGAGAGAGATATTAGTGATTAGGGGTTTAGAGAGAGAGAGAGACTTTGGGTATGGAGTTTAAAGAGAAAGAGATTAGGGATTAGAGTTTAGAGAGAGAGAGAGAGATAAAGAGATTGGGGATTAGGGGTTTAGAGAGAGAGAGAGAGATTGGGGGTTTTATGTATATATATATATACATAGAGAGAGGGCGTCTCGGAGGGAGAAACCAAGTTATTGGAGGCTAGGGGTTTAGAGAGAGAGAGAGAGAGAGAGAGAGAGAGAGAGAGAGATTCGAGGTTAGGGATTTAGAGAGAGAGAGAGAGAGAGAGAGAGATTCGAGGTTAGGGATTTAGAGAGAGAGAGAGAGAGATATTAGGGGTTGTTGGTTTAGTGAAGGAGAGAGAAAGAAGGAGATTGGGGGTAAGGTTTTTAGAGAAAGCGAGAGAGAGATTGATTGAGTATTAGGGGTTTAGAGAGGGAGAGACAAAAAAATTGAGATTGGGGTTATGGGTTGAGAGAGAGAGAGAGAGAGAGATTGGAGGTTAGGGGTTTGGAGATAGAAAGAAAGATAGAGAGGGGTTTGGAGAGAGTGAGAGAGATAGAGATAGAGAGAGATTAGAGGTTAGGGATTCAGAGAGAGAGAGAGATTGGTGCTTAGGGGTTTAGGGAGAGAGAAAGAATGGGGGCTAGTAGGGGTTTAGAGATAGTTACATATCATAGGGGGCCTTTGGATGGTTAGTCTCGGGAGGAAAAGAGACATAAAGAGGGGGATAGGGGTAGATGGGTGAGGAGTGGGGTTTTGGGGAGAGAGAGAGAGAGAGAGAGAGAGAGGGAGATTTTGTGTTAGGGGCTTAGAGAGATACTGATATATATAAAGAGAGAGATTGCTATTTAGGTAATTAGAGAGAGAAATATTGGGGGCTATATATATTTTATATATATATATATCTAGAGAGAGAGAGAGAGTTTAGTTTTTAGGGGCTTATAAAGATATATTGGGGGTTAGAGGTTTAGAGAGAGAGATAGGGAGGTTGGGTGTTAGGTTTTTGGAGAGAGAGAGAGAGGGAGATAGAGATTTGGGGTTAGGGTCTTAAAGAGGGAGAACGAAGGAAAGAGAGGAGATATAAAAAGAGAGAGAATGTACATTAGGGTTTTAGAGAGAGAGAGACTGGGGTTTAGGGGTTTAGAGAGAGAGAGAGGTTGGAGTTTAGGGATTTAGAGACAGAGGGGGATATATTGAGGGTTAGGGGTTTAGAGAGAGAAAGAAAGAGAGATATTGGGGGTTAGGGGTTTATAGAGAGAGAGATTGGGGGTTAGGGATTTAGAGAGAGACTGGAGGTTATAGGTTTAGAGAGAGGAAGAGATTGGAGGTTAGGGTTAGAGAGAGAGAGATATAAAGGGAGAGAGAGGTCAGGGGTCTCGAGATTCAAAGAGAGAGATTGGTGGTTAGGGGTTTAGATATAGAGAGATTGGAGGTTATGAGTTTAGATAGATAGAGAGAGAGGGTTAGTGGTTCAGAGAGAGAGAGAGAGATTGGGGGTTAGAAGTTTAGAGAGGGAGAGAGAGATTTGGATTTAGGGGTTTAGAGAGAGAGAGAGAGATTGGGGGTTATGGTTGAGAGAGAGAGATTGTAGGTTAGGTGATTAAAGAGAGAGAGAGAGATAGAAATAGAGGGATTCAGGTTAGGGGTTTAGAGAGAGAGAGGTATTGGGGGCTAGAGGATTAGAGAGAGATAGTGATCCAGGTGGATATTGGTGGCCACCCACCTTTCCAACTAGCTCAAAATAGTTTTATGGCAATTTTGGGATTGTACTATTTTTAGCAGTTTTTCGGGTCCTAAACTTCCGAGGCCATTTTGAGGCCCTAAATGACCTTTTTTGGCAATTTGGGGGGCCTGATGGTATCCTTGAAATACATTTGGTGCCAGTCAAAAGTTGTAAATCTCGGATAGACCTTTCCAACGGGCTACCGAGCGCCCCAAACGGAGATCGTATGCGAAAGTTACGACCCTGGGAAGTTGATGTACTAACTTACCCAAACAGGGCCCACATGACTTTTGGCGCTTCATCTCCTAGGGTTAGGCTTTTGGATGTCTAGGGTTTTTGACATTCCTGTTTATTGTAAAAGGCCTTGAGAGCCTCATTGTAACCATCTTCTTGCGAAATGAGCGCAGCCGTCACAACTCTTCTTAGAGATAAGCCGCCAACATTCCAACAAGCTTGTTTTCCGCTGCATTTTACAGTTCTAGCTTATTTCCTTATTGAATAGAAAACCAGTTTTACTGTATATCTGTTATTTTGTGTTAAGCATCTGATAATAATCTGTATTCATTTCGTTCTGCTCATAAAATCCGGATCAAATAGAGATATTGGGGGTTAGAGGTTTAGCGAGAGAGAGAGAGAGAGAAATATAGAAATAGGGGTTTAGAGAGAGAGGGAGAGACTCAAGGTGATCTATTTAGAGAGAAATATATCAGGGGTTAGGGGTTTGGAGAGAGATAGAGAGAGAATGGGGATTAGGTGTTGAGAGCGAGAGAGATATTGGGAGTTAGAGGTTTATATAAATAAAGAGAGAGAGGTGTTTAGAGAGAGAGAGAGGGAGAGTTATTGGAGGCTAGGGGTTTAGAGAGGGAGAGAGAGAGGGGGGGTTTAGAGAAAGAGGGAGAGAAATTAGTTGGGTGTTAGGGGTTTAGAGGGGGGAGAGAGAGAGAGAGAGAGAGAGAGATTGGAGGTTATGGGTTTAAAGAGAGAGAGAGATTGGGGGTTAATAGGTGTTTAGAGATAGTTAGATATCACAGGGAGAGTATGGATGGCTAGAGAGGGGTGTAGCGGTAGGTGGTTGAGGAGTGGGGTTTTGGAGAGAGAGAGAGAGAGAGAGAGAGAGAGAGAGAGAGAGATTGGGTGTTAGGGGTTTAGACAGATAGAGATATATAAAGAGTGAAATTGTTGTCCAGGGAATTAAAGAGAGAAATATTGGGGGTTATGGGTAGAGAGAGAAATAAATTGGTTTTTAGGGGTTTAAAGTGATAGATTGGGGTTTAGGGGATTAGAGAGAGAGAGAGAGAGAGAATGGGGTTTAGGGTTTTAGAGAGAGAGAGATATTGGGGGTGAATGGCTTAGAGAGAGAGATATATTAGAGGTATGGTGTCTAGAGAGAGATTGGGTTTATGGGTTTAGAGATAGAGAGACTGAGAGAGATTGGGTTTAGGGGTTTAGAGAGAGAGAGAGAGAGAGAGAGAGAGAGAGATTTTGGGGTTTGGGGGTAGGGGTTTTGAGAGAGAGAGATTGGGGGTTAGGGGTTTAGAGAGAGAGAGAGAGAGAGAGAGATTGGAGGTTAGATTTTTAGAGAGAGAGAGATTGGGGGTTAGGTTTTTAGAGAGAGAGAAATTGGGGGTTAGGCATTTAGACAAGAAGAGAGAATGGGGATTAAGAGTTTAGAGAGATATTGGGTTAGGGGTTTAGATAGATATATATACAGTGAGAGATATTGGTGGTTAGGTGTTGAGAGAGAGAGAGATAAACTAGGGATTAGGGGTTGAGAGAGAGAGATTGTGGGTTAGGGTCTTAGAGAGAGAGAGATTGCGTGTTAGGTTTTTAGAGATAGAGCAAGGGAGAGATAGATTTGGGTTTAGGATATTAAAGAGAGAGAGGAAGATGGAAAGAGATAAGATAGAGAAATAGAGAGAATGGACATTAGGATTTTATAAAGAGAGAGATATTGTGGTTTAGGGGTTTCGATGAAGAGAGAGATATTGGAGGTTAAGGGTTTAAAGAAGAGGGGGGGAGATTAAGGGTTAGGGGTTTAGAGAGAGAGAGAGAGAGATTAGGGTGTAGGTTTTGAGAGAGAGAGAGAGAGAGAGATTGGTCGTTAGAGGTTTAGAGAGAATGAGAGATTTAGAGAGAGAGAGAGATTGGTGGTTATGTGTTCAGAGAGAGACAGAGAGATTGGAGGTTTGAGATTTAGCCTTGATGGATAGATTGGAGGTTTGAGATTTAGCCTTGATGGAAAGATTGGAAGTTAGGGTTTTACAGAGAGAGAGAAATGGAGATATTTGGGGTTAGTGGTTTAGAGAGAGAGATTGGGGGTTAGGGGTTTAGAGAGAGATATATATTAGGGGATAGGTGTTTAGAGAGAGAGAGAGATTGGGGGTTAGCGGTTTAGAGAGAGAGAAATATTAGGGGATAGGTGTTTAGAGATAGAGAGAGATTGGGGGTTAGGGGTCTGGAGAGAGTGAGAGAATGGGGTTTAGATGTTTAGAGAGAGAGAGAGAGATTAGGGTTAGTGGTTTAGAGAGAGAGAGATTGGAGTTAATATGTTTAGAGAGAGAGTGGAGGTTAGGGTCTTAGAGAGAGAGATACAAAGTGAGAGATATGGAGTTAAGGGTTTAAAGAGAGAGAGAGATTGGAAGATAGGTACTTATAGAGAGAGAAACATATTTGGGGTTAGGAGTTTAAAGAGATAGATAGAGAGAGTGGGAGAGAGTTTTGTGGTTAGGGGTTTGGGGAGAGAGAGAGAGAGAGAGAGATATTGATTCAAAATACTGGCGAATGCGAGTGAGTTTTTCCTTATCGTACCATGTAGTATATGTTAAAAACATAGAGCAACGACCTTTTACAGTCGTCGTCTATCCTTTACTAAACTTATCACACCTAATAATTTAATGTGAGGACCTACTCCAACCTCAGGTAATTCATCAATTAATGCACCCAGTTTAGCTTTAGAAATGGATTCAAAATACTGGCTAGGCAACTTTTATAAGCTAAAAATATATGTGTTGGATTATAGGTTGTTTCTCTGGGTGACCATTTATCTTGTGTTTTTCTGTTATCTTTGTTTTATTTCCAAGATGAGTATGGATCCTAGGAAAAAAAATGGTAGTATTCAATCCATATGCATATCTGGTACTGATCTCAATCGAGAAAGGGATCTGTAACCCTAACCCTAATACAGTAACATAGCCTTTCTACATCTACAGGAATCTACATCTAAGGGATCTGTGGCCCTAATACAATAACATAGCGTTTCTACCATATCTACAGGCATCTACATCTAAGGGATCTGTGGCCCTAATACAGTAACATAGCGCTTCTACATCTACAGGCATTTAAAGGGATCTGTGATCTCAATCGATTAAGGGATAGATTATTGCATGAGACTCTAAGAAACCCTTTGAACAAAATACAGCAGGCTTTAGGTTTTTATTTCATGGGAGTTTAATAAAAAACACAACCCTCTGAACATAAATGCAATTTATTTCATGGGAGTTTAATAAAAAAATAACAAAACCTCTGAACATGAAAATACCATTTATTGTATGAGACAACGTATAGAGAGATTCTAATATAATAAAAACGAATATTAATCTTATACTCACATTCGAATTTTGCTTTCGTTCCATGAATCCATCCTTGATCACTTCTTTCTGTACCCACTAGATTGAAGATTCACCATCCTGCTACCATTATTCCTAGAACATTCTGAATAGATACAAGCATGCACATGCGAAGAAGATTGAAACCGATAATCATAACAGTTGCACCCATGTTCCCTTCGTAAGCCATGGCCGTCCTGTAGAAGCCGTCTGGTGGGCTGGTTTTCCATGGACATGGCTCAGGCTCGATGTTGTGCGCTAGAAGTCGTAGCCCAGAAGTCGGTAGGGTCACCATGAGCCCTGAGAGGGCTGGTGGGCGCACTCACAGTAATACCCAAGGGGCGTGAGGCTCTTCTACCTCCGTCTTCTTGCTCTGCAATTCCTTCTTGACTAGTTTTAGGGTTTCTGAAAAGCTCTGCCAAGAATGAAGCTGTGCACATGAGAAATTCACCCACATCAAGCAGCTCACACCCCAAACCCCGAAGGCCGTGATCTTGAGAAACCGAGACCACGGCATAACCTCATCCAACACAGAAATCGAAATACTCTCAGACTCGCCAACAAATTCATTCCCTTCATCCGTTATCTTCAATTCCCCATTCCCTTCATCCTTTCTCTTCAATTCCCCACCCATTTCGTCATTATTATTCTCAGGAGGCACCACGATCGAAACTCCGGCAACATTCCTACTACCGATTTCCTGATATCTGGCTCCAAGCACGACTGGCATCCATCCTTTCTTCGGAGACACGAACCTCATCATGGCCTCCGACTCACCAGTCTTTTGGCAAAGTGCTCAGCACATACTCTCTCAAAATTAATAAGGATTCAATCTCTGTCGGTATTTCGACCTCGACGGCTTATATCTTTCCACGCCGCATTAATTTGTTATCTCTATAGTTTTGGCATTGAATAAAAGGGAATCTTCTTCATTTCCTTAGATAATGGCTTTTTGATAAAAAAAACCGCCCTTATCATACAACGGCTAATCAAAATTTAGAATGCTTTTTTTATCCATCTGTTTTATTATAATATTTTGGCTGCGGACAACGTTCCATCGCATAAATTTTTAATGCTTCTTTTTATCAACCGGTTTAATAAATACAACAGCTACTCAAGATTTAGAATGCTGCTTTTTTTCATCAATCCGTTTTATTATAATATTTTGGCTGTGGACAACGTTCCATCGCATGGATTTGGAATGCTTCTTTTTATCAATCGGTTTTTTATAATATCTGGACTGTGGACAACGTTCCATCGCATCATATATGGATGCATATTTTGATAGGTTTAACTTTTAGCTTTAAATTCATAGATAGGTTTCCTTTAACGTATGGAAGAAATTATGTTAGTTCATTCTTAATTTATTAATAAATGTATTGAAAAGTTAACTATATAATAATAGGTTTGAGAATAGTTGGTTATGTTTAAAGTATTTATTTAAATTTAGAAATGTAAATTATTTATTTATAAAAAATAATACAATATTTTATAATAAAATATTAATATTTAAAATAATAGTTTTTTATGTATTAAAAAATTAATATTTAAAAAAATGTTTGTCAATTGAGTGTGGATTGGGTGGTTGGGAGGAATGTTGTTATCCTCTCCACGTGGGTTTAAATCTTGCTTTGTGGCACTTGCTCTTTGGGAGCATACTTTTGAAAAATATATATATATATTAAGAAAGTGACATCCATATGTAACATTAATGAACATTACATTTAAAAATATTAGTGCATTAGAATATAAATATAATAAAATTGGGTTGAAAAGAAAATTTAGAGAATCAAAATTTTATTTAACATGAATACTTTTTTATTTATAAATGCAAATGATTTTAACATTTAATGAAGGAGTACTTAAATTACATATGAAATGTATTTTGCTTTAAAAAAATTATGAATATTTCAAGTAACATTAAGATTAATGTCAAACAATATTTAAATATGAACATCACATTTATTATTTTTTTATTGTTTTGCAAAGTAGGATATCAAATTTTAATCATTTACAAATCTAAGTAAATATATAATTTCCAACTCTCATACTTATAATCAAATGTTTTTTATCAAACTTTTCTTCAAATGGAAATACTAAGTAGCTAAATGGTGGTGATCCCACTTGTTTGTTTAGGTTTTTCTTCAAATGGAAGTGCTAAGTAGCTTTGGTGACATCTCACTTGTTTGTGTGGGTTCCTGTACAATATGATTTTGACTTAAAAAAATATTGTAATTCTAAAATAACTAAATAAGTTTTAAAAAAATATATATACATATATATGATACAAGCACGCGACATAAAATGGGGGATTTGAACTTGTGACCTTCCATTTATAACTTCTAATATCATTTCCTCATTTACATTTGCTTTGGCCTCTAAGAACATATTGATGTAAAATTTTATTTCTATGCTTAAAATGAATTAAATTTATAGATTTTAATAGAATATCAATATTAATTAAATTCATAACTATTAATAAAATATTTTATTTTATTATTGTATTAAAAATATTCAATATATTTTATTTCTTTCTTAAAAATATTATTTCTATATAAAACAAAAATTATATAATTTCATGACTAATTTTCAAAAAAACATGTTATGGTTAAAGTCTTGAAAGCATAAGGATGAGAAATTATATATATATATATATATATATATATATATAATGGTAGAGATATACATTAGTATATACATTATTCCATATATTTAATATAAATAGATATATATATGCTATTGCATATATCAAAGTATATTTATCAATACATGTGTTAGTATATAAATATACATAGATTAACTACGGTATATAAACATACACAAACATATATATACACATATATATTAGTATAAATACCAATATATATATATATATGCCAAATTACATACCTAAGAATAGCATTGACTCATATATGAACCTAGCATGCGAGATATACATGCAAGTATATATGTTTAGGTATACGTGCATGGTGGTAGATTAATCTTCTACGCATACTAGTATATATATTAGTATACATGAGGTCGGAATATATATTATTAGGTAGACTTTGTGAAAATGCATGTATATCTATATTGATGTGTATACTAGGTATATATATTAGAATAGAAGAGAATGATAAGACAAGTGTTGGGATGAGGTATTCCAATGATGCATGAATTGCTTCATTTCCTAACTTATATTTAAATTATCAACATAGAGGTGTAATTATTCAGAGGCACTATGCATTATACATGCAACCACACTACTACATATTGCTCAAAAGTTCCACGTCACTTTGCCACGAATAGTTAAAATCAATTTTTTTGTTGCAAAATAGTTAAAAATTTTGGAAAAATTGGTTTTTCCCCCGACGTTCGTCGCTCTAGCGACAGTTTATTTTTAATAAACATTTTGTTCTAAATGTTTTTTCTAAGTCATAGAAGAGGCATTTATTTTTTCGCATAGAGGGGTTTACGGGTTTACAACTACCATGCGGGAGAGAAAGGGGAGCTTTCCCACTCTAAGGAGAAAATAGCTCTGAGCATAGGAACATGGAGCGAAAAGATCACAAAGCAGAGCTCTTCTTTCCGAGTACAAAAGCTACCCGTAGTTGAGCGATTGGGAAGGAAAGACCACACACATAGCCAACCCTGGTAAGCCATGCTTTTCCTTCATCCGATTTGGTGTGTAGATTGCGTTTGGTAAGCCCCTGGTAACGGATCTTTTGTTGGGCATACTCTGATGCCCTATGGGGTAGGGGAAAGCCCTAAATTCATGATTGATTCCGTGTGTTTGCATTTTCAATTTTCTGTAATATGAGAGGAAAAAAAACCTTTGAATATCGGTCCTGCAATTTTGTGCTTTCAATTTCCATCCAATTATTGACTGTAGCTAATGATGTAACCTATTGGAAATTATTATAATTACTATGAACCCATTATTTCTTCGTTGAAGTGTGAGAGAATTTATAACCCATAAAATGGGGACTTCCCATTTAAAATGTAAACAGTTCCAATTCCATTTTCCTCTGCATTTCTATTATGCAAGATATTAGAAGGAAATATCATGACCCATTGTTGATGTTTAAAGCAGAAAAAAGGTAGTTCGATGTTTATTTTTTTGTTCATCATCCTTAAAAGGACAAATTCCCATATAAAATGTAAAGTTATTTCGAGTTCTATCGATGTTTCTATATCAAAGCAAGTCTATTATGAAAGATATCCAAATGATATCAAATACTAGTTGAATGGTTTAAGAACAACTAAGCAAAGAACTTCCATCAATTCTAACTAAAGTGCATGAAAAATAGATTATCAATTGAATTATGCAATCGAAATTTGAGACATTGTATGGGGATTGCATGGTTGAAGGTGTATGTTTTTGAAATTTTCCAAATAAGATGAACTCATTCACTAATGGTGTCCTTGGAATGTCTAGTGGGTAGGAGGTCCCAATATTTTATTGTGAATATAGCTAAAGATCTCAGTGGGGGATCAATGTTAGACCTGCAATGGTCCATAACATAACCTTATATGCCACAAAACATTATGGGCCTAATAAGATCTAGAACTATAATCACCTTATACGCCACAAAATAGTATGGACCTAATAAGACACGTAACTGTAATTAGATAAGAGAAGTAGGTAGAAAGAACTAATGGAAGTTATGGAAGTTAGTGGCACCAAAATATTTTGAAAAATGATAACCTTATAATACTTATAACATGATACTGAATGGTTAAATCTCATATATAGCCCTGCAATTCACCCAAGTGTATCATCATAGCATCTCCATTAAAGGTTGCACAACAATACTTTTCCACAGGAAGGAGGTACTTATTAGGCATAATGTGTCCCATTATGCTCTTTCCTAGTGATCTAATCATCCACTTATTCCTGAATATGATCCATCTACAATGAATATGATCCACAAAGAGTATTCAACTTCTCTCCATTCCCAAAATCATATGGCTACCTTACATTCCCACAAGACATGCTTAACTGTTTAAGGTATCTAGCATATCACACAACTATCTATGGATCAAGAGTGATGGAGCTTGTCCTAGACTTCAAGGGTGTTGTTGAGGGAAAGCCACCAAGCACTCTAGTATTAAAATATGAACATGTTCCCCATATATTTTTTAACCATTGTATCCATCCGACTTCATCATCCAAGATGGCCCATTTTCTGATTAACTTGACAGTGAGTAAAAAGAAAGGCCAAATTTTCTAGTAAAGCTGCATAATTTCATATGTAAATATTTTTCCATAAAACCACTTCCAATATTTCCAATTGGTTCCTATAGTTTCCAAGCTTAATCGAAACAAAGAGGTGTTTGGTATGGTTTTTCACATGACTATGATGGTTGTGTCAACGACCTATAAACTTTGAGTGTAGATGATAGATCTTTAAAATATCTAAGATAATGGGTGTTCATAGTCTTTATCCCACAAATCCCCAATATGTGATCCTTTTTTGGAAAGCCTTCTTCCTGCATAAGATGTGATAATACCAAGCTTTCGACTATTTGTCTCAAACATCCAATCCCACTAGCCTCTAAACTCTTGAAAGTCCCAAGGCAATGCTTTGGATTGAACATCAATTTTTCATTGTACATTAATTGCATACTTCATTTGTTAAATCATTTCATAGAGTTTGGATATGGGGACATTGATAAGATTGGGGATGGGTAATTCTTTGGGCATATACTCAATAAATTCTTTATATTCATTTGAGTTTAAATTCACCAAAGGTTGTAGCATTGTTTTTTATAAAGGTTCACAAATCAATAGAAGAAGGTAGGTAGTTTTAGCTATTGGAGTAAAAAAATTTACATATAAAACCCTCTTACCAATTGTCAAAGTATGATTTTGCATGTGCTTATGGAACATCAATGAAAAGATTGTATATCTGTAGCAACTAATATAAAGTGGTCCTATTGATCTGAATTAGATCCAAAAAGTAAATTAGTTGGCTATCGATTCAGGTTAATGCAAGGCTCAACCAATCAAGAGGTTCGGGGATATATGCAGAGTTTGTCAATAATGTTGAGATATGAGACAATGTTGATGGAATGAAAGGGGAATTTCAAATTTATCGATGTCCATACCTCCAAATAATACTATAATGTCAAAGCAAGCATGAAAAAAAATTAAGCGAAAAAAAAAGAGAAGAACAAAAGGAAGATAAATGAAAACATGCGAACTATACACTAAATGCTGATAGAAAAAGACAAGCTAAGAAGGCCAATGTTGGACTTCATGGAATCTCATGGGTTGGGGATTCCTAGCCTTTCATTGGACCCCCCAGCAAATCCATTCTTCAGTAAATTCATGCACCACAAGTTTGTATTGATTATTTGGATGAGATTGAGGAATTGTTGTCCAAATTCATGTGTGAAGACCATGAATGAACCTTTGAGTCAGATGGAATTATAACATGAACATTTGCTGTCCCATCTTTCAATTTTCCTGTTGAAACTCTTCTTTAATAATGATGGTCGTCTCTCCCACAAAAACTGTGATGCAATATTTTAGTCCAAAACCAAGCCAAAATATAGGAGTAATGGTGTTGAGGTATGACTATTGTATGTAAATGTGGCGTAGAAAGGCTAAATCAAACAAGATAATGAATTTATGGAATTCATGACTGAAACAACTAGAATTATATAGAGGAATTTTGGGTTTTTTGAGTAGAGAGAAGCATTCTAATGCCGCAGAAAGGCAATTGCCATCACCACTATTTATATTAGTTTGTGTGCAAGAATTCTAAGTTATAGTTCGATACAATAATCAATGTACGACGACAGCTAGAGGCATATAAATGCAGATTACGAGAGAGAAGCATTGTAATACTAAGGAAAAGTGGCTATTTATATAAGTTTGTGTGTAATACATCTAAGTTCTAAGTCAACCCAATAATCAATGAATGATAACTGCTATAGGCATATAATTGCAGCTTCTACGACTAGTAGGTCAACTTCATTGATGGAGAGGTGGAGATAATACAAAGTCTATAATTTACGTGATTGTGGCTTGCTGCCGTCTTTTAAAATTTTCACCATTTGAATGTTTTACTTTTCTTTACCAACTCTAGTAAGGGATGTACTAATTCTAAAAAAAATGCTAAGAATCTTATGTAGAAGCCAATGAATCGTAGAATGTTTCTATCTCTTCTACTGGAGTTATCTAGTTTTTGATGACTTGGCCAACAAGTCCTAGGAAGCTTCTTATTTATTCTAGTCTTGCTGGGTTTATTCTAGTTTGTGGGATGCCAATGTTTTGCATAAAACTCATATCCTGGAAGAAATTCTACTCTCTAGTTTGTAACAAAATTTTTACAAATCTAAGTGACCATAATATAGGAAACCCTAGCATGCATGTATGGGATTGTGTTAAAAGAGTCACAAGTGTCCAATTCTCACAAGTCAATCCAGTCAGTTCAGGGACCTGTTGAAAATCCTCTAGTTTTGTAATAATCCTTCTAAGAGTGACAGAGGTTATTCTTGGACATTTGGCAGTTTCCTCTTTTATTGTGTTCTTTCAACTGACACTTGACTTTGTAACAAAATAACAAGTGGAATTATGATTCGAAGGCTCATGTTCTTGTAGATTGTGGTCTGTATTGTTATATTATTTTGAAATGGTGGAGCAGAGCACTATCGTTTTGGAGATTTAATCCCTACTTGGTTGAGTACAAATTTCTTACTGGTTAATGTTGATTTCGGTTGAGGGTTGAACCAATTACTTAGTATACATTCAAAGATGTTTACTATGTAAATTTCCCAAGCAGAAGTCTGGTAATTTGTACTAATTGGTGGCTGTAACTTTGGGTAAATAATTCATAAATCACTGATTTGAGAGATAAAGTACTGCTGTAGGTTGCATTCTCTCATCAAATCTGATGTATGCACACTTCTACTGTTGCATTTGGTTGAAATATTTTAGCAAACACTTTGGATGATTCCTACTGTAGCTAACTGACACTTACCAAGCTCTTGGAAACACTCTTCTGACTTAAGTGAACTTGTTTAAGGTTTATTTCTCAAATGAGAAATGTATTGTATTCATCCCATAAAATATAGCCACTCAACAGTAGATAATTTTAACACAATAATCAAATTCAAAGGGACATATTCAAATCTGCATATTTCATTAATAGAAAGTGTTTACATCCCTGGAAGTGATGGGAAAATATTGGAGATGTGACATGTCTATGATTCAGATTTATGATTTTATATACTGTTTATGTCTATGATTCAATGTTTTAGTAGAAGATGTGCATGTATTAGAAATTTAGAATGTAATATTTATCAATGTGAAATTAAAGTACTCAAATGAATTAAATAAGGTAAGTTTCAATAAAGCAAATGGCGATATGTCCCTGTCGCAAATTAAATATGAGATACTTTCCAATGCACATACATTTGGAGTTTTGTGAAGATATGGCAGTAAATAATAGAAACAAAACCTGTAAAATGAGTCAAGCAAGATGGATATACAAAATTATTCAAAATCACTTCCCTAGCTCTGCATGGAACAAGCAAATTAGTCAAGCTACAATGGGTGCATCTCAAAAGGTGACCCTCAAACGTTGCTTACAATCGAATATGCACCAAATGCGTGTTGGGTGTTTGTGTTTTTAGATTATGTGGTATCATGGCGACGGGGCTTACTTAGCTTTTGTATAATCTACCACATGTTTTAACTTCCTTTGTTCGGGTGCCCTAAGGATGCTCCTTTACTAGCACTTATGGTTTGAAGTTTAAAACTTAAACAACGAAAACGATACCTAGGCTAAGTTTCAAGGTAATACCTTCCAATTTAAGATCGACTTTCAAACTATACGTCATTTGTACGGGAAAAATCATTAAGTGGGATGACTTGCGTTAATTTGTGATTGTTTTATTATTATATGTAATATGTAAAAGATCACTTTAGTTATTAATCCTTGATAGCTGAAATTCTTTGTGGTTGGTTAATGATTACAACCACCCACCATTTTTTGAACAATAGCCATAAAATTCTCAAGGGGTTATGGTAAAAAATTAGTTCCACTATGTAAAAAAGCCAATCCCCTAGCTTCCAAATGTGAGCTAAATCCACCTTCAATCCCTTCTTTGCACTCCGAAACCCTTCACCAGCAAACAAAAAACATGTTTCACATCTCTCAACCTAAAAAAAATGAATTGAATGAAGAGAGTTTGATGCATTTAAGCCCGTGAGTCTTTTTTCTATAGGAAAGTGTCTAGAAACTATGGACACATTAGGGAACATGTCCGACATGTACCCATAATGTGTCCCAAAATTCAAGACATGTTGAAACCTATGTTTGACCTATAGTGACCTTGTACAAGACTTGAAAACATAAATAAAGCAAGCTCCACCATTAACGTTTCAAAAAATAACGGTGAAGTTTATATATAGTGTCACATAGAAATCAATACAGTTGTAAATGTGTTGGCTTAGACAGTAAATGAAAGCAAGTTGGAAATTGAATAGAGCGCATAATGTACATTGAGCTCAAGCTTAGTCAAAACAAGAAACGTCTTAGACCCTACAGGAGACTAATGACAGGAAGTTGGTCCGCTTCCTAACTCCTTTGCTTTAACTTAAGGAATCCTATAGAAGCATAAAAATAGATTGCCTATTATAACACTTTTGACAAGCATTAGTCCAAATGGTCATTACCTTTTAGAGAAAACTCCCTTGATTATTGTCACTTGTCCACAAAATTAGCTTTTACAGTATTCTTTTTCTACACATTCTAATTTACCGGGAATGGAAGATATAGTTAAACTGTTCCTAGGATAACAGTTTTATCCACACTGATAACATTCAGAGTTACGTTCTGATGTCTGCTTTCGTAAGGCCAGCTGACACTTGTCTATAGAAGTAAATTTGTTTGTAAGTCATACCAAAAAAGGAATAAAAAATGGTATGGATAACATGTTTAGTTTCCTAACTCTCCACTTCTAGACAACCCCTCAATAAGTTGGATCATACAATGATTCCATTGAAACTAAACTACTGAGCACTACGAGGCAATATTCTTGTTGCACTTCAAACCCACTCTTACATATTAATGAAAAACGTCCCATGAAAGTTTGCCACCAAATCCCCCCACCCACCAAGGAATTTAACATTTATGCTAATTGCTTCTACCTACCTTAAAATCCAACCAGTTCACCCTGAGTTCTAGGCTCGTAGTTCCATACCTTGGTAATTAACTTAGGACAATGTTCTGAATCAAGATGAGTAACATTTAATTTGAAAGGAAATGCAGTGGGAAGATGTCAAAACCCAAAATTTTCGAAAAATTTAAAATTTTATTTATAACAATAAATGTTAACTAAGTAGTATTTTTAGTCCTGATTTAATTTTCAGTAACTAACGTAATCTGTTTAAAGGACTCTGTCTTACTAAAAAATTGTATTTCAAATATTGTAATTAATGACTGTTTTGTTTCAAACTGCAAGGGAAGAGCTAGTCGTAGCTGACTGGCTTACTTAGCTTCCGAGCTAATGCATATGTCGTCTTCTGTTTCTCAGGTACGCCGGTGAAGTAGGGATCACTGTATTTTAAACGTGGTAAGCATCAATACTCCCTGTGCTTTAAAACTTTAAAGTAGATTTATTTACTGTTGCAAGTTGTAGTGCAAGATAGTGAAGTTATTCTCATGAACTTACACTTGAATTAAGATTGATAGTCTGCCTTGCCATGATATATTTTATTCGGATAGTATCATCATGTTTTGCGATGAATTACATTGTTTCCGTTATAATTATTGTTTTATGAATATGACTCTATGTTACTGCTGTAACTACCACTGGAACAATTGTTTGTATCATAATTATTATTTGCATAAAGCGACTTAGCATCATGTGATATGTTGTCAACTAATACTGGTGATTACTGTTGTGTTCACGTATTATTAACGTGAGTTGAAAAGGTGGCGCCTCTAGCGTTGTTCCATTATATTAATCTAATATCAGGGTCCAATGTCTACTTAGAGTTTAATTTATGTCACCTAACTGTGTCTTGTTTTTAAACTACATTCATGGTGTGGACCAGTAGAGGAATTTATATTTCAGTATCTTCATAATAGAGATTATTATTCTAATTGATTACTGTTTAACAATAGTATTAGTAGAAAATACGATGATAGTATATAATGGAAAATGTGTATCTTGTCATATAGACTTGGCAACATTTCAATGTATTAAGTAACAAGGTGTTATCAATTGAAAGTTGACTACCTTATTGCTTACATAGGAATGTAATATACTCATGGCATTAATCTATGGCTTGGTTTCAATATATAAATAATATAATGATTGTGCAACAATCATAATGTTCCCATACGTTGGCAACTTTATATTCAAAATGGTGTTAAGGTTGTATCTATCATACTAGGTTAAGAGAAACTCTATGATTGAAGTTGACTATATCTCATTCATATCATTGTAGTGAATATACATACCACGTACCTTGGAATTATTGAAGGTTCGATTGCAAGGCATGCACTATTTGTTGATTAAATGTATTTCATATTGTATGTCCATACGTTTGAGTTTGACTTGTATCTATGCAATGATTTTTATAATCGATGAACAATGATTTGGATGGCAACTGCACTATATGGTCTCGACCCATAATACGTTGATATATTTCAATGCTACGTGGTTAACTCTCCTCCATGCATTTGGTGATATATAAGCTGTTATCGAAACCCTACCAGGTTATTGTCTTTGCCTCCGGGCTCGGGTCCTAAGGGTGAAAACCCTCCATGTCTGGATTTCGTCGTTGGGCATTGTAACAAAATGCACAGTGCCGTGGTTCTGGTTTCATGGTTTCGTTTTGTGGTAGGATAAGTCCTCGGCTCTACTGATAGCGTTTGCTACAGTTTCATGGTTTCGTGGTCTCGTTGCTCCTTCTTTGTTTAAATCCCAGCTACCTACAGTCCTTCTCTGTACTGGTGTGGGTATGAGGCAGGGTTTTGCTATTGTCTTTAAGTTATGAGAGGGTCGATGCATTTGGGTTTGGGGTGTGCTTCTCGACTGGTTCAATCCCAGCTTGAGGGTTTCCTCTGAAAGTTACCTGTTGCGGCTGTCAAGAAATGTTATGAAGGTTTCCCTTGCTCGCCCACCTGATGAAGGTGATGGGGTTTCACTGCTTGTTCAACTTGTGGCTACCGGTTGTCTGCTGTTACATTCCTCCACGGCTCGGTAAGATAATAATCATATTTTCACAGTTTTTATGTTTTGCAACTATTAATTAGATTTACATTTGTATTACTACCCTCTGCATTCAATAAGGTGACTAAAATCCCTCGGCATTCGTTAATGTGCAGGTCACGCGGCTCTGAAGGTGTACAGGCTTTATTCACCAACGCTGGCTCCTCCGGGTAAGCCTGGTTATCCACGGCTGTCTCTTCCTTTGCTGGTTTTGTGGTTAGGGTTGAGTCTTGGAGGGAAACTCCTGTGTAGTGAGGTCGTTAACGACTTGATGTTATGGGTGCGGTCATCTGTATAAAGTTGTTTTGTTTGAAATGAAAAGGGGTTTGAAATGTAAGGATAAATGAGTTCTTCGATACCTGCAATGGATGATAACTCTACTGTATGAAGTTCATGTATCGTTTCTATGTGTTTTCTTGGATTTTGAATGTTTAATTTAAAGAATGTGGATGTTCTTCGACTATAACTGTAATAGTTAAATAGTATAGGGTTATTCTGGCGAGTTGGGGTTCTGTTTTGTGTTCAACACATATATATGGAAATGTTAACTCATTGGTGACTGGGAACGAGTTGTAACAAGTTATTTTGATTCCTGTATAATTATTTAATGAAACTGTGGATAGAAAAATTATATGCTTAGAACTATGAATAAACCTACAGTAGGTTTTGTCTGCCATATAAGGCATTCCTTTCATTTGTTTTCAGTCTGTCAAGTGGAAGTTGTAAGGCTACGGCCGTGTAGGGTTTGTGGGCTACTCTAAGGGAGAATGTTTAAAATGAAATAAATATTAATACTGTGTAATTATTGTTAAAATTCAATATGCTAAGACAGAAAATAGCAGCATTACATTCCATTTCACAATAATAGCATATACAGGATCACTGAAGAAACAACAAGCATAGCATAAACACAAGAGACACAGATTTATCCTGGGAAACCCTCATGGGGTAGAAAACCCAGTAAAGCTTCCTCAATATAGATGACCAGCAATATACAAAGATGCAAACCAAAGACATGATCTCCTTCTCCACTGTAGCAGACCTCTCCTCCAATAGGTGCGCCTCCCTTGAATGAGTGAGTGTGTATAATGAGGAACACACCTCCTCTATTTATACACTACTTTGATATGTATTTTACACAAGTACACGTAGGCTCGTATTTAACCAATAGGTTAAATAACCCACTACAACTAACTGGGCCGACCCCTCTAGGGTGGTCTAATAACCCTTTGACCCACATAACACATTTAGGGCCGACCCCCACTAGGGAAGTCTAATAACCCGAGTTACCACATTCCGACGGAGGAATAAACATCTCCGGATATACAATAAGATCTTCACGGAGGAATGAATCATCTCCGGAATAATAAAGTACAAATATAATATTCTTTGAAGTTACAATATTTAACACTCCCCCTTAACGAGAAGGATATTATAACAGTATCTGCACGAGCAAGGAGTCATCAACATCATACATGATACATCTATAAATCATTGGAAGCTTTCTCAACATCATCAGTAACTCAAGCAGTTACTGGAACATCTTCAATACTGGAACATCAACATCTTCAGTACTGAGTCTTTATCTTCTGCAGCACTCTCAGCATCGTCATCATACGATCATCAGCATCGTCATCATACGATCATCGTCATCACACGATCATCAGCATCGTCATCACACGATCATCAGCATCGTCATCATACGATCATCAGTATCATCACCGCACGATCATCAACATCGTCATCATACGATCATCAGCATCGTCATCATATGATCAGTAGCATCGTCATCACACGATCAGCAGCAAGTATCCTACAACAACAATACGAGTATCCCACCGATACAGATAACCACATCATCAATACAAGTATCCTACGGATACAAGTAACCACATCATCAATACAAGTATCCTACCGATACAAGTAACCACATCATCAATACAAGTATCCTACCGATACAAGTAACCATATCATCAATACAAGTATCCTACCGATACAAGTAACCACATCATCAATACAAGTATCCTACCGATACAAGTAACCACATCATCAATACAAGTATCCTACCGATACAAGTAACCACATCATTAATACAAGTATCCTATCGATACAAGTAACCACATCATTAATACCATTACTTTCTCGGAGACCATTCGTCTACGGATCAATTCAGGGACCGAAGTCCGGGGATGATACAATCCCCTTCACGTACATTTTGAACTATCAGTTCCGGGATGATGCAATCCCCATCACGTACATTTTGAACTATCAGTTCCGGGATGATGCAATCCCCATCACGTACATTTTGAACTATCAATTCCGGGATGATGCAATCCCCATCACGTACATTTTGAACTATCAGTTCCGGGATGATGCAATCCCCATCACGTACATTTTGAACTATCAGTTCCGGGATGATGCAATCCCCATCACGTACATTTTGAACTATCAGTTCCGGGATGATGCAATCCCCATCACGTACATTTTGAACTATCAGTTCCGGGATGATGCAATCCCCATCACGTACATTTTGAACTATCAGTTCCGGGATGATGCAATCCCCATCACGTACATTTTGAACTATCAGTTCCGGGATGATGCAATCCCCATCACGTACATTTTGAACTAAGGTCCAGGGACGATGCAGTCCTATCTTCTATTCTCGGAGACCTCACGTCTACGGCTCTCTTTAGGACTGAAAGTCCAAGGATGATCCAATCCCCTCAAGTCCACCAAGGACTTCATTCTCGGAGACCTTACGTCTACGGCTCTCTTTAGGACTGAAAGTCCAGGGATGATCCAATCCCCTCAACTGTCCACTAAGGACTTCATTCTCGGAGACCTTACGTCTACGGCTCTCTTTAGGACTGAAAGTCCAGGGATGATCCAATCCCCTCAACTGTCCACTAAGGACTTCATTCTCGGAGACCTTACATCTATGGCTCTCTTTAGGACTGAAAGTCCAGGGATGATCCAATCCCCTCAACTGTCCACTAAGGACTTCATTCTCGGAGACCTTACGTCTACGGCTCTCTTCAGGACTGAAAGTCCAGGGATGATCCAATCCCCTCAAGTCCACAAAGGAATTCATTCTCGGAGACCTCACGTCTACGGCTCTCTTTAGGACTGAAAGTCCAGGGATGATCCAATCCCTTCAACTGTATTCTCATCCATACAGGTACAATCATATATCACATCAAAACATGTATACATCACATCAAAAAAAAAATGTGTTCATCATCACTAATCAAAACATGTGTACATCAAAACATGTATACATCACTAATCAAAACATGTACACATCACATCAAAACATGTGTACATCAAAACATGTATACATCACTTAATCAACACATGTACACATCACATCAAAACATGTATACATCACAACTAGCATGTATTCTTACTAATACATCTAATATCAAAACATGTATACATCACAACTAGCATGTATTCTTACTAATACATCAAACATCAAAACATGTATACATCACAACTAGCATGTATTCTTACTAATACATCAAAACATGTATACATCACAACTAGCATGTATTCTTACTAATACATCAAACATCAAAACATCTATACATCACAACTAGCATGTATTCTTACTAATACATCAAAACATGTATACATCACACCAAAACATGTATACATCTAGCATGTATTCTCAGCAATACATCTATCATCAAAAGCATGTATAAGTAAAGCTAAGTATTCTAAGTATAAGAGTCCTAAATCTAAATATTTCTAAGTAACTGGGTGTAGAGAACAGCTTACCTCATCAACGACCTTGTTGTTTGATGAGACAATTTCATCAGTAGTGACTATACTACTCCCCCTTTCGAGGAGGGTCCTTTTGAACTACACCAAGCTTGTCTCGGAAGTATTCAAACTTCACTCGAGACAGAGGTTTGGTTGGTAACTTCTTCTCTTGACGTAGAGGCTTGGTTAGTACAACGGTAACCTGTTACAAATTCAAACTTTTAGAGTTCCTTTCTGTGTCATATCTTGTTAGTTCCCTATGTTCTTTGACTTATCATGGAACACTAGATTCTATGTCATCTTGATACAACTCTAATTATCACATAGGATCTCAGTTGGTTCTATCTCTAAGTCAAACAATCCTAAAGCCAAACTTCTTCACAACTAGCAGAGCAAGCAGCCATATATTCCGCTTGTGCTTAGAGCCACACTAGACTGCTTCCAGCTAAACCACGAGATCATGGCTAATCCCAGACAATAACATCCTCTCGATGTGTTCTTCTTGTCTGATACACTTCCTGCCCAAACAGAATCTGAATAGCCATCTGAAGTCATGATCTTCAAGATAGCATAGATCAAATTCTATCGTGTCCTTTATGTGCCTCATCACATACTTTGCAATTATCAGGTAAACACATCTAGTTTCCACTAGATACTAACTCAAGGTGTTCATAACAAAGCATATATCTAACCTAGTATATGTTAGATATATCAAAGACCCAATAAATTGACTGTACAAAGTTATATCCACTAACTCTGATGAGTTAACCCCTAACAGCTTCAAGTTGGAATCCATAAGAGTGGCCATTCCAACACCTCAAGTCATATTTCTCATCATACTTTCCCTGGTTGAGAAATATTCCTTCTGAGCCTTGCCATACTTCCAGACCTAGGAAGTAAAGCATCAATTTGAGATCTTTCAATTTTCATTTCTGCATTGAATGATCTTCTGCATATCTATCTGTGCCATCTCTCGTTAGATGGGTCTACTGATATGAGCCTCAATATCATTCGAACTCTGTGGTGAGTTCCTTCTTGCATCCATGTCATATGTGTATCATATTCAACCTTGTAGCAAAGGTTGAGATCCACATCACCCATGGTGATCATTAAGCTTATCAATTTATTATCGATCCTAGGTACCTATACAGAACCTGATTCATACTTCTTCTTTAATTACACCATACTTGGAGCAAACATCTTGTCGTGATTCTCTTCCCCTTTCTAAGAGAATCTTCTAGCCATGAGCCTTCTATATTTTGTTTGATTTGTAAATCTTCTTGTTTGAACATCCACCACTTGTACGGTGTCCATCATTCTTCATGACCTTTCCTACAAATCAAAATTAAGTACATGATTAGTAATACTTCATAATCATCAAAAGATAACCCATTATGCATACAGATATCATTTACATAGTGATGCAACTATTTTGACCATTACTTTGGCACAACACTTTCCCATATCCTGTATGCATACAGTGGCTATCTAGATGCCTTCCATCTCTACCAGAACATACTATCGAGAGTGTGCACAACTCTCAGCATGTCAGCAAAGAGGTTTCATTCTAGACAAGCAACAATGGAATGTTTGTCCAAGCATATGCACATTAGTTGTATACTGTTCAATGCTCTATGAATGTTTACACTCAGCATTATATATTCTAGGAATACAAATATGCATGCAGGCAATATCATTACTATTTCAAATAGCAACTCAAATACTTATCTTTTATGTTTGTGTGGCTGCCTCCCGCTTGATCTTCTGTATGTCTTTTGAACTTCTATTCATTCTGTACCACTGTGCATGCTCAAGAGTCATCCTCATGATCTCATATACAAACATACACTCATTAGTATATTCTAAATGCTATCAAAACATTATAGTACTAAATAATCTTGAAAACGTATAGTCATGATTATAGTTAATAAACATTAGTATTCGAGATTTCAGGGAAGTCTTCTTTTACTCATGCGTATCATTGATAAGAGATATAATATGCATAATCCCTTGGTTACTAACTTTATGAATGAGCATAACCAATCATTCCAAGTATACTTATATAAGGGATCCTAACACAAGGTAAGATTCATGGGAAACATACCTGGATTATTATACCTACTTGGTTATGTACAACATACCTAAACAACCTCTTCAATGATTTAGAGATCCTGAGCTAGAACCTGCATGTCTCATAGGTTAAGCATAATATAACAAAGTCATACATACCTCGTAAGTAGAACAAAGATTATGGATGAGTCTTTGTCTTCATGTTTTCATGGTCATGAAGCCTGATTTGTCTTTTGTGATGTACCTGTATCTTGTTAGCAGACAACCTCAACCTCACACAAGACCATAATGCATTAGTACAATCATAAGTGTCAACACCCTAACCAATGAATATCTTCTATCATGCATTCATAATTTTGTTAAGGTGATACAACAAATCTAAAATCAAGATTGTACTAACTGTAATAATCATGAAGACAAACATACCATAAACTTAATCATGAACAAATCTCAAAACATACCTCGATGAGTCATACCTATCGAGATCGCTTGTAATCTCCTTATGTAAAGCCTTAGCCTCATCTCCCTCTGAAACATGAACTCCTTCACTTATGTAGGTGACCAATCTATCTTCTTCTAGGATTAACCCTATCCACTTGATTTGCAAGAACTGGACCTGGAGCTGGATATGGGTTTGTCAGAGAAACCCCAAAAATTCAAACTTTGAATTTCAGACTTCCGAAAGGATAGAAATATGCGCCTTGATGAGCTGATCAAACTGATATATTTAGAATTTGAAAACTGCAAAGTTTTACTCCTCAATTTTGCCTTTGAAACTTTCGGATTCACTGGACGTGACCCTGAACTGGGGTTTGATGAAGCCCACTCTTTTGCCCCATCAAAAAGTTTGAACCAAAGCTCTAAGCTTCTATTTTTCTGAGGAGCTTCCAGCTGTGGTCACAGATTTCAAAAATTCCTATTTTTACAGAAGCCCTAATTTTCCACTTTTCTGATCAAAGTCCCGAACTAGGGTCTAATCAAGCCCGGCCTTCTGCCCAACCAAAAATTCTGATCTTGGTCTCTAAATTTCTATTTTGATGAGTAGCATCCAGCCATGGTCTCCGATTACAACAATTCCAAATTTCTTCAAAGCCCTAAATTTCGGAAGCCATGAATGAAGGTACCAAAAAATAATTCTGTTTTGACAGAAATATGTACCTGATTGTTTCTGGTGTAACTCCGAAATTTTTGATCCACAGGGTTTGAAAAAGTTTTCTGAGATAGCCTGACCTGTTAGCTTTCCATCCTGACAGGTCTGACCTCAATTGGATGTTCTGAGAGAGAGTTATGCCAAATGTCGCAACGTGACCTGTTTTGGGAAAATACAGGAGAGCGAACTTGTACGGCCTGCCACGTGTCACTGTTTGACCTTCGGCCTCTGAAAAAGTTTTCTGAGATAGCTCGGCCTGTTATATTTCCATCCTGACAGGTCTGACCTCAATTGGATTCTCTGAGAGAGAGTTATGCCAAGTGTCGCAACGTGACCTGTTTATGGGATAATACAGGAGAGCGAACTTGTACGGCGTGCCACGTGTCACTGGTTCAACTTCGGCCTCTGAAAAAGTTTTCTGAGATAGTACAGTCTGTGTATTACCTGTCACTTTTCACGAAATTTCATTTGGATCTTCCTAGCCCAAGTTATGACCTTTTTCCCAAGGTCACCTGATTTTGACTCAGATCTGGAAGAGGCAGAAACCCTATATTGTACAGATCATAAATCACAAAGTACAACTAATTAGAGGTTGTCCTTTGGACACAAGGTACCTGGAGATCTTAGCTTCGTCCTGTAACAATTTCAGATCCGAAAACTTCGCCAAAACGGATTTATAGCGAAAGTGCTACGATGACTGGTTTTTGCTATGTAAAACCCTAACCTTCAAATTGTCGTAAGTAAAGCAAGTGTCTTTAGTGCCATACCTTGTCTTCCTTCAGGTTAGCTCTGATACCATGTTAAAATTCAATATGCTAAGACAGAAAATAGCAGCATTACATTCCATTTCACAATAATAGCATATACAGGATCACTGAAGAAACAACAAGCATAGCATAAACACAAGAGACACAGATTTATCCTGGGAAACCCTCATGGGGTAGAAAACCCAGTAAAGCTTCCTCAATATAGATGACCAGCAATATACAAAGATGCAAACCAAAGACATGATCTCCTTCTCCACTGTAGCAGACCTCTCCTCCAATAGGTGCGCCTCCCTTGAATGAGTGAGTGTGTATAATGAGGAACACACCTCCTCTATTTATACACTACTTTGATATGTATTTTACACAAGTACACGTAGGCTCGTATTTAACCAATAGGTTAAATAACCCACTACAACTAACTGGGCCGACCCCTCTAGGGTGGTCTAATAACCCTTTGACCCACATAACACATTTAGGGCCGACCCCCACTAGGGAAGTCTAATAACCCGAGTTACCACATTCCGACGGAGGAATAAACATCTCCGGATATACAATAAGATCTTCACGGAGGAATGAATCATCTCCGGAATAATAAAGTACAAATATAATATTCTTTGAAGTTACAATATTTAACAATTATGAAGGTTGGTAACAGCCGATAATGGTTAATTTTGTTGACAGTTTCTCTGTGTGTTAATATGTTTGTCTTGTTTGAAACAACTCTGTCAACTCTGTAGTTATAACATGGATAACAAATTAATACACTAGGTTGAAGGGGGAATACTACTCTACAGTTTCTATGTGCTTGTATTTGACTACTGTGTTAATGGATAAGATTATATGGAAGCTTGTAATAATGAAATATTATTACAGTCCCACCCTTTAGTTAGTCGATAGCTGTCGATCATATTATGAGTATAAATAATATAATAATATGAGTTTGTTTATCTATTGGCTCGATACAAGTATGACCTGTAACTAAAGTTGACTGAAATATGAAACAATTATATGTATACAGATATATTATTCTAATAGGAAATATCTCAAAGTAAAAACTAAGATTTATCTATATCTGTTCTTATGACTGTTTAATAGCTATAATTCTGGAATATCTATTGTTTAATATGCTGTCTATTATTTAACTATTAACAGGAATTCTAGGAATACATAAACATGGTATTTGTTAACTGTAACAGTAACAAATACGTGCTGCATAGGATAATTACTCTAATTAAATAAAAGTAGGGGAAAATTCTAAAACATCTGAGTTCTGTAATTTATACCAAAAGAAAATACAGAGACTGATTTACTGAAATTGAATACAGTCAAAACATAGTTGAACCAGTCTATTTCATATGAAAATTATTTAAACAACAGCAGGAAGAGTGACAGAACCTGTAGTTGTGGTAGACAATAACAGCAATGGGAGGCTGTTCCTCCCTACCAATTCCTGGAGAGTGCCCAGACAGCACTTCTCAGAACCCCCGAGCTTGCTCTGGTCTAACTGGCTGGAATCTAGGTACAGTCAACAATTCCCTCAGCCAAAATAGCTATACTGGAACCAAGTTACTGCAACTTCCTGCTTCAAAAACACTTCCTTACTGTTTTCCCACTTCCTCAATGGGACTCCTGAATAGCATTCACCTGAATGTATTCTCCCTCTAGAACAATTGCTGAACCCCCCAGCTCAGTTCATTGAGTAGTATTTAAAAGATTGCCTAGGTCTTAGTTGGGCTAACTGTCATTAATGAGCCACCTGCTCAGATTCCACTTTCTTGGGGAATCATGACCCCAAAATATAGGGAAGTTGCCACCTGCAACTCAGGAAGTGTTTGAGGATGCTGCCACTTGTTTTTTGTCCTTCCACCTAATTCCATCCACCAGTTAGACCAGTAACCTCTTTAAACAGCTCTCCCATGCTGTTGTCTCCATAATTTATTTATTAATAATAATTATTCAGAATTTACATTCCATTTCTGGAGACTCTGCTGAGTCATCCATTCCTACTTAGCATTAAATTTAACATAATGTTCTCAGGAATATTAAAAATAATTACATTATTTTAATAAAATTGGGGTATGTGACATACACACCCCCTTAAAATGTAACATCGTCCTCGATGTTACTTATTCTTCTTCTTCAGCCACCTGCTGGAATAGATCGGGATATGCTTCCCGCATCTTACTTTCCAGCTCCCAGGTAGCTTCTTCAGGACTAAGGTGCTTCCATTGCACCTTCACTTGTCCAATTATGCGGTTCCGTAGAGTAATTTCCCTCCTCCCGAGGATACAATCCGGTTCCACCAGAACTTCCCCTTCTGGTTCTACCTGTACAATGTTCCAATCAATAACATGAGTAGCATCATGAACATACTTTTTCAAAACAGAGATATGAAAAACATTGTGTACTTTTAAATTTGGCGGTAATGCTAACTGATAAGCAACTTGACCAATTTTAGCTAAAATTTCAAATGGACCACAGTAACGTGGTGCTAATTTTGCACAGCTTCCTAATCTTAGGGAGGTCTTCTTTGGTCTTACCTTGATGAACACATGTTCACCTACCTGGAACTCTTTAGGAGTTCTTTTCAAATCTGCTTGACTCTTTTGCCGATCCTGGGCAATCTTCAAGTTTTCCTGCACTTGTTTCACAATCTGTTCCATTTCTTTCAATAAATCAGGTCCTAACACTAATCTATCAACTGGATTACTCCAAGAGATAGGAGTGTTGCATTTTCGTCCATACAAAACCTCAAAAGGACTAAACTTAGCTGATGATTGATAGCTGTTATTGTATGCAAATTCGGCTAAGTGTAAATAATCCTCCCACTTACCTGGTTGATCTTTAACATACATCCTTAACAGATCTTCTAATATTTGATTAACTCTTTCAGTTTGTCCGTCCGTCTGAGGATGGAAAGAGGTGCTGAAATTCAAAGTGGTGTTTAACCCTTTGAACAAAGATCTCCAAAAATTTCCTGTGAATTTAGGATCCCTGTCTGATATAATGACTTTTGGAATACCGTGTAACCGAAAAATCTGTTTTAAAAAGATATCTGTTATGTTTGCAGCCTTGTATGTGGTTTTAACAGGAATAAAGTGTGCTGATTTACTTAATTTGTCTACTACTACCATAATCGAATCATTCTGATGTTGATTTTTGGGTAAACCCGTAATGAAATCCAGGCTGATTATTTCCCATTTCCAGCTAGGAATAGGTAAAGGTTGCAGCAATCCAGCTGGATGTTGGTGTTCTGTTTTTACTTGTTGGCAGTCCAAACACTTAGCTAAATATTCGGCAGTTTCAGATTTCATGTTAGGCCAAAAATACTCTTTTCTCAACATAGTGACAGTCTTTTGATAGCCAGGATGCCCGGAGTAAGGGGTTTTATGTATTTCGTCTAAAATTAACAACTTAACTGTAGGTGCATTAGGGATATACAGCCTGTCCTTAAACAACAAAAATCCGTTTTCGTTTAAACTATACCCTTTTATCAAACTTTCCGTGGGTTGTTCTTTGGCTGTAATCTATAAATGCTGATAATTTTCGTCTAATTTTATCCCTTCAGCCAGCTGTTCATTTAAGTCAGAGGTATAAGTGCTGCTAGCTGATATAAAATTCAGTTTTGCATTTCTGCTCAAGGCATCAGCCACCTTATTTTCCTTCCCTTTTATGTGTTGGATTTCAAAATCCTATTCACTTAGGAATGCCAGCCACCTGGCTTGTCTTGCATTTAAATTTGGCTGGTCTAAAAGGTATTTCAGACCTTTATTGTCTGTTAATAAGGTGAATTTTCTGCCTATTAGGTGGTGTCGCCACATCTTTAAAGCATGAATTACAGCAGCTAATTCTAGGTCATAAGTGGCATAATTCTTTTCATGGATTTTCAGCTTCCTGGATTCGTAAGCAATGACATGTCCTTCTTGAGTCAGCACTCCGCCTAAACCATCATTACAAGCGTCGGTGCAAACTATGAAATCTTTATTTGGGTCCGCTATTCTAAGAATAGGTGCAGTTGTCAATAAGGTCTTAAGTTTCTTGAAACTTTCTTCGCATTTCGCATTCCAATCAAACTTCTTGCCTTTCTTTTGCAAAGAAGTGATTGGGTTGGCTATTTTTGAAAAGCCTTCAATAAACCTCCGGTAGTAACCGGTAATCCCCATGAAAGATCTAACGTCCGTCACATCTTTAGGTACTGGCCATTCTTCAATTGCCCGAATCTTTTCAGGATCAACTGAAATCCCTTCCTTAGTGACTACATGTCCTAAGTACTGGATTTCGTTTTTGAAGAAATCACACTTACTGAATTTTGCAAAGAGCTGTTGTTCTCTCAGTTCTTGTAAGACTATACGTAAGTGTTCTTTATGCTCCTCCTCATTCTTAGAATAGATTAAAATGTCGTCGATGAATACAATAACAAATTTATCTAAGTACTTGTGCATTATGTTGTTCATTAAGCACATAAAAACAGCTGGGGCATTAGTAAGTCCAAATGGCATTACGACAAATTCGTAATGTCCGTACCTTGTTCTAAAGGCTGTTTTGAAAATATCTTCTTCTTTAATTCTTACCTGATGATAACCCGATCTCATATCGATCTTAGACAATACCGTAGCTCCACGTAGTTGATCAAACAGATCATCAATACGAGGTAACGGATACCTGTTTTTGATTGTCATCTTGTTTAGTTGACGATAATCTATGCAAAGTCGCATAGTTCCGTCCTTCTTTTTAACGAAAATCACTGGTGCTCCCCAAGGGGATACACTGGGTCGAATATAATTCTTGTCTATTAACTCCTTTAACTGAGTTTTCAACTCGTTAAGCTCCAAGATATTCATACGATACGGGGCTTTTGAACTAGGAACGGCACCTGGTACCAGCTCAATTGTAAAGTCTAGCTCCCTCTTAGGAGGCAATTCTGGGATTTCCTCAGGAAAAACGTCAATAAATTCATTGACTACAGGGATGCTCTCTACTGTTTTCTGGTTGCTTTCGGACTTATCTGTCTCATCTGTAATAGCTACAGCATAAGTCTTGCACCCTTTTCTGACTGCTCTTTTAAGTTGTAAGTCAGAAATCTGCCTAACTACGGTTTTCCTAGGGATACCCCTAATAGTTACAGGCTGTCCACTACTGTCTACACACCTAAAAGTTTTGTCAAAACAGTTTAAAATGACCCTATGTTGTTCCAACCAGTCCATTCCGATAAGTATGTCATAAGAGCCAAGTGGTAAGATGTTTAGTTTAACTGTAGTTCTAAAATCATTCATGTTTAAGATGCATTCTTTTACATAACAGTTTACTTTCTTCTTTGCCCCAGTAGCTAATTGTACAGACCAAGAATTATCAAACCTTTCAACAGTCAAATTACATTTTTCTACCAGCTGAGGTGAAATATAACTAAGACTAGCACCTGGATCTATTAATATAGTAACTGGGGTTTTGTTAATCATACCTCCTACTTCCACCATGGAAGTTTGGTAGTCAGCCTGGCGGTTTTCCAATGCTGCATTGATTCGGGGCATAGTTCCTGCAAAATCTCCAACTTTTATTTCATCTTGAACAGTATGAATATTGCTGATTTGTTTCTTTCTGTTTGGGCAGACTGAAGCATAATGTGGCCCATTACACTCCCAGCACTTGACAGGTTCTTTTCGCTCAAAATTTTTGGTGTAGTTTCCATGGTTATTAGGAGTCTCTTTGCTGTTTTTATAATTGTTTGAATGACTGATAGCTCCATTTTTGTTTCCTTGGAAACTTTTACTATTAAAATGGTTCCCGTTTTTACCATTCTTGAAACTTTTATGGGAAACAAATTCCTTTCTCTTGTACTCGATCAGATTATTGTTCTTTTTGGCTTTCCAGCTGGCTATCCCCTCTTTCTTTTTATTCTGTTCGTAACAGAAATTTGCCTTGCGCATAGCTTCTTCCAGTGTTTTGGGGTTGTCATATTCAATTCTGTCCTTGATATGATAGGGCAGGCAACTAAGAAACCGCTGTATTTTTGGTTTCTCTTCGACAAAATACGGTACATAACGCAACAAACTTAAAAATTTACTGTTTAAGTCCTTCATCGTCATAGATCCGAGTTTTAGTTCATAAAATTCCTTGGCCCTCTCTTCATAATACTGCTCGGACAGGAATTTCTTCTTGAAGTATCTTTTAAAGGTACTCCAATTAACTTCTCTTTCTTTAATCCCTTTGACCCTTTTCAGATCTTGCCACCATATGTCCGCCTTTCCCGAGAGGTTGTAGATGGCCATTCGTGCCTTTAGCTGATTTGAGTAGTTATAGATCTGAAAATATTTTCTCATCCCGGATAACCAGGATTCTGCCTCTTCTCCAGTTTCAGCTTCTCCATTGAAAGTTGGGGGCTTTATCTTCTTAAACTCCCCGGAAATCTCTTCATAAGGCCTGTACTTTTTCCTTCGGTTGTGCAGCTCAGCTTCACTGCTGTCACTGCTAGTATGATAACTGGGTTGTCCCTTTCTTTCTTCAGATGAGGAACTGCTGTCAGATTTAGCTGGTTTTGTCCTTTTTGACCCTCTTTGATGACTAACTTCTTCTGAGTCAGCTGGTTTGCTCCTTCCTTCAGTCTGAAATTTTTCTATCAATAGCTGATTTAATTGCTCCTGAGTCTTTAGAATTCTTTCATTATCCTTCTTGACTGTTTCCATTTCTGTCTTTAATCCTCTTATGGTCTGCATCAGCTCAGTGGTGTGAGCAATTTATTCTTCTGTCTCAGGTTCTCTTGACATCTGTCTTATCACAGCATTGGGAGATTCCTCCTCAGCATATTCTCCCAGTTTTTCCATACCTGTCTGTAAAATTCAGAAAAGAAAAATTTTCTGTTCTGTTCATGAAACCGAAATATATGTTAGTACTTTATATAAAAAAAAAAAAAAAAAATCTTCTTTTATGGTCACTGTTTGCGGAAGTTTAGTGGAGTCACATCCAAGCCTAGTGTCTGAACCTGGCTCTGATACCACATGTCAAAACCCAAAATTTTCAAAAAATTTAAAATTTTATTTATAACAATAAATGTTAACTAAGTAGTATTTTTAGTCCTGATTTAATTTTCAGTAACTAACGTAATCTGTTTAAAGGACTATGTCTTACTAAAAAATTGTATTTCAAATATTGTAATTAATGACTGTTTTGTTTCAAACTGCAAGGGAAGAGCTAGTCGTAGCTGACTGGCTTATTTAGCTTCCGAGCTAATGCATATGTCGTCTTCTGTTTCTCAGGTACGCCGGTGAAGTAGGGATCACTGTATTTTAAACGTGGTAAGCATCAATACTCCCTGTGCTTTAAAACTTTAAAGAAGATTTATTTACTGTTGCAAGTTGTAGTGCAAGATAGTGAAGTTATTCTCATGAACTTACACTTGAATTAAGATTGATAGTCTGCCTTGCCATGATATATTTTATTCGGATAGTATCATCATGTTTTGCGATGAATTACATTGTTTCCGTTATAATTATTGTTTTATGAATATGACTCTATGTTACTGCTGTAACTACCACTGGAACAATTGTTTGTATCATAATTATTATTTGCATAAAGCGACTTAGCATCATGTGATATGTTGTCAACTAATACTGGTGATTACTGTTGTGTTCACGTATTATTAACGTGAGTTGAAAAGGTGGCGCCTCTAGCGTTGTTCCATTATATTAATCTAATATCAGGGTCCAATGTCTACTTAGAGTTTAATTTATGTCACCTAACTGTGTCTTGTTTTTAAACTACATTCATGGTGTGGACCAGTAGAGGAATTTATATTTCAGTATCTTCATAATAGAGATTATTATTCTAATTGATTACTGTTTAACAATAGTATTAGTAGAAAATACGATGATAGTATATAATGGAAAATGTGTATCTTGTCATATAGACTTGGCAACATTTCAATGTATTAAGTAACAAGGTGTTATCAATTGAAAGTTGACTACCTTATTGCTTACATAGGAATGTAATATACTCATGGCATTAATCTATGGCTTGGTTTCAATATATAAATAATATAATGATTGTGCAACAATCATAATGTTCCCATACGTTGGAAAACTTTATATTCAAAATGGTGTTAAGGTTGTATCTATCATACTAGGTTAAGAGAAACTCTATGATTGAAGTTGACTATATCTCATTCATATCATTGTAGGGAATATACATACCACGTACCTTGGAATTATTGAAGGTTCGATTGCAAGGCATGCACTATTTGTTGATTAAATGTATTTCATATTGTATGTCCATACGTTTGAGTTTGACTTGTATCTATGCAATGATTTTTATAATCGATGAACAATGATTTGGATGGCAACTGCACTATATGGTCTCGACCCATAATACGTTGATATATTTCAATGCTACGTGGTTAACTCTCCTTTATGCATTTGGTGATATATAAGCTGTTATCGAAACCCTACCAGGTTATTGTCTTTGCCTCCGGGCTCGGGTCCTAAGGGTGAAAACCCTCCATGTCTGGATTTCGTCGTTGGGCATTGTAACAAAATGCACAGTGCTGTGGTTCTGGTTTCATGGTTTCATTTTGTGGTAGGATAAGTCCTCGGCTCTACTGATAGCGTTTGCTACAGTTTCATGGTTTCGTGGTCTCGTTGCTCCTTCTTTGTTTAAATCCCAGCTACTTACAGTCCTTCTCTGTACTGGTGTGGGTATGAGGCAGGGTTTTGCTATTGTCTTTAAGTTATGAGAGGGTCGATGCATTTGGGTTTGGGGTGTGCTTCTCGACTGGTTCAATCCCAGCTTGAGGGTTTCGTCTGAAAGTTACCTGTCGCGGCTGTCAAGAAATGTTATGAAGGTTTCCCTTGCTCGCCCACCTGATGAAGGTGATGGGGTTTCACTGCTTGTTCAACTTGTGGCTACCGGTTGTCTGCTGTTACATTCCTCCACGGCTCGGTAAGATAATAATCATATTTTCACAGTTTTTATGTTTTGCAACTATTAATTAGATTTACATTTGTATTACTACCCTCTGCATTCAATAAGGTGACTAAAATCCCTCGGCATTCGTTAATGCGCAGGTCACGCGGCTCTGAAGGTGTACAGGCTTTATTCACCAACGCTGGCTCCTCCAGGTAAGCCTGGTTATCCACGACTGTCTCTTCCTTTGCTGGTTTTGTGGTTAGGGTTGAGTCTTGGAGGGAAACTCCTGTGTAGTGAGGTCGTTAACGACTTGATGTTATGGGTGCGGTCATCTGTATAAAGTTGTTTTGTTTGAAATGAAAAGGGGTTTGAAATGTAAGGATAAATGAGTTCTTCGATACCTGCAATGGATGATAACTCTACTGTATGAAGTTCATGTATCGTTTCTATGTGTTTTCTTGGATTTTGAATGTTTAATTTAAAGAATGTGGATGTTCTTCGACTATAACTGTAATATTTAAATAGTATAGGGTTATTCTGGCGAGTTGGGGTTCTGTTTTGTGTTCAACACATATATATGGAAATGTTAACTCATTGGTGACTGGGAACGAGTTGTAACAAGTTATTTTGATTCCTGTATAATTATTTAATGAAACTGTGGATAGAAAAATTATATGCTTAGAACTATGAATAAACCTACAGTAGGTTTTGTCTTCCATATAAGGCATTCCTTTCATTTGTTTTCAGTCTGTCAAGTGGAAGTTGTAAGGCTACGGCCGTGTAGGGTTTGTGGGCTACTCTAAGGGAGAATGTTTAAAATGAAATAAATATTAATACTGTGTAATTATGAAGGTTGGTAACAGCCGATAATGGTTACTTTTGTTGACAGTTTCTCTGTGTGTTAATATGTTTGTCTTGTTTGGAACAACTCTGTCAACTCTGTAGTTATAACATGGATAACAAATTAATACACTAGGTTGAAGGGGGAATACTACTCTACAGTTTCTATGTGCTTGTATTTGACTACTGTGTTAATGGATAAGATTATATGGAAGCTTGTAATAATGAAATATTATTACAGTCCCACCCTTTAGTTAGTCGATAGCTGTCGATCATATTATGAGTATAAATAATATAATAATATGAGTTTGTTTATCTATTGGCTCGATACAAGTATGACCTGTAACTAAAGTTGACTGAAATATGAAACAATTATATGTATACAGATATATTATTCTAATAGGAAATATCTCAAAGTAAAAACTAAGATTTATCTATATCTGTTCTTATGACTGTTTAATAGCTATAATTCTGGAATATCTATTGTTTAATATGCTGTCTATTATTTAACTATTAACAGGAATTCTAGGAATACATAAACATGGTATTTGTTAACTGTAACAGTAACAAATACGTGCTGCATAGGATAATTACTCTAATTAAATAAAAGTAGGGGAAAATTCTAAAACATCTGAGTTCTGTAATTTATACCAAAAGAAAATACAGAGACTGATTTACTGAAATTGAATACAGTCAAAACATAGTTGAACCAGTCTATTTCATATGAAAATTATTTAAACAACAGCAGGAAGAGTGACAGAACCTGTAGTTGTGGTAGACAATAACAGCAATGGGAGGCTGTTCCTCCCTACCAATTCCTGGAGAGTGCCCAGACAGCACTTCTCAGGACCCCCGAGCTTGCTCTGGTCTAACTGGCTGGAATCTAGGTACAGTCAACAATTCCCTCAGCCAAAATAGCTATACTGGAACCAAGTTACTGCAACTTCCTGCTTCAAAAACACTTCCTTACTGTTTTCCCACTTCCTCAATGGGACTCCTGAATAGCATTCACCTGAATGTATTCTCCCTCTAGAACAATTGCTGAACCCCCCAGCTCAGTTCATTGAGTAGTATTTAAAAGATTGCCTAGGTCTTAGTTGGGCTAACTGTCATTAATGAGCCACCTGCTCAGATTCCACTTTCTTGGGGAATCATGACCCCAAAATATAGGGAAGTTGCCACCTGCAACTCAGGAAGTGTTTGAGGATGCTGCCACTTGTTTTTTGTCCTTCCACCTAATTGCATCCACCAGTTAGACCAGTAACCTCTTTTAACAGCTCTCCCATGCTGTTGTCTCCATAATTTATTTATTAATAATAATTATTCAGAATTTACATTCCATTTCTGGAGACTCTGCTGAGTCATCCATTCCTACTTAGCATTAAATTTAACATAATGTTCTCAGGAATATTAAAAATAATTACATTATTTTAATAAAATTGGGGTATGTGACAGAAGAAGGGTAATGAAAGCAATTGGAATATGATCCAAACTCATATACTATGAGAGAGTACCTGCACAAAGCCCACTGACATGAGAAAATGATAAATCCTTTCTTAGGAGCATAAATTATGTCCAATCTACATTCCATGTTGGTTGGTAGACCCTTTTCATCTTTAGGGTTGGCTCACTAAACCATTAGTTACTTGGGACTTTTTCAAAAACTGTATAATATAAGATTCTAAATTACACTTTGTATGGGTTAAATTAATTAAGTGATCGGGTTAAATTAGTCAAGTCTATTTGAAAGAGAATCCACCCAAAGGTCGTAGTGTAATGACATGATTCTTTACTATCTCCTCTTCTACCTTGGAAGGCAGAGAAGGGCATGCATTGAATATATCTTTTCATTTAACCTGTATGTGGATAAACAATCTTGATATCAGAGCATTTGATATTTAGATTTCCAATTAGATGAGCCTCCATTTTATCATAACACAGTCCAGACTCCACCCCCTTCAGCTCAACATTTTGGTGTTTTGGCTTATTTGTTTCCAATATTCTTCCTTTCATAGTTTTAATAAGTATTTACTTCAATTTCAACATTTAATTATGTATACAGCTATGTGTGAGGTGCTGCAAATTTTACAACTTTCATCTAAATCAAAAATTTTGCTTCTTTTTAGTTGTTAGCAATTTCATATAAGAATATATAGAAAACAAACCCCATCTTGCCTTTGGAGAGTTGAAGAGATTAGTGTCATCAAAGTTGTGCATGCCTAGATTCGACATGTGGATGAGGTTATAGGAGTATTCTAAGTGAAATAATTTAAACCCCTAAACTTACCAAAATTTTTGGCATAGTTGATGGGGATGTGTGCTGCCCAATTCTTCAAAGAAATACAAGATTTCAATGTAGAAATATAAAGATTTGATAGGTTGTCACCTTCTCTTGTTGAGGAGGTAGACATCCTTGACTAAACTAGATCCCTACAACATCTATATCTTTGGAGTAACTCAAGGAACAACATAACAAATGAGATGGTTTTTCCTATATCATTTCCTACAACTAATGATTCCATTAGGAAAGAGAAGTTTGTCCCAAGTATTGCTCTCTCACTACTCTATAGAGAAAAACATGAGGACCATAACACATTTTCTGGATTTACCTATCTCTCTATAGTTATTCTTCTTCAACATTGGCACATTCAGCAAATCCATTACAGCCATGAAACCATTTAACAGAATGTGCTTGTTGCAATGAATGACAGCCATTATCCATAGTACATGAATTTGTTCTTTTGTAATCATGTATTGTATGTCAACCTTGTGCCTAGTGAGTCCTCGGAAGATCATTTGATGCATTTGAGAATATTTTGAGAGACAATAAAAGACAGCCAGCCAACCCTCAACTAAAGAAATGTGAATTTTCCAAAAAATATTTGGTATACTATATATAAGTAGGAGTAGGACGAGAGCTAATGATACATCCTAGCATGATTGAGGCTATTCTCAATTGGCCAAGGCCTTCCAATGTTCATGAAGTGAAAATCTTTGTGGGGGAAACCCAACAAACAAGGAAGTTCATTGCCTACTTGTCAAAAATAGTAGCTCCACCGCACACTTTCACATTAACATACAAAATTTTCGTTGGGGAAAGGATCAAGAACAAGAATTTGAGGAACTCAAGTATACAATCAGCCATTCTCCAGTTTTAGTATTGCTAAACTTGAGGAAACCATTTGAAATAGAGGTGGATGCATTCGACTATGCCATGGGAGCCATGCCCACTCAAGGAGTTACAGTGGTTTGTTGTCACTCAGAAATGTTTCTTAATTTCTGAGAAGGTATGGATTCATGTCAGTTTTCCCAAGTCCATTATTTTAGATAGAGATACTAGGTTTTTAAATTCTTTTTAAACATTATGGAGGAAGTTCGATGCAAGATTGGGCAAAACCACTTCATTGCATCTCCAAACACATGGAGAAACGAAATCTGTCATTAGAACCCTTGTTCATTTGATGAGAGAGTGTAATCATAATCAGCCCATGACATAGGATGAAATCAATCCATACATTTAGCATGGATACAATAGGTCAATTCACTCATCTACTCATGAGACCATTTGAAGTTTCTTATGGGTTCCTTCCACATCCACAATTTGACAAATAATTCTGTGTGTTCAGATTCTGTGTATACAACAGAGTAGAGCTGCAACTATTTTTTTGGTGGACATATCCTCCCAGAGTACTTGTTTAGGCTCCATTATTGTTGTTATTCATCACAAGCTTTCCTAGATTTAGAGGTTAGGCTTCTGATTGAGGGTGGAAAAAGGCCCAACATTAACTTCCTTTATCCAAATTTCAACAGAATTTATTTTAAGGTGATTTCCGACTGATTTCCCTGATTGCTTAGTGCTATTTAAAGGTTAGGGCAGTCCTTAACTTGCACCAGCATGCCCAAAAATGGAGGATGATGCTTAGAACTTGCACAAACCGTGCGTAGATTTGAAATTTAGTGCTTTTTTCATGCCCATAATTTATCTCTCATGTGCAGGTCTGATATTTTTGAGATCTGAAATATGCCCTAGACTGCCCAACAACCTTTCTACAGAAGGGAAGAAAATCCAACAACCTTTCTCGACTACTTTTTCCATACACATTGTCAAAACCTCTTTCTGTTGCTTTTTCCATACACATTGTTGTGCAATACTCCTCAAGTCACTGCTATGTCTTAATAGTTGTTGTGACTCTCATATGCAGGATTAGATGTATAGTGTTGTTGGTTAGTGATATGCATTCATAACTGCTATAGATTTCTACTTTCACTATCATCCATTCCTTGGGTTAAATCTACCTTGCATGACAGATTTTCCATGAGTTATTTAGGACTATTTCATTACTTTCTTGGTATTGACATCACTTAGTTTGGTTTAAGAGTCAATATGGCATAGTCTAAGTATGCACATGATCTTCTCACTAGATTTCAAAGGATTGATTGTAAACTAGCTACATCACCTTTTCTTTTCAGGGCAAATCTTGAGGATGGTATTAATACACCCTTGGTTTACATTCTTCATCGCAATTACTAGACTAGAGTTTTAGATCTACCATGTAATATCAGAGCCCTTGATATTTATAGGTGCAATGAATGACTCCATCGAATTTGAGCTCGTGACATTTTTATTAACTGCATCTGGACAGGACTATATCATTCCTTTGAGATTGTAAACTTGTACTTGTAAATATCTTTGAGCCATATAATGGTTAATTCCAGCTCAAGAGTGGGGATAATATTATACCATCCTTACTAATCCTAAGTCAAACGATTTGTTCTAGACATGAGGTGAGGACTGCAAGAAGGGTGTGGCCCGCTAATGCTTCCTTTAGGGTTGAACATTGAAGCAAAACTGCTGGTTTATTGCTTATTCTAGTCAAATGCATTCCCAGAACCTCCTTAAGACTGCTTTACATGCTTCAAAAACCATCCAGAACTTGTCAACTTGGTTTTGATGCTGTCTATCATTGTTTTAGGGTTGTTTTGACCCTTAGACATGCCCAGATTCGACCTTAATGCTTTGTAAGAGGATCCAACATGCCCAAAATTCCCAATAAATGCTCAAAAATGCTGGAAAATGTGTTTTTAATTCAGGGAACACCACATGGGATTTTGGGGTTCCCTGATATAGGGAATCAATCCCACATGTTAGTACCTATCAAAAATGTTCCGGTACACAGGGTACTCCCAAAAGATCAAACACCTAGAGCAACCACTTCACACAAACAGATCACAGATCGATACACCGATGTTTTGATGTGGTTTAAACCCTCATGAGAGAAACACTACACGGCCCCCGCTAAATAGCTTCTACAAGACAATTTATTATGCAAAGAAAGAAAGTTACAAATGAGCTTCTCATAATCGATCAACTAAACAATGACCCTCCATGCTCTTTAAATAGAGATCATGGACCAATCGGGTGTTAAGCCATGGATCAAAGTTAGGTATGATCTAAGAGAAGTTGAGCCGTCGGATCACTCTATGTCGGGAACATATCGTGACCATCGGATTAAGTATTTACAAATGCATACTAAAGAAACACACTTTCCCTAATGGATATATTACACAAGTTGATCTTAACTAACTCCTAAGTGTCTAAATATCCTAACATCCCCCCTTAAGAACAACTTGGGATAGGATTGAAGGATTTACAAAAGTGACACTATTAGGAGAAGGAAGGAGGCATTAGAGCCTATCCCCCCTTAATGACAAGTTCCTGAACTCCTAACATAGATCGAAGTTTAGAAAACTTCACTTTTGTAAGAGACTTGGTGAAGATGTCTGCAACTTGATCATCTGTAGGGAAAAAGAGCACTTCAAGAACACGATCATGAACAAGATTTATGATGAAGTGCATATGTAGCTCAATGTGTTTGCTGCATTGATGTAGAAATGGATCTTTAGCAAGCTTGATGGCACTTTGATTATCGCACCAAAGTGGAGTCGGCTGCTACTGTTTGAATCCAAACTCTGAAAGGATCCGTCGAAGCCATAAAGCTTCCTGATTGGCATTAACTGATGCTCGATATTCTACCTCTATAGAGCTTGTTGTTTCTTACAAGCCCAAGTGATAGGTCCAGATCCCAGACTGAAAACATAACCTGCAGTAGACTTTCGATCATCAGGATCACTGGCCCAATCTGAATCAGTGAAACCAACCAACAAAGGTTTTCCCCCTATAATATAATGAATCCCGAACTGAATTGTACCTCGAATATAGTGAAGTATTCTTTTCGCTGCTTTCCAGTGACTTTCATGATGTGTTTGCATATAACAGGAAACACGACCAACGGCAAAGGAAAGGTCAGGACGAGAATGAGTCAAGTATAAGAGACTACCAACAAGCTGACGATACAAGGTGGCATCTACTTCAGGTGAAGGACAAGTGGCAGAAAGTTTGACTCCAGACTGGAAGGGAGAAGGGGCTGGTGTACAATCTTCCATGTGAAAGCGACGAAGAAGGTCACAAGCATACTTGGACTGAGAAAGAAAGATTCCTTCTTTGGTTTGCATAACTTGGAGACCAAGAAAATAATGCAAATGTCCTAAGTCTAACATTTCAAAATTCTGTTTAAGATTGGATTTCACATGGGTTATAAGCTTAGGGTCACTACCAGTAAGAATAAGGTCATCAACATATAGAATAAGTATGATGAGATGGTTTCCTACTTTCTTGGTATAGACATTGGGGTCAGAATGGCATATAGAAAAACCATTGTCAAGGAGAAAGCTATCCATTTTGGCATACCAAGCTCTAAGAGCTTGATTAAGGCCATATAAGGATTTCTTAAGGCGGAAGACAAGGCTGGAGTTATTCTAAACATATCCAGGAGGTTGTTCCATGTAAATTTCCTCCTATAAATCACCATGTAAGAAGGCAGACTTGACATCCATTTGATGGACTTCCCAGTTATGTAAGGCTGCAAGGGAAAGAACAAGGTGGATGGAGTTCATTTTTGTGACAGGAGTAAATATTTCATTGTAGTCAATCCCTTCAACTTGGGAAAAACCTTTGGCAACTAACCTTGCCTTAAGTCTTTCAACATTTCCATCTGATGCATACTTAGTTCTGTAGACCCATTTACATTTGACAAGTTTTCTTCCTTTTGGAAGAGGTACAAGATCCCAAGTATCGTTCGCCATTAACGAACGATATTCTTCATCCATAGCTGCATCCCAATATGGATTTTCTGAAGCTTCTGCAAAGGTTTATGGATCATGATTCTCATAAACTTGAGCCAAAAGAGAAGAGGTTCGCTGAAACTGAGAACGTGTTCAACGTTGATCTCTAGGATCACCGGCAAGATCACCAACTGCTTCACATGTTGAACGGACCCATCGAGGAAGCACTTGTGCTGGTGCAACTAGAGGAACATGAGCAGGCAGAGGTGGATTTTCATCCTCACTGGCATCATCATAAACTGGAGTTGGAAACCTGTCAAGGAAGTTGGAAGAAGAATAAGAAGGCACAAACGCCGAATCAGGCTTGCATGCCAAAGATGGCACAATCACCGAGTTAGGCTCGCAGGCCAAGAGATTTTCATCAAATTTAATATCTCTTCTAATGATTATATCATGAGAATGTGGTTGAAGAAGTCTATAACCTTTTACATCTTCAGAATATCCAACAAATATGCACTTTTCACTTTTAGGCTGCAATGCTTTCCGTTTTTCATCCGGAATGTGAGCCCATGCTTCACTACCAAACACACGGAAATGACTTACATCAGGTTTAGTTTTACTCCATGTTTCTTCCAGTGTGATACCCTGTAAAGCTTTAGTGGGGGTGTGATTAACTATGTAATTTGCACAATTAATGGCTTCATCCCAAAATTGAAGACTTAGTCCCTTAGATTGGATCATAGAATTTATTTTAAAGTGCGATTCTTCCTTTCAGCTACACCATTTTGTTGTGGTGTATATGGAAAAATGTGATGTTGTTGGATTCATTGTTCAGTGCTTTAAGTAGTGAACTTTTTGTTAACATATTCTCCTACATTGTCAGATCTTAACTTAATGATTTGATGACTAGACTGTTTTTCAACAAGGGCCTTGTAGACCAAGAACATGTTAAATACTTTACTCTTAAGTTATAGGAAATAAACCCAAGTGCATCTGGTGTAATCATCAATGAAAGTTAAGAAATATTTGAAACCAGAAAAGGAAGCAGATGGAAGAGGACCACACAAGTCACTATGCACAAGCTCCAAGGGAATAGAGGCATGCCAAGAGGCACATTTGTCAAAACTACCCCGATGATGTTTTCTGAGTACATAACCAGAGAAAACACCATCCCTGCAAGATACCATCAGAAGACCTGTCACCATATTGTCTTTACATAGTTGTTGCAATGAGCGATAATTTAAGTGACCAAATCTCTCATGCGAAAGTTTTCTCAAGTTATCACTATGAGGAACAAAAACTGAAGGAAAAGGTGATGACCCAAAGTTGTTAAACTTGTACAACCTGGTAACATCATCAACAATTCCGGTAGCTAGGACCTATTGAGGATCTTTAAAATCCTTGATTACAACTTGGTGAGGTGTAAACGCCACAATTTTACCTTCACCAGAATGAGTGATCTGATAGACTGATAACAAATTGCAGGAAATTCTTGGAACACATAGTCAATAGAGTAATTATCTTTGCATTATACTTGACTATTTTTTAGTGTTCTTGACTAGTTGTGTGAGATAACTTGTGAGAGGATGAAATTTCTTGATCAGATCTTGGTGTGAAATAAATTTCACAATATTGGTGTTTAGGGGTTTAGATAAAGAGAGAGAGGGTTAATCTTTTAGAGAGAGAGAGAGAGATAATTGGGGCTAGGTGTTTAGAGATAAAGAGAGAGATTTGGCACTAGGGTTTTAGAGTTAGAGAGATAGATAGAAATTTTTGTTTATGTGTTTAGGGAGAAAGAGAGATTAGGGGTTTGGGGTTGATAGATATATAGAGAAGGACTATAGGGTATGGGATTAGAGTGAGAGAGAGATAGAAAGAGTGATATTGGTGGTTAGGGGTTGCGAGAGAGAGAGAGAGAGAGAGAGAGAGAGAGAGAGAGAGAGAGATTGTGGGTCAGTGGATTAGAGAGAGATAGAGAGGTTATGGTTTAGGGGTCTATAGAGAAAGATAGAGATCTTGATTGTTAGGGGTTGAATGAGAGAGAAAGGTTGGGGGTAAGGGGTTTAAAGAGAGAGATTAGGGGTTAGGGGTTTAGAGAGAAAGAGATTGGGGATTAAGCATTTAGATAGAGAGAGAGAGAGGAATATAGAGAGAGATTGGTGGTTGGAGCTTTAGATATATAGAGAGACAAAGGGAGAAATATTGGATGTTAGGATTTTAGAGAGAGATTAAGTGTTAGGGGTTTAGAGAGAGAGATTGGGAGTTAGGAGTTTAAATAGAGAGAAATATTGGGGGTTCATGGTTTAGAGGAAGATAGAGAGGAAGAGAGCAATTAGTTGTAAGGCATTTAGAGAGAGAGATTGTGAATATGGGGTTTAGAGAGATAGAGAGATTGGGGGTTAGTGGTTTAGAGAAAGAGAGAGAAAGAGAGAGATTAGGGGTAAGGGGTTTAGAGAGACATAGAGAATGGAGGTAGAGAGAGATCAATTCGGTGATAGGGATTTATAGAGAGAGAGGGAGAGAGAGAGAGAGAAAGAGGGAGATTGGGTGTTAGGGGTTTAGAGAGAGACAGAGTGAGTGAGAGAGAGAGAGATTGGAGGTTAAGGTGTTTGGAGAGAGAGAGAGAGATGGAGATAAAGAGAGAGGGATTTTAGGTTAGGGATTTACAGAGATATATAGATTAGGGGTTGTTTAAATATTAAATCTTCCTATCTATGTCATTTAAATACATTGGTAGCATTAATTAATCATTTATGATTAATTCCTATGTATTAGACTAGATAATTTCCATTTGAGCCATTGTGTGGACCACAAGGAAACATTGGGGGGACCACAGGACTTCCAAGTGTGGACCACAAGATTCATAGACCACTTGGGCGCATTTCTAAAAGATTCTAGTGGAAAAGGCGCCTTGCTGAGTTTTACTGCTTTTTACTATTTTTAACCCATGGGGGAAAAGCTAGTCAACTAGGGAAACTTGTTTTTTGGACCACACATCCTCTATGATGTTTCTTCTTTCCATTTTTGGGATTTGGAATTTTTTTCATCACACATTAGCTACAGGTCACTAATTCATAAATTCGTGAGCCTTTGGAGTGACTTGGAGAACACACTTGCCACCTAGGGGGGATTTGCACAGTTTTAGTAAGTTTGATGTGAGGATCGAAATGGAATATTTATCCATTCGAATCTATGTTGTAATGTTATATAAAATAAACCTATTACTTTCCAAAGGTTGGATTATGTGTTTTCTTCATGAGAGTTAATATAGTTTGTATCTATTGTGAGTAATTTTTCGAGTTCTTTGACTAAGTGTGTGAGATATTTTTTTGAGTGAGTGTAATTTCTTGATAAGATCTTGGTGTGAAATAAATTTCACATGGTTTAAGATCTATAACTATATTCCTTTCTCCTTCTATTTTCTTGCAGGACCAACCAGTCTCAAGGAGGGCACAGTAATTCATCCACAGGGCGCTTTCTTTCATAAAAAAGGTGCAACAAGCAAGCTTTGGGCACTCCCAAATAATTCCAAAATTAATTTCAATGCTACCATGGATCAGTCACAACAGATCATCCTCACTCCATTCAATTATTTTGACTGGAAGGCGCGGATGGAGATCATACTGAGGAGAAAAGGGCTCTACAGGGTCATAATGGCAACTAAAGCTGAGCCAACCTCAGCAGTTGAGAAATATAAATGGCACAATCGAAGAGATGAAGCCTATGGGATGTTGTGTCTCACTACATCCAGGGATCTGCTATTCCATCTCAATGGTATTACCTATCCCAATGAAGTTTGGCTGAAACTTCAAGAATTGTTCGGAAAGACCGATGAATTAAGAGGCCACCAACTGGATAATGAGCTAGTCTCATTGAGTCCACAAAATTTCGATAACCTTCAAGATTTCTTTTCCAAAATCAAATAACTTGTGTTGAAGTTGAAGCAATGTGGTATTGAAAATAAATAAGAGCAATTAGTCATGGCCATTCTCTCCAAACTTGGCTCATACTACTCAATCTTTGTTTCAACCTTCCATTCCACCCAGAAGGAAATTAAAATTTGGAAGAGCCCGACACCTTCAGAATTCATGGAGTCTTTGACACAAGAACAAGACAAATTGGTCTTTATGGGAGCCATTAAAAATCCATCCAAAGACCAGTGTCTGAATGTTAGAGATTGAAAAAGTTTGAAAGGGAAGAAGAAGGTCAATTTCAAGAAGCCCACCGGTGAGAGGAAAGACAAGCAAAAAGTTAATGAAGACTCCTCGAATTTCAAGAGGAATCCAAATAAGAAGAATGAGAGGACAAAGTGCAATTATTGCAGTAAGGTATTTCATCCTAAAAGCTCTTCCATGAAGAAAACCATTGATCAGATGGCTCAACTCTTGGAGAAATCCAACATTGCTCTTCTAGAGAGTGCAAGGAGGAAGGATGGAGGACAAAATTCTGATGACAAGGAGAGAGTACATGCACTGATGGCAAGCACATCCAAACCTACTTCATTCATTATTGATTTCGGAGCTTCAAGACAGATGGTGTCTACAAATAAGTTTTTCACTTCACTTGACTCTTCCAGTGGTCCAAATATTGTATTGGGTGACAATTCTGAAACATCTAGCAAATTGTTCATGGTTGTTGAAGATCAGAAGGAAACTGCATTAGGTAGTTAAACTTCTCAACGTTTCGAGCCATAAAGTAGGGCTCATCATCAGGAGAAAAATTATCCCACAAAGGAAAATGTAGCATAGATATCAAGTTTGGTTCATTCAATAATGTCTTGTATGTAATTCGACTTGCTGCAAACCTTTTGTCAGTCTATCAGATGACCCACATAGGGCTGCCCAAGAGAGTAACCTTTACCCCAAATGATGTTGAGATAGCTGAAATTTCAACAAGCAAAACTTTTGCATTAGGCACTGCTGATCACAACTCTAGAATATACAAGTTTCCTCACTTTGTGCCATATTCCTCACCTTCTGCTCTTCTAACCCATGCCAATGAGTCAAGTAAATTATGGCATGAAATATTTGGCCATCTGAATTATAAATATCTTTCCCAACTTCATGATAAATAAATGGTTATAGGGCTTCCCAATATCAGATTTTCCAAAGGTGTCTGTCAATCTTGCATCATAGGAAAACACCCTGAGCATAAGTATGGGAGATCCACCATTGAGAGAACCTCTGCACCATTGTAGCTTATTCACACTGACATATCAGGTCCATTCCCTAAAGAGTATTTGAACCATGCCAAGTACATCCTCACATTCATAGATCACTTTAGCAAGTACTGTTGGATTTATTTCATCAAGCTAAAATCCGAAGTTTTTTGTTTGTTCAAGCTATTCAAAGCCTCAGTTGAGAACCAGTCTGGTAGGCATATAAAAATTATCAGATCTAATAATGGTGGTGAATATGTGAAAACAAATTTTCAGCAATTTTGTGCATCTCCAGGCATTTAGACGCAACACACAGTTCCATATACACCTTAGCAGAATAGGGTTGCTGAGAAGAAAAACAGGTCTCTTAAGGAGATGGCCACATGTATGCTTGAGGAAAACTCCTTGTCTCCCAAGCTATGGGATGAGGCAATAAATTGTGCCATATACATTACGAACAAAGTGCCACACATAGATCTCAAAGGTATCACTCCTTTTGAGGCTTGGACAGGGCACAAACCTGATATCTCTCATTTCAGGATTTTTGGCTCAAAGGCTTGGGCTAGGTTTCCACTTGAGAAGAGGAGGGCTATGCATCCCCAAATACATCCATGTATTTTTGTTGGATATTCAGAGGACTCCAGAGGGTATAATTTGCTGAACATTAGCACTCAAAAATTCTTCATAGAAAGAAGCATTTAGTTTGAGGAAGAGCCCTCACAAAGTGCTGAAATTGGGGAACCATCTTCACCACCACCTGAAGAAGTAAGTGATGCTCCTATTGAATTTTTTCATTCTGATGTTTTTGATGATGAGGACCATTTTATTACAGATTCTAATTCACCAAAAAATACTAAATGGGCTTCTAAGACATTACAAACAGCAGGTGAACTAGTGGGAAATCCTCGGGACACAAGGAGGACTATATCACAATTTGAGACTGCTCTAAATGTGAATGACCCATACCTTTATGAGAAATGTTATATGATGGTAGATTATGATCCTTGGACATTTTATGGATCCTCACATGACCCAATATGGTAGGATTCCATAGATGAGGAGTTTCAGTCATTGCAGAAGAATGAAACATGGGAGCTAGTCAAGCTCCTCGCAGGTAGAAAATTTGTAAGGTGTAAGTGGATCTACAAAAAAAATGTGTAGATTATGGTACATAAGTGAAATATAAGGCTAGGATGGTATAAAAGGGATTATCCCAAGTCCATGTCCTTGACTACAATGAAACTTTTGCACCAATTGCACAGAAGGATTCAATAAGACTAGTTCTCGCAATTTCTACATCCAAGTGTTGGGAAGTGCACCATATGGATGTCAAGAGTGCATTCCTCCATGGGGATCTTGAGGAGGAGATTTATATGAAGCATCCAGAAGGGTATACATCATATCCTAACTATGTGTACAGGTTGAATAAGTCCTTATATGGGCTTAAGCAAGCCCCTAGGGCTTGGTATGCCAAAACGCACAACTTTCTCTTGTCTCAATCTTATGTTCGATGCACATCTGATCCTAATGTTTATATGAAGCTGATTGATGGTTCAATAATGATTATAGTGTTGTATTTTGATGATTTTCTAATCACGGGTAGCTCTACTGATCAAATAGCTTCATTCAAGACTACTTTGCATCAAGCTTTTTCAATGAGTGATTTGGGAATTCTTAAACAGTTTTTGGGGCTTGAGATTTCTCAAACAGAGAATGGAACAAAGGTATCTCACTCAAAATATGCATCTGATCTGTTAAAGAATTTCAAGATAGCTGATTGCAAGCCTTCAAAGGCTCAATTCCTTTCAAGAGTTAGAATGGAAGAAGCAAAATCGACACCCTTGGTTGACAGCACCTTGTATAGGCAGCTTGTTGGAAGCTTGCTATACTTGACTCACACTAGACCTGGTATTGCTTATGCTGTGAGGGTGGCATCAAGATACATGGAGCAGCCACATGACCTCCATTGGAGGGCTGCAAAAATAATTTTGCACTATGTGCAGGGCACCAAGACTGATGGGATTCACTATGTTGCGGATTCTAGCCAAGATCTTCTTGACTTCACTGATTTAGATTGGGCTGGTGATAGCCTTTACAAGAAATCCACATATGGATTTGTATTCATGCTTGGAGGTGGTCCAGTTTGCTGGTCTATCAAGAAACAAAGTGCCATTGAACTATCTTCAATAGAGTCTGAGTACAGAGGAGCAAGGAATTTTGCTGCTCATGTAAAATCTGGAAAAATCTTTTTCCTTTAGTACTCCTACTATCATCTTTTGTGACAACCAGAGTTCTATAAAGGTCTCAAGTGATCTAGTACATAGACAGAGGGCCAATCATATTGAGATACATATGCACTACATCATAGGACTAGTGCATGACCAGATCATTGATTTGTAGTATTGCCCAACAGGTGAGCAAACTGCAGACATCTTCACCAAAGCTTTTACTGAGAAGACATTTAGCTATCTTAGATCATTGCTTGGTATGGATAAACATGTGGTGGAGTGAAGGATTAATCAGAAATCTTTCAATTTTGATATGTCCATTTTTTTAGGGAAGGCTTGTCCCATGAGGTTTTCCTTCTATCCTTGTTTTGTGGACCAACAATATTGTACAGGGTGACCAAGTCTTGTTACTGGGACCTTAGTATTTCTATTTTCTGATATTTAGAACATAAAGTTAGATTTATGGGGGGGTGCTGGAATATTAAATCTTCCTATATATGTCATTTAAATACATTGGTAGCATTAATTAATCATTTATGATTAATTCCTATGTATTAGACTAGATCATTTCCATTTGAGCCATTATGTGGACCACAAGGCAACATTGGGGGGACCACAAGAATTCCAAGTGTGGACCACAAGCTTCCTAGACCACTTGGGCACATTTCTAAAATATTTTGGATAAGATTCTGGTGGAAAAGGTGCCTTGTTTAGTTTTACTTCTTTTTACTATTTTTTACCCATGGGGGGAAAGCTAGTCAACTAGGGAAACTTGATTTGGGGACCACACAGCCTCTATGATGTTTCTTCTTTCCATTTTTAGGATTTGGAATTTTTTTTCATCACACATCATCTACAGGTCACTAATTCAGAAATTTGTGAGCCTTTGAAGTGACTTGGAGAACACACTTGCCACCTAGGGGGGATTTGCATAGTTTTAGTAAGTCTGATGATATGAGGATCAAATGGAATATTTATCCATTCAAATATCTGTTGTAATATTATATAACAACATCCTATTACTTTCCGAAGGTTAAATGAAGTATTTTATTCATGAGAGTTAATATAGTTTGTATCTATTGTGAGTAATTTTCTGAGTTCTTTACTAGTTGTGTGAGATCTTTGTGAGTGAGTGTAATTTCTTCATCAGATCTTGGTGTGAACTAAATTTCACATGGGTTAGGCGTTTCAAGATGGATAGAGATATTGAGGTTTATGGGTTTAGGGAGAGAGATAGAAAGAGAGAGGGATTGGTTATTAGGGTTTTGGAGAGAGAGAGAGAGAAATTGGTGGCGAAGGATTTATGGAAATAGGTTTGGGGTTAGGGGTTGAGAGAGAAAGAGACAGAGAGAGAGATTGGTGGTTATAGGTCTAGATAGAGAGTGAGAGAGGGGGGGTTTACAAAAAGAGATATTGGAGGTTAATGGTTTAGAGAGAGAGAGATTGGGGTTTAGGGGTTGAGAGATAGAGAAATACAAATATTGGGGGTAAGGGGATTAGAAAGAGAGATTGGAGGTTAGGTTTTGAGAGAGAGAGAGATAGAGAGAGAGAGAGATTGGAGGTTAGGGGTCTAGAGAGAGAGATTTGAGGGTTAATATTATATATATGTGTATATATATGGGTGTGTCTATGTGTGTGTGTGTGTATATATATATATATATATATATATATATATATATATATATATAGAGAGAGAGAGAGAGAGAGAGAGATCAGGGGTTAATAGTGGTGTAGAGATAAAGAGATATCATAAGGGGTTTATAAATGGTTGGTGGTGGAGGAGAAAGCGATTGGGGGTGAGGGGTTTAGAGAGAGAGGGAGAGATTGGTGGTGAAGGATTTATGGAAATAGATTTGGGTTTAGTGGTTTAGAGAGAGAGAGATTGGTGGTTATAGGTCTAGATAGACAGTGGGAAAGGGGGGTTTATATATTGATATACTCGATGTTAGGGGTTGAGAGAGAGAGAAAGAGAAATATTTGGAATAAGGGGCTTAGAGAGAGATTGATTCAGTTTTAGGGGATTAGAGAGAGATACAACGTTGGATATTAGAGAGAGAGGTATTGGAGGTTAGGGTTTTAGATATAGAAAGAGATTGGAGGTTAGGGTTTTAGAGAGAGAGAGATTGGGAGTTAGGGTTTTAGAGAGTGATATTGAGGATTGGGGGATTAGAGAGATATAGAGAGATATGGGTTTGGTGGTTTAGAGAGAGAGAGAGAGATTCATTCCTAGGGGATTATAGAGAGAGAGATTAGAGGTTAGGGATTTAGAGAGAGAGAGAGAGAGATTGGGGAATAGGGGTTTGGAGAGAGAGAGAGAGTAAGTTAGGTGTTTAGAGAGAGAGATATATATTGGAGGTTAGAGAGTGATCGATTGGGTGTTCAGGGTTTAGAGAAAGAGAAAGAAAGAGGGAGAATGAGGGTTAGGGGTTTAGAGAGAAAGTGGGAGAGAGAGATTGGAGGTTAGGGGTCTATAGAGAGAGAGAGATAGACAGACAGAGAGAGAGAGAGATTGGGGATTATGTGTTTAGAGAGAAAGAGAGAGAGAGAGAGATTGGGGTTAGGAATTAGGTGTTCAAAGAGAGAGAGATTGGAGGTTAGGGGTGTAGAGAGAGAGAGAGAGTGGGATCTTGGGAGCTAAGAACTGGACGGCTTGAATGCCGAGAGAGGAGGAGAATAAGCATGATCAAAAACATATGAAGTGATTGGGAGGTGAGGCTCAAAGAGGAGCCCCACTTCTTAAACTAATTTCCAATAAGTCACTCAAATCTAATTAATCTCACAATGAAAAATAGAAAATTGGAGAGAAGCCAAATGAGTAACTTGTTCTTATGAGAAGGCTTGCTAGGCCTTTACATAGCATTATTACAATGTGTCTTGAGGCCATACCATGGGCCAAAAATATGTGCTACCAAATACCATGAACCAAAACCATGTGCTACCAAATATGATGGATATGAGAGGGTGTCCTCTCCATTTAATGCTTTTATGGATTATACATCCCAATTTAGACCATATGCCCCCTAAAATTCGGATCATCAGTGATGGAACTCTTGTAACTAGTCATATGTTTGGATGCACCACTATCAATCAACCATGTTTCTGCACTTGTGATGACGGATCCTGAAAGGGATGAGACAAGGTAATACTCCCTTCTTGTTTCCTTTTCTTTAGATGCATTCTTTTGAGTGGTTTTGATCTTCTATGGTGATATAAGCATGAAAATTTCCTTTCCACTTTGCTTTTCACTCTTTTGAGAAATGGTCTTTCTTGTTGCAATTGTAGCATCTAGATTTTGACATCTCAACACCTTTGTTGAAATCCTTCTTCATTGGATGAGAGAACTTCTTTTGGAAGAAGGGTTTCTTTCCTTTCTTCATTATTTCCGTGAGGGAAATATTTTCTTCTCTAATGCATATAGATTTTCTCTGGATTCACCCCTCCTCTTGGTGGAATTCATGCCACAACCTTTCGAAGTTAGGTTGTACCTCTCATCCCTTTACTGCAGCCAAGAATGTCTTCCATGAGGATGGGAGACCATCAATAGTGGTTTGGGAAGATCATCTTCATCCACCACTATTCCAATACTAGCAAGTTGATCTCTTACCTAAGAGATATTGGTGAAGAAGGATGCCATTATATCATCCTTCTCCATCTTGAGGTTTCGTAACTTGTTCTTCAATGCCCTCTTTTGAGTTGGGTCCTTATTCTCATATAGATTAGTCAATGTATCGTAACATTATTTTGCAGTCTTCAACGGTTTGATCATGGGAATCAAGCTATCTTTTACCAAATCATAGATGATCTGTTTGGAATTAGCTTGATTCTTTTTGTATGTGATGCTCACTGCATTAGATTGTTAGGAACCCATGTTAACCCTTCTCTTTACTTTGTTAGTATATTGTTGTTGGATGCATATGCTTTGTAAGTTGTCCCGTAGTATTATATGTTGATCCATAGTTTGTATTATCCCATAGTATTGATCCATAGTATTGGACGCATATGCTTTGTAAGTCATACCATAGTATTATATGTTCCATGGTATTGATCCATAGTATTGGCACGTAGACTTAGTGTATAAGTTTGTGTTAAGGCCAATGAAGGGACTATGAAGTTATTTGTCTTGAGCTTGCTCAAAGGAGGTTTCCCCATCAAAGTGGCCCATGATAAATAAATCTATTTAGAGTTCTATTATTTCTACTATATCATGCATTTTCATTAATTAAATGTCGCAGGTTCCTCACATCTAGTATCAGAGCAATTTCTTGGGGTCGTTGTGTGGAATTTCTGCAATTTTTTTTCGCATTTGTTGTAGGTTTGGATCTGGGAATAATCCCTATCCACTTAACTGTGGGAAGTACTTGGGAACAATCCCTAAAAATCATTGTGAGGAGTACCACAGGAACCCCGAAGTAGCTGGCCCATTGAGAGGACTTTCGAGCGCAAAGGGAATGACCCCTACATGATTGACTAGTTCCCACCTGTGAGGTAAACCAAGAGTTGTTGTTTGTGGAAAAGTGGTTATCAGTTTTACCTGAGTCATGGAGTGAAGGGTATTTCCCCAATACGCAAGTCGTTAGATAATATTGGTGGCAGAGTGACTCCCCTGAACCTTTAAGAGTTCGTGCATACTTGGGGTCCATATCTATTTCCAGTTGATAAATCGTAGACTACATCTGTCCAGAACTGTTGCTGATCACTTCCGCACCGTTGCAGATCCATTATGGAAAAAAAAAATCCTAGTTATGGTTCTCACTCGTGTAGGAGAAAAAACCATGGAGGAAGAACTTGCAGCCCTCAAAACCAAACTCTGGGATCTGGATGAAAAATTTCTTGGCCTCCATATTGAGCATTCAGCCATGAACAATAAATGATAGTCAGAGTCTTCTACAGACACTGGGTTCTCTTCTTCCAACAATTTTCGTGGTCCAAAGCTTGACTTTCCTCACTTCAATGGTATTGATCTGACTGGATGGATCTATCACGCAGAACAATATTTCATTCTGGATAATAATTCTGATGTCAACAAAAGTTTCACTTGCATCCTTTCATTTGGAATAAGAAGCTCTTCAATGGTACCATTGGTACATCAAGGCTCATGAAGAGCCAAAATGGCTAGATTTTTTCCATATCCTTTTGCAATGATTTGGTCATAATGCTTTTGATGACTTCACAGGAGCCCTCACTAAACTTCGCCAAATTTGCACTGTGAGAGAGTATCAGACAGAATTTGAGAAACTAGCCAATCACACTAAAGGATTTCCTGATGACTTTTACAGGAGTTGTTTTATCAGTGGTCTAAAGTATGCAATCCGATCTAAGGTCAAAATTTTCTATCCCAAAAAAATGATGGAAGCCCTGGGGTTATCTAAGTTGGAAGAGGACAACATCACATCCCAACAATGCTCCAAACACACTTTTGTTCCCTTCAAAAATGTGGGTTTCCAACGACCTCCCATCCTTCCAGCTCCTCGACCAACTCCTATCGAGCATTTTTTTGAAACAGAGATGCGGGCACGCAGAGAAAAGGGCTCTATTATAATTGTGATGAGAAATTTACTAAGGGACATAGACGTGTTGAGAAAAAGCTCTAACTCTTGGATGTGTATTCTCCACCTGCTTATGAAATTGGTGAAGAAGCTCCAGATACAATAGATGACCGGGTCGACATTCAGGAGCTGCCTATTGACCCTCCATCTCAGGACAACCACCCAGAGATATCTCTCCATGCTTTAGCTAGAATCACCACCCCCCAAAAAATGTGGTTCAGGGGTTACTTCAATAATCTTCCTCTTACAATAATCATTGATTTTGGTAGCACTCATAACATCATTGATCCTCGGATCGCCAAACAGGGTGATTGTTTTGTCCATCCTTGCTCCAACTTTGAAGTCATGATTGCCAATGGGGGAACCTTACCTTGCAAGGAGAAGTGTCTCAATGTGCATATATCTATGGGATATTATAACCTGCGCTCTGAAATTTTTCCTTGGCCTTAGGAAGATGTGATGTGGTTTTGGGCGCTCAATGGCTACGCACACTTGGCCCCATCTTACGGGATTTTGCTTAACTTTGGATGCAGTTTTCAACCAATGGACAAAAACACACATTGACAGGATTAGAACCAGGGTCTCTCTGCATCATCAGTTCACATCGCATGGAAAATATCCTTAAGAAGAATTCACATGGTGTCATCACTCAGATCCATTCCATTCAGATGCAACCATCAGCAGTCTCCAATACTCCTTTGGATATACAAAAAATTATGTATAGATATATAGGTGTCTTTGTTGAACTAGTGGGATTGCCACCTTCAAGGCCATACGACCATTATATTCATCTCCTTCCTGGAAACATTCCTCCCAACATCAGGCCCTATCGCTACCCATTTCACCAAAAAACAGAGATTGAAATGCTCGTTCGGGACTTACTGAAGCAAGGTATTATTATCCCTAGTACTAGTTCCTTTTCTTCACTAGATCTTCTTGTCTGAAAAAAATATGGGTCATGGCGCCTATGCATTGAATTTCGAGCACTTAATCACCTCACAATCAACGATAAGTTTCCAATTCTTGTTGGTTATGAGCTTCTTAATGAGCTTCATGGTGCTCAATTTTTCTCCAAGTTGGATCCTCGTTCTGGGTATCATCAAATTTGGTTTCATGAGGATGATATCCCTAAAAGAACTTTCTGCATACATGATGGCCACTATGAGGTTTTGGCCATGCCCTTTGGCCTCACTAATGCTCCTTCCAAATTCCAGGCATTGATGAATAAAATATTACAGCCCTACTTGCGGAAATTCATTATGGTCTTCTTTGATGATATCCTCATCTACAGTAAAACATGGGTTGAGCATCTCTAGCATATGGATCTTGTAATACAACTTTTCTATGACCATCATCTCCACGCCAAATAGTCTAAATGTGTTTTTGGACATAAGGAAGTATAGTATATCAAGAACATTATTTCAGCACAAGAGGTTCATGTGGATCCTACCAAAATAGATGCCATGAACAATTGGCTACATTTTTAGACACTCAAGAGCCTTCATGTTTTTTTGGGATTGATTGGCTACTACCGCAAGTTTGTCAAGTATTATGGGAAGATTGCAGCTCCATTAACTGCTCTATTGAAAAAGGATGATTTTACATGCACACATGCTACTGAGTGTGCATTTGACAAATTGAAACAAGCTATGTGTACTACACTTGTTCTAGCTATGCTCGATTTTTCCAAGACCTTCACTATTGAGAGTGATTCTTGCAGAAATGGACTTGGTGCTTTTATCCTTCAAGATGAACATCCCATTGCATTCACCATCAAAGTCCTTTCCGGTAAGAATTTACCTGCCTCTGCATATGAAAAGGAAATGATGGCTATTTTGCATACAGTACAGAAGTGGCGACCATACCTATTAGGGAATCATTTCTGCATCAAGACTAATCACCAGAGTCTGAAATATTTCCTAGAACAATGTGTATCCTCTCCAACACAACAAAAATGGGTTAGCAAACTCATTTGTTATCACTATGAGATCACTTACAAGAAGGGTAAGGACAATATTGTGGTGGATGCTCTTTCTCGCACATTTGATGACCAAGTTTCTCTTTCATCTATTTCTATGCCTATTCCAAATTGGTTGCAATATGTTCAACAAGGCTATGCAAATGACTCTTCATTATCTCAAATCATCCAACACTTTGCCAACAACACTTCTATTGTACCACATTACTCTTGGGATGGTGCTTCCCTAAGATACATGGGTCATTCGCTGCTTCCCTAGAGCACAGATCCTCAATGGGATATCTTCTATGAACTCCATGCTTCTCCATCAGCAGGGCACTTTGGGTTCCTCAAAATGTATGAGAGGGCACGACGTAACATATTTTTTCAGGGAATGAAAAGTACAATTCAACAAATGGTGGTTGAATGTGATACCTGCTAGCGTAATAAGGGTGAAACGACACTCCTTCAAAGATTGCTCGAACCCTTTCCCATCCCTACACAGATTTGGACAAATATTTATATGGATTTCATTGAAGGGATCCATAAATATGTAGGGAAGACAATGATTTTGGTTGTGGTTGATCGCCTCTCCAAATATCGTCATTTATGTGCCCTCAATCATCCCTATACAGCCTCATCAGTTGCGAAATTTTTCCTATAGCAGATCTTTGGTCTTCATGGAATCCCTTCTTCCATTGTCTCGGATCACGATTCAACTTTCACCAGTCATTTCTGGACATAAATATTTTTCTACACTGGCACCAAACTGAAGATGAGTTTAGGGTATCACCCATAAACAGATGGTCAGACTAAAATTATCAATAAATGCTTGGAAACTTATCTTCATTGTTTCACCTCCGAACAATAACATCAATGGGAAAAGTGGCTCCCTCTCATTGAATGGTGGTACAATACATCTTACCACACTACCTCTAAAATGACTCCATATGAAGTAGTCTATGGTCAGGCACTGCCAATTCATCTTCCATACACCCCCATTAGTTCACCAGTTCAGGAAGTTGACATGGTCCTTCAAAACCATGATCATATTCTTCGCATTTTGCAGGACAATATTCACATGGAAAGAAATCGAATCAAGAAACAAGCCAATAAGCATCGTTCCGAGCACACTTTTCAAGCAGGTGATATGTTTTTTCTTTGTCTACATCCTTACAAGCAATCCTCCGTGAAACTCAATGGGCATCATAAGCTCGCTCCAAAGTTCTACATTGCTTATAAATTGGAACTTCCTCCTTCTTCCCGCATTCATCCAGTATTTCATGTCTCTTGTCTGAAGAAATTTCTTGGCACCAACATTGGAGGAAAAACTATTTTACCAGAACTAGATAATGAAGGATCCATCCTTTTGGATTCGGAGGCCATCCTCAATAGACACACTCGTTAGCTTCGTTCTCTCTCTATCAAAGAGGTATTAATTCAGTGGCACAGAATGCAACCAGAGGATGCTACATGGGAACCACACCTTCAGATTCAACAACAATTTCCACATCTAAAGCTTTGAGGAAAAATATTTTTCTAAGGGGGGGGTGTTGGTTGTGGAGCTAGATCTTCCAGTCTCATAGATGATATTATATCAGCCTTGCACTTCAGAGGACTATACACTCATTCCCAAACCTTGGGGTTACGGGGGTGCGGAGGTGGAGCCCCCGAGAAATGGAGGCTCGGGGGAAATGCCCCCAAGAAAAAAATTTGGGGTTGTTTTCGCCAATAGTTTTCGAGCCCATGGTTTTGGGTATCCCATGGTATTTTCCCATTGTATTTCCCCTATAAAAGAAAGACATTGTAATACATCTAGGGTTGATGTATTAGTTTTTATGCATTGTAAAGATCTCTGAGATCGTGAAGAGAGACTGTGAGACAGTGAAGATAAAGTGCAGCAGCTATGCTGTAGGTTGTATCCCTTCACTTTGCTAGACGGTATAATAATAAGGACTGGCAACTTCAGTGTGGACGTAGCCCATCTTGGGTGAACCACGATATATCTCTATCTCTCTTGTAATGTGTATGTGTGATTATATTTGCATTTATGTTTATTGTTATTGCTTTGCGATCCTGTTTTTCTAACAGAGGGGATGTTAGGAACCCATGTCAACCCTTCTCTTTACTTTGTTAGTATATTGTTGTTGGATGCATATGCTTTGTAATTCATCCCGTAGTATTATATGTTGATCCATAGTTTGTATTAGCCATAGTATTGATCCATAGTATTGGAAGCATATTCTTTGTAAGTCGTCCCGTAGTATTATATGTTCCATGGTATTGATCCATAGTATTGGAACCTAGACTTAGTATATAAGTTTGTGTTGAGCCAATGAAGGGACCGTGAAGTTATTTGTATTGAGCTTTCTCAAAGGAGGTTTCCCCCTAAAAGTGGTCCGCAATCAATAAATCTAATCTGAGTTCTATTATTTATGTTATCTCATGCATTTTCATTAATTAATTGTTGCAGGTTCCTCACATAGATGTAGGATCCTCCATCACAGTGGATATGTAGCCATCCAAGTCATGCTCCTCTAGGATGTTCAGAATCCTATCCTTCCAAGTGTTGAAGTTTGAGGTTCCATCAAGACGGTCTTCTGGTGGTACAAAGATTGATGCGCCATAGTCTTCAAATCTTGTGCTCAACTTCTTAGGATCTGTGTAGGCTCTATATGGAATGAAAAACTGAGCTCCTTCACCCTGAGCTCTGATACCATGTTAATATTTGGTTGATATTTGATCTTTAATTCTTTCAGATGACGAAACTTGAAACAATGAGACAATTCAATCACATGAAATTCATACAACCATAACACAAGATATACCCTAGGGAAAATACTCAAAATAATGAGAAAGAAAACCCCAACGATTCTTCTCAGTATAATATAATGGATAGCAAAGAATTCTTTCTTTTACGACATAGCATATTTCTTTCGGAAGATAAGAGATCACCAAAACACTCTTGGTGAAGATATAGAATCAATAGAGAAAAGATATCAATTGGATGTATTTTCCAATGTGCCCAGCACTTCAATAACAACAAAGAACAATAACCTGCACAAAGAGAATCACCTTTCCTTCAATGGAGAAGAGAATCTTCTTCACATTGAATTCATCAATATCGTATAACATATTTATACATTCTTCTAATGTATCGGCTTCTTCTAAATTCAGGATGAACTCACCCTCAGAATAGATGTATCAATCTTGCATGAAGAAGTGCGCCCCACTTCTCATGCAGTGCTTTATCTCATTGAACTATCTCATAGGATGAACTCGCCTCTTAACTGAATGCTTTCCCACTTAGTTAGGTGGCTAACATAAGTGTTGCGACTCAAGTGTTGTCTTTTAGTTTAATATAAATGTCGTCATGCAATAACACTTACTTAACTAGATCTTCTTTGTGTCACTTAGTTAACTCTCTTTAACTAATTATTTCTTGATAACATCACTGTAGTAATCAATTCGAGTTCTCCTTGATTTACTGAAGTGTCGTCTTTTAGTTTAACTAAAGTGAAAACACTTTAGTTAACTAGTACTTCTTATTTAACACTTAGTTAACTATTATTAACTGAAATTATCCTGATTGATTTCCTCGTAGTGACCACTGTGAGTTCTTTAGTTAACTAAGGCATACATTGTGGCTTTAACTGAAGCTTGAAAATTCGAGTTCACTTAACCATCTCCTGATCAATTCAAATTCTCTTTTTCTCTATGAATTTATCTTTATCTCTTTATCCTTTAGTGCATTGTCAATATGAGCTTACTTTAATTATCCATCAAATTACATTATACTAAGAAGAATTATCAGATGATGTGATCATAGTATATTATTCCTGACCAAATGATCATATGCTAAAGTAATTCACTTTAGAGTTGATCAATCTCTAAAGGAGACTTAATAGCAACTAATGATCGCGGTTAATAATACATCACACAACATTAAGTTCTTTTAACAAGTAAAGCATGACCTTTATATGGAAGGTCTACCTCTATACGGGAGGTCCATCTCATGGATACCTTTATACAAAAGGTTCACATGAGAATCATGACTTGACACATAAGTCTGAATCCTTGTCCAACAAGACTTTACAACATCATTACTTTGATAAATTACCTCTACACGGAAGGAATAACCTTTACACGAAAGGAAATCGAAGTGCTCACCTATATATGGGAAGATCCATATTGGCTGCACAAGATTGGTTTGGAGATGTAATATCCTTGGAAAATTTCAACCAAGATATTAACTCAACTTCAAAAATTTTATGAACTTCTCTAGTTAAATTTCTGACAATTTCTCTTAATGGAGGAGGAGGTAAGTGAGGGGTATTGAGGTAAGGAATGAGGATGGTGGGATGAACATTCAATTATGGAATTTGCATGGGGCATGTGCAGCAAAAACCAATCATATCAGATAAATAGTCCTAAGCACAAAGCACTGGGGCCATTTATGTTTTGGACATCAGCTACCGCTGAAGCCTAACGCAAAGCTGTCTGGGCACACCAGCATATGCTTACTAGAATGGGTGGGTTCCTGAAGTTAATAATAGATTTTATATCAGTTAAATGAATGTTGGTTATGTTCAGGAAGATAATTTAGCATACTTGGGAGAGTTTGGGAAGAATTGGGGTTTTTGGGCTCTCCCAGGATTGCTGAGCTAGTCTTTTCCTAATATTTCCAAAGAGGGTCTAAAGGATTACAAATTTTTATTTTTATGACTTGTATGGATACTGGGATGAATTAAGGACCTGCTCCAACTAACAGAATGTAAAAATATTTCTTAGAATGGAAATGGCAGTGAAAGTGGTAAAACTAGTCTAGAATGGGCATCAATCTAGCTAGTCTTGAATTTTAAATTGGAAAACTGCTTTTATAAATTCCAAACTCTGTTCTAATGATTATTTATATCTGATATGATATTTTCCATACATAAAACACAATATATTTGATTCAGAATATTCCTCCTTTATTTAACTGCTTGCTCTTCAAATGATAGTGCCTCACAGGCTAATTTGTTGATTACAATATTGGGAGAATAGAGAAAAGAAGTAAGAAGTTACTGTGGCTCTATTCTGGAAGTGAATATCATTCCATCTACAGATTAGATGGCTGATATTTCTACACTCTGAGTGGCTGATCTTCAAATGGGACCATCATCAACTAGCTCTCTTCTTCAGTGGAATCACCTCCAAATCTAGCTGTGGGAATAATAGAGGTAGAAGAGGAGTGGAAACTCGATCTGATATTGAATTCTGGAATATAGCAGCAAATTATCTCTGCAACTTCATCTGATAGACTTCACTGGAGGTCTTGAGAACATCTCTCCATAATTATATTCTTCCACTAGTGTTCTTCAACCAAATCTAGTTGTGAATCTCCTCCAATGGTAGCCTCCTCTTCAATCTGACATTAGATCTTCATGACTGAACTGTACTGAAGGTTACTAGCTGTAATATTGTTTGCTGGACCTACATAATACTCATAGGAAACTCATAGAGCCTTGGGCCACATCACCCAAGAGGAATGGTTGAGGCACATCTCTCAACATGTCAGTAGCTCAGAGCTCTCATTCACAAATTACAAATGATCAAAAGTTCTTGAATGAAGTTGAGAACATGCTTAAATAGACAAGTTGACTTGTTTAGCAAGTTGAGCCACACATGTGGGTGAGGTAGGGCGCACTCCTTGTGAAAATTAGAAATTGTTTGCTTTCCAAAACCTTCTTTCCTTCACCTCCTTCATCAAAATTAGCAAATGCGCCTTAGGAGCTTTTTCTGGGTGTTTATATTTCTCTCCTGACTGCTTTTCTTCATCTTTCCATTTCCTTGACTTTCCTCTTTTCTGCTTTTTCCAGTTTTTCTGATTGCTTTTGTCAATTTCCAAATTGTTTTCCTTGTCCACTTTCCTCCTTTGGATTTCTTTCTTTTCTGAGTGTTGCCACTAAGGCAAGAGTGGTCCACATGACCAATTCGACCTCCTAGCCTTGTCAACATCAACTTGCCACCAATTAAATTAGTAATGATGCATTTATTAATTAAAATTAATCCAACTCTAAATATAATTAATTATTTAATAATTAATTAACTCATATAGTATTCTGCTTCAACATTTATCTCCATTAATTAATGATAACTCCAATAGTTTCCTTAGATCCTTAGTTTGGGTATTAATATCTTTCGGGGTCCACCTAATCCATTTAATACCCAAATACAACCTTAGGCATCTTTCATAAGATAGTTTCCATGCTTGCTCATTAATTAAATAATTATTGACTAGGTGACTTAGGCCAAAATTACCCCATGGACCATAGCAAAATTTGGGGATATGACAGTACTCCCTTCCTAAAATTGCTTGTCCTCAAGCAACGTCAGGATTCCACCAAGCTTCTGCTACACCACTCTGATTATAATTGTCCCCATCCATTGTACAGTCTGAAAATTAAACTTGGGCCTTCAAACATTATGAGGAAAAACTGCACTGCAATTAATATATGCAATTTAACCAGCAATGAACAAAATTTTCAACCCAGCTAGGATAAATTGGGTAGGATTCCTGGATCCCATGATTTCTCCTACAAAGACCAAATTTTTTATGTCATCTTTGGCAATCTATCACTCCCATGAATGCCAGGATCCCAAAGTATCAACTACATTTTCCCGACCTCCAAACATGTGGATTCCCTCCACATAGGACAACTTCTGCCAGTATAATGTTCCGTTAATATAACTTGGTAACTTGCCTGCTTAGCTGCCTTCCATGGACCATAAGTGTAAAAAGAATTGCAAGGATGTTTCATGCTTGTCAGGTAATATTTCACCCAATCCATATGTGGATGAGTGACATCAAATGGCTGCAAAATATACTTTTGCTTCTGCTCACAATTCAAGACAATGTCAATTATAATAAGAAATTTATTGTAGAAACAAGTGAGCTTTTTACCTTCTAGATTTTCTTTTCTAGTGAGGCCTCTATCCATCCATCTGGTGTGTGAATCAGAGATCATGCTTGCTGATTTATATGGGCCATAATCAGCCATCTCTTGTGCAATAGGATCAATCTCCCATGGGAACAGATCATGATCCTCCTGCTGAACATGTGACACAAACCAGAAGAATTTCTTCACCCACTATTCATTCCCCATTGGTGTTGCTGAATCTAGGACATGTGGGAAAGAAATGTGAATCTTATTTGCATGTATGCAACCTTTAGTGATCAGACTTATTGGCTAGCCCAAATTGGGTGCTCTCATCCCACTCCTCCATGGGAGAGTGTTTGTCTTCAAGGAACAGCTCAAGTTCCCTTGGAAAAAAGTCAATTGCTTGGTTCTCATCAAACTGTTCTGCACACTCTTCAAGCACATATAAAAATGAATGATCCTCATGATCCACCATCTCATGAGGTTCCTCCTTATGATCATGATTGCTTTCACCCCAATGAAATTGACTGAATGGTGTGTACAAGGGTAGGGAGGATAGTTGCCACTTTTCATGAAGCTGCAATATTTCTGTCTTGGATTCTTGGAGGGCACTTTGAGTGCTTCTCAAAGAATATTGGGTGGCCATTAATTCATCATTGAGCTTGCTGATCTCTTCATCATCCCTCAAGGATGTACCATGAAACAATTCTACAAGATCCAACAAACTATCTCTATCAGAAAGCAGGTTCAAGAATTTACCTTTTATGCTTGCCATGGCTTTCTTAAACTCTTCCATGTCTCTCATGGAAGAATGCTCCCCTAAATTCCAATAGAGGTTATTCATTAAGACATGGGTGTCAATGAGGGTTTGAAGGGCTTCTTGGATTTTGCATTCATTCATCTCCAGTGTCTCTTCAAAGAAATGAGATTTTGTTATATGAACCTTCTCTTCTTCTAGCTTCCTAGGATCAACTTCAGCTGATTTTGTTGAAGTTATGAAATCTGATCCATATTTTGGGGATGCAAGATATTCATATTTCAGATCATGAATATCAGATTTTTGGCTGCAATTGGGGTGCTCATTCATCTTTGGTGCACCAGTAAGTCTTTCTCTCCAATTTTCAACCCTCCGCAATTCAGGAGTCTCAACCCCTGGGGGTTCAACCAAGCTCATATTCTCCTCTGAAGTGGCTGCCCCATCATGCTGACACATAGGCATATAAAAATCAGAATTGAAAAAATTCCAATGTGTTATGTTTTCTCCTCCTTGTGATGGTGTGTTGGTGGTTTGGTCTTCCACCAATCTCTCATTTTTAATTTCTATTGTTGCAAGACCTTATTCTTTCTCCATGGATCTTGCACCCACAACACCATCACCAATGGGTACTTCCATGTATCCCACATGTATATGAGAATACACATCATTAGATGCTTCCTCACACTTAAAACATTTCTCAATAGGTTCTCTTCCAACCATGTGGGCATCCTGTAAACACATTTCTAGTTATTCAGTCCTGTAACTGCATTCAACCTTATCACCAAGGATATGAGACTCAGCATCCAGGGAACCCCTTATGCAATAATCATCCTATGATGTGGCTACAACATCATCATTATAAAAAATAGTACAAAAATCTGAATGTGGTCCATACATTGGCATCATGCTTACCTCTTCAATGGTTGGAGTTATGGTGCCTTGTTCTACCACTGATTCTACTAGTTCACATCTAACTGATGTGTGGTCAATTTCTACTACCTTGTGAAGCTCATGTGGTGTCTTTGGATCTTATTTATGTTCTACTTTTATATTTGATCCTAAATATGGTTCAACACCCCTAACAGTACCAATCTCATCCGAGATGATCTTGAGATCCTCATCATAGAATCTCTTAGTAGATTCTTCTTCCATTTTGTCAACAATCTCAGGATTGGGTTTTGGGTCCTGTTTCTCCTTGGTTGTCTTAGGATGAAGATTCTTAGAGGCTCTTCTTGAAGAGGATCCAAAAATTCTTGTGAATTCACATTCATCCAATAAATCTTTCATATCTTTTATTATCTCTTCCATAGAAGGTTGACCTTTGACTATGGAACATGTAATTTTTTCATGAATATGGCTATCAGAATAACCATAGTCTCTTCTTCCAATCATGGTCTCATAGGAGATGCTTGTGGAAGGTACTTCTTGGGAATTCCCTTCATCATACTATCTGCAATATTCTTCATACTGTTCATCATAATCATCATACTCTTCATAAAAATAATCTTCTTCTTCATCCAACTCAAACTCTAAATCTTCCATGAATGGACTTAATTCCACAACTGCAACTTGAAGATAGTGCTGAGCTACCTTTCCACTGAGAGTTACTTTCCATAGGCTGAGCCAAGGAAAGTGCTCTGATACCACTGTAATATCCTTGGAAAATTTCAACCAAGATATTAACTCAACTTCAAATTTTTTTTGAACTTCTCTAGTTAAATTTCTGACAATTTCTCCAAATGGAATAGGAGGTAAGTGAGGGGTATTGAGGCAAGGAATGAGGATGGTCGGATGAACATTCAATTCTGGAATTTGTATGGGGCATGTGCAGCAAAAACCAATCAAATCAGATAAAGAGTCCTAAGCACAAATCACTAGGGCCATTTATGTTTCGGACATCAGCTACCGCTGAATCCTACCGCAAATCTTTCTAAGCACACCATCATATCCTTACTAGACTGGGTAGGTTCCTGAAGTTAATAATAGAGGTTATATCAGTCAAATGAATGCTGGTTATGTTCAGGAAGATAATTTAGTAGACTTGGAATATTTTGGGAAGAATTGGGGTTTTTGGGCTGTCCCGGGATTGTTGAGCTAGTCTTTTCCTAATCTTTCCAAAGAGGGTCTAAAGGATTACAAATTTTTATTTTTATGACTTATATCGATACTAGGCTGAATTAAGGACCTACTCCAACTTCCAGAATGTAAAAATATTGCTTAGAATGGAAATGGAAATGAAAGTGGTAAAACTAATCTAGAATGGGCATCAATCTAGATAGTCTTGAATTTTAAATTGGCAAACTGCTTTTATAAATTCCAAAATATGTTCTAATGATTATTTGGAACTGATATGAGATGTTCCATACATATAACACAAGATTTTTCATTCAGAACATTCCTCCTTTATTTAACTTCTTTCTCTTCAAATGATAGTGCCTCATAGGCTAATTTCTTGATTACAATATTGGGAGAATAGAGAAGAGAAGTAAGAAGTTACTGTGGCTCTGTTATGGAAGTGAATATCAGTCCATCTACAGATTAGATGGCTGATATTTCTGCACTCTTAGTGGCTGATCTTCAAATGGGCGCCATCATCAACTAGCTCTCTTCTTCAGTGGAATCACCTCCAAATCTAGTTGTGGGAGTAGTAGAGGTAGAAGAGGAGTGGAAACTCAATATTATATTGAATTCTGGAATATAGAAGCAACTATTATCTGCAAATTCAGCTGATAGATTTCACTGGAGGTCTTGAGAATATCTCTCCATAATTATATTCTTCTACCAGTGTTCTTCCACCAAATCTAGCTGTGAATCTCCTCCAATGGTAGCCTCCTCTTCAATCTGATATTAGATCTTCATGGCTGAACTGTACTGAAGGTTACTGTTATAGGTCAAACCTACACCTCTCTGTCAATGATCACATTGAGCTATTGATCACACAAAAGGACAACTTGGATGGAGGAGCATGTTGACCTTAGATGAGACCTTGACTTACGCCACCTCCTTGCAAGCTGGAAAAACCTTAAAAAAAATATCATTTTGAGACATGAGCGCTACTTTACATCAAGAGACTAGCACCTATACCCTACTCCAGTGTGCAATAGTAGCGCTCAAACCTCATGAGCGCTACTCCTCTTCAATAGAGTAGCATTCAACATTCAAAAAGTGATGAGAACTAGTTTAAAAACACTATAGTAGCACCCTAGGCGCTACTCCACTGAGAAATAGTAGCGTACACCTCAAAAAATGATTAAAAAATGATTAATTTCATGAAGAGTATTAGTTGCAGTTGGTTTCCCAACTTCCCCAACTTCCTCCATAACCATCTCTCGACCTGAACTGCTTCCCTTCTCCTATAAATACAAGGAATAATGAAGAGAGGGGTTAGACATGAATGCTATTGAGAGACTTTTAAAGAGAAGCTTGCATTGGAGGAGGTTATGCTGGAAGATATCCAAGACAGAGAAGAGCAGGAGCCCAAGATCAGGTTGCAGGAGAATCTTACAAAGTCAGGTATACTTTGTATCATCATTTGCATTTGACAATAAAAGGTTGAAGCATTTTTCTTGTCCCAAACTAAGTGTTCATTAAGTTATGTACTTGTTTGGATATGTTTTGGTTAATATTTGATGTTTAAATTGCTTTGTCCATTTCATCATTATATATTATCCAAGATACGCTGAGAAAGGTACTTGTATTGCAGGTTTATCGAACGAGAGGTTGACTTGAGGATCGAGCGCAAGATTGAATAAGAGCTAGGATCGAACTTCATTCAAAAGGTATGTTCTCAAGACCTATAACCTATTTCCATTCATAAACATCTCTGTAACACAGTTAGTATGCTTACTTGTCATCTTCTTTCAGTTGATAGTATATGTTTCCTTACTGTAGGTTATTTTTTCCCACCAACAGACTGGCAACTCTACTGGGAAAAGTTGTTTTTCTGCTCTAGGAAACCTTTCTTGTTTGTCTTCCAAGACCCTTTTACTCCTTTAATTTGCTTAGAGACCCTGTAGGTACCCCCTGCTTGCCTCTCTCTACTTCACTCAGTCTTTTTGCATCTTTTCAAAGTCATTTTTTAACTTTTTAAGACCTGATCGCTACTCTATTATACATACAGTAGCGCTCATACGCTACTCTTCTATACATACAGTAGTGCCCATCTCTCCAGGAGTGCTAGTTTCCCTAATGCACAGTAGGGTACATTCCTGTAGCCTTCTGTTGGTTGTTTGGTTGAGTTTTCTGTCCTTTTGGGTGGTCTTCTGACTTTGTTTTAGGTCTCCTTGACTGGTACTTAAGGTTTGTAACTTTTATTTGAGTCTTAGAACCTTTCTTTGAGTATGTTTGCCATCTTTAGATCGCTTGCTTACTTGTGGAATGTTTGGTCCATTTATAACTCTTTTTGAAGACCAGGCTTTGTTCTTTAGTGAACACTTCTACTTATTTTTGCCCTAACTGTGTGTTGCTGACCTACAAACCTGTATGCTTTGCATTTACTATTTGTAGCAACATTTGTTTGCTCTTTACCTATCTTATCCTTTGTTTTAGGGTTTGGTCTATTTTGGAGCCTTTGGGGTGTCTTCTGAACTTGTTGAGTTCCAACTTTCCTTGACTTTTTGTCTTTTCTAGTATCAAGTGTGCTTAAAGTGCTTTAGGTTGATTCATTTCTCAGTCCTTGTGTTAGTAGGGTGGTTGTTAGCTTGCTTGCCTACCATTTGCATGGCATAGTGGTCTTGTTAGGGTTTGATGCTTTGGGTCAGTCCTCTTGTGTTTGATTCCCAGTTTTGAGTATCTTTCTCCTTTGTTTTATCCCCACTTTGTTTCCGAGTGTGAAGGCTTTTTCTTTTGCAAAAAACCTGTAGGTCAAGTCTTTATTGAGCTAGCGTTTTGATAGCTGTAAGCTTAGGAACCATTTTTAGCCATACTCACACATTGCACATAAGTCTTAGTTGCTTTCCATGTTTATAGTTCTTTTTCGTTTATAATAACAGAAAAAACAAATATTTGGTAGCTTAGGGTTAGTAAGGCTTATATTTTTTACAAAATAGCATAGGTTATTTTGTTTACAATTTCAAAAGAAAACAAAAAAGAAATTTGATTAGATTTGCTCAGTTTTCAGTTTGGAAAGAACATTAAATGAAAAAATAAAAAGTTTTGCTGTCGAAATTTATAATTTATGCATTTTGTTTTTCTGTTGCAACCACGCCACACAAACGCACTACCTTTTGAGTAATAACAACCCTAAAAATATTTAAAAAATTAAATAGCAACAATTTTTCTTTTTTAGGGATACACTACACCAACTAGTCTTGGTTAGGATCTTGGGTTTAAATCACCTTAAACCACCCAAGATCACACATTACGAAAAAATTGTAGTTCGACTATCACAAGTAAACCCACTTCAATCAAAGCTTGCCTGGGATCTATGCAGTAGGTCTTGTGAGATCAGATTCTTGGGAATGCTCCTCCTACTTTCTGTTTCGAGCATATACCAGGATTGGATCGTGTTTGGGGACTCTATTGAGTTTCGGGCTCAGTTACCCTGCCCACGCCTTGTGATTTGACCAGAGACTGTTCCCCCGGGAGTTTTCGGTGTTGTGGTATCCTTAGTATCTGACCATAGGTTCATACAAAGGTGACAGCAGAGGGTATATCTGTTGTACCTAGGATAGACATGGGAGGAAATCCCTTACAGGTCTTTAGGAGGGCGGTTGGGTGATTCCAGCGCTTGCACCCTTAGTCATTGTATTGTGGACCCTGAGTAACTGTTCTTCACCCTTCATTGATCTGTTCTGGGCGTTCATCATCCCAGACTCTTCTCCGAAAGGCATCTTGTTTGCTTGGTTTGCATACTTAGGAATTTTTAGTTGGCATGCTGTTTTCCCCCTAGTCTTAGTGGCCAATAGGTTTTCTAGTTTTATTTTTATATATAATTGTGGAAAACCAAGAACTTCATAGATAGAGAAGGTTTCAAAACCTTCCGCCACTTAGAACAGAACCACTACTGGCAGCTAGACGACAACGGGTAGACCCCAGTGTTCCTTTGGAAACCATTCTTGAAATAGAACTTCCTGAGGAACTTTTTACAACGAAAAATCCTGAAATAGAAATTCCTGAGGAACTACCACCTGAAATTGAGTTTCTTGAAGAACTACAAACTGCAACAGAAAACCCTGAAATAGAGGTTCCTAAGGAACCACAACCGGGGACTCCAGATCAACGACATTTTAGTTCAGTTGAGATTGAAGGTCTCACTTTTGCGGAGTACAGTACTCCCTTTAATCGTCCTTTGACTAATCTTAGAAATCTGCTTTTGTTACCTGTTGGTTTCCAGCAGCCTGATTATAGTGCATATAATTTCTAACCTGAGCATTTTATGACTAATCCGGGAGGTGAACAGGGAGTTCCACAAACTCGCACCATAGGTATGAACACTAATACTGTAAATCCTCCTCTTACTGCTACACAGAGTTCAGCATAGACAACCTCTGTGTCCACTCCGTCCTTCAGTTTTAATATTGGCACGTTCGGTATGCTGAGTTCAATAACTATGGCATCTACCTCTACACCTACTTTTGGACCTAGCAGTATAGCCAATTTAGTTCCACCTCCTGTGACTCAACCGTCATATCACATACCTAGTACTTGGATTTCCACACCCGCTGTAGGACCAAGTGATTTTGCAACTGTGCCTGTCATGAGTACCATGACCGCACCGTCTACGTCGGCTACTACTGGTTTTAATACCTTTGCAGGTCCCAACATGAATCAAGGTAATATACCTGCAGGAAATGTCCCTTTTTCCTTATTTTCAAGAGGAGGAGGTAACATTTTTAACCAGCAATATGGCGGGGCTAACACCCAGCCATAGTGGACGAACCCACAGAGCACTAACCCACTTTCATATGGGTCGGGGAATTTCAATAATACTTTCGCGCAACAACATATGGAAGGGGGCAACCCCTACCAACAAGTGATTGGGGACAACCCCTACTAAAAGATGGCAGGGGACAACTCCTATCAGCAGATGGTAGGGGGAATCCCCTATCAGCAGATGGCCGAAAGAAACCCCTACCAGCAGATGGCTGGGGGAAACCCCTACTAGCAAATGACTAGGGGAAACCCCTACCAGCAGACGGCTGGGGGCAACCCCTACCAGCAGTTCACAGGTCAAACTATGGGTGGTTCCCCCTTTGCGACCCCAACTTATCAAGTACCATCTTGCAGGCCTCGTTTACCATTTCTACTAGCAAATGACTAGGGGAAACCCCTACCAGCAGACGGCTGGGGGCAACCCCTACCAGCAGTTCACAGGTCAAACTATGGGTGGTTCACGCTTTGCGACCCTAGCTTATCAAGTACCATCTTGCAGGCCTCGTTTACCATTTCTAGCAACTTTAAATTTTCCAGATCTTTCCAAGATGACCAACGATCCAGTGTATCATAACGCTACATGAACACCAGTTCCTACCAAGTTACCTTCGGACATTCCAAAGTTTGAAGGCAAAACGGGTGAGGACCCTGGTGACCATGTAACTACTTTCCATTTATGGTGCTCCTCGAACTCATTAAATGAAGATTCCATTAGGTTGAGACTATTCCAAAGGACTTTAACTGATGCTACAGCCAAATGGTACATTGAGTTACCTGCAGCTACATTCTTTAATTTTGGGGATCTCGCGACTGTCTTTTTGAATCACTTCGAGCTTCCTGTTCGGTATGATGCCGGAACAGACCTTTTGTCTACATTTAGGCAAAATAAAGCCACTTATTTATCTAATCACATTCAGGAGTGGCGAAGACGGAAGAGGCTCATTAAAGCCAACATACCTCCCAAATTCCTTCTTGAGTGGTATTTGAAATCACTCCTTCCTTACATTTCTAAGGAAGTAGCTACTTCTGGAGTGTCTAACGAGGAAGAAGCCATCCTATGGACCCAACAGTTAGATCTCGTTTATGCATAATCTGGGTTACTGTATGAGATCATACCTAATGCACCGCGATCGAATGTCGATCTGAGTAGACCTAAACTTGGACCACATGTTGACGGCATAGTGGGTTCAGTTGACTCTACAGCTTTCGAAGCATTGACCAAATAGGTTCATGCCTTATCTATCAAACAATCGACTGCAGAATTTTCTTCCATCACAACCTCTCCTTCTACTTCTGAATCTGTCAACCAGGTTCAAAACAATCAAAAGGGCCCTCGGCAGCCCAAAAAAAAAAAGAAGGGCAAGAAAGGAGAGGGGAACCATCAGAAGCCCAAAAAAGAGAATTCCGAGGAGGGTAACAAAGAGAAAAAGAAGGTTAAGTTTCCTTGTAAACTTTGCAAGCAAGATCACCTTACTCACCAATGCCCTCTGCTTGAAGAATCCCAGAAGCTATTACAAGAAAAGAAGCCTGCCGTACTGAAAGATCCATTCCCTAAGGGGCAGAGCTCAGCTTCTGGCACCTCCAACACTGGGGACACTACACATGCTTCGGTGGATCAAACTTTTATTAACATGGTTAATTCGGATGTACTCTTACAAACGAGAGCCAGGAATTATACCCTGGACGCACAGAAAAAGGATAAAGAGATTCCAGAATCCTCCACTCCACTCCACATACCTGTAGACCCAATGCCCAAGATTCTGAAAGGTGTCTTGAAACAGGCATCGCACAACCCCAACACTCGGGCCGCCTCCAACTACAATGTGGTTGAAGATCTAGCCTAGACCCCTTGTGCCATGTTTACCTTAGAAGTCTTGCAAAGTTGTCCTCTACAACGAAATGCACTTCTGGCAGCTATTGGAAGTATGGAATCCTCTAACATGTCTGCGTGATTTGATATGGCTGCTATCAAATACTGGTTGCCGTATCACGTTGCTCTTCAGATTGAAGTCGTCCATGGCCCAATGACCATTAGATGAGTTGTTGTATATGAGCGCACGTCGACATACATAATGTCAATTTCTTGTTGGAAAGCTTTGGGTTTCCCTGAGTTAGCCCCTTCTAACACACTACTTACTGCATTTGATGGCAGGACTTTCCGTCCACACAGGGTTTTGCCATCATTTGATGTCACATTGGCTGGTAAGACAATTGCTGTAGAAGTAGAAGTTATGGATGCTCCGCTTGATTACAACATGTTATTAGGCAGGAGCTGGACATATGCCATGTGAGCTATTGCATCGACAGTTATTCATGTTGTTATGTTCCCGTTTGAAGGTAAGGTTGTTACAGTCGATCAGATTTCTTTCACTCAGAGAAACAACCAGACTTCTTCAGAGACCACAATTCCCTTAGTTGATCAAACCACCCCGGTTAGTGAGAGTATAGGAGCAGGACTTTACGGGTCGTTAATAGGCACTTTCGACCTTCCCTCCCCTGTTCTTTTTATGCATTCTGATGTGGGTACTTCTACTAAAACATTCACGGTTGGTTTAAGAATTGATCCATGGATCCTTCCCACTACGTCAGAACCTTCTGTGCCTCTATCCATTGCAGAAGTAGCCTATATGGGAGCACAACATGCTGCAATGGAACATATCGTGACTCCGCGAGTCTCTGCTGAGTCAGATATGGACTATGCTCCAGCATGGTCATTGAATTCTACCCACTCGTTCGATTGTTTAGACACGGTTTTGCCGTCTGATGAAGCCATCTTGGAAGTCATGATGGGCCTAGACCAACCATGGGAACATATGCATCACAGGTCCTACATGCTTCCAGATCTAGACAGGATTGAGAGAGGGGAATTCCTTATGAGACCCGGTGGATTTGTTGATTTGTCATCTTTTCCTTCTACTTCGAGAGCTGTTTATGTTGAGGGAAATATGGATAATATATCGAGAACTATTCCGATTAACATTTCCACCAAACCTGGGGTCTTGGAAAACATTTTTATTGGCGCAGAATGTTCTCCAGAAGAGATCGTACTGTATACAAAACTTTTCTAAGAATTCCGTGACATTTTTTCCAAGTCATATGAGGAGATGCGAGGCATTGACCCAGCCATCATGGAACATGTCATCACGACATACCCTAACGCAAAACCTGTGAGACAAAAGCTCCGTCCTGTGAACCCTAGAAAAGCGGCCACCATCAAGGCAGAGGTTGAAAATTTCCTTAAAGACGGTTTCATCTATCCGATTGACATGACGGAATGGGTTTAAAATCCTGTTCTAGTTGATAAGAAGCAAGGTACCATTAGAGTCTGTACTGAATTCCGGCACTTGAACAAAGCTTGTCCGAAAGATAACTATCCTACACCGTTTATCGATCAAATCATAGACGCTTGTGCGGGACATGAGATGTTCTCTTTCATGGACGGATTTTCAGGATACAATCAAATACAAATCAAACCCGAAGATCAGCATAAAACAACTTTCATTTTCCTGTGGGGGACCTTCGCTTACCGGAAGATGCCATTTGGCTTGAATAATGGTGGAGCTACCTTTCATCGTGCGATGAATTTCGCTTTTCATGATATCAAACACATAGTAGAACCTTACTTGGATGACCTCCTGGAATGATCTCGAAAGAGACGGGATCATCAAGCTCATCTTAAACTGGTGTTTGAAAGATGCAGAGAATATAAGATTCGTTTGAATCCTAACAAGTGTGTGTTCTATGTCGAATCAGGATGTCTACTGGGCTTCATTGTCTCCAGTCGTGGCATAATGGTCAACCCGCTGAAAGTAGAGGCGATTGTAAATCTGCCTCCTCCTCGCACCTTGCGACAACTCCAAAGTCTGCAAGGCATGTCTAATTTCTTACGACGATTCATCATAAACTATGCTAAGATTACCAAACATTTTATGAGATTACTCAAACAAGACTCGTACTTTGTGTGGGACGAGGCTACTCAAGCATCCTTTAAGGCCTTGAAAAAGGCACTTCTTTCAGCACCCTTGTTGAGCCCGCCAGACTACGCAAAATACTTTCTTTTATCTCTGGCAGCGTCTCTTAATACAATTGGTATAGTATTAGTTCAGGAGGATGATGCACTCCAAGTGAATGTTGTCTACTATCTTTCTTGCGCATTGATAGCCCCTGAGGTTAAATATTCACACGTTGAGAAGTTAGCACTTGCCACGGTCTATGCGGTATAGAGGTTTCATCACTATATACATTTATGAACAACTACTGTGATAGCAGAAGTCAATCCTTTCCAGTACATTCTCACCCGACGAATCATCGGTGGGAAATATAATAAATGGATTGTAATCCTACAGGAGTTCGATTTGGTCTTTCAATTGGCCAAGTCGAAGAAATCACTAGTGTTTGCTAAGTTAATCTCAGAGTTTCCGAGTGACCTAGAGTATGTTGAGGAAGAATCATCATTCCCAGATGAACATATCTTTCTCATTGCTTCCTCTGACCCATGGTATGGGGATATCTTAGTATATCTCCATACCTTGAGGTGTCCTACTACTTTTTCTCGAGAAGAGTGATGCAAGCTGAAAAGCATGCAAAAAAATATCTCATCATCTCAGACGTGGGGTAGATTCCATTTTACGACGTTGCTTAACTCTAGAAGAAGCTGAAGCAGTATTAAATGATGCCCATAGTGGAGCGTCTAGGGAACATCTTTCTGGGTTGGCAATAGCTCAGAAGATACTGTGTGCCGAATATTTTTGGCCCACAATCTTTAAAGATTGTGTGGAAGTTGTGAAACGCTATCGTCCGTGTCATTTTTTCACTAAGAAAATGAGGCCACACCCAACTCCTCTTCATCCTTTGATTACAGCAGGCCCCTTCAAAAAATGGGGGGTTGATTACATGACTTGCAATCCAGTTTCGGATGGAGGGCATCATTACATCATCATTGCTGTTGACTACTTTACCAAGTGGGTGGAGGCAATGCCTATTGTCAAGGCAGATGGAGAAACTGCGGCTTATTTCGTGTTTAATCAGATTATTGCACAGTTCGGCATACCTAAAGAGATAGGGACTGATCATGGCAGTCATTTCCAGAATAGCATGATGACCGAGTTGTATACAATGCTTGGTTTTCGACAAGAACATTTGTCTTCCTACTATCCACAGGCGAATGGACAAGTCAAAGCAGTGAACAAAACTTTAAAGGTTATACTGCGCACATCATGTTGTACCCGGCTCTTTGGGCTTACCGAGGTAATGTTAAGACTGCTACCGGATTCTCTCCCTTCCAACTTGTGCATGGAATAGAAGCATTCATACCGATTGAATGCGAGATTCCTTCGCTGAAACTAGCCGTTCAGTTACTACTGGATACTTCAATACTAGAAGAACATTTGTTACACTTAGAACATCTAGATGAGCAGCGCCGCGATGCGCTCACAACAAACGAGGTTCACAAAAAATGAGTCAAAGGACAGTATGACAAGTCCGTGAGACCTAGGGTTTTCCTTGAAGGAGACTTGGTCCTACTTTGGGATCAAGACAAAGAACCCCTAGGACCTAGCAAGTTCAAGTCCATGTGGCTTGGGCCTTATATAATTTCCAAAGTACTGAAGAAAGGTGCCTACGAACTGGTAGATTACGAAGGTAATAAGCTGGTTGAGCCTAGAAATGGGCTCTACCTAAAGAAGTACTACGCTTAGGCTGTCGTGGTTTTTCTTGTAACATAGTTGTATATTGTTTGTAGAGCTAGTTATCATTTATGCTTGTTAGTTAATCTTATGTGTGTTTTTGTTTCGTGTACCAGATGTTGACCAAACACTTCTTAGGATTTGCTGATGGCACCAGTCGCCACACCTATCAATTGGCTTTAGCAGCTTGGGTCATTTACACACCCGCTTACCAACTTGTCTCTTCAGGGGGGGTTTTGTTTGGGTCCCACCACGAATAATGTGGTTGAATACAGTGCAGTTATAGAACTCCTCCGAGATGCTCTCAGTCATGGCATTTCACATTTGGAGGTAAGACTTGACTCACAACTAATTGTATTTCAGTTAACGAGTGTCTACCAGATTAGAGATCCTAGATTGCTACGTCAGTTTCTGCGAGTTAGACTATTGGAAAGATAGTTTGATTCTATTATATATGAACACATTCCAAGAAATTTAAACGCATTAGCTGATTCATTGGAAAACTATGTTCTAGATTAGCATTTGTATCATACACTTTCATAAACAACATTGCACACATAAAATTCAAACACATACACATGTAAATAACCGATACTGTATATAGCCGATACTGTATCAAAAAATATATGAGTTTTGGATCACAAGTCTATCAAGTCATGTCATAAAAATACAAAACTGGGCACAGTGGCCTAAAAAATATACATAGAATGTATCCCTCTCTTATGCAGAAGGAGGGGCCTCATCATTATCTACTGCATTCCAATAACATATGACTAGCCTAGCTACCTTCCGCAACACTCTAAGCCATGCTGGGGGCACCCCATCTACATCTTCCTGCATATCAATAGGTATCTGATCCATACGGCATGCAGGAACATCATGAGTCAACCAACTCACTTTTCTCTCTATGGTCCCCAACATAGCATCTGCTGCAACAATATCAGCTGGCCTCACGAAGATGGTAGGATGTCCCTCAGGACAGACAGGCCCAATGTCTGCATAAGACACTTGTTTAGTACTTCAAAATTCATTAAAAAAAAAATCAAATACTTGAAAATTTTGAAAAAATTAAATAATTCTCAAAATTAAACATAGCAATAGCTCCCCAGGCTCCACCTGGAGGAAGCACCAGCTCTGGATCATGGCGAAAATCCAATCCAACATATGGAAAATGCTCAAAGGCGGGCACTTGCCTCTCCCACCACCCCCAGAAATCATCAGTATGATAACAGTAGTGACTTTCCCCACCACCCTGGCGGAGGAATATGTCACCCCAACGGCCTAGTATGGGCTCACAGGGGTTAACCTGAGGTAGAGGCATCCCCAAGCTAATAGCAGGCATCCTCTCGAAGAAGAAAGTACACAAAATTCTACCGTACTCAAAATTCTTCATTTTTTCGGATTTGCAACCCATCAGTTGAGCTTTCATGCTTGCCAGTAAACTAGTACACCAATCGTATACATGACCTTGTAAGCATTGTACACCAACATGCATAGAGTGCCTGGAAGCTAGGTGTAGTGAGGCACTACCTGCCACTTGGTTAATCATACTCACAATCACCTTCAAGGGGAGGCATTCAATGGTAGAAATCAAGATTTGGCTTCCTGATTTCTCAGCTCCAGCCACACAATATGTATTCAAGTACTCTTGCACCGACCCTATGCCCACACAAGAAGACCCCTTCAAATTTATTACATCTCCTCTCCGTGAGAGACCAGTAATGAAGTAAATTTCATCAACTGTAAGCTCCAAAGTTTGCTCGCGGATGACAAAGGTATTGGTATCCACATCCCAGTACTGAATAAGTCTTCAAAATAATTTGTTTAGGGCCCTCATATTTACAGTTCGGTAGAACTTCAACAAACCGCATCTTCTGAGTGCATGGAGAGTGGCTGGGTCTTGCATGGCTAGCCTATCCATGTCCTCGTGTTCCCTCTCCCTCCATTGAAAAACCATCCTGCACGAAAACTGACAATTTTTCAATCCTCGGCGATTGTTTTTTCATTTTTAGGCTTGAGCGCTACTATCTACACTACACAGTAACATGTGGGTGCTACTCTATGTGAGCATAGTAGCGCTCATCTCCTTCACACACTACTGCTCTTGTTACATAGTAGCACCCGCGCACTAAATGATGTGAGAATTGCCTGGAAAGTAGTTTTAGGCTCAAAAATTGAAAACTAAACCATATAAATGCAAGTTGGGAGGATTCTAACTTACTTGGTGGAAGAAGAACGGTGATTGGATGCTCAAATTGATCGCCATGGAGATTTGAAAGTGCAAAGTTTGCCCAAAGTTTTTTCCCTACAAAAACAAATTGGAAATTGAGTTTTAAAATGAAATTATATATATTGAAATGGATTTTAATTTCTACCCACCATTGTTTAATTCTCTATAGTTTCAAATTTTACAAAAATGACCTAATTAATCAATTAAAACAGACACATGGTGCAATACTAATTTTCACTTATCCGGTTCTCATTTTTTCACTGAATTTTCGTAGGATCGATCTCCTAAGATTAAATTTCTTGATGTTAGACCTTGTTAACTAGTTAATAGTTCAAATTCATATATCATTCGAGATTTTTGTCGCGGTTACTAATATTTTGTTGAAGACCTAGTTTTGGAAGATTAAGAAGCTATGATCCTAGAAGCTGACCTTTAAGTCTTTTTAAGCTCTTTTTTGGACTATTTAAACCTAAACAAGATTGCTAAGCAAGCTTGTTCTCTTCGAGATCGTTAAAGTAATCAAAGGCTTATCCACTCAGGTATAGAATTACCCCATTTCCGGGCCTAGGTGGATTAACTACAGAAAAGGTATACTCTAGGTATACTTTTGTATGCGCTAGAAGAGTTCTTCTTCCTTTGTTTTATACTTTTTCGAGGGAGGACACTAACTGCACGAAAAAGGACCTTTTGGATCCTTTCTTTAGGGTTTTCAGGCTCTCTAAACTTGAAGATACCAAGCAAGCGTTCACCTACTCGAGCTCGATGTGAAATCCACGAGAGGGTAAGTAGAGGACTGTTTAATTTTTTCAACTCTATAAACAAGAAAACACCGCCGAGCACAGACCAATCCGAGCTCAATATAAAATCCACGGATAGGTGTAAAGAGGATTGTTTAAGTTTTTCAGACTCTATAAACAAGAAAACACCAGCAAGCAAGAATAGATCTCGGCTCGATATTAAAATCCAGAGATCAGTAATATAGAGTAATCTTCTATCTCTTCTTCGAACTTTGTAAACAATGAAGAAGGTCCCGAGTCTTCCTCCCATGGGCTCGTTAAACTTTTTACATGGTTGGATCTATTGAGTTTTCATTCTTTCTTGGACTCATTAAAACAACAAGAAAGGTATTCTTTTATCTAAAAAGAATAAGGGATGGAAAAGATGTGTCATATCTTCAATGTAAAAGGCAGTTCAGTCAGTTCTATCCTTGAACACAGCCTACTTGAGTCTATCATGTCAGTTGGGTTTAGTTTTTGACCTCAAGGAAAACCTAATATCTGAGTTGTTTACTCACCCGGTTGGTTATTCTTCCAACCATATAGAGGTTCTAATAATGTCTCCTACATTTCAAGCTTATCATTTACCCCATTATGTCGGAAACTACCTGAGTCACTTTGTGTCGTGCTCACTGTTCAAGGATATACCTTGTGTGGGCCATTCTGCAGTTTACCTTGACCTCATGTGTCGGCCATCCTAGTGTCAGTCTTGTTACAAATTACTCCATATCAGCTCATACCAGTTGAGTGTTCCTCAAGTTGGATGATGGAGGATGCCTTAAGGGATCCCTTCCAACGGACTTCTTCCCATCAACATCAACTCATTTTACTCTGGGAATGAAGTTTAGAGTTTCAGTTAGTACCTTGGAGATTGCAGTCACCAATGGCAATTTTCCTCACTATTGAATGTTGAGAATACATCAATGTCTCTTCTTCGACAGGATCCCCAAGTGTTTGACTCCAAGTTCATCTATTCACACTTGGCGGATCGTACTCGGTACCTTGGCCCCCATCATCATTATCAGTGTAAGCCCTCACGTTTGTTAACGGTATACATCAATGACCGGTAATCAAACGTTACCCCCCATGTTCGACTATCAGCTCATCTATTCACATGGTTAAGGTTTGTACCTTGGGTTTTTTTGGATGAAGACCTTGGGATTTTGGATGACATTACCTCATTTTGTTATCACCCAAGTTGTGCAAGACTGAGCCTCACTTATATTCGGCTATCCATGAGACATAGATCTAGTTTCTTGTTATGGCTATGATCTCTTAGTTTGACATGGATCCACACTTGTATTCCAAGTGGCCATGCTATATATACATCTCCTTGTTATGTATCGGAGATCATGTTGTATCACACTGCACATCTATATGATGTCACAAATGTAATTGCTCGCTGACCTTGATCTTTGTTTCAGGTGTTCTTGTGACTTGTGTCCGCAGTTCCTTGATCCTCCTCTGGCATTGGATTATAATGTATTTCGGCCATCATTTCCCTCTGAACTCACACATTAGGGGGCATCTATTATAGGTCAAACCTGCACCTCTCCGTCCGTGATCACCTTGAGCTGTTGATCACACAAAATGACAACTTGGATGGAGGAGCATGTTGACCTTAGATGAGACCTTGACTTACTCCACCTCCTTGCAAGCTGGCAAAACCTTAAAAAAAATATCATTTTGAGACATGAGCGCTACTCTACTTCAATAGACTAGCGCCTGTACCCTACTCTAGTGTGCAATAGTAGCGCTCAAGCCTCATGAGCGTTACTCCTCTTCAATAGAGTAGCGTTCAACATTCAAAAAGTGATGAGCACTAGTTTAAAAACACTATAGTAGCACCCTGGGCGCTACTCCATTGAGAAATAGTAGCGTACACCTCAAAAGATGATTAAAAAATAATTAATTTCACGAAGAGGATTAGTTGCAGTTGGTTTCCCAACTTCCCCAACTTCCTCCATAACCATCTCTCTACCTGAACTGCTTCCCTTCTCCTATAAATACAAGGAAGAATGAAGAGAGGGGTTAGACATGAATGCTGTTGAGAGACTTTTAAAGAGAAGCTTGCATTGGAGGAGGTTATGCTGGAAGATATCCAAGCCAGAGAAGAGTAGGAGCCCAGGATCAGGTTGCAGGAGCATCTTACAAAGTCAGGTATACTTTGTATCATCAATTTTCATTTACGGGGGCTTCACTCAATAAATCGCTATCATAGCATGTTCGTTCATGGCATATGAAACAATACCCCTAATTTCAATAAATATTGGAAAATACCTTCCAAAATCATTTTTTTAACCCCCTCCCAATATGCCTTCCCAATTTAAAAAAAACCCTTATTTTCACTAGGTATTGTATGTATCAATTTTTTCATTAACATTTTTTATACCCCTTTATATTTCTACCTAGTATATTGATATGATACCCCTCTTATGACTCCACATGCATTCTACAATGCACCTTGCTTCTTTCGATGTATATTGTGGATGCACATTACTTCACCCACAATGCAATTACTCAACCACATATCATTATGATTTGCAACATCTAATGGTCCAATTACTTCACTTCTTGTATGTCACTAGAGCCAATGCACATAGTACAACATTTAGATTACATGTTGTCGTTCCCCAATCGCTGACTAAGCCTGTTGTGGGCTATGTATCCAAGCCCCTGGGTCCTTTAACAAGCTCTAGGAGGCTGACTAAACCTCCCAAGTCTTGTAATAAGCACGAGTGGTTGGGTATTCAAGCCCCCAAGGCCTATCGAGGGCCTATAATAGGCCCTCGAGGCTTAAAGCCTCCCAAGGCTGTTAGTAACAACTGACTGAGTGCTATTGGTAACAATTGATTGTCAATGACCACTGTCTCTTGACTATGATCGACTGGAAACCCACTTCACCACGAAACCCTTGGCCTCAAGCATGCCTCAAGACATGATTTCCCTGGGTACTGGTAAGCCCGAGCCTTGCTTCAACCCGTTTTTTCATTCGGTCGTGATCCAGCCATCTCCATTTGGCAAATATTTGTCATCCCACCCATATAAAAAAGACCCCAAAGTATTTTTGTATTGTTACACTAAATAAAAAAAACCCTTTGCCCCTTAATATATAACCAATATAATTTTTAGGTTTTCATGAATATTTAATACCGCAATATGAATGAACGTGATATTATATTTCCTTCTAGTGAAGCCCCCGTGTTTGCATTTGACAATAAAAGGTTGACGCATTTTTCTTCTCCCAATCTAAGTGTTCGTTAAGTTATGTACTTTTTTGGATCTGTTTTGGTTAATATTTGATGTTTAAATTGCTTTGTCCATTTCATCATTATATATTATCCAAGACATGCTAAGAAAGGTACTTATATTGCAGGTTTATCGAACGAGAGGTTGACTTGAGCATCGAGCGCAAGATCGAATAAGAGCTAGGATCGAACTTCATTTGAAAGGTATGTTCTCAAGACCTATAACCTATTTCCATTCATAAACATCTCTGTAACACAGTTAGTATGCTTACCTGTCATCCCCTTTCAGTTGATAGTATCTGTTTCCTTACTATAGGGTAGTTTTTCCCACCAACAGTTACTGGTTGTAATATTGTTTGCTGGATCTGCATAATACTCATAGGAAACTCATAGGACCTTGAGCCACATCACTTAAGAGGAATGGTTGAGGCACATCTCTCAACATGTGAGTAGCTCAGAGCTCTCATTCACAAATTACAAATGATCAAAAGTTCTTGAATGAAGTTGAGAACATACTTAAATAGAGAAGTTGACATGTTTAGCAAGCTGAGCCACACGTGTGTGTGAGGTAGGGCGCACTCCTTGTGAAAATTAGAAACTGTTTTCTTTCCAAAACCTTCTTTCCTTCACCTCCTTCATCAAAATTAGAAAATGCGCCTTAGGAGCTTTTTCTGGGTGTTTCTATTTCTCTCCTGATTGCTTTTCTTCATCTTTCCATTTCCTTGACTTTCCTCTTTTCTTCTTTTGCCAATTTTTCTGATTTCTTTTGTCAGTTTCCAAATTGTTTGCCTTGTCCTCTTTCCTCCTTTGGATTTCTTTCTTTTCTGAGTGTCGCCACTAAGGCAAGAGTTGTCCACATGACCAATTCGACCTCCTAGCCTTGTCAAAATCAACTTGCCACCAATTAAATTAATAATGATGCATTTATTAATTAAAACCAATCCAACTCTGAATATAATTAATTATTTAAGAATTAATTAATTCATATAGTATTTTGCCTCAATCTCCATTACTTAATGATAACTCCATTAGTTTCCTTAGATCCTTAGTTTGGGTATTAATATCTTCCGGGGTCCACCTAATCCATTTAATACCCAAATACAACCTTAGGCATCTTTCATAAGATAGTTTCCATGCTTGCTCATTAATTAAATAATTATTGCCTAGGTGACTTAGGCCAAAATTACCCCATGGACCATAGAAAAATTTGGGGATATGACAGGAGAATGTCTCTTGATGCTGTATATTTAACAATGTACACACTCAACCTCTTACCTAAATCTTGGTACATACATGAAGAAACTAGTTGGTAGACAAAGACTTGTACTACTAGATATCTCCTTTAGTACATATAGCTCGATAATTGCTAAGACTTATAGCCTTATTGCTTCTCTCAGGAATATCAAATAATTGTCACTCAAATGAAAAAAGATAAAATTGTCACTTCAAGTGTGCTTGAGGCATCAATACTCAATCAAGGCAATACAATGTGAAGAGAACCTATATGAACTAAAATTATGTCAAAAAGCAAAGTGACGACAATGATGACAATATGGATGAGTTGTGTCATCTCACATTCAAGGACACATGAGGAGAAATTATTGTAAGCACAAAACCAGTGGGCTAGAGGGAAACATACAATTGAAACTATTAAGGATGAAGAAACTTATCACTAACTTAGTGATGGGCCTTCATCTTGACTTTTATTTATCCCATGTCTTATATGAAATTTTGATATATTTTTCCTAGAAGTTAACCCTCATATATTACAAAATATGCCTTTTAATGATTACAAGATTATTGTGACATGTGCTTGTCTAGATATCCATGATTTATTTAAACTATTGAATATGAATGTGATGTACCTTGTTAGTGAATTGGTTTCGATATTTGCACATGAATCTCTTATGAATTCTAACGTGGTTCAAGTATAAAAATGTGCAGGAAATTAAAACATTAAGGCCAAGATCGAATCATCCACACCTCACTCAAGGTAATGAGAGACAAGATGATCATTTTAGAGGATCTCATCCCCTCATCCACTTAAGGAGCTTCCAACACTCAAAGAAAAATTTATTCAAATTGATTGTCGAAAGAAATTCAATTTGGATGAGGAGGATGAAATTCCCATGAGAGGTACTGCATATTTGCAGGGGATATATTCCATCAATTAAGGGATTGATTGGGATCTCCATAAGTATATTTATTCAAGAATAAATAGGGGCATAAGTTGATATATTCGGGAGTCTACGTTTTATTTTTTTCATTCATCAATTTGCTACAATCAATTTGTAAATTCGAATTTGGAAAGAAGGCATATTTTTGGTTCAAGTCTCTTGCTGTAAATAATGTTTTTATCTTGAGGGATTCACCCATTATTTAATTTAAGGTTTAGGCTCGCTCCAAAGTTACAATGTAGGTTGAATCCCCTATATAGATAGATTAGATGGCCGATATATCATTTATTTTGATTGTTGTAGTTTTCTTTATGTATTTCCATTTCATTGTTGGTTTCTTGTTTCCTTCAATTCATGTACTTTTATTTCCAACATTCCTTTTCTTTCATGTGTTTATTTTATTGGTTTTTCCTTATGATGTTCAGTACTTTGAAGTATGCTTAATGGATTCTCTATTACTGCTAAAAGTTGTAAGAATTGAATGATATATTAGTAACATTAGGACCCTAGTTTCACCTATACATCCACCTAACTCTTCACCCAAGAACAATGCCGCTAGACCTTTCTTTTCCCTTGCACATTGTCAATGGATTTGAGAGCAAAGATCATGAACTCATTGGGATGAAGAATCAAGGGTGATGAACTATCAAAGTTGGGAGTTTTCCTCAGTAGTGTAGATTAGATTTAGTTATTTGCATATCATTCATAGGATATATTTGAGCAAGTTAAGACCTTGTGGAACTAGTACATGTGGACATTTTTCCCACGGAAAATCGTCGCTATTGCAACACTTTTGCATTCCTATAGTGACGAACATGACTCCTTGTTTTCGTGGCAATAATTTCATCGTTGTAGCAACACTTCCAACGTTTGTCGCTATAGAGACAGAAATGGCATGGGTCGTGCTATCCTTAAAATAAAAAAATGTGTCGCTATAGCAACACCTTGTTCGTCACTATAGCAACGAAATTTTTGTGGCTATAGCGATGGCCTCTCATATTTAAAAAAAATTAAGTCAAGCGATCTCCGTCTCTATAGCAATGAAAGGTCGTTGCTATAGCAATGAAAGATCGTTGCTATAGCAACGACCCATCATATTTCAAAAAAAAAAGTCAAGAAAGCTCTGTCGCTATAGCCACGAAGTTTTGTCGCTATAGCGACGGAGTCCCATATTTAAAAAAAATAACTCCAACGAACTTGCTATACTAGGGACGAAAATGTTCGTCGCTAGTATAGCAAGTTCGTCAGAACTTGCTATAATAGAAGAAAATGGAATTTTTGACTGCGTTAAGGTATAACAATGTTATTGGTCCCACCGGGGTTTAAAATTGGTTGGTCCTTGATTCCAATGTTGAATAGCAAAGCTGGCATTTCCATGAAAAAAATGTAATGTTTGGCTACTTTTAAACTGCATGCATTATTATATCTACTTTGCACCCTGGACTGTGGAGCTTTAGAGATTTTATTCCATGTAAAATATAAAATATTTATGCAGGAGCGTTTATTTTGTCTCAATTTCCTTCTTAGTTATATTGATTCATTGTGGACATAAAGTGACAGAATTGTAGTTATTCAGTGCTGCTAAGCAATTCACATTCAAATAGAATTTTAGCACTAGTTTTTCACTTTGAATGTTAATGAAGACCAGCATGTTGGATTTTGTGGCTTCTTGTTGGTATAGGCAATTTAGTCAGTCTGGTCAAAGAGTGCCAGCTGCAAAACTCAATAATGGATATCTTTAGTACATTGACAATGTTTCCATATCCATTTGTATATGAGAAAAAGAAAAGAATGGAACAAAATTCATCTACTTACTGCATTCAACAGGAACGAACTACCTTACAATGTGTACAGATTAAAATTTCATCTATGGTTTCATGTTATATAACTCAAGGGAAGAGTACATGCTATTTTATAGCAGTTCAAGATATTTCCCTTGAAAATTTTCCTATCATTGCATGGAATTAAAATATCATTTCAAAGGATGAATTTTCCAACCAACTATGGTGAAGACACCTACAGGATAGAACACTACCACATACATTATCACATAGATTAAATATCCTGTGGTTCATTCTCTGACTTAACTACATCACCTACTTACAAACTATATGTTGAATCTATAATGCCAGGCATCTGCTGCTTCCTTGGGGCACAAGCAATTTTGACTAGGTAGAACACCTATGCAATGGGAAAATATATCATTCATGCTTCGGACTTCAACATTAAGAGTCCTTGCAATGAGAACCAATATCCATGACAATACCAGATGAGGATGGCTCCCTTGTGACAACTATCTATGCAAATACTTAAAATTATGGACTTTTCATTAATAAGTTGTTTTCTTATAACTATGCACTGTTCAGTCACACCCATCTATGCTGCTTGACATTATGGACTTATGGTCAAAAAGTCATCTTATTAGTATGCAGTGTTCACTTTTTCAGTCTAATCAGGGCCTAGAGAGAAAGTTTTTGAAATTCTAACCAAACGAAGGCATATTACTTGAAAATCATGCATGCTTAGGGATCTATTTCTCCACTAGAAGATACAGCTTACTTAGGAATTTATGGGGAGGTCAAAAATTACACAATAACATATATGATCTAGAATAAGACATTGTTCGACACAGCTAATGCCTCCACACCCTTCCTTTGCATCTTTGTAATCCATCTTCCCTTTTTCTTAACATACTATACCTCATGTTTTCCAAATCAAATCGCTTCATTTCATGAACTTGATCATATCAGCCACACATATTACTAACATCCCTAAATAAAAATTACCATCCTGTTAGGATATTCCTATACTCCATCCTAGTCCTACTAGCATTTTCATCCTTTGCATTTTCATTCATGCATGCACTTTTAGGGTTTGCATACATTATTTAGAGTTTGCATGCATCCCAGTCATCAGTCCAACACCTAGCCCTCAGTTATCCATCCCCTGGGAGCTTCTCTCAGATTAGTTTTATCCCTCCTAGTTCTTAGTGTGCCCCTTCATGCAATTGCATGCGTCTCATGTGCCCTCTATCACCTACCACTCAGTTGCACTTCAGTTAATTGAGTTATCATCAGTTCTTTCCTTGATTTAAGGCTAGACTAACTCTCAATTGACTGTATCACTTCGATGGATCTCTAGTGAGACTATATTGCCCATTTTGACTCCAGTTAGCTTCTCATGCACCCTCCATTGAGCTTCCTTCATTTAGTTACACTCAGTTACACCTACCACACTCAGTTAGACTCAGTTTGACTGATGGTTGACCGTTACTTGAGCATTGATGACTCCACTGATGATGAGATATACTACTAGTTGTGCTTCGATGACACTCCAGTGATCCTTTGATCACTCCATGAAGGCTAATTTGAATTGCCACCTTGGCATCAAATCCTCATGCATTGTACTATTTATTTTTCCATATTGTGATTAATTAATCAGTGTGTGTGAAGTATTTTTGCTTCTATCTGAGTTCGACTTTATTATTATTTTGTTGCTCATTATACTGCATTGACCACTCTTCTTCTATTTTCCTGCTTAATCATAATTATTCTCTTGTGAGGTATACATCATCTCTTAGATCTGCTGTGAAGATTTTCACATGGTATCAGAGCATGTCGAGAGTATTGTTTATCTCCATTCCTGATATTTTTTTGCAAGTTATTATCAAGATTTTGAGTGCAGCAGTTTTTGCATTTTTGCAGCAGTAGCAGTTGTAGACATTTCTATTGTTTTTACAAGTCTTCTACAGCTTTTATGTATCCATCAGGAATTACTCCTCCTTCTCCATTCAACTATGATGAATGGAAACCAAAAATGATAGCATATTTGAAGAGCCATGATCTCTTTGATTGTTATTTTGAAAGAGAGTTCGAATCCTCTGAAGAGAAGATTGACTAATTGAATAAAGGTGATAGAGCCTTTGGAGCAATGATGCTTTCTTTTCCTGAATACATGATTAACCAATACCTTGATGTTGTTGAAACTCCGAAAGAGCTATGGGCCCATCTGGATGAAAGATTCAGCAAATAGAATAAAGGATTTGGTCCAAACCCTTTCAAGAGCAAGCAAAGTGATGCATTCTCCCTCCTTGATGATCTCATTGATCATGAACCAGTATCAAACACATCTCATATTGAAGTTGTCCACAAAGAAGAAGAACTTGCAGATTCTACACTCATGCTCCAAATTTCTTCTCTTTCTGTGCCAGCTCACACTCTAGATATTGTAGAAGGTCCTAAATCCTCTCTTGCACCAGAGTCTGTTGGTCTGCATCATGATCTATTGAATGTTTTGGAGGTCAAATCATCTATTGGAGGTAATGCATTCGCTCTCCTCAAGCAATCACCTCTTATTTACTACTTTATGATCATTATTCCATGCTTTCAAAAGGTTATTGAAGAATATGGCCATTGCCATTCGCTTGGGATAATTTCTCATGCACATCATGGTTTTGATCTCACCCCTGTTGGTTCAAAGGAGATCTCAAGAAACCATGACCATTCGCTTGGGATAATTTCTCATGCATTTACTGGTTTTGATCTCACCTCTTATGGTTCAAAGGAGATCTCAAGAAACCATGATTCAAGTCTTGGATCTAATTTGGATTCTAAGCAATTACTACTTGGGATAATTTCTCATGCATATGATGGTTTTGATCTCACCCCTACTGGTTCAAAGGATATCTCAAGAAACCATTTATCAAGTCATGGAGCTTATTTGGATTCAAAACAATCATTATTATTTGATGTTTCTTTTTGGCATAATCTCACCCATGATGGTTCGAAGGAGAAGACAAAAGACTATCTGCACATTCATAGATTTGATCCTACCTCAGCTGATTCGAATCACAGGTTCAAGAATCATCCTCATACTTTTGGATTTGTTCTCATCACATTCGATCTGAAGAGAAAGTACAAGCACATGCTTTCTGAGCATGATCCACTTCTTCCCAAGAAGAAGATACCTCCAAACATATGACCAAGCATCACACCTACTTGAGTTTGGAGCATTTATTTTTGTGTGTGCCTTATAGTCTATTTTGAGGGGGGGTATTTTTCCCATGAGGTTTTCCCCATTTTCTCGGTTTATTGACTGTTATTATTCATTGTATTGGGTGACCTTTGGTCTTAGTTACCAGGGCCCAGGATGGATTAAGGGGGGGTGTTAGGATATTCCTATACTCCATCCTAGTCCTACTAGCATTTTCATCCTTTTCATTTTCAGTCATGCATGCACTTTTAGGGTTTGCATATATTATTTAGGGTTTTCATGCATTTGCATGCATCCCAGTCATCAATCCAACACCTATCCCTCAATTAGCCAGCCCCTAGGAGCTTCTCTCAGATCAGTTTTATCCCTCCTAGTGCTTAGTGTGCCCATTCATGCAATTGCATGCATCTCATGCGCCCTCTCTCACCTACCACTCAGTTGCACTTCATTTAATTGAGTTATCATCAGTTCTTTCCTTGATTTAAGGCTAGAATGACTCTCAATTGACTATATCACTCCGATGGATCTCTTGTGAGACTAGACTGCCCATTCTGACTCTAGCTAGCTCCTCATGCGCCCTCCACTGAGCCTCCTTCATTCAGTTACAATCAGTTACACCTACTACACTCAATTAGACTCAGTTTGACAAATGGTTGACAGTTACTTGAGCATTGATGACTCCACTAATGATGAGATAGACTACTAGTTGTGCTCCGATGACACTCCAGTGATCCTTTGATCACTCCATGAATGCTAATTCGAATTTCCACCTTGGCATTCGAATCCTCATGCATTGTACTATTTATTTGTCCATATTGTGATTAATTAATCAGTGTGTGTGAAGTATTTTTGCTTCTATCCGAGTTCTATTGTATTATTATTATGTTGCTCATTATACTACATTGACAACTCTTCTTCTATTTTCTTGCTTAATCATAATTATTCTCTTGTGAGGTATACATCATCTCTTAGATCCGCTGTGAGGATTTTCACACATCCTTGGAACTGAATTTTGATAGAAGATAGTACTACTTTTGGTAACTATTGAAAAAATTAACGGCTTCAGTTTCTCATACGATAAAATAGAAAAAAACATTTGAAGAGAAGGATTAGTTAAAAGGATTAGTTTTCAAGTGCAAAATTTACTTCCTCATATTTCAACAGTAAATCAAGAGCCTCCTCCAATCTTCCCTTGTACTGGAACCATAAGTTCGTCTTCAACAAAAATACTCAGTCTATCAAATCATTACAAATAGACAATTTACTTGCTATAAAAAATGCTAAAGCTTTCAATTCAAGTAACCGCTCAGAATGTGGGCTGATTGACAAAGCTTCATTCAGTATATGCAATGCATTTGTTGCATCTCCGGGATTTCTTGTATCTAGAAACTCTACTGCACGATCTCTATATTCTGACCCTTGTTGCCAATAAAATACCAGTGACAGTGTCATCAACATAGCCGAATTTTCAAACACAACAAGGATCTCCAAAAAGGAACCATTTGCATACATGTAAAAATGTCCAAGGATAGAAGCATGGTTATGGTTTGTCTTGTAAATAACCAACCAAATTTGCACAAAAATAGAGCCCATTTAATCCACCTAAAATACCTCAATACTTCAAAGACGGTAAAGAAACACTATCAAGGATTAAAAGATGGATTGAATTTGAAGTCAAAAAGAAATTTCCAAAATTTTGTTGGCAATATAGCAAAGATAAACACCATGAGGCCAAAAACAATTACAAAACTTAGCAACAACGTTTGCTTGGTGTCTACCCATATAATCTAGATCAAAGATCATAAATAGAAGCCTACAAAAATGAATTTAAAGTTTAAACTATAAATACGAGTAAATATGCAAAACTTGAAAATGCATTAAAGATGTCTTACAATCACACAATATTGCTTCATCGAAGGACATACAAATGGTTAGCCAATCTGCCACATCTACACTGCCAATATCACTCATTTCCTGTGGAGCTCTCAATGCCCTTTACCACAACATGTCCAGTGCAAAGGCATGGTTCATAATTCAAGTTAGACCACACAGCCCCCAGATCTCATAAGCCATCTCTGGCTAGTTAATTGGGAAGTGTAGACCTGCCACTGAACTAAGACTAAGAATTATGGCAGAAATCAACAATGAGGCTTTCTGACTGAGTAATATAGGTATATATTTTACTACATCACATGGAAGGACCTAATTGCTGTAAGCTGTCCATCCTTGATATCTAAGTAGAATTTTATCTAGTATACTTTTTATATTTATGGAGTGTTCACTGGAGACATGTCCCCCACCCTCAAATGTGAGAGTGACATCAGAGAAGTTCCCTGCCATACCCAGTAGGCTGGGCATGGAAGGAGGCATATGTGGGAACATCCACTGCTCAGTCATGATGAACCTAGTGCTTGGATGATGTCCCCAGACACCAACTACCAAAGAATCCTATGGGTATCGCAATATCAATGGGTACTCATGCAAGTTCTCTCATACAATCACAAACCGCAACAATTAAAAAATATTTCAAATTAATTAAATGCAAAGTTTTATCCTTTTTTCACCCCTTAATGAAGGTCAAACTGGTGGGCACCTCTTAAATTCTAGTTATAACTTATTTAAAACAATCAAATCCCCATTCTATTCAATTTTCACTATTAGTAGCATAACAAGAGCACATCAAGGATGTTGGAAAGCAGAGTGAATTTTTTAGAAAGAGAGCTTTTACAGAAGTTTCAAATTTGTGATTGATTATGCATTTGCAATTTAGGATTTTCAATATTTCATATCATTGATATTTTTGGTAGGTCACTAACATGTGGGATTGATTCCCTATATCAGGTAACCTCAAAATCCCATGTGGTGTTCCCTGAAATAAAAACACATTTTCTACATTTTTTAGCATTTATTGGCAATTTTGGGCATGTTGGATCCTCTTAAAAAGCATTAAGGTCGAATATGGGCATGTCTAAGGGTCAAAACAGCCCTAAAACAGTGATAGACAACATCAAAACCAAGTTGACAAGTTCTGGGTGGTTTTTGAAGCATGTAAAGCAATCTTAAGGAGGTTCTGGGAATGCATTTGACTAGAATAAGCAATAAACCAGCAGTTTTGCTTCAATGTTCAACCCTAAAGGAAGCATTAGCGGGCCACACCCTTCTTGCAGTCCTCACCTCATGTCTAGAACAAATCGTTGGACTTAGGATTAGTAAGGATGGTATAATATTCTCCCCACTGTTGAGCTGGAATTAACCATTATATGGCTCAAAGTTATTTACAAGTACAAGTTTACAATCTCAAAGGAATGCTATAGTCCTCTCCACATGTAGTTAATAAAAATGTCACAAGCTCAAATTCGATGGAGTCATTCATTACACCTATAAATATCATGGGCTCTGATATTACATGGTAGATCTAAAACTATAGTCTAGTAATTGGGATGTAGAATGTAAGCCAAGGGTGTATTAATACCATCCTCAAGATTTACCCTGAAAAGAAAAGGTGATGTAGCTAGTTTACAATCAATCCTCTGAAATCTAGTGAGAAGATCATGTGCATACTTAGACTATGCCATATTGACTCTTAAACCAAACTAAGTGATGTCAATACCAAGAAAGTAACGAAATAGTCCTAAATAACTCATGGAAAATCTGTCATGCAAGGTAGATTTAACCCAAGCAATGGATGATAGTGAAAGTAGAAATCTATATCAGTTATGAATGCATATCACTAACCAACAACACTATACATCCAGTCTTGCATAGGAGAGTCACAACAACTATTAAGACATAGCAGTGAATTGAGGAGTATTGCACAACCATGTGTATGGCAAAAGAAACAGAAAAGGTTTTGACAATCTATATGGAAAAAGCAGTCGAGAAAGGTTGTTGGGTTTTCTTCCCTTGTGTAGAAAGGTTGTTGGGCAGTCTAGGGCATATTTCAGATCTCAAAAATATCAGACATACACATGAGAGATAAATTATGGGCATGAAAACAACACTAAATTTCAAATATGGGCACGGTTTGTCCAAGTTCTAAGCATCATCCTCCATTTCTGGGCATGTTGGTGAAAGTTAGGGACTGCTCTAACCTTCAAACAACACTAAGCAATTAGGAAAATGAGTCAGAAATCACCTTAAAATAAATTATGTTGAAATTTGGACAAAGGCAGTTAATGTTGTGCCCTTTTCCGCCCTCAATCAGAAGCCTAACCTCTAAATCTGGGCAAGCTTGTGATGAATAACAACAATAATGGAGCCTAAACAAGTACTCTGGGAGGATATGTCCACCAAAAAAATAGTTGCAGCTCTACTCTGTTGTATACATAGAATCTAAACACACAGAATTATCTGTCAAATTGTGGATGTCGAAGGAACCCATAAGAAACTTCAAATGGTCTCGTGAGTAGATGAGTGAACTAACCTATTGTATCCATGCTAAATGTATGGATTGATTTCATCCTATGTCACGGGGTGATTATGATTACACTCTCTCATCAAATTAACAAGGGTTCTAATGACATATTTCGTTTGTCCATGTGTTTGGAGATGCAATGAAATGGTTTTGCCCAATCTTGCATCCAACTTCCTCCATAATGTTGTCTAAAAATAATTTAAAAACTTGGTATCTCTATCTAAAATAATGGACTTGGGAAAACCGACATGAATCCATACCTTCTCAGAAATTAAGAAACATTTATGAGTGACAACAAACCACTGTACCTCCTTGAGTGGGCATGCATCCCATGGCATAGTCGAATGCATCCACCTCTATTTCAAATGGTTGCCTCAAGTTTAGCAATACTAAAACTGGAGAATGGCTAATTGTATACTTGAATTCCTCAAATTTTTGTTCTTGAGCCTTTCCCCAATGGAAATTTTGGATGTTATTGTGAAAGTGTGCGGTGGAGCTACTATTTTTGACAAGTAGGCAATGAACTTCCTTGTTTGTTGGGTTGCACCCACAAATCGTTCACTTCACGAACATTGGAAGGCCTCGACCAATTGAGAATAGCCTCAATCGTGCTAGGATGTATCATTAGCTCTCATCCTACTCCTACTTATATCTAGTATACCAAATATTTTTTGGAAAATTCACATTTCTTCAGTTGAGGGTTGGCTGGCTATCTTTCATTGTCTCTCAAAATATTCTCAAATGCATCAAATGATCTTCTCGGGACTCACTAGGAACAAGGTTGACATACAATACATGATTACAAAAGAACAAATTCATGTACTATGGACAATGGCTGTCATTCATTGAAACAAGCACATTCTGCTGAATGGTTTCATGGCTGTAATGGATCTGCTGAATGTGCCAATGCCGAAGAAGAATAACTACAAAGAGACAGGTAAATCTAGCAAATGTGTTATGGTCCTCATGTTTTTCTCTATAGAGTAATGATAGAGCAATATTTGGGACAACCTTCCCTTTCCTAATGGAATCATTAGTTGTAGGAAATGATATAGGAAAAACCATCTCATTTGCTATGTTATTCCTTGAGTTACTCCAAAGATATAGATGTTGTAGGGATCTAGTTTAGTCAAGGACGTCTACCTCCTCAACAAGAGAAGGTGACAACCTATCAAATCTTTATATTTCTACATTGAAATCTTGTATTTCTTTGAAGAATTGGGAGGCACACATCCCCATCAACTATGCCAAAAATTTTGGTAAGTTTAGGGGTTTAAAATATTTCACTTAGAATACTCCTATAACCTCATCCACATGTCGAAACTAGGCATGCACAACTTTGATGACACTAATCTCTTCAACTCGCCAAAGGCAAGATGGAGTCTATTTTTTATATATTCTTATATGAAATTGCTAACAACTAAAAAGAAGCAAACTTTTCGATTTAGATGAAAGTTGTAAAATTTGCAGCACCTCACACATAGCTGTATACATAATTAAATATTGAAATTGAAGTAAATACTTATTAAAACTATGAAAGGAAGAATATTGGAAACAAATAAGCCAAAACACCAAAATGTTGAGCTGAAGGGGGTGGAGTCTGGACTGTGTTATGCTAAAATGGAGGCTCATCTAATTGGAAATTTAAATATCAAATGCTCCGATATCAAGATTGTTTATCCACATACAAGTTAAATGAAAAAATATATTCAATGCATGCCCTTCTCTGCCTTCCAAGGTAGAAGAGGAGATAGTAAAGAATCATGTCATTACACTACGACCTTTGGGTGGATTCTCTTTCAAATAGACTTGACTAATTTAACCTAATCACTTAATTAATTTAACCCATACAAAGTGTAATTTAGAATCTTATATTATACAGTTTTTGAAAAAGTCCCAAGTAACTAATGGTTTAGTGAGCCAGCCCTAAAGATGAAAAGGGTCTGCCAACGAACATGGAGTGTAGATTGGACATAATTTATGCTCCTAAGAAAGGATTTATCATTTTCTCATGTCAGTGGGCTTTGTGTAGGTACTCTCTCATAGTATATGAGTTTGGATGATATTCCAATTGCTTTCATTACCCTTCTTCCCACCGCATTTCCTTTCAAATTAAATGTTACTCATCTTGATTCAGAACATTGTCCCGAGTTAATTACCAAGGTATGGAACTAGGAGCCTAGAACTTAGGGTGAAACTGGTTGGATTTTATGGTAGGTAGAAGCAATTAGCAGAAATGTTAAATTCCTTGGTGGGTGGGGGAATTTGGTGGCAAACTTTCGTGGGACTTTTTTCATTAATATGTAAGAGTGGGTTTGAAGTGCAACAAGAATATTGCCTCGTAGTGCTCAGTAGTTTAGTGGGTTTGAAGTGCAACAAGAAGGGTTTTGGAGTGCAAAGAACGGATTGAAGGTGGATTTAACTCACATTTGGAAGCTAGGGGATTGGCTTTTTTACATAGTGGAACTAACTTTTTACCATAACCCCTTGAGAATTTTATGGCTATTCTTCAAAAAATGGTGGGTGGTTGTAATCATTAACCAACCACAAAGAATTTCAGCTATCAAGGATTAATAACTAAAGTGATCTTTTCTATATTACATATAATAATAAAAAAATCACAAATTAATGCAAGTCATCCCACTTAATGATTTTTCCCGTACAAATGACATATAGTTTGAAAGTCGATCTTAAATTGGAAGGTATTACCTTGAAACTTAGCCTAGGTATCCTTTGCCTTGTTTAAGTTTTAAACTTCAAACCATAAGTGCTAGTAAAGGAGCATCCTTAGGGAACCTACACAAAGGAAATTAAAACATGTGGTAGATTATACAAAAGATAAGTAAGCCCCGTCGCCATGATACCACATAATCTAAAAACACAAGCACCCAACACGCATTTGGTGCATATTCGATGGTAAGCAATGTTCGAGGGTCACCTTTTGAGATGCACCCATCGCAGCTTGACTAATTTGCTTGTTCCATGCATAGCTAGGGAAGTGATTTTGAATAATTTTCTATATCCATCTTGCTTGACTCATTTTACAGGTTTTGTTTCTATTATTTACTGCCAGATCTGCACAAAACTCCAAACGTATGTGCATTGGAAAGTATCTCATATTTAATTTGTGACAGGGACATATCGCCATTTGCTTTATTGAAACTTACCTTATTTAATTCATTTGAGTATTTTAATTTCACATTGATAAATATTGCATTCTAAATTTCTAATACATGCACATCTTCTACTAAAACATTGAATCATAGACATAAACAGTAGATAAAATCATAAATCTGAATCATAGACATGTCACATCTCCAATATTTTTCCCATCATTTCCAGGGATGTAAACACTTTCTATTAATGAAATATGCAGATTTGAATATGTCCCTTTGAATTTGATTATTGTGTTAAAATTATCTTCTGTTGAGTGGCTATATTTTATGGGATGAATACAATACATTTCTCATTTGAAAAATAAACCTTAAACAAGTTCACTTAAGTCAAAAGAGTGTTCCAAGAGCTTGGTAAGTGTCAGTTAGCTACAGTAGGAATCATCCAAAGTGTTTGCTAAAATGTTTCAACCAAACGCAACAGTAGAAGTGTGCATACATCAGATTTGATGAGAGAATGCAACCTACAATAGTACTTTATCTCTCAAATCAATGATTTATGAATTATTTACCCATAGTTACAGCCATCAATTAGTACAAATTACCAGACTTCCGCTTGGGAAATTTACATAGTAAACATCTTGGAAAGTATACTAAGTAATTGGTTCAGCCCTCAACCGAAATCAACATTAACCAGTAAGAAATTTGTACTCAACCAAGTAGGGTTTAAATCTCCAAAACGATAGTGCTCTGCTCCACCATTTCAAAATAATATAACAATGCAGACCACAATCTACAAGAACATGAGCCTTTGAATCATAATTCCACTTGTTATTTTGTTACAAAGTCAAGTGTCAGTTGAAAGAACAAAAGAAAAGAGGAAACTGCCAAATGTTCAAGAATAACCTTTGTCACTCTTAGAAGGATTATTGCAAAACTGGAGGAGTTTCAACGGGTCCGTGAACTGACTGGATTGACTTGTGAGAATTGGACACTTGTGACTCTTTTAACACAATCCCATACATGCATGCTAGGGTTTCCTATATTATGGTCACTTAGATTTGTAAAATTTCTGTTACAAACTAGAGAGTAGAATTTCTTCCAGGATATGAGTTTTATGCAAAAAATTGGCATCCCACAAACTAGAATAAACCCAGCAAGACTAGAATAAATAAGAAGCTTCCTAGGACTTGTTGGCCAAGTCATCAAAAACTAGATAACTCCAGTAGAAGAGATAGAAACGTTCTAGGATTCGTTGGCTTCTACATAAGATTCTTAGCATTTTTTTCAGAATTAGTACATCCCTTAGAGTTGGTAAAGAAAAGTAAAATAATCAAATGGTGAAAATTTTAAAAGACAGCAGCAAGCCACAATCACCTAAATTATAGACTTTGTATTATCTCCACCTCTCCATCAATGAAGTTGACCTACTAGTCATAGAAGCTGCAATTATATGCCTGTAGCAGTTATCATTCATTGATTATTGTGTTGACTTAGAACTTATATGTATTACACCCAAACTTATATAAATAGTGGTGATGGTGACCACTTTTGCTTAGTATTACAATGCTTCTCTTTCATAATCTGCATTTATATGCCTCTAGTAGTCATCGTACATTGATTATTGTGTTGAACTATAACTTAGAATTCTTGAACACAAACTAATATAAATAGTGGTGATGGCAATTGCCTTTCTGCAGCATTAGAATGCTTCTCTCTACTCAAAAAACCCAAAATTCCTCTGCATAATTCTAGTTGTTTCAGTCATGAATTCCATAAATTCATTATCTTGTTTGATTTAGCCTTCCTGCGCAACATTTACATACAATACTCATACCTCAACACCATTACTCCTATATTTTGGCTTGGTTTTGGACTAAAATATTGCATCGCATTTTGTGAGGGAGAGACGACCATCATTATTAAAGAAGAGTTTCAACAGGAAAATTGAAAGATGGGATAGCAAATGTTCATGTTACAATTCCATCTGACTCAAAGGTTCATTCATGGTCTTCACACATGAATTTGGACAACAATTCCTCAATCTCAGCCAAATAATCGATACAAACTTGTGGTGCACGAATTTACTGAAGAATGGATCTGCTGGGGGGTCCAATGAAAGGCTAGGAATCCCCAACCCATGAGATTCCATGAAGTCCAGCATTGGCCTTCTTAGCTTGTCTTTTTCTATCAGCGTTTAGTGTATAGTTCTCATGTTTTCATTTATCTCCCTTTTCTTCTTCTCTTTTTTTTGGCTTAATTTTTTTTCATGCTTGCTTTGTCATTATAATATTATTTGGAGGTATGGACATTGATAAATTTGAAATTCCCGCTTCATTCCATCAACACTGTCTCGTATCTCGTCATTATTGACAAACTCTACTTATATCCTCGAACCTCTTGATTGGTTGAGCCTTGCATTAACCTGAATCGATAGCCAACTGATTTACTTTTTGGATCTAATTCAGATCAATAGGACCACTTTATATTAGTTGCTATAGATATACAATCTCTTCATTGATGTTCCATAAGCACATGCAAAATCAGACTTTGACAATTGGTAAGAGGGTTTTATATGTAAATTTTTTTAGTCCAATAGCTAAAACTACCTACCTTCTTCTATTGATTTGTGAACCTTTATAAAAAACAATGCTACAACCTTTGGTGAATTTAAACTCAAATGAATATAAAGAATTTATTGAGTATATGCCCAAAGAATTACCCATCCCCAATCTTATCAATGTCCCCATATCCAAACTCTATGAAATGATTTAACAAATGAAGTATGCAATTAATGTACAACGAAAAATTGATTTTCCATCCAAAGCATTGCCTTGGGACTTTCAAGAGTCTAGAGGCTGGTGGGATTGGATGTTTGAGACAAATAGTCGAAAGCTTGGTATTATCACATCTTACGCAGGAAGAAGGCTTTCCAAAAAAGGATTACATATTGGGGATTTGTGGGATAAAGACTATGAACACCCGCTATCTTAGATATTTTAAAGATCTATCATCTACACTCAAAGTTTATAGGTCATTTACACAACCATCATATTCATGTGAAAAACCATACCAGACACCTCTTTGTTTCGATTAAGCTTGGAAACTCTAGGAACCATTTGGAAATATTGGAAGTGGTTTATGGAAAAATATTTACATAGGAAATTATGCAGCTTTACTAGAAAATTTGGCCTTTCTTTTTACTCATTATCAGGTTAATCATAAAATGGGCCATTTGGGATGATGAAGTCAGATGGATACAATGGTTAACAAATATATGGGAAACATGTTCATATTTTAATACTAGAGTGCTTGGTGGCTTTCCCTCAACAACACCCTTGAAGTCTAGGACAAGCTCCATAACTCTTGATCCCTAGATAGTTGTGTGATATGCTAGATACCTTAAATAGTTAAGCATGTCTTGTGGGAATGTAAGGTAGCCATATGATTTTGGGAATGGAGAGAAGTTGAATACTCTTTGTGGATCATATTCATTGTAGATGGATCATATTCATGAATAAGTGGATGATTAGATCACTAGGAAAGAGCATAATGGGACACATTATGCGTAATAAGTACCTCCTTCCCATGGAAAAGTATTGTTGTGCAACCTTTAATGGAGATGCTACAATGATACACTTGGGTGAATTGCAGGGCTATATATCAAATTTAACCATTCAGTATCAAGCTATAATTATTATAAGCTTATCATTTTTCAAAATATTTTGGTGCCACTGACTTCCATAACTTACATTAGTTCTTTCTACCTACTTCTCTTATCTAATTACAGTTACGTGTCTTATTGGGTCCATACTATTTTGTGGCATATAAGGTGATTATAGTTCTGGATCTTATTAGGTCCATAATGTTTTGTGGCATATAAGGTTATGTTATGGACCATTGCAGGTCTAACATTGATCCCCCACTGAGATTTTTAGCTATATTCACAATAAAATATTGGGACCTCCTACCCACTAGACATTCTAGGGACACCATTGGTGAATGAGTTTAATATTATTTGGCAAATTTCAAAAACATACACCTTCAACCATGCAATCCCCATACAATGTCTCAAATTTCAATTGCATAATTCAATTGATAATCTATTTTTCATGCACTTTAGTCAGAATTGATGGAAGTTTTCTGCTTAGTTTTTCTTAAACCATTCAGCTAGTATTTAATATCATTTGGATATCTTTCATAATAGACTTGCTCTGATATAGAAACATCAATAGAACTCGAAATAACTTTACATTTTATATGGGAATTTGTCCTTTTAAGGATGATGAACAAAAAAAAAAAACATCGAACTACCTTTTTTCTGCTTTAAACATCAACAATGGGTCATGATATTTCCTTCTAATATCTTGCATAATAGAAATGGAGAGGAAAATGGAACTGGAACTGTTTATATTTAAAATGGGAAGTCCCCATTTAATGGGTTATAAATTCTCTCACACTTCAACGAAGAAATAATGGGTCCCTAGTAATTATAATAATTTCCAATAGGTTACATCATTAGCTACAGTCAATAATTGGATGCAAATTGAAAACACAAAATTGCAGGACCAATATTCAAAGGTTTTTTTTCCTTTCATATTACAGAAAATTGAAAACGCAAACACACAAAATCAATCATGAATTTAGGGATTTCCCATACCCCATAGGGCATAAGAGTATTCCCAACGAAAGATGTGTTTCCAGGGGCTTACCAAACACAGTCTACACACCAAATCGGATGAAGGAAAACCATGGCAAGGGAAACATGGCTTACCAGGGTTGGCTGTGTGTGTGGTCTCTCCTTCCCAATCGCTCAACTGCGGGTAGCTTCTATGCTGGGCAAGAAGACCTCTGCTCTGTGGTCTTTTCGCTCCATGTTCCTATGCTCAGAGCTATTTTCTCCTTAGAGTGGAAAAGCTCCCCTTTGTCTCCCGCGCGGTAGCTGTAAACCCGTAAACCCCTCCTTATGTGAAAAAATAAATGCCTCTTCTATGACTTACAAAAAACATTTAGAAAATTTTTTTTATTAAAAATAAACCATCGCTAGAGCGACGAACATGGGGAGGAAAACCAATTTTTCCAATTTTTTTAACTATTTTGCAACAAAAAAATTGATTTTAACTATTCGTGGCAAAGTGACGTGGAACTTTTGAGCCATATGTAGTAGTGTGGTTGCATGTATAATGCATAGTGCCTCTAAATAATTACACCCCTATATTGATAATTTAAATATACATTAGGAAATGGAACAATTCATGCATCATTGGAATACCTCATCCCAACACTTGTCTTATCATTCTCTTCTATTCTAATACATATACCTAGTATACACATCAATATAGATATACATGCATTTCCACATAGTCTACCTAATAATATATATTCCAACCTCATGTATACTAATATATATACTAGTATGCGTAGAAGATTAATCTACCACCATGCACGTATACCTAAACATAATACTTGCATGTATATCTAGCATGCTAGGAATATATGAGTCAATGCTATTCTTAGGTATGTAATTTGACAGATATATATATATATATATATATATATTGGTATTTATACTAATATATATGTGTATATATATGTTTGTGTATGTATATATATCGTATTTAATCTATGTATATTTATATACTAACACATGTATTGATAAATATACTTTGATATATGCAATAGCATATATATATATATATTTATATTAAATATATAGAATAATGTATATACTAATGTATATCTCTACCATTATATATATATATATATATAATTGCGCATCCTTATGCTTTCAAGACTTTAACCATAACATGTTTTTATGAAAATTAGTCATGAAATTATATAATTTTTGTTTTATATAGAAATAATATTTTTAAGAAAGAAATAAAATATATTGAATATTTTTATTACAATAATAAAATAAAATATTTTATTAATAGTTATGAATTTAATTAATATTGATTTTCTATTAAAATTCATAAATTTAATACATTTTAAGCATAGAAATAAAATTTTACATCAATATGTTCTTGGAGGCCAAAGCAAGTGTAAATGAGGAAATGATAATAGAAGTTATAAATGGAAGGTCACAAGTTCAAATCCCCCATTTTGTGTCACGTGCTTGTATCATATATATGTATATATATATATATATATTTAAATTTATTTAGTTATTTTAGAATTACAATATTTTTTTAAGTCAAAATCATATTGTAGAGGAACCCACACAAACAAGTGAGATGTCACCAAAGCTACTTAGCACTTTCATTTGAAGAAAAACCCAAACAAACAAGTGGGATCACCACCATTTAGCTACTTAGTATTTCCATTTGAAGAAAAGTTTGATAAAAAACATTTGATTATAAGTATGAGAGTTGGAAATTATATATTTACTTAGTTTGTAAATGATTAAAATTTGATATACTACTTTGCAAAACAATAAAAAAATAATAAATATGTTGTTCATATTTAAATATTGTTTGACATTAATCTTAATGTTACTGAAATATTCATAATTTTTTAAAAGCAAAATACATTTCATATGTAATTTAAGTACTCCTTCATTAAATGTTAAAATCATTTGCATGTGTAAATAAAAAGAGATTCATGTTAAATAAAATTTTGATTCTCTAAATTTTCTTTTCAACCCAACTTTATTATATTTATATTCTAATACACTAATATTTTTAAATATAATGTTCATTAATGTTACATATGGATGCCACTTTCTTAATATATCAAGTACATGAAAAAACATTTTTTTAAATATTAATTTTTTAATACATAAAAAACTATTATTTTAAATATTAATATTTTATTATAAAATATTGTATTATTTTTTATAAATAAATAATTTACATTTCTAAATTTAAATAAATACTTTGAATATTCCCAACTATTCTAAAACCTATTATATAGCTAACTTTTCAATACATTTATTAATAAATTAAGAATGAACTAACATAATTTCTATACGTTAAAGAAAACCTATCTATGAAGTTAAATTTAAAAGTTAAAGTTAAAAGTTAAACCTATCAAAATATTCATCCATGCATGATGCGATGGAACGTTGTCCACAGTCCAAATATTACAATAAAACCGATTGATAGTCAAAATATTATAATAAAACGGATCGATAAAAAAAAGCTGCATTCTAAATCTTGAGTAGCCGTTGTATTTATTAAACCGGTTGATAAATAGAAGCATTCAAAATCTATGCGATGGAACGTTGTCCGCAGCCAAAATATTATAATAAAACAGATGGATAAAAAAAGCATTCTAAATTTTGATTAGCCGTTGTATGATAAGGGCGGTTTTTTTATCAAAAAGCCATTATCTAAGGAAATGAAGAAGATTCCCTTTTATTCAATGCCAAAACTATAGAGATAACAGATTAATGCGGCGTGGAAAGATATAAGCCGTCGAGGTCGAAATAACAGATTAATGCGGTGTGGAAAGATATAAGCCGTCGAGGTCGAAATACCGATAGAGATTGAATCCTTATTCCACCACTGGGCTTGATAAGTTTGAGAGAGTATGTGCTGAGCACTTTGGCAAAAGAAAACATAATGCGCAGAAGATATCAGGAAATCGGTAGTGGGAATGTTGCCGGAGTTTTGATCGCGGTGCCTCCTGAGAATAATAATGAGGAAATGGGTGGGGAATTGAAGAGAAAGGATGAAGGGAATGGGGAATTGAAGATAAAGGATGAAGGGAATGAATTTATTGGCGTCTGAGAGTATTTTGATTTCTGTGTTGGATGAGGTTATGCCATGGTCTCGGTTTCTCAAGATCACGGCCTTCGGGGTTTGGGGTGTGAGCTGCTTGATGTGGGTGAATTTCTCATGTGCACAGCTTCATACATGGCAGAGCTTTTCAGAAACCCTAAAACTAGTCAAGAAGGAATTACAGAGCAAGAAGACGGAGGTAGAAGAGCCTCACGCCCCTTGGGTCTTACTGTGAGTGCGCCCACCAGCCCTCTCAGCGCTCATGGTGACCCTACCGACTTCTGGGCTACTACTTCTAGCTCTGTGAAGTTCAACAACATCGAGCCTGGGCCATGTCCATGGATAACCAGCCCACCAGATCGGAGAACTTCTACAGGACGGCCATGGCTTACGAAGGGAACATGGGTGCAACTGTTATGATTATCGGCTTCAATCTTCTTCGCATGTGCATGCTTGTATCTATTCAGAATGTTCAGAAAGGCTTAATAGGAATAATGGTAGCAGGATGGTGGATCTTCAATCTAGTGGGTACAGAAAGAAGTGATCAAGGATGGATTCATGGAACGAAAGCAAAATTCGAATGTGAGTATAAGATTAATATTCGTTTCTATTATATTAGAAGCTCTCTGTACGTTGTCTCATACAATAAATGGTATTTTCATGTTGCGAGGTTTTATTATTATTTTATTAAACTCTCATGAAATAAATTGCATTTGTGCTCAGAGGGTTGTGTTTTTTATTAAACTCCCATGAAATAAAAACCTAAAGCCTGCTGTATTTTGTTCAAAGGGTTTCTTAGATTCTCATGCAATAATCTATCCCTTAATCGATTGAGATCACAGATCCCTTTAGATGCCTGTAGATGTAGAAGCGCTATGTTACTGTATTAGGGCCACAGATCCCTTAGATGTAGATGCCTGTAGATATGGTAGAAACGCTATGTTATTGTATTAGGGCCACAGATCCCTTAGATGCTATTGTATTAGGGCCACAGATCCCTTAGGTGTAGATTTCTGTAGATGTAGAAAGGCTATGTTACTGTATTAGGGTTAGGGTTACAGATCCCTTTATCGATTGAGATCAGTACCAGATATGCATATGGATTGAATACTACCATTTTATTTCCTAGGATCCATACTCATCTTGGTAATAAAAAAGTGATAACAGAAAAACACAAGATAAATGGTCACCCAGAGAAACAACCTATAGTCCAACACATATATTTTTGGCTTATAAAAGTTGCCTAGCCGGTATTTTTGAATCCATTTCTAGACCTAAACTGGGTGCATTAATTGATGAATTACCTAAGGTTGGAGTAGGTCCTCATATTAAATTATTAGGTGTGATAAGTTTAGTAAAGGATAGACGGCGACTGTAAAAGGTCGTTGCTCTATGTTTTTAACCTATACTACATGGTACGATAAGGAAAAACTCACTCGCAGTCGCCAGTATTTTGAATCAATATCTAGAGCTAAACTGGGAGATAGAGGTGAGTATTTGACGAAAATATTGGAGACTGATCCTGTAGAAGGTGTTCCCGTCCCTGCTACCAGTTTTACACTAAATCCTAATATGAATTATTCATCAATCTAAATCCTCATAAGACGGCATGCATCTTTTTGTAGAGAATTGTACAAAACATTCACAATGGTTCCACGAACTAACCAACAAGCATGGACTCTATCCCACAATCGACCATAAAATAAAGATCCCCTTGACTCTGAACCAAGAATTAGAAAACACGGGTTGGATTCAGAAATAGAGCATAATGTTAGACCTAACCATTTTCCTAGGGTTCATCTGGAACCATGCCATGCATATCTTATTTGTTTCTCCTATCGTTTGTTTCTTTGTTTTTATTTAAGAATAATCACAGCAACCAGTAATCAAACAGCCCTCACGAAGAATAATAGATTGTTCACGGTGTCTGACATATCATTCAGGTAAATGCAGTAAATGTGACATATTGGAAATTAGGCTGCATTTAGATGAGTCTGGAGCGTTGGAGGATCGTGATTATAGCAGTTAAGAATATGGGATCATGATGAAGGTTCACAATTATATTGGGATTATCGTTGTCTATAAAACCTATTCTCGCTTTCTCTGGTTATCTAAAAACCTATTTAGATTGTTTTTAGATTATTTACACTTCCATTGAAAATAGACGTTATCCCCCACAGGGTCTGGGAATTGAATTTCAATTGAATTGCCATGGGAAACCTAGACTACCGAATTATATGGTACTAAATTTGACGGAATTGCATTTAATGATTTAGGGTAAAATTTGTCCTTTATGTCAATGCGGGTGGCCAGTGATTTGACTTAACCTCCAATTATGTGGGTTGTTCATGTTGTTGACTCATTGGAAGGGCGTTGTAATAGAGTATGGCTTACTATCGTATCTTGCATTTAGAGAGCTTTAGAGTATGCCATTGATTTAGGTTATAACTACTTACCAAAGTAATATATAAGAAGTAGTCTACAAAATACAAAATACGGTTGTAGCTAGAAAATTTCTAGATTAAAGTAGAAGTAAAAGTATGGTTGTAGGGAATGTTTGAGAGAGGCATTAATATTCCATGTGATAAGTTGTTTTGTTTTGTTATTTTCAATTAGTTTTTTTTATTTTAACTTTTTAAAATTTTATTGTGAATTATTTATATATATGAAATTATTATATTAATTAAATAGTTTTATAAAGTCATATAATGCTTTGTTTTACTATGAAATTAGTGAGAATTTGTATTTAACATTTAAAGTTAAATTAATTTAAAAAAAAATTATTAATTTTAACCTTCTTAATCCATCTAATTTAATTTAATTTAATTTATTTAGTTTTTAATACTCTATGCTAGCTAGAACAAGAATATCGCTAGTTTAATAAAAAGATAATTTACATTTAAATATTACATTTGATTAAGGTATTCATTAATGGATAATTCTAACTTTCTTAGTCCATCTAATTTAATTTAATTCATTTAGTCTTTAATCTACTCATACTCTACCCTCGCTAGAACAAGAATATTGTTAGTTTAATAGAGAGATAATTTACATTTAAATATTACATTTGATTAAGGTATTCCTTATTTATCAATGGATAGCTTCTGGGGTCATTTCGTGATTTGATACTTGGATACGTACATCACAAGTAGCATGAATACCTAGCAGCACATCTCATATACGGATACTTTTGTAGCTCTTTTTGTTAAGTAGGTTCATTAATGTGGGTTTGACATTGTTTGCCAATCCCTTCCAGCCCATTCCTTTTTAGGTCGGGCAGGATGAACGCAATAGGAAAATAAGATCCGGTGTCTGTAGAATGTTACCGTAAGATCCGGTCCTATATAATTATACAATGTTGCTCACTTATATACTCAATAAAAATAAAAATAGTTTAAGATAGATATTTCAATTATATTTTTAACCTTTGTAGGCTAATGCGTCAAGTTTATGAAACCGCTTTGAGCCGCGTACAAAAAACAGTTTAAGCCCATGTTTGTGCTATGCGGCCGGTTTAATTTTATTCATTTTCAAAAAAACATATCATTTTTTTTACTATTTAAACATGAACACTTAATTTTCTATATAGTTTTAGTGTTTATAATTTTGGTGTTTATAATTTATGAAATGTGAAATATAATTTTTTTTTAATTAGTGTTATGAGATTTGTTGAATTTTTTTATCAATGTTAATAATTTATTTGTTTTTAAAATAAAATAGTTCCGATTAATAATAAAGAGTTTGTTGAAATAGTTTAGATTTCAAGTTACTAATTATAAGTTTGTTGAAATAGGTTATAATTTTAGTTAATAGTTTAGATTTTTTTCTTAGTTTAAAGTTTTGTTAGATTATAAATTGTTATGTTGTTTAATTTTTGTAAATTGTTTTTCAATGTGTGTTTTCTTGGTTATATATATATATATATATATATATATATAATTAGAATATTTAAATGAGAATAAGATTGTAGGAAATATTTGTTTTTTACATGAATATTAAATTGTATACAATTTTTTATATTGTTTGCATTAGTATGTTGGCCATAGGGGTTCTATTGAAAGTCTTGAATAGAGTGTTTTCAAAGGACCATTTTCGGAAATTGCCTGGAAACAATTTCCTAACTCGGTATCTTGACACATGTGCCTTTGTTGTAGCTGGAAACTGGGACACCGTTTTGCTAGTAATAGGTGGAGGGAGGTAACTCCCAAAGAAGCCCTCCGAGTACGCCCCAAGTTGGGCGGTCGACCATGTATACACAAGGTTTTTAAAGTGGTCTAACAAGGGACCCCCCTTTGTTGACACTCTATTCATGCAACCTAGGAGTTAGGATATCTTTCCTTGGTAATTATAATTTTAACCTCCTATAAACCATAGCTACTTTAGCCTCTCTCGTCCAACCCATATAACTTGTAACCACTAACTTTTAGAACATCACACTTATAAAACATACAAAATTTAACATTTGTAAGTCCTAAAACCTTGTAAATTTATATAACACCAAAATACCTTTACTACTTTAACCCATGTAACAATAACACCTAAAAATTGTTCTCCTTAACTCCTCTCTCTCTCTCTTTCTCTCTCTCTCTCTCTCTCTCTAACCCCCAATCTCTCTCTTCCTTTAAATTCCTAACCCCAAATCTCTCTCTCTCTCTCTCAAAACCCATAACCCCCAAGCTCTCTCTCTCTCTCTTTCTCTCTCTCTCTCTCTCAACCCATAGTCCCTAATCAATATATTTCTCTCTCTCTCTCTCTAAAACTCTAACCCCATTATCTTTATCTCTCTATCTCTCTCTCTAAACCCCCAACCTCCAATCTCTCTCTCTCTCTCTCTCTCTCTCTCTCTCTCTCTCTAAACCCCTAACCACCAATCTCTCTCTCTCTCTCTCTCTCTCTCTCTCTCTAAACCCTTAACCCTTAATCTCTCTCCCTCTTCTCTAAACCCCTAACATCCAATCTCTCTCTCTTTCTCTAAACCCCAATATATATCTCTCTTTAAAACTCTAACATCCATTCTCTCTATTTCTATATATTATCTTCCATCTTCCTCTCTCTTTAAGGACCTAACCCCAAATATCTCTCTCCCTCACTCTCTCTATAAAAACCTAACACCCAATCTCTCTCTCTAAACCCCTAACCCTCTCTCTCTCTCTCTCTCTCAACCCCTAATCCCCAATTTCTCTCTCTCTCTCTCTCTAAACACCTAACCCCCCATAGCCCTCACTATATATATATATCTATCAAAACACCTAACCCCAATATCTCTCTAAACTACTAACCCCCATTCTCTCTTCTTCTCTAAACACCTAACCCCCAATCTCTCTCTCTCTAAACACCTAACCCCCAATTTCTATGTCTCTCTAAAACCCTAACCCCCAATCTCTCTCTCTCAAAACCCCTACCCCCAAAATCTCTCTCTCTCTCTCTAAACCCCTAAACCCAATCTCTCTCACTCTCCCTATCTCTAAACCCCTAAACCCAATCTCTCTCACTCTCCCTATCTCTAAACCCATAAACCCAATCTCTCTCTCTCTCTCTCTCTCTCTCTCTCTATCCAAAACCCCACTCCTCAACCACCTACCCCTCCCCCCTCTCTATCCATCCATACTCTCCCTATGATATCTAACTATCTCTAAACCCCTTTTAACCCCCAATCTCTCTCTGTTTAAACCCATAACCTCCAATCTCTCTCTCTCTCTCCAAACCCCTAACCTTCAATCTCTCTCTCTCTCTCTCTATAAACACATAACTCCAATCTCAATCTTTCTCTCTCTCTCTCTCTCTAAACCCCTAACATTCAATTGATTTCTCTCTCTCTTTCTCTAAACCCCTTACCCCTAATCTCTCTCTCTCTCTCAACCCCTAGCCTCCAATAACTCTATGTATCTCTCTCTCTAAACACCTCTCTCTCATTATTTATATAAACCTCTAACCCACAATTTCTCTCTCTCTCAACCCCTAATCCCCAATCTCTCTATCTCTTTCTAAACCCATAACCCCTAATATATTTCTCTCTAAACCACTTACCTCATGAAGTCTCTCTCTCTCTAAATCGATAACCACTAATCTCTCTCTTTCTCTCTCTCTCTCTCCAAACCTCTAACCCCCAATCTCTCTATCTCTCTCTAATCCTCTAGCCCCCAATATCTCTCTCTCTAAACCCCTAACCCCAATCTCTTTCTTTATATCTATGACTCTCTCTAAACCCCTAACCCTAATCTCTCTCTTTCTATCTATGTCTCTCTCTTTAATCACCTAACCTACAATCTATCTATCTCTCTCTCTCTCTCTCAATCCTAACCCCTAATCTCTCTCTCTCTCTAAACGCCTAAATCCAAATCTCTCTCTCCCTCTCTAAACTTCTAACCCCCAACACATCTCTCTCTCTCTCTCTCTAAACCACTAACCCTCTCTCTCTATCTATCTAAACCCATAGCCTTCAATCTCTCTCTCTCAAAACCCCTACCCCCAAAATCTCTCTCTCTCTCTCTAAACCCCTAAACCCAATCTCTCTCTCTCTCTCTCTCTCTCTCTCTCCAAAACTCCACTCCTCACCCATCTACCCCTATCCCCCTCTCTATGTATCTCTACCCCCCACCACTAACCATCCAAAGTCCCCCTTATGATAGGTAACTATCTCTAAAACCTTATTAACCCCCATTCTCTCTCTCTTTAAACCCCTAAGCATCAATCTCTCTCTCTTTTTAAATCCCTAACCTCCAATCTCTCTCTCTCTCTCTCTAAACCCATAACCCCAATCTCAATATTTCTATCTCTCCCTATCTAAACCCCTAACACCCGATTGATATATCTCTCGCTTTCTCTAAACACTTCACCCCCAATATCTCTCTTTCTATCTCCTTCACTAAACCAATAACCCCTAATATCTCTCTCTCTCTCTCTCTCTAAACCCCTGGCCTCCAATAACTTTCCCCCTCTCTCTTTATAAATATAAACCTCTAACCCACAATCCCTCTCTCTCTCTCTCTCTCTAAACCCATAATCCCTAATCCTCGATCTATCTATCTATCTCTCTAATCCCCTAATCCCTAATCCCTTTCTCTCTAAACCCCTTCCCCAAAGTCTCTCTCTCTCTAAACACCTAAACCGCAATCTTTCTATCTCTCTTTAAGCCTCTAGACCACAATCTCTCTCTCTTTCTAAATCCCTAACTTTCTTTCTCTCTAAACACCTAAATCCCAATCTTTCTATCTCTCTTTAAGCCTCTAGACCACAATCTCTCTCTCTTTCTAAGTCCCTAACTCTCTCTCTCTCTAATCACATAACCTGCGATCTCTCTCTCTCTCTCTCTCCAAACCCCAAACCTCCAATCTCTATCTATCTCCAAACCCCTAACCTCCAATCTCTCTCTCTCTCTCTCTCTCTCTCTCTCATGTGTTAAACCCATAACCCCAATCTCAATACCTCTCTCTCTCTCTCTCTCTCTCTCTCTCTAAACCCTGAACACCCAATCGATCTCTCTGTCTCTAGATGCCTCATCCCCAATCTCTATGTTTCTCTCTCCTTCACTAAACAATTAAACCCCAATCTATTTCTCTCTCTCTATCTCTCTCTCTACCCATAACCCCCAATAACTCTCTCTCTCTCTCTTTAAACCCCTATCCTCCATTCTCTCTCTCTTTCTCTAAACCCTTTAACTCACATTCTCATTTCTATCTCTCTCTCCGTCTAAACTCCTAACCCCCAATATCTCTCTCTCTCAAACCCTAACCACCCTATCTCTCTCTATCTATTTATCTAAATCCCTAACCCCCAATATCTCTCTCTCTCAAACCCTAACCACCCTATCTCTCTCTATCTATTTATCTAAATCCCTAACCCCGAATCTCTCTCTCTAACCTCGAATCTCTCTATATATATCTAAAAACCTAACCTTCAGTCTCTCTATCTCTATGTAAGCCCTTAATACCCAATCTCTCTCTCTCTCTCTCTCTCTAAAGACTTAACCTTCAATCTCTCTCTTTCTCTCTCTCTCTAAACCACCTACCCCTAATCTCTCTCTTTCTATATCTATCTATCTATATAAACCCTAACCCCTAATCCCCAATCTCTCTTTCTCTCTCTCTCTTTAAACTCCTAATTAGTAATCTCTCTTTCTAAACCCCTAAGACTTTGTCTCTCTCTGAGCCCCTAACCCCTAACTTATCTCTCAGTCCCTCTCTAAAGTCCTAATCCCCAATCTCTTTACTCTTTCTCTCTCTCTAAATCCCTAACCACAAATCACACTCTTTCTTTCTCTCTCTCTCTCTAAACCCCTAACCAACAATCTCTCTCTCTCTCTCTAAACCCCTAAACCCCAATCTCTATTTCTCACTCTGTAAACACCTAACCTCCAATCTCTCTCTATGAACCCATAACCCCCAATTTCTTTCTCTCTCTCTCTCTCTCTCTCTCTCTAAACCACTAACCCCAAATATCTCTCTCTCTCTAAACCCCTAACCCCAGATATCTCTCTCTTTCCCTCTTATCCCCTAAGCCCCAATATCTCTCTCTCTCTCACTCTAAATCCCTAACATCCTATCTTCTCTCTCTTTCTCTCTAAACCCCCATCTTCCAATATATTTATTTCTCTCTCTAATCCCCTACCCCTAATATCTCTCTCTCTCTAAACCCCCAACCTACAATCTCTCTCTCTCTCTCTCTCTCTCTCAACCCATAACCATCAACAATCTCTTCTTATCTATCTCCCTCTAAACTCCTAAACCCCAATTTCTCTATCTCTTTCTAAACCCCTAACCACCAATATCTCTCTCTCTGTAAACTACTCACCCTATCCCTCAATCTCTCTCTATATAAACCGCTAACCTCCACTCTCTCTCTCTTCCTGTCTCTCTATAAAAACCTAACCTCTAATATCTCTCTCACTCTCTCTCTAAACCCTTAACCCCCAATATCTCTCTCCCACTTGAAACCACTAACCTCGAAGCTCTCTCTCACTCTCTCTAAAATCCTAACTTCTAGTCTATCACTCTCTCAAAACCCCTAAATTACAATTTTTGTCTATCTCTAAATCCATAACACCTAAACCCTAACTCCTAGTCTCTCTATCCCTCTCTCTCTATCTCTCTCTCTAGTCCCTCTCTCTAAACCCCTAACACCCAATCTATCTCTTTCTCTATCTCTCTCTAAATCCATAACCACCAATCTCTCTCTCTGTCTCTCTCCCTCTTTCTCTAAACCAACATTCACACCCACCAACCCCCCCCTCTATGTCTCTCTCTGCAATCTCTCTGTGTATCTAAACTACTATTAACACCCAATATCTCTCTCTCTAAAACCCTAACCCTATATCACTCACTCTCTATGAACCCCCAAACTCTCTCTCTCTCTCTCTAAACCCCTAACCTCCAATATCTCTTTCTATCTAAACACATAACCCCCAATCTCTCTCTCTCTCTCTCCCAATAATCCCACTCCTCACCCACTTACCCCTCCTCCCTGTCGATGTGCCTCTCCCCCAACACTAACTATCCATACTCTCCCATGATCTCTCTCTCTCTCTCCAAACCCCTATTAACCCCCAATCTCTCTCTCTCTCTCTCTCTCTCTCTCTCTCTCTCTCCAAACCCCTAAAACCCAATCTCTCTCTCTCTAAACCCCCAACTTTCAATCTCTTAGTCTCTCTCTAGTAGTTAAATCCATTCTCTCTCTATCTCTTTAAACCCCTAACACCCAATCTCTCTCTCTATATATATATAAGTCCCTAACCCCCGATCTCTCTCTTTCTCTCTCTCTCTCTCTAAACCCCTAAACACCAATCTCTCTTTTCCAATCTCTCTATCTAAACCCTAACCCCCAATATATTTATCTCACTCTAAACCACTAACCCCCAATCTCTATCTCTCTCTCCAAAACCCTACTCCTCACCCATCTACCCCTTACCCCCTCTCTACATCCCTCCCCCCACCACTAACCATCCATACTCCGTATTTGATCTCTCTCTAGATCTAAACCACTATTAACCCCCAATCTCTTTCTCTCTCTCTTTAAACCCCTAACCTAGAATATATCTCTCTCTCTAAACCCATATCCTCCATTCTCTCTCTCTTTCTCTGAACCCTTTAACTCACATTCTCATTTATATCTCTCTCTCCCTCTAAACTCCTAACCCCCAATATCTCTCTCTCTCAAACCCTAACAACCCTATCTCTCTCTATCTATTTATCTAAATCCCTAACCGTGAATCTCTCTCTCTAACTTCGAATCTCTCTCTCTATATATCTAAAAACATAACCTCCAGTCTCTCTATCTCTATCTAAGCCCCTAATACCCAATCTCTCTCTCTAAACCCATAACATCCAATCTCTCTCTCTCTCTCTCTCTCTGTGTGTGTGTGTAAACCGTGAATCTCCAATGTCTCTCCTTCTCTCTCTATATATATATATGTGTCCAAACACCTAACACCCAATCTCCTCTCTCTAAACTCCTAATAACCAATCTCTATCTATGTCTCCCTCTAAACACCTAACCCCTGATCCCTCTCACTCTAAACCGCTGACCTACAATCTATATCTCTCTCTCTCTCCGAATATCTCTGTCACTCTAGAAACCTTACCTCCAATCTCTCTCTCTCTAAACCATTAACCCACAATCTCTCTCTATGGATATCACCCTTTAAACCCCTAACCCACAATTTTTCCCTTTAAACCCCTAAAACACAATCTCTCTCTCTCTCTCTCTCTCCCCCCTTAACCTCCAATATTTCTCTTTCTTTGAAACCCTAACTGCCAATCTATATCTCTATCTCTTTAAACCCTTAACACCCAATCTCTATATCTCTCACTAAACCCCTGACAACCAATCTCTATCTGTGTCTCTCTTTAAACACCTAACCCACAATCTCTCTCTCTCTCAAAGCCACTAACCCCAATCTCTCTCTTTAGAACCCTTACCTCAATTATCTCTCTCCCAGAACAATTAACCCTCAATATCTATGTCTGTCTATTTCTCTCTAAACCCCTAACCTGCAATCTGTCTTTTTAAACCTCTATAAACCACTCTCCCTCTCTCTCTATCACTAACGCACAATATTTATCTCTCTAAATACCTAACCACCAATCTCTATTTCTATATATCTCTCTATATCTCCAAACACCTAACACCCAATCTCCCTCTCTCTAAACCCCTAATAACCAATTTCTATCTATGTTTCTCACTAAACACCTAACCCCCAATCTCTCTCTCTAAACCCCTGACCTACAATCTCTCTATCTCTCTTTTCCAATATATCTGTCACTCTTGAAACCTTAACTCCAATCTCTCTCTCTCTAAACCATTAAACCACAATCTCTCTCTTTGGCTATCACCCTTTAAACCACTAGCCCTTAATTTTTCCCTTTAAACCCCTAAAACCAAATCTCTCTCTCTACCCTTAACCTCCAATATTTCTCTTTCTTTGAATCCCTGACCACCAATCTCTATCTCTATATATATCTCTATCTCTCTAAACCCTTAACACCCAATCTCTATATTTCGCTCTAAACCTGTAACAACCAATCTCTATCTATGTCTCTCTTTAAACACCTAACCCCCAATCTCTCTCTCTCTCTCAAAGCCACTAACCTCCAATCTCTCTCTCTAAACCTCTGATCTCCAATCTCTGTCTCTCTCTCTCAACACCTAAACCCTAATCTCTCTCTCTCTCTCCCCAAAATCCCATTCCTCACCCACTTACCCCCCCTCGTTATGTCTCTATGTACTCCACCACTAACCATCCATAGTTCCCCCCATGATATGAAACTATCTATCAACACCTATTAACCCCCAATCTCTCTCTCTCTCTCTCTCTCTCTCTCTCTCTTTCTCTCTCTCCAAACCCCGAACCTCCAATCTCTATCTATCTCCAATATCTCTCTCTCTCTCTCACTAAACCCATAACCCAAATCTCAATATTTCTCTCTCTCTCTCTCTCTCTAAACCCCTAACACCCAATCGATCTCTCTCTCTCTAAATGCCTTATCCCCAATCTCTCTCTTTCTCTCTCTCATTAAACTACTAACCTCCAATCTCTCTCTCTCTAAACCTCTGATCTCCAATATTTCTCTCTCTCTCTCTCTCTCTCCCCCCAAAATCCCACTCCTCACCCACCTACCCCCCCTTTTTATGTATCTATGTACTCCACCACTAACCATCCATAATTCCCCACATGATATGAAACTATCTATAAACAACTATTAACCCACAATCTCTCTCTCACTCTAAGCTCCCAACCCCCAATCTCTCTCTCTCTCTCCCCAAACCCCAAACCTCCAATCTCTATCTATCTCCAAACACCTAACCTCCAATATCTCTCTCTCTCTCTCTCTCTCTCTCTCTATCTCTATCTCTCTCTCTAAACTCCGAACACCCAATCGATCTCTCTCTCTCTCTAGATGCCTTACCCCCAATCTCTATGTTTCTCTCTCCTTCACTAAACCAATAAACCCCAATCTATTTCTCTCTCTATCTCTCTATCTACCCATAACCCCCAATAACTCTCTCTCTCTCTCTCTCTCTCTCTCTCTCTCTAAACCCCTATCCTCCATTCTCTCTCTCTTTCTCTAAACCCTTTAACTCACATTCTCATTTCTATCTCTCTCTCCATCTAAACTCCTAACGCCCAATATCTCTCTCTCTCTCAAACACTAACCACCCTATCTCTCTCTATCTATTTATCTAAATCCCAAACCTCGAATCTCTCTCTCTAACCTCGAATCTCTCTCTATATATCTAAAAACCTAACCTCCAGTCTCTCTATCTCTATGTAAGCCCCTAATACCCAATCTCTCTCTCTCTCTCTCTCTCTCTCTCTCTCTCTAAAGACTTAACCCTCAATCTCTCTCTTTCTCTCTCTCTCTAAACCACTGACCCCTAATCTCTCTCTTTATCTATCTATCTATCTATCTATATAAACCCTAACCCCTAATCCCCAATCTTTCTTTCTCTCTCTCTCTTTAAATCCCTAATTAGCAATCTATCTTTCTAAACCCGTAAGACAAAATCTCTCTGTCTCTCTCTAATCCCCTAACCCCTAATTTATCTCTCTCTCCCTCTCTAAAGTCCTAATCCCCAATCTCTTTACTCTTTCTCTCTCTCTAAATCCCTAACCACCAATCACACTCTTTCTTTCTCTCTCTCTCTAAACCCCTAACCAACAATCTCTCTCTCTCTCTAAACCCCTAAACCCCAATCGCTATTTCTCTTTCTGTAAACACCTAACCTCCAATCTCTCTCTATGAACCCATAACCCCCAATTTCTTTATCTCTCTCTAAACCACTAACCCCCAATATCTCTCTCTCTCTAAACACCTAACCCCAAATATCTCTCTCTTTCCCTCTTAACCCCTAAGCCCCAATATCTCTCTCTCTCTCACTCTAAATCCCTAACATCCTATCTTCTCTCTCTCTCTCTCTCTCTAAACCATCATCTTCCAATATATTTATTTCTATCTCTAATCCCCTACTCCTAATATCTCTCTCTCTCTCAACCCCCAACCTACAATCTCTCTCTCTCTCAACCCATAACCACCAACTCTCTCTTCCTATCTATCTCCCTCTAAACTCCTAACCCCCAATTGCGCTACCTATTTCTAAACCCCTAACCACCAATATATCTCTCTCTTTGTAAAATACTAACCCTAACCCTCAATCTCTCTCTATAAACCGCTAACCTCCACTCTCTCTCTCAAAACCCCTAACCCCAATCTCTCTCTCTCTCCCTCTCTCTCTATAAAAACCTAACCTCTAATATCTCTCTCTCTCTCTCTAAACCCTTAACCCTCAATATCTCTCTCCCACTTGAAACCACTAACCTCGAAGATCTCTCTCACTCTCTCTAAAATCCTAACCTCTAGTCTCTCACTCTCTCAAAACCCCTAAATTACAATTTTTGTCTATCTCTAAATCCATAACACTTAAACTCTAACTCCTAGTCTCTCTATCCCTCTCTCTCCATCTCTCTCTCTAGTCCCTCTCTATAAACCCCTAACACCCGATCTATCTCTTTCTCTTTCTCTCTCTAAATCCATAACCACCAATCTCTCTCTCTGTCTCTCTCCGTCTCTCTCTAAACAAACATTCACACCCACCAACCCCCCCCTCTATGTCTCTCCAATCTCTCTGTATATCTAAACCCCTATTAACACCCAATATCTCTCTCTCTAAAACCCTAACCCTATATCACTCACTCTCTATGAACCCCTAACCTTCAATCTCACTCTCTCTAAACCCTCAAACTCCATTCTCTCTCTCTCTCTAAATCACATACCCCCAATATCCCACTTTCTATCTCTCTCTCTCTCTCTCTCTAACCCTCTAAACTCTAATTTATATCTCTCCCTCTAAACCCCTAACCACCAATCTCTCTCTTTCTATATATTTATCTCTCTCTAAACCCATAACCCCCAAACTCTCTCTCTCTCTCTCTCTCTCTCTCTCTCTCTAAACCCCTAACCTCCAATATCTCTCTCTGTCTAAACACATGACCCCCTATCTCTCTCTCTTTCTCTTTATCAACCCCTAATCCCCAATCTCTCTCTCTCTCGCTCCCAATAATCCGACTCCTCACCCACTTACCCCTCCTCCCTCTCGATGTGCCTCTCCCCCAACACTAACCATCCATACTCTCCCATGATCTCTCTCTCTCTCTCTCCAAACCCCTATTAACCTCCAATCTTTCTCTCTTTCTCTCTCTCTTTAAAACCCTAACCCAGAATCTCTCTCTCTCTCTAAACCCATATCCTCCATTCTCTCTCTCTTTCTCTAAACCCTTTAACTCACATTCTCATTTCTATCTCTCTCTCCCTCTAAATTCCTAACCCCCAATATCTCTCTCTCTCAAACCCTATACACCCTATCTCTCTCTATCTATTTATCTAAATGCCTAACCCCGAATCTCTCTCCCTAACCTCAAATCTCTCTCTCTCTATATATCTAAAAACCTAACCTCTAGTCTCCCTATCTCTATCTAAGCCCCTAATACCCAATCTATCTCTCTAAACCCATAACCTCCAATCTCTCTCTCTCTCTCTCTCTCTCTCTCTCTCTCTCTCTCTCTCTCTGTAAACCGTGAATCTCCAATGTCTCTCCTTCTCTCTCTATATATATATTTCCAAACACCTAACACCCAATCTCCTCTCTCTAAACCCCTAATAACCAATTTCTATCTATGTCTCTCTCTAAACACCTAACCCCCAATCTCCTCTCTCTATCTCTCCCAATATCTCTGTCACTCTAGAAACCTTACCTCCAATCTCTCTCTCTCTAAACCATTAACCCACAATCTCTCTCTATGCATATCACCATTTAAACCCCTAAAACACAATCTCTCTCTCTCTCTCTCTCTCTCTCTCTCTCTCTCTCTCTCCCCCCTTTACCACCAATCTTTCTCTTTCTTTGAATCCCTAACCACCAATCTATATCTCTATATATATCTCTATCTCTCTAAACCCTTAACACCCAATCTCTATATCTCTCACTAAACCCCTAACAACCAATCTCTATATCTCTCACTAAACCCCTAACAACCAATCTCTATCTATGTCTCTCTTTAAACACCTAACCCATAATCTCTCTCTCTCTCAAATTCACTAACCCCAATCTCTCTCTCTAGACCCCTTACCTCAATTATCTCTCTCCCAGAACAACTAACCCTCAATATCTATGTCTATCTATTTCTCTTTGAACCCCTAACCCACAATCTGTCTTTTTAAACCCCTATAAACCAATCTCCCTCTCTCTCTATCACTAAGGCACAATATTTATCTCTCTAAATACCTAACCACCATTCTCTATCTCTATATATCTCTCTATATATACAAACACCTAACACCCAATCTCCCTAACCTCTAAATACCTAACCACCATTCTCTATCTCTATTTATCTAAATGCCTAACCCCAAATCTCTCTCCCTAACCTCAAATCTCTCTCTCTATATATATCTAAAAACCTAACCTTCAGTCTCCCTATCTCCATCTAAGCCCCTAATACCCAGTCTATCTCTCTAAACCCATAACCTCCAATCTCTCTCTCTCTCTCTCTCTCTCTCTCTCTCTCTCTCTGTAAACCATGAATCTCCAATGTCTCTCCTTCTCTCTCTATATATATATTTCCAAACACCTAACACCCAATCTCCTCTCTCTAAACCCCTAATAACCAATTTCTATCTATGTCTCTCTCTAAACACCTAACCCCCAATCTCTCTCTCTCTATCTCTCCCAATATCTCTGTCACTCTAGAAACCTTACCTCCAATCTCTCTCTCTCTAAACCATTAACCCACAATCTCTCTCTATGCATATCACCCTTTAAACCCCTAAAACACAACCTCTCTCTCTCTCTCTCTCTCTCTCTCTCCCCCTCTCCCCCCCCTTAACCACCAATATTTCTCTTTCTTTGAATCCCTAACCACCAATCTATATCTCTATATATATCTCTATCTCTCTAAACCCTTAACACCCAATCTCTATATCTCTCACTAAACCCCTAACAACCAATCTCTATGTATGTCTCTCTTTAAACACCTAACCCACAATCTCTCTCCCTCTCAAATTCACTAACCCCAATCTCTCTCTCTAGACCCCTTACCTCAATTATCTCTCTCCCAGAAGAATTAAACCTCAATATCTATGTCTATCTATTTCTATCTGAACCCCTGACCCACAATCTGTCTTTTTAAGCCCCTATAAACCAATCTCCCTCTCTCTCTATCACTAAGGCACAATATTTATCTCTCTAAATACCTAACCACCAATCTCTATCTCTATATATCTCTCTATATCTCCAAACACCTAACACCCAATCTCCCTCTCTCTAAACCCCTAACAACCAATTTCTATCTATGTTTCTCACTAAACACCTAACCCCCAATCTCTCCCTCTCTCTAAACCCCTTACCTACAATCTCTCTATCTCTAGATTTCCCAATATCTCTGTCACTCTAGAAGCCTAACCTCCAATCTCTCTCTCTCTCTAAACCATTAGCCCACAATCTCTCTCTCTAGCTATCACCCTTTAAACCCCTAACCCCCAATTTTTCCCTTTAAACCAAATCTCTATCTCTAGCCTTAACCTCCAATATTTCTCTTTCTTTGAATCCCTGACCACCAATCTCTATCTCTATATATATCTCTATCTCTCTAAACCCTTAACACCCAATCTCTATATTTCACTCTAAACCCGTAACAACCAATCTCTATCTATGTCTCTCTTTAAACACCTAACCCGCAATCTCTCTCTCTCAAAGCCACTAACCTCCAATCTCTCTCTCTAAACTCCTGACCTCCAATCTCTCTCTCTCTCTCTCTCTCTCCCCAAAATCCCACTCCTCACCCACCTACCCCCCCTCGTTATGTCTCTATGTATAACCCAAATCTCAATATTTCTCTCTCTCTCTCTCTAAACCGCTGACACCCAATCGATCTCTCTCTCTCTAAATGTCCTACCCCCAATCTCTCTCTTTCTCTCTCTCATTAAACCACTAACCTCCATTCTCTCTCTCTCTAAACCTCTGATCTCCAATCTCTCTCTCTCTCTCTCTCTGATAACAACTAAACCCTAATCTTTCTCTCTCTCTCTCTCTCCCCAAAATCCCACTCCTCACCCACCTACCCCCCCTTGTTATGTCTCTATGTACTCCACCACTAACCATCCATAATTCCACCCATGATATGAACTATCTATAAACACCTATTAACCCGCAATCTCTCTCACTCTAAACTCCCAACCCCTAATCTCTCTCTCTCTCTCCAAACCCCGAACCTCCAATCTCTATCTATCTCCAAACCCCTAACCTCCAATATCTCTCTTTCTCTCTCGCTAAACCCATAACCCCAATCTCTCTCTCTCTCTCTCTCTCTCTCTCTCTCTCTAAACCCCGAACACCCAATCGATCTCTCTCTCTCTCTCTAGACGCCTTACCCCCAATCTCTTTGTTTCTCTCTCCTTCACTAAACCAATAAACCCCAATCTATTTCTCTCTCTCTATCTCTCGCTCTACCCATAACCCGCAATCACTCTCTCTCTCTCTCTCTCTCTCTAACTCTCTCTAAATCCCTATCCTCCATTCTCTCTCTCTTTCTCTAAACCCTTTAACTCACATTCTCATTTCTATCTCTCTCTCCCTCTAAACTCCTAACCACCAATATCTCTCTCTCTCAAACCCTAACCACCCTATCTCTCTCTATCTATTTATCTAAATGCCTAACCCCGAATCTCTCTCCCTAACCTCAAATCTCTCTCTCTCTATATCTAAAAACCTAACCTCCAGTCTCTCTATCTCTATCTAAGCCCCTAATACCCAATCTCTCTCTCTAAACCCATAACCTCCAATCTCTCTCTCTCTCTCTCTCTCTCTCTCTCTCTCTAAAGACTTAATCCTCAATCTCTCTCTTTCTCTCTCTCTCTAAACCACTAACCACCAATCACACTCTTTCTTTCTTTCTCTCTCTAAACCCCTAACCAACAATCTCTCTCTCTCTCTGAACCCCTAAACCCCAATCTCTATTTCTCTCTCTATAAACACCTAACCTCCAATCTCTCTCTGTGAACCCATAACCCCCAATTTATTTCTCTCTCTCTCTAAACCACTAACCCCGAATATCTCTCTCTCTCTAAACCCCGAACCCCAAATATCTCTCTCTTTCCCTCTTAACCCCTAAGCCCCAATATCTCTCTCTTTCCCTCTTAACCCCTAAGCCCCAATATCTCTCTCTCTCTCTCTCACTCTAAATCCCCAACATCCTATCTTTTTCTCTCTCTCTCTCTAAACCCCCATCTTCCAATATATTCATTTCTCTCTCTAATCCCTTACCCCTAATATCTCTCTCTCTAAACCCCAACCTACAATCTCTCTCTCTCTCAACCCATAACCACCAACTCTCTCTTCCTATCTATCTCCCTCTAAACTCCTAACCCCCAATTTCAATACCTCTTTTTAATCCCCTAACCACCAATCTCTCTCTCTCTCTCTCTATAAACTACTAACCCTAACCCTCAATCTCTCTTTCTCTATAAACCGCTAACCTCCACTCTCTCTCTCAAAACCCCTAACCCCAATCTCTCTCTCTCTCCCTCTCTCTCTATAAAAACCTAACCTCTAATATCTCTCTCTCTCTCTCTAAACCCTTAACCCCCAATATCTCTCTCCCACTTGAAACCACTAACCTCCAAGCTCTCTCTCACTCTCTCTAAAATCCTAACCTCTAGTCTCTCACTCTCTCAAAACCCCTAAATTACAATTTTTGTCTATCTCTAAATCCATAACACCTAAACCCTAAATCCTAGTTTCTCTATCCCTCTCTCTCCATCTCCCTCTCTAGTCCCTCTCTCTAAACCCCTAACACCCAATCTATCTCTTTCTATTTCTCTCTCTAAATCCATAACCACCAATCTCTCTCTCTGTCTCTCTCCCTCTCTCTCTAAACCAACATTCACATCCACCAACCACCCCCTCTATGTCTCTCTCTCCAATCTATCTGTATATCTAAACCCCTATTAACACCCAATATCTCTCTCTCTAAAACCCTAACCCTATATCACTCACTCTCTATGGACCCCTAACCTTCAATCTCACTCTCTCTAAACCCTTAAACTCCATTCTCTCTCTCTCTTAACCACATACCCCCAATATCCTGCTTTCTATCTCTCTCTCTCTCTCTCTAACGCTCTAAACTCTAAGTTATCTCTCTACCTCTAAACCCCTAACCACCAATCTCTCTCTTTCTATCTATCTATCTCTCTCTAAACCCCTAACCCCCAAACTCTCTCTCTCTCTCTCTCTCTAAACCCCTAACCTCCAATATCTCTCTTTGTCTAAACACATGACCCCCGATCTCTCTCTCTCTTTCTCTTTATCAACCCCTAACCCACAATCTCTCTCTCTCTCTCCCAATAATCCCACTCCTCACCCACTTACTTACCCCTCCTCCCTCTCTATGTGCCTCTCCCCCAACACTAACCATCCATACTCTCCCATGATCTCTCTCTCTCTCTCTCCAAACCCCTATTAACCCCCAATCTCTCTCTCTCTCTCTATCTCCAAACCCCTAAAACCCAATCTCTTTCTCTAAACCCCCAACTTTCAATCTCTCATTCTCTCTCTAGTAGTTAAATCCATTCTTTCACTATCTCTTTAAACCCAACACCCAATCTCTCTCTCTCTCTCTCTCTCTCTCTCTCTGTGTGTGTGTTTATAAGTCCCTAACCCCCAATCTCTCTCTTTCTCTCTCTCTAAACCCCTAACCACCAATCTCTCTATCTAAACACTAACCCCCAATATATTTATCTCACTCTAAACCACTAACCCCCAATCTCTCTCTCTCTCTCCAAACCCCTACTCCTCACCCATCTACCCCTTACCCCCTATCTACATCCCTGCCCCCACCACTAACCATCCATACTCCGTATTTGGTCTCTCTCTAGATCTAAACCACTATTACTCCCCAATCTCTTTCTCTCTCTCTTTAAACCCCTAACCTAGAATCTCTCTCTCTCTCTAAACCTCTATCCTCCATTCTCTCTCTCTTTCTCTAAACCCTTTAACTCACATTCTCATTTCTATCTTTCTCTCCCTCTAAACTCCTAACCCCCAATATCTCTCTCTCTCAAACCCTAACCACCCCATCTCTCTCTATCGATTTATCTAAATCCCTAACCCCGATTCTCTCTCTCTAACCTCAAATCTCTCTCTATATATCTAAAAACCTAACCTCCAGTCTCTCTATCTCTATCTAAGCCCCTAATACCCAATCTCTCTCTCTAAACCCATAACCTCCAATCTCTCTCTCTCTCTCTGTGTAAACCGTGAATCTCCAATGTCTCTCCTTCTCTCTCTATATATATATCTCCAAACACCTAACACCTAATCTGTTAAGTTTATTTTAATTTGACTAGAAAGATCACTGAAAGAAACATAATCACAAGATAGACAAAGATATTACCCTGGGAAACCCTCATGGGGTAGAAAACCTAGCAAAGCTTTCCTCAATAAGATGATCAAGATCAAGATCAACCAAAATACAAGATGTGCTCCAAGACTTGACCTCCTTCTCTACCTCCTATGCAGACCTCTCAAACATTGACCAAACCTCTATCTTGAGTAAAGTTTGAGTATTTCCGGTACAAGCTTGGTGTAGTTCAGAAGGACCCTCCTCGAAAGGGGGATTGATGTGGTCAGTAATGATGAGATTTCCTACATCGACAATGAGGTCTATGATGTGGATACCTGTATTGGTGATACCGACAGTGAGGTCGATGATGTGAATACCTGTATTGGTGATACCGATAGTGAGGTCGATGATGTGGATACTTGTATTGGTGATACCGACAGTGAGGTTGGTGAATGGTCCTTAGACTGGGCCTAAGTTGACAAGTGGATTGTATCATCCTTGGACACATGTTCTAAAAGAGATCCGTAGACATATGTCTCTGAGAAAGAAGTCCCTAGTGGACGAGAGGGATTGCATCATCCCTGGGCTTCGGTCCCCTGAATTGATCCGTAGACATATGTCTCCAAGAAAGAAGTCCCTAGTGGACAAGAGGGATTGCATCATCCCTAGACTTCAGTCCCCTGAATTGATCTGTAGACATCTGTCTCCGAAAATTGATGATAGGACTGCATCGTCCCTAAGCTTTTAGTTCAAAATGTACGTGATAAATCCTATATCTGATCTAGGTCACATCCAGTATGAAAAAGGACTGGCTCTGTGGTGGTAAATCCTAGATCAAATCTAGGTCACATCCAGTATGAAAAAGAACTGGCACTGTGGTCGGGACTGCATCATCACTAGACATGAGATTTGTCTTAAAAGGATCATGGACTGCATCATCCCTAGACATGAGATTTGTCTTAAAAGGATCATGGACTACATTGTCCCTAGACATGAGATTTGTCTTAAAAGGATCATGGACTGCATCATCTCTAGACATGAGATTTGTCTTAAAAGGATCATGGACTGCATCATCCCTAGACATGAGATTTGTCTTAAAAGGATCATGGACTGCATTGTCCCTAGACATGAGATTTGTCTTAAAAGTATCAGGATTAATCATCCTGTAAGTAGATCTGGATTGTATCATCCATAGACATGAGAGATGTCTTAAAGTGAGAAGGATTGATCATCCTGGAATTGGATCATCTATAGATCGAGATGATCCAGATGTTGTAGATCGAGATGATCCAAATGATGTAGATCGAGATGATCCAGATGCTGTAGATCGAGAGATCCAGATTATGATATTGTAGCTATTCGGGTACTGCAGAAGACGAAGACTCGGTACTGAAGATGTTGATGTTCCAGTATTGAAGATCTTGAAGATGTTCCAGTAACTGTTTGAGTTACTGATGATGTATAAATAAAGCTTCCAATGATTTATAGATATATCATGCACCATGTAGTTGATGACTCCTTGCTCCTGCAGATGTTGTTATAATATCCTTCTTGTTAAGGGGGAGTGTTGAAATATTGTAACTTCTAAGGATATTATATTTGTATTATTATTCCGGAGATGTTCCATTCCTCCAAGGAGACCCTATTATATATCTGGAGATGTTTATTCCTCCGATAGATTGTGGTAACTAGGGTTATTAGACCTCCCATGTGAGGTCGGCCCTGAGTTAGTTGTTTACGGGCTATTAGACTCTTCTGGAAGAGGTCGGCCACATTAGGGTGAAAAGTCAGTTAGAACATGAGTATAAATAGAGGTGTGTTCCTCATTTATCTGATTCATTCACTCACTTGTGATTGGCACATAGGAGAGAGAGAAGTCTGCTTAGGAGGAGAAGGAGCTCTTGTTTGGGTACTACATCTTGTATTGGTTGATTATCTATATTGAGGAAAGCTTTGCTGGGTTTTCTACCCCATGAGGGTTTCCCAGGGTAAATCTGTGTGTATCTTGTGATTGTGTTTCTTTTAGTGATCTTGCTTGTGAAATTAGTCTAAACTTAACATTTATGTGAAGCGATATGGACCGTGAAGTAGATTACTGATGATAATGCTAAGAAAGGGCAGTTAGCAACAACTCTGTGAGGTCACGCATTAGATTGGTTTATGAAGTTTGTTCTAGTCCCTACAGGAGCTCCGGAGAAGATGCTGGATGATATCAGGAACGGATTGATCACAAAATTCAAAAAACCCAAGTCAAAAGCACAGTACATTACGGAGCTGAAAGAAATTAAGGAGTACCCCAATGAAACAGTGTGGGACTTTGACCAGCGATTTAAAGCGTTGATTGCGAGGGTTAGTTTTGATATGAGCATTGTACAACATAAAGAATGGTTCATCGCAGCACTGCTTCCACACATTCAACTACCGTTGATGCAACAAAACATTACAATGCCCATCGAAGCTCTGGAGATTGCAATGCGGTTGGAAGCGTCGCCAATTGGTGAAAACACAGCTGGGATGTCGCAGATTCAGACATAGCTCGCTAACTTGACCATACAGCTGCAAGATCTTAAGAAGGGCAAGGAGCAGCGTGAAGAAGTATGGTGTACGCGATGTCGAGGGGAAGGGCACACTAAGGATAATTGCCCGGATTTCAACAATTATCTGGTTTCAGGAGCACCGATTCCATTGAGTGGCAGTGGCATGCCATCGTGTCATGTTTGTCAGGTATATGGGCACCGCCATGAGGAATGCCAATACATGCATAAGATGTTCACAAAACCGATGAATATGTATTGTACATTCTGTAAATCTGTGGGCCACGAAGACAAAGATTGCCATGCATAAGGGTTTCTACATGAGAGAACGTACGACACATTCTATGTGAAGGACGACCAACGTGTCGTACAACAATGGAAACCATAGCCACAAGTAGTCTAGCCACTACCTCAATCGCAGGTGCAGTTTGTATCGCAGCAGCAACCACAACAGTTTATGCCGCAATATGCTCTGATGCAAATGGCTCCACAGCAGCAACGGTACGTTCAGCAATCGTAGTATGCACAGCAAGGACAAGGCATGCAACCAAATCCTATGTAGCAACAGTACAATCAACCACAGTACAAACAGCAGGGCGGATTCCGGGGAGGATTCCAGGGTGGACGCAGCAGAGGATTTGGTCATGGAGGAGGACAAGGAGTTCGTGGACCTGTTCATTGTTATCACTGTGTGATGTGGGGACACTATTAGCGAGATTTCCCACTATTGCAGGCACAGTGCACATTTTGCTTTCTTATAGACCATACAGTAGAAAACTGTTCGCAGTTGATTGCATGATGGCCAGCAGGAAACGTTCCACAGTTGCAGAATCAGAATCAGTCGCAGCAGCCAGTACAGAATCAAGTTGAGCAACTGGCGCAAAACCAGAATCAACGCCCGAATCAGAATGCTAATCAGAATGTGAACCAACCTGGGAATCTGCCACCGAATCAGAATTACGGTGCGAGTGTTGCGACAATTTCTGTGGAGCCCCGGCCACAAGATATTGCAGTTATCACTCGTGGAGGCGCAGTGACCAGAGGGGATAGCTCACAACTGCTTATTCGATTGGCAGGGAAGAAGAAGGTGTCATTTCATATTGAGTCCGAGCACGATACATTCTTTTAGGAACGTTGTGCGATGGACCAAGATCACGGTAAAGCTATTATTTGCGACATGCCCTCTATTTTTTATGCGACTTCATAGGCAGGTCCGTCGGCGTAGTCTGGAACCTTACAGAATTTTTTTGAGAGTTGTTTATTGCTGGCAAGAGATCCCGTGATCCTTTCTGAGGTCGAGGGATTGTTGCAGCGACCCACTAAGGGATGGAAGGAGTCCGTGGTAAACTCCTTGCAGCGATGGAAGACTGGTAAGGAGATGTGCATGAACATACAAATTAGGGACTATGATGTTGATTCGATTATTCTAGATCTTGGTTCGAATGTCCATTAGAGAGATTTTGAGGTCAAAAAAGGGCCTCCTAAGATATGTACTACAAAAATATGAGATATATTAAAATATTATGAATTGGGGGTTTTATGGGGTAGGTATATATGACAAGTCACCTCCCACACTATTTTCTATGCACAATATAAATAACCATGGTTGAGTTACTTTTCAAAATTCACTAGAAATAAAATTAATAAAATAAGTCTACATTGATGTGACTAAGATTCATTGTAAATTCCCAAAAATGTATTGTCCTTTAACATTTATTTGTCTTGAACTTGCAAATGAAATTAAATAATAAAAAACATTTTTAAGAGTTTTTTTTTAAATTTTATGTTGACTTTTTATATTTAGTACTTTTCTCATGAATTTAATAATGTAATTTAATTGAGAATTTATTTACATGTAAAATGTCAATAATATTATTATAATCCACATTGCATTATTATTATTATTATTATTATTATTATTTATTAAATCTATTATTATTCTTTATTAGTTTGACATTATGTTATTAAATAGAATGGAGTGAATATATAATTTAAAATTAAAAACATAAAAATGATAATATATTATTTTATAAAAAAATGTGAAAGGACTTTTTTTTATGAATTAAGAGTACTTCACTTGAAAATGACAATAATATTATTTTATGTGAAAGCGTGAAAAGACATTCATTATGAGTATTTTACTTGAAAATGACAATAATATTATTTTATGAAAAGACTATCATTATGAGTACTTTACTTTATGACTTAAAAGTACTTACACCACTACCTTGGTTAACTATGTGTTTTCATCCACCATAGAAAATTTGACAAATAAGCATTCTTAACTCATGCAATGCCACCTCACCAAGGGGGATGATGTCATCTACTAGAATGTGATTGGTTGTATTTTATAGTACATTTTCTTTGTTTTGAGGCCCTTTTTTGACCTCAAAATTTCTCTAATGAACATCTTAACCAAGCAGGCATGGGAGAAAATGGGGAGCCCCCCATTAATTTGGTCTCCTGTACAACTCTGGTTAGCTAATCACGCCAAGGTGACACCAATTGGGAGAGTCCCATGCCTGGTGGTAGACATTGAGGGAATGGAGACTTATGTTGACTTTGATGTCATCGAAGTGGTTGAAGGAGGGAGATCTTATCCCATGTTACTGGGGATCAAATGGGCTAATGATAGTGGAGCGGTAATCAACTTCAAGCGGTGGATGATGACTTTCAAAAACCGCGATCTCAGAGTCATAGCCCAGTTGGATCTGGATGAAGGACATAGATACATTGAGCCAGTGAAGGATGAATATCCCAATGGATGGGACCATGCATTCAACATTTCCGAAGATTATATTCATCTGACTACCAATGGTGAGCTGGGATGGCGTAGTGACAGCTCTATGTCTTCCGACTCTGATGACGCGTTAGAACATTGGTAGAACCGCCTACATGAGGTGTCGCTCCACAAATGCGGGTTAGTCACGCAGTCGTTATGCCGCATTGCAACTGAAACAGTTACACTACTAGTATACGAGGGCTGCCTGGTTTGTCTGACTTTTTGGAGGAGTTCGAGGAAAGAGTTTCTGAACCACAGCAACTACTGGCATTGGAGGAAGCACTGAAGGCTACTCCAACACATTGGTGGGCGACACATAAGAAATCAATCGATGGATGGTCGCAATGTAGGAGAATGATGATGGTTCATGTTGGTTGTGGAGCCAGATCTTCCAGTCTCATAGATGATATTATCTTAGCCGTGCACCCCGGAGGACTGTACACCCATTCTGCATTTTTAGGGGTTGGGTATCCCGTGGTATTTTTCCCATTGTATTTTCCCTATAAAAGAAAGACATTGTAATATGGCTAGGGTTGATTTATTAGGTTTTATGCATTGTAAAGATCTCTAAGATCAGGAGAGAGACTATGAGAGAGTGAAGAGGAAGTGCAGCAGTTGTGCTCCAGGTTGTATCCCTTCACCTTGCTGGACAGTAATAATAATAAGGACTGGAAAATTCAGTGTGGACGTAGCCCAATTTGGGTTGAACCATGGTATATCTGTGTCTCTCTTGTAATGTGTGTGTGATTATATTTGCATTTATGTTTATTGTTATTGCTCTGCGATCCTATTTTTCTAACAGTTCGCTTCGGTGATACCGAGGTTTACCATACAGGGAAATATGATGGTCGGCATAACCCTGGAAGTCATTTGATGGAGTGTAAGACATTATGGGCATCGCAACCAAGAGATGAGCGGATCCATGAATTTATCCATACTTTGGACAAAATGTCGCGATCATGGTATACTGTAGTTGAATTGTGGGGAGAAATCACTACTTGGTTGGAGTTGACGGATTGTTTTACTCATACATTCAGTTTCGCAGATCCCAACCCGGATGTCCATAATGCTCTGCAGATCATCCACGATGTGGTTTTGAAGGTTGTTCTAGTGGCATATCCTGCGGATCCGCATACGCACTGCCAGATGCAATCCATGATGGAATGTTATAATATTACTGGTGGGCCCAAAGACGGTGATGATCCACGGAATGTCAATATTTTGAAGTCTAAAGGAAGTCGCAATGTGGTACCACCTGATGCACCAAGTGATTCGATCAGCTATCCCTTGAAGCTTCGTCAGATCAATGTTGGGACGGAGACCACTCCCAAGTTTGCGAATGTTGGAGATTATTGGGATGATGAGATGATGGGAAAGGTCACTGACTTGCTACATGAATTCCAAGACCTATTTCCTACGAAGTTCTCTGAGATGAGAGGTATTTTGGGCGAGTTAGGGGAGATGAAGATCCCGTCAAAACCAGATGCTAAACCAATTCGGCAGCAACCCTACTAGCTGAATCCGCGCCATAAGGAGAGGGTCAAGGTAGAACTTGATCGCATGTTGGATGCTAGTATCATTGGGTTGATTGAAGAGTCATAATGGATCAGTCCTATGGTGGTGCAGGACAAGAAGATTGGCAAGGTGCGCATTTGTGTCGATTTGCGGAAGTTGAATGACACCTGCTTACATGATACCTTTCCGACCCCATTTACTGATGAGGTACTTAAAGGAGTGGGCGGCCGGGAGATGTATTCTTTCAAGGACGGGTTCTCGAGCTATCATCAGATCTGCATTGCGAAGGAAGACCACCACAAGATGACTTTCATGATAGAATGGGGTTGTTTTCAGTATACAGTTATGCCATTTGGGTTGAAGAATGCACCTGCGATATTTTTGCGTGTTGTTGTTGTTGTATTCAAGGATTTTATTCAGAAGTTTTTGTAGGTATACATGGACGACTGGACAGTCTATGGGTTGATCCGCGATCATTTGGAAAACCTATGGTTGATGCTGGAGCATTGTCGACAACATCAGATATCGCTGAACTTGAAGAAGTGCATCTTTTGTGCACCATTTGGCATACTCCTGGGTCACATCGTGCGCAAGATTGCGCTCATTCTGAGCTTAACCCCACCGACTAATGTTAAGCAGTTACGAGCGACATTGGTACATACTTGGTATTATCTAAAGTTCATCAGGGGCTATGTAGTCATCACTGCCCCTAGGGAGAAGCTATTGAAGAAAGATGCGGTATTTCAATGGAGCCCTGAATGTCAAGATAGTTTTGAGATGTTGAAGGATAAAATGGCTTCGGCCCCAATACTGGTATTTCCGGGCTGGAGTAAGGAATTTCATGTCCACGTTGATGCATCATCGATTGTGCTGGGAGTGGTGCTTGCTCAGCCAGGAGAGGGGGATCTAGATCACCCCATTGCTTTTGCAAGTCGGAAGTTGTCATCAGTAGAAAGAAACTATACCACTATGGAGAGGGAAGGCCTAGCGATGGTGTATGCATTGCAGAAGTTTCGACATTAATTATTGGGAGGACATTTGAAGATGTTCACCGATCACTCTGCATTAAAATATCTGGTCAATAATCCTGTGTTGGGGGGAAGATATCTCGATGGCTACTTCTTTTTTAGGAGTTCGATTTTGAAGTGATTGTGAAGCCAGGGTAGTTGAATGTTGGCCCTAATCATCTGTCGCGTATTGAAATAGGAAAGGAGCCAACTAACATTGAAGACGGGTTTCCTGATGCGCAATTGTTTAAGGTTGAAGTAGCCGATGGCTATTTTGAAGAAATCATTCAGTTTCTGGTGATAGGTACTGCACCAGAAGAGCTCACCACTAGTCAGAAGAAGCAGTTGGTAGTCAAGGCTGTAGATTTCCAGCTCATTGCAAGCGAGTTATACAAATTAAGCGCAGATGAGATATTGAGACAGTGTGTTTCCCCTCATGAGCAAGGGCAGATCTTGTCAGAAGCGCATGCAGGAGTGGCTAGAGGGCACTATGGTGGTTTGGCGACTGCCAAGAAGGTGCTTCATGCGGGGCTCTGGTGGACTACACTGCACAATGATGCGACAGACTATGCACAGTCCTGCGACGTTTGCCAGCGAACCGAAAAGCCATCCAGGAGGGATGATATGTTGTTGATGCCTCAGCTAACACTACAGCCATTTGACAAATGGGAAGTGGATTTCGTGGGACCAATCAATCCACCGAGGAAGCGCACTGGTACAAGATACACCATCACGATGACAGATTATTTGACAAGATGGGCGGAAGCTACACCAGTCATTAATTGTTCTGCAGCCATGGACGCGCTATTTTTGTTCGATATCATCACTCACTTCATCTACCCCAAGATATTGTTGAGTGATCAAGGCAGCCACTTTCTCAATTGCACCATCAGTGCATTGATGGAGGAACTGCAAATACAACACAAGAAGAGTACACAGTATCATCCACAGGAGAATGGCACGGTGGAAGCTTTCAACAAGATATTGGAGCATGTGCTGACAAAGGTGTGCAATGCGAACCGCGATGACTGGGATCTCAAAATCCCAACAGTCTTGTGGGCGTATCATACCACATGTAAAAGGTTGATGAGACAGACACCATTCAAGCCGGTATATGCCGAAGAAGCGATTATGCCTATGGAGTACATCGTTCTAAATCTACGTGTAGCAGCAACAACAGGTATGGATGCTACAGCCGCATTGGAGAACGTCTAGCGCAGTTAGTGCAAATGGAAGAAGATTGCTTTATCACAGGATTCCACCAAAGTGTGGAGAAGGATCACCAGAAGGCTTGTCATGATCACCACATCAAGAACAAACAATTTCATCAGGGTGACTTGGTGTTGTTGTATGACATTAATTTTATGAAACACCAAGGAAAATTGCAGATGCATTGGCTTGGTCCATACCGCATCAGTAGCATCACTTCAGGAGGCGTAGTACAATTGCAACAGTTGGACGAAGCGATGATCCCAAAGTTGATTAACGACAGTAGGTTGAAGCCCTATCGGTCGGGCTTGGAGTAGTGCGATGCCTAAGTTGCATTGGGAAAAAAAAAATGCAGGTCATTCAGTGGCAGGATGGCGCACTGACAGGAACAGAATGTGCAAGCGGGGAGGCTTATGCCACAAGTTAGGAATGGTCCACGACAGTGGCAGGGTCACGATTGGGTCAAATCAGGAATCATTCTGAATCATTAGCAAATGAAACTTTTTCTTTTGGCAGGTATGATTTTTAGTCAGCTCGGATAGCCGCCAAACGCACGCATGTTTGGCACAACGAGCACACCGTGGTAGCATGGCCGGTGGCACCCGAGGTGATGGTTTGCACACTTTGGAATGAATGGTAGCCGGCAGCAGTATGGTTGCCACGCCGCACGTCAGAAGTATGGTTCATACACACAAGGAACAATGAAATGAGAGGATTGGAATCTTAAGTGAATGAGTTTTGCAAATGATTGTCGAGGCAAATGTCCGAACAAAGGTGATGCATAAATAGAGGAACCAGAGGATAGATGAGCACAGAGGTATTCCCAGTTGAGAGGTATTTTATGCTACAAAAGGGTCAGGCATCTAGTTAAGTTAGGAATTCCAAGGAGGCTATGGAAATGATCCATTTCATTTCGTGTGGTAGCACACGAGGCACGCTAAGGGCCCGAACGACGAGTGTGCATGAGCACCTGGAGCAAACCGCGCTGCGGACACTCGGGTGTTACAAACATGAAGTCCCTTATGAGATGTCTAAGCATGTGGTGATAGTTCAAAGTCTCGTGGTCCCTGTTCCCACAAAAATGATGTGGGTGGCATCCCCCTGGTCTCAGTAGTATGTGCTTCCCAGCACGAAATAGATGTGTCAGAGCTGTTGGCCTATTTCCCACCTCGGCACTGTTTAGAAAATTCTTCTCAGTCTGCATCCGATTCCTCGAGACTGGAGGATGAGTTTGAGAGGTACATGACAGCAAGTTGGGGGATGACCACTTTCGAGTGAGAAGTACATGACAATGAGTCGACGATCAGTGTAGCAGAAGGAGCAGGATAACACCACGCGATCCAGACAGCAAGAACAGTTGCAGACACATAGTCAGCCATATAAGAGTCCGAGTACACCATGTCCTGCTAACGTGGCTCGAGGGTGAGCCACAAAATTGTGTTGGGGGCCTGTTGGCAGGTGGTTAGGATGGGTCATTTCCGCAGCACCACAAGTGTTGTGATACTGCAAAAGGCGGAAAACCGGGCACAAACGATGTTATGTTTTTGTATTTTTGGGTCAATTGTACCGCAGTATGCGGGTTTTTGGGTCAGTTGGACCATGTCAGTTAGATTTTGGGTCATTTTTTCAAAGTGTCGGCTAGGAAGTTGTTAGTAAGTGGAAAAGCAATGTAAAGGCGGAAGCCTATATATAGTCATAGAGTTGTATGTGTTGAGGGAGTTAGTCGAAGGGTAGTCTGGATGTGTATATCTGTCTCTGAGATCAAGAGATATGGGCAAGATTTTTCTTTTGCAAAGATACTGTATCTGGGTTTTTGCGTAGATAATATGATATGACAGAGCTATTTTGAGGAATCCCTATGTCTCTTGGTTCATCTGTGGTAATGCATGTTGCGATATATGAATGATGCTACGCTTTCTTGCTGCAATTAATGCTGTATTGTTATATTTGCTGCGATGATGAATGTCTCTGTTAATGGATGCTATGAATATAAATGATGTCTGGGTTAAATGAATAGATTTACTCCTGTAATGTCGCAATAAGTTAAAAATCCAAGTGATTAAGCCACAACCATCCTCCTTCATTCAGCGGAAACATAGTTCCATCAATTCTCCCTTGAACATCTCGGGTGAGACCTCATCTGCTCCGCAGGTGTTGCTGGACAGGGTAAAACCCATCTGGGCCGGTGCTCAGGGAGATCGCAGTCATTTGGATGTCGACAATGAGTGGAACCCCTGTCGACGTATTAACGAACTTGGACTTTATGGGAAATTAACTAATAAAAGGTGGTGTTTACCACCCATCCAACCATTCTAGCAAGACCCCAAACTAGGTGTGAAAACCGCTATCTATGCCTCAGGAGTCACCCACCAATCCACTCGGCCTTTGATCTTGTGCTTCAGTAATCAAAAGGTGGCCTATCAAATGGTAATAGTAAGAGTCAAAATGCTCATAAAAGGCGGTAATTTCAGTAATGACTCTTGACATCATAGGGGACACGAGATCAACTTTGAACATCCTTGCCTATTATTTTGGTGAGGTGATTATTAAAAGTGGTTAATGTTTCCTCCATGCTTAAAATTTTGACAAAAACAAACTTTAACCTACCCCTTAAAGCATCAGTGCTTTAATTCTAGGATATCACTTTCTCTCTATATATACTCAATTGGTTTGTCCTTGACTCCTTATAAATTGAAACAATTCAATGAAAAAAGAAGCTTCAAAAGAACCTTGAAATATATTGAATGGAGAAGAAACCAAGGTGAGAGCCTTGATATACCTTTGAAACTCTTCTTCCCCCAAAATCTATCTTCTAAAATCAAGTTTTCCTAAATCCTCCAAATGCATTCCTTCAACGATAAAATCCCTTTCCGTGCATTATCATGTTGTTCAGACTGATTTCTAAGCTTTTTCGAATAATGTTTTCCAATAGGTTTAGGGTAAGTGTCACTTCTAGTTCTTCCTTTATGAGCTAGCTAATAACATCTCTAGATTTAGCCAAGTGTCTCCAGTGTTTCACCACTCTACTCCTCAATCACTCATAATATTGTTTAATGTTATCAATCCATTTCACTCCTACTAATGGTCTTAAGTCTTTCTGGTGTGACTCCATAGCTATATATCTGTTGCATTAGCACCACCATGTATTCCATTGAAAATAAAGGGGCCAACAACACTTGACCACACTTGTTGACTCATGTCGAGCCAAATCTATCTCATTTCCCAAAATGAAGGGCCCAACTATGGTATTTGGTCCAAACCTTCTAGTTTGAATTAGATCAAGGCCTCAAATTTCTTTGTATGTTTTCCTTCCAAATTGACATGCCAATTAGTTTATGTTTGTATAAGGACAACAGAGGGAATACACAAGATCAACTTTGAACATCTCTTGGGCCATCTTGATTTTAGTTTTCATCATTTCAGCCATAGGGTCCACAACTAGCTCAATTGTATTAGAGCCCTTGGATCTAGAAGTGGTGACCCTAGATGAATCTAGAAGATCAACTTTCCCAATTTAATACAAATTCATTTCCATTTGTCTTGCCTTAGTTTGGGCATCTTCTAAGGTTTGGGGATTTTTTTCTTTCAAGATGAACCCAAAAGTTCCTTGGAAAGAATTTAGGTAATGAATGAGAATGGCAAGATCCTTAGATTTTACATCTTCATAAATATTCTCTAAGATCTTATTGAATCTTTGATTGAATTCTTGGACAGTCTCATTTTCCCTCTTCTTGATTTCAAATAATTGATTAAGAAGGAATTTCTTATCTACCTTTTTCACACCATTCATCCAAGTATTTTCTCTCCAACATATCATAACCAGTAATAAGTTGATCGGTTTAGAAAAAAAGGTGCCTGAAAATGCTAGCAAGGTTCTACTTCACTTTATCCCAAGGCATAGACCATCTTCTCCTTGTTATCCAATAGGACTCCAACTCCCAAGAGGGATTCTGTTGTAATTTGTTATTGAATATTTTGCAAGATTGACGCTCATTTTGAAGAGTGTTTCCATTTCTAAGGGTATTCAAACCTTGATGTCAAATTGGGAGCAGTATTGATGAATTATTTGTTGTTTTGAAAGGTGAAAGTTCCATCTTAGATTCTTTCTCATCATTGTTTCATATCTAGTTGATTCTTGTTAGTCTTTAGAGATTTTTTTAAATTCATCGGTTTGTATTCAACATTAGTTCCAAGCCTAACAACTTGCAAGGTATTCTATGATAAAATATGTTAGAAGTATGGAAAGTAGATTTTGTTTCTATTCCAACATCTAGTGATCCCCAAATTAGACCTCTAAAGCCCCAACTCCCAACAACTTGTCAAATTGTTTCATGCATATAACATACTTTAATATTTAGCCAAAACAAACACAAGCTTCAATGTCTTAGACACTCGTCGTAGTCCTTTACAATTGAAAACTTGTCCGAAGCATTAGAATATTCTGTCATTGTAAGGGAACTATAGTGCTTTACATTTTAAAACCTCCCAAGCATTAGAAGATTCTCTCACTATCAGATCTATTAGTTTTGAGTCATCTACATTATCCATCTGGTCCCAATAGAAATGGAGATTGACTGAGTTCATGAGTGGTGGAGTCATGTTAATGAGATGTTCAAGTCACAATTCATTTAATATGGAAACATGGATGTGGTAGGTCTCTGTTATACCAGATTATATATGGGGTTGTCATACCCTTATTTTTACTTAGCAGTATAGGGTTGAGATTCATTTTTCTCAAAGAAGAGCCATTATTCAGAGAAGAGATGATTGTGATTGTTGAGGATTATTTAGAGTGGTATCCTTGGGTTGTGTGATTTCTAGCTTCTTGGTAGATTGTGGTCTAGTCTTCATTCTCCTACTGCCTAATGTTTGTTCATTTGTCTTAAGAGTTTGATTTTTTTCCTTGATCTTTAATTCTTTGTTAAAAGTTCTACTGAGTTCCATCAAGCTTGTTGTTATTTCCTCTTTAAATTCTTCATCCTTATCTTTTTTCTATGTTCTTTGTTTTTTATACATCCTCTCCTTTCCTGAATTCTTTCTTTCTACATGTATGACTAATGCAACCTATCTAGTCTCCTCATTTAGGTGTATAGATTGCTCCCAAGAGACCTAGGGGATTTTCCTCTCTAAGGCATAACAAGCAACCAAATTTATCAACCCATGATGGGTCAAAGCATCCTCCCTATCCTATTAAATCAAAAAGCTATGTTGAATGTGGTACAAGGTTGAGATTATATTCTGCAATAATAATATTTGAATCCCAAACTTCAATTCTCCTATTGTTGTACTCTTTCAACTTCTTAGCCCCAGAATTCTTAGAATGTGCCCAGATTTAGGGGGAAAAATGGGTTATTGGCTAGTTTAAAGGGCCCATAATTGTTTCCCTTGTCCAAATTCATGCCCATAATATTTTATAAGTCTCTTCAAGAACACAAAAAAAAAATCACTTATTAAATAGAAACTTTTTATCTTATTAAACATCCATTGACTTCTACTATTGCTTATTAGCTTGCGCCTCACTAGTGAGCATGTGCTCATTGAAGGAAACATTCCACCTGTAAGTCCACTTATGCTTATCAGGGACCTATAACTTGTAACAAGAAAATGAATGTGGTATTTCAGGAGCAAAAACCTAAATTGTAACTAGATCTAAAAACTCAATGGTAAGAACCTAAAGTGCTTTTGAAGAATACAATAAGAAGAAAATGAATGTGGTAATTCAGGAGCAAAAACCTGAACTGTAACTCAATTGTAAGAACCTAAAGTGTAGGTATGGCATTTTTTAAGATGTTGGGCCATTGCATATTTTGAAGAATACAACAATAAGAAGAAAATGAATGTGGTAATTCATGAGCAGAAACATTTGAAGAATACAACAATAAGAAGAAAGGAATGTGGTAATTCAGGATAAGAAACTTAAATTATAACAATATATGATATCTGATTGTAAAAACCTAAATTGTAGGTATGGTACTGAATATGTGTAGTTAATCTTAAAATGTATTTATTATACATTTGTTAGCACCCTTAACAATGCATGCTCTCTCCTTTCTGTCATCAGTTACATTTTCTTGGGTAGTGTTTCGCACACAAGATATCTACACACTAAACATAGATCATGAAGTTTTAGATGAGAGCATTACTAGTACAATAAGAATAAACAAATGCATACCAGTTCTAGAGATATATTCTCTGGTTTTAGAGAGCAACAAGAAAGACTAGTATTAATAAGTGTTGCTACACATATGATGATTTGCTAGAATTTTAGTACATATGACCATATGGAATTATGTCACTTAGAAGGTGACATATATATAAATAAAGAGAATTAAATATAGGTGGGACGGGAAAAATGCTAAAAGGCTTTGGGGAAAGAAAGGGAGCATATGCCAAGCCTATCTTGATATTCCAAATGTATTGAAGTTCATAAAATATGTACGCTGCTTTGCATTCTTTGTTAGTTTGTGACAGGTGGAAGTATTGAGATGAGTTGGGAAGAGGAGAGAGCTCTGGTAATTTGTAGTGAAATATTTATGTGTTGGCATAACAATCATATTGATAAAGTTGGCTTCATAATGATGTTGCATAGTGTTTTGGCACCTAATATTAAGTTGTATTTATGATAACGTGTAGTAATGCTTGTGCTTTTGTTTTCTATAAATAATGATAGTAGGAATTAGAATACCCTAACCAAAATGAATAAATCTTAGGAGGTGAAGTAAGAGGTTGTAAGGAATTATTATTAGGGTAAACTAACTATATTTCCTTACTCTATTGAGTTTATGCCTTAGAATGAATAAAAGCGGAAAATAGTTTATGGGCTAATTAATAGTAAATCAACAATTGTAAGTTGAAAACTTATTAAGGAAAGAAAGGAATATTACTCTAGCATATGTTCTTTAAATCGTTGTATCTTCGTAGTTAGAAATTCCACATACATGGGGTGGGTGGAATGGAGATTTAATTGGTGATCATAGTAATTACAAAAAGGAGCATAATGGGAAGAAAATGGTTAATTGATATTTAAAGGATAAACTATTCGTTTAGTAGTTATTCTTTGTATTTGATTACCTAAGTGTGATAATGGAATTATAAGAAAAGTACCTATTTGAATATATATGTATGTAATTATTTATCTATAAGTTGGATTGTGATGTTTTACTCCACTAAGGAAATTAGATAGGAACATTCATATGTAGGAGTAGAGCCTTAACGACCATAAGAATAATAACCCGTTTCTATAACACTTATTATATCTCATGTGAAAGGCAAGTATGGTATGGTTAAGAGTATTAATGATGTAAATGAAATGTATCTTCATTACACCATAGTCATAATTAAAAAGAAAGCCTACAAAGAAAAAGTTAGTAGAATTTTCCTATAATGTTAAGACGACTATATTATATTAACCATTAATTACTTAAATTTGTATGACTTATGTTTGAAGAGATAAGTTTAAATTCATGGATGAACTTTGTGTTAGTGAATCAAGTTAGTGGAAGCATCTGTAGGGACCCCTGTTTGTGGGGTTGTCCCTAAAACTAAACTGAAACACATCATCATATTATAATAAATATTCGAACATATCAACGATAGAAAACTAAGATAAACAAAAAAAAAATACATTTACCTTAAGAAAATACAAGTGGAATCTTATACTTGTCATTCGTCGGTCGATTCTGCTGTCGAAAGAGTAGTCGTTGGCAAACAATCCAGCTTACACTTTTGTTGTCTGCTTCACCCATTGGATCCCTCCAGTAAACCTCATTTAACTGTAGGAGAAGCAATCGTTAGCTTCACCACCCAACCATAGGCTTATGCTTTCAGTCGCATAGCCACCCCCGAGCTTCAGGGTCGTAGAGCTCAAACACAAAAACCTAGAGACCTAGAAGTGGGCTTCCTGCCCACCAATATCTCTTGCCAAACTCCAATAGCAGCAAATCATTGCCTTACACACATTATGATATCCATCCAGGCATAGGGTCCTTTTCCCTTTCCTCAAGCCTTCCTTAAATAGGAAAATTCATTGCGACACTTGTCGCTTCATTCAAAAATGCCTAAATTTTAATTATTCAAATGCAATTTAGCTCACCCATGCATTTGTCATATTTCTAAGACAGTGCACCTACTTTCCTAACGTTACTCAAGTTTGTCCCCCTTTGATGTTCATTCAAGTTTCTATTTTGGTGGGTGCAAGTGGGGTTAACTAAATGCTCAAGTTTAGTATACCATTTGCTCCTAAAACAATATTCTTGATTATTTTACTTATAAAAATATATTTCATGTGCAAATGGCCTAAATGCAAATTATATGTTTAATCTATAATTTTCATCAATTTTTTTCATCTAGGGTCTAGGTACCACATCGTTGGGTCCATCTACCCATTATGTTCTTTCATCGTTATGGTACCACACCGTCGGGTCCATTAATCCATCATTTCCATTTATCGACAAGGTACCGCATCATCGGGTTCTTTCGTCCGTCATTTCCGTTTATCGACAAGGTACCACATCGCTGGGTCTGTTAGTCCCAGAGACATTCTAAGGCTACTTTTAGAACTGTGCCTGGGTATCAATAAAATATTATGTGTTCTTTTGCTTGATCAGAATCACATTCATCATAAAATACATACAACCAAATCTTGGAATAATATGGGAAGTACTTCAATATGCCAATGATGAGAATTTGAATGAATTGATGTTAATGAATTAATGGCACAAAACAAAGGTACTTCAGAGAGAGTAAATATTTGTTTTATGTTTGAGAATAACATACTAAGCCTAAGGGAGGAATTCAGTAGTTCTAACAAAAATGATCATACAACTAAACCTGAACAATATGAGGATATTATTTCCAGATAACCCAACATGAATACTTCACACCATGAAAATATTAGAAGCAATATTTTAAGCTCGCAGCACTCACATTAAAATCAAAATCAGATTCATAAATCATGAAGAATATGATGAAGATGAATAAATAGAAGGAAAACTACTAAATGGACACATCAAAGCTTTGAATCCATGAAATCTCAAGATCAGGAAAAAAGATGTTCTTCTTTATATATTTGATCATACTGCAAAATATCAGAAGTTACACTTCTTACAAAAAGAGAGGACCCTTGGTCATTGCCTATTCTACTATATATATAGCCTTCTCAAGAATTACAAAATAAGTTGTCACAAAGAGTTTGTTACAGCCCAATGGATTATGCAATTATTTTTGTGATTTACAACAAAAACCTATTACAAAACAAATTGTCCTACTGACTAATGCTGACTAGCTTGTTGTTGAGATTGGGGTCCACTATGCTAAGGTAGAAGAATTCCTTGTCACGTGGAAGAAGCCTCTACTTTTGGCTATGCCGATGAGGCTGTGGCTACTGCTTGCTCTCTGGTGGACCATTCCAACTGCTGGGCTTCGATGAACCTGGTGATACTTCTCCAATCTTTACCCATAGGGTACTGGAAGAACTTGAGCTCTTGAAGAGATGAGTCAAGCTCAGTGTAGCGCTCGAAAGAATCCTTTGGAAGACCACTAAAAATAGTTTGGAGGTGGTTGAGAACCTCAAAATTTTTATGCAGCTTATCTACAATTGATTTTCCACTGAGTTCTTGCAAAGTATCCGTCATGTGAATTTTGGTATTCCTTGCATCTGTCATCATGGTGATATACTGCTCCTCTAGATATAAGTCTCCATTTCCATCCCAAAAAGAGGGAAGGCTGAGGGAAAAAACTGTCTTGAACTGCTCCTTCGAGGAGAAAAAATCCTACCTTAGTTGGGATTCCATATCGGGGACATTCTGGGCCAAAGCCCCCTTTGTGATCATCTTGTTTGCTTCCATGAATAATTTGGTTCGGTCTTGGAAGGGATACATTTGTAGCTCCACAAAGGTCTTTTCATTCAAGAAATCGATCACTGTTCTGGCCACCTAGACCTTCTTATTTACACTTCTCATTACATCTCATGCGACAATTTTATCTATTTCTGATCTTCTTGGGTTATGCTTAAATGGATCCATTGTGATTTTATCAAAGATGCCATCTGATCCCATAACATAATTTTGGATCCTTTGATCAAAGGATTACTGGTGAGATTCTTGGATAGCTCTTGAACCTTACCCTTGAGCCCATCAACAGTTTGTTGGAGCTCTGAGATAGCCTGATCTCTCCTCATCAGGTTCTCATTTGCATTGAACAGCTCATCACATTTTGTCTTCAGCTGAGTCTGCACCTGATTCAACTAGGTTTCCTTGATGCTCATTTTGGCCACTTCCTGGGCCAATTTATCGGTTGGATATGAAGTGGATGAGGCTTGAGGGATGACGAAATTTTGCTAGAGGAGGTTCTGATTCAGCTTCCTAGCCTCTTCCAACTCTCCTTCGAGTAGGACAATTTTTTCCTTGAGCGTTTCTCCCTCGCTAATCGATCTCTCCAATTCTGTCTATATTGTGACTACCTCTGTAGTTTACGAAAGCTCTGTCGTGGGAATATTCAGCTTCTTTTCAGGGTTTCCACTTCCTTGTCCTTCTCATTTAACATGACTTGGAATGGGGCCATGTCTTCAGGATTATGCACCATCTTTACTACTTGCTGCTCTAAGTCAATTATTTTCAACTGCTTAGCTTTATTGGATTATTTTTCATTCTTTAGATGCTTCTCTATCCTATAAACCACATCCTATAACCTGTTAGTGCTCATAGTGAATTTACATACATCTTTGTACACTCCTTCTCATGTTTGTCGATGCAAATCCATGATGTCTTTAGACTAGATTTGGTCCAGGTTTATGGTTACCTTAGTGGCTTTAAAATTGGATGATGACTTCTTTTCTCCTGGCGCTATTTTCTCTAGGATATCCATTTTGAGGGCTCCCTGCTTCAAATCTAGCATGGATAACATCTTGGACTGCCTTCTTGTCTCTAGTTCCTTTTTTGGAAACAAAGACTTCCCTAGATCAATCTTGTCCTCTTTAATATGAGCATAAAGCCCAAACAAACCTGACCTGAGGGACGATGTGGTAACTAAAGCTCCTTCTGTGTCCTGAGCCTCTTGAACCTGAGGCCACTTTGTAGAAGGGAAACTTTCAAGGATGATAGGTGTCGCAAGGGTGGGTGTCGACCTGATTTTTGAGGTTGTACTAGATGTTCCTTATGCTTTCAACCTCTTGGTCCTTGATCCCATACTTCCTGATTCATCCCTTCCAGTAGCAGACATGGGCTCTGACGTATCTCTTTTCCCCAACATATAAATCTTAAGGGGTGTTGGAAACTTGGAACAACTAGTGATCTAGAGGACTTACTTGGGTTCAAAATAGCCTGAAATTGTTCCCAACTATCGAAATTAGCCATTTTGTCCAACAGGGGGTGCGGCTCGTGGAGGTATGATGCCGAATGGGATGCCTGTCTTTTTTGAGAAATGATCCCCCTGGGATCATAATTGTGTGGAATGCTCAAAGGGAAACTAGATGAAGCTATCAGTACCTCAACCTCCTTCTGAGTAGCTCTGTCCCACACCTTAAACAGGCCTACTTCACTCGAGACATTGAAAGTCCTAGCGTTGTTCCCTTTCATGAAATGCACCTCGTCACAATTCAATCTTTTGTGAATGAATTCTAGTTCAAACAATATGGGAATCAAGAATATGGGGAGTTTGTATAGAGCTAACTCTGCCCCATATACTCTGATTTCATCAATGTTTGTACTTGCTAGCTCATTCTGGAGACCTAACCCATCTGCACCTTTCTATCCTATCACCCACCAACTTTAAAATTAGCCTTAGGTTCAAAGATGATCACAGAGTAAAAAACTAAAAATGGCATTGGAAACTTATCGTTACCCTTTGCCAATTCTCAAAAACCTTATTGCAACCAGATCCAACCCCTTTCTCCCCCACCATGGTCAACTTTTTCAAGGGTTTGTCGTAAAAGATGTTACTTGAGCTCCATGAAGTTATATTAGCTATTGCAAATATATAATTTATATATTATCTATTGAGTAGAATTTCCATTTCAATAACACATAAGCACTACAAGAGAGGCACAAAGTATATAGTTGAATGAAGATTCTTCAATATTTTAGAGTTTTATGAAAGATTCACCAAGACTTTACAATGTTTTATAATTTTATGAAAGATTTGGAAATATTTTATAAGGTTTCATAACTGAATTAAAGATTCACCAATATTTTAGAATATTTATAATTTTATTAAATATTCACCAATATTTTATAGGATTACATAATTTGATGAAAAAATAGCCAAAAAATTAAATATACATATTATATTCTTGATAAAGTAACCCTCAACGTTGCCTATGTATCATGGGGATGCACCCAATATTATACATATAAATATGGGGGGTTCTTAAAATCATCCATAATGGCATATGCATTAATGGTGTTTGGTGTTGCACTCACTGCATGTAGTTAGTGTAGGAAACTTCTCAAAGTAGTCCATATATAAAAAATCAAAATTCTTAGCTTTTTTTTTTAATGATGCATATAGCTTTATTTCGAATTCGTAAAAGAGAAGAGGATTCTTCTCTTGTTTCCCTCATTTTCTATTTGTTTGGTTTTTTTCTCATGCCTACCAATAGTTTTGACTTAATTTTTAAGAATTAGAAATATAAAGTAAGGTTTTTTTAATATATAGAAAGTTTTTACTGGTTATTTTTTTGTGATTGCATGGAGAGTAGCGAGGTTCTTACAACTCGGTATGGGGGATGTCAAAAGATAATTTTATGGCTTCAATTTCAAGTTACTTTTATAATTGGAGGAAAACTATTTAATTGTTTTAACAACAATTCTATTATTTAAAGAATCTAGTCATTATGAATAAGAATCAATAAATGCATAAAGAATTAATTGTAAATCTAGCACCAAAACACAAATATTTTTAACGATCTATTTCATCACTAAATTGGCCATAATACAAAAACAACGATGTATATTTATAGATATGAAACTTATCTATTATCCAAGCGATCAGTAGTCTTTTGGAGGGCATGGCTCACTTGGACAAAGAGGAAACCTTGTGGTATCTTACCATGGCATGTCCGGTCTTGAGCTCAACTTGACCTCATGTATGTAGTAACCCTAACATGTTCTCAACATCGACTAAAACACCTCACCTACATGTTGGATCAGGTTTAGAGAGAAGATTCATTCAATGATCTTATGGGATCCCTTACCTATGAAGGAGAATATTTACAAAGTTACACCTTATTGATTAAGTAAAAATTGAATCAATAAACCTATTCCAGGGTTTCCCTTTCATTGTATAATTCTTGGTGGGACATGGGATTGAATGATGAAATACATAGTGTTTGATATTTAAATTATGATGTTGAAGCCATGAATAATTTCTAGAATTGTGCTCATTAGTGGAATTGTGGAGTCGAACATCAATTTATAGGGATGAGTGTTTGGTTGGATTTGTGGAGGAATAAAGGTCAACCTTTCAAGATGCCTAATATGTACATGAGGTAGTTTACCTAACAATATCAGTGCTAGGGTAGATTAAGTGAGGCCTTCAGACCCTGGATAGAACTAAGAGGCCTAAATCCTACACCAAATGCTAGGAAGAGGAATAGAGTTGTATTCATTCTTCTCCATAGCTATGATGTGGAATTTGCATGCCTATTCTAGTCACTTGAGTGGCTCAAGTATATTATTTCCATAGAGGGTGACAGTGGAAGTTACATAATTAAGTAAATTCCATGTGTAGAATAATTAAAGATAACCTCAAGATGAAGTTTTGTGAAGTGGGGGATTATGTAATTCCTAATAATAATAATAATAATAATAATAAGAGAGAGAATTCTCAAATTGTATAAAATTATTTTAAACAAAAAATAGAAGTAAATCTAGTGAAATATTTTGTGGTTCCATCATCACATAAATTGTAAGTCAATTCATTGCGAAGTTTTAAAGTATGATTCTCATACCACACTAAGTTTGTGTTGATTTATGCAATAAATTAATTAATAATGTTAATGCGTATGTATTATAATGAATGACATTCTCATGATATTATATTAAAATACGTTTTAAAATTTTGAGGCTTTACACAATAACATAAACACCTAAATTATTTTAATTCTTGGAAATAGATCTCAATCTTTAATATGATAATTACTACTCTATGGATTCGTTGATCAAGTTTAATAAAAGGGTGTTAAATTTCTTGCTCCATTACTACCATGAGTATCTTTATGAGTACAATTGAGCTTCAAAATAAATATTATGAGAAATATTTGTGACAATGATCTTATTTCCGATATTCTATAAACACAAATGACAAATGTTCAGAGTGACGAGAAAAACTATTGTGGAATTGTGATGTTGGATTATATTCTATTGTTGAGGTGGAAATATAATTTTCAATCCAAGTTTGGTGATAGACTTGAGTGAATATTTCCTATGTAAACGCATCATTTACTAGAGGGCATTAGTCATGCCCATGCACTAGGGTGAGTGGGGTTGTGAGAATGTTGAAATCAATTCACTCAATATCAGTCCTCTAAAATGAATGCATGTGATCAGATATGGAGAAGAATATATATATTTGTGCCTTCATGTTCTTTCATGAATGGAAACCCTAGCTTCAACCATTTAATGATTTCCAAAAACTGATTCACCAATTTCAATTTTTTTATAATCTAATTCGTCTAAATTTTAGAGGATAAAGTCTTTTGTACTCTAAACATTGCTAAAATTACTCATAAACTATATAAAATCGAAACTCGAATATTTTCAAAAATATCACTAATCCCTGAAAGAGTGGGAGGCTTATAAAATAATACCCTATTCATTAGTGGAGTGGGAGGCTTATAAAATAATACTCATTAGTGAAGGAGTTAATGCATTATAAATAATACAATTATAAATGACTACCACCAAAATAATCGTTATAACATGACGTTTTTCTTCCCTCCTCTTTAGTGTCATTTACTCTATGTTTTCTCAAGGAATAATGCATAGGTTATTTTAGCATTTGTTGCATAAAGGTCCATGGCTCCTTGGATCTTCACTAATTCAATAGAAATATAACGCATCAATTTGAATGCCTCACTCTCCAATGTCACCTTCATTGTTTCAACTTCCATGCACTAGTAATAAATTTTAATACTTTATTTATTACCATTCTTTTTATATATACACATTCAATTAAATTTATAAATAGATTTTTTTATTTTTTATTTTTATTTTTAATAAAAAATTTATAGTTTTATATTAATAAAAAAAAATTAAAAAAAACTATATAAAACAATATATAATATTTTAATGCTTTTAAAAAATATATAGAAAAAATGGTTTGTGGATGAAAAATATTCAATATCAATAATAAAAGCAAAAATATTAATATAAAAACTAAAACTTAATACTCATCAACAACAAGAAGGAGTTTTGTTTAAAAAATCATAGAAAAGAATTAACTACATATAAATTAAAATATATTAATATTGAGAAACAAATTAACTAAGACTAAATTAAAATATGAGATAGTAAAATTATTAATATATATATATATATATATACCAATTCTATTTTATTTTATATTTACATGGATAGGTGTTTAGATATTATATGAGATTTTGGACTTCTTTGAGTGGATAAAAAAGATTAACCCGAGTGTAACAAGTTTATAGTGGGGATTCATTTAATGGTCATTGTATCTTGTTATGCTCAAATGCATCTTGATTAAGATTTAAATAAGCTTTTAGGCGTTAAGAAAATGGGTATGTTTATTAAATAGTATTTATTTTATGTTAATTTTAATTAGTTTAATGTTTAGTCTTTGTTTAACAACCAACCATCTCCACAAAACTAATTGGTTGGCTAGACCTATCATGTTCACCAACCACTTTACTTGTGGTTGTGCTAGTATAAAAATTCCATCAACCATTTTTAATTTTGAAAAAGATGCTTTAAAAAAATGCTAAAAATGTAATCTTAATTATGTATATTTGAACATAATTAATTAATATGAAATCATATAATTGTTATTTTATATATTTGAATAGAATCAAATAGAAAGTTATATGATTTTAGTTAAAAAAATGATATTGATTTTACATTATTAGTAAAAAAAATAAATTATGTATTTAGCGAAATAATATAAAATTTGATTTATAAAACACTAATTATAATCCAAGTTAAAAAAATGAGCACGCACATATTGGAAATGAGACTCTGAACTCCATCTCATCATTCTAATAAGTCTATATATATTGAAATTCTTATTGTCTTTTGGATTTGAAATGAAAACTTGGCTTCCATCTCATAAGTAAATATAAAACCAAAGCCTTCTAATTCTATGTTTTTTCAATTATATATCTAAAATATGGAGCGGTACTTAATATTTTTAATTAAAAACATAATCAAAGATGTTGAGTGGGTCTAAAAACATGATTGACACCTCTATGTATAGAATATAAACATATTAAATCAAGTGGTGTATCAACATATGATCATAATAATTGAAGAATACTAAAGATTTTGTGTAGCTGCGTCATCATAAACAGTTATATGCAATAACAACCGGTAAAATATTGTTTAGATATTCTTAAGCTCTATTACAAGGTTTTATAGGACAAATGCAGGAAATGCATACGAGTGAAAGAAACGTCGAGGAATTATGTTTTGCGAAGCGACGAAGAACTACGTGTTGCAGATGGAGTTATCAGAGACACTTTCCCATATGCAGAGAAGAAAACCACACCTAGGCTTGCATCGCACAGTGTTGATTACAAAACTAGAAAAACTACATGCACATATCCAACATTGAACAAGCAAGTCACATCAAACTACTTTAAACTAGCAATTGCACCTTGGGGTACAATAAAAGAACGTCGTATTGCAAGATCTTAACTTGTGGCTTGTTCTCCATGCATAGTTCTTCATTCATAGTTGCAGTCACCTATTGTATTCAATGGATGGACTTCCCATTATGCATGCATCACCTACCAATTTTTTTTAATATTTTTTTTAATTCCCTATTTTAAATTTGGAACGATTTCCATAAAATCAATATGGACAGTAAACTTCTCTCATCCTCGTGCAATCTCATAGGCCCTATTCCATCCCAAATTCTAAGTTATAAACACCTATTGGTGTAAATATAACCACAATTAACTTTAAAGATTAAATAAATGAAATATAGACCTTATTTAATTTTTAGCAACATAACTTTACAAATGTTAATATAAAAACAAAGGCATATTAAGAAATTCAAGACTTAGTCTTAGGTTAGTTCTTTTACTGATTTGAGTTGTTGTATGGAATAATGTGTTTGGACCTCTTTCCTTAAAGACATGAAAACAATGTACATAATGCATGGTATTTTAAGAAGAATACCTATAATTTTAAATAATATTAAAAAAAATGGAATTCTCATAAGGAAAAATAGAGATGTTATAATTGTTGTTGGATGTGGATGATTTTTCACACTAGTTCATAACATACAAGATCATCGATTGGTAACGTAGAGGTGATTTTTTTTTTGTTCCATGCAAAACAAGACAATATTTTTTGTGATAATCTTTTTGTTTTGTGATAAAAAAATTTAAGAAAAGCTTTCCTAAATCATTATAGTTTTAATGAGCAAAAATATTTGGAATTGTTATGTAATGTGTGTGTAAATAGGACATTCTTAGAGAAAGTATTTTCCATCTGCAATCCTCTTAGTTTCACAAAGATGAATAAATATTTCAACCCATAACTTTGTAGGAATCGTCTAATTCCTCATTACGCAAATTTAGGTGTAAATATGATAAATTATGATTATTATATTATTATGCATAGTGACATATTCCATGATTCCATAATGCTTTTGCCAAGACTTATGGCAACTCAGCTTGAGCCACATGTGGTTTTGACTAGAGTTTGAAGCAATGTTAATAAGCCTCTTATCTTCCACGTTGTTTATCTTGTTATTGTACATAGGCACCTAGTGAGAGCCATACACAAAATGAAGAGAGTATGATAGGGTATATTACCTTTAATTTTGAGAATATAAGTTATTTGTTTTATTTGTTTTAATTTTGAGATTATAAGTTATATTTTAGATTTGCTATAGTTCCCACTACTTTCTCTATGATTCTTAGAGATGACAGAGTCTTAAACTTCTCAACTACATAATTAGATAACAAAAGTGACAAGAATTTCAAAGAAGAATTTCTTCTGGTTAAGAATATAACTTGGACTCCTCTAACTATAAAAACATACTTGTTTCCTCCCAACAACCTTCTAATTTATAAATATATATTAAATAATTATATTTTAAAATTATTAATTTAATAAAATGTTTAAATAAATAAATCGAATACATATCATGATTTATATGATATATTTTTAATCATTTTATAAATTATGTAAGAGAGTGCATATCATGATTTATATGATATATTTTTAATCATTTTATAAATTATGTAAGAGAAGGTGTGTGGGAGAGGAATTTAAAAAGATTTAAATTTTTAAAGAATATCTTTTTTAGATAAACTCTTTTACATTTAAAAAATTGTGGTATTGTTTCCTTATTGAACCTTTTACCTTATCTTTATCTTGGTGTTTATTGATTATATATTTTTATATACAGTAGTCATTTTTGGATAATATAGCCTTGGTTCTAGACTAACAAAATTGGATCAAATAATTTAGTTTTTTCTTTTGTCATGTTCAAAACTTTCTCGTTAATTTAACTTACCAAAACCAAAATGATGTTAAAAATGGGAAAAACCAAAACTGAACACGTAAAAGAAAAGAATACGACAGAGTACCATCAAACAAAAAATATAAAAATACAATCAAATGAAATTCAGTGAAGAACTTCCAAAGGAAATTGAACATCTTAGGGAATAGATGGTCTCAAGTGAATTTTAGGAAATCTATTTTAACTTTAATTTTGTTAATTTTGTATTTTTTTTTCTTAACTCATCCCATAGATTTATCTTAAATCCAGATCTACCGAGCATTAATTTTGTATTATTTTTTTCTTAACTCATCCCATAGATTTATCTTAAATCCAGATCTACCGAGCATCGAGAGGGAACCAATTTCTTAAGGTGTAATTAAAAAAATAAAATCCTCTCATTTTTGATAGATTCATATTTAAATTTTACTCTTTTATTTATAAGTCAACATGGATTTTTTTAATTACTTTTCATAATTTTTTATTTTATTAGCCGACATGAATTTTTTAATTGCATTCTATTTTTGGTAATATAGTGTTACATTACATTCTTTTATGTGACAACATCTCTCCCACGGTGGGCTGTAGAGCACCTCACTTCAATAATTATATGATGAACATATGTAGGATTAAGAGTGTTTTAATTAATTTTTATTTTTTTAAGGTTTGTAAAATGTTGTGTAATGAACCAAAAAATAATCTTTATGTTAATTTTTATTAATAAAGCATAAAGATCTATAAAAATGACAATAATGTAATTAAATGTCACCTCTACTAGAATTTACTTGCAAACCAGAATCCATGTCTTCCTGTGGAAAAATTCATGGTCTAGTTTCAGTTTATTCATTTTCGAACTTAATTTATTTGCAGGGCAATCCTAACATTTCCTCTCTTTCTTTAAAATTTACAATCCTATATATTTGCAATGCAATTTCAAGCAAACCCACTCTTTTTGGACTTTTTAATTTAATCATATTTTCGATGATCATAGAACAATTTTTATTTTGTTTTTTCCCTTTTTTTGTTTGTTAATCATTTGCTTTCTCCAACCATGACACAATTTTGTTCACCACACTATCTGGTTTTACTATCCAAGTGTCTCCATGATATTGGCATTGCAACATTCTAAGTTGACCAATCTTGAACAACTATTCATGCATGCAGAAATAGTTGATGGTGCTCGCTTGTTACACCGATAGGTGTTTATATGTTAGGAATCGGGGTGGATTACCATATATTATTTTCGAAAATTGAAGGGGGGTGGAACAAGTATTCTGTCTAGATTGATTTTATGCGAGTTGTTCAAAATTCCAATTAAAGAATTATAAAAAAATTAAATATAAAAATAGCTGGTAGGTGATGCATGGACAAATCATAACTCATGCATGGATATTACATAGTGATAGACAACCCATTTAAATAAAGAAGGTAACAGATAGTTGAGGCATAGAAAACCAGTGATTGCAACTAAGCATGGAGAACAGGCACTAGATAACTTTTTCATGGCACTTAACTTGTGATCTATCGATGTTCAACATCCACAAGTTAAGTGGCCATACTAGTGTATAGTACGAAAAAATTTGAATAATTGAGGCATACAACTACTTTTGTAAAGGACCGTTCCACCTATTTCACAGAGGCAAATCTAGGATAGTGCAATACCATTATCGAGCTTCTAATTAAAAGCCATGTAAAATACTCAATGTATCGTATTAAAATCATTAATTTAATAAAATGTTTAAATAAACAAATCAAATACATATCATGATTTATATGATATTTTTTTAATCATTTTATAAATTATGTCACCTATCTTGATTTATACCAGCATAGATCCATCTTAAACCCGTATCTATCAAGCACCAAGAGGGATCTAATTTCTTGTGGTGTATTTCTTTTTTTAAATTTAAAATCAAGAAATTTGATCTCTCTTGATTTATAGATCAGAGTTTAAGTTTTAAGTTTTTATTTTATAAACAAACATCTATTTTTTAATTACTTTTCATAATATTTTAGCCGACATAAAATTAATTTTTACATTAAATTACTTTTTAAGTTTTATTAGATGTAAGGCTACATGTAACGGTACATACATGTTAGAAAGGGAAAGGGATGTAAAAAAAATAGATTGACATTTTGAATGTCTAAAATGTTATCCGTTAATAATGAATCGCTTTAAAAAAATTACTATGTCTCTATACTAATCCATATTCACATCAATATTTATATTAAAAATTTGATATAACAAAAATATATCATACAAGAATATTGACCAACTTTAAACTCGATTTTAATACACATAATAAGACTTGAAGAGATAATCTAAAAGGAACTGTACAGCCTTGTAATTATGAAGCCATTTCCATGAACTATGATGTCGAGTCCATGACCTTTCTCGAAACGCCATGTGATTTCTTCATCGTGCATATCAAAGCCAACCGTGGGTTAAAAAGCCATATTTTCGTGGGGTTTAGAGCGTGTCAATGTATTGACTCGATTCTCTCTTATGGAGGGATCTGGAACAAATATGTGTGGTGTATCAGGATGTAGCCGATAATAGAGTAACTCAACCAGATTCTCTCTTACAGGCAGAGCCTGACTTTGCTTTGAACCAGATTATGCACATGCATTCGAAAATAAGGATACCTCAGCCTGTGGATGTATAACATAGAATGCCAGCCTGCTTTGCTTTCAAGTCGATAACTCACTGCTTACAAAACTCCCCGTTTGACTTACAGATGCAGGTCAAGCTATTAATAGCCAGCGAGCAAGCCTCAGTGGCCTGGTCCCCTATGCGTACGATCAGTCTTATTATAAAGAGATATCCCCGGACTGGGAAGGCAGGCAGGAGTGGGAAGGCATTGATGACCCATACCCGCTCACGCGCTCACCGAAGGGTAGGAGCAGGAAGGCCTGTGATATAGATGGAGATGCGCCTGTGGGATGAATAAAAATAATATGCTTCCCCGTCCACCACCTTTGTTTCTCTGGCTTTGCTAGCAATGACTTAAACCATATAAAAACTTACCTGCTGCCTGACCTCGTGGAAAACTTCGACGGATGAGATTTCAACGAACCGGCGTTCAAATCTACGGACGACCTTTGTTCAATCGTCGGAGATGCATGGAAACCGGCGTTCCGTAGAATCTACGGACGACCTTTTTTTCAATCGTCAGACATGCAATCGAACGGCTTAAATTAAAAGATAAAGTGAATTCGGGGAGTGTACTCCCACTTGGAAAAAGTCAAAACGAATATTCTTCGTACGGCACGCTGAAATCGGACAACTTTCAGTGTACGGCACAGTGCCACTAACCAGTCTCTTTCCGCCATCTGGCATGATGCCATTGGGCCAGTCGCAATGACACAAGGCACGATGCTATTGGGCCAGCCTCTGACCTCCACGTGGCACATTCTCGTTGGGCCAACCTCTCACCTCCACGTGGCACGTTCTGGTTGGGTCTGCTATCTCCGACACGTGGCACGTTCTGGTTGGGCTAGAATCTCGCCGCCACGTAGTAGAATCTTTTCGCCACGTGGCACATTCTGGTTGGGCCGAATCCCTCTGGCATGTGGCACATTCTGGTTGGGCCAGAATCTCTCCGACACGTGGCACATTTTGGTTGCTTTGGAATCGCTCCACCACGTGGCACATTCTGGTTGGGCTAGAATCTCCCCACCACGTGGCACATTCTGGTTGGGTCGGAATTGCTCCACCACGTGGCACATTCTGGTTCGGCCAGAATCTCTCCACCACCTGGCACATTATGGTTGGAGTAAGAGTGTCTCAGACAACCGCAAGTCTATTGGCGGCGATGATTTGTTATGGGCACTGGAAGCTACTGGGTTTACGGACTACATCGCTCCTCTAAGAAAGCATTTACAGAAATACAGGGAATCGGAGGAGCAGAAGAAAGAAGTTGCTCGTGCGCAGGAATATAATTTGATCAGCAAAATATCTTAATTGAATCTCAAAACGATCAAAGGCATTCAATTTTTTTGTGATTAATTGAAATGGGATTGGATTGCCTTATTTTTAGTAAAAGGAAGTATATGACATTTAAATTTTTGTAAGGTATTCATCCTCTCTACAAATATTTTCTGTGAGGTTAATCAATTTTTTGTAAGATCTTTTAAAGAGGCTCAGATCCAACCTCTGCACCAATGTTCAAGAACATATTCTTTAATTTTCAATTCCATAGCTGAGTTTATTCATGTCCCTTGTTACCTTTTCACACAATAATTTCAATTCTTGAGTATTTTTATCTCGCTGCATTTGTTTCGAGGACACCGCCCTGTTGCACCAGAATTCGTTTCAACATCATATCAGCACATTCTTATGTTTCCAGAGAATTTGGGTGCTTGTTAAATCTTACATGGATGGGATATACCTTAATGTATAATCTTGAATCTCACTTGTTTATGATATAACTTTAAAAAACACTGTAGAGTCATTCTGATGAATCTCACTTGCTACGACTTCAATATTTGTGACGTTATTCTATTTCTTGAAGATTTTTCAAAAATGCTCTAACCCAACTTCTGTACCAATGTACCTCTATACCAAGAGGCTTAGATCCAACATCTGCACCGATGTACCTTTTTCATGTCCCTCGTTACTTTTCACACAATAAAATAATTTCAATTCCTGGGTACTTTCATGTCTCTGCCTTTGTTACGTTTGCAGAGAATTTGGGTGCTTGTTAAATCTTAAAAAATTTCAGGTCTTCCCAAGCGATCATCCTGGTGAATGCGGTGTCGAAAATTGCATTCGACAACTAAGTGCTTTATGATATATCTCCGTGGTTTTGAAGAGATGAAATGATGAATCTAAGTGCTTTATGATATAACTTTAAAAATTTCTGTGAAGTTAAGGTCCAATTTATAATTAAAGAAAAGGACGAATCTTACTTGGATATAATTTTTCGTCTAAGAAGTTAAGAACAATTTATGATTAAATAAACAACTCTGTGAAGTTAAGAAGAATTTATAATTGACTAAACAACTCTGTGAAGTTATGATGAATTTATAATTAAATAAAATGATAAAAACAGGTTACGATGAATTTATAATTAAATAAATATTCAACTTCAGGTGGATATAATTTTTGTCTGTCCAATTCTCTTTGGACTTCCATCTACCCATACATAGGAAACTTCGATTGGTTTAAAAATTGGACTTCCATATTCGTTTGAAAATTTGTGCCTTGATGAACTATAGCCGTACATTCACAAATTTGTGCCTTGATGAACTATAGCCGTCACGCCGTGCATTCACAGGCGTGGAAGTCAATCAAGTCTAAACGAACCTAATTTGTATCCACATTGTCAAACCAAGTTGAGTTTTAATTTACATTGTACTTAACATCTTCATAATGTTATATAGAATTCTTGTGAGTTTTTATAGGATTCTTGTAGAGATTATGTAGGGCCACTTCAAGAGCTTTGACAACTCTTGTAACTTCTAATTCTATAGAGCCTGTGCATGAGTGCTCTCCCACAATGCTTTTAGAAGCAACCATAAATACATATATTCTTACTTATCTATCAATTAATCAACAAAATGCAATAAAATGTGAACTAAAATGTGAACCAATATAACTTATGCCAAAAACATTTATCTAGATGTTAAAAGTGACAGGTAAGGGTTAAGAACATAGGAAAAAATGGTGTAGATTATCTCAGAAAGGTTGTCAAAATATCTCATTTCCAAGGCCTATCATCTCCCCCAACCAAAATTATTGCATGTCCCCATGCAATCATTCTCTATTCTTCTAGGCTTGAGAAAGCTAGAGTCAATGACTCTAAATAAATGGTACTCCAATTATAAGAGTGGTTGCCATCTTCTCTATTGTATAATATCCCATATTCATAGTGATATTGTGTCAAAATTCATCCTCCCCTTCTCACTTTTGGAGTCATAACCCCAATCCTCCTTCTCAGGATTAAGTTGACTTTTAATTTGTTAATTTCCACCCAAACATTGTAGGCAATAATAGTTGAACTTTGTGCTTCTTTGAGATAGGTTATGAATGCTTGATAGTTTATTACCTCAACTCATTTTGCAAATATTTTAGCTAGTAGTGGGGTTCCTTTGACCCATAGGTCATCATCCCACTTTATGAACTTCAAAAAGGAAAGTGCATCACTCCATTTCAATTGATTTCTCATAAAATACATGAATGCATGCAACTGTGCATCTCCCACATAGGGGTTTAGATCTTAATGATCAAACCTAGCCATTACGAAATTGTGTAGATAGAATTCACACAAAATTTATTGCTATTCCCTATTGAGTCTTTGTAAAGGCTTGTATGAACCAATCAAGGACAATAATACAATCAAAATTCCTTGCTTCAACAAACATGATTTGGATCTAGTTGTTCCTTCATATAAATAAAGTATAATGGAAAGGGTCGCCTATAATTTTCCATTAGATGATCTAGGTGGCTCATATACAACTTATCATGTTTTATATAATGGACCTCATTATTCAACTTTTGTATGATCATCGCTACCGCTTGGCCTTGATATTTTCCTATCATTGTATGAATTCATCAAGATCATATCCTTTTTATTCAATATCCCTTTTCTACTCAATAAATGGGTAATTTGTTCTTCAAATTCTTCAGACATTGGATTCATTCTTTCCACATCATTTTCTAAATTTTGGATCATGATGATATTATTCAACTGACTCCTACTCATTTTAGATTCTCCCTCCTCACATAACTCTTCATTCTAATTTTCTTTAGTTTTTTATCTAATTCTTCTTTATATTTTTCTTCTTACATCTTTTCATCTACAAGTTCTTCTTCTAAATTTTCTCCTTCAGGAATCCTCACTTCAATGGCATGCTTAAAATTCCCTACAAGGGTATCTTCACCTTTTTACTATGTAAACAATTAATTTTTTGTTTCAATAGCACGTATTAAACAGTCAGGCCTCTTTAATACTCAATTTTTTGCAAATTTTCTTTTGTTACGACTGATTCTTCATATGATTCTTGATATTCCCTTTTTAATTTTATAAAATTTCTTCAATTTTTTATAGGTTCTTCTATTCTGGGCTAAGATAAGAGGTTGAAATTTACCAATTATAATTTCCTTTTCCTTCTTCTTTCTAGTCATCCTTTATTGCTCTATTTTTTCCAAATGAATTGCTTCTTCCACTCTCCATGAATATTTTTCTCTAGAGATTAAATCTCCTCCTATATCTTTGTTTTCAAATTCCTCATCTCTCCGAGATCCCTTATTTCCAAGTTCAATATTTTTTTTATATTTCTTTTTTGTCTTCCTTTGAGCCCCTATTCTAGTTATGGAAACTCAACCCTCTTATAAAATAACTTGAATTATATCTAGGTCTTTGATAACTGTAACCCTGGATTGAGTCCCACGTCAATTGGAGGACTCATAACTCAACCCTCTTATAAAATAACTTCAATTATATCTAGGTCTTTGATAACTGTAACCCTGGATTGAGTCCCACGTCAATTGGAGGACTCTACAACATGAGCATCCCTCCATAAAATCCTCCATTTAGGTAGTCATTATCTGAAGTTTCCACCTCTCCTGCGTCCCTTAAGGTTGACGGGGATTGTGAATTTCCTACAAAGGAATCCCATCTCAGGTTAATAATAAGCCCATGATGGGTCGAGTTGGCCTCTAGATTTTCCACTTCTCTGACCTTTTTTCCCATCATATCGAAGGACTAGAGGAGAAAGCATGGCATCTTGATATGACTACGATTCTTAGAAGTGTTAATCATTTAAAATTTTAACATAATAGAAATATAAATATACCTTGACAAGTTAAGAATTTTGGAACACAAAGAGTTACCTCTCACATTGGTGGAGGATAGAAGTCCTTTACATTCCTTTCTTAGTCCCTAGGATTGTTTCACCTCCTACAAGAAACTCTTCAACGACTATTTTTATTATTTCCCTTTATTCAAACAACCTTTCCTAGGTTTGGAGTAGACTTGTTGCTTCAAATATTATGCCTTTGTTCACTTTAATTGTAAGTCTTCTAACATTTGCAACTAATGGACGATATGATAGTGAAAAATCCATTGGAACTTCTCTATCACTCCTTTGCAATTTTTCAAAATAAATCATCCAACCGATATCTATGAAAATCCTCCAAAATTCATGGGTTTGGGTTATTAATCCTATATTATCAAGTTCACTTATGGATGTCGCACCTACCATTGTACCAATAAATTGATACTAAGGCCAATAGGGGAGGAATCACTTCCCAATGAAATTATTATTTCAAAACATTCTGTGGAGGCATAATTAAATCATTATTTTGGAGATCTCCACAAAGGTGTGAGCATATTTTCATCATTGCGATGGTGTCATGTTGATCTATACCGTTAATGAGCTATAGCATTTCAATGATCCCCATTGCAGATGGTTCAAGTTGTAACTACTAAATTTAGCAGTTTCACACAAGTATGCTGGACTTGTGCTAAATCAGTTATAACATATGCCCATATGGAATTTTGTGGTCATCCTCAAGGTTATGGAGGGTAGTGGTGCATGAAGTTGGCATAGAAATACTAGTAAGCATTATCACATATGCTAATCAATAATGAACAAGGAGATGCACATACTTGTGCTAACTGGAGAAGAGTTGTAGTGTGTAGGTGTTGGCTTGTGGTATGTTGGAGTTGACAAGGTGGACATACATGTAAAGGGTCTTGATCCCATATGGTGGTGTAGTAGACTGATTATTCGTAGATGGAGTAGTTATTAAGATCATTGTGGTGGACATAGGATGACTAAAAATATGTTTTAATGTACTCCATAATCACAGGGATGTCTAAACAAAATGTGACTATGGAGAGTTCCATAGCAGAGGAGAGATATAAAGCTACAAAGAGTTTTGGAGTAGTGGAGAGATATGGAGAGATTTTTGGAGCAGTGGAGAGATTCGCAACTATAGAGAGTTTTGTAGTAGTAGAGAGATCCGCAACTACAGATATTTATACAAAAATGGAGAGATATGCAATTGTAGAGAATCATGTAGATACAAATCCCTTAAAAAGAAGGTTATATTAACAAGATCAAAAAAATATTTTTGCAATGTGCTTTCTATATATTTTTTAAAGCGATCAACTATGCCTCCAAAGAGGTTTTCAAAATTAGATATTTTTTATATTTATTTTTTTTGAATCATAAGAAACCATGGAAATTCATTTTATTGCTGATATAATTTCGATAAAATCCAAATATTTATTGTACTGGTAACCTGCACACAAGAATCTGAATAAATACATCCTTGGACAAAGGTTTCCTATAGGGTCTCAATAAATAACAATTTGCCATCAAGGAAAGCTGATATTAATCAATGGTATGTAGTTTCATTGACCCATTATCGTATATTGTGTCGGTTTCATTTCAACCTAGCCAACATGTATGAAGCTTTCCATTGAAATACTTCAACTTGGATTCATATAAAAGATCCCAATTCCCTAACTGAAACTTTTTATCGATAATGAACTAGTTGTGCCATTTGGCTCTTTGTTGAAATTGGATAACAATAACATGTTGTAGAGGGGCTTGGTGAAGTTCATCGAATTCAATAATATGGTTCAATGATCTATATCGTGCTTCTAATAAGTTTAGTACTAGTTGTAATGTAGTCCTCAATGTCTTTGCTTCCATCTCAATGAGGAGGATAACCTATTTGCCATATACAAGTTCATTGGGAGTATAACCTATGGTATATCACCATGTAGTTCAATAAGCCCGTATAGCGTCTATGAGTCTATTTTCCCAATCTCTGAGATGAATTTGGACCATCATGGTTAGTATGGACACCACCAAAAGCCTATTTGATCCTTATACAAGGCCATTTTCCTATGGATGGTATGGAGTGGTTACCCTATGTTTAATCTGATATTGCTTTGTGATGTGTAGTTGGAAATGAACAATGGCCCCCCATATATAATGATATCATTTGGATGATTGAATTGGATGATAATCCCCCATAGAGGAAATATCCCATTGCCCGCTCTATGGCATTTAGGATCTTGGCCTCCACCCATTTAGTAACATAATCTATGCAAACTAGGATATAGGTTATCTTCTAGAGTAGAGGGTGAAGGGGCCCCACAAATTTTAGATTCCACTTCTTAAAAGTTTCTACCATGAGTTGAGTCTGAAGTGGCATTTCCCTATGGAGGTTATCACAACAATTCACATATTCTCAACCATCTCGAAATATAGTGGGCCAATAATACCCCAGATGTAGCAGTTTCTAAATAGTCATTTTATCAGCATAGTGACCATAGGGCCCATTGTGACATGATGTAGGATATCATGGATCTCATCTTCTAAACAATAGCATCAGATTATAATATTTTTTCTAGTGTAAAAGAGATAACCTTTGATCCAAGAATATTGCCTAGTTTAGTTGGCAATCCTATATCACTCTTTTGGTGAGAGATGTGATGGAAGTTTCCCTATAGATAAATAGTAAGCAATATTTGCAAACCACAAAGTGTTAGTAGATAAGGAATAAACTTGTTCATCAAGAAAAAAATCTTCGACAAGAACTACATCTCCATCATTATTAAGCTTGGGGAGGAAGTTGGAAGCAATGGTATACCTAGTCCTATCTGGGATGGTTATGTTAAATTTCTACAATAGCAACAACCATATAATTACCCTACCATTGGTAATAGGCTTTCTCATTAAGTAACAAATGGTAGATTGGTCAGTGTGCAAAATCATCACATAACCTATTATATAGAGACATAAATTATTTTTATCATAAACAACAAGAAGGAATTCCTTTTCTATTACCATGTAGTTCAATTCCATAGGGGCTAGATTCTTACTTCTGAGATATATGACAGGGTGGGGATCAATCTAGTCCTCTTAAAATAGGTGTTGTAGATAATTTCTCTCAAAATAATTCAAAAGCACATTGATGTTGATTAATTCAAATAAATTTTGCACTTTTTGAAAGTAATGAAAAGAAAGGAAATGCATTTTCTATAAACATTTTATAAAATAGTTGATAATAACTAGGAGTCCTAAAAATGTACATACCTAATTCTACGTTTTTGGAGATGGAAGGATATCTATTACCTGTTTTTTGTTGGCTCCATTGGGATCCTCGTAGGAGAGATATGGTGCCCCAAATCAATACCCTTGGTTAGTAACATAAAACATTTTTCATTGTTGAGGGATAAGTTTAAATTCTTGCATATGTTAAGCATATTTTCCAAGTTATCCAAGGCTTCCTCAAATATATCAACATATTTGGTGAAGTCATCTGGATAAACCTCTACATAATCACAAATCATGTTTGAAAATATACTGAGAATTTCCCACTTAAAAGTAGTTGTCATGTTACAAAGTATAAAGGGTAGTACTCGATATGAAAAATGTTCCCCTTTGATAGGTAAAAGTATTTCCATCTTGATCCTCAGCATAAATGATTTTAGGGGCGAATTTTATCCCATGGGATAATTTTAGGGGGTTTTGAAAATTGAGTGGGAATTTTTTTTATATTAAACCCCTTTTTTTCATTATTAAAATTTACACACAATTTATTTACCCAAAAAATGGTCAAAGGAGGTTAGCCCATTTGTATTTATTAAAAAGATTGGGGGAAATGGCTTTGGACTATAGAAATTCCCATAAAATTGTCCATTCGCCCCCAATTTCTTGCCATGGAGGTTAACAATAGAAATTTAGCCCAATATTTTTCTTGTAAATCCAAATACCATTGTCAATCACCCCTGGATTTTCCTTTTGGAATTTTTCTTTATAGAAATTCATCCATAAATCATGACATAGGGGCATAAAGGGATCGATATCATCCCTATATATCGACAAAATAGAGTTTCAATTTGGGAGAATCAGGTTTCAAAGGTTATTTCAGAGTTTTCAATCTCTTGCTAAGGTTATTGGGAGAATCAACAACTCTAGCTCATGGAACCGGATGAGGATATCGATGAGGAAGATGACTCTTTTGAAGCTATAGATAAGTGAATGAATTCTTATACTCAGAGAAGCATAGGAACAGTACTTAGACTCAAAGCATGCAAATTCTACAGGAAAAGGGATTTTCATAAGTTTCAGAACTCTGTTAAATTTCAATGCTCTACTCAAATCATTTTCATGGCTTGATGTTTAAAGAAATGCCACCTTTTTGCTTCCATATTTTGAAGCTCATTTCATCACATTTTATAGACATAAATTTGTAGAAGCTGGGAAAATGATTCCTATCTAGAGTACGTTTAGCATGGGCATTAAGTAATGTTGGAAGATAAACAAAATCTTTCTGACGATCTCAGAAAAGAAAGGGATAAATCTTGTTAATTTTCTTTTGTATGACTCTTTGCAATGCGCACTATGCAGATTGGTAGACATGACATGAGATCAATTTGGATCGATGCCTCTATTCATTGTCCTTTGCATATGTGATGGTCTTGGTAACTTTAGATGCAATAACTGTTTGTAGCACTCATGAAGTAAATTTGAATGAAATTTGAATGCAAGTAAACCTTATTTTCTTTTTAAGACATCTAAATACAAAAAAAAATGAATTCTTTATTGAGAGAAAAGTTTTGTTGAAAGAAATTTAAATCAACAAATAAAAATTGATTCAATTGTTGGACAGAATTTAATTCAATTGTTGGACAGAATTTAATACATAAATCTGAAATGCAGGAAGATGTAGACCTTATGGTGAAGTGACATTTGTGAGAAGGTCCCAGCCTTTATTGGAGAAGGATAATAAAATGGTTTGGCCTTTTGATCGAGGCCAGAGATGTAGCTAGGGGTTTTGGCGAACTTCGTTATCATCTCGGTTTGCGTAATGTTTTGATGTGTTTGACTGTGCAATTTAAGTTTAGATGCAAAGCTTTGTCTTAAAATGTCAATTTTCATGTTATTAATGGAAAATTGGAAATTAATGGAAAATACAAAATTGTTTAGTATTCGAGATCAAGTTTGGTATCAGAGCAGTAAGATCCAGTGTGGATTTGCATTCTCAAAGTTTAAATGGTGCCAACAAACCAATTAGGTGAAGGAATAAAGAACATTGATTTACGCTTCTAGATGAATCTGCAATTTCCTCAATGATCTTCTTGAGATTTAATAGACTCTGAACTGAAGAATCTTGCATAGGAAATGCTATGCAGAGAAGAGCCACTATTTGCGTGTCCCTTCAATTTCGACTTATGTGTATCACCTTATACACTACTTGGGGAGCTGCAAGGGATGTCCGTACCATAGATGTGGTTTCTAACTCCAATTTAGATCAGAGAGAAAAATCTATTCTCCACAAATCTTGAACAACACACTCTTGAGATATAGCAGCAGATCTGTAGAACGGTGGTTGTCGATTATGTGAATGGCATCGTTCAAGGACAATAGTTGAAATATATATCAGCGCCTTCAAATTTGGCATTCCCACTTCAAGTTGTGCACTTGTGATCATTGATACGTTGATTGGAGTGAAAATAAGGTATATGTTTTTTTAAATACTCCAAATCAGTCATGGAAAAACATTTTTATGCTTTAGGCACTCTTGAACTTTTCAAAAAGGGACATGCACATTTTTAAAAAAAGTAATCACTTTTTAACTAAAAGTGCACATTTTTTAAAGTATATTTTTTGGAGATCCCTTAACATGTTTTCACTTTAGTGGGGAGAGGGACAAAAAGAGTTGATAAGCTTATAGTTTTGGGGCATTTTATTTGTGCACATTATTTTATAGTGGGATTTGAAAAACATAGTTTTACCACTAGTGCACGCCTAGGGTATTTTCCAAAAGGAGTAGTAGGCTCTAAAAATCATGCCGAAAATTTGTAATAGAACCTTAAAGACTTGTTTAAGACATTGCAAGAGAGAAAACTAAGTTTTAATTGTTGGGTGTACTTTTGGTGGAGCTTGACACCTTTTAAAAAGGTATACTTTTTTGTTCCCTTTGAAGTTTTGAAAGTGCAGGTTGTCATTTGCAAAGTACAGCCATGGGAAAAGCATCAAAGAATACATGGCTACAAGAGCTTCAAGAGATCAACCAAGGCATTTAGGAAGAGAATGTTGAGCTTGGAAGACTTTCACAGGTTGCAGAAGAAGAGAAACAAGAACTTCAAGACAAGCTGCAAGTCAAGGATGACCTCTTGGCTAAGATCCAAAATGGTGAAAGAGCTGAGGACAAGGAAGAGTCTATCATATAGAGGAGACTGTCTTCTACCACAGATGCACAAACCAAAATTGAGGTATGCTTTGAAAGTGTTTCATCATGTTCATTTTCTCTAGAACATGATAATAATGTTTTTATTAAGCTTTGAGAAACACACATTAGGAGTTGGCATGAAGCTCCTTCCCAAGATGGGTTATAAAGGAGGAGGACTTGGAATTAATGGCCAAGAAATTACTCAACCACTGGAGGTGGTAGAAAGGCCTCAACTTATACGTTTGGGATATGGTAAATAGGAAGTTGGAGAGTGCTCCAAAACTGCTGAAGCAAGAGATACTTCAAAAGCAATTCCTACGTTGTTATATTCCAAGAAAGAGGTCAAATCAAATTCTCCTTGTCATAGTTGTGACAAAGACCACCAACCAAGGTATAATAAGTCTAATTATTGCAACGTTCCTTTTGATTATAAAATAATTGGCAATGAAAAGCGATTTTTATGGAATAGAAAACCATGTACGTTTTGTGGTTTGAATAACCATGTTGTTGCCAAGTGTTGGAAAAGAATGGCTTTATAGAGGAAGGTCATGTCAACCAGGAAAGGGACACAAAAAAAGACCATCCTCCTCGTCATAAGAGGGAGAGTGGAAATAATACCTATTGTATTCATTTCCATATGAGTGGTCATCAAGTTAAGAAGTGTTGGAAGCTTCATCCACATCTTCGTCCAAAGCAAAGAGAGAAAGATAATGCAAGCAAGAGTTTATTTCTCATGATGGTAAAGAATTGTGATCCTGATACAAATCAAATGTTTCAGGATGCACAACAGGTACAACATGAGGAGTTGTAGCATGATAGCATCTCAGATCCATCGATTTCTATGGATTTTGCAAAGACAAACGAGCTTTCATCATGTTTTGCACTTGCATGTTCAGCTTTATGTCTCGTTTTGTTGCTATTTAGTTGTTCTTGGATGGTAGCTTCGACATTGAATGCAGATTTATGTAAAGATGATAGAATGGTTAAGTTTGTCAACAATATGATGGGTATTTTTATCTTTGTTGTGATGAGCCAGGTGATCCTAAACCGAGTAGGTTGGATGATGAATACAGGACCAATGGGGATAGATTGTCCTCATTCTTTTTCTGATTAAGAACATGATTTTGGGGTCCAAAAAACTTTCAGTGGGGAGGCTTGATCCAAGAGGATATCCATAGTCAAAGAATGTAGAAGGTCTTCATCATTTCTGAAAATGTCTAAACTACAAAGAGCTCACAAGGAGCTTTCTAACGCAACTTGAACGGGGTCAAATGGACTTCGTATGTGAGAAATATGGCTTGTTGAATTAAAGGGACATAAAGGCTAAAATAAACTTAAATGATTAATACTTTAAATGAGTGTTAGAAGTTGATATATTATTCATTCAAATTGGAGAAATGATTAATACTTGAAGTGAGTGAAATTGCTCATGTATTATGCATTTAATTTTAAAAAGGGAAATTAGTTTTGTCTGAGAATCCACCTCACCACTAGTTGAGAGTTTCATGGTTTGTTTTAAATTCTCTTCTATTCTATCCCTTGATATATTCATGGGTTGTTGAGATGTTTATGGATGGAGTTGAGATATTCATGGAGTTCTATCCTAATCTTATCCCTTGAATTATTCCCAAGATCCTAATTTAATGGATCATGAGAGAGATATTCTCCTAGATATGTGTGATGAGATCTTATCCATGTAAAGCTATAAAATCCCCTCACTGGGAGAGGGATGGAATGGGTTTTTGAGAGCTTTTGGAGAGTTTGATGAGAAGCTTTACATTATGAGGAGTTTAGTCCTTCTAGTGTCTGGAGTAAAGTCACTTATGTGAGTGCCTTCTTGAACCGTTTCTTAAGGAGAAGTTAACTTTCTATGGAGCATGTAGCACATTTGTGAGAAGGTCCTAGCCTTTATTGGAGAAGGATAATAAAACGGTTCGACATTTTGATTGAGCCCGGAGATGTAGCCAGGGGGTTTTGATAACTCCATTATCATATTGGTTTGCATAATGTTTTTATCTGTTTGATTGTGCAATTTAAGTTCAGATGCAAATCTTTGTCTTAAAATGTCAATTTTCATGTTATTAATGGAAAATTGAGAATTAATGGAAAATCTAAAATTGTTTAGCGATTACATAATTTTTTCTAACGCCTAATTTCATATCATAGGGGGGAGTATGAGAGACATAAGAGGGGGGGTTATGGGTAGAAGGTTAGAGGTAGGGGACGTTAGGAGGTTGGAGTTAATTGGATCATGGGAGAGAGTGTGAGAGAGGGGGCTCGTAAGGGTTAGGGAGAGAAGGGTAGAGAGAGAGGAGGAGGGGGCTTAGTTGGAGGGGGAAGCGTAGGGATGTGTACCTGTGTGTGATATATATATAGGGAGAGAGAGAGAGAGAAAATAGGGTGGTTGGGGGAGAGAGAGAGGGGTACGGGTTCGGTGATTTAAGTCGATTGTTTTATTTAATTTAAAAAAAAAATCGGTTGATGCAACCAATATCTGCAAATTAATGTTAACAAATGAATAATGTTTTGTAATTGATATTGAAACAATACACAGTGATGAGGGTTAACCAAATTTTAATATGATATTCAAACATCCAAAAGGGAAAGATAGGTCTCAAATTATGACGCCACTTATGTTCCCATTAATATAATGGTGATTCTTTTAGTGTTAAGCAAGTCACCAAGTGTTAATGTAGTTAGACATGCATGAACCAATGAAATTACATGTATTGACAAGCTAACAAGCATTTCAAATTGTTACCTTAGTGTGAAATATATTTCCACAAAGGGGGCTTCACTGGTGTGAGATCCTTGCCCCTCTGTAGAGGCATCTAGCATTTGCAAGTTTAAAAATTCTAAGTGATAGCAATCTATGTACATGCGTATAGTAAGAAAAAATAAGTTTTGAACAAGATTACGTTTAACCATAAACTTACCTCACTCAAGAACCTATAAGTGTTAACATCTCGGATATAAATAGAATGAATGTTTTGCCTAGGATATTGAGTATCTAGCAACTACAAGTTTAAAAATTGTAAATATAAGACTGTCTAGAATTAATGATCTAACATGTGTAAACGAAATAACATGTATTAACAAACTGAAATGTTGAAATAGTTACTTGTATGTGATTTGTTTCACCCAAAGATATGATGACACAAGAAAACCAAAACCACCTATAGATTGCAAAACATTAGTCTCTCCATTGCTAGGACTAAATCTTTGCCCCTTTGTAGTGGCATCTAGTTTCTACAAGTTTAAAATTTTTAAATACTAACATTCTATATATGTGTGCAGTACGAAAAAAAATAGTTTGGACAAGAAACTATTATTGACCATTTGATTGCACACAACCTTAGCAGGCACGGCCACATGTTGTACACTCATGAGCGTTAGTGGTCTCATGATATGTTGAATGACCCCCACTACTATATGTTCTTGCACCACATGCAGTTGATGGTTATACACCAATAGAGAGAGATGGCTCTGCTTGACCTAATATGATCAATGATGATACTATGGTGGACAACCACCTGTGCCAGACACAAGAATTGCTCCTATGTCTATTGTATCATATCATGTGCATGAGGGACATCTGGCCTAGGAAGTTTCCTAAAAGGTGGAGGTATTTGATGATTACTATCTCAATTATTGACATTGAGATGGTTTTGAGGCATCCTATGACCAATTCCTTGGAACCCCAAGATATCAAAATAATTGACATGTTTTCCCATCATCTACTTAGTGTACATCTTTCTAATGAAATATAAAGGAATTTCCATGTTGTTGTGTGGTGGCACATCAAAGACCATATACCATTGGTCCATTAAATTCTCTTGGAATGTTGGATATGTGCACAACTCAATAGAGATGTGGGGTTTGTTTGTGTTTGGAATTTTCCTTATTCAGGACTCTCCAAACAATCCAAATATATGTCCATTTGTGATCTTTAGTTTTTTTGGGTCATTGTAACTCAATCCATCGGCATACTGCTACCTTTTCCTTTCTCTATATGATGAAATGTTGTATGGTGCACCACTTGACTGGGTAATGGTGTTTATAATCTCATCTAGGGTGTATGCAATTGAGTGGAGGAGATGGTATCCACCACTCCATGTGCCCCCAATCTATTTGAGCTTCAAAGTTCTCTCAATATCTTTACTTTGGGATCCATACTAGCCATTTCAATCATAAATACCCAAAAAACATTAGAAACATATACATCTAGTATAATGGAATCTAGTCGAGATGGATTTCAAGACAGCCTTCTTGAATGGTGTAGTTGAAGAAGAAGTGTATGTGGGGAAGCCACTTGGTTCTGAGACACATGACAGGGAGTCATATATGTGCAGAACTTTGTATGGTAGGATAGACAGCTTTCTATCTAGTTTGGGCTTTACCAAGAGTAAAGCGTATTCCAACCTTTACTACAAGGTTGAGGAAGGCAATCCAGTGATACTACTATTGTATGTGGATGACCTGTTTGTAACAGGTGAGGATAGATTGATTGCTGACATGCAACGGAAGTTTGTTGCCAAGTTCGAGATGAAGAACTTGGGGATGATGCACTATTTGTTTTTGGCATGGAGGTGTGGCAGAGTGCAGATGGAATCTTCCTTGGACAAGGGAAGTATGCAGTAGAGATCCTGAAGAGGTTCGGGATGATGGACTGCAAGGCTATGGCCACATCTATGGCATCGAACCTAAAGCTTCTGTGTGATGCTTCATCTGATCCAGTCGATGTCACGATGTATTGTCAGATGATTGGGTCCTCTATGTACCTAACGAACACGAGACTAGATATTTGCTTTGCGATGAACACATTGAGCTAGTTCCTGACGGATCCGAGAGATGTTCACCTGGTTGCTGTAAAGCATATTCTGAGGTACCTGAAGGGTACAGTTGATTATGGGCTCAAGTATGATGTGAATCAAAAGTTTAAACCTACAGGGCTATGTTGACTCAGATTAGGCAATCAGTGCTACAAATAGGAAGAGCACTTCTGGGTGCTGCTTCAGTATGGGATCAGGTGTGATCTCTTGGTTTAGCAGGAAGCAGTCCTACGTAAGCAGAGCATGTTGCGACGGATGAGAAGGTTGCAAATGTATTGACCAAGCCATTGGCCAGAGTGGAGTTTGAGTACTTCAGAGAGAGGCTTGGTGCACTTCAGATCGAGGTTCCTTCCAAAGGGAAGTGATGAGTCCGGAAGATGCAGATGCACATGAGATTTTCTGACATGGTTGATGTGTTCTCCCTTGGTCGTGATGTAATTGCTGAGCCATTTTTCACATGGTGGTAGATGTGTTCTCCTATAGTGAAAAAATAAGGGTTGTAGCCTTCCCCGAATGGTGGTAGATGTGTTCTCCCATGTCGGTGGTGTATGTGTTGGATGATGTGCATCTGGGCTGTGCTTCGTGGACGATGAGATGATCTGAAGAGGACGATGCTATGATGATCAGGAGGATCATGGATGATGAGCATTAGGACGATGCTCCAGTTACTACTCTGTATATGTATATGCATCTGTTGGACACACCGAGCACACTGAGAGGGGGGGGTGAACAATGTGTGTAGATTTTATTACTTTTTCAACTTTAACAATCATCAGCAGCTTATTCAATACATCATTCATTAATGCATTATCACATTATCATTATATCATCAGCATTATTAACAATTACAGCTCATCATATCATCATCACATAGGAAGCATAGAAAAACACAGTACGCAAGATTTTTACGTGGAAACCCAAGTCCTGGGGGAAAAACCACGGAAGCCTTTATAATAATAATTTACCAGCAACAACTGGAAGGAGGTAACAACCCCCTTTGTTACAAAGACTTCAATTCTCCAGCTACAACTGGAAGGAGGCTACAACCCCCTGGTTTACAGGCTACAACCTGAAGGAAGCCTTAGCTCCCTATATTTTCTTGCCCCGTCCTGCCACCCTGATACGAAGATAGATATGAATCAAAACCGCACTGATCCTGCGGACCTATTAACCAACACTTGCACCACACTGCTCAATCTAAACCACACTGCTCAACCTGTACCACACTGCACAACCTGTATCACACTGCAAAATCTAAACCACACTGCACAACCTGTACCACACTGCACAACTTGTATCACACTGCAAAACCACTTTCACTGCTCATCAACTGACCATTCCTCATCAACTGTCCACTAACCACTGCACCATGACTGTGCAACACTGCTAGCTGTACCAATCAATCTATGTGCATAAATCAATCTGTTGTTCACATTATTTGAATCAATCAATCTGAATTCAACCAACTGTGTACCAGACCACCTGGGTCAAACCAACTGCTCATACAACTCAGCCAATCTGAGTTAAACCAACTGCACATAAGGCAACCTGTGCCAAACCTGTACCAAGCTGCTTATGTACCTCTGTTCATCAACATGTCACTGCTGTCATAAGGACGTCTTGCTCATTACCTCAGCTGTCATCAACTTATCAACCCGTCAATGCTGTCACTATCAAATCTGTCACAGTTGTCACAATTAAGTCTACAAGGAAGTCTGCTCATGTAACCTACTCAACCGAATCAATGTACTCGCTGCTCATTACCACTGTTCATCATAGTACTATTGTCGTCATTGCATCATTTATAATTGTATATCATCACACATTGTGTTTTCATCATACATCACAGAGTATGAACTGAGCACATCACTGTGTAAACATCACTGAGCATATCACTGATCATTTCATCAATATCATTATTGTGTACTGGGAATACACTAATGATATCATCATATCACTGAGTAATCTGGGCCTACTGAGCATATCATTGAGCATACTAAGCATATCACTGATCATATTATCATATCACTGAGTAATCTGAGCATACTAAGCATATCACTGATCATATTATCAGATCACTGAGTATATATCACTACATAGACTAAGCATACATACTTCACTGTATATACTGTGTATGTAGGAATCTAAACATCACTGTTATCATTGTGTATTTAGTCACTGTGTATTTAAGAGTCTAGACTCTAAACATCACTGTCTTCACACTGTGTATTGGGCATCTAAACATATCATCACTGGCATATAAGCATTACTGTGTATGGCACAATCAGCAACATATCACTTTGTAATACTTACTTGTCATGAGACTGTCCACCGAGATTTAGTCACTAGATCTCTGTAGCTTGACAGATTACTTTATAACTTCAAAGACTCATGCGGCTGTAGCAGTCATACAAACTTCAGAGCTGGAAGATCTTGCCTCAGTCAAAAGGTAAAAGCTAGGGCTCCGAAATTTTAAGGAAGAGGACCACTAAAAGCTCAACAGCTATCCAACCAAATTTTTCTTAGACCAAGAGTCAAAGCACTTAAGTTTTCAGAGAACTCAGAGTTCTTTCCAAGGCTGTCCACCGAAATTACAAACCTTAACAATATACCATTCAACCTCACGAAATTCCTCATATGACCAGCAAGTTAGGTCTGAAAGGACAGTCACAAAAAATAATTTTAATGTGCCTCGAATTCTGCCTCATAACACTTTCTTACTGCTGCCCCAGTCATCAACCTGTCAAACTTGCTGCTCAAGAATCTGCTCATACTCATCATGCCAAGTCATCGAGGGTGTTCCCAGTTATCAAAGGAATCAACCCAATCAAACGTCTGCTCAAGTCATAAAAATATGCTCATGTCAAGTTCTCAAGGGTCTGCTAAATACTTCAAGATCATCAAAGGTCTTTTCAATATGATATGCTAGTCAAACCATGTTACTGCTTGCTTATTTCAGACCTATTACAGTCCAAAAACTCAGCCTATCTTTGACCTCATTTTAGGCCTCATCTTCCAGCATGTTTTTCCAAAGAAAACAGTCCCAAAAATAATAATTTGACCTTGGAAATTTTAGCCTTTCCACAGGGCCGAATTTCCTCAGTAGCTGCCTCAGTAAACCTGCTATACACAAAAAAATTCAGAGCTTCAATCCACTCCACAAATCCATACTCACTGTCTGCTTCTCCTTTACTCTGCTGCTGCACATTCTTTGTGATTCGGGACTGTTAACACCTAAAAAGTGCTCACTAGCTCATTCCCTTACTCACATGACCCATTTGTCCACTTTTCCACCATCTGAGCCTCTGAAACCAACAAAAGGTCACCAAAAGACCTTAGTACACCCCTTTTTCCATTAAAAAAGATTATTTTTCCAAGAAAATCATAAAAAACCCTCAAAAAGGGTCCAAATTCCCAAAAATATTAAAAAGGGAATTAAAATATTATTTTTATTCAAAAAAGGAAAAAGGAGGGAAAATTACCTAAACTATGTTGGTCAATACCATTGGTTTCCACAAAACCACAAATGGTATTCCTCACCACCAAAACCTATAAAAAGGTGGTAGAGGCTCCTCATTTCACATCCTTCCATTATCTCATCCTTATGCTGCTGAAATCTCCCCTGAGCACTTTTAGCCATTGAAGCAACCTTGGAGAAAGAGACCTATTGGAGTTTGGAGCTACTCATCTTGGGAGTTGCTCAACATCAACCTTCACCATTGAAGGTAATATCGCAAGCACTTGCTTGCCCCCCACTTTTCAATACAAAAAATTATTTATTATGTTTCTTGTTCTTGATTTTTGAAATATTTAAATTATTTGCTTAGATTCTTGCTTAGATCCATGAAAAGTATTGTTTATTTAGTTTATTGTTTTTATTTCTATTGAAACTGCTACTACTAGTTAGTAGGTGCCCATAGCACTAAGCTTGGTTGCAAAACCGAGCCAACAGTTTTTGGCGACTCCGCTTTGGTTTGAACTTTAGATCTCTAGCTTTGCCATTAAATCTTAGTTTTTATGAGTTTTTAACCATTAGATCCATAGATCTGCCATCTTAGACAGCAGATCCATTGCTGTTCTGAGATTTGGCCCCAAAAAACAGCCCTAAATTTTAAATTTTCGAGTTCGTTTCTCGTTTTCCGTGCACGGCTTCCGCCTCGCGGCTTTTTTCCAGACAGTCGCGCGGTCCATCGCGACTTTTCTGCATTTTTCCGCGCGGTCCATCGCGCCCTTTTTCCAGACAGTCGCGCGGTCCATCGCGACTTTTCTGTGTTTTTCCGCGCTGCACACCGCGGCTTCGCGGCCTTTTTCCGCGCTGTCCATCGCGACTGTGCGCCCAAAACCTGCGCGGTCCATCGCGACTGTGCGCCCAAAACCTGCGCGGTCCATCGCGACTGTGCGCCCAAAACCTGCGCGGTCCATCGCGACTGTGCGTCCAAAACCCGCGCGGTCCATCGCGACTGTTCGGCCAAAACCCGCGCGGCCCATCGCGGCTGTTCGTCCAAAACCCGCGCGGCTGAATTTTTTCATTCGGCCATCCCGATTTTGAAAAATATTTTTTACTGTACTTTCTGCCCATAGCACATTTTTTACAGTATCAAATTCTGCATATTTTCCAGATTTAGAAAATTTTTTTTTTTTTTTTTTTTTTTTTTTTTTTACTATTTAAAAGTGCATACATAGAAATCTTTTTAAAAATTTTCAAGAAAGTGAAAGAAAGATTCATTTTGCATTCTTTATCTAGATTCAAATTTTTTCTTGTTTACTTCTTTAGAATCTTGCCCTTAGCAAATTTTATTGAAACGAAGAAATCCATTTATTTCTTTTAGAAGTTTATTATTTGCTTTCATAAATCCAAAAAATCCATTATTTTTTGAGTTATTTTTGAAAAAGCAAATTTCTTTTAGTGAAAAAAGTCTTAAATATTTGCTTATTATTTTTCGAAAAGTCCTTTATTTTTTGAAAAATTTCCCTTAAAGCATTTAATTTTTTCAAGTTCAGTTTACAACACCTCACGTGCACTCACACGATCACTTAAATTGAACTAAGACTTAAAACTTACCCTAATTTGAACACTCTCTTAACCCCACTTGGGGAACACGAAAAGAATTCTTGTAGCTAGGTAGTATTGGGGGGATAGGTGTTCCAATAACACCCCTCAGTTCATACATCTGAGACATAGAAGTTGTCCAATTAGGGAGCTAAAATCTCTTAGTACTTTTTGGCGCGGTCACAACCGGTTTGTGGGAAGGCCTCTCCCCTAGGAGGGTTGAAGTCGCGAGGATGGTTCCGGAAGCCTGAGTGGGATACCGAAACCCATTCAGTAACCGAAGGGCTACCATTCGCAGTTCTCGGGATATCCCTGTATTGGGATATTGCGATCAAAGGACCAAACGGCAGATTTACCTTTTCTCGACGCGTCATGAACGGAGTATCCTAGTAGCCTGTCTTTTTAGGATTGATTACCCGGTGTCCCTCCCGGTAGGGGGATATCTAGCCGTTGTCTCTACATTCATATTGTCTGACTTGGATTTCATCACCTTGCAGGGGATATCGTCTGTTTGAGTCACAATACTTTTAGATTAGGTGTTTGCATGATCTTTACCACCTTTTGAGTCTAGTTACACCTATTTTTTCTAGGAGCCGCTTGCATGTTGGTATCCTGACCGGTTGTTGCATTCCTCCACTTATTGTAGCACAGCTGCTAGAATAAGTGCATTTTTTGAGGATTGATTTTTTGGCCTGTGAGCCTTCTTTTTTCACTCCCCTTTTTGCACCCTTGGTTGCATTAGGGTTTTGAGTCTTTTACATATATATCACCACCTGATACTTAAAACAATTTTTACATAAAAACCATATTCTCACCATTGAGAATTCTAGACGTTCTCGTCGTCTACAGGGCGAACTCCCAGAGTTTAGTCCACTTGGCTCTCCACGTCACGGACGCAGAGCATTATCCCTTGATTCGACACATCGTCGATCATCTAGACGGTCATCCGATTCTGACATACCCCACTTCACCTTTGATTTGGAGGTAGAATCCGAAAACCCCACAGAGTTACCACCTACCACAATTATGTCTGGAACACCAGAAGATCCACAATTTACATTAACCATAGGTCAGACATCCGCAGACCTTTCTGCGGGGATACCATCCATGACAACACCCACCCCCTTGGGTATGCCCAATATGGGTAACACTCCACATTTAGGAATGCCTAGCACAGGACCACAACCTGTCATGGGCATGCCCAACATGGGGGTCATACCCCCTTCGGTTTCCACAAACCCTATCCCAGGAATCCCTAGTACGATTCCTAACCCAAGTGTCACTCCTGTTGCACTTGGGAATGCTATCCCAGGAATCCCTAGTGCGATTCCTAACCCAAGTGTAACCCACGTTGCACTCGGTAGTAATATACCAGGAATCCCTAGTGCGATTCCTAACCCAAGTGTAACCCAAGTTGCACTTGGGAGTACTAACCCATATCAGGCCACACCTGTTGGAGGGCACATACCCGCCATACCTAGCATACCTATAGGAGCTACTGGACCCCTACACCATACCACAATGGCTAGACCAATCCCGGTTCCAATCACCACATCCGCTAGTCTACCATACATGGCAAGTCTCAACTTGCCAGATTTAGCTAGGCTTACGAATGACCCCATTAGGCATGATCCTGCTTGGCCCCATATGCCCACTAAGCTTCCCTCTGACATCCCTAAATTTGAGGGAAAGGCCGGAGAAGACCCCCAGAACCACATCATGTCCTTCCATTTATGGTGTTCCTCCAACTCCATAGTGGACGACTCAGTCCGCCTCCGTTTATTACAGCGCACCTTCACTGGCTCTGCAGCCAAATGGTATATCGAGCAACCCCATGGGACGCATTCCACATTTACCTCCCTTGCCTCGACCTTCCTGCAGTTCTTTCAGCTACCAGTCCGCTATGATGCGGGCGTCGAAATCCTACTGTCTTGCAGACAGAACACGGCCACGCACATCACTGACCATATCCATGATTGGCGTCGGCGCCGAAGCCTATGCAAGATCAAATTAGACGACCGGATCTTTTTAGACTGGTTCCTTAAATCCCTCCTTCCCCTCATTGCGAAGGATGTAGCTTCTGAAAGACCCCAGTCTGAAGAGGAGGCCATCCTTAAGGCCCAACAGTTTGACCTTATCTATGCCCAGTCAGGATACCTATACACCATCATACCTGACGCCCCACGAGGTGACTCTGCACGCGGTGACACACCGGGGGCATCACATGCCGCTGATGGCATTATTGGCCAAATTACACCGCAAGCAAAACCTTTCAGTATAGTGAGCACCATGCCCGCCCCAGACCTTTCTAGGGCTACATCCAGTTCCGGAGCGACAACTTCTTATGCTCCAATAAACCAGACCCATCATGTTCATGGACCCTCTTGTCCACAACATTGTTATGGCCAAGCGCCATCAGCATATGTACCTCCTACATACTATGCTCAACCTACGGTACAAAACCCCATGCAGTTTCCACAACAGCCCATGCATTACCCACAACCGGTTGCACCGGCTAACCTCACACCTCCACCAGCGCAGGGGTACCAACAACCCCAACAGGCAACTGGACCACCTCTAGCTCCACCTGCATACTATCCACCGCAACCTGCTCCCGCACCTGCGGCTCCTCATAATCCCCCCAATGCTCAAGGGCATGTGTACGCACAACAACAGCAGCCCCAATATCAAAATAACCAACGCAACCAGGGTGGACAACCCAACCGCAGAAGAGGACGCAACCGTGGAAACAATCAAAACCGCAACCAAGCTCCACAGCCTACCCAGCCCCCGCAAAACAATAACGCGGCGCCCGCTCATCAGAATCCTGATCGGCCACCTAAGCAACCTAAAAATGCTAATTTACGGACAAACCATCCTTGTTCCATTTGCGGTGTCTATGGCCACTATACCCACGCTTGCCCACATCTCGAGCGAGCTCGACAACTATGGACAAATGACGCCCATCGTCAAGGGCAGGCGGCTCCTCAGCCACCACCCAACCCCCCACCACCTCCACAACAACCTCTGGTTCTCCAAAACCCCTTTCCAACACAAGGAGTGGTAAACACCCAGCCGTTAGCCCCCCCAACAGGGCAACGTGCAACCACAACAAATAACTTACACAGCTCCTGATCAACCCATGTTTGATTCAGGTACCCACCACCTATTGATGATGTCCACCGCTGACGTCAATGTCCAAACCCGCCGAAATCAATACGGACCGACTTCTGAAGCCCCCCCCGCCGAAAAGGATACAACTGCTAATCCCACTGATCAGACATTGCGTCTACCTCAGGTTCCACTTGATGGCGCTTCTAAAGCACCTCGCTTCCCCCTTCGCCGAATCAACAACAACCCCAATGCACGAGCTGCATCCAATTACAACATCGTAGATGACTTAGCTCAATCTCCCGCAGCCATGTCTGCGTTAGAAGTCTTAAAAACCTGTCCTTCTCAGCGCAAGAATTTACTTTCCGCCATTGGGGCTATTGACCCAAATGATTCGAACTTGATGACCTTTGACTTAGACCAGTCTGAACCCCGCCTGCCTTCCTCTTTAGCATTCCAAGTTTCCGTTTCTGTTCGGAATCTTGTCATCCATCGGTGCATTATCGATGAAGGGGCCTCCACATGCGTCATGTCCACATTTGTTTGGCAGAAGTTGGGATCCCCTACTCTCCAGCAGTCCACCACTGCATTACGAGCTTATGACGGCCGTTCGGCTCAACCCCTAGGTCTTTTAGCCAATGTCCCTGTCCAGCTGGCGGGTAAAACCGTGCTCATTGACATTGAGGTCATCAATGCCCCACTAGACTATAACCTTTTACTTGGTCGCAACTACATGTACGCCATGAAAGCGGTTGCCTCCTCCGTTTTTCGTACCATGATGTTCCCCCATGAGGGACGCGTGGTCAAGGTCGACCAGCTCACCTATTACGATCCCAAGGCCCCTACCACACCTAAAAATGGTCTCACCATGGTTGAACAACCTGTTTGTGGTGCAACTACCTCATTCATTTCCTCAGTAGGACCCAGACTTTACTCCGAGGCGTCGATAACCTCTACATTCCAGGCCATTCCACCACCGTCACCGGAGACCCAGGTCGCTAACCTCTGCACTCTTTCACAAACACCCGGTAATCAACCCTCCTTGTTACCCAAACCACCATTGGTCCCTAGTCACATCGGTGTTACACCTATCCACACAATCCCCTTTCTATTTCCTCCTTCGGGTGTAGTAAGCGCCCCGGTTATGGCTACCCTTAGTCTCCCCGGGTTAACATTGGGATTACCCGTGTGGTATATTACGCCTCCCGTTCCTCCACCGAAACCAAATGTCATCCTACAACCGGTGCAACCCATTGTTACTTCTACCCAACCACCTCCCGGTATCACGACTCCTTCGTCGTCGACGAATCCCCCTCCATTCGTCAGGCCCACTGGGGGCAGAGGCCCACAACCATACACTGCGGTTCCCCCACCCAAGGCAGTTAAACCTCCCCCCATATTTCGTGCTCCTCCAAAATGCTCGCTGTGTGATGAGTTAGGCCATCCAACCCATCAGTGCCCACAGTTACCTGCATTGCAGGAACACATGCAAATGTTGGACGACGACCCCAACATCCCGGTGGTCAAACTAGATCCAAACCCTATGCCTCGTGATAAATCACTGCGTACCAACCACCCATGTGCGATATGCGGTATTTATGGCCACTACTCGCATAACTGTCCTGACATCCCAGACTACAGAGCAGCTCTCTACGAGATGAACAATTTGGACCTAGAGACGGCACCCTCTACTATCGAGGAGATCTACCCTCCCGCATCATCCTCATCCGGAGAGATTAACACCATCTACATGATCTCTTCGACTACCACTACCTCATCACTCGATTTGACCACTCAAAGGTCCCGCAATGATGAAGAGGTTCTCGAGACTCCTACTACCTTTGATTATCCCGGGGAAGACATGCACCATCGTCCATACTTCCTCCTGGAAGAGACTTCATCCACCACCGCTACCCAATCCGCGGTTGAGTCCAAGGATTTCCTTCCTACTAAAATCGACTGGTTAACGGATCCCATGGCCGATATTTCTCCCGTCATCCACATTGACATCTCTGACCCACTTGGTGCCCTTCATACCATCACATTAGGAACCTCCCACAGTGAGCATGAGATCGGAGAATACCAACAACTGTTCCAAGAATTCACTGATGTATTTACTTGGTCAGATACCGAAATGCCTGGCCTTGACCCCGCCATTTATATGATCTCCACTGGATACCCCTCTGTCCGGTCGGCCCCTTCCATTGATCCCTTTGACACACAGGTTGAACCCTTTCAAATCAACCAGGAAACCACATGTCCACAACATGGGGGCATGCCCAAAACCTTGCCTACTCATCATCACCGTGATCCTCGTCGGAGATACTGGGGGCATCCACCCCACAAAGGGAATCCCCCATTATCATATCATCACTTCAGTATGCCACCACGACCCACAGCCTCATGGTATAACACCCCGCCAGCAGTTGCTCAATGCCCTATTGATCTCTCTATGAGACAACATCTGCACCACATTGACACCTCTGAGTTAGGGGGCATAATAGATTACCTCGACCCCGGGATAGGGGGCATGATCAATCATTTTGAACCTTCCCCATCATCTCTATCTCAACACCTCAATGAGCCCATCGTTCAAACCAACACATATGTGATCCACAATCACAAACCCCATGCACATAGCATGGGGGCAGGTCATTAACCCTGCTCACTTTTTCATATTCGTGATCTCAACCATTTTTGAGGTCATGTGTCACTTGTATATTTCAGTTGACTTGATACACCTAGTATTTTGCCCCCACGGGTCATCATTTCTCCCCACCACTGCATCCTTCGCTTGGTGGGATCACCTTTATTTGTAGCCATTTTTTAACCTAGTTCTTTCCTTTAACCATTCCGGAGTCCTTATGACCTCCGTTTTTCGCACCATTTGCACTGTCGGATTCATATTTCCGTGCCCGTGATGATGCTTGAGATCATTTCTCGCTCTCACCAGGACCAATATCAACATTGTGTCCCGACACCTTGTCGCCCCAGTTTGCGTGCCACATCGGCCAGTCTCCGTTTTCGACAATCCTTAGGTCACCCGATCCAGCCGCCGGATTCAGTTTTCCGCGCTCGTGATGATGCTTGAGATCATTTCTCGCTCTCACCTTTAGATTTTTCGGGCGTTTGTTCCACGCCCCCTCGTCACCTCAGTTTGCGTGCCACATCGGCCAGTCTCCGTTTTCGACGTACCTTATATCGCCGGATTCAGTTTTCCGCGCTCGTGATGATACTAGAGATCATTTCTCGCTCTCACCTTTATATTTTTCGGGCATCTTTTCCACGCCCCCCTCGTCACCTTGGTTAGCGTGCCACATCGGCCGTTCTCCTTTTTCGACAATCCTTATGTCACCGGATCCAGTTTTCCGCACTGATGACGATGCTTGAGACCTTTTCTCGCCCTCATCAATCCATTTTTTGTTCGGTATAATTTTATCCCTTTTTCGGGCCGAGCAACCCCTTTTTACGAAAAAGGCACTTAGGGAGTTTCTGTTAAGCTCTTTTCTGACTCCTAAAACAATGAAAAGATCGCCGAGCAATCTTGCTTCCTTTCATGCTCGATAAACGTATCTGAAAGGGCGTCTACCTGGTATAAGTTTACCCCTTTTCCGGACCTCGTAGACTAATTACGAAAAAGGTATACTCTAGTCACATCGGCTAGAAGAGTTCTCCATCCGCATCATTTTATCCTTTTTCGGGCCTTGGAGACTAAACTTACGAAAAAGAAACACCAACAGAGTCCACTTAGCGTTTTCAGACTCTCTAAACATGAAAGCAACCATGAGCATGCGCCGTCCTGGGCTCACAAAATCCACAGGACCGTACCATTTCAGAGCACACTTTTATCCCTTCTTGGAGCTCATTAAAACTACGAAGAAGGAAGAATGGTGCCTCTTGGCGCCACGATAGATCATGTCTACTCACATAGCAGCTTCCCCATTCTGGTCGCCTTTGTTCAGAGTATTCTGCAGTATGTCACCCGGAAACTCCCTCGACAGCTACCATCAGCTTCACCCCCCCAGAGTCAGTACATACCCTTCAGTCCCTAAAAGATGATCCCCACACCTACAAGTCAGTTCCCTACGCTGCCAGGTCAACCACGTCATCATGCTCTGAACAAAGGAAGTTTGAGTCTACCCATTTTTGACCCAGTTATTTCCCATCCCCACAAGTATGTCAGTCCTACCAGCAGTACTACACCACTTCAGTTCTACACCTCGTGCTCCTGTCAAGGAAACATCATTGCCTTGTTAGTTGCTGGTCTCCCTCTGTCGACGACAACCACATTGATTCCAGAGGATAGACCTAGAGGTCCCTGTGTCTTGGACTCATTACCATTTATAATGGGTGCCTACGGATCATTTCGAGAGGAATCCTCAGTGCCTCTCCAAATGGTTGTTTCTCACATGCTCGACTTCAACACCTTGATCGCATCGTTGAGACTCGCACAGGGTATTGGTCCGTTCAGTTATTAGTCGAAGACCCCGGATACCTCCTGACTCCTCCACATTTGAGAGTCTTCCTATGGATCACACCAGCTACACTTTTTTCTATAGATATCCGGGCTGCGCATGGCGACAGTATTCAGATTTACCCAGTTTCCATACTCCCTTGAGTATACAGTTACAATACTGCCTAGAGATGGCTCACAGTCATTGAGTCCCTACAGATGTTGGACACCTTCAGTTTCAGCAGTTCCACAGTTATTCCAGTGTATCAGTTATTGAGATCAGCCATGATCATGAGTATATCCCACAATCATGTCCCCTCTGGACCATTATGATGTACCAGTATATTTCTTTACGTATTAGATCCCCCTTCTTGGGACTAATTGTTTTGTATATGTCTTGATACGAGCATGGGAATGCCCGCCTCGTACTTTATTAGAGATTATACCTCATTCATATTGAGGTAATGTAATATTTTTTGTTTTTGCAGCTTCCAAGGGCCGTGGCTCCAGTCTCCAACCGGTCTCTTCTCTCCCCTAAAACCCAGAAAAAGGACAAAAGAACTATGATGTCTATCGGCCATACGATGAGCTCCTGCCCTCACACATCAGGGGGCAATCTGTTAACACCTAAAAAGTGCTCACTAGCTCATTCCCTTACTCACATGACCCATTTGTCCACTTTTCCACCATCTGAGCCTCTGAAACCAACAAAAGGTCACCAAAAGACCTTAGTACACCCCTTTTTCCATTAAAAAAGATTATTTTTCCAAGAAAATCATAAAAAACCCTCAAAAAGGGTCCAAATTCCCAAAAATATTAAAAAGGGAATTAAAATATTATTTTTATTCAAAAAAGGAAAAAGGAGGGAAAATTACCTAAACTATGTTGGTCAATACCATTGGTTTCCACAAAACCACAAATGGTATTCCTCACCACCAAAACCTATAAAAAGGTGGTAGAGGCTCCTCATTTCACATCCTTCCATTATCTCATCCTTATGCTGCTGAAATCTCCCCTGAGCACTTTTAGCCATTGAAGCAACCTTGGAGAAAGAGACCTATTGGAGTTTGGAGCTACTCATCTTGGGAGTTGCTCAACATCAACCTTCACCATTGAAGGTAATATCGCAAGCACTTGCTTGCCCCCCACTTTTCAATACAAAAAATTATTTATTATGTTTCTTGTTCTTGATTTTTGAAATATTTAAATTATTTGCTTAGATTCTTGCTTAGATCCATGAAAAGTATTGTTTATTTAGTTTATTGTTTTTATTTCTATTGAAACTGCTACTACTAGTTAGTAGGTGCCCATAGCACTAAGCTTGGTTGCAAAACCGAGCCAACAGGGACTGCTCCTCAGTCTGCTGCTACAAAAAAAAGGTGTTGCTGCTGGTCACACTGTAAAACCCAAGAAAAAGAAAAAAAAAGAATGTTGCTGCTGAAAAATTCAGTCTGCTCCTTTTCCACAGTCAACTGCTCCTTGCTACCTCAGAAAGAATCAAAAGTCAAAGATGAAGAAAAAAAAAAAAAAAACTGTTCACTGTGGCTGCCTGCTACAGTACCCGAAAATCCTCAAAGCTCCCACGAAATTCCTTTTTGCAAAATGAGCATATGATAGAGTATTTATATTGGTTTTCAATTAAAATATTATAGAGCCGACTTGCTTGGGGTTTTGAATATTATTTTGAACCAAAATTTGAGTGGGCCGACTTCAGGATGGGGTTAAAAAACATTGTCAACTTTAAAAATTTATATCTCTTCAACCGTAAGGAACCACGTGACATGCCACCTACCGTTGGAAACGGCATGACGAGGGCTATCATCTTATGAGGGGCTTATTTGCAAATATAGGGTCCTTCATTCTTAAATTCTTCAATTTGCACAGGACGTCAGAATTGACTTGATAACTTTTGGAATGTTTCTTCAGGCACTTATAAGGGCTTTAAGGCCATGCACAAGGGTTATATGACTTCATCGTTATCAAGCGAGAGGTCTTCTTTGAGGGCTATGTGGGTTCTATCATCATAGGTCATCATTAAGGATATCAAGGACATACTACCATGTCCAAGGGCTTTATGACCACATCAAGATCATCATCTTGACCATTATCATCAAGGATACAAGGGCATCGTCATTATAATGAACAAGTAAGGGCTTCAGCACCATGTCCATCAGGTGGTCGAAGTGCCATGTGTGTGGGTTCAAGAACTTTTACATCCAAGTGCAATGGGCTTCTATATGCAAGGGAACCATTATTGCCATGCAAGTATAAGGGCTTCAATGGTCTTCATCATCAAAGGCCATCATCATGATAGGGCTATGTGTGTGTGGAGCTTCAAGACCCAAACCTTCAAAGCACAAGAACCATGATCATTTGCATCAAATCATGATCACCAAGAGTAAAATGCCAGACCTCATTTTATGCATGTGCATAAGGGCATCTCAACCAAGTATATGTCCATGAATGGGTGCATCATAACCAAGGAACCATATCTCAAGGATATGTCAACTAAGAAGAGGGCTCCACCATGCACTCATCATAGCATAAACTTTAAGAGCAATCAACCATATACATCAAACTATCATGTGCAACATGCCATCATGTAAGTGGGTTCCAAGGGCCAAGGCTATCATTATTGACAATATAAACCAAGTGCAAGAGTGTGAGGGTACAAGTCAACTATGTATGGGCTCCAAGGACTAAAACTACCACATTATCCAATCAAAAGACCATAACAAGTACAAGTAGCACAGAAACCATCAACCAGAAAACAACCAAGAGCAAGGATACAAAAATGGACTCAATAGGACAAAGATACAGCTTAGGGGCACTTAACCAAGTTAATGGTAGCCAGGGCTTTTGCCATTGTCCAAAGGCCTCCAAGGGCTTCAAGCTTGGGCTTGGACAAAGTCAAAAGGTCTCCTCTGACACAGACAACCACAAATCAAATACTAACCCTCAAGGGCTCCACAAGGGGCACCAAGACTTAACTGTTGGCATCAATGACAACCTAATCAACAATCTCCCCCTTTGTCATTGATGACAACACTCAGGCTCCCCCTGAGAACAGGCTTCCCCTGTTCACAACTTCTCTCCCCCTTTGGCATCAATGGCAAAGGGAACATCCTTTGACAATACAACTCCCCCTCAGGGCGTGCTCCCCCTGTCAACAACTTCTCTTCATTTTTGCATCAATGGCAACGAGAACTTTCTTTAGCACTACTGCTCCCCCTATCACTGGGCACTGCTGCTGCTTATATGCTGGAACCAACTACTGTAGGATAATCAAGTACATAGCTCCTTTTACACTTCATAACACGGATCGATAGTCTTCAAAATTGTATTGGGTTTTTCCCAATATTTTCATCATTTCTGTTTTGATCATTGGTGCAATCTACTGACTTTATTTTCCATACTTTGGTAGGCTGATCACTGTTCATGACATTCGGTTGAACTTGCTTTCTTCTCCAAACTTTAACTTCTCCCTGCATCCTGCAATGTTTCGCAAAATGACCATAATGATAACAATTATAACATTGAATGGAAAACATACCTTGATTTATATCTGGAATTATTCTGTCATGAGTTCTGCAATGGATGGCTTTGTGACCATAGTTGTTACACTTGTAGCAGTGACCACTGAACATCATGGGATCTCCCTGAGCAAAGGATCTTCTTTGTGATGCAAGTTCTCTGTTTCTATTCTTCCTTGAATCTTGCTGATCATGGGATCTACTGAAAATATCTGTATAACTATTAGCCTTTTCTTCTTTTTCCCTGGAACTTTCACTTTCTTCAATGTTCTTTTCAATCTTTGAATTTGTCTTCAACTGAGCAACTGCCTTGTTCACATCTTCCTTTAGAGAGAGGATCTTCAATTCTTACTTTTGACAAATTTCTATCTTTTCTTGGAGTTGTCTTGTTAGGTCTTCTTCAATTTTCTTAACTTCTTCTATCTGTTCTTTCAGATCAATGACAATACTGTCTTTCATCTGTCCTTTTATTTCTTGATTTTCTTTTCTGAGTTCTGAGAGTTCCTTTTCAAAGTCAAAATTCGTCAGACATACCTTTTGTAATTCTATCTTCAAGGATTTGATTTCATCTTCTTGTTTTCTTCTTATTTTCTCTTCAATCTCATGATTGAAATGAATTCCTGTTTTGTCACTTGGATCTTCTTTCTGACTGGCAGATCTTTCCTTCTGCATTTTTTCAAGTAAGATACTGATCTCACTATCTTTGTCTTGAAGCTTGTGAGTCAATTCTTTCTCCTTATCTTCTAGCTGTCTTCTGAGCTTGTCAATTTCTTCTGATTGTTTTTTATTTTCAACAGCAGACTTCTCAAGTTGATCTTTCAGAGAGTTGGATATGGCTTCTTTGATTCTGGTAGCTTCTTCAACTTGGAGATTTAGATCAATTATAGTCTGTGTGGCTTTCTCAGATTCTTCTTGATTCCTCTTCTCAGATTTGTCCAATTGTTCTTGTAATACCTGGTTCTGTTTACAAAGTTTCTCAACCTTTTGCAAAGCATTAGTAATATCATTGTTTAAACAGTCATTTCCATCATTTATCAACAAACAATGAGATTCATCACATTTTGATGTATTACAATCTATGAATTTTGAATAGCACTTATCCTCTATACCCGATATACATATTTCTTCAAAAGCATTACAATCAGGGTGTTCAATAGACTTACCTTCATACTTACCTGGATCTTGTACTGACCTTTCTATGGAGTTGTCTTCTGCTTTTTGTTCTTCAAGTTGATCTAACTTCAGTGACAATTCTTCAATTGAGTTGCACTTTCCTATTTTCTTCTTTTGGAGATCTGTCAGATCTGCAGTCATGAGTTTCATAACTTCTTCTTCATGTTCCTTAGAGGAGTAGAGATGTTCTATTTTGAGCCATAGTTCCTTAGCAGTGTTGCACTTTCCAATTTTCTCTTTTATGGAATCTGATAAGCCTTCAAGAATGGATTCCATAGCCATTGAATTATTTTTCCTTGCTTCCTTCTGAGCTGTTGTTTTCACTTTCTTCGGATGATCGTACCCAGTAAGCACTGACTGCCATACTCCACTACCTTCTGCTTCAAGATAACCTTGCATTCTTCTTTTCTAGATCAAGTAATTTGTCCCACAAAACAATGGTGCTCCATTCACTGAGAACCCCATGGTGTGTCAAGGATCTACTTCAAGCTGGTAAGGCTTTCTGTGAAGGACCCGCTCTGATACCAATTGTTGGACACACCGAGCACACTGAGAGGGGGGGGTGAACAGTGTGTGTAGATTTTATTACTTTTTCAACTTTAACAATCATCAGCAGCTTATTCAATACATCATTCATTAATGCATTATTACATTATCATTATATCATCAGCATTATTAACAATTACAGCTCATCATATCATCATCACATAGGAAGCATAGAAAAACACAGTACGCAAGATTTTTACGTGGAAACCCAAGTCCTGGGGGAAAAACCACGGAAGCCTTTATAATAATAATTTACCAGCAACAACTGGAAGGAGGTAACAACCCCCTTTGTTACAAAGACTTCAATTCTCCAGCTACAACTGGAAGGAGGCTACAACCCCCTGGTTTACAGGCTACAACCTGAAGGAAGCCTTAGCTCCCTATATTTTCTTGCCCCGTCCTGCCACCCTGATACGAAGATAGATATGAATCAAAACCGCACTGATCCTGCGGACCTATTAACCAACACTTGCACCACACTGCTCAATCTAAACCACACTGCTCAACCTGTACCACACTGCACAACCTGTATCACACTGCAAAATCTAAACCACACTGCACAACCTGTACCACACTGCACAACTTGTATCACACTGCAAAACCACTTTCACTGCTCATCAACTGACCATTCCTCATCAACTGTCCACTAACCACTGCACCATGACTGTGCAACACTGCTAGCTGTACCAATCAATCTATGTGCATAAATCAATCTGTTGTTCACATTATTTGAATCAATCAATCTGAATTCAACCAACTGTGTACCAGACCACCTGGGTCAAACCAACTGCTCATACAACTCAGCCAATCTGAGTTAAACCAACTGCACATAAGGCAACCTGTGCCAAACCTGTACCAAGCTGCTTATGTACCTCTGTTCATCAACATGTCACTGCTGTCATAAGGACGTCTTGCTCATTACCTCAGCTGTCATCAACTTATCAACCCGTCAATGCTGTCACTATCAAATCTGTCACAGTTGTCACAATTAAGTCTACAAGGAAGTCTGCTCATGTAACCTACTCAACCGAATCAATGTACTCGCTGCTCATTACCACTGTTCATCATAGTACTATTGTCGTCATTGCATCATTTATAATTGTATATCATCACACATTGTGTTTTCATCATACATCACAGAGTATGAACTGAGCACATCACTGTGTAAACATCACTGAGCATATCACTGATCATTTCATCAATATCATTATTGTGTACTGGGAATACACTAATGATATCATCATATCACTGAGTAATCTGGGCCTACTGAGCATATCATTGAGCATACTAAGCATATCACTGATCATATTATCATATCACTGAGTAATCTGAGCATACTAAGCATATCACTGATCATATTATCAGATCACTGAGTATATATCACTACATAGACTAAGCATACATACTTCACTGTATATACTGTGTATGTAGGAATCTAAACATCACTGTTATCATTGTGTATTTAGTCACTGTGTATTTAAGAGTCTAGACTCTAAACATCACTGTCTTCACACTGTGTATTGGGCATCTAAACATATCATCACTGGCATATAAGCATTACTGTGTATGGCACAATCAGCAACATATCACTTTGTAATACTTACTTGTCATGAGACTGTCCACCGAGATTTAGTCACTAGATCTCTGTAGCTTGACAGATTACTTTATAACTTCAAAGACTCATGCGGCTGTAGCAGTCATACAAACTTCAGAGCTGGAAGATCTTGCCTCAGTCAAAAGGTAAAAGCTAGGGCTCCGAAATTTTAAGGAAGAGGACCACTAAAAGCTCAACAGCTATCCAACCAAATTTTTCTTAGACCAAGAGTCAAAGCACTTAAGTTTTCAGAGAACTCAGAGTTCTTTCCAAGGCTGTCCACCGAAATTACAAACCTTAACAATATACCATTCAACCTCACGAAATTCCTCATATGACCAGCAAGTTAGGTCTGAAAGGACAGTCACAAAAAATAATTTTAATGTGCCTCGAATTCTGCCTCATAACACTTTCTTACTGCTGCCCCAGTCATCAACCTGTCAAACTTGCTGCTCAAGAATCTGCTCATACTCATCATGCCAAGTCATCGAGGGTGTTCCCAGTTATCAAAGGAATCAACCCAATCAAACGTCTGCTCAAGTCATAAAAATATGCTCATGTCAAGTTCTCAAGGGTCTGCTAAATACTTCAAGATCATCAAAGGTCTTTTCAATATGATATGCTAGTCAAACCATGTTACTGCTTGCTTATTTCAGACATATTACAGTCCAAAAACTCAGCCTATCTTTGACCTCATTTTAGGCCTCATCTTCCAGCATGTTTTTCCAAAGAAAACAGTCCCAAAAATAATAATTTGACCTTGGAAATTTTAGCCTTTCCACAGGGCCGAATTTCCTCAGTAGCTGCCTCAGTAAACCTGCTATACACAAAAAAATTCAGAGCTTCAATCCACTCCACAAATCCATACTCACTGTCTGCTTCTCCTTTACTCTGCTGCTGCACATTCTTTGTGATTCGGGACTGCTCCTCAGTCTGCTGCTACAAAAAAAAGGTGTTGCTGCTGGTCACACTGTAAAACCCAAGAAAAAGAAAAAAAAAGAATGTTGCTGCTGAAAAATTCAGTCTGCTCCTTTTCCACAGTCAACTGCTCCTTGCTACCTCAGAAAGAATCAAAAGTCAAAGATGAAGAAAAAAAAAAAAAAAAAACTGTTCACTGTGGCTGCCTGCTACAGTACCCGAAAATCCTCAAAGCTCCCACGAAATTCCTTTTTGCAAAATGAGCATATGATAGAGTATTTATATTGGTTTTCAATTAAAATATTATAGAGCCGACTTGCTTGGGGTTTTGAATATTATTTTGAACCAAAATTTGAGTGGGCCGACTTCAGGATGGGGTTAAAAAACATTGTCAACTTTAAAAATTTATATCTCTTCAACCGTAAGGAACCACGTGACATGCCACCTACCGTTGGAAACGGCATGACGAGGGCTATCATCTTATGAGGGGCTTATTTGCAAATATAGGGTCCTTCATTCTTAAATTCTTCAATTTGTACAGGACGTCAGAATTGACTTGATAACTTTTGGAATGTTTCTTCAGGCACTTATAAGGGCTTTAAGGCCATGCACAAGGGTTATATGACTTCATCGTTATCAAGCGAGAGGTCTTCTTTGAGGGCTATGTGGGTTCTATCATCATAGGTCATCATTAAGGATATCAAGGACATACTACCATGTCCAAGGGCTTTATGACCACATCAAGATCATCATCTTGACCATTATCATCAAGGATACAAGGGCATCGTCATTATAATGAACAAGTAAGGGCTTCAGCACCATGTCCATCAGGTGGTCGAAGTGCCATGTGTGTGGGTTCAAGAACTTTTACATCCAAGTGCAATGGGCTTCTATATGCAAGGGAACCATTATTGCCATGCAAGTATAAGGGCTTCAATGGTCTTCATCATCAAAGGCCATCATCATGATAGGGCTATGTGTGTGTGGAGCTTCAAGACCCAAACCTCCAAAGCACAAGAACCATGATCATTTGCATCAAATCATGATCACCAAGAGTAAAATGCCAGACCTCATTTTATGCATGTGCATAAGGGCATCTCAACCAAGTATATGTCCATGAATGGGTGCATCATAACCAAGGAACCATATATCAAGGATATGTCAACTAAGAAGAGGGCTCCACCATGCACTCATCATAGCATAAACTTTAAGAGCAATCAACCATATACATCAAACTATCATGTGCAACATGCCATCATGTAAGTGGGTTCCAAGGGCCAAGGCTATCATTATTGACAATATAAACCAAGTGCAAGAGTGTGAGGGTACAAGTCAACTATGTATGGGCTCCAAGGACTAAAACTACCACATTATCCAATCAAAAGACCATAACAAGTACAAGTAGCACAGAAACCATCAACCAGAAAACAACCAAGAGCAAGGATACAAAAATGGACTCAATAGGACAAAGATACAGCTTAGGGGCACTTAACCAAGTTAATGGTAGCCAGGGCTTTTGCCATTGTCCAAAGGCCTCCAAGGGCTTCAAGCTTGGGCTTGGACAAAGTCAAAAGGTCTCCTCTGACACAGACAACCACAAATCAAATACTAACCCTCAAGGGCTCCACAAGGGGCACCAAGACTTAACTGTTGGCATCAATGACAACCTAATCAACAGCATCATGTTGGATGCTAGGACCATGTATAAGTATATGTATCAGGTGGATACATTGTATGATCAGGTAGATCATGTATGTTGATATGTATAATGTATTTGTATTTGTATCAGGTGGATACACTGTATGATCAGGTGGATCATGTATGATGATATGTATTAGGTAGATACTTGGTATGCATCAGGTGGATGCATTGTATGATTAGGATGATCATGATGACGAACTTCAGGGTGTTGCTCCAGATGATATGTATCAGTATGGTACAGTGATGATGATCAGTGTGATCATGAGCATCAGGATGATGCTTTGTGCGATGATGATCCGTTGGATCATGAGTATCAGGTTGATACTTGGAGGTCAAGGATGATATGTGACAGGTTGTGCAAATAGCATGTAATCAGTCTTGGGAGATCTTGTCGGTGGTGCTATGGCACATAAATGTTCCTGGGATACTCTTTCCGGTATTGCTATGTAGTATGTAATCAGTCCTCAGATATCCGATAGGTTGAGCTGTGTGCTGGTAATCAGTCCTAGGATGAGGTATTACTACGGAGACATGTAATCAGTCCTGGAGATCCGAGAGGTTGAGCTGTGTGCTCGTAATTAGTCCTAGGATGCTCTTTAGAGATCTTGTTGGTCGTGCTGCAGCACATAAATGTTCCTGGGATGCTCTTTAAAGGTTTTGTCTATCCACATGTAATCAGTCCTGGAGATCCGAGAGGTTGAGCTGTGTGCTCGTAGTAAGTCCTGGGATGCTCTTTAGAGATCTTGTCGATCGTGCTGCGGCACATAAATGTTCCTGGGATGCTCTTTAAAGGTATTGTGGAGGAGATGCATGCAATCAGTCCTGGGAGATCTTGCCGGTCGTGCTTAGGCACATAAATGTTCCTGGGATACTCTTTCCATTATTGCATCCATACATAAAATTAGTCCTGAGAGGCCACTTCTATCAGACCGTTCGCATAGATGATGAAGACCTGCAGGTGGTGGGCCTACATTTAGTATGAAAAAGGAATGGCTCTGTAGAACTTCCTATGACAAGTAGATTCAGAGATTGATTGAGATAGCAGTAGCAGTGACGATGATGATGACTCGATAACGATTATCCAGTGACGATGATCTAGAGAAGATGACTTGTGCTAGAAGACCTGTGTCAAGAAATACCTTCGTAGTTAAGAGGGAGTGTTGATGTATATGTAACTTTGGAATGTATTTCACATATATGTATATTGTATTCCTATAGAGATGTTATTATTCCTCTATACGGAAGTGGTTGTATTCCTATAGAGATGTTATTATTCCTCTATACGGAAGTGTCGTCATTTATATTGTAAGTGTCGTAACTTATACTTGATGGGTTATTAGACCACCTTGTTGGGGTCGGACCTGTATAAGTCATGTGGGTCAAAGGGTTATTAGACCACCCTAGTGGGGGTCGGCCTAGTCAACATTATGTTAAGTGGTTAAGTTGAGGCCGACCTAGTTGAGTAAAGGTCAAGTCAAGTTAGTGTATAAATAGAGAGTGTGTCTCTCTCATTTTACACCTTCTAATCTCTCACTCACACTTGGGAGAGTGGTGCACTTGTGGAGGAGGAGGCTCTGCTACTAGGAGAAGACTATCTCTTGTGTTCTGGTTGTATCATTGCTCTATCTATCTTTGAGGAAGTTATTGGGGTTTTTCACCTTTATGGTTTTCCCCAAGTAAACTCTGTCTCTTGTGTGCTTGCATTATTGTGTCCATCATTAATATGCTGTAGATTTGTTGTACATGTTGTTCTCTTAGTTAAGATCCTAGATTAGATTGAAGTAAATTCTGAAAATTTAACAGTGGGACGTCGTATCGATGTGATTGTAAGGCACTCTTTGAAGGTGAAGTCCACAATTTTAAGTCTTTTTCCTCATTTTCATGCCTTTTTGTAAGGCAATAAGGAGGGTAGTGGCATCAACATTGAAAATGGTTTCCATTCAAACCTATCAAGTATACTTTTAGGTCAGCAGTATTCTTGACTCCAAACTGTAGGTATAGTTTAGAGAAAAGAATAATGCTGACCTAAAAGTACACTTGATAGGTTTGGATGGAACAGATTACCGTGGACATCTATGCTGTCATATTTATGGTTTAATGTTGACGTTGAGATCTTCAACTATACCTCTCTTATTGTTATATGATCAATATGTTTATTTGATTACCTGTTACTGATTGAGTTATTAAATACTTGTTGTACCTTCCCCACCTTGATTGAGTTATTATTGGACTTCTGGTACCTTGTCTTTGACTTGTGGTTAATGCAAACATTTACCCTCCTTCATTTTTTTTATACCACCTTGTTGAATTTTTGGTCTTATAGAGTACTTGACTTTGATCACCTGTGATCAGTTGTGGTGTGTTGATAATCACTTCTTTTATGCTGAGACTTGGTTGAAGTTTATAATTTTTGTGACTTTATTTATGTTGAGTTATGTATTGTTCTTGACTGTCATTGACCTAATTAGCTCCAGTCATTTCTCTCTCTCTGGTTTGTACACACCCTCTTGTAGGGTCAGCTGGTTCGTAGAGAAGACTGGCCTCTCCAAGGCACAAACAATCTTTTATGAAAGTAACACTTTCGAGTATATTTTCAAGAATAGTTTCACACCCAGGTTGGTATCTTAAACTATATCTCTATTTTTGTTATATGATATATATGTTTATTTTATTACATGTTACTGAATATTAATAGTTTATCGTTTTAGTTTGCTTGTCAGTGTAGCTCATTATAACAGTTTTGAATATACCAAAGAGCCTGTCTTAAGAACTTATGGGTTGTACATTTGGAGTTCTTGGTTTCAAGAGGTAAGTATTTAGACTGACTAATGTATATCCATGGAATAATTTTTTCTGGAAATTTGATTTTATTGTTTATATTGGCATTTGTGCAGTGGAACTAATGTGAATTTTGTTCACTATTATTAGATGATACAGGGAGGGCACATACTACCTTAAAAGTGTTTGATTGTTATGGCATTCTTGTTTTTTATTAAATTTTTTTTGCACATTGACTTTTTGCTCACATCATTCAAGAAACGTTTATAACCCTGCACTGTAATCACAGCATCTAACTGCATGGAAGTTGGGACACTGTTACTTTATCACATGTGCATGTGCTCTCTTTTTTCTACCTTTGAATGCAAATGACGCAAAAACCTATCTCGGTAGTTACAAATATGCATTTGGATATTTGTATACTGGGGTAAATTGTGAGGTGCAACATGTAGTCATGTCCTTCAAGGCACTGTTCATGCTATGTATTGATATTCAACATGGTGCTTAATAATAATGTATTTGTTTGTTTTAAACATATAAGCTCGCAACTAAATTAGTGATGTTTATATCTTTAATGATCTAAAAACATATGAAGTCTCACTATTGTCCAGGGTCTCAAACACCACCTTTCACAAGAAATTAGCATTTCTTTAGTTCATTGTGTTGTCAGTTGACCATAAAAATATTATATATATCCTGGAAGGGCAAGGCAGAATCAGTTGATATTCCTCGCTCGACACCCAATTGATTACCTGGTCTTTTCCATTGACAGGAAATTAGGATCATCTCCATTTAGGGAATCTTATAGCAGTGAGTCCCCTGAGGGGGGCTGCAAGTGATGTGCCCACTGGTCATGAACCAAATCTTTGCTTCCAATTGAGGGAAGATGGTCCCTTTGAAGATAGAAGGCTTCCTCTAATTGTATCATGCCTTGGCCTTGAGACAGGAAATTCAATGAAATTGGGAGTCCTTGATTGAGACTAAACCATTTTAGCGGAGATATTTAATCCATAACTGATCATAGAATGAGATATAGACACTGTGGGAAAAGACATGATGATGTTGATTTGTGTGTGATTGCATATGCAGCTAGAAAATATATAGAAGGTGGCATGAAATCAAATGATATTCTGGGTAACAGCAAGTGCAGAGAAGTTTCATGTGTCACATAAGAAGACGGAAATAGATTATGGAGAAAATCCCATCTCCATGAAGTGTTGTATGGAGTCAGAAATATTTGCATGGGAGATGTAAACATGGTTGTGATACATGTAAAATTGTGTAATTTGTATTTTTTTGAAGTTGTTTGGTCTTAAGTGAATACATCTTCCCATTTGAGTGCATGGTAATTGCATTGTTTGCATGTGGTGCCTATATAGTTCTATGGTATTTTTGGCAAATCCTCTTACATAAAGTGCACTTGATAGTGAAAATTTATGCATCTCTTTAAAATTTGCAATTGGGATCTTTATTTGTTTTGGTTTTTATTGGGTTGGTGCATTCCTTGGATCAGGTGGCCTCTAACATGGAAGCTAAGTTGAGCTCTTCTATTGTTCCCTACAAAGAGTTGCTTTTTCAAAAATGCAGTGAGTGTTGAGAATTGAAAACCGTAGCATTGCAAACTTCAAATGATAGAATTTGTGGAACAATTGTTTCCTATAGGGGCCTTTGCCTTTAAGGCCTCAATGATATATTACCATACAGATGGGAGAAGGGCCCGAGGGAGAAGCTGAAAGCATGACTATTCAGCAAGATGTGGGGTTCAGAATGTGACAAGGAGGAGATTTTGGTGGTTACCAAAAGTTGGAGTTTTGATGGCGATCAGATCACCCTTCAAGTGCTATCCACATGTGGCTAAGACCAGGGCTTACAATTCTTCATGTTTATACATTTAGTTCAAGTTCTTGAGATATCTATCTAGGACCGTGTTTATTGTTTACAAGCAAGTTTGATGATAAATGACTCTGAGAAAGTTCTATTAAGAAGTGAATAGAGCTAAGGTATAATTCTTTGTAAGACCGTGCTCATACATTGCAAAAAGTTGTTTAAGCCTTATGACTGTATTATCACATTCAATTTTTTTTTTTTTAAACTCCCAGGTATCGTCTCTATATCGATGAAAATCAATGTAGGCTATACAAAATGTTTCGACACAGTTGTTGAACCTGCCACAAACGTTTGGGAATGCAACCGTGGATACTGCGACAATAATTCATGGAACTATAAATGCATCTTCCACTCAGGTGCTGAATCTGCCACAAAATATTGTGAATGGATTCGTGTATATTGCGATGAATATTCATGGAAGGTTCAGCACATTCGTGGAAATTTATAGGAGTTGTGCGTCGATATAGAGACGAATTTTCATGGAAGGATTCATTTTCCGTGGATATGAGAAGTGTTGTATTGTTGACACGTGGCATCAACAAAACGTTGCTATTGCCACGAAGTGGAATTTTCGTCCCTATATCCATAGATTTCTTTCCACGAAAAAAACAAACACCAATAGTTGAAACAAGGATGAAAATTCATGGCTATTACAACGAACTTTCGTGGCAAATTACACCACATGTAGTAGTGATTAATGAAATTATTCTAATATGCATAATACACACCCTAATTCTAGGAACATAAGCATATACATCATTGAACAATATTATGCAAGAAATGACAATTCAAATACTTATCTTTGTTTGGTTGTAGGGTGGACTCCCTCTCAATCATTTTTTCCTTGCAGGAACTATTGGAGTGTGCTCCCTCTTGATCTTTTCTTCCTGTATAACCTATCCTTGAACTTATATCCATCCTCGATCACTATGCATGCCTACTAGTATCATCATTGTGTTATCCTTGAGATCTCATACATAATCATACATTCATTAGTATAATCTTAAAATACTATCAAAACACAATAATCTTAAGCATGTATAGTCATGATCATTTCAAACACAAATAATAAGCATTAGTATTCAAGATTTATATAGGACTTTTCTGGTTAGTCCTATCATTAAGCAAAGTAAGGGACATAATACGCCTAAACCCATGATTACTAACTTCAATAAATAATCATTATCAATCATGCCATGTATACTTATATAAGAGATCCTAACACAAGGTAGGATTCTAAGTTGATATAGGAAAAAACATACCTGGATTAGCATGCTAGCTAGTTATGTCTAACATACCCGCATAATGTCTTCTTGTTCTCTTCATTGACTTGTGCTAGTAACCTGCATATCTCATAGGTTAAACATTATAGAACCAAGTTATACATACCTTGTAAGTAGATCTTCTATGTGATCCATGACAATGGATGAATCTTTGTCTTCATGTCACCATGGTCATATGTTCTTGAACTAGAACATGATTTGTCTTTCTTGATGTACCTTTCATGTTAGTGGACAACATCAACCTCATACAACACCACAATGCATTAGTACAATCATAAGTGTCAAAACCCTAATCAATGAATATCTTGTATCATGCATTCATATTTTTATTAAGGTTATATGACAAGTCTAAAGTTAATCAAGATTGTACTAATATTAATAAAGACAGACATATCATAAACTTAATCATGAATAGATTTCGAAACATACTCGTAAGTCATACGTGTCGAGTTTGCTTGTAATCTTCTTATGTCAAGCCTTAGCCTCATCTCCCTCTAAAACTAGAACTTCTTCACTTATGCAGGTGACCAATCCATTCTCTTCTAGGATTAATCCAATCCACTTGATTTGCAGAAACTAGATCTGGAGATGGATTAGGGTTTGTCAGGGAAACCCTAAAAATTCAAACTTTGAATTTCAAACTTCTGAAATGATAGAAAGATGCACCTTGATGAGCTAATCAACCTGGTATACTTAGAATTTGAAAACTGCAAATTTTCACCCCTCAAATTTGCTTTCAATCTTCCGGGTTCACTAGGGAGGACCCTGAATTAGTGTTTGAGTTTCCCAGAGCTTCACCCAACCAAATAGTTTGATCCAAAGCTCTAAATTTTGATTTTTCCAAGGATTTTCCAGCTACGGTCACAGATTTCAAAAATTCCCATTTTTGCAGAAGCCCTAATTTTTCACCTTTCCGATCAAAGTCCCGAACTAGGGTTTGATCAAGCCCGCCTTCCACCCAACCAAAAAAATTGATCTTGGTATCTAAATTTCGATTTTGAAGAGGAGCATCCAGTCGTGGTCTCCAATTACAAAAATTCCAACTTTCTCTGAAACCCTAAATTCCCGGAGCCATGAATGAAGGTGCTCAAAATCCAATTCTGTTTGACAGAAATATGCACCTAATTGTTTCTGGTGTAACTCCAAAATTTCATATCTACAAGGTCTAAAAATTCTTCCAGTGGTAGCCTTACCTGTTATCTTTCCAATCCCATAGGTCTGACCTCAAATGGATTCTCTGAGAGAGATTTATGCCAATTGTCGTAACGTGACATGTTTATAGGATAAAACAAGAGAGCGAACTTGTATGGATTTCCACATGTCACTGGTTCAATTTAGGACTATGCAAATCGTACCTATGAAAGTACAATCCATGCCCTACCTTCCACTTTTTACAAAATTTGATTTGGAGCTTCATAGCCGAAGTTGTTACCTTTTTTCCTAGGTCACCTGTTTATGACTAAGATCTGAAAGAGGCAGAAACCCTATATTGGACAGATCATAAATCTGAAATTACAATGAATTAGAGGTTGTCCTTCGGACACAAGGTACATGGGGATCTTATCTTCGACCTATAAGATTTTCAGATCCTGAAACATCACAGAAATGAATTTATATAGAAAGTTCTACGATAACTGGTTTTTTCTATATCAATCCCTAGCTTCGCAAGTGCAACAAGTGTCATAAATTGCATACCATGCCTTCTTTCAGGCCAGCTCTGATACCATGTTAGTTTTTCAGAATTTAATACATTCTGATCTAGAATCTTAACTTAAAGAACAACATGTACAGCATATCAAGCATAAGAGACAATAGACAAGAGACACAAAACATTTCACTGGGGAAAACCAAGAAGGTGAAAAACCCCGCAACTTCCTCAGAGATAGAATAAGCATCAATACAATGATCACCATGATCAAACCCAAGAGATAGATATCTATTGCAGCATGCTCCTCCTCCACTTGTGTGCATCCTCCTCTTCTCTCACTAATGTGAAGTGATTGAACAATAGAATGTGTAAAATGAGAGAGACAGACTCTCTATTTATACACTACATCAATTGACCTTTACTCAACTAGGTCCGCCCTAACTTAACCACATAACATAATGTTGACTGGGCTGACCCCCAATAGGGTGGTCTAATAACCCTTTGACCCACATGACTCATACAGGGCCGACCCCAACAAGGTGGTCTAATAACCCATCAAGTATAAGTTATGACACTTACAATATAGTTTGCGACACTTGCAAGTACACATGACGACACTTCCAATCGGAGGAATAATACATCTCCGTTGGGGATACAATAATGTAAAAATGTAATACATACAACATACAAGTGAATATCTTCTGAAGTTCCCCATAGGTCTCTATGAAGGGGTCTACGAGGGGGGTTTAAAACCACCTCCGTAGACCTCTACGAGGGGGGGTCAACTTTTGGGGGTGGTTCCAATCTCGTCAAAAACTGCCCTTAAAGAGAAAAACTTTTAACATCGATGCCTTTAGGGGCAGTTTTGCCAAAACCACCCCAAAATCCAAACCCACCCCCCCCGTAGGTCACTTTTGGGGGCAGAAGACAACCCCCCCTAAAGGCCAAAAATGTAGTAGTGGATACATAAAGATAGAGATTAGTGGTTAGGGACTTAGAGAGAGATAAATATTGGGCGTTAGGGTAGAGAGAGAGAGAGATATTGCTTTATAGGGGTTTAAAAAGATAGATTGTGGATTAGGGGTCTAGAGAGAGATAGATATACAGAGAGATTGAGAGTTAATGGTTCCGAGAGAGAGAGAATTGAGGTAAGGGGTCTAGAGAGAGAGATTGGGTTTAGGGGTTTAAAGATATAGAGATATTTTGTGGGTTATGGGTTGAGAGAGAGAGAGAGATTGGGGGTTTGAGATTTAGATAGAGAGAGAGATTGTGGGTTAGGTGTTTAGAGAGAGGGAGAGAGATATTTGGGGTTACACATTTATAGAAAGCGAGAGATTGAGGATTAGGGGTTTAGAGAGATAGAGATTGGGGTTATGGGTTTATATATATATAGTGAGAGAGATTGGGGGTTAGGGGTTTAGAGAGAGAGGTTAGATGTTATTTTTTAGGGAGAGAGAGAGAGAGATTGGGTGTTAGGGGTTTTCAGATCGAGAGAGATTGCAGGTTAGGGGTTTATAGAGGCAGAGAGAGATATTGGTGGTTAGGGGTTTAGAGAGACAGATAGATTGGAGGTTAGGGGTTTAGAGATAGAGGGGGGAGATTGAGGGTTAGGGGTCTAGAGAGAGAAAGAGAGAGATTGGGAGTTAGAGTTTTAGAGAGAGAGAGAGAGATTTAGAGAGAGATTAGAGGTTAGGGTTTTAGAGAGAGAGAGATAGAAAGGGAGAGATTAGAAAGAGAGAAATTGGGGGTTAGGGATTTCAAGAGAGAGAGATAGAGAGAGAGAGACAAAGTTATTGGGGGTTATTGCTAGAGAGAGAGAGAGAGAGAGATATTGGGGTTTATTGGTTTAGTGAAGGAGAGAAAGAGAGAGATTGGGGGTAAGGAGTTTAGAGAGAGATATCGATTGGGTGTTAGGGGTTTAGAGAGAGAGAGAGAGAGAGATTGAGGTTAGGGGTTTAGAGAGAGAGAGAGAGATTGGAGGTTATGGTTTTGGAGATAGATAGATATTAGAGTTTCAGGGTTTGGAGAGAGAGAGAGAGAGATTGGGCATTAGGAGTTTAGAGTGAGAGAGAGAATGGGGGTTAATAGGTGTTTAGAGATAGTTTGATATCAAGGGGGTGGATTATGGATGGTTAGTGGTGGAGTACATAGAGACATAGCAAGGGGGGGTGGGTGGGTGAGGAGTGGGGTTTTGGGGGGGGGAGAGAGAGAGAGAGAGAGATGTTTAGGTGTTGAGAGAGAGGGATTGGGGTTTAGGTGTTGAGAGAGAGAGAGAGAGAGAGGAATTGGGGTTTAAGTGTTGAGAGAGAGAGAGAGAGATTGGGTTTGGGGGTTTATATATATATATATAGTGAGAGAGATTGAGGGGGTTAGGGGTTTAGAGAGAGAGATTGGGTGTTATTTTTTAGGGAGAGAGAGAGAGAGATTGGGGGTTATGGGTTTAAAGAGAGAGATTGGAATTTATAGGTTTAGAGAGAGAGAGAGAGATTTTGGAGGTTAGGGTTTTAGAGAGAGAGAGATAGAAAGGGAGAGATTTGGGGTTAGGGATTTAGAAAGAGAGAGATTGGGGGTTAGGGATTTATAGAGAGATAAAGATATTTTGGGTTAGGAGGTTAGAGAGAGATAGAGAGAGTGGAAGAGAGTTTTGTTGTTAGGGCTTTAGAGATAGAGAGAGATTTTGGGTTATGGAGACAGAGAGAGAGGTTAGGGGTTTATGGAGAGAGGGAGTGTTTAGGGGTTTTGAGATAGAGAGAGATTGTAGGTTAGGGGTATATAGAGGGAGAGCGAGATATTGGTGGTTAGGGGTTTAGAGATAGAGAGAGAATGAGGTTATGGGTTTAGCTAGAGAGAGAGAGAATGATTGGGGGCTAGGTGTTTATAGAGAGAGAGAGATTGGGGGTTAATAGGTATTTACATATAGTTAGATATCGCAGGGTGAGTATGGATGGTTAGTGGTGGCAGGTAGAGAGACATAGAGAGGGGGGTAGGTGGGAGAGGATTTAGGTTCTTGAGAGAGAGAGAGACAGAGAGATATTGGGTGTTAGGGGTTTAGGTAGATAAATAGATATATATAAAGCAAGATATTGGTGTTTAGGGATTTACAGAGAGAAATATTGGGGTTTATGGGTAGAGAGAGAGAGAGAAATTGGTTTTTAGTGGTTTGGAGAGATAGATTGGGTTTAGAGAGAGAGAAATATTGGGGTTTATGGGTAGAGAGAGAGATTGCTTTCTAGGGGTTTAGAGTGATAGATTGGGAGTTAGGGGTTTAGAGACAGAGGGGGAGATATTGAGTGTTAGGCATTTAGAGAGAGAGAGAGAGAGAGAGAGAGAGAGAGATTTCGGGGTATGGGTTTATAGAGAGATTGGATGTTAGTGGTTTAGAGAGAGGGAGAGATTGTTGGTTAGGGTTTTAAAGAGAGAGACATAGAAAGGGAGATATTTGGGGTTAGGGGTTTAGATAAAGAGATATTAGGTTTAGGGATTTCAAGAGAGATAGATAGATAGATTTGGGGTTAGGAGTTTAGATATAGATAGAGAGAGTGAGAGATAGTTTTTTGGTTAGGGGTTTAGAGAGAGAGTTATTGGTTTAGTTAAGGAGAGAGAAAGAGAGATATTTGGGGTAAGGGATTTAGAGAGAGAGATAGAGATCTATTGGGTGGGTGAGGAGTGGGGTTTTGGGGGGAGAGAGAGAGAGAGAGAGAGAGAGAGAGAGGGAGAGGTTTAGGTGTTGAGAGAGAGGGATTGGGGTTTAGGTGTTGAGAGAGAGAGAGAAAGAGAGAGAGAGAGAGAGATTGGAGATCAGGGGTTTAGAGAGAGAGAGAGAGAGAGAGAGAGAGAGAGAGAGAGAGAGAGATTGGGGGTTGGGTGTTTAAAGAGAGACATAGATAGAGATTGGTTGTTAGGGGTTTAGAGAGAGATATAGAGATTGGGTGTAAAGGGTTTAGAGAGATAGAGATATATATAGAGATAGAGATTAGTGGTTAGGGATTCAAAGAAAGAGAAATATTGGAGGTTAAGGGTATATATATAGTTAGAGAGAGTTTTAAGGGTTTAAAGGGAAAAATTGACGGTTAGGGGTTTAAAGGGTGATAGACATAGAGAGAGATTGAGGGTTAATGGTTTAGAGAGAGAGAGATTGGAGGTAAGGTTTCTAGAGAGAGAGAGAGAGAGAGAGAGAGAGAGAGAGATTGTAGGTTAGGGGTTTAGAAAGAGAGAGAGAGATTGGGGGTTAGGTGTTTAGAGAGATACATATATAGAGATTGGTTATTAGGGGTTTAGAGAGAGGGAGATTGGGTGTTAGGTGTTTGGAGATACAGAGATATATATAGAAATAGTTATTGGTAGCTAGGGATTTAGAGAGAGAGAGAGATATTGGTTTATAGGGGTTTAAAAAGACAGATTCTGGTTTAGGGGTTTAGAGAGATATAGATAGACATAGATATTGAGGGTTAATGGTTCTGAGAGAGAGAGAATTGAGGTAAGGGGTCCAGAGAGAGAGAGAGAGATTGGGTTTAAGCATTTAAAGATACAGAGATAGATATATTTTAGGGGTTAGGCATTGAGAGAGAGAGAGAGAGATTGGGGGTTTGAGATTTAGATAGAGAGAGAAATTGAGGGTTAGGTGTTTAGAGATAGAGAGAGATTGGGGGGTTAGGGGTTTAGAGAGAGAGGTTGGGTATTATTTTTATGGAGAGAGAGAGAGAGAGAGAGAGAGAGAGGGGGTTAGGGGTTTAAAGAGAGAGATTGGAAGTTATAGGCTTAGAGCGAGAGAGAGAGAGAGAGAGAGAGAGAGAGAGAGATTTTGGAACTTAGGGTTTTAGAGAGAGAGAGATAGAAAGGGAGAGATTTGGGGTTAGGAGGTTAGAGAGAGATAGAGAGAGTGGAAGGGAGTTTTGTTATTAGGGGTTTAGAGACAGAGAGAGATTTGGGGTTATGGAGAGAGAGAGAGAGGTTAGGGGCTTATGGAGAGAGGGAGTGTTTAGGGGTTTTGAGATAGAGAGAGATTGTAGGTTAGGGGTATATAGAGGAAAAGCGAGATATTGGTGGTTAGGGGTTTAGAGAGAGAGAGAGAGAATAAGGTTATGTGTTTAGATAGAGAGAGAGAGAGAGGTTTAGGGGTTTAGAGAGAGAGAGAGTGATTGGGGGCTAGGTGTTTAGAGAGAGAGAGAGATTGGGGGTTAATAGGTGTTTACATATAGTTAGATATTACAAGGTGAGTATGGATGGTTAGTGGTGGTAGGTAGAGAGACATAGAGAGGGGGGGTAGGTGGGAGAAAATTCGGGTTTGAGAGAGAGAGAGAGAGAGAGAGAGAGAGAGAGAGATTGGGTGTTAAGGGTTTAGAGAGATAAAGAGATATATATAAAGTGATATACTGGTGTTTAGGGATTTAGAGAGAGGAATATTGGGGTTTATGGGTACAGAGAGAGAGAAATTGGTTTTTAGGGGTTTGGAGTGATAGATTGGGTTCAAAGAGAGAGAAATTTTGGGGTTTATGGGTGGAGAAAGAGATTGGTTTCTAGGGGTTTAGAGTGATAGATTAGGAGTTAGGCGTTTAGAGAGAGAGAGAGAGAGAGAGAGAGAGAGAGAGAGAGATATTGGGGGTTAGGGGTTTAGAGAGAGAGAGATTGGGGGTTATGGGTTTAGAGAGAGACTGGAGGTTAGTGGTTTAGAGAGAGGGAGAGATTGTTGGTTATGGTTTTAGAGAGAGAGAGATAGAAAGGGAGATATTTGGGATTAGGGGTTTAGATAAAAAGATATTAGGTTTAGGGATTTCAAGAGAGATAGATAGATAAATTTGGGGTTAGGATTTTAGATATAGATAGAGAGAGTGAGAGATAGTTTTTTGGTTAGGGGTTTAGAGAGAGAGTTATTGGTTTAGTTAAGGAGAGAGAAACAAAGATATTTGGGGTAAGGGATTTAGAGAGAGAGAGAGAGATTGAAAGTTAGGGGTTTGGAGAGAGAGAGATTAGAGGTTAGGGGTTTAGAGAGAGACACATATTAGCGGTTGAGAGAGACTGCGAGAGAGAGATTGGGGTTTAATAGGGGTTTAGAGATAGTTGATATCATGAGGGGATTATGGATGGGTGGTGGTGGAGGGAAGAGAGACATAGAGAGGGGGGGAGGGTTAGGTGGGTAAGGAGTGGATTGTTGGGGAGAGAGAGTGAGAGAGAGAGATATTATGGGTTAGGTGTTTAAAGATAGACCTATATAGAGATTGGGTGTTATGGGTTTAGAGAGTTAGAGATATATAGAGATAAATATTGGTGGTTAGGTATTTAGACAGAGAGAATTATTGGGGGTTATGGGTAGAGAGAGAGAGAGAGAGAAAGAGAGATTGGTTCTTAGGGGTTTAAATGGATAGATTGGGCGTTAGGGGTCTAGAGAGAGATTGAAGGCTAATGGTTTAGAGAGAGTGTTGCTTGGTTTTTCAACCAAGCATGTGTAAGGATGCACCTGCTAACTAGTAGCAGCAATTTCAAATAAAGCAATGTAAATAAGCAAATATAAACTATAGATTAATGGCAGTAAACAGTAAAATAAATAATTCTAGATTGATAACAAGGAACAATTCATAAACATGTAAATAGAAATTAAAACTTTTGTATTACCTCAAATGGTGAGGATGGTGAGTTTTGGGTAGCTCCAAGGTTGAGGTGCTCTAATGTCCAATGGTCTCTTCTTCTCCAATGCTTCAATGGTTGGGGAAAGCTCAAAAGATGGGCAAAGCTCAAGATGGATTTTGGCAGCATGAGGATAGGATGAAATATGGATGAAAAGTGAGGAGCCCCTATCACCTTTTTATAGTTTTTGGTGATGGGCAATACCATTGTGGGTGCCCCTCTTTTTCCTCTTTTGAATATTTTTTATATTTTTATTCCCTTTTAATATTTTTGGGGAATTTTGGACCCTTTTTGAGGGTTTTTTGAGGAAAAATATATATTTTGAGGGGAAAAATGTGTATTATAGTCTTTTTGGTGACCTTTTGATGGTTTTAGAGGCTCCAATGGTGGAAAAAGTGGGCAAATGGGTCATGTGAATAAGGGAATGAGCTAGTAAGCACTTTTTGGGTGTTAATAGATTTCCCCCTGATGTGTGAGGGCAGGATCTCATCATATGGCCGATAGACATCATAGTTCTTTTGTCTTTTTCCTTGGGTTTGGAGAAGAGAACAGACCAATTGGAGACTAGAACAACGACCTCTTGGAAGCTGCAAAAAATGAAAAAATACATGGCCTCGAAATGAATGAGGAATAATATCTGATTATGGACGAGGCAGGCATACCCATGCTCTTATCAAGAGATACACATAACAATTGGGCCCAAGAAGGGGGACCTGAATAATACATAAAATACCATTGTTACATCATAATGGTCCAGAGGAGACATAATGCTGGGACATACTCATGGTCACACCATGACTGATCTCAATAACTTATACACTGGAAAAGAGAAACAACCATTATGAATAAGGTTTCAGAAAGGTTGATGAACTGTTGGAGCTGAAGGTGTCCGACATTTGTAAGGACTCAATGACTATGAGCCAAATTCTCATGAATTTATGTAACTATATAATCGAGGGAGTATAAAACTGGGGTACATCTTGAAAACTGTCGCTGAGTGCAACCCGAATATCTATAGGAATGTGTAACGGGTTGTTTCTTCACTTAGACTCTCAAATGTGGTAGAGTCATGTGATATTCGGGGTCTTCAATAAATGACTGAAGGGACTGATACCTTGTACGAGTCTCAACGATGCGATCAAGGTGTTGAAGTCGAGCATGTGAGAAACAATCATTTGGAGAGGCACTGAGGACTCCTTTCAAAATGATCCGTAGGCACTCATCACTAGTGGTGATGAGTCCAAGGCACAGGGACCTCTAAGTCTATCCTCTGGAATAGATTTGGTTGGCGTCGACAGAGGGAGACCGACAACTACCAAGGCAATGATGTTTCCTTGATAGGAGCGCAAGGCGTAGAACTGAAGTGTGATAGTACTGATGGTAGGTCTTACATACTGTGGGGATGGGGAATAATTGGGGTTATAGAGTGGGTGGACTCAAATTTCCTTTTTTCAGAGCATGATGGCATGGTTGACCTAGAAGCATAGGAAACTGACTTTTAGGCGTGAGGATCATAGCTTAAGGGATCAGGGGTACGGATTGCAGACTCGAGTGACTATGGGGGACAAGATGATGGATGCTATTGGGGGACTCTCAAGGTGACATACTACAGAATACTCTGAACAAAGGCAACCATAATGGGGAAGCTACCATATGAGTAGACATGATATATTGTGGCACCGAAAAAGCACCATTGGGTCCTTCTTAGTAGTTTTAATGAGCTCCAAGAAGGGATAAAAGTTTGCTCTAAAATGGTACTGTCTTGTGGATTTATGCGAGCCCAAGACTGTTCATGCTCGTGAGTGCTTTCATTTTAGAGAGTCTGAAAGTCGTAAGTAGACTCCATTGGTGTTCTTTTTTGTATGTTAGTCTCCAAGACCCGAAAATGCGTAAAATGATGCAAATGGAGAACTCTTCTAGCTGAGGTGACTAGAGTATTCATTTTTCATAATTAGTCTACAAGGTCTGGAAGAGGGTAAGCTTATACCAGGTAGATGCCCTTTTAGATACTTTTAGAGAGTATGAAAGGAAGCAAGATTGTGCGGCGATCTTTTCATTGTTTTAGGAGTAAGAAAAGAGATTAATTGAAACTCCCTAAGTGCCTTTTTCGTAAAAGAGTTGCTCGACCTGAAAAAGGGATAAAATTATACTAAACAAAAAAGGTATTAGTGAGAGTGAGAACTGGTCTCAAGCATCATCATAAGCATGGAAAATTGAATCTGGTGATATAAAATTAGTCAAAAATGGATTATGGCCGTTGTGGCACGTAAACCGAGGCGACAAGGGGCATGGAAAAAATGCCTGAAAAAACTAGGGGTGTGGTGACGAATGCGACGGTGTCTGTCACGGTCGATATTGGGTTGAAACTTCTGTGTGCGGAGGTATACCAAAATGTCACCATACCAAGGGCCATTAGACGAGATGATGAACAAATGTTCGTTGATTATAACAATATGGATAGATGGTGATGACAACAAAGATGGTAGGTCCGTAATGAGTTGAGCGAGTGCTAATGCTTTGGTTCTCTTTGGGGTTTTAAAATTTAGGTCATAATCTTGTAAGATAATCAGCCATTTGGAAACACAGCCTTTTAGAAGGCAGCGATTCAAGAGATAGACCATTGGGTTGGAATTTGCCACAACCGTGGTATGGCTGAGGAGAATATAATGTCGCAGTTTCTGTACTGAAAAGATGACAGCGAGGGCCATTTTCTCTTCATGTGGGTAGCGTAGTGGTGGGCCTGATAAAGTTTGGCTCACGTAGTAAATAACATGCTCTTGGCAAGTGGAGTCTTCTTGGATGAGTACTCCAGAGACGGCATAATCTGATGCTGAAATGTAAAGGGTAAAGTCTCTTGTGAAATCTAGAGGAGAAATCAAGGGGGCACTTGTAAGTGCTTTCTTCAAGTCTGTAAAAGCTCCTTCTGCTTGGTCGTTCCATACAAAACGGGTATGAAGATGTAGCAAATAGAGGAAACCATGTACCGTGGTTGTGTAATCTAGGACAAAGCAACAAAGGAAGTTGGACTTCCCTTGAAGGCTCTGTAGCTATCTTAATGGATGAGGTGACGATAGGTCTACTATGGCTTGGACCTTGAGAGGGTCGATGGTGATTCCTTTTTCTGAAATTATGAAGCCCAACAGACGGCCTGCTAGAATGCAAAAGACACACTTGAGTGGGTTCAAGAGGATTTTATATTTTCGACAACGCAAGAAGACTTGTTGAAGATCATCTAAATGGTTAGATCATTTCTTAGATTCAGCCGTGAGGTCATCTAGATAAACTAATATGATGTTATTCAGGTCATGAAAACAATAAGTCATAGCTCGTTGGAAAGTGGCTCCAGCATTCTTGAGATCGAAAGGCATGACGCGATAGGAAAAGGTGCCCCATGGGGTAGTAAAAGCAGTATTTTATTGATCTTCTATACGAATTTTGATTTGGTTGTATCCAGAGAAACCGTCCACAAAAGAAATTACCTCATGCCCCGCACATGCATTGATTAGTTGGTCAATAAATGGTGTTGGGAAGTTGTCTTTGGGACAAGCTAAGTTGAGGTCATGGAAGTCAGTACATACACGGAAGGTGCCTACTTTCTTATTGACTGGTACTGGGTTTGAAACCCAGGTGGTATATGCAATAGGGTATATGAAACTTGTTGCTCGAAGCTTCTCAATTTCGGCTTTTACGGCTGGAAGCTTGGATGGGTTAATGGGATGTTGTTTCTGGCGGACCGGTGATATGTTTGGCCAAGTGTCTATGTGATGTTCTACAATGGTAGGATCAAGACCAGGCATCTCGGTATAAGACCAGGCGAGGACATCTTGAAATTCTTGGAAGAGTTTCTTATAAGCTTGGGTTTCCTTTTCAGTGCATGATGCGCCTAAAGAGATAAGCTCAGGTTGTCTGGGGGTGGTGGAGATGTCGATTTTTGTAATGGGCAAAATGTTAGCCATGTTACCTTCTTCAAAGGCTTCTGGAGCTGGGATCGGATCTTTGAACCAATCGACCTTGGTTGGTAAGAAGTCCTTGGATTCAACGAATAGTGGGTTCGCCGTAGATGCCTCAGGGATGAAATATGATTGATGGTGCATATCATCCCAAGGGTATTCTGGTGCAGTGAGCATTTCTAGGATTTCCTCATCGGTGTGGAAGTAGTGCATCATTAAATCAATTGGTTCAGGCTTATAGGTAGTTGAAATCATGTAAATGGTATTGATTTCTTCTAAACAGGAAGATTCTGGGGGGAATATTTCCTCAATGAGCAGGGGGGATATCTCTAGGTTGGTATTATTCAATTCGTATAGTGTTGCTCTATAATATGGGATATCGGGGTAGTGATGTGAATAATGACCGTAGATGCTGCATATTGCACAAGGCTGGTTTGTGTGTAATGATTTATTGCGAGGCTGAGGGGGTAGTTCTAGTTTGACAACTGGAACGTTGGTGTCATCATCCAACATATTCATGTGTTCTTGAAGTGCCTATAGATGTGGACATAGATGGGTAGCATGGCCTATATCATCATACAAGGAGCACTTGGGGGTATTGCAGATTATTGGAGGAGTCTTCGCTAATTTGGGAGTCGCTGGGGGGGTACAAGTTGTGGATTCGGTTGTGTAGGTTTGCGGACCTCTGCCCCCATTGTAGCGAGTTTGAGGGGGAACATAACTAGACGTTGATGTAGTGGCCCCTGTTGGAGGTGGTATTCTTTGGGGGTTCTTCACACCAGGTGGTGGACGGCTTTGGGGGTTCAGTACAACAGGTGGTGGATGGTTCGAAATATTCATGGTTTGTACTGGTTGTAAAACAACGATCGAAGTCAGTGGAGGGGTGGGGGCAGGTAGGTACCATATAGGTAATCCTAATGTTAACCCTAGAAGGTTGAGTGTAGCCATTACTAGTGTGCTGATAACTCTTGAAAATGGAAATAAGAATGGTATAGTTTGAATCGGTGTTGTTTTGATATGACTAGGCACTATGGGTGGTTGTGGCAGTGGTTGAGGTTGTTGAGTATGCTATTGTTCGTTGTGTGAGAGGGTGCATAAATTGGATACTTCAGTTACCCAGAGAGGGGGTGGGATAGAAGGGAAAGTGGTGGTCATGGGAGTATCCAATTATATCCTAGGTCCGACTGAGGAGACGAATGATGTGGGTGCACTCTGAATGGGCTGTTTGATCATGGGAAGAACATTTTCAGGCGCTGCGGGGGCATTGGGATCATAGTATGTAATCTGGTCAATTTTGACTACATGTCCTTCATGGGGGAACATCATGAGGCAAAAAATTGAAGAAGCGACAACTTTCATTTTATACATGTAGCTTCATCCTAAAAGGAGATTATAATCAAGTTTGGCATTGATGACCTCTATATATATGAGAACCAGTTTGCCCCCAAGTTGTATGGGTACATTCACTAACAAACCCTGAGGTTGAGCTGCACGGCCATCGTAAGCTCGCAATGTGGTAGTTGACGGTTGTAGCATTGGGGATCCATGTTTCTGCCATATGAAAGTTGACATAACGCAGGTGGAGGCACCTTCATCGATTATGCATCGATGAACAACAAGGTTACGAATGGACACAGAAACCTAAAAATCTAGAGATGAAGGAAGACGAGGTTCGTCTTGGTCTAAGTCGAAAGCCTTGGAGTCGTTAGGGTCTGTTAACACCCAAAAAGTGCTCACTACCTCATCTCTCTCATTACATGACTCATTCGTCCATATTTCCTACTATATTTTCCTCCAAAACCTTAAAAAACCATTAAAAAGCCTCCAAAAGGCCAGAAAAACCCCTTTTTTCCCCAAAATAATGTAAATTCCTCCAAAAATAGCAAAAACCCTTAAAAAAGGAATAAAAAATACAAAAAACAGGAAAAAGAGGGAAAAAAGGAAGCAAAAACCCTATACAATTGACCTAAACCATATGGTGCCCAAAACCATGTTGAGATATTATAACTTCAAAGAATATTATATCTGTATATTATTTATTTCGGAGATGTTTCATTCCTCCATAAAGATCTTATTGTATATCCGGAGATGTTTAAATTCCTCCGTCGGAATGTGGTAACTCGGGTTATTATACTTCCCTAGTGGAGGTCGGCCCTGTATGTGTTATGTGGGTCAAAGGGTTATTAGACCACCCTAGAGGGGTCGGCCCAGTCAGTTGTAGTGGGGTATTTAACCCATTGGTTAAATACAAGCCTACGTGTACTTGTGTAAAAGATATGTCAGAGTAGTGTATAAATAGAGGAGGTGTGTTCCTCATTTGACACACTCACTCACTTGAGAATGGCGCACTTGTGGAGGAGAGGTCTGCTATGGAGAAGAAGGAGATTATGCTCAGGGTTTGCATCTTTGTATATTGCTGGTCATCTATATTGAGGAAGCTTTACTGGGTTTTCTACCCCATGAGGGTTTCCCATGATAAATCTATGTCTCTTGTGTTTATGCTATGCTTGATGTTTCTTCAGTGATCCTGTATATGCTATTATTGTGAAATGGAATGTAATGCTGCTATTTTCTGTCTTAGCATATTAAATCTTAACAAACCATGGGTCAACACTCCACCACTAAAAACCTATAAATAGTTGATGGAGGCTCCCCATTTCACATCCACAATCTTCCCTATCCTCACTCTGCCAAAATCACTCCTAAAACCCTAGCTCATCCTTTTGAGCTAATTTCACATTTGAGTGCCCCTTTGGCCCATATCCAAAACACTTTGGAGAAGGAGAAGGAACAACACTGGAGCATTGGAGCAGCCCCTGGACTACTGCAAAGGCTCCACCAACCTCACATTTGAGGTAAAATTAATACAAAATACAATTTTTATTATCTTGTCATTTCCTTTTATGCACATGCTTAGAGCAGTTTACTGTTTTATTTACTGTCTTGTTTTATCATTTTACTGAACTGCTACTAAAGAGTACCTTCTCCTTAGTAGGTTCCCATTTGCACAAGCTAGGGTAAAAACCCTAGCTACAGTTTTGGCGACTCCCCTAGTGTTCCTTTGAATTTCTGGTTATAATTTTTAGAAGTTTTTAGTTTTCTACAATATTTTTATGTTTTCCCCTTTCGACTGTCCCTTTCGGCAGTTGGGTTTGTTGCCATAAATTGCAAATTTTTTCCCCACAGCTGCGATCCGACCGTGGCTTTTAGTCTGCTTCCTGCGATCCGACCGCGGCTTTCGGTCTGTTTCCCGCAATCTCCCCATGGCTTTCAGTATGTTTCCTGCGATCTGACCATGGATTTCAGCCTATTACCTGCGATCTGACCACGGCTTTTATCCTGTTACCTGTGATCCGACCGCGACTTTCAGCCTGTTACCTGCGATCCGCTCGCGGCCTTAAGCCTATTTCCTCCGATATTCCCACGGCTTTTAGCTTATTTCCTGCAATCTCCCCATGGCTTTTAGCCTATTTCCCACGATCCGCCCGTGGCTTTCAGCCTGTTTCCTGTGATCTCCCCGCGGCTTTCAGCATGTTTCCTGTGATCCACCCGAGCAGTTTCACCACAGACCCACGATCTGTTTTATGCACTTTTTCCCTTGTTTTGAACCCAACACTCTGCTGCAATATTTTCTGCACTTACACAACCACCTGTTTTATTTGCAGCCATACTTCCCTACAGCCTTTTTTCTGTAATTTGCTTTCTGTTCCCTTTACAGAGTTTTTTACAAAAATTGTTAAGCATTTCAATTGAAAAAGAGAAAACTTTGCATTTCAAGTTTAATTTCTGCATTGTTCTTATTAGTTAGAATGTTTCCCACCCTGTGGCACTTTTGATTGGGTTCATTAAATCTCACACACACACTCTGTCACCTAATTCAAGTGAGCCCTAAAATACTGCTTAACACAACCAACATTCTAACCCCACTTGGGGAACACATAAGAATATTGTAGTTAGGTAGGACGGGGGGGATAGGCATCCAAATAACACCCCTCAATCACTTACAATTGAGACATAGTTGTTGTCCATTAGGGAACCAAAATCCCCTAGTATTTTTTGACACGATCACAACCAGTTTATTAGAGGGCCTCTCCCTTAGGAGGGTTGAAGTAGCCAGACTGGTTCTGGAGGCCTGAGTGGAATAACGCAATCCATTCAGTAACCGAAGGCTACCTACTCGTTGGTCTGTGTGTGGTGTTCTCTTTAGGCCCACATGGCGATAGGACTGGAGCTACAGATTCACCTTTTCTGGATGTCTCACGAACGTGGTATCTTAGTTTCCTTTCCTCTAGGATTGTCTTACCCGATGTCCCTCCTAGTAGGCGGATATCTTTAGCCACTTGGCTCTACTATCCATATTGTCTGACTTGGATTTCATCACCTTGCAGATGATATGTCTGGTTGAGTCAGAATACTATTTACCTAGGTGTTTGCATGCTCCCTTACCTCCCTTTGGTCTAGCGAGTCCACCATTTTTATTTTATAGGAAACCGGCTGCTTGTTGGTATTCTGACCATTGTTGTTGACGCTCCGCTTATTGTAGCACAGCTGTTACAGTGAGTGTTTTGAGCTGGTTGTTGACCTGAGTGCCGTCTTTTTTGCACTCTCCTTTTGCACACTCGGTTGCATTAGGGTTTTTGAGCTATTTTTCACTCAACACAACCCCCCTGATACTTGACACCATCTGTCACCATTGAGTCCCCGATACATTCTCGGTGCCTCCGGGGTGAGCCCCCGCAACACAGTTCACTTGACATCACCTTTCATATACATAGAGCTTCATCACTCGAGTCCACTCATCGACGCTGTGGAGCTCCATCCCCCGGCCTTGACGCCCCTTATTTTACATCTGATTCTGAGGTAGAGTCCGAGCACCCCACTTAAACTGCACCAACCAGCCCCATGGCTGGCATGAATTCCAACCCTTTCTTTGTAAGGACCATTAGTGGAGCATCCACCACCATCCCAGCTACCACACCCGCTTTGGGTATGCCCTCGATGGGGCCCACATCCACCATTCTGATCATTGTACCCATTCCAGTGGCTAGTATACCCATCCCAACTCCACTAGTGACTCACACTACCCTTGGCGGTGTAGGACCGTCCCATACCACCTTCATTACTCCACTTGGGGGAAACATCCCCAACCCAAATCCAACCCCTCCATTTGGGGGCATTGGCCCTAATTGGCTCACAACCACCAGTATGTCACATCCTTCTACTAGTTTGCCATTCATGGCTAGTCTTAACCTTTCCTGATTTGGCCAGACTGACTAACGATCCCATCAGACATGACCTTGCGTGGCCTCACATGCCCACCAAGATCCCATCAAACATCCCTAAGTTTTAGGGCAAGGTAGGTGAAGATCCCTAGAACCATATTATGTCCTTCCATCTATGGTGTTCCTCCAACTCCATAGTGGACAACTCTGTCCAACTCTATCTATTACAACGCATCCTCACTAGCTCTACAGCTAAGTGTTACATCGAGCAGCCCCATGGGACCCATGCCACCTTTACATCCCTTTCCTCGACCTTCTTGCAGTTCTTTCAGTTACCTGTCTGCTATGACGCGGGATTTGAGATCCTACTATCTTGTAAACAAAATACGACTACCAACATCACTGACCATATTCATGAGTGGCGTCGACACTGAAGCCTCTGCAAAATCAAGTTAGATGACCGTATCTTCTTAGATTGGTTTCTAAAATCCCTCCTTCTCGTCATTGCCAAGGATGTGGCATCCGAGCGACCCTAGTCTGAAGAAGAGGCCATCCTTAAAGACCAACAATTTGACCTTATTTACGCCCAGTCTGGTTATCTCTATTCCATCATACCTGACTCCCCCCACGATGATTCGTCCCAACACGATGCACCAAGGGCATCCCATGCCGTAGATGGCATCATTGGCCATATTGCCTCGCATAACCAGCCCTTTTCAATAGCATGCACTAGCCCTGGCCCCGACCTTTCGTGGGCTACATCCCATTCCAGAGAAACCAATTCATATGCTCCCATGGCACATCACCACCATTCCCATGGATCCTCTTGTTCACCTCAGTGCTTTGGCCATACATCCCCTGCTTACGCCCCCCCAATCGCACCTCAGCCATATTACCACTCGCAGGCCACACCAGCTCCTGTATCCTCTTAAGCCCCCTTTTCTTATTATCTACCATAGGCAGCACGTATGGAAAACCCCTAACCCATCACACAGACGTATCAGCAACCCCCACAAGGTTCAACACCTACGCCGCCTCCACCCACTTATTATCCACCGCAGCCTACTCCCGCACCTGCCCAACCGCAAAACCCACCTGCCGCCCAAGGGAAAGTATATGCCCAACAAAATCCGTAGCATAACCAAAATAACCAATGCCAACAAGGCCAGCAAAACCGCGGTAAAGGACGTAACCGCGGGAACAACCCTCCTCCGGACCAAGGTGGCCAACCCCCTAATCCCCCAAACAATAATAACGCGACACCTCCCAACAAAAACCTGGACAGGCCACCCTAGCAAGCCAAAAATCCTGATTTGTGAACAAACCATCCTTCTATTTCCAGTGTCTATGGTCATTACACACACGCTTTCCCACATTTGGAGCGGGCTCAACAACTCTAGACTGATGATGCCCACCGCCAAGGGCACATGGCTCCTTAGGTGCTGCCCAACCCCCAACTACCCCAGAATCAACCCTTGGTGTTACAAAACCCTTTGCCCACCCAAGGCGTGGTGAATGCTCAACCGTTGGCTCCCCCTCAAGGAAATGCGCCACCACAATAGAAAATCACTTATGCCACTCCTGATCAACCCATGATAGACTTAGGTACCCATCACTTGTTAATGATGTCGTCAGCCGATGTCAAACTTCAAACCCATCGAAACCAATATGGATCCACCCCCGAAGCCCATTCTACCGACAAAAACACCAACGCTCATCCCACCGATCAGTCATTACGAATACCTCTAGCTCCTCTAGATGGCGCCTCCAAAGCCCCTCGCTTCCCACTTCGCCGCATCAAAAATAACCCCAATGCTCGCACTGTGTCTAATTACAACATTGTAGATGACTTAGCCCAGTCCCCCACAGCCATGTCTGCGTTAGAGGTCTTAAGAAATGGTCCTACATAACACAAGACTTTGCTCTCAGCCATTGGTGCTATTGACTTAAATGATTCATGAATGATGGCCTTCCATTTGGACCAATCCGAACCATACCTGCCTTCCACTTTAGCGTTCCAAGTTTCTGTATCCATTTGGAATCTTGTTATCCATCGGTGCATCATCGATGAAGGTGCCTCCACATGTGTTATGTCAACATTCGTTTGGCAGAAGTTGGGATCCCCTACTCTCCAGTAGTCCACCACTGTGTTGTGAGCCTACGACGACCGTTCGGCTCAACCCCAAGGTCTCTTAGCTAATGTCCCCATCCAGTTGGCTGGTAAAACCGTGCTCATTGACATAGAGGTCATCAACACCCAACTTGATTATAACTTCTTACATGGCTGCAGTTACATGTACACCATGCGGGTGGTTGCCTCATCCGTTTTTCGTACCATGATGTTCCCCCATGATGGACGCGTGGTCAAGGTTGATCAACTCACCTATTACGATCCCAATGCCCCTGCTGCACCCGAAAATGTTCTCCCCATGGTTGAACAACCTGTTTGTGGTGCAACTACCTCGTTGGTTTCCTAAGTGGGACCCGGAGTCTACTCAGATACGATGATGACCTCAACATTCCAATCCATTCCACCACCATCACCAGCGACCAAAATATCTGACTTATGTACCATTTCCCACAATACACCAACACCCAACCATCAACCGCCCTTGCTACCCCAACCACCATTGGTACCGAGTCATGTTGGTGTTACACCCATCCATACAATCCCCTTCCTATTCCCCCCTTCGGGAGTAGTAAGCACCCCGGTTATGGCTACTCTCAGCCTCCCTGGTTTAACTTTAGGATTACCTGTATGGTACATCACGCCTCCCATTTCCCCTTTGACACCAAATGTCATCCTATAACCGATGCAACCCATCACCACTACTAGCCAACCACCTCCCGATGTCACTACCCCTTCCTCGTCCATTAATCCATCCCATCTTATCAAGCACACTAGGGGCAGAGGCCCACAACCATACACTGCTTTACCCTCGCCCAAAACAGTTAAAACCCCCCCCGTGTTTCGTGCTCCTCCCAAATGCTCATTGTGTGATGAATTGGGCCATCCTACCCATCTGTTATACCTCTATATTTCACGGTGTCGCATCCCCATCACAAAACAAGTTGACGACACTTTCCCTACTGTTTTGAACCATCCAGAAGAGACAGATGATGAGTCAACCTTGAAGGTAAATCCACCCTGGCAAGTTTTGACCCACCTTGGACTTTATTTTTACACACTACCGCGCCTTGCTATGTTCCCAAAACGCGGCACTAGACACTACCGCGTGCTACTTTTTCCTCAAAGCGCGGCAGTGCCGCGTTCTGCAGACTTTGCAACACGCGGCACTCTTTTAATAGTTTTTTGCCCTTGGCTTGTGGGATCTTGGATTTTCGAAGATAATGGAAGATTGGGTTCCTTGATTCGATCTCAACTCATCTCCTTCGATTAGAAACCCTGATCAACTTATCCCTCCTTAGATCCACTCATCTCTCTTGTTGGTTAACCTCACCATTCACTATAAAAGAGAGGCATGCCATTGGAAAGGGGGAGGACTCTTGAGAGCACCAAACTTATGGTCTTGCAGCATTGTGGAGATAGCTAGAGGAGAAGACACTTGGAGTTGGAGGATTGGCTTGGGCATCAAGCACCCTTTGTAAGTAATCTTCAAGTTGTAATGGAATAACTTGTCTTGTTTTCCCAAATCATTTGTGTTAATCTTGTTTTAATGATATGATTTGTATCTCTCATAGATTTAGATCCTAACTCATGTTTCCAGATTGCTAGAGAATAGTGCATGCTTGTATTTTGGTTCCTCTTTAACAGGTTCATTTGTGAAGACTTGGAGCTTGGAGCAAATATCAAAGACAAGCGTTTGGACATAAGGTCAGTTAAACTCCTTCTATTCTCTTCAGCATTTTAATTCTGAGATGTTTGTTAGATCTAGGGATTCAAGGTTGCATTTGTTTTGTTTTGTTCTTAGCCTAGAGTTAGTCTAAGTCTGCTTTAGCCTAAGGGAATTTTGACTTATCCGTAGGGCAGAATTCCACATAACAAGAATGGCGACTCCGCTGGCTTTGATTACTGCTTGATTGGTTCAATTCACAGTCATTTATCTTTGAATTGTGAGTTTTTGTTGCACTTCAAACCAGCTTGAATTTTGGTCTTTTTTGACCCTTATTCACCCCTCCTTGCAGTATTTATCTCCCTGTTTAATTACTGAGTCCCCTGGGTTAGCAACAACCCTGAAAACTTTATTTTTTCTTTTCCAGTTGCGTTTTTTTTTCCTCTTGCCACAGTGCCGCACCCTCTTAACCACTTCCAGCGCGACAGTTACACAGTGCCGCGTCCTAGGAATTAATACTAGAGCGGCAGTTACACAGTGCCGCACTTTAGTCAGGCTTTAGCCCGCGGTAGTGTCTGCAAGTGGGTAATTTTTTTTTAATTTTTGCTTGGTTTCCTGAGTTTCTCCCTGCCTCAGATAGTCTTTACTGTTGCCTGTTAGCATCCTGGTTAATTTCCAGTCTGTATGGTCTGCTTATCACCTAGTTTGTGAGTTTGATTGATTGATTGAATTAAGTGGCACTTTTAACATATTGGTCATTTTTCAATTTGATTGCATTTGGCTTGACTTTTTCCCCACAACCAACTCAACACCACTGTCTTCTGTTACTGAACACTGTAGTTTTACAGTCATATAGGCATTATCATTTTCAGTAAATTAAAAAGATCATTGGTTGAGAGCAAATTTGTTGTTTAAATTGAAAAAGTCTAGTGGTATTTTGCATAGAGAAATGAACCATTAATTTTGCCATAGAAATTCTCATTATAGAAGCATTGTAGATTGTAAAATCAGTGCATTGAAAAGAGTATTTACTTCAGTTTGGCTTTGTTTATAAATCAAAAAGAAAAGAAAAATCTTTTACTTTGATTGCTTGTGAAAATTGTTATGCATATTTGATCGAAGAACCTCTATCTTTACCTTAGCTAGATTTCATCGAAGACAAAGGCTTGTTTATGATTCATTCTCATTTGCATGGTTTGAGTCGTCATAACACCATCAAGTTTCACGTCCACTACCCGATTGAGTAAAGACAGTTACTAAAATTAATCACCCTAATTAAACCAACTTTAACCTCACTTGAGGAAATCAAAAGAATTTGGTAGTTAGGTAGGACACCGGGGATAGGCATCAAAATAATTCCCCCTTGTCATTTTCATCTGAGACATAGTCGTTGTCTTTAGGGAACTAAAATCCTCTAGTACTTATTGACACGGTCACAGCTAGTTTGTGGAGGGGCCTCCTGACTGTTTCCAACTGTTCAGGGGTTAAACGGCCGCGAGATTGAGAACCGGACGGACTCTGTGGAATACCGCACTCCACTTAGCCCTAAGGCAACATCGATCGCTGTCTTCTTCGGAAGGCTGAAGTGCCCAAAACCTTTTCCGACGTGTCATGAACGAGGTGGCTTAGTATCTATTCTACTAGGGCTCTTTTACCCAGGATCCCTTTCGGTAGAGGGATATCCTTCTTATATCGGTCTCTCATGTTGTATTGTTCGACTTGGATTTCATCACCTTGCGAAGGATACAGCCTGTTGAGGTCTCCAGCTCTTAGTTAGGAGTTTGCTTGGCGTCTCATCTTTCTAGAGGGTCATTTTTTCTTTGTAGGGACTGCTTGTTGGCATTCTGGCCATTTTTGTTGACTAGCTCGCTTATTGAGACACCGGTCTCAGTATAGATTTTAGAGCTTGCTTTTTTGGCCTGTGAGCCTTGCTTTTTCTAGCTCCTCTTTTGCACACTCGGCTGCATTAGAGTTTTTGAGTTCTTTTGTTTACGGTACTGCCCCCGATTTTCATTTTCCTGTCATCATGTCAGATCAACAACGAAGATCACGAAGACAACAGGGCCTAAGCCCTCCACCACCACCACCGCCACGGACTTCTGGTCCGCCTCCATCATGCATTCCTGCTCCTCCTGGCCGTGGTGCTGGTCGAGGCAACATCCCCCCGCCGATACGTACAACATCTTCAGTTACACCTGTAACTGCCACACACAGCACAGTCTCAGAATCCATTGTAGCTTCTATAACCACTAGCATGTCTGAGACTTCCACTGTCACCTCACCCACTGTCATTCCAGATTTATCTGTTACAGTGGACACAGTTACAACAGCTGAACCGAGCATGACCCAGAGCACTAGACCAGAGGTCATCCTTCTACCGGATGCCAACGCTTCTCGTCCATCAGACACTTTCCACGATGATATAGACGGATCTATTGGCACCACAGAAGGATCCGACCAGGACATACCCGGCTTAATTTCAGTCCCAGGCGGATACGTTGAGATCGTTGAAGATACTCGTCTACCTGACACACCTTTTGAACCTGATTATGGCTTCATAACTTCCCAGACGGAATTTCCGCCTGTCATTACTACGTCACCCAGTGTTCATCCTCAGGAGACAAGTTCTTCTAGCAACGTACCTCGCACTTTACAGCTACCCAACATCCCACCGGGACACGAAATCATGGCTTCCATCCAGTCTAGTATGGTTAGCCTAGCGAACTCTCCGTTAGCATCGGCACAATTTAGACGCAACACAGAGCAAATGCTTTCGACAGCATCTAGATACCCCCCTGTTTCTCGTCCTTCTGACTATAGGGATCCCAACGTCCCGTCTAGCACAGAATTTCATCACTCTTTTGCAGACGGCTCAGGACCTTCGGACTTTACTACACCTAGGTTCCTGCCGGATCCCCAAAATCTTTTCCAGGATATGAACTTGGACCCAGTTCTTGTTGGTCCTCCTATTATTGAACACGTTATGGACGACACCGATACCCCTGGGCTAAATTCCCCACATTTGCTGTCATCACCTATGTTTGGTGCACATTCTATGAGGGATAACCCAGTTTTTTCTCCGTCCTCACCTATCCAATATGGACGACCTCCTCCGCAAATCGGTACTTTTGGCGCCGTTGGCCAATCCATGCTGTCATATTTGGCTAGCGGCGGAAGAACACCTAGTCATACTGCTGGATCTTCCGTTTCGACCGGAGGATCACCTTCAGCCACCATTTATACTATTTCAGGAGGTGGACAACCGACTGCAATGGTCCCTAACTCCAACTTACAAACCCTCCCTGGTGGGCCATCAACCCAACCAGCTGGGGGGCAACCTTTTGTTGGTAACCCCATTGTTAGTCAACAACCTCCCACTGGTGGGCCATCAACCCAACCAGTCGGAGGACAACCTTTTGCTGGGAACCAGATTCCCAGTCTACAGCCTCCTCACATAGGGCCATCCAACCTAACTACTGGCGGACAACCTATTGGCTCGCTCCAACAAGTTTCCCAACCAGCAGTGTCTACTCAGTTCGGTATGTACAATCCACCTGGCAGTGGGCAACCTTATTCCGGTATTCCAACCGGACCTTACTCTCAACCACCCCTGTCAAGTATGCTTCCTTCTTGGGATCATCAAATCCCACAGAGTGGGGGGTACTCACTTTTTGGAAACTGGAACCAAGCTGGGGGGCAATCTCAGATTTCCCCCAACTTGAATTCTGGCTTACCTTACCCTTCGGCTGCTACAACTCCATGGAACCCGTCACTTCAATTTCCACTCGTTCCTCAAGCAGGAACAAGCATTCCATGGACACCACCGTCGCAGCCACCCCCCAACCCTGCTATGGGAAATCCTCCACTTACACAGTATGGTGGCAACATCCCTGGAACACAACAATTCCAAGGAACTTTTCCCCAACAAGGAACAGCAACCATTCCTGGGTATCAACAGCCTCAGGGTACTATACCCACTCAGCAGAACACTTACCAACCGGCTGCTTACAATCAACCGGTTAACCAGATGGCTTACTATCCACAGAACTTCCAGTAGTATCCCGCGGGAAACTCATATGGGTATAACACACAGCAGCATGCTATGCAGGGTCCTCCAGGATTCTCTGCACCACATGGTTATTACTCATACCCGCAGACCAACCGGCAACTTCCCTTTTTAGCCACACTTGATCTACCTGATTTGTCGAGGCTTATCAACGATCCTATATGGCACGAACCTCACTGGCCACCTATCCCAGCCAAACTACCATCGGACATTCCCAAGTTCGATGCTAAGCCCGGGGAAGACCCCAAGAACCACGTGATGACCTTCCATCTTTGGTGTTCATCCAACTCCTTGATGGAGGATTCCATCCGACTTCGGCTCTTCCAACGTACGCTTAGCGGAACGGCAGCAAAATGGTACATCGAGCTGCCACATCACTCTTTTCGTGATTTCAACACTTTGGCTATGCAGTTTTTGACACATTTCCAGCTTCCCATCCGGTATGAGACTGGAACAGAACTGCTAACTTCACTGCGTCAAACCACTTCCACACACATTTCGGATCACATCCACGAGTGGCGAAGACACCGTAGGCTAATAAAGGCACCTATTCCAGATCAGCTACTTGCTGATTGGTTTACAAAATCCTTTTTGCCTCCCATAGCCAGAGATATTGCTATGCGCGGACCTGTTACGGAAGAACAAGCCATCTCGGCAGCACAATACATGGATTTAGTATATACTCAATCCGGTACTTTACATGAACTTCTTCCACATGCTTCCCGCGTTCACACTGATCCTACAAAGCCTACTACTGAACCACCCATTGATGGTATCGTTGGTTCAGTTAAGGCTCAGCCTGCTACCAACTCGACGGGGAAACAAGCTTCTGCTTCCCCCGCTTTTACCCAGGCCGCTTCAAAAGCTTCCACCTCTCCTGCTGTCTCCTCCGAAGTGAATGCAGTCCAATCTACATCACAACCATCCGGAGGAAAGAAGAAAAACAATCGTGGTAAACCCAAGAAGAACCAGCAGGAGAACCCCAAACCACAACCTACCCAGAATGACCAAAAACCACGTCGGAAAACTAAGTTTCCCTGCTTGATTTGTCAAGATGATCATTATACGCGTGACTGTCCCTACAAGGACGATGTCCATAAGTTCGTTAAAGGATCCTCTCGACCGGCAGTGCTAACTGATGCTTTCCCCCAACAGCAACAGCAAATGGTTGCCCAGGAATCCCCACAAGGGGGCAACCCGACCAATCCTTCCCGTGGAGAGACGTCCACAAACCGCGAAATCCTAATGACAAGTAATGAGGAGATTAATATCACCACTCGTTCAAAGACGTATGATAGCCCCCCAAGTTCAAACAAACAATCGGAGACAGCCAAAGGCAAGTCTCCTGTTGAAGATCCGACTCCTATTCCCCCCCCTAATGGTCATCTCCATATCGAGAGACCACTTATGGATACAGTGCTACGCCCACCCAAGGGCACCATACTAAAGGCGACATTCAATCCGAATGCGCGAGCTGCCCAAAACTACAACATTGTTGAAGATTTGGCTCAAGCACCTTGCGCTATGTCAACTCTCGAGGTTCTCCAACACTGCCCCACGCAGCGTAGAACCCTACTTTCAGCACTGGGGGCATTGGACCCAGATACTTCAAACTCCATCATGTTTAACTTGGAGCACGCTAAACCTAGGCTTTCTCACCAGTTAGCCTTCCAGGTGCATACGAAAATCCGTGGAAATGTTATCCACCGCACAGTGTTAGATGAGGGTGCTTCCACGTCGATTATGTCTTTGAACTGCTGGAGAGCCCTCGGCTTGCCTGAGGTCACAACTTCTCCCACTACTCTTAGAGCGTTTGATGGACATGGGTTTCAACCATATGGACTCATCCCCTCAATCGGTGTTGAACTGGGGGGCAAAACAGTATCCGTACATATCGAAGTCGTAGATGCACCTTTGGATTACAATCTCCTACTTGGTCGGAACTGGTTCTATGCCATGACTGCCATAGCATCTACAGTCTTCCGGATTGTACAATTTCCTCATGAAGGGAAAATTGTCACTATTGATCAATTGGATTACTGTATCCCAGACTCCCATCCGAACTCCGCCAATACCGTTCCGTTATTGGATCAACCACGGTACCGGTTCCAAGACATAGGTGTTGGTCTCATGAAGCATTCATCCCTCATTGGAGTTTTTCCAGAACTGGGAACCCATCTTCAACCAGTCAACATGATTTCATCGCATGTCACCCCGTCCGATGATTCATGGGTGATCCCGAGTCCTACTCAGATCCAAGGCTATGGCAATTCCATGCCTTTGAACAGAAACCTTGCAGCTTATGACGCGATCCAATCAGCCACAGATTGGGTCGACTGTTCTACTGATCACACAGTGGCACAGCTCTCGACTGAAACTCATACACACCCACCATTGTTTGATCCTCTCAACTTGATTTTTCCCACCGACGAATCAATCATAGAGGTTATGTGCGGTAATGAGCCACCATGGGGAGATTTTCATCATCGATCTTCATTCCCCACCATTCAGTCACTTGAGCCTGACACCAAATCCAGTGCTTCACTTGGGATGGTTCAAACCAAGTTCCCCACTTCCCTCGACGAAGTATTTTCTGAAGGCAACTTGGCCAATCTTATGGCAACCACTCCCATCGACATTTCAGTAAAGCCTGGTATCGTGGAAAATGTACACATTGGCAAAACATGTACTCCTCTCGAGACAGAGTTCTATAATGCATACTTTAAAACTTTCCGCGATGTTTTCGCTTGGAGTTATGAAGAGATGCCAGGAATCGACCCGTCGATTGTGATCCACGAAATTCCAACTTTTCCTGGCGCCCGACCTGTTCGGCAAAAGCTTCGACCCGTTCATCCTCGTAAGGCAGCCGCCATTAAAGCAGAAGTTGAAAAACTTTTGCGTGCTGGTTTTATCTATCCTGTCCCATTGACAGAATGGGTATCCAACATCGTCCCTGTAGCCAAGAAACAGGGAACGATCAGAGTCTTTGTTGATTACCGTGATTTGAACAAAGCTTGTCCCAAGGACAACTACCCAACTCCGTTTATCGACCAGATCATCGATAACTGTGCCGGAAGTGTTATTTTTTCATTTATGGATGGATTTTCTGGCTATAATCAGATCGATATCCTCCCAGCCGACCAGCACAAAACGGCCTTTATCTGCCCTTGGGGGATCTTTGCATATCGGAAGTTACCTTTTGGCCTCAAAAATGCCGGGGCAACTTTCCAACGGGCGATGTCCTACGCATTTCATGACATCAAACATATCGTAGAGCCATATCTCGATGACCTTCCCGCTCATTCTCGAACTCGGGAAGAACATCCAGATCACTTGAGTGCCATTTTCGAAAGGTGTCGGCGCTACAATATACGTTTGAACCCGCATAAGTGCGTTTTCTGTGTAGAAGCCGGAAAACTGCTGGGCTTCATAGTCTCCAAAGACGGGATACGTCTAGATCCCGCAAAGGTAGCAGCTATCATAGCCCTGCCTTCACCTACCAATATTCCAGAACTTCAATGTTTGCAAGGGCATGCAAACTTTCTACGCCGTTTTATCTGTAATCTGTCCGAGATAACAAAAGGCTACATACGGCTTCTCAAGAAGAATGTTCCCTTCATATGGGATGATGAAGCCCAACGATCCTTTGATAATTTAAAGGCGGCCTTAACCAAAGATCCTGTGATTCAACCCCCCAATTACACACAGGACTACATTCTTTATCTCGCAGCCTCGATTTCCACCATTGGTATGGTGTTAGTCCAGGAAGACCACAACGGCATAGAACATGTGGTGTACTACCTCAGCAAGAGTCTTCTCGACTCTGAAACTCGCTACTCACATGTTGAAAAGCTGGCTCTGGCAACAGTATTTGCTGTCCAGAGACTCCGTCACTACATCTTACTCCGTCGGACCACCGTCATCGCTGATTTCAATCCGATGTACTATATCCTCACACGACAAGTGCTTGGGGGCAAATACTCCCGTTGGATTGTCATCCTTCAAGAGTTTGACTTGGAATTTGTCAAAGCCAAGTCTAAGAAATCTCTGGTCTTCGCTGAGTTAATTTGTCACTTGCCCCGTGCTACTGAGCAATCCGAGCCCATTGATTCTCTTCCCGACGAATCATTGTTCCTCATTAGCACGTCTGATCCGTGGTATGGGGATATTCTCTTATATCTCCAAACCCAACGCTTCCGTCCTGACCTCAACCGCGATGAACGACGACGTATCAGACATCACGCAAAATACTACCTTATAGTAAACGATACTTTGTATCGGCGTGGTGCCGACACTGTCCTTCGACGCTGTTTGACCTTAGATGAGGCGGAACGCGTTCTCAATGACTGCCACGCTGGAGCATGTGGTGGTCATCTCTCTGGGATGGCTACGGCCCAGAAAATACTGCGAGCAGGATACTTCTGGCCCTCGATTTTCAAAGACTGCATTGAAACAGTCAAGAAGTGTCCGCCATGTCAATTCTTTCATAGCAAAACACGCTCGCATCCTGCTCCACTCCATCCTGTCACTGCCGTCGGCCCCTTCTCCAAATGGGGCATTGATTTTATGCACTGTAAGCCCACTTCAGCCGGGGGGCATAGCTATGTCATAGTAGCTGTGGACTATTTTACAAAATGGGCTGAAGCGATGCCTACGTATGCTGAAGACGGCAAAACAGCAGCGCAGTTCATATTCAATCATATCATAGCTAGATTCGATGTCCCACAGTCTATTGTGACCGATCATGGTTCCCATTTTAGGAATCATATGATCGAAGAACTAAGTGCCAAACTGGGTTTTCGCCACGAAAACTCAACCCCGTATTACCCACAAGCTAATGGCCAAGTTGAAGCCATCAATAAGGTCCTGAAACGAATGATTCAGCGCATTGTGGGTACCCAAAAATCCAATTGGCACTCAGCTCTGTTCTCAGCACTATGGGCATACCGAACCTCAGTGAAAAATGCTACTGGGTTCACACCATTTCAATTGGTATACGGCCTGGAAGCCATTCTCCCGATTGAATGTGAAATTCCATCACTCAAGATAGCCATAGAGCTACTTCCACACACTACTTCCGAAGAAGAACGGTTTCTATACCTAGCCAAGCTAGATGAAACCCGCCGCGACGCCGCTTTGGCTAATGAAGCTCACAAAAAACGCGTCAAAGCTCAATACGACAAATCCGTTCAACCTCGGATCTTCAATGAGGGTGACCTCGTACTTACATATGATCAGATGCATGATAAACTTGGAAAAGGTAAGCTTGAATCTATGTGGTACGGCCCCTTCATCATAAAACGTGTCTTAGAAAAAGGAGCCTATGAACTAGTCGACTGTGATGGTACGCCATTGGCACGGCCCCGCAACGGACTATACCTCAAGCGTTTCTACGCGTGAGGTTACCCCACGCGGGTTACTTCTTGTACATAATGTACTTAGTTTGCTTTTTGCTTTATTTTTAGTGTGCGCGTGGATCTTATGTATCTACTCTTACTTTGACTCGTGCCTTTATGCGCAGATGTCTACCTACTTTGGATTCGCTGACGCTGCAAGCCGACATACCCGGAATCTCACTTCCGCAGCATGGGTGATCTATTCCCCCACTGGCGAGTTGTTTTTTTCAGGAGCCATTTGTTTAGGCCCCGCAACCAACAATATCGCAGAGTACCATGCAGTCATTGGTCTCATAACAGAGGTTGCCTCACTCGGGATTGACTCCTTATCGGTCTTTTTAGACTCGCAACTCGTGGTTTCACATCTAAACCGTGTTTACACAGTTCGCGATCCTACATTACTTCGTTTATTCCGAAGAGTACGCCTCTTGGAACGGTCATTTAATTTTATCACATATCAACACATACCGAGAGAATTCAATTGTATTGCCGATTCATTGGCTAATTACATTTTGGATTGGCATCTTGCCCATACATAAATACATCATAAAAAATAAAATGCACAAGTCATTGTAAATATTTAGATCATAAATAGGTCCATATCACTGTATATAAAAGTGTTTTTTCCAAAATACATAAAGTTTGTGTCAAAGACAAAATTGGGGATTAAATCCCATATACAAAAATTGGCCCTCAAAGCCTACATATCGTGTACATGCCGCAAAAAGATCGAAAGACCATCTATGGAGATCTAGGGGACCTATCATGTCCCTCATCGGACTCCTCCTGCTGATGGTGGTAACACATCACAGCTCGAACCACCTTGCGAAGAAGTCGACTAATACGTCCAGGTACACCCACAGTATGCCGCTGGAGGTGGTAGGGGACATCATCCATCCGCATAGCAGGGATGCCATGAGTCAATCCCTGCAGGTTCCTCTCAATGTCCCGGACTCCTCCTGCCTCGTCTTCATCTTCTTCTTCGACAGGATCAGCTTGACGATCTACACCGCCACGACGTAGTGGAGAGTATCCAGCTGGCCTCTGTGGTCCACGGTCTGCAACATGCGTGCGAACATACATTAGAAGTCTTTTACACATTCTAAAAAAGTATTAAAAATTGAATATTCAAAAAGAAAAAATACATATCCATGAAGGTCATACCAGAGTTGTCCCAGTCATCATCCTCCGGCAAAGCCAAGTCGATATCCTCACGGAAATCTACCCCTGAATAGGGATAGTCGTCGATCATGACTATCTGCTCCTCTAGCCAAGAGAAAAAGTCCTCTCCAAAGGCTAACCGCTGAGGTCCCCCAAGGCATCCAGCGTAGTCACTCCATCGAGCCATCCATGGCTCAGTAGGTGGACGAGGATGCATAGATATCTGTGGACGCAGTAATGGCACCCTTGCCAGGAAGAAAGTGACCAAGATACTCCCATAGCCAAACTGGGTATTTTTCCCGGTTCTACATTTGTGCACCTGTTCCTTCATGTGGGACAACACTGCCTCACACCAGTTGAAGACTGTCCCTCCCATGCACTCTGCTGCGAGATTTACCTGTGTGCGGGTTGCCTGATGTGGGCTCACGCTTCCTGCTGCACGTGTAATAGTGAATAGCAAGGTTTTAAAAGGAAGATTTGTGACCTCTTTTATGGCCACTTTCCCACTCTTCTTACTCGAACCCGCCTGACAATATCGAGCAATCAAATCATCCGTGCTTGAGTCTGAAGCACTGTACCCAGTAAGATTCGGCCGGGCCCCTCTTTTCGAGAGGCCCGTGAGAAAGTAGATGTCTTCAAGTTGGATTTCAAGCACATGCTCTCCCACTCGGAAAGCTTCGATATCAGGGTCCCACAATTGAACAAGGTGAGTAAGAAGCTTAGGTTGTTGGCGGATCCCTTTGGTCTTGAAAAACTTTAGCAAACCACATTCTCGCAATGCGGTCACGGTTGGTAGGTCATTTTCGGCTGCGAAATCATCCGCTTCATGCTCCCTCTCTTTCCAACTCACCATTTTGCTCCAAATAAGTTGCAAATCCCTGCAAAAGGGCAAACAAAGTAATGAGTAACTATTTAACAACTTACTTCCAGCAAGAAGTTGAGGAAAATTTGATTTTTTGAACTTCATTTTCGCACGTGCCGCGCCTGGAGGACACCTTATCACGCGGCAGTCCACAGTGCCGCGCCTCATTTTAAGGATACAGCGCGGCACTGTTCAACAGTGCCGCGTTTTTCGATAGGGGACCCGCGCGGCAGTACGGCAGGCGATTTTTGCCCAAAAGGGATTCCCAAAAAATTAAATTTTTCCTGGTGAAAGTAAAAATTTCTTGCATGAAATGAAAGAGGGGATCAAGCACTCTTACCTGGCGCAGACGGCAGTCGAAATGGTGTCCCAGAACTCTCGGTATCGATCCTTGAAATTTTGCTCCAAAATGGGTAAAAATGCCTCCTTTGGGTAAAAATCACAAATGAATAGTAATTTCTATTTTTACCATGCCTTATATAGCATTTTTTCATATTTTTTAATTAATTAATTACTATTTCAAATTAATTAACCCTTATTCATATTGCTAATGCCCGATTTTTGAGCATTTATTGACAGGGCCTACGGTAGAAATGGGATGCATTCATACTGGTATTTGTTCGTAGTTTGACCTTCATATTGAGCCCACTTTATCTTTTTCGTGCTCTGGATTTAAAACTTGAAAAAGATTCCAAGCGCTTTCACACCTGTGTCGTGCTTGTCAAACGCAAGTAAACGGTGTCGAGTACGGTCAACTTTACTCATGCTCGTTAAACGATGAGGAAAGTATTATCCTGGTTGCATTTTATTCTTTTTTCGGACCAGAATAATTTAAAATTTACGAAAAAGACCATAGGAGTCCATAGTTAAGCTCTTTTCAGACTCCTTAAAATTGAAAAGATTGCCAAGTGATCTTGACTCTTTCACACTTGTAAAAGTATTTGAAAGGTCGTCTATTCGGTGATAGGTTACCCCTTTTTCGGCCCGTCTAGACTATTTACGAGAAAGGTATACCTCAGTCAATCTCGGTTGGGAGAGTTCTCTCGGGAATCGTTTTACACTTTTTCGGGATCGAGAGACTAAATTTTACGAAAAAGTACATTATGGAGCTTCCTTTAAGTTTTTTAGGCTCTCTAAATATGAAAAACTACCGAGTTTTCCTTCCGTGGGCTCGTTAAAATATTAACATCGAAGGACCCGCTTTGGGATGAACCCCTCCTTTCTCAGGTTCGTAAAACATGTGAGATTGGACTCATCCGCAAGATGAGCTACACCGAGCATCTGTTATCCTCTTCAAGCTCGTAAAACAAGAAAGAGGTACTCGTCCATCACGTCGGGGAAATATGGGGGAACAAGTCAAGTTTATCTATGGCAGCTTGTCAGTCATTACCTTTGAACATGGCATGTGTCCATCTCTTGTCTATATTTGGGTATCCGTCTTTCATTGAGTCATAGTCATCATCATGGGTCGTCTCCTTGGCCACGAGTCCACTCATCCGGTGTCTATCCTCTATTTATCAGTAATCCCTGCTACCAAGTATTGTTACATGCCGTTATATGTTCAAAGGGTTGCATTGTATCGAGTCATTCATTGTGTCAGGCCTCCGCTGTGTCAGTACATATTTCATTACTTCATCATCCTATCATATGTGCCGATTTCGTGTCGATGATGTGGGAATCATCATGGCCCACCTTCGACGAGTCTATTCCTGTCGACACCAAATCACTATCCAGGAATTAGACTTAGAAATCAACCATTAGTACCTTGGTACCTGCATGCCTCAATGGCAGGTTTCCTCGTGTTTGACAGTAGGTTCACCTCATTGACCTCTGATCAAGCAATCTCTCGGATGCTCGACATCAACTCATTCATTCGCATTTCGTTGAGATGTACTATTGATACCTTGGGAATCATCGTCATTATTGGTGATCTCCCTCGCATTTGTTAACGGTCCACATCATTGAACGGTAATCAAATGGTTTCTTCCATGTTCGACTCCAACACATTGTAATCACATGGTTAGATTCGTATCTTTATGCGATCGGGTAGAAGACCCTGGGTGCATCACTGTATCTTGACTGCGTCCAGGCTGCGATGGAGATGTCTCTTGTATTGTCACACAGATCCACTTATTGTATTGGTCGTGGCTGTGTCGTTACTGTCTCATGGATCTACGATTGTTCATAGTAGCCATGATATGTCCACAGTTTACATTATCTCAGTACTCATGGATCTGCAATGTATTGGTCGGCAGCCATGCTTTGAGTCATTTGTTTCCGAGCATGGGAATGCCCGCCTCGGTGGTATATCTAACACTTTGTCTCTATTTCAGCTCCGTGTCGCTCTCCTCGATGCTATCTCTACACATTTTATTCGTAAAGTCTTTCGGCCATCAGTCCCTTCTGACCTCACACTTTAGGGGGCATCTGTTATACCTCTATATTTCACGGTGTCGCATCCCCATCACAAAACAAGTTGACGACACTTTCCCTACTGTTTTGAACCATCCAGAAGAGACAGATGATGAGTCAACCTTGAAGGTAAATCCACCCTGGCAAGTTTTGACCCACCTTGGACTTTATTTTTACACACTACCGCGCCTTGCTATGTTCCCAAAACGCGGCACTAGACACTACCGCGTGCTACTTTTTCCTCAAAGCGCGGCAGTGCCGCGTTCTGCAGACTTTGCAACACGCGGCACTCTTTTAATAGTTTTTTGCCCTTGGCTTGTGGGATCTTGGATTTTCGAAGATAATGGAAGATTGGGTTCCTTGATTCGATCTCAACTCATCTCCTTCGATTAGAAACCCTGATCCACTTATCCCTCCTTAGATCCACTCATCTCTCTTGTTGGTTAACCTCACCATTCACTATAAAAGAGAGGCATGCCATTGGAAAGGGGGAGGACTCTTGAGAGCACCAAACTTATGGTCTTGCAGCATTGTGGAGATAGCTAGAGGAGAAGACACTTGGAGTTGGAGGATTGGCTTGGGCATCAAGCACCCTTTGTAAGTAATCTTCAAGTTGTAATGGAATAACTTGTCTTGTTTTCCCAAATCATTTGTGTTAATCTTGTTTTAATGATATGATTTGTATCTCTCATAGATTTAGATCCTAACTCATGTTTCCAGATTGCTAGAGAATAGTGTATGCTTGTATTTTGGTTCCTCTTTAAGACAAGCGTTTGGACATAAGGTCAGTTAAACTCCTTCTATTCTCTTCAGCATTTTAATTCTGAGATGTTTGTTAGATCTAGGGATTCAAGGTTGCATTTGTTTCGTTTTGTTCTTAGCCTAGAGTTAGTCTAAGTCTGCTTTAGCCTAAGGGAATTTTGACTTATCCGTAGGGCAGAATTCCACATAACACCATCAATGTCCACAATTACCCACATTACAAAAGCACATGCAAATGCTTGACGACGACCCCAACATCCCGGTTGTCCAGCTGGACCCTACCCCTAAGCCTTGTGATAAATCACTGCATACCAACCACCCTTATGCAACATGCGGTATTTATGGCCATTACTCACATCATTGTCCTGATCTCCTATATTACAGAGCGGCTCTCTACGAGATGAATAACTTGGACCTAAAGATGGCTCCCCCCGCCATTGAGGAGATCCACCCCCCAGTATGCCTGCCAACCGGAGAGATTAATACCATTTATATGATCTCTTCTACTAGCACTCCCTCGTCAACCGATTTGACAACCCAAAGTTTCCACAATGATGAGGAGATTCTAGAGGCTCTTACTGCCCCTGATTACCCCTAGGAGGATATGCACCATCATTCCTATTTCCTCTCAGAAGAGTCCTCCCCCACCATCGCCACCCAATTTTCGGTTGAGTCCAAAGTTTTCTTCCCCACCAAAGTCGACTGGTTTAAAGACCCCATTCCCGCCCCCGACGCCTTCGAGGAAGGTAACATGGCCAATATCTCACCCACAATCCACATTCATATCTTTGCCCCAACTGGCGCTCCTAAAAATATGCTAAGATAGAAAATATCATCATTTCATTTCATTTCACAACAATAGTTCATTTCATTTCACAACAATAGCATATACAGGATCACCAAAGAAACAACAAGCACAGCATAAATACAAGAGACACGGATTTATCCTGGGAAACCCTCATGGGGTAGAAAACCCAGCAAAGCTTCCTCAATATAGATGACCAGCAATATACAAAGATGAAACCAAAGACATGATCTCCTCCTCCTCCATAGCAGACCTCTTTCTCACAAGTGCGCTACATTCCAAGCGAGGGAAGTGTGTCAAATGAGGAACACACCCCCCTCTATATATACACATCTCCGACTTGTACTTTATATTAACTAGGTCGGCCCCAAATTTACCACTAGGTTAAACACCCCATTACAATTGACTGGGCCGACCCCACTAGGATGGTCTAATAACCCTTTGACCCACATAACACATACAGGGCTGACCCCCACTAGGGAAGTCTAATAACCCAAGTTACCACAATCCAACGGAGGAATGAACATCTTGGCATATACAATATGATCTTCACAGAGGAATGAAACATCTCCGGAATAATAAAGTACAAATATAATATTCTTAGAAGTTACAATATTCAACACTCCCCCTTAATGAGAAGGATATTATAACAAAATCTGCAAGAGCAAGGAGTCATCGACTACATCATACATGATACATCTATAAATCATTGGGATCTTTCTCAACATCATCAGTAACTCAACCAGTTACTGGAATATCTTCAATACTGGAACATCAACATCTTCAGTATTGAGTCTTCTGCAGTACCTGAACAGCTATAGCATCATCATCATCTGGATCCTCACAATCAACAGCATAATCGTCACACGATCATCAACATCGTCATCATACGATCATACAAATCATCATCATACGATCATCAACATCGTCATCACATCATCTCGATCTACAACATCTTGATCATCATGATCTACAGCATCTGGATCATCTCAAACTACAACATATGGATCATCATCTAGATCTACAGCATCTGGATCATCATCTCGATCTACATGATCAGTAACATCGTCATCTAGATCAACACGATCAGCAGCATCGTCATCTAGATCATCAGTATTAGTATCCACACCAATACAAGTATACACATCATCAATACAAGTATCAATACAAGTATACATAAAAGTATCCTCATCAATACAAGTATCAATACATCAATACAAGTATCCTCATCAATACAAGTATCCTCATCAGTCAAGTATACATAATAGCAGCATACCCTGCAACACACACGATCATATTACAGGATGATCAATCCCGCTCTCTTTAGGACATAGGTCCATGGATGATACAATCCTATCATGTACCTTTTCAACCGAGGTTTAGGGACGATCTAGTCCTATCATGTACCTTTTGAACCGAGGTCTAGGGATGTTGCAGTCCTATCATGTACCTTTTGAATCAAGGTCCAGGGACGCTACAGTCCTATCATCAATTCTCAGAGACAAATGTCTATGGATCAATTCTAGGACCAAAGTCTAGGGAAGATAAAATCCCCTACCTATTCATTCAGGACTTCATTCTCGGATACCTAGTCTATGGCTCAATTCTGGGACCGAAGTCCGGGGAAGATACAATCCCCTGCCTGTTCATTCAGGACTTCATTCTTGGAGACCCAGTCTATGGCTCAATTCTGGGAGCGAAGTGCGGGGAAGATACAATCCCCTGCCTATTCATTCAGGACTTCATTCTCGGAGACCCAGTCTACGGCTCAGTTCTGGGACCGAAGTCCGGGGAAGACACAATCCCCTACCTATTCATTCAGGACTTCATTCTTGGAGACATCTTGTCTACAGATCAATTCTGGGACCGAAGTCCGGGGAAGATACAATCCCCACCTGTCCACCAAGGACTTCATTTTCGGAGACATCTGTCTATGGATCAATTCTGGGACTGAAGTCTTGGGAAGATACAATCCCCACTTGTCCACTCAAGACTTTATTCTTGGAGACATCTCTCTACGGATCAATTATGGGACTGAAGTCCGGGGAAGATACAATCCCCACATGTCCACCAAGGATTTCATTTTTGGAGACATCTATCTACGGCTCACTTTAGGACTGAATTCCAAGGATGATCCAATCCCATCCTGTCCACTAGGGACTTCATTTTCAAAGAGATATGTCTACGGCTCTCTTGAGTATTGAAGTCCAAGGATGATCAATCCCCACTTTTCCATTAAGGACTTCATTCTCGAAGACATACATCTACGACTCTCTTTAGGACTGAAGTCCAGGGATGATCCAATCCCCACTTGTCCACTAAGGACTTCATTCTCGAAGACAACTGTCTACGGATCAATTTAGAACCTATGTTCAAGGATGATGCAATCCCTCTTCTTTCTCGGAGACATCTGTCTATGGATCCTTTAGAACATATGTTCAAGGGTGATGTAATCCCCTTTTCAACTTAGACCCTGTCTAAGGACCATCCACCAACCTCTCTATCAGCATCACCAATATATGTATCCACATCATTGACCTCAGTGTTGATGTAGGAAATCTCATCATAAGTGACCACATCACAGCAAGGAATATATCTAGCCTGGTATTCTTCAGATACATCAACGACCCAATAATATGTCTGTACAGAGTCACATCAACTAACTATGAGGAGTTATCAGCTAACAAATTCAAGCTGAAACCCATGAGAGTGGCCATGGCTTCACATTCCAACATATCAATTCTTCTCAAGATTTCCACAACATACTTTCCCTAGTTGAGAAAGATTCCTTCTGAGGCTTTTCATTCTTCTGGAAATGCATCAATCCAAGATCATTCATCTCGAACTCTGTAGCTAGCTTCTTCTTTCTTTCCATGATCCATTTCTCATTCCCTGTCAGAAAGAGATCATTTACATATAATAATAGTATGATCCATAACCTTAAGGTAAAGGCTAGGAACAACTTTACTTCTGGTAAGAAACTGTCAATTCTTCCTCTATGACTAAACATCATTAACACTCTGCATTGAGTGATCTTCTGCAAATCTATCTATTCCATCTCTCGTCATATGGGTCTACGGATATGAGCCTGGAGATCATTCGAACTATGTGGTGAGTTCCTTCTTGGATCCATGTCATCTGTATATAGAAACCATATTCTACCTTGTAGCAAAGGTTTAGATCCACATCATCCATGGTGATCATTAAGCTCATTAATTTACTATCGATCGTGGGTACCCGAACAGAGCTTTCTTCAATTGAATCCTTGATTCCCACTTCTTCTTCAATTACATCATTAAGATAATGGTCTTATCTAGCCACTTGGAGCAAACATCTCGTCATGATTCTCTTCCTCTTTCTAGGAGAATCTTCTAGCCACGAGCCTTCTATATTATGTTTGATTTTCATATCTTCTTGTTGAACATCCATCACTTGTTCGGTGTTCATCATTCTTCATGATCTTTCCTACAAATCAAAATTAAGTACATGATTAGTAATACTTCATAATCATCAAATCATGTTGACACGTTAACCTATTATGCATACAGATATGATTTACATAGTTATGCTACTATCTTGACCAATACTTTGGTAAAACACTTTTCCATATCATGTATGCATATAGTGGCTATCTAGATGCCTTCCATCTCTACCAAAACATACTATCGAGAGTGTGCACAGCTCTCAGCATGTCAGCAAATAGGTTTCATTCTAGACAAGCAACAATGGAATGTTTGTCCAACTTACCAATCATATGCATATTAGTAGTATACTGTTCAGTGCTATATGAATGTTTACACTCAGCATGATATATTCTAGGAATACAAATATGCATACAATTATTACAAGCAATATCATTTACTATTTCAGAGATTCAAATAACAACTTAAAGACTTATCTTTTATGTTTGTGTGGTTGCCTCCCGCTTGATCTTCTATATGCCTTTTGAACTTCTATTCATTTTGTACCACTTTGCATGCCCAAGTGTGCAGTAGTGTCATCCTCATGATCTCATACACAAACATACATTCATTAGTATATTCTCAACATTATAATTCTAAATAATCTTGAATATGTATAGTCATGATCATAAACATTAGTATTCAAGGTTGCAGGGAAGTCTTCTTTTACTCATGCATATTCTTGTTTGATCATAGGACTCTTCTGGTTAGTTAAATCATCAATCAAGATAAGAGACATAATATGTATAAACCCTTGATCACTAACTTTATGAATAAGCATAACCAATCATACCAATTATACTTATATAAGGGATCCTAACAAAAGGTAAGATTCCAACTTGACATAGGAAAACATACCTGGATTAGTATACCTGCTTAGTTATGTCTAACATACCTAATCAATATCTTCTTTGTTCTCTTCAATGATTTAGAGATCCTGTGCTGGAACCTGCATATCTCATAGGTTAAGCATAATAGAACAAATTCCTACATACCTCGTAAGTAGAACTTCTATGTGATCAAATATTATGGAGGAGTCTTTGTCTTCATGTTGTCATGGTCATGGAACTTGATTTGTCTTCCGTGATGTACCTGTATCTTGTTAGTAGACAACATGAACCTCATACAACCCCACAGTGCATTAGTACAATCATATAACCCTAATCAACAAATTTCTTCTATCATTCACATTCATACTTTTATTAGGGTGATACGACAATTCTAACATTGTACTAACCTAAATAATATGAAGCCAAACATATTATGAACTTAATCAAGAATCAGATTTTAAGACATACCTATATCTCCTTAAGTCATACCTGTCGAGACTTCTTGTAGTCTTCTTATGTAAGGCCTTAGCCTCAACTCCCCCTGAAATTGGATCTGGAGCTCGATTGGGGTTTGTTAGAGAAACCCTAAAAATTCAATCTTTGACTTTCATACTTCTGAATGGATGGAAGGATGTGTCTTGCTGAGCTGATCAAACTTGCATACTTCAATTTTGAAATCTCCAAAATTTGACCCCTCAAAAATTGCCTTTGAAACTTTTGGATCTTCTGGACAGGATCCCAAACCAGGGTTTGATGGAGCCCACCCTTCTGCCTAATCAGAAGGTTTGATCCAAGGCTCTAAACTATTATTTTTCTGAGGAGCTTCCAGCCGTGGTCACAGACTTCAAAAATTCCAACTTTTGCTGAAGCCCTAATTTTCCATCTTTCCGATCAAAATCCCCAACTGGGGTTTGATCAAGCCTGGTCTTCTACTCAACAAAAAAATTCGATCTTGGTCTCTAAGTTTCAATTTTCCTTAGTAGCATTCAGCCGTGGACTCCGATTCCAAAAATTCCAACTTTCTTCGAAACCCTAAATTCCGGAAGCCATGAATGAAGGTGCTCCGAAAATAATTATGTTTTGACAGAAATATGTACCTGATTGTTTCTAATGTAACTCTGAACTTTTCGATCCACAAGGTCTGAAAATTTTTTTTGCGGTAGCGTGACCTGTCATCTTTCCATTCTGACAGGTCTGACCTCAATTGGATTTTCTGAGAGATATTTATGCTAAGTGTCGCAACGTGACCTGCTATGGGTTAAAACAGGAGAGCTAACTTGTACAGTGTGAAACGTATCACTGGTTCAACTTCGGCCTCTAAATTTTTTTTTTGAGATAGTACATTCTATGTACTACATGTCACATTTTATGAAATTTCATTTGGAGCTTCCTAACCCAAGTTATGACCTTTTTTCCTAGGTCACCTGATTTTGACTGAGATCTGGAAGAGGCAGAAATCCTAACTTGTACTGATAATAACTCACAAACTACAACGAATCTGAGCATTTCCTTTGGACACAAGCTACCTGGGGATGTTATCTATGACTGGTAAAGGTTTCAGATCTTGAACCTATTCCAAAATGTATTTATAGTGAAAGTTCCACGATGACTGGTTTTTTCTATACAAAACCCTAACCTTCAAATTGTCGCAAGTGAAGCAAGTGTCATAAGTGCCATACATTGCCTTCCTTCAGGTTAGCTCTGATACCATATTATGATTCAATATGCTAATACAGAAAATATCAGCATTTCATTTCATTTCACAACAATAGCATATACAGGATCACTAAAGAAACAACAAGCACAACATAAATACAAGAGACACAGATTTATCCTGGGAAATCCTCATGGGGTAGAAAACCCAGCAAAGCTTCCTCAATATAGATGACCAGCAATATACAAAGATGCAAACCAAAGACATGATCTCATCCTCCTCCATAGCAGACCTCTCTCTCACAAGTGCGCTACATTCCAAGCGAGGGAAGTTTTTCAAATGAGGAACACACCTCCTCTATATATACACATCTCCGACTTGTACTTTATATTTACTAGGTTGGCCCCAACTTTACCACTAGGTTAAACACTCCATTACAACTGACTGGGCCAACCCCACTAGGGTGGTATAATAACCCTTTGACCCACATACCACATATAGGGCCGACCCCCACAAGGGAAGTCTAATAACCCAAGTTACCACAATCTGATGGAGGAATGAACATCTCCGGATATACAATAAGATCTTTATGGAGGAATGAAACATCTCCGAAATAATAAAGTACAAATATAATATTCTTAGAAGTTGCAATATTCAACACATCCATGGGCATATTAGGTATGCGAAGTGGTTGATCAGTTCGGAGGGAACTCAAAGATGGATCGGTAGGTGTGGCCTCAGGGGGTGAGCTGTATTGATTTCAACGGGTTTGAATATTGACATCATTTGATGACATCATTAGCAAATGGTGAGTGTTGGACTCTGTATGTTGGTAATCGACTGTCGCATAGGTAATTTTCTGCTATGTTGCAGCGGATCCTTTAGGGGGATCATTTGGAGGAGTGTTTACCACGCCTTGGTTAGATAGAGTATTTTGCAATATCATAGGTTGTGGCTGAGGAGGTGGTGCTAGCTATGCAGCATGTCCTTGTCGTTGGGCATCGTCGGTCCAGAGTTGATGCGCTCGGTCCACATGGGGGAAATTGTGCATGTAATGGCTGTAGACTCCACATATGGAACACGGGTGGTTTGTTAAAAAATTAGGGTTTTTTCCCTGTTTTGGTGGGCAATCAGGGTTTTCATTTGCAGGGGCAGCGTTATTGTTATTGGGAGGATTAGGTGGTTGTCCTCCTTGGTTTTGTTGTTGGTTATTTCCGCAGTTTCTTCCTCTTCCGCGATTCTGTTGACCTCCTTGATTACGCTGGTTGTTCTAGTTTTGAGGTTGGTTTTGTTGTGAGTATACATGCCCTTGGGCAGTAGGTGGGTTTTGAGGTCGTGCAGGCTCTGGAGTAGGCTACGGTGGATAGTAAGCGGGAGGGTTCTGAGGTGGACCTAGTGTTTGTTGCAATTGTGGGTAACTTTGAACTACTTGAAGTGTTGGAGCATGAGGTGCTGCCTGTTGAGGATAATAAGCCAATTGGGCTTGTGGGTGAACCGGAGTCTGATGGGCCTGCTGGTTATAATATGGAGGTGGTGCATAAGCTGATGGTGCTTTCCCATAACACTGTGGTGGACATGAAGGTCCATGAATGTGGTGGGTGTGTATTACTGGAGCACACGAAGTTGTAGCTCCAGAATGAGATGTAGCCCTAGAAAGGTCTAGGGCGTTGTTTGTGCTTGTCATGGTGAAAGGTTTGTTTTGTGCCATAACCTAGCCAATGATATCGTTGGTGGCATGGGATGCCCTAGGTGCGTCGCTCCAGGATGGATCACCGCAAGGGGCGTCGAGTAAGATTGTGTATAGATATCTAGACAGGGCATATATGAGGTCGAAATGCTAAGCTTTTAATATGGATTCTTCTTCCGACTGGGGTCATTCAAAAGCTACATCCTTGGTTATGAGAGGGAGGAGTGATTTGAGGAACCAATCCAAGAAGATACGATCGTCAAGCTTTATCTTGCAGAGACTACGACACTTACGCCACTCATGGATATGATCGGTGATGTGTGTAGCAGTGTTCTGTCTACAAGATAGCAGTATTTCCACTCCTACATCATAGCGTATAGGTAGTTGAAAGAACTGAAGGAAAGTTGAGGCGAGGGATGTAAACATGGGGCGTGTCCCATGTGGCTGCTCAATGTACCATTTGGCTGCAGATCCAGTGAAAGTTCTTTGTAAAAGTCAGAGTCGAATAAAATCATCTACTATGGATTTTGAGGAACAGCATAGGTGAAATGACATGATATGGTTTTGGGGGTCTTCCCCAACCTTTCCTTCAAATTTTGGGATCATTTGTTAGCCTAGCCAAGTCTGTTAGGTTAAGGCTAGCCATAAATGGCAGACTGGCAGAGGGGTATGATGTTGTCATGGGGGCATAAGTGCTAGTGGTGGCCTTATGTATTAGGCCATTGCCCCCTAGGGGGGTATTTTTCATGGGAGGTATGTGCCCTCCACCCATAAGAGTTTGGGAGGGGCCCGCGCCACCAAGTGCAACGAGGGTCACAAATGGGTTGGGAAGATGTCCAAGAGGTGTTGGAATCTGAGTGGTAGCGGGGATAGTAGGTATAGTTTCCATAGGGGGCATGCTTAAGTTAGGTGGGGGTCCTGTATTGGGAAGGGGTCCCATGGTAGGCATACATAATGTAGTTGTAGGTCCCATATTAGGAATCCTTAAAGGAAGTGTGGTAGTTGTGGCTACCATGGTGGTCATTGTGGTGGCGGGGGTGGATGATGTTCCAGCAACATCCCGTGTGAAAAAGTTATCGTAATGTGAACCAGCCATGGGGCTAGTGGGTGTGGTGTATCTGGGATTTTCGGATTTTGCCTCAGAATCAGATGTGAAATGAGGCACGTCAGAATTGGATGACGGGGCTCTATTCCGATGACATGTGGAGTGAAGGGAACCATACTGCCGGGGGTCTCCCTAGAAGCACCGAGTACATCTTGGAGAATAAATGGTGACAATTTGTGAAAAAACTATTAGGTGGTAGTCAGTGGAAATCTCTAAAGACCTACTGCAACCGTGCGTGCAAGAGGGGAACGTAAAAAATAAATGGCACTCAGGCCAAAAACCAACCTCAAAACACTTACTATAACAGCTCTGCTATAGTAAGTGAAGTAATAAAAAAATGTGGTCAGAGAACCAACATGCAAACAACTCCTAGAAATAGAAAAAGTGTACTGTATGACCAAAGGGAGGTAATAGAGCATGCAAACACCTAACTAACAAGTATTATGACTCGACAAGGTATATCCTCTGCAAGGTGATGAAATCCAAGTCAGACAATATAATTTGTAGAATCAAAGGCTAGATATCCCCTTACCGGGAGGGACACCGGGTAGACAATCTTATAAGTTTGGCCACTAAGATACCCCATTCATGACACATTCGGTTGGGTGAATCTGCAGTTTGGTTCTATCGCCGTTGTACTCCCATGAGGGTGGTAAAACGAGAACTACGAAAGGTATCCTTTGGTTATTGAATGGATTGCGGTATTCTGCTCAGGTTTTTGGAACCAGTCTGGATACTTCAACCCTCCTAAGGGAGAGGCCTTCCCGATAAATTGGTGTTAAACCATGTCAACAAATAATAAGGGATTTTGGTACCCTAAATGTCAATCACTATGTCTCAATATGAAAAATGAGTCAGGGGTGTTATTTTGATACTTATCCCTTTAGTCCTACCTAGCTACAAAATTCTTTTTGTGTTCCCAAGTGGGGTTAGAATGTTGGTTGAGTTAAGGTAATTTTGTAAGGCTCGAAATTATTGTGACAGATTGTGTGTTGGTGTGGGTGTATCCCAAAACAATTTGCCTCGCATGGGCGATTTAATCACAAACTAAAATAAGGATTTTAATTTGTGAAAGAATAAAAGACGTTTCAAATGTAAATGCTTTAATAATCTTTTCAAAAAATATGGATTCTTTAAAAAGTTTTGTAAGATAAAGCAAAAAACATATGTAAAAATAAATGGATTTCTAAAGTCTTTCTTGGGCAAAATATTGAGCAATTTTAGAAATATGGTTTTAACCTTGCAATGTATGAAACTTACCACATGATAAATACTTAAAAAATATTTCTTTCAATTAGCTGAAAATTTTCAAAAAGATAAGTGAAGCATATAACCGAATATCAAATAATAATGTTGCAATAATGACACAGTGGCTGTAAAAAATTGCAGAAATTAACACTGAAAAAATGGGGTGATTGGGAGATTTTTTTTTGGAAAAATCGGCTGAACCGAAACAGGAAATATCCTAGCTGTCAGGTCAAATCCCACGATGAGCCGCGTAGAGATGTGGGCGAAAGCCACGATGTGAATCATAGCATAGTGGTCAAAAGTCGTGATGATCCACGCAGAAAAATGCCAAACAGTCGCGATGGACCGCACGGGGAAAGGTCGCTTAGCCGCGGTTGGCCGCGTAGAAAAAAAGTCAAAAAGTCACGATGTGCTGCGCAGAAAAAAGGCTCACAATCACAATGAACCGTGCGATTGTGGATGCCGAAATTAACGATGTACAAACAGAAATCGGCCAGTGAAAAATGAACCCAAAAATTGAAATTTTGGGCTATTTTCGAGTTGCAGAAAGGGCCAATGGCTAGGGACGCTATCAAGACGCTGACTAGTATGGCAGATCTACAATTTTAAATGGGAAAAATGACTAAAATAAAGATATAAAGCAAAAAATTTAAATTCAAAAACTAGCAAAGTCGCCAAAAACTATTGCTTTGTTTTTCAACCAAGCATGTGCAAGGATGCACTTGCTAACTAGTAGCAGCAGTTTCAAATAAAGCAATGTAAATAAGAAAATATAAACTGTAGATTAATGGCAGTAAATAGTAAAATAAAGAATTCTAGATTGATAACAATAAACAATTCATAAGCATGTAAATAAAAATTAAAACTTTTGCATTACCTCAAATGGTGAGGATGGTGAGTTTTGAGCAACTGCAAGGTTGAGGTGCTCCAATGTCCAATGGTCTCTTCTTCTCCAATGCTTCAATGGTTAGGCAAATCTCAAAAGATGGGAAAAGCTCGAGATGGATTTTGGCAGCATGAGGATAGGATGAAATATGGATGAAAAGTGTGGAGCCCCTATCACCTTTTTATAGTTTTTGGTGATGGGGAATACCATTGTAGTTTTAAGGAAACCAATGGTATTAACTTACATGGTTTAGGTCTCTTTTTCCCTCTTTTTCCTTTTTTGAATATTTTTTATATTTTTATTCCCTTTTAATATTTTTGGGGAATTTTGGACCCTTTTTTAGGGTTTTTGTGTTTTTTGAGGAAAAATATATATTTTGAGGGGAAAAAGGTGTATTATGGTCTTTTTGGTGACATTTTGCTGGTTTTAGAGGCTCAAATGGTGGAAAAAGTGGGCAAATGGGTCATGTGAATAAGGGAATGAGCTAGTGAGCACTTTTTGGGTGTTAACAGATTGCCCCCTGATGTGTGAGGTCTGGATCTCATCGTATGGCCGATAGACATCATAGTTCTTGTCTTTTTCCTGGGGTTTGGAGAAGAGAAGAGACCGATTTGAGACTGGAACAACGACCCCTTGGAAGCTGCAAAAACTGAAAAAATACATGGCCTCAAAATGAATGAGGAATAATCTCTGATTATGGACGAGGTGGGCACACCCATGCTCGTATCAAGAGATATACATAACAATTAGGCCCAAGAAGGGGGACCTAAATAATAAATAAAAAACTTTTGTTACATCATAATGGTCCAGAGGCGACATAATGCCGGGATGTACTCATGGTCATACCATGACTAATCTCAATAACTGATACATTGGAAAAGAGAAACAACCATTCTGAATAAGGTTTCAAAAAGGTTGATGAACTGTTGGAGCTGAAGGTGTCCAACATCTGTAAGGACTCAATGACTGTGAGCCAACTTCTGAGGAATTTATGTAACTGTATACTTGAGGGAGTATAAAACTAGGGTATATCTTGAAAACTGTCACTGAGCGCAACCCAGATATCCATAGGAATGTGTAACTGGTTGTTTTTTCACTTAGACTCTCAAATGTGGTAGAGTCAGGTGATATCCGGGGTCTTCAACAAATAACTGAAGGGACTAATACCCTGTACGAGTCTCAACGATACGATCAAGGTGTTGAAGTTGAGCATGTGAGAAACAATCATTTGGAGAGGCACTGAGGACTCCTTTCAAAATGATCCGTAGGAACTCATCACTAATGGTGATGAGTCCAAGGCACAGGGACCTCTGGTGTTAACAGAGAGAGTGATTGGAGGTAAGGTGTCTAGAGAGAGATAGATTGTAGGTCAGGGGTTTAGAGAGAGAGGGAGATTGGGGGTTAGGGGTTTAGAGAGAGAGAGAGAGAGAGATTGGGTGTTAGGGTTTTAGAGAGATATAGATAGATATTGGTTGTTAGGGGTTTAGAGAGAGATTGGGTGTTAGGGGTCTAGAGAGATAGAGTGAGATATATAGATAGAGATTGGTGGTTAGGTATTTAGAGAGAGATAGAGGGAGATATTGAGGGTTAGGGTTAGAGAGAGTGATAGATTTTTTTTAGGGGTTTAGAGAGACAGATTGGGTCTTAGGGTTTTAGAGAGAGATAGACAGAGAGAGAGGTTGAGGGTTGATGGTTTTGAGAGAGAGATGTTGGATGTAAGGGGTCTAGAGAGAGAGAGACGGGGAGAGATTGAGTTTATGGGTTTAGAGATAGATAGATATATATATAGAGAGAGAGACAGAGAGAGAGAGAAATTTTAGTGGTTAGGGTTTAGGGGGATGAGAGAGAGCGAGAGAGAGAGAGAGATTTTAGTGGTTAGGGTTTAGGGGGATGAGAGAGAGAGAGAGAGAGAGAGAGAGAGAGAGAGAGATTGGGGGTTTGCGATTTAGATAAAGAGAGAGATTGGAGGTTAGGTGTTTAGAGAGAGAGATATTGAGGGTCAAGTGTTTAGAGAAAGAGAGATATTAGGGGTTAGGGTTTTAGAGAGAGATATTAGGGTTAGGGGTTTAGATAGATATAAATATAGTGAGAGAGATTGGGAGTTATGGGTTCAGAGAGAGAGAGAGTGATTAGGGGTTAGGGGTCTAGGTAGAGAGGTTGGGTGTTAGGTTTTTAGGGTGAGAGAGATATGGCGCTAGGGTCTTAGAAAGAGAGAGAAAGAAAGGAGATATAGAATGAGAGAATGGATGTTAGGGTTTTAGAGATAGAGAGATTGGGGGTTAGGGGTTTAGAGAGAGAGAGAGATATATTAGGGGTTAGGGGTTGAGAGAGAGAGAGACAGATTCAAGGATAGCGGTTTAGAGAGAGAGAGAGATTGGGCGCTATATGTTTAGAGAGAGATATATATATTTGGGTTATATGTTTAGAGAGAGAGAAAGAGATTGGGGGTTCGTGATTTAGAGATAGAGAGAGAGAGAGAGATTGGAGGTTATAGGTTTAGAGAGAGAGAGTGGAGGTTAGGGTTTTAAAGAGAGAGAGACAGAAAGGGAGAGATATGGGGTTAAGGGTTTAAAGAGAGAGAGATTGGCGGATAGGGACTTATAGGGAGATAAACATATTTGGGGTTAAAAGTTTAAAGATACAGATAGATAGAGTGAGAGAGAGTTTTGTGGTTATGGGTTTAGAGAGAGAGGGTTATGGAGAGAAAGAGAGAGAGGTTTGGGGTTTGGAGATAGAGAGAGATTGTAAGTTAGGGGTTTAGAGAGGCAAAGACAGATTGGTGGTTAGGAGTTTAGTGAAAGAAAGATTGGGGGTTATGGGTTTAGATTTCCAGAGATAGGCTTAGGCGTTTAGAGAGAGAGAGAGAGGGGGGGCTAGGAGTTTAGAGAGGGAGAGAGAGATTTGAATTTAGGTCCTCAGTGAGAGAGAGAGAGAGATTGCAAGTTAGGTGATTAGATAGAGAGAGATTGGGGGTTAAGGGCTTAGAGAGAGAGATTAGGGGCTAGATGATTAGAGAGAGAGAGATAGATTGGGGGTTAGAGGTTTAGATAGAGAGAGAGAGATTACGAGTTAGGGGTTTTGAGAGAGAGAGAGATACTTGGGGTAAGGGGTTTAGAGATAAAGCGATTAGGGGTTTAGAGAGAGAGAGAGAGAGATTGGCGGTTGGAGGTTTATATATATAAAGAGAGAGAGAGGAGTTCAGAGAGGGAGAGAGAGATTTATTAGAGGCTATGGGTTTAGAGAGAGAGAGAGGGAGACAAAGATAGAGAGAAAGAGATATTGAGGGTTAGGGATTTAGAGAGAGAGAGAGAGAAATTGGGTGTAATGGGATTAGAGAGATAATGATATATATAAAGAGAGATATTGGTGGTTAGGGATTTAGAAAGATTAATATTGGGGGTTATATATATATATATAGAGAGAGAGAGAGGTTATCGGTATAAAGCTATAGAGAGGGATAGAGAGGTTGGAGGTAAGGTGTCTAGAGAGAGAGAGTGCTAGAGAGAGATTGGGGGTAGAGGTGTAGAGAGAGGATAGAGATTGGTTGTTATGGGTTTAAAGAGAGAGAGATTGGGTGTTAGGGGTTTAGCGAGATAGAGTGACATATAGAGATATAGATTGGTGGTTAGGGATTTAGTGTGTGTGTGTGAGAGAGAGAGAGAGAGAGAAATATTGGGGGTTAGGGGTAGCGAGAGAGAGAGAGAGAGGGATTGCTTTAGGGGTTTAGATAGACGGATTGGGGGTTAGGGTTCTAGCGAGAGATAAACAAAGATAGAGAGAGAGAGAGAGAGAGAGAGAGAGAGATTGAGGGTTAATGGTTTAGCAAGAGATATATTGGGGGCAAGGGGTCTAGATATAGAGAGATAAAGAGAGATAAAAAGAGAGAAATATTTTGGTGGTTAGGGTTTAGGGGTTGAGAGAGAGAGAGATAAAGAGAGAGAGATTGGGGATTTGAGATTTATATAGATAGAGAGATTTGAGGTTAGGTTTTTAGAGAGAGAATATTTAGGGTTAGGCGTTTAGAGAAAGAGAGAGATTAGGGGTTAGGGATTCAAAGAGAGAGAGAGAATGGGGATAGGGGTTTAGGTAGATATAAATACAATGAGAGAGATTAGGGGTGAGGGGTTTGCACAGAGAGAGAGAGAGAGAGAGAGAGAGAGAGATTAGGGGTTTAGAGAGAGAGGTTGGGTGTTAGGTTTTTAGGGAAAGAGAAAGAAGGAAAGAGAGAATATTTAGAATGAGAGATAATGGATGTTAGGGTTCTAGAGATAGATAGATTGAGGGATAGGGTTTAGAGAGAGAGAGATTGGGGGTTAGGGGTTTTTAGAAAGAGAGAGATATTGGGGGTTAGATGTTTAGAGAGAGAGAGATTGCGGTTTAGGGGTTTAGAGAGAGAGAGAGATTGGAGGTTATAGGTTTAGAGAGAGAGATTGAAGGTTAGGGTTTTAGAGAGAGAGAGATAGAAAGGGGGGTATTTGGAGCTAGGAGTTTATAGATAGAGATAGATTAGGGGATAGGGATTTATAGAGATATAAAGAGATTTGGGGTTAGGAGTTTAGAGATTGAGAGAGATTGAGAGAGAGATTTTTGGTTAGGGGTTTAGAAAGAGAGATAGATTGGGGGTTATGGAGAGAGATAGATAGGTTAGGGGTTTGGAGATAGAAAGAGATTAGATTGGAGGTTATAGGTTTAGAAAGAGAGAGAATGGAGGTTAGGGTTTGAGAGAGAGAGATAGATAGAAAGGGGAAGATTTTGGGGTAGGGGTTTTGAGATAGATAGATAGATTGGGAGATAGGGATTTATAGAGAGATAAAGGGATTTGGGGTTAGGAGTTTAGAGAGAGAGAGATGTTAGGGGTTTGAAGATAGAGAGAGATTGTAGGTTAGGGGCTTAGAGAGGTAGAGAGAGATTGGAGGTTATGAGTTTAAACAAAGAGATATTGGGGGTTAATAGGGGTCTAGAGATAGTTAGATATCACAGGGAGAGTATGGATGGCTAGAGAGGAGGGAGGGGTAGGTGGTTGTAGAGTGGGGTTTTGGATAGAGAGAGAGAGAGAGAGAGAGAGAGAGAGAGATTGGTTGTTAGGGGTTAAGAGAGAGAGAAAGAGATTGCGGGTTTGGTGATTAGATAGAGAGAGATATAGAAAGACAAAGATTGAGGGTTAGGGGCTTAGAAAGATAGAGATTGGGGCTAGAGGTTTAGAGAGAGATAGAGAGATTGGGGGTTAGGGGTTTAGAGAGAGAGCGAGAAAGAGAGAGATATTAGTGGTTAGGGGTTTAAAGAGAGAGAGACTTGAGGTAAGTGGTTTAGAGAGAAATATATCAGGGGTTAGGGGTGTAGAGAGAGAGATAGAGAGATTGGGGATTAGCCGTTGAAAGAGAGAGAGAGAGATTGGGGGTTAGAGGTTTATATAAATAATTAGAGTGAGGTGTTTATAGAGAGAGAGGGAGAGTTATTGAAGGCTAGGGTTTTAGAGAGAGGGAGAGAGGGAGAGAAATCAGTTGGGTGTTAGGGGTTTAGAGAGAGAGAGAGAGAGAGAGATAGAAAAATTGACATTTGGAGTTATGGGTTTAGAGAGAGATTGAAGGTTAGGGGTTTGGAGAGAGAGAGAGAGAGAGAGAGAGAGATTGGAGGTTGGGATTTTAAAGAGAGAGGTATTGGGGTTTAATAGGTGTTTAGAGATAATTAGATATCGCAGGGAGAGTATGGATGGCTAGAGAGGGTGGAGGGGTAGCTGCTTGAGCAGTGGGGTTTTGGAGAGAGAGAGAGAGAGAGAGATATTGGGTTTTAGGGGTTTAGAGAGATAGATATATATATATAAAGAGGGATATTGTTGGTTAGCAATTTAAATGGAGATAAATACTGGGAGTTAAGGGTAGAGAGAGAGAGAAATTGGTTTTTAAGGGTTTAGAGTGATAGATTAGGGTTTAGGGGTTTAGAGAGAGAGAGATATTGGGGGTGAATGGATTAAAAAGAGAGAGAGAGAGATTAGAGGTAATGGATCTAGAGAGAGAGAGAGAGAGAGAGATTGGGGGTTAGGGTTTTAGAGAGAGAGAGAGATTGGGGGTTATGTGTTTAGAGAGAGATATATTGGGGATAAAGCGTTTAGAGAAGAAGAGAGAATGGAGGTTAGGATTTTAGATAGATATTATGGCTAAGGGTTTAGATAGATATATGTACAATGAGATATATTGCGGGTTATGTGTTTAGAGAGAAAGAGAGAAATTGAGGATTAGGGGTTGAGAGAGAGAGAGAGAGAGAGAGAGAGATTGGGGGTTAGTGGTTTAGAGAGAGAGATATTGGGTGTTATGTTTTGAGAGAGAGAGCGAGATAGAGAGAGAAAGATTTGGGGTTAGGGTCTTAAAGAGAGAGAGGAATATGGAAAGAGATAAGATATAAAAATAGAGAGAATGGATGTTAGGGTTTTAGAGAGAGAGAGATATTGGGGTCTAGGGGTTCAGACAAAGAGAGAGAGATTAGAGGTTAGCGGTTTAGAGAAGAGGGGGAAAGATTAAGGGTTAGGGGTTTAGATAGAGAGAGAGAGATTGGGGTTAGATTTTAGAGAGAGAGAGATAGGGGTTAGGGGTTTAGAGAGAGAGAGAGACATTGGGGGTTAGGGGTTTAGAGAGAGAGAGAGAGATTGGAGGTTAGAGGTTTAGAGAGAGAGAGAGATTGCAAGTTAGGGTTTTATAGAGAGAGAAATTGAGATATTTGGTGTTAATGGTTTAGAGAGAGAGATTGGGGGTTAGGGGTTTAGTGTGAGAGAGAGATATTAGGGTTTTAGAGAGAGAGATAGATTGGGGTTTAGGGGTTTAGTGTGAGAGAGATATTAGTGTTTTAGAGAGAGAGATAGATTGGGGGTTAGGGGATTAGAGATAAAGAGATATTTTCTATTAGATGTTTAGAGAGAGAGAGATTGGGGGTTAGTGGATTAGAGAGAGAGATTGGAGGGTATAGGTTTAGAAAGAGAGAGTGGAGTTTAGGGTTTTAGAGAGAGATAGCAAGGGAGAGGTATGGAGTTAAGGGTTTAGAGGGAGAGAGAGAGAGAGAGAGGAAGATAGGGACTTATACAGAGATAACCATATTTGGTGTGAGGAGTTTAAAGAGATAGATAGAGAGAGTGAGAGAGAGTTTTCTGGTTAGGGGTTTTAAGAGAGAGAGATTACGGGTTATGGAGAGAAAGAGAGAGAGGTTTGGGATTTGGAGATAGAGAAAGATTGTAGGTTAGGGGTTTAAAGAGACATAGACAGATTGGTGGTTAGGATTTTAGAGAGAGAGAGATTAGCGGTTATGGGTTTAGATTTCCAGAGATAGGCTTAGGCGTTTAGAGAGAGAGAGAGAGAGAGAGAGAGAGAGAGAGAGAGATTGGGGGTTAGGAGTTTAGAGAGGGAGAGAGATATTTGGTTAGGTCTTCAGAGAGAGAGAGATATTGGGTGTTTGGGGTTAAGAAGGAGAGAGATTGCAGGTTAGGTGATTAGATAGAGAGAGATATAGAAAGAGAAAGATTGGGGGTTAGGGGCTTAGAGAGAGAGATTGGGGGCTAGAGGAATAGAGATAGATAGATAGATTGGGAGTTAGGGGTTCAGAGCGAGATAGAGATATTAGTGGTTAGGGGTTTAGAGAGAGAGAGAGACTTGGGGTAAGGTGGTTAGAGAGAAACAAATTAGGGGTTAAAAGAGAGGAGAGGGATTGGGGATTAGGTGTTTAGAGAGAGAGAGATTGGCGGTTGGAGGTTTCTCTATATAAAGAGAGAGAGAAATTTATTGTAGGCTAGGTGTTTAGAGAGAGAGAGAGAGAGAGAGAGAGAGAGAGAGAGAGATTGAGGGTTAGGGATTTAGAGAGAGAGAGAGATTGGGTGTTATGGGGTTAGAGAGATACTGATATCTATAAAGAGAGAGATTGGTGGTCAGGGATTTGGAAAGATTAATATTTGGGGTATATATATATATATATATAGAGAGAGAGAGAGAGAGGGTTATGGGTATAGGGATATAAAGAGATTGGTTTTTAGGGGTTTAGAGAAATAGATTGGGGTGTTAGGGGTTTAGAGAGAGATAGACAAAGAGAGAGAGATTGAGGGTCAATGGCTTAGAGACGGAGAGAGATATTGGAGGGAAGGTGTCTAGAGAGAGAGAGAGAGAGATTGGGGGTAGGTGTTTAGAGAGAGACATAAATAGACATTCGTTGTTAGGGGTTTAAAAAGAGAGATTGGGTATTATAGGTTTAGGGAGAGAGAGTGACATATAGGGATAGAGAGTGGTGGTTAGGGATTTAGAGAGAGAAATAGATTGCTTTAGGGGTTTAGAGAGATGGATTGGGGGTTAGGGGTCTAGAGAGAGATAAAGAAAGAGAGAGATATTGAAGGTTAATGGTTTAGAGAGAGGGATATTGGAGGTAAGGGGTCTAGAGAGAGATAGAGATTGGATTTAGGGGTCTATATATATATATATATATAGAGAGAGAGAGAGAGAGAGAGATAGAGGGATAGAGAGAGAGATATTTTGGTGGTTACGGTTTAGGAGTTGAGAGAGAGAGATTGGGATTTAGGTGTTTAGAGATAGAGATTGGGGGTTAGGAGTTTAGAGGAGTAGAGAGATTAGGGTTTAGAGGTTCAGAGAGAGAGAGAGAGAATGCGGATAGGGGTTTAGATAGAGATAAATACAGTGAGAGCGATTGGGGGTAAGGATTTTAGAGAGAGAGGTTGGGTGTTAGGTTTTTAGGGAGAGAGATCTTGGGCTAAGGTCTTAGAGAGAGATAAAGAAGGAAAGAGAGAATATATAGAATGAGAGAGAATGGATGTTAAGGTTTTAGAGATAGATAGATTGGGGGTTAGTGGTTTAGAGAGAGAGAGAGAGAAAGAGATTAGGGGTTAGATGTTTAGAGAGAGAGAGATTGGGGGCTAGGGGTTTGAGAGAGATAGAGATGAGGGGTTAAATGTTTAGATAGAGTTATATTGGAGGTTAGGGGTTTAGAGAGAGAAATATTTGAGGTTATAGGTTTAGAGAGAGAGATTGCATGTTAGGGTTTTAGAGAGAGAGAGAGAGATAGAAAGGGGAAGATTTGGGATTAGGGGTTTATAGAGAGAGATAGATTGGGGGATGGGGATTTATAGAGAGTTAAAGAGATTCTTGGGGTTAGGAGTTTAGAGAGAGAGAGATATTGAGAGACAATTTTTTTGTTAGGGCTTTAGAAAGAGAGAGAGATTGGGGGTCATGGAGAGAGATAGATAGGTTAGGAGTTTGGAGATAGAGAGAGATTAGATTGTAGGTTATAAGTTTAGAGAGAGAGAGATTGGAGGTTAGGGTTTTAGAGAGAGAGAGATAGAAAGGGGGAGATTTTGGGTTAGGGTTTTAGAGAGATATATATATTGGGGGATAGGGATTTATAGAGAGGTAAAGAGATTTGGGGTTAGGAGTTTAGAGAGAAAGAGAAAGAGAGAGAGAGAGATTGGGTGTTTGGTGTTTAGAGAGGGAGAGATAGAAATATTGAGATTGGAGATATGGGTTTAGAGAGAGAGAGAGTGAGAGAGAGAGATTGGAGGTTAGTGGTTAGGAGAGAGAGAGAGAGAGAGAGATTACAGGTTAGGGGTTTAGAGAGAGATTGGGGCTAAGGGTTTAGAGGGAAAGAGAATGGGGGTTAATAGGGGTTTAGAGATGGTTAGATATTACAGGGAGAGTATGGATGGTTAATGGTGGGGGGAAGATAGGCATATAGAGGGGGGTACGTGGGTGAGGATTGGGGTTTTCCTGGAAAGAGAGAGAGAGAGAGAGTTATGGGCACAGAGAGATAATGTTATATATAAAGAGAGAGATTGGTGGTTAAGGATTTAGAGAGATAAATATTGGGGGTTATGGGTTATATATATATTGGGAGTTTTTACGGGCTTATTGAGATAGATTGAGAGTTAGGGGTTTAGAGAGAGAGATAAATTGGGGGTTATGGGTTTAGATTTCCAGAGAGGGGCGTAGGCGTTGAGAGAGAGAGAGAGAGAGAGAGAGAGAGATTGGGGGTTAGGAGTTTAGAGAGGGAGGGGGAGATTTGGATTTACGTCTTCAGAGAGAGAGAGAGAGATTGGGTGTTAGGGGTTAAGAAAGAGAGAGATTGCAGGTTAAGTGATTAGATAGAGAGAGATATAGAAAGAGAAAGATTAGGGGTTAGAGGCTTAGAGAGAGAGATTGGGGGCTAGAGGATTAGAGAGAGATAGATATATTGGGGGTTAGGGGTTCAGAGTGAGATAGAGATATTAGTGGTTAGGGGTTTAGAGAGAGAGAGAGACTTGGGGTAAGGGGTTTATAGAGAAAGAAATTAGGGGTTAAGAGAGAGGAAAGGGATTGAGGATTAGGTGTTGGGAGAGGGAGAGAGAGAGAGAGAGATTGACCGTTGGAGGTTTATCTATATAAAGAGAGAGAGGGGGGGGGGTTTAGAGAGAGATATTGGTGGTTAGGGATTTAAAAAGATTAATATTTGGGGTATATATATAGAGAGAGAGAGAGAGAGGGTTATGGGTATAGGGATATAGAGAGATTGGTTTGTAGGGGTTTAGAGAAACAAATTGGGGTGTTAGGGGTTTAGATAGAGATAGACAGAGAGAGAGAGATTGAGGGTCAATGGCTTAGAGAGGGAGAGAGATATTGGAGGTAAGGTGTGTAGAGAGAGAGAGAGAGAGAGATTGGGGGTAGGTGTTTAGAGAGATAGAGAGATAGAGATTCGTTGTTAGGGTTTTAAAGAAAGAGATTGGGTGTTAGAGGTTTAGAGAGACAGAGTGACATATAGAGATAGAGAGTGGTGGTTAGGGATTTAGAGAGAGAGAGAGAGATATTGCTTTAAGGGTTTAGAGAGATGGATTGGGGGTTAGGGGACTAGATAGAGATAGATAAAGAGATAGAGATATTGAGGGTTAATCATTTAGAGAGAGGGATATTAGAGGTAAGGGGTCTAGAGAGAGAGAGATATTTTGGTGGTTAGGATTTAGGAGTTGAGAGAGAAAGAGAGAGAGAGAGAGAGAGAGAGATTGGGGATTTGAGATTTAGATAGATAGAGAGATTGGGAGTTAAGTGTTTATAGATAGAGAGATTGGGGGTTAGAAGTTTAGAGAAGGTGAGAGATTAGGGTTTAGAGGTTCAGAGAGAGAGAGGGAATGGGGATAGGGGTTTAGATAGATATAAATATAGTGAGAGCAATTGGAGGTCAGGAGTTTAGAGAGGGAGAGAAAGAGAGAGATATATATTAACGTTTAAGAGAAAGAGGTTGGGTGTTAGGTTCTTAGGGAGAGAGATCTGGGGCTAAGGTCTTAGAGAGAGATAAAGAAGGAAAGAGAGAATATATAGAATGAGAGAAAATGGATGTTAGGGTTTTAGAGATAGATAGATTGGGGGTTAGGGGTTTAGAGAGAGAGAGAGAGATATTAGGGGTTAGATGTTTAGAGAGAGAGATTGGGGGTTAGGGGTTTGAGAGAGATAGAGACGAGGGGTTAGATGTTTAGATAGAGTTATATTGGAGGTTAGGGGTTTAGAGAGAGAAATAATTGAGGTTATAGGTTTAGAGAGAGAGATTGTAGGCTAGGGTTTTAGAGAGACAGAGAGAGAGAGAAAGGGGAAGATTTGGTATTAGGGGTTTATAGAGAGAGATAGATTGGGGGATAGGGATTTATAGAGAGATAAATAGATTTGGGGTTAGGAGTTTAGTGAGAGAGAAATATTGAGAGAGATTGGGGGTTATGGAGAGAGATAGAGAGGTTAGGGGTTTGGATATAGAGAGAGATTAGATTGGAGGTTATAAGTTTAGAGAGAGAGAGATTGGAGGTTAGGGTTTTAGAGAGAGAGAGAGAGAGAAAGGGGGATATTTTCGGTTAGGGGTTTAGAGAGATTGATATATTGGGGGATAGAGATTTATAGAGAGGTAAAGAGATTTGGGGTTAGGAGTTTAGAGAGAGAAATTGAGAGAGAGTTTTTGGTTAGGGTTTTAGAAAGAGAGAGAAAGATTGTAGGTTAGGGGTTTAGAGAGGCATAGAGAGAGAGATTGAGGGTTATGCGTTGAGAGAGAGAGAGAGAGAGAGTTAGGAGTTTAGAGAGGGAGAGAGAGATTTGGATTTAGGGGTTTAAAGAGAGAGAGAAAGATCAGTTTTTATGGGTTAAGAGAGAGAGAGAGATTAGGGTTAGAGGTTTAGAGAGAGATAGAGAGATTTGGGGTCAAGGGTTTAGAGTGAGAGAGAGATACATTAGTGGCTAGGGGTTTAGAGAGGGAGATACTTTGGATAAGGGTTTTAGAGAGAAAGATATTAGGGGTTAGAGAGAGAGAGAGAGATATTGGGGATTAGGGGTTTAGATAGAGAGAGAGATTGGGGGTTGGAGGTTTATATATATAATAGAGAGAGGGACAATTATTGGAGGTTAGGGGTTTAGAGAGAGAGAGAATGAGGGTTAGAGATTTAGAGAGAGAGATAGATTAAGGGTTGTTGGTTTAGTGAAGGAGAGAGAAAGATAGAGATTGGGGGTAATGGGTTTAGAGAGAGAGAGAGAGAGAGAGAGAGATTGGGTGTTGGGGGTTTAGAGAGGGAGAGATAGAAATATTGAGATTGGGGATATGGGTTTAGGGAGAGAGAGTGTGAGAGAGAGAGATTGGAGGTTAGTGGTGTTGGCGGGAAAAACTACCCTATAGCAAGGAAAGTAATGCTATCAACTTGGATGGGGTGACAGGTAAGTGTATTAATTGTATTGCAGAGATATTTATGAAAAGAAATGAGTTATGGACCTTAAGAACATACCTTTTAACCGGCGTTTGATCCTAGCTTTTATTTGATCCCTCGCTTAGTCCTCAAATCCACTTTCTATTCAACAAACCTGCAAAACAAACACCTTTCTCAGCGTGCCTTGGATAATATATAATGTTTGAAGGAAACAAAAGCAATGTTAAACATTTGATATTGACCAAAACAGATCCAAATTAAAATATTATTTTAGAGAACATTTAAGTTGGAACAAAAAAGACACTTCAACCTTTATTGTCAAATGTAAAATGAAGTACAAGTATACCTGACTTTGAGATAGGCTCCTGCAGCTTGATTCTGGGCTCTTGCTCTTCTCAGGCTTGGATATCTTCAGCATCAACTCCTCCAATGCAAAACTTCTCTCTTAGGTCTTTATGTCTCTAAGTTTCTCCATCTATCCATCTAACCTTTCTCCTTAGTCCTCTCTGTATTTATAGGATCAGAGAAGTAGTTCAGGTCGATATATGGTTATGGAGGAAGTTGGGGAAGTTGGGAAACTACCAGCAACTAATCCTCCTCATGAAACTAATTATTTTTTAATCATTTTTTAAGATGTACGCTACTATTTTTCAGTGAAGTAGCGTTTAGGGCGCTACTATGGTGCTTATCAACTAGCGCTCATAGATTTTTAAATGTTGAGCGCTACTATGCTGAGAAGGAGTAGCGCTCATAAGGATTTGAGCGCTACTATTATACACTAGAGTAGCATATAGGTGGTATTCTTATTGAGGTAGAGTAGCGTTCATATCTCAAAATGATATTTTTATGGTTTTTCCAGTAATGTAGGAAATGGAGTAAGTCAAAGTATCATCTAGGGTCAACATGCTCCTCCATCCCAATTGTCCTTTTGTGTGATCAACAGCTCAAGGTGATCATGGACAGAGAGGTGCAAGTTTGACCTATAACAGATGCCCCCTAATGTGTGAGGTCAGAGGGAAACGATGGCCGAAATACATTATAATCCAAAGCCAGAGGAGGAGCAAAAAACCATAGAAAACAAGTCACAAGAACACCTGCAACAAAGATCAAGGTCAGCTAGCAATTACATCTTTGACATCATATAGATGTGCAGTGTGGTACAACATGATCTCCGATACATAACAAGGAGATGTATGTAAAGCATGGCCACTTGGAATAAAAGCGTGGATCCATGTCAAACTGAGAGATCATAGCCATAACAACAAACTGGATCTATGTCTCATGGAGAGCCGAATATAAGTGAGGCTCAGTCTTGCGCAACTTGGGTGATAACAAAATGAAGTACTGTCATCCAAAATCCCAAGGTCTTCATCCAAAACAACTCTAGGTACAAACCCTAACCATGTGAATAGATGAGTTGAAAGTCGAACATGGGGGGTATCGTTTGTTTACCGGTCATTGATGTATGCCGTTAACAAATGCGAGGACTTCCACCGATAATGATGATGGGGTCCAAGGTACCAAGTACGATCCGCCAAGTGTGAATAGATGGACTTGGAGTCGAACACTTGGGAATCCTATCGAAGAAGAGACATTGATGTATTCTCATCATTCAACAGCAAGAAAAATTGCCACTGGTGACTGCAATCTCCAAGGTACTAACCGAAACTCTAAACTTATTTCCCAGAGTAAAATGAGTTGATGTCGATGGGAAGAAGTTCATTGGAAGGGAGGCCTTAAGGCATCCTCCATCACCCAACTAGAGGGACACTCAACTGGTAAGAGCTGATATGGAATAATATGTAACAAGACTGACACTAGGAAGGCCAACACATAAGGTCAAGGTAAACCGCAGAATGGCCGACACAGGGTATATCCTTGAACATTGAGCACGACATAAAGTGACTCAGGTAGTTTCTGATATAATGGGGTAAATAATAAGTATGAAATGTAAGAGACATTATCAGACCCTCCATATGGTTGGAAGAATAACCAACCGGGGGAGTAAACAATTCGGAGGAAAGGTTCACCCTGAGGTAAAAAACTAAACCCAACCAACAAGATAGACTCTAGTAGGTGCTGTGTTCAAGGATAGAACGGACTGAACTGCCTTTGACAATGAAGATATGATACATCTTTCTCGTCCCTTATTCTTTTTAGATAAAAGAATACCTTTCTTGTTGTTTTATTGAGTCCAAGAAAGAATGAAAACTCAATATATCCAACCATGTAAAAGTTTAATGAGCCCATGGGAGGAAGACTCGAGACCTTCTTCATTATTTATAGAGTTCGAAGAAGAGATAGAAGATTACTCTATATTACTGATCTCTGGATTTTAATATCGAGCCGAGATCTGTTCTTGCTCGCCGGTGTTTTCAATTTTAAGGAGTCTGAAAAACTTAAACAATAACTCCATATATCTGCTCGTGGATTTTGGTATCGAGCCCAAGCATATTAATGCTCGCCGGTTTTTTCCTGTTTATAGAGTCTGAAAAACTTAAATAATCCTCTTTTCACCTATCTGTGGATTTTATATGGAACCCATATTTGTCTGTGCTCGACGGTATTTTCTTGTTTATAGAGTTGAAAAACTTAAACAGTCCTCTACTTACCCTCTCGTGGATTTCACATCGAGCCCGAGTAGGTGAATGCTCGCTTGGTATTTTCATGTTTAGAGAGCCTGAAAACCCTAAAGAAAGGCTCCAAAAGGTCCTTTTTCGTGCAGTTAGTCTCCTCCCTCGAAAAAGTGTAAAACAATGGAAGAAGAACTCTTCTAGCGCATACAGAAGTATACCTAGAGTATACCTTTTCCGTAGTTAAACCACCTAGGCCCGGAAAAGGGGTAATTCTATACCTGAGTGGATGAGCCTTCGATTACTTTAACAAGCTCGAAGAGGACAAGCTTGCTCGACAATCTTGTTTAGGTTTAAATAGTCCAAACAAGAGCTTAAAATGAATTAAATGTTAGCTTCTAGGATCATGGCTTCATACTCTGCCAAAACTAGGTCTTCAACAAAATATTAGTCAATGCGGCAAAAAATCTCGAATGATATACGAATTTGAAATATTTAACTAGTTGACAAGGTCTAACATCAAGAGTTTTTGAACTTAGGAGATGAATCCGACAAAAATTAAATGAAAATTGAGCTTGGATTAGTATTGTACCATATGTGTGTTTCAATTGATTAATTAGGGATTTTTTGAAAATTTTGAAACTATAGAAAATTAAACAATGGTGGGTAAAAATCAAACTCGAATTCATATATATAATTTCATTTTTAAAAATCAATTTCCAAATTGTTTTGTAGGGAAAAAAATTGGGGCAACCTTTTGCAATTTCAAATCTCCATGGTGATCAAACCAAGCATCCAAACGTCATTCTTCTTCCACCAAGTAAGTTAGAATTCACCCTACTTGCATTTTCATGGTTTAGTTTTCATTTTTTGAGCAAAAAATTGCTTGCAACGTGATGTTCAAAACCTTTGCTGCGCAGGCGCTACTGTGTAACAGTAGCAGTAGCGTGTAAACGAGATGGGCGCTACTGTGCTTAAGCAGAGTAGCGCCCATACGTGACTGTGTAGTATACACAGTAGCGCTCACTCTTGAAAACCTATAAACAAGCACCGAGACTCAAAAAAATTTCATTTTTTGTGCAGGATGGTTCTTCAATGGAGGGAGAGAGAACATGAGGACATGGATAGGTTGGCCATGCAAGATCCGGCCACTCTCCACGCTCTCCGAAGATGCGGTTTATTGAAGTTTTACCGAACCGTAAACATGAGGGCTTTAAACAAACTGTTTCAAAGACTTATTTAGTACTGGGATGTGGATACCAATACTTTTGTCATCCGTGGGCAAACTTTGGAGCTTATCGTTGATGACATATATTTTATTACTGGTCTCTCACGGAGAGGAGATGTAATCAATCTGAAAGGGTCTTCTCATGTGGGTGTAAGATCTGTGCAAGAGTACATGAATACATATTGTGTTGCCGGAGCTGACAAATCAGGAAGCCAAGTCTTGATTTCAACCATTGAAGGCCTCCCTTTGAAAGTGATAGTGAGCATGATCAACCGAGTAGCAGGTAGTGCCTCACAACACTTAGCTTCCAGGCACTCTATGCATATTGGTGTACAATGCTTACACGGTCATGTCTATGATTGGTGTATTAGTTTACTTGCGAGCATGAAATCTCAATTGACAGGTTGCAAATCCGGAACAATGAAGAATTTTGGGTACGGTAGTATTTTGTGTACTTTCTTCTTTGAGAGGATGCCTGCTATCAGTTTGGGGATGCCTCTACCTCAGGTTAACCCCCGTGAGCCTAGACTAGGCCGTTCGGGTGACATATTCCTCCACCAGGGTGGTGGGGAAAGTCACTACTATTATCATACTGATGATTTCTGGGGGTGGTGGGAGAGGCAAGTGCCTGCTTTCGAGCAGTTTCCATATGCTAGATTAGATTTCTGTCATGATCCAGAACTAGTGCTTCCTCTAGGTGGAGCCTGGGGAGATATTGGTATGTTTAAAATTTTGAGAATTATTTAATTTTTTCAAACTTTTTCAAGTGTTTTATTTTTATGAATGAATTTGGAAGTTCTAATCAAGTGTCACATACAGATCTTGGGCTTGTTCGTCCTGAGGGACATCCTACCATCTTTGTGAGGCTAGCTGATATTGCTGCAGCAGATGCTATGTTGGGGACCCTAGAGAGAAAAATGAGTCGGTTGACTCACGAAGTTCCTGCATGCCGTATGGATCAGATACCTATTGATATGCAGGAAGATGTTTTTGGGGTGCCCCCGGCATGGCTTAGGGTGCTGCGGAAGATAGCTAGGTTAGTCATATGCTATCGCAATGCAGTAGATGATGATGAGGTCCCTCCTTCTCTATAGGAGAGGGATACATTCTATGTATATATTTTTGAGGCTACTATGCCCAGTTTTTGTACTTTTATGACTTGACTTGATAGACTTGTGACCCAAAACTCATATATATATATATATATATATATATATATATATTTTGATACAGTATCGGCTATATATAGTATCGGTAATTTAAATGCGTATGTGTTTTATATGTGCAATGTTGTTTATGAAAATGTATGATGCAAATGACAGTCTAACACATAGTTTGCTAATGAATCAGCTAATGTGTTTAAACTTCTTGGAATGTGTTCATATATAATAGAATCAAATTGTCTTTCCAATAGTCTAACTCGTAGAAACTGACGTAGCAATCCAGGATCCCTAATCTGATAGACACCTATTAACTGAAATACAATTAATTGTGAGTCAAGTCTTACCTCCAAATGTGAAATGCCATGACTAAGAGCATCTCAGAGAAGTTCTATAACTGCACTGTATTCAACCACATTATTCGTGGTAGGACCCAAACAAACCCCCCCTGAAGAGACAAGTTGGCCAGCGGGTGAATAAATGACCCAAGCTGCTGCAGCCAACTGACAGGTGTGGCGACTGGCGCCATTAGCAAATCCTAAGAAATGTTCGGTTGACATCTGGTACATGAAACGAAAAACACACATAAGATTAACTAGCAAGCATAACAAAACTAGCTTTACAAAAATATACAGCTATGTTACAAGAAAAATTACTTCAGCCTAAGCGTAGTACTTCTTCAAGTAGAGCCCATTTCTAGGCTCGACCAACTTATTACCTTCGTAATCTATCAGTTCATAGGCACCTTTCTTCAATACTTTGGAAATTATAAAAGGTCCGAGCCACCTGGATTTGAATTTGCCAGGTCCTAAGGGTACTTTGTCTTGATCCCAAAGTAGGACCAAGTCTCCTTCAATGAAAACCCTAAGTTTGATGGATTTGTCGTACTGTTCTTTGACTCATTTTTTGTGGACCTCGTTTGTTGTGAGCGCGTCGCGGCGCTATTCATCCGGATGTTCTAAGTGTAACAAACGCTCTTCTAGTATTGAAGTATTTGGTAGTAACTGAACTGCTAGTTTTAGCGAAGGAATCTCACATTCAATCGGTACGACTGCTTCTATGCCATGCACAAGTTCGAAGGGAGAGAAACCGGTAGTAGTCTTAACATTGGCTCAGTAAGCCCAAAGAGCTGAGTACAGCATGATGTGCCAGTTATTTCGACTGGCATTAACAGTTCTCTGCAATATAACCTTCAAAGTTTTGTTTGCTGCTTCAACTTGTCCATTCGCCTGTGGATAGTATGAAGACGAATATTCTTCTCGAAAACCAAGCATTGTATACAACTCAGTCATCATGCTATTTTGAAAATGACTGCCATGATCAGTCACTATCTCTTTAGGTATGCCAAACCGTGCAATAATCTGATTAAAAATGAAATAAGCGGTAGTTTCTCCATCTGCCTTAACAGTAGGCATTGCCTCTTCCCACTTAGTAAAGTAGTCAACGGAAACAATGATGTAATGGTGTCCTCTAGCCGAAGCTAGATTGCACGTCATGTAATCAACCCCCCATTTTGTGAAGGGACCTGCTATATTTACAGAATGAAGAGGAGCTGGGTGTGCCCTCATTTTCTTAGTGAAAAACTGACACGGTCGACAGCGTTTCACCGCTTCCACACAATCTTTAAAGATCGTGGGCCAAAAATATCTGGCACGTAGTATCTTCTGAGTTGTTCTCAACCCGGAAAGATGTCCCCCACAATCTCCAATGTGGGCATCATTTAATACTGCTTCGGCTTCTTCCCGAGTTAAGTAGCGTCATAAAATGGAATCTACCCCATGTCGATATAAAGTATCTGAGATGATAAGGTAGTTCTTCGCATGGCTTTTGAGCTTGCGTCGCTCTTCTCGAGAAAAAGTAGTAGGACACCTCAAAGTCTGGAGATATACTAAGATATCTCTGTACCATGGGTCAGAGGAAACAATGAGGAAGATATGTTCATCTGGGAATGATGATTCTTCTTCAACGTACTCTAGGTCACTTGGAAATTCTAAGATTAACTCAGTGAACACTAGTGATTTTTTCGACTTGGCTGATTGGAAGACCAAATCGAACTCCTGTAGGATTACAATCTATTTATTATATTTCCCACCGATAATTAGTCGGGTGAGAACGTACTGGAAATGATTGACTTCTGCTATCACAGTAGTAGTTCGTAAAAGTATATAGTGATGAAGCCTCTGTACCGCATAGACCGCGGCAAGTGCTAACTTCTCAATGTGTGAATATTTAACCTCAAGGGCTATCAATGCGCGAGAAAGATAGTAGACAACATGCTCTTGGAGCATATCATATTCCTGAACCAAAACTATACCAATTGTATTAAGAGACGCTGCCAGGTATAAAAGAAAATCTTTTGAGTAGTCTGGCGAGCTCAACAAGGGTGCTGAAAGGGGTGCCTTTTTTAAAGCTTCAAAGGATGCTTAAGCAGCCTCATCCCACACAAAGTAGGAGTCTTGTTTGAGTAGCCTCATAAAACCTTTTGTAATTTTAGCATAGTTTATGATGAATCGCCATAAGAAATTAGACATGCCTTGCAGACTTTGGAGTTGTCGCAAGGTGCGAGGAGGAGGCAGATTTACAATCGCCTCTACTTTCAGTGAGTCGACCGTTATGCCACGACTGGAGACAATGAAGCCCAGTAGATGCCCCAATTCGACACATAACACACACTTATTACGATTCAAATGAATCTTATATTGTCTGCATCTTTCAAACACTTGTCTAAGATGGGCTGGATGATCCCGTCTCTTTCGAGATCATGCTGGGATATCATCCAAGTAAGGTTCTACAATGTGTTTGATATCATGAAAAGCGAAATTCATCACACGCTGGAAGGTAGCTCTAGCATTCTTCAAGCCAAATGGCATTTTCCGATAAGCGAAGGTCCCCCATGGGCAAATGAAAGTTGTTTTATGCTGGTCTTCGGGTTTGATTTCTATTTGATTGTATCCTGAAAAACCATCCATGAAAGAGAACATCTCATGTCCCGCACAAGCATCTATAATTTGATAGATAAATGGTGTGGGATAGTTGTCTTTCGGACAAGCTTTGTTCAAATCCCGGAAATCAGTACAGACTCTAATAGTGCCTTTCTTCTTATCAACCGGAACGGGGTTTGAAACCCATTCCGTCATATCAATCGGACAGATGAAACCGGCTTTAAGCAATTTTTCAACCTCCGCCTTAATGGCGGCCGCTTTTCTAGGGTTCACGGGGCGGAGCTTTTGTCTCACAAGTTTTGCGTTGGGGTATGTCGTGATGACATGCTCCATGATGGATGGGTCAATACCTGGCATCTCCTCATATGACCAGGCAAAAACGTCGTGGAATTCTTTAAAATGTTTTGTATACAGAGCGATCTCTTCTGGAGAACAGTCTGCACCAATAAAAATGTTTTCCACGACCCCGGGTTTGGTGGAAATGTTTATTGGAATTGTTCTCGATATATTAGCCATATTTCCTTTTGCATAAACAACTCTCGAAGTAGAAGGAAAAGATGACAAATCAACCAATCCACTGGGTCTCACAGGGAATTCTCCTCTCTCAATCCTGTCTAGATCTGGAAGCATGTAGGACCTATGATGCATATGTTCCCAAGGTTGGTCCAGGCCCATCATGACTTCTAAGATGGCTTCATCAGATGGCAAAACCATATCTAAACAATCGAACAAGTGAGTGGAATTCAGTGACCATGCTGGAGCATAGTCCATATCTGACTCAACAGAGACTGGTGGAGTCATAATATGTTCCATTATAGTGTGTTGTGTTTCCATATAGGCCACTTCTGCAATGGACGGAGGCACAAAAGGTTCTAACATAGTAGGAAGGATCCAAGGATCAGTTCTTAAACCAACTGTGAATGTTTCGGTAGCAGTACGCACATCAGAATGCATAAAAAGAACAGGGGAGGGGAGGTCAAAAGTGCCTATTAACGACCCATACAGCCCTGCTCCTAAACTCTCATTAACCGGGGTGGTTTGATCAACTAATGGAACTCTGGTCTCCGAATATGTCTGGTTGTTTCTCTGAGTGAAAGAAAGTTGATCGACTGTAATGATCTTACCTTCAAATGGGAACATAACAACTCGAAAAAATGCCGATGCAATGGCTCGCATGGCATATGTCCAACTCCTTCCCAATAACATATTGTAATCAAGTGGAGTGTCCAGAACTTCTACTTCTACATCAACTGTCTTACCGGCCAATGTGACATCAAATGATGGCAAAACCCCATGTGGATGGAAAGTTCTGCCATCAAATGCAGTAAGCAGTGTGTTAGAAGGGGCTAACTTGGGGGAACCTAAAGCTTTCCAATAGGAAATTGACATTATGCAAGTCGACGCGCCCTCATCTATGACAGCTCGTATGATGGTCATTGGACCATGGACGACTTCAATCTGAAGAGAAACGTGGTAGGGCAACCGGTATTTGACATCAGTCATATCAAATCACCCAGACATGTTAGAGGATTCCATACTTCCAATAGCTGCCAAAAGTGCATTCCGTTGTAAAGGACAACTTTGCAAGACTTCTAAAGTAGACATGGCACAAGGGGTCTGGGCTAAATCTTCAACCACGTTGTAGTTGGAAGCGGCCCTAGTGTTGGGATTGTGCGATGCCGTTTCAAGACACCTTTCGGAATCTTGGGCATTGGGTCCACAGGTATGTGGAGTGGAGTGGAGGATTCTGGAATCTCTTTATCCTTTTTTTGTGCGTCCGGGGTATAGTTTCCTGGCTCTCGTTTGTAAGAGTGCATCCGAATTAACCATGTTAATAAAAGTTTGATCAACCATAGAATGTGTAGTGCCACCAGTGTTGGAGGTGCCAGAAGTTGAGCTCTACCCTTTAGGGAATGGATCTTTCGGGACGATAGGATTCTTTTCTCTTAAGAGCTTCTGGGCTTCTTCAAGCAGAGGGAATTGGTGAGTAAGGTGGTTATGCTTGCAAAGTTTACAAGGGAACTTAACCTTCTTTTCCTCTTTGTTACCCTCTTCAGCATTCTCTTTTTTGGGCTTTTGTTGGTTCCCCTCTCCTTTCTTGCCATTGTTTTTGTTATTGGGCTGCCGAGGGCCCTTTTGATTGTTCTGAACCTGGTTGACAGGCTCAGAAGTAGAAGGAGAGGTTGTGACAGAAGAAACATCTGCAGTCGATTTCTTGAAAGATAAGGCATGAACCTGTTTGGTCAATGCTTCGAAAGCTGTAGAGTCAACTGAACCCACTATGCCGTCAGCATGTGGTCCAGGTTTAGGTCTACTCAGATTGGTATTCGATCGCGGTGCATCCGGTATAATCTCATACAATAACCTAGATTGTGCATAAACGAGATCTAACTGTTGGGTCCGTAGGATGGCTTCTTCCTCGTTAGATACTCCAGATGTAGGTACTTCCTTAGAAATATAAGGAAGGAGTGATTTCAAATACCACTCAAGAAGGAATTCTGGAGGTATGTTGGCCTTAATGAGCCTCTTCCGTCTTCACCACTCCTGAATGTGGTAAGATAAATGAGTGGCTTTATTTTTCCTAAATGTAGACAAAAGGTCTATTCCAGCATCATACCGAACAAGAAGCTGGAAGTGATTCAAAAAGACAGTCGTGAGATCCCCAAAATTAGAGAATGTAGTTGCAGGTAACTCAATGTACCATTTGGCTGTAGCACTGGTTAAAGTCCTTTGGAACAGTCTCAATCTAATGGAATCTTCATTTAATGAATTTGAGGAACACCATAAGTGGAAAGTAGTGACATGGTCACCAGGGTCTTCACCTGCTTTGCCTTTGAACTTTGGAATGTCCGAAGGTAACTTGGTAGGAATGATGGCCATGTAGCATTATGATACACTGGATCGTTGGTCAGTTTGGAAAGATCCGACAAGTTTAAAGTTGCCAGAAATGGTAAACGAGGCCGGTAAGACGGTACTTGATAAGTTGGGGTCGAAAAAGGGGAACCACCCATAGTTTGACCCATGAACTGCTGGTAGGGGTTGCCCCAAGCCGTCTGTTGGTAGGGGTTTCCACCTACCATCTGTTGATAGGGGTTTCCCCATGCTACTTGTTGGTAGGGGTTGCCCCCTGCCATCTGTTGTTGTACGAAAGAATTATTGAAATTTCCCCACCCATATGAAAGTGGATTAGTGCTCTGTGGGTTCGTCCACTGTGGCTGGGTATTTGCCCCGCCATATTGCTAGTTAAAAATATTACCCCCTCCCCCTAAAAATAAGGAAAAAGGGACAATACCGGCAGGCATATTACATTGATTCATGTTGGGGCCTGCAAAGGTATTGAAACCAGTGGTAGCTGATGTAGACGGTGCAGTCATGGTACTCATGACCGGCACGGTTGCAGAAGCACTTGGTCCTACAACAGGTGTGGAAATCCAAGTACTAGGTATCTGATATAATGGTTGAAAAGCAAGAGGTGGTGCTAAATTGGCTGTACTGCTAGGTCCAACAGTAGGTGTAGGGATAGATGCCATCGTTGTTGAACTTGGCATACCTAATGTACCAGTATTAAAACTAAAAGACGGAGTAGACATAAAGCTTGTCTATGCCTGACTCAGTGTAGCAGTAAAAGAAGGATTTACTGTGTTAGTGTTCATACCTATGGTGGGAGTTTGGGGAACTCCATGTTCACCTCCTAGAGTAGACATCAGATGTCTGGGAAAGGAATTATATGCACTGTAATGGGGCTGCTGGAAACCAACAGGTGACAGAAGTGGAATTCTAGGATTGGTCATAGGAGGATTGAAAGGAGTGCTATACTCCGCAGAAGTAAGATCTTCAATCTCAACTGAACTAAAGTGTCGCTGATCTAAGGTACCTGGTTGTGGTTCCTCAGGAACCTCTATTTCATGGTTTTCTATTATTGTTTGTTATTCTTCAGGAAACTCAACTTCAAGTGGTAATTCCTCAGTAATTCCTATTTCAGGATTTTCTATTGTAAGAATTTCCTCAGGAAATTCTGTTTCAGGAATAGTTTCTGAAGAAATACCGGGGTTTACCCACTGTCGTCTAGCTGGCTGTAAAGGTTCTGTTATAACTGGTGGAAGGTTTTGAAACCTTTTTGATCTACGAAGTTCTTGATTCTCCATGATTATATATATAAAATAACAAACTAGAACCTAGTGGCCACTACAACTAGGGGGAAAACAACACACCAACTAAAAAGTCCTAAGTATGCAAACCAGGCAAACAGGATGCCTTCTAGAGAAGAGTCTGGGATGATGAGGGCCCAGAATAGATCAACGAAGGAAGAAAGACAGTTACCCAGGGTCCACAATACAATGACTAAGGGTGTAAGCACTGGAATCACCCAACCCCCCTCCCAAAGACCTGCAAGGGATTTCCTCCCATGTCTGTCTTAGGTACAGCAGATATACCCTCTTTTGTCACCTGTGTATGAATCTAAAGTCAGATACTAAGGATACCACAACACCGAAAACTCCTGGGGGAACAGTCACCGGTCGAATCAGAAGGCGTGGGTAGGGTAACTGAGCCCGAAACTCGAAAGAGTCCCCAAACGCGATCCAATCCTGGCGTATGCTTGAAACACAAAGTAGGAGGAGTATTCCCAACAATCTGATCTCACAATGACCTACTGCATAGATTCCAGGCAAGCTTTGAGTGAAATGGATTTACCTGTGATAGTCGAACTACGATTTTTGCGTAATGTGTGATCTTGAGTGGTTTAAGGTGATTTAAACTCAAGATCCTAACCAAAACTAGTTGGTGTAGTGTATCCCTAAAAAAGAAAAATTGTTTCTATTTCATTTTTTTTTTTTAAATTAGGGCTGTTGTTACTCAAAAGGTAGTGCTTTTGTGTGGCGTGGTTGCAACAGGAGAGAAAAAGTGCATAAATTCAAACTTTCTGCAACAAAGCTCTTTTTATTTTCTTTTCATTTACTTCTTTTCCAAACTGAAAAAACTGAGCAAATCTACTTAAATCTCCTTTTGTTTTCTTTTTTTTCGAAATTGTACAAAATAACCTATGCCATCTTGTAACAAAAAAGAAAAAAGCCTTATTAAACTTAAACTACCAAATTTTTGTTTTTTCTGTTATTATAAACGAAAAAGAACTATCAACATGGAAAGCAAGATAAGACTTGTGTGCAATGTGTAAGTATGGGTACAAAAGGTTCTTAAGCTTATAGCTGTCAAGGCACTAGCTCAAAAAAGACTTGACCTACAGGTTTTTTGCAAAGAAAAAGCCTCTAAACTCGGAAACAAAGTGGGAGAAAACAAAGGAGATAGATACAAGAGGACTGACCTAAAGCATCTAACCCTAGCAAGACCACTATGTCAAGCAAAAAGTAGACAAGAAAGCTTCCAATTACCCTACTAACACAAAGAACTGAGAAAATGAATCAACCTAAAGCACTTTAAATACACTTGAAACCAGAAAAAGACAATAAGTCCAAGAAGATTGGAAATCAACAAGTTCGGAAGACACCCTAGAGGCTCTAAAATGGACCAAACCCTAAAACAAAGGATAGGATAGGTAAAGAGCAGACAAATGTTGCCACAAATAGCGGATACAAAAGTATGTAGGTTTGTAAACCAGCAATGTACAGTCAGGGCCTAAAAAGCGGAAGTGCTCACCACAAAACACAACCTAGTCTTCCAAAAAGTTATAAACAGTCCAAACGTTCCAAAGGTAAACAAGCGATCCAAAGATGGTAAAAAAACTCAAAGAAAGGTTCTATGACTTAAAAAAAGTTAAAAACCTCATGCACCAGTCAAGGAGATCTAAAAGCAAAGTCAGCAGACCACTAACAGAAGGCTTCAGGAAATGTACCCTACTGTGCAATAGGGAAACTTGCGCCCCTGCAGAGATGGGCGCTAATGTATGTATAGCACAGTAGCATATGGGCGCTACTGTATGTACAACAAAGTAGCGTTCATATCTTAAAATTTTAAAAACTGACTTTGAAAAGATACAAAAAGACTGATGGAAGCAGAGAAAAATAGGCAATGGATACCTACAGGGTTTCTCAGCACATAAAAGGAGTCAAAACAGTTCTGGGAAGACAAACAAGAAAATTTTTCCTAGAACAAAAACACAACTATCCCCAGCGGAGTCGCCAGTCTGTTGGCGGGCAAAACTACCCTATAGCAAGGAAACTAATGCTATCAATTTGGATGGGATGACAGGTAAGTGTATTAATTGTATTGCAGAGATATTTATGAAAAGAAATGAGTTATGGACCTTAAGAACATACCTTTTAACCGGCATTTGATCCTAGATTTTATTTGATCCCTCGCTCAGTCCTCAAATCCACTTTCTGTTTAGCAAACCTGAAAAACAAACACCTTTCTCAGCGTGCCTTGGATAATATATAATGTTGGAAGGAAACAAAAGCAATGTTAAACATTTGATATTGACCAAAACAAATCCAAATTAAAATATTATTTTAGAGAACATTTAAGTTGGAACAAGAAAGACACTTCAACCTTTATTGTCAAATGTAAAATGAAGTACAAGTATACCTGACTTTGAGACAGGCTCCTGCAGCTTGTCTTTGGGTTCTTGCTCTTCTCAGGCTTGGATATCTTCAGCATCAACTCCTCCAATGCAAAACTTCTCTCTTAGGTTTTTATGTCTCTAAGTTTCTCCATCTATCCATCTAACCTTTCTCCTTAGTCTGCTCTGTATTTATAGGATCAGAGAAGTAGTTCAAGTCAATATATGGTTATGGAGGAAGTTGGGGAAGTTGGCCCAAACTACCAGCAACTAATCCTCCTTGTGAAACTAATTATTTTTTAATCATTTTTTAAGATGTATGCTACTATTGTTCAGTGAAGTAGCGTTTAGGGCGCTACTATGGTGCTTATCAACTAGCGCTCATCGATTTTTAAATGTTGAGCGCTACTATGCTGAAAAGGAGTAGCACTCATAAGGCTTTGAGCGCTACTATTATACACTGGAGTAGCGTATAGGCGGTAGTCTTATTGAGGTAGAGTAGCGTTCATATCTCAAAATGATATTTTTATGGTTTTTCAAGTAATGTAGGAAATGGAGTAAGTCAAAGTATCATCTAGGGTCAATATGCTCCTCCATCCCAATTGTCCTTTTGTGTGATCAACAGCTCAAGGTGATCACGGACGGAGAGGTGCAAGTTTGACCTATAACAAGTGGTTAGGAGAGAGAGAGAGAGAGATTGCAGGTTAGGGGTTTAGAGAGAGAGAGATTGGGGCTGAGGGTTTAGAGAGAAAGAGAATGGGGGTTAATAGGGGTTTAGAGATGCTTAGATATTATAGGGGGAGTATGGATGGTTAATGGTGGGGGGAAGATAGACATATAAAGGGGGGGTACATGGGTGAGGAGTGGGGTTTTCCTGGAGAGAGAGAAAGAGAGAGAGCGAGAGTGAGAGAGAGTTATGGGCATAGAGAGATAATGTTATATATAAAGAGAGAGATTGGTGGTTAAGGATTTAGAGAGATAAATATTGGGGGTTATGGGTTATATATATGTATATATATATAGAGAGAGAGAGAGACAGACAGACACAGAGACAGAGGGAGACAGAGAGTTTAGTTTTTAGGGGCTTAGAGAGATAGATTGGGGGTTAGGGATTTAAAGAGAGAGATAAACTGGGGGTTATGGGTTGAGAGATAGAGAGAGATTTGGGGTTATGGGGAGAGAGAAAGAGAGTTTAGGGGTTTGGAGATAGAGAGATATTGGTGGTTAGGGGTTTAGAGAGAGAGAAATTGGAGGTTATGGGTTTAGATAGATAGAGATAGAGGCTTAGGAGTTTAGAGAGAGAGATAAGAGATTGGGGATTAGGGGTTGAGAGAGAGAGGGGGATTGGGGGTTATATGTCTATATATATAAAGAGAGAGGGGGGTTCAGACGGAGAGGGCAAGTTATTGGAGGCTAAGGGTTTAGAGAGAGAGAGATTGGGGGTTATGGGTTTAGAGAACCAGAGAGAGGATTAGGCGTTTAGAGAGAGAGAGAGAGAGAGAGAGAGAGAGAGAGAGAGAGAGAGATTTGTTGTTAGGGGTTAAGAGAGAGAGAGAGAGAGAGAGAGAATGCGGGTTAGGTGATTTGATAGAGAGAGATATAAATAGATAGAGATTGGGGGTTAGGGTTTTAGAGAGAGAGAGAGAGAAAGAGAAATATTAGTGGTTAGGGGTTTAGATAGAGAGAGACTTGAGGTAAGCAGTTTAGAGAGAAATATATCAAGGGTTAGGGGTTTAGAGAGAGAAATAGAGAGATTGGGGATTAGGCGTTGAAAGAGAGAGAGAGAGAGATTGGGGGTTAGAGGTTTATATAAATAAAGAGAGTGAGCTGTTTATAGAGAGAGAGAGGGACATTTATTGGAGGCTAGGGTTTTAGAGATAGGGAGAGAGAGAAAGATTGGGGCTAAGGAGTTTAGAGAAAGAGAGAGAAATCGGTTGGGTGTTAGGGGTTTAGAGAGAGAGAGAGAGAGAGATAGAAAGATTGATATTTGGGGTTATGGGTTTAGAAATAGAGAGATTGAAGGTTATGGGTTTGGAGAGAGAGAGAGAGAGAGAGAGAGAGAGAGAGAGAGATTGGAGGTTAAGGGTTTAAAGAGAGAGGTATTGGGGGTTAATACGGGTTTAAAGATAATTAGATATCACATGGAGAGTATGGATGGCTAGAGAGGGGGAGGGGTAGGTGGTTGAGGAGTGGGGTTTTGGAGAGACAGAGCAAGAAAGATATTGGGTGTTAGGGGTTTAGATAGATAGATATATATATATAAAGAGGGATATTGTTGGTTATGGATTTAAAGAGAGATAAATATTGGGGGTTATGGGTAGAGAGAGAAATTGGTTTTTAAGGGTTTAGAGTGATATATTAGGGGTTAGGGGTTTAGAGAGAGAGATATATTGGGGGTGACTGGTTTAGAGAGAGAGAGAGAGAGATAGATTGGCGGTTAGATGTTGAGAGAGAGAAAGATTGGGGGTTAAGCATTTAGAGAAGAAGAGAGAATGGAGGTTAGGAGTTTAGAGAGATATTGGGGTTAGGGGTTTAGATAGATATATATAAAATGAGAGATATTGGGGTTAGGTGTTTAGAGAGAAAGAGATAAATTGGGGATTAGGGGTTGAAAGAGAGAGAGAGATTGGGGGTTAGGGGTTTAGAGAGAGAGATATTGTGTGTTGGGTTTTGAGAGAGAGAGGGAGAGAGAGAGAGCGAGAGATTTGGGTTTATGGTCTTAAAGAGAGAGAGGAAGATCGAAAGAGATAAGATATAAAAATAGAGGGAATGGATGTTAGGGTTTTAGAGAGAGAGAGATATATTGGGGTTTAGGGGTTTAGATAAAGAGAGAGAGAGAGAGATTGGAGGTTAGGGGTTTAGAGAAGAAGGGGAGAGATTAAAGGTGAGGGGTTTAGAGAGAGAGAGAGAGATTGGGGGTTAGGGTTTAGAGAGAGAGAGAGAGATATTGGGGGTTAGGTGTTTAGAGAGAAAGATTGGAGGTTAGAGGTTTAGAGAGAGGGAGAGATTAGAGGTTAGGGTTTTAGAGAGAGAGAGAAATTGAGATATCTAGTGTTAATGGTTTAGAGAGAGAGATTGGGGGTTAGGGGTTTAGTGAGAGAGAGAGATATTAGGGGTTTAGAGAGAGAGAGAGAGATTGGGGGTTAGGGGATTAGAGATAGAGAGATATTTTAGGTTAGATGTTTAGAGAGATAGAACGAGATTGGGGGTTAGATGTTTAGAGAGAGAGAGATTGGGGGTTAGTGGTTTAGAGAGAGATAGATATTGGAGGTTATAGGTTTAGAAAGAGAGAGTGGAGTTTAGGGTTTTAGAAAGAGATAGAAAGGGAGAGATATGGAGTTACGGGTTTAGAGAGAGAGAGAGAGGCAGATAGGGACTTATAGAGAGATAAACATATTTGGTGTTAGGATTTTAAAGACAGATAGAGAGAGTGAGAGATATTTTTGTGGTTAAGGGTTTAGAGAGAGAGAGAGATTGGGGGTTATGGAGAGAAAGATAAAGAGGATAGGGGTTAGGAGATAGAGAGAGATTGTAGGTTAGAGGTTTAGAGAGACATAGACATATTGGTGGTTAGGACTTTAGAGAGAGAGGATTAGGGATTATGGGTTTAGATTTCCAGAGAGAGGCATAGGATTTTAGAGAGAGAGAGAAAGAGAGAGAGAGATTGGGGGTTAGAAGTTCAGAGAGGGAGAGAGAGATTTAGATTTAGGTCTCTAGAGAGAGAGAGAGATTGGGTGTTAGGGGTTAAGAAGAGAGAGATTTTAGGTTGGGTGAGTAGATAGAGAGAGATATAAAGAAAGAGAGAGATTGGGGGTTAGGGGCTTAGAGAGAGAGAATGGGGGCTAGAGGATGAGAGAGAGATATATAGATTGGGGGATAGGGGTTCAAAGCGAGATAGAGATATTAGTGGTTAGGGGTTTAGAGAGAGGGAGAGAGATTGGGGATTAGGTGTTTAGAGAGAGAGAGAGAGAGAGAGAGAGATTAGCGGTTGGAGGTTTATTTATAAAGAGAGAGAGAGAGAGAGAGAGAGAGAAATTTATTGTAGGCTATGGGTTTAGAGAGAGAGAGAGAGAGAGAGAGAGAGAGAGATTGGGTGTTATGAGATTAGAGAGATAGTGATATATATAAAGAGAGAGATTGGTGGTTAGGGATTTAGAAAGATTAATATTTGGGGTATATATATATATAGAGAGAGAGAGAGAGAGTTATGGGTATAGAGATATAGAGATATTGGTTATTAGGGGTTTGGAGAAACAGATTGGGGTGTTAGGGGTTTAGAGAGAGATAGACACAGAGAGAGAGATTGGGGGTAGGTGTTTAGAGAGAGACATAGATAGAGATTCGTTGTTAGGGGTTTAAAGAGAGAGATTGGGTGTTATAGGTTTAGGGAGACAGAGTGACATATAGATATAGAGAGTGGTGGTTAGGGATTTGGAGAGAGAGAGAGAGAGAGAGAGAGAGATTGCTTTTGGGGGTTTAGAGAGATGGATTGGGGGTTGGGGTTCTAGAGAGATAGAGATATTGAGGGTTAATGGTTTAGAGAGAGGGATATTGGAGGTAAAGGGTCTAGAGAGAGAGAGAGATTGGATTTAGGGGTCTATATCTATATATATAGAGACCCCTCTCTCTCTCTCTCTATATATATATATATATAGAGAGAGAGAGAGAGAGATTTTGGTGGTTAGGGTTTAGGGGTTGAGATAGAGAGAGAGAGAAAGAGAGAGAGATTGGGGATTTGAGATTTAGATAGATAGAGAGATTGGAAGTTAGGTGTTTAAAGAGAGAGAGATTAGGGGTTACGAGTTTAGAGAAGGAGAGAGATTAGGTTTTAGAAGTTCGGAGAGAGAGAGAGAGAATGGGGATATGGGTTTAAATAGATATAAATATAGTGAGAGCGATTGGCGGTCAGGAGTTTAGAGAGAGAGAGAGAGAGAAAGAGAGAGATATATATTAGCATTTTAGAGAGAGAGGTTGGGTTTTATGCTTTTAGGGAGAGAGATCTAGGGCTAAGGTCTTAGAGAGAGATAAAGAATGAAAGAGAGAATATATAGAATGAGAGAGAATGGATGATAGGGTTTATGAGATAGATAGATTGGGGGTTAGGGGTTAATAGAGGGAGAGAGAGAGAGATAATTATTAGGGGTTAGATGTTTATAGAGAGAGAGATTAGGGGTTAGGGGTTTGAGAGAGATAGAGATTGGGGGTTAGATGTTTAGAGAGAGAGAGATTGGGGGTTAGGGGTTTAGAGAGAGAAATATTTGAGGTTATAGGTTTAGAGAGAGAGATTGGAGATTAGGGTTTTAGAGAGAGAGATAGAAAAGGGAAGATTTTGGATTAGGGGTTTATAGAGAGAGATCGATTAGGGGATAGGGATTTATAAAGAGATAAAGAGATTCAGGGTTAGAAGTTTAGAGAGAGAGAGATAGTGAGAGAGAGTTTTTTTGTGAGGGTTTTAGAAAGAGAGAGAGATTGGGGGTTATGGAGAGAGATAGAGAGGTTAGGGGTTTGGAGATAGAGAGAGATTAGATTGGAGGTTTTAAGTTTAGAGAGAGAGAGATTGAAGCTTAGGTTTTTAGAGAGAGAGACAGAAATAGAAAGGGGGAGATTTTGGGTTAGGAGTTTAGAGAGATAGATATATTGGGGGATAGGGATTTATAGAGAGGTAAATAGATTTGGGGTTAGGAGTTTAGAGAGAGAGAGATTGAGAGAGTGTTTTTGGTTAAGGTTTTAGAAAGAGAGAGAGATTTGGGGTTATGGAGAGAGAGAGAGGTTATGGGTTTGGAGAGAGAGAAAATGTAGGTTAGGGGTTTAGAGAGGCATATAGAGAGAGAGAGAGAGAGAATTGGATTTAGGGATTTTAAAGAGAGAGAGATAGTGGTTTTTAGGGGTTAACAAAGAGAGAGAGAAAGAGAGAGAGAGAGAGAGAGAGAGAGAGATTGGGGTTAGATGTTTAGAGAGAGATAGAGAGATTAGAGGTTAGGGGTTTAGAGTGTGAGAGAGAGAGACATTAGTGGCTAGGGGTTTAGAGAGAGAGATACTTTTTGTAAGGGTTTTAGAGAGAAATATATTAGGAGTTGAGAGAAAGAGATATATTGGGTATTAGGGGTTTAGATAGAGAGAGAGGTTGGGGTTTGGAGATTTATATATATAATAGAGAGAGGGACAGTTATTAGAGACTAGGGGTTTAGAGAGAGAGAGCGATTCGGGGTTAGGGATTTAGAGAGAGAGATAGATTAGGGTTTGTTGGTTTAGTGAAGGAGATAGAAAGATAGAGATTGGGGGTAAGGGGTTGAGAGAGAGAGAGAGAGAGAGAGAGAGAGAGAGATTGGGTGTTAGGGGTTTAGAGAGGGAGAGATAGAAATATTGAAATTGGGGATATGGGTTTAGGGAAAGAGAGTGTGAGAGAGAGAGATTAGAGGTTAGTGGTTAAGAGAGAGGGGTGTACGTGGGTGAGGAGTGGGGTTTTCCGCGAGAGAGAGAGAGAGAGTGAAAGAGAGTTATGGGCATAGAGAGATAGTGTTATATATAAAGAGAGAGATTGGTGGTTTAAGGATTTAGAGCGATAAATATTAGGGGTTATATATATATATATGGAGAGAGAGAGAGAGAGAGAGAGAGAGAGAGAGAGTTGTTTTTAGGGGCTTATGGAGACATATTGGGGGTTATGGGTTAAAAGAGAGAGAGATTGTGAGTTAGGGGTTGAGAGAGGGAGAAAGATATATTGATGGTTAGGAGTTTAGAGAGAGAGAAATTGAGGGTTATGGGTTTAGATAGATAGAGATAGAGGCTTAGGGGTTTAGAGAGAGAGAGAGAGAGAGATTGCGGGATAAGAGTTTAGAGAGGGAGAGAGATTTGGATTTAGGGGTTTAGAGAGAGAGATATTGGGGGTTAGGGGTTAATAGAAAGAGAGATAGATCACAGGTTAGGTGATTAAATAGAGAGAGAGATAGAAATAGACATATTGAGAGTCAGGGACTTAGAAAGAGAGATATTGTGGGATAGAGGCTTAGATAGAGATATGGAGATTGGGGGTTAGGTGTTTAGAGAGAGAGAGAGTGAGGGAGAGAGATATTAGTGATTAGGAGTTTAGAGAGAGAGAGAGACTTTGGGTATGGAGTTTAAAGAGAAAGAGATTAGGGATTAGAGTTTAGAGAGAGAGAGAGAGATAAAGAGATTGGGGATTAGGGGTTTAGAGAGAGAGAGAGAGATTGGGGGTTTTATGTATATATATATATACATAGAGAGAGGGCGTCTCGGAGGGAGAAACCAAGTTATTGGAGGCTAGGGGTTTAGAGAGAGAGAGAGAGAGAGAGAGAGAGAGAGAGATTCGAGGTTAGGGATTTAGAGAGAGAGAGAGAGAGAGAGAGAGAGAGAGAGATTCGAGGTTAGGGATTTAGAGAGAGAGAGAGAGAGATATTAGGGGTTGTTGGTTTAGTGAAGGAGAGAGAAAGAAGGAGATTGGGGGTAAGGTTTTTAGAGAAAGCGAGAGAGAGATTGATTGAGTATTAGGGGTTTAGAGAGGGAGAGACAAAAAAATTGAGATTGGGATTATGGGTTGAGAGAGAGAGAGAGAGAGAGATTGGAGGTTAGGGGTTTGGAGATAGAAAGAAAGATAGAGAGGGGTTTGGAGAGAGTGAGAGAGATAGAGATAGAGAGAGATTAGAGGTTAGGGATTCAGAGAGAGAGAGAGATTGGTGCTTAGGGGTTTAGAGAGAGAGAAAGAATGGGGGCTAGTAGGGGTTTAGAGATAGTTACATATCATAGGGGGCCTTTGGATGGTTAGTCTCGGGAGGAAAAGAGACATAAAGAGGGGGATAGGGGTAGATGGGTGAGGAGTGGGGTTTTGGGGAGAGAGAGAGAGAGAGAGAGAGAGAGGGAGATTTTGTGTTAGGGGCTTAGAGAGATACTGATATATATAAAGAGAGAGATTGCTATTTAGGTAATTAGAGAGAGAAATATTGGGGGCTATATATATTTTATATATATATATATCTAGAGAGAGAGAGAGAGTTTAGTTTTTAGGGGCTTATAAAGATATATTGGGGGTTAGAGGTTTAGAGAGAGAGATAGGGAGGTTGGGTGTTAGGTTTTTGGAGAGAGAGAGAGAGGGAGATAGAGATTTGGGGTTAGGGTCTTAAAGAGGGAGAACGAAGGAAAGAGAGGAGATATAAAAAGAGAGAGAATGTACATTAGGGTTTTAGAGAGAGAGAGACTGGGGTTTAGGGGTTTAGAGAGAGAGAGAGGTTGGAGTTTAGGGATTTAGAGACAGAGGGGGATATATTGAGGGTTAGGGGTTTAGAGAGAGAAATAAAGAGAGATATTGGGGGTTAGGGGTTTATAGAGAGAGAGATTGGGGGTTAGGGATTTAGAGAGAGACTGGAGGTTATAGGAGATTGGAGGTTAGGGTTAGAGAGAGAGAGATATAAAGGGAGAGAGAGGTTAGGGGTCTCGAGATTCAAAGAGAGAGATTGGTGGTTAGGGGTTTAGATATAGAGAGATTGGAGGTTATGAGTTTAGATAGATAGAGAGAGAGGGTTAGTGGTTCAGAGAGAGAGAGAGAGAGAGATTGGGGGTTAGAAGTTTAGAGAGGGAGAGAGAGATTTGGATTTAGGGGTTTAGAGAGAGAGAGAGAGATTGGGGGTTATGGTTGAGAGAGAGAGATTGTAGGTTAGGTGATTAAAGAGAGAGAGAGAGATAGAAATAGAGGGATTCAGGTTAGGGGTTTAGAGAGAGAGAGGTATTGGGGGATAGAGGATTAGAGAGAGATAGTGATCCAGGTGGATATTGGTGGCCACCCACCTTTCCAACTGGCTCAAAATAGTTTTATGGCAATTTTGGGATTGTACTATTTTTAGCAGTTTTTTGGGTCCTGAACTTCCGAGGCCATTTTGAGGCCCTAAATGACCTTTTTTGGCAATTTGGGGGGCCTGATGGTATCCTTGAAATACATTTGGTGCCAGTCAAAAGTTGTAAATCTTGGATAGACCTTTCCAACGGGCTACCGAGCGCCCCAAACGGAGATCGTATGCGAAAGTTACGACCCTGGGAAGTTGATGTACTAACTTACCCAAACAGGGCCCACATGACTTTTGGCGCTTCATCTCCTAGGGTTAGGCTTTTGGATGTCTAGGGTTTTTGACATTCCTGTTTATTGTAAAAGGCCTTGAGAGCCTCATTGTAACCATCTTCTTGCGAAATGAGCGCAGCCGTCACAACTCTTCTTAGAGATAAGCCGCCAGCATTCCAACAAGCTTGTTTTCCGCTGCATTTTACAGTTCTAGCTTATTTCCTTATTGAATAGAAAACCAGTTTTACTGTATATCTGTTATTTTGTGTTAAGCATCTGATAATAATCTGTATTCATTTCGTTCTGCTCATAAAATCCGGATCAAATAGAGATATTGGGGGTTAGAGGTTTAGCGAGAGAGAGAGAGAGAGAAATATAGAAATAGGGGTTTAGAGAGAGAGGGAGAGACTCAAGGTGATCTATTTAGAGAGAAATATATCAGGGGTTAGGGGTTTGGAGAGAGATAGAGAGAGAATGGGGATTAGGTGTTGAGAGCGAGAGAGATATTGGGAGTTAGAGGTTTATATAAATAAAGAGAGAGAGGTGTTTAGAGAGAGAGAGAGGGAGATTTATTGGAGGCTAGGGGTTTAGAGAGGGAGAGAGAGAGGGGGGGTTTAGAGAAAGAGGGAGAGAAATTAGTTGGGTGTTAGGGGTTTAGAGGGGGGGAGAGAGAGAGAGAGAGAGAGAGATTGGAGGTTATGGGTTTAAAGAGAGAGAGAGATTGGGGGTTAATAGGTGTTTAGAGATAGTTAGATATCACAGGGAGAGTATGGATGGCTAGAGAGGGGTGTAGCGGTAGGTGGTTGAGGAGTGGGGTTTTGGAGAGAGAGAGAGAGAGAGAGAGAGAGAGAGAGAGAGATTGGGTGTTAGGGGTTTAGACAGATAGAGATATATAAAGAGTGAAATTGTTGTCCAGGGAATTAAAGAGAGAAATATTGGGGGTTATGGGTAGAGAGAGAAATAAATTGGTTTTTAGGGGTTTAAAGTGATAGATTGGGGTTTAGGGGATTAGAGAGAGAGAGAGAGAGAAAATGGGGTTTAGGGTTTTAGAGAGAGAGAGATATTGGGGGTGAATGGCTTAGAGAGAGAGATATATTAGAGGTATGGTGTCTAGAGAGAGATTGGGTTTATGGGTTTAGAGATAGAGAGACTGAGAGAGATTGGGTTTAGGGGTTTAGAGAGAGAGAGAGAGAGAGAGAGAGAGATTTTGGGGTTTGGGGGTAGGGGTTTTGAGAGAGAGAGATTGGGGGTTAGGGGTTTAGAGAGAGAGAGAGAGAGAGAGAGATTGGAGGTTAGATTTTTAGAGAGAGAGAGATTGGGGGTTAGGTTTTTAGAGAGAGAGAAATTGGGGGTTAGGCATTTAGACAAGAAGAGAGAATGGGGATTAAGAGTTTAGAGAGATATTGGGTTAGGGGTTTAGATAGATATATATACAGTGAGAGATATTGGTGGTTAGGTGTTGAGAGAGAGAGAGATAAACTAGGGATTAGGGGTTGAGAGAGAGAGATTGTGGGTTAGGGTCTTAGAGAGAGAGAGATTGCGTGTTAGGTTTTTAGAGATAGAGCAAGGGAGAGATAGATTTGGGTTTAGGATATTAAAGAGAGAGAGGAAGATGGAAAGAGATAAGATAGAGAAATAGAGAGAATGGACATTAGGATTTTATAAAGAGAGAGATATTGTGGTTTAGGGGTTTCGATGAAGAGAGAGATATTGGAGGTTAAGGGTTTAAAGAAGAGGGGGGGAGATTAAGGGTTAGGGGTTTAGAGAGAGAGAGAGAGAGATTAGGGTGTAGGTTTTGAGAGAGAGAGAGAGAGAGAGATTGGTCGTTAGAGGTTTAGAGAGAATGAGAGATTTAGAGAGAGAGAGAGATTGGTGGTTATGTGTTCAGAGAGAGACAGAGAGATTGGAGGTTTGAGATTTAGCCTTGATGGATAGATTGGAGGTTTGAGATTTAGCCTTGATGGAAAGATTGGAAGTTAGGGTTTTACAGAGAGAGAGAAATGGAGATATTTGGGGTTAGTGGTTTAGAGAGAGAGATTGGGGGTTAGGGGTTTAGAGAGAGATATATATTAGGGGATAGGTGTTTAGAGAGAGAGAGAGATTGGGGGTTAGGGGTTTAGAGAGAGAGAAATATTAGGGGATAGGTGTTTAGAGATAGAGAGAGATTGGGGGTTAGGGGTCTGGAGAGAGTGAGAGAATGGGGTTTAGATGTTTAGAGAGAGAGAGAGAGATTAGGGTTAGTGGTTTAGAGAGAGAGAGATTGGAGTTAATATGTTTAGAGAGAGAGTGGAGGTTAGGGTCTTAGAGAGAGAGATACAAAGTGAGAGATATGGAGTTAAGGGTTTAAAGAGAGAGAGAGATTGGAAGATAGGTACTTATAGAGAGAGAAACATATTTGGGGTTAGGAGTTTAAAGAGATAGATAGAGAGAGTGGGAGAGAGTTTTGTGGTTAGGGGTTTGGGGAGAGAGAGAGAGAGAGAGAGAGAGATATTGATTCAAAATACTGGCGAATGCGAGTGAGTTTTTCCTTATCGTACCATGTAGTATATGTTAAAAACATAGAGCAACGACCTTTTACAGTCGTCGTCTATCCTTTACTAAACTTATCACACCTAATAATTTAATGTGAGGACCTACTCCAACCTCAGGTAATTCATCAATTAATGCACCCAGTTTAGCTTTAGAAATGGATTCAAAATACTGGCTAGGCAACTTTTATAAGCTAAAAATATATGTGTTGGATTATAGGTTGTTTCTCTGGGTGACCATTTATCTTGTGTTTTTCTGTTATCTTTGTTTTATTTCCAAGATGAGTATGGATCCTAGGAAAAAAAATGGTAGTATTCAATCCATATGCATATCTGGTACTGATCTCAATCGAGAAAGGGATCTGTAACCCTAACCCTAATACAGTAACATAGCCTTTCTACATCTACAGGAATCTACATCTAAGGGATCTGTGGCCCTAATACAATAACATAGCGTTTCTACCATATCTACAGGCATCTACATCTAAGGGATCTGTGGCCCTAATACAGTAACATAGCGCTTCTACATCTACAGGCATTTAAAGGGATCTGTGATCTCAATCGATTAAGGGATAGATTATTGCATGAGACTCTAAGAAACCCTTTGAACAAAATACAGCAGGCTTTAGGTTTTTATTTCATGGGAGTTTAATAAAAAACACAACCCTCTGAACATAAATGCAATTTATTTCATGGGAGTTTAATAAAAAAATAACAAAACCTCTGAACATGAAAATACCATTTATTGTATGAGACAACGTATAGAGAGATTCTAATATAATAAAAACGAATATTAATCTTATACTCACATTCGAATTTTGCTTTCGTTCCATGAATCCATCCTTGATCACTTCTTTCTGTACCCACTAGATTGAAGATTCACCATCCTGCTACCATTATTCCTAGAACATTCTGAATAGATACAAGCATGCACATGCGAAGAAGATTGAAACCGATAATCATAACAGTTGCACCCATGTTCCCTTCGTAAGCCATGGCCGTCCTGTAGAAGCCGTCTGGTGGGCTGGTTTTCCATGGACATGGCTCAGGCTCGATGTTGTGCGCTAGAAGTCGTAGCCCAGAAGTCGGTAGGGTCACCATGAGCCCTGAGAGGGCTTGTGGGCGCACTCACAGTAATACCCAAGGGGCGTGAGGCTCTTCTACCTCCGTCTTCTTGCTCTGCAATTCCTTCTTGACTAGTTTTAGGGTTTCTGAAAAGCTCTGCCAAGAATGAAGCTGTGCACATGAGAAATTCACCCACATCAAGCAGCTCACACCCCAAACCCCGAAGGCCGTGATCTTGAGAAACCGAGACCACGGCATAACCTCATCCAACACAGAAATCGAAATACTCTCAGACTCGCCAACAAATTCATTCCCTTCATCCGTTATCTTCAATTCCCCATTCCCTTCATCCTTTCTCTTCAATTCCCCACCCATTTCGTCATTATTATTCTCAGGAGGCACCACGATCGAAACTCCGGCAACATTCCTACTACCGATTTCCTGATATCTGGCTCCAAGCACGACTGGCATCCATCCTTTCTTCGGAGACACGAACCTCATCATGGCCTCCGACTCACCAGTCTTTTGGCAAAGTGCTCAGCACATACTCTCTCAAAATTAATAAGGATTCAATCTCTGTCGGTATTTCGACCTCGACGGCTTATATCTTTCCACGCCGCATTAATTTGTTATCTCTATAGTTTTGGCATTGAATAAAAGGGAATCTTCTTCATTTCCTTAGATAATGGCTTTTTGATAAAAAAAACCGCCCTTATCATACAACGGCTAATCAAAATTTAGAATGCTTTTTTTATCCATCTGTTTTATTATAATATTTTGGCTGCGGACAACGTTCCATCGCATAAATTTTTAATGCTTCTTTTTATCAACCGGTTTAATAAATACAACAGCTACTCAAGATTTAGAATGCTGCTTTTTTTCATCAATCCGTTTTATTATAATATTTTGGCTGTGGACAACGTTCCATCGCATGGATTTGGAATGCTTCTTTTTATCAATCGGTTTTTTATAATATCTGGACTGTGGACAACGTTCCATCGCATCATATATGGATGCATATTTTGATAGGTTTAACTTTTAGCTTTAAATTCATAGATAGGTTTCCTTTAACGTATGGAAGAAATTATGTTAGTTCATTCTTAATTTATTAATAAATGTATTGAAAAGTTAACTATATAATAATAGGTTTGAGAATAGTTGGTTATGTTTAAAGTATTTATTTAAATTTAGAAATGTAAATTATTTATTTATAAAAAATAATACAATATTTTATAATAAAATATTAATATTTAAAATAATAGTTTTTTATGTATTAAAAAATTAATATTTAAAAAAATGTTTGTCAATTGAGTGTGGATTGGGTGGTTGGGAGGAATGTTGTTATCCTCTCCACGTGGGTTTAAATCTTGCTTTGTGGCACTTGCTCTTTGGGAGCAGACTTTTGAAAAATATATATATATATTAAGAAAGTGACATCCATATGTAACATTAATGAACATTACATTTAAAAATATTAGTGCATTAGAATATAAATATAATAAAATTGGGTTGAAAAGAAAATTTAGAGAATCAAAATTTTATTTAACATGAATACTTTTTTATTTATAAATGCAAATGATTTTAACATTTAATGAAGGAGTACTTAAATTACATATGAAATGTATTTTGCTTTAAAAAAATTATGAATATTTCAAGTAACATTAAGATTAATGTCAAACAATATTTAAATATGAACATCACATTTATTATTTTTTTATTGTTTTGCAAAGTAGGATATCAAATTTTAATCATTTACAAATCTAAGTAAATATATAATTTCCAACTCTCATACTTATAATCAAATGTTTTTTATCAAACTTTTCTTCAAATGGAAATACTAAGTAGCTAAATGGTGGTGATCCCACTTGTTTGTTTAGGTTTTTCTTCAAATGGAAGTGCTAAGTAGCTTTGGTGACATCTCACTTGTTTGTGTGGGTTCCTGTACAATATGATTTTGACTTAAAAAAATATTGTAATTCTAAAATAACTAAATAAGTTTTAAAAAAATATATATACATATATATGATACAAGCACGCGACATAAAATGGGGGATTTGAACTTGTGACCTTCCATTTATAACTTCTAATATCATTTCCTCATTTACATTTGCTTTGGCCTCTAAGAACATATTGATGTAAAATTTTATTTCTATGCTTAAAATGAATTAAATTTATAGATTTTAATAGAATATCAATATTAATTAAATTCATAACTATTAATAAAATATTTTATTTTATTATTGTATTAAAAATATTCAATATATTTTATTTCTTTCTTAAAAATATTATTTCTATATAAAACAAAAATTATATAATTTCATGACTAATTTTCAAAAAAACATGTTATGGTTAAAGTCTTGAAAGCATAAGGATGAGAAATTATATATATATATATATATATATATATATATATATATATATATATATATATATATATGGTAGAGATATACATTAGTATATACATTATTCCATATATTTAATATAAATAGATATATATATGCTATTGCATATATCAAAGTATATTTATCAATACATGTGTTAGTATATAAATATACATAGATTAACTACGGTATATAAACATACACAAACATATATATACACATATATATTAGTATAAATACCAATATATATATATATATGCCAAATTACATACCTAAGAATAGCATTGACTCATATATGAACCTAGCATGCGAGATATACATGCAAGTATATATGTTTAGGTATACGTGCATGGTGGTAGATTAATCTTCTACGCATACTAGTATATATATTAGTATACATGAGGTCGGAATATATATTATTAGGTAGACTTTGTGAAAATGCATGTATATCTATATTGATGTGTATACTAGGTATATATATTAGAATAGAAGAGAATGATAAGACAAGTGTTGGGATGAGGTATTCCAATGATGCATGAATTGCTTCATTTCCTAACTTATATTTAAATTATCAACATAGAGGTGTAATTATTCAGAGGCACTATGCATTATACATGCAACCACACTACTACATATTGCTCAAAAGTTCCACGTCACTTTGCCACGAATAGTTAAAATCAATTTTTTTGTTGCAAAATAGTTAAAAATTTTGGAAAAATTGGTTTTTCCCCCGACGTTCGTCGCTCTAGCGACAGTTTATTTTTAATAAACATTTTGTTCTAAATGTTTTTTCTAAGTCATAGAAGAGGCATTTATTTTTTCGCATAGAGGGGTTTACGGGTTTACAACTACCATGCGGGAGAGAAAGGGGAGCTTTCCCACTCTAAGGAGAAAATAGCTCTGAGCATAGGAACATGGAGCGAAAAGATCACAAAGCAGAGCTCTTCTTTCCCAGTACAAAAGCTACCCGTAGTTGAGCGATTGGGAAGGAAAGACCACACACATAGCCAACCCTGGTAAGCCATGCTTTTCCTTCATCCGATTTGGTGTGTAGATTGCGTTTGGTAAGCCCCTGGTAACGGATCTTTTGTTGGGCATACTCTGATGCCCTATGGGGTAGGGGAAAGCCCTAAATTCATGATTGATTCCGTGTGTTTGCATTTTCAATTTTCTGTAATATGAGAGGAAAAAAAACCTTTTAATATCGGTCCTGCAATTTTGTGCTTTCAATTTCCATCCAATTATTGACTGTAGCTAATGATGTAACCTATTGGAAATTATTATAATTACTAGGAACCCATTATTTCTTCGTTGAAGTGTGAGAGAATTTATAACCCATAAAATGGGGACTTCCCATTTAAAATGTAAACAGTTCCAATTCCATTTTCCTCTGCATTTCTATTATGCAAGATATTAGAAGGAAATATCATGACCCATTGTTGATGTTTAAAGCAGAAAAAAGGTAGTTCGATGTTTATTTTTTTGTTCATCATCCTTAAAAGGACAAATTCCCATATAAAATGTAAAGTTATTTCGAGTTCTATCGATGTTTCTATATCAAAGCAAGTCTATTATGAAAGATATCCAAATGATATCAAATACTAGTTGAATGGTTTAAGAACAAATAAGCAAAGAACTTCCATCAATTCTAACTAAAGTGCATGAAAAATAGATTATCAATTGAATTATGCAATCGAAATTTGAGACATTGTATGGGGATTGCATGGTTGAAGGTGTATGTTTTTGAAATTTTCCAAATAAGATGAACTCATTCACTAATGGTGTCCTTGGAATGTCTAGTGGGTAGGAGGTCCCAATATTTTATTGTGAATATAGCTAAAGATCTCAGTGGGGGATCAATGTTAGACCTGCAATGGTCCATAACATAACCTTATATGCCACAAAACATTATGGGCCTAATAAGATCTAGAACTATAATCACCTTATACGCCACAAAATAGTATGGACCTAATAAGACACGTAACTGTAATTAGATAAGAGAAGTAGGTAGAAAGAACTAATGGAAGTTATGGAAGTTAGTGGCACCAAAATATTTTGAAAAATGATAACCTTATAATACTTATAACATGATACTGAATGGTTAAATCTCATATATAGCCCTGCAATTCACCCAAGTGTATCATCATAGCATCTCCATTAAAGGTTGCACAACAATACTTTTCCACAGGAAGGAGGTACTTATTAGGCATAATGTGTCCCATTATGCTCTTTCCTAGTGATCTAATCATCCACTTATTCCTGAATATGATCCATCTACAATGAATATGATCCACAAAGAGTATTCAACTTCTCTCCATTCCCAAAATCATATGGCTACCTTACATTCCCACAAGACCTGCTTAACTGTTTAAGGTATCTAGCATATCACACAACTATCTATGGATCAAGAGTGATGGAGCTTGTCCTAGACTTCAAGGGTGTTGTTGAGGGAAAGCCACCAAGCACTCTAGTATTAAAATATGAACATGTTCCCCATATATTTTTTAACCATTGTATCCATCCGACTTCATCATCCAAGATGGCCCATTTTCTGATTAACTTGACAGTGAGTAAAAAGAAAGGCCAAATTTTCTAGTAAAGCTGCATAATTTCCTATGTAAATATTTTTCCATAAAACCACTTCCAATATTTCCAATTGGTTCCTATAGTTTCCAAGCTTAATCGAAACAAAGAGGTGTTTGGTATGGTTTTTCACATGACTATGATGGTTGTGTCAACGACCTATAAACTTTGAGTGTAGATGATAGATCTTTAAAATATCTAAGATAATGGGTGTTCATAGTCTTTATCCCACAAATCCCCAATATGTGATCCTTTTTTGGAAAGCCTTCTTCCTGCATAAGATGTGATAATACCAAGCTTTCGACTATTTGTCTCAAACATCCAATCCCACTAGCCTCTAAACTCTTGAAAGTCCCAAGGCAATGCTTTGGATTGAACATCAATTTTTCATTGTACATTAATTGCATACTTCATTTGTTAAATCATTTCATAGAGTTTGGATATGGGGACATTGATAAGATTGGGGATGGGTAATTCTTTGGGCATATACTCAATAAATTCTTTATATTCATTTGAGTTTAAATTCACCAAAGGTTGTAGCATTGTTTTTTATAAAGGTTCACAAATCAATAGAAGAAGGTAGGTAGTTTTAGCTATTGGAGTAAAAAAATTTACATATAAAACCCTCTTACCAATTGTCAAAGTATGATTTTGCATGTGCTTATGGAACATCAATGAAAAGATTGTATATCTGTAGCAACTAATATAAAGTGGTCCTATTGATCTGAATTAGATCCAAAAAGTAAATTAGTTGGCTATCGATTCAGGTTAATGCAAGGCTCAACCAATCAAGAGGTTCGGGGATATATGCAGAGTTTGTCAATAATGTTGAGATATGAGACAATGTTGATGGAATGAAAGGGGAATTTCAAATTTATCGATGTCCATACCTCCAAATAATACTATAATGTCAAAGCAAGCATGAAAAAAAATTAAGCGAAAAAAAAAAGAGAAGAACAAAAGGAAGATAAATGAAAACATGCGAACTATACACTAAATGCTGATAGAAAAAGACAAGCTAAGAAGGCCAATGTTGGACTTCATGGAATCTCATGGGTTGGGGATTCCTAGCCTTTCATTGGACCCCCCAGCAAATCCATTCTTCAGTAAATTCATGCACCACAAGTTTGTATTGATTATTTGGATGAGATTGAGGAATTGTTGTCCAAATTCATGTGTGAAGACCATGAATGAACCTTTGAGTCAGATGGAATTATAACATGAACATTTGCTGTCCCATCTTTCAATTTTCCTGTTGAAACTCTTCTTTAATAATGATGGTCGTCTCTCCCACAAAAACTGTGATGCAATATTTTAGTCCAAAACCAAGCCAAAATATAGGAGTAATGGTGTTGAGGTATGAGTATTGTATGTAAATGTGGCGTAGAAAGGCTAAATCAAACAAGATAATGAATTTATGGAATTCATGACTGAAACAACTAGAATTATATAGAGGAATTTTGGGTTTTTTGAGTAGAGAGAAGCATTCTAATGCCGCAGAAAGGCAATTGCCATCACCACTATTTATATTAGTTTGTGTGCAAGAATTCTAAGTTATAGTTCGATACAATAATCAATGTACGACGACAGCTAGAGGCATATAAATGCAGATTACGAGAGAGAAGCATTGTAATACTAAGGAAAAGTGGCTATTTATATAAGTTTGTGTGTAATACATCTAAGTTCTAAGTCAACCCAATAATCAATGAATGATAACTGCTATAGGCATATAATTGCAGCTTCTACGACTAGTAGGTCAACTTCATTGATGGAGAGGTGGAGATAATACAAAGTCTATAATTTACGTGATTGTGGCTTGCTGCCGTCTTTTAAAATTTTCACCATTTGAATGTTTTACTTTTCTTTACCAACTCTAGTAAGGGATGTACTAATTCTAAAAAAAATGCTAAGAATCTTATGTAGAAGCCAATGAATCGTAGAATGTTTCTATCTCTTCTACTGGAGTTATCTAGTTTTTGATGACTTGGCCAACAAGTCCTAGGAAGCTTCTTATTTATTCTAGTCTTGCTGGGTTTATTCTAGTTTGTGGGATGCCAATGTTTTGCATAAAACTCATATCCTGGAAGAAATTCTACTCTCTAGTTTGTAACAAAATTTTTACAAATCTAAGTGACCATAATATAGGAAACCCTAGCATGCATGTATGGGATTGTGTTAAAAGAGTCACAAGTGTCCAATTCTCACAAGTCAATCCAGTCAGTTCAGGGACCTGTTGAAAATCCTCTAGTTTTGTAATAATCCTTCTAAGAGTGACAGAGGTTATTCTTGGACATTTGGCAGTTTCCTCTTTTATTGTGTTCTTTCAACTGACACTTGACTTTGTAACAAAATAACAAGTGGAATTATGATTCGAAGGCTCATGTTCTTGTAGATTGTGGTCTGTATTGTTATATTATTTTGAAATGGTGGAGCAGAGCACTATCGTTTTGGAGATTTAATCCCTACTTGGTTGAGTACAAATTTCTTACTGGTTAATGTTGATTTCGGTTGAGGGTTGAACCAATTACTTAGTATACATTCAAAGATGTTTACTATGTAAATTTCCCAAGCAGAAGTCTGGTAATTTGTACTAATTGGTGGCTGTAACTTTGGGTAAATAATTCATAAATCACTGATTTGAGAGATAAAGTACTGCTGTAGGTTGCATTCTCTCATCAAATCTGATGTATGCACACTTCTACTGTTGCATTTGGTTGAAATATTTTAGCAAACACTTTGGATGATTCCTACTGTAGCTAACTGACACTTACCAAGCTCTTGGAAACACTCTTCTGACTTAAGTGAACTTGTTTAAGGTTTATTTCTCAAATGAGAAATGTATTGTATTCATCCCATAAAATATAGCCACTCAACAGTAGATAATTTTAACACAATAATCAAATTCAAAGGGACATATTCAAATCTGCATATTTCATTAATAGAAAGTGTTTACATCCCTGGAAGTGATGGGAAAATATTGGAGATGTGACATGTCTATGATTCAGATTTATGATTTTATATACTGTTTATGTCTATGATTCAATGTTTTAGTAGAAGATGTGCATGTATTAGAAATTTAGAATGTAATATTTATCAATGTGAAATTAAAGTACTCAAATGAATTAAATAAGGTAAGTTTCAATAAAGCAAATGGCGATATGTCCCTGTCGCAAATTAAATATGAGATACTTTCCAATGCACATACATTTGGAGTTTTGTGAAGATATGGCAGTAAATAATAGAAACAAAACCTGTAAAATGAGTCAAGCAAGATGGATATACAAAATTATTCAAAATCACTTCCCTAGCTCTGCATGGAACAAGCAAATTAGTCAAGCTACAATGGGTGCATCTCAAAAGGTGACCCTCAAACGTTGCTTACAATCGAATATGCACCAAATGCGTGTTGGGTGTTTGTGTTTTTAGATTATGTGGTATCATGGCGACGGGGCTTACTTAGCTTTTGTATAATCTACCACATGTTTTAACTTCCTTTGTTCGGGTGCCCTAAGGATGCTCCTTTACTAGCACTTATGGTTTGAAGTTTAAAACTTAAACAACGAAAACGATACCTAGGCTAAGTTTCAAGGTAATACCTTCCAATTTAAGATCGACTTTCAAACTATACGTCATTTGTACGGGAAAAATCATTAAGTGGGATGACTTGCGTTAATTTGTGATTGTTTTATTATTATATGTAATATGTAAAAGATCACTTTAGTTATTAATCCTTGATAGCTGAAATTCTTTGTGGTTGGTTAATGATTACAACCACCCACCATTTTTTGAACAATAGCCATAAAATTCTCAAGGGGTTATGGTAAAAAATTAGTTCCACTATGTAAAAAAGCCAATCCCCTAGCTTCCAAATGTGAGCTAAATCCACCTTCAATCCCTTCTTTGCACTCCGAAACCCTTCACCAGCAAACAAAAAACATGTTTCACATCTCTCAACCTAAAAAAAATGAATTGAATGAAGAGAGTTTGATGCATTTAAGCCCGTGAGTCTTTTTTCTATAGGAAAGTGTCTAGAAACTATGGACACATTAGGGAACATGTCCGACATGTACCCATAATGTGTCCCAAAATTCAAGACATGTTGAAACCTATGTTTGACCTATAGTGACCTTGTACAAGACTTGAAAACATAAATAAAGCAAGCTCCACCATTAACGTTTCAAAAAATAACGGTGAAGTTTATATATAGTGTCACATAGAAATCAATACAGTTGTAAATGTGTTGGCTTAGACAGTAAATGAAAGCAAGTTGGAAATTGAATAGAGCGCATAATGTACATTGAGCTCAAGCTTAGTCAAAACAAGAAACGTCTTAGACCCTACAGGAGACTAATGACAGGAAGTTGGTCCGCTTCCTAACTCCTTTGCTTTAACTTAAGGAATCCTATAGAAGCATAAAAATAGATTGCCTATTATAACACTTTTGACAAGCATTAGTCCAAATGGTCATTACCTTTTAGAGAAAACTCCCTTGATTATTGTCACTTGTCCACAAAATTAGCTTTTACAGTATTCTTTTTCTACACATTCTAATTTACCGGGAATGGAAGATATAGTTAAACTGTTCCTAGGATAACAGTTTTATCCACACTGATAACATTCAGAGTTACGTTCTGATGTCTGCTTTCGTAAGGCCAGCTGACACTTGTCTATAGAAGTAAATTTGTTTGTAAGTCATACCAAAAAAGGAATAAAAAATGGTATGGATAACATGTTTAGTTTCCTAACTCTCCACTTCTAGACAACCCCTCAATAAGTTGGATCATACAATGATTCCATTGAAACTAAACTACTGAGCACTACGAGGCAATATTCTTGTTGCACTTCAAACCCACTCTTACATATTAATGAAAAACGTCCCATGAAAGTTTGCCACCAAATCCCCCCACCCACCAAGGAATTTAACATTTATGCTAATTGCTTCTACCTACCTTAAAATCCAACCAGTTCACCCTGAGTTCTAGGCTCCTAGTTCCATACCTTGGTAATTAACTTAGGACAATGTTCTGAATCAAGATGAGTAACATTTAATTTGAAAGGAAATGCAGTGGGAAGATGTCAAAACCCAAAATTTTCGAAAAATTTAAAATTTTATTTATAACAATAAATGTTAACTAAGTAGTATTTTTAGTCCTGATTTAATTTTCAGTAACTAACGTAATCTGTTTAAAGGACTCTGTCTTACTAAAAAATTGTATTTCAAATATTGTAATTAATGACTGTTTTGTTTCAAACTGCAAGGGAAGAGCTAGTCGTAGCTGACTGGCTTACTTAGTTTCCGAGCTAATGCATATGTCGTCTTCTGTTTCTCAGGTACGCCGGTGAAGTAGGGATCACTGTATTTTAAACGTGGTAAGCATCAATACTCCCTGTGCTTTAAAACTTTAAAGTAGATTTATTTACTGTTGCAAGTTGTAGTGCAAGATAGTGAAGTTATTCTCATGAACTTACACTTGAATTAAGATTGATAGTCTGCCTTGCCATGATATATTTTATTCGGATAGTATCATCATGTTTTGCGATGAATTACATTGTTTCCGTTATAATTATTGTTTTATGAATATGACTCTATGTTACTGCTGTAACTACCACTGGAACAATTGTTTGTATCATAATTATTATTTGCATAAAGCGACTTAGCATCATGTGATATGTTGTCAACTAATACTGGTGATTACTGTTGTGTTCACGTATTATTAACGTGAGTTGAAAAGGTGGCGCCTCTAGCGTTGTTCCATTATATTAATCTAATATCAGGGTCCAATGTCTACTTAGAGTTTAATTTATGTCACCTAACTGTGTCTTGTTTTTAAACTACATTCATGGTGTGGACCAGTAGAGGAATTTATATTTCAGTATCTTCATAATAGAGATTATTATTCTAATTGATTACTGTTTAACAATAGTATTAGTAGAAAATACGATGATAGTATATAATGGAAAATGTGTATCTTGTCATATAGACTTGGCAACATTTCAATGTATTAAGTAACAAGGTGTTATCAATTGAAAGTTGACTACCTTATTGCTTACATAGGAATGTAATATATTCATGGCATTAATCTATGGCTTGGTTTCAATATATAAATAATATAATGATTGTGCAACAATCATAATGTTCCCATACGTTGGCAACTTTATATTCAAAATGGTGTTAAGGTTGTATCTATCATACTAGGTTAAGAGAAACTCTATGATTGAAGTTGACTATATCTCATTCATATCATTGTAGTGAATATACATACCACGTACCTTGGAATTATTGAAGGTTCGATTGCAAGGCATGCACTATTTGTTGATTAAATGTATTTCATATTGTATGTCCATACGTTTGAGTTTGACTTGTATCTATGCAATGATTTTTATAATCGATGAACAATGATTTGGATGGCAACTGCACTATATGGTCTCGACCCATAATACGTTGATATATTTCAATGCTACGTGGTTAACTCTCCTCCATGCATTTGGTGATATATAAGCTGTTATCGAAACCCTACCAGGTTATTGTCTTTGCCTCCGGGCTCGGGTCCTAAGGGTGAAAACCCTCCATGTCTGGATTTCGTCGTTGGGCATTGTAACAAAATGCACAGTGCCGTGGTTCTGGTTTCATGGTTTCGTTTTGTGGTAGGATAAGTCCTCGGCTCTACTGATAGCGTTTGCTACAGTTTCATGGTTTCGTGGTCTCGTTGCTCCTTCTTTGTTTAAATCCCAGCTACCTACAGTCCTTCTCTGTACTGGTGTGGGTATGAGGCAGGGTTTTGCTATTGTCTTTAAGTTATGAGAGGGTCGATGCATTTGGGTTTGGGGTGTGCTTCTCGACTGGTTCAATCCCAGCTTGAGGGTTTCGTCTGAAAGTTACCTGTTGCGGCTGTCAAGAAATGTTATGAAGGTTTCCCTTGCTCGCCCACCTGATGAAGGTGATGGGGTTTCACTGCTTGTTCAACTTGTGGCTACCGGTTGTCTGCTGTTACATTCCTCCACGGCTCGGTAAGATAATAATCATATTTTCACAGTTTTTATGTTTTGCAACTATTAATTAGATTTACATTTGTATTACTACCCTCTGCATTCAATAAGGTGACTAAAATCCCTCGGCATTCGTTAATGTGCAGGTCACGCGGCTCTGAAGGTGTACAGGCTTTATTCACCAACGCTGGCTCCTCCGGGTAAGCCTGGTTATCCACGGCTGTCTCTTCCTTTGCTGGTTTTGTGGTTAGGGTTGAGTCTTGGAGGGAAACTCCTGTGTAGTGAGGTCGTTAACGACTTGATGTTATGGGTGCGGTCATCTGTATAAAGTTGTTTTGTTTGAAATGAAAAGGGGTTTGAAATGTAAGGATAAATGAGTTCTTCGATACCTGCAATGGATGATAACTCTACTGTATGAAGTTCATGTATCGTTTCTATGTGTTTTCTTGGATTTTGAATGTTTAATTTAAAGAATGTGGATGTTCTTCGACTATAACTGTAATAGTTAAATAGTATAGGGTTATTCTGGCGAGTTGGGGTTCTGTTTTGTGTTCAACACATATATATGGAAATGTTAACTCATTGGTGACTGGGAACGAGTTGTAACAAGTTATTTTGATTCCTGTATAATTATTTAATGAAACTGTGGATAGAAAAATTATATGCTTAGAACTATGAATAAACCTACAGTAGGTTTTGTCTGCCATATAAGGCATTCCTTTCATTTGTTTTCAGTCTGTCAAGTGGAAGTTGTAAGGCTACGGCCGTGTAGGGTTTGTGGGCTACTCTAAGGGAGAATGTTTAAAATGAAATAAATATTAATACTGTGTAATTATGAAGGTTGGTAACAGCCGATAATGGTTAATTTTGTTGACAGTTTCTCTGTGTGTTAATATGTTTGTCTTGTTTGAAACAACTCTGTCAACTCTGTAGTTATAACATGGATAACAAATTAATACACTAGGTTGAAGGGGGAATACTACTCTACAGTTTCTATGTGCTTGTATTTGACTACTGTGTTAATGGATAAGATTACATGGAAGCTTGTAATAATGAAATATTATTACAGTCCCACCCTTTAGTTAGTCGATAGCTGTCGATCATATTATGAGTATAAATAATATAATAATATGAGTTTGTTTATCTATTGGCTCGATACAAGTATGACCTGTAACTAAAGTTGACTGAAATATGAAACAATTATATGTATACAGATATATTATTCTAATAGGAAATATCTCAAAGTAAAAACTAAGATTTATCTATATCTGTTCTTATGACTGTTTAATAGCTATAATTCTGGAATATCTATTGTTTAATATGCTGTCTATTATTTAACTATTAACAGGAATTCTAGGAATACATAAACATGGTATTTGTTAACTGTAACAGTAACAAATACGTGCTGCATAGGATAATTACTCTAATTAAATAAAAGTAGGGGAAAATTCTAAAACATCTGAGTTCTGTAATTTATACCAAAAGAAAATACAGAGACTGATTTACTGAAATTGAATACAGTCAAAACATAGTTGAACCAGTCTATTTCATATGAAAATTATTTAAACAACAGCAGGAAGAGTGACAGAACCTGTAGTTGTGGTAGACAATAACAGCAATGGGAGGCTGTTCCTCCCTACCAATTCCTGGAGAGTGCCCAGACAGCACTTCTCAGAACCCCCGAGCTTGCTCTGGTCTAACTTGCTGGAATCTAGGTACAGTCAACAATTCCCTCAGCCAAAATAGCTATACTGGAACCAAGTTACTGCAACTTCCTGCTTCAAAAACACTTCCTTACTGTTTTCCCACTTCCTCAATGGGACTCCTGAATAGCATTCACCTGAATGTATTCTCCCTCTAGAACAATTGCTGAACCCCCCAGCTCAGTTCATTGAGTAGTATTTAAAAGATTGCCTAGGTCTTAGTTGGGCTAACTGTCATTAATGAGCCACCTGCTCAGATTCCACTTTCTTGGGGAATCATGACCCCAAAATATAGGGAAGTTGCCACCTGCAACTCAGGAAGTGTTTGAGGATGCTGCCACTTGTTTTTTGTCCTTCCACCTAATTCCATCCACCAGTTAGACCAGTAACCTCTTTAAACAGCTCTCCCATGCTGTTGTCTCCATAATTTATTTATTAATAATAATTATTCAGAATTTACATTCCATTTCTGGAGACTCTGCTGAGTCATCCATTCCTACTTAGCATTAAATTTAACATAATGTTCTCAGGAATATTAAAAATAATTACATTATTTTAATAAAATTGGGGTATGTGACATACACACCCCCTTAAAATGTAACATCGTCCTCGATGTTACTTATTCTTCTTCTTCAGCCACCTGCTGGAATAGATGGGGATATGCTTCCCGCATCTTACTTTCCAGCTCCCAGGTAGCTTCTTCAGGACTAAGGTGCTTCCATTGCACCTTCACTTGTCCAATTATGCGGTTCCGTAGAGTAATTTCCCTCCTCCCGAGGATACAATCCGGTTCCACCAGAACTTCCCCTTCTGGTTCTACCTGTACAATGTTCCAATCAATAACATGAGTAGCATCATGAACATACTTTTTCAAAACAGAGATATGAAAAACATTGTGTACTTTTAAATTTGGCGGTAATGCTAACTGATAAGCAACTTGACCAATTTTAGCTAAAATTTCAAATGGACCACAGTAACGTGGTGCTAATTTTGCACAGCTTCCTAATCTTAGGGAGCTCTTCTTTGGTCTTACCTTGATGAACACATGTTCACCTACCTGGAACTCTTTAGGAGTTCTTTTCAAATCTGCTTGACTCTTTTGCCGATCCTGGGCAATCTTCAAGTTTTCCTGCACTTGTTTCACAATCTGTTCCATTTCTTTCAATAAATCAGGTCCTAACACTAATCTATCAACTGGATTACTCCAAGAGATAGGAGTGTTGCATTTTCGTCCATACAAAACCTCAAAAGGACTAAACTTAGCTGATGATTGATAGCTGTTATTGTATGCAAATTCGGCTAAGTGTAAATAATCCTCCCACTTACCTGGTTGATCTTTAACATACATCCTTAACAGATCTTCTAATATTTGATTAACTCTTTCAGTTTGTCCGTCCGTCTGAGGATGGAAAGAGGTGCTGAAATTCAAAGTGGTGTTTAACCCTTTGAACAAAGATCTCCAAAAATTTCCTGTGAATTTAGGATCCCTGTCTGATATAATGACTTTTGGAATACCGTGTAACCGAAAAATCTGTTTTAAAAAGATATCTGTTATGTTTGCAGCCTTGTATGTGGTTTTAACAGGAATAAAGTGTGCTGATTTACTTAATTTGTCTACTACTACCATAATCGAATCATTCTGATGTTGATTTTTGGGTAAACCCGTAATGAAATCCAGGCTGATTATTTCCCATTTCCAGCTAGGAATAGGTAAAGGTTGCAGCAATCCAGCTGGATGTTGGTGTTCTGTTTTTACTTGTTGGCAGTCCAAACACTTAGCTAAATATTCGGCAGTTTCAGATTTCATGTTAGGCCAAAAATACTCTTTTCTCAACATAGTGACAGTCTTTTGATAGCCAGGATGCCCGGAGTAAGGGGTTTTATGTATTTCGTCTAAAATTAACAACTTAACTGTAGGTGCATTAGGGATATACAGCCTATCCTTAAACAACAAAAATCCGTTTTCGTTTAAACTATACCCTTTTATCAAACTTTCCGTGGGTTGTTCTTTGGCTGTAATCTATAAATGCTGATAATTTTCGTCTAATTTTATCCCTTCAGCCAGCTGTTCATTTAAGTCAGAGGTATAAGTGCTGCTAGCTGATATAAAATTCAGTTTTGCATTTCTGCTCAAGGCATCAGCCACCTTATTTTCCTTCCCTTTTATGTGTTGGATTTCAAAATCCTATTCACTTAGGAATGCCAGCCACCTGGCTTGTCTTGCATTTAAATTTGGCTGGTCTAAAAGGTATTTCAGACCTTTATTGTCTGTTAATAAGGTGAATTTTCTGCCTATTAGGTGGTGTCGCCACATCTTTAAAGCATGAATTACAGCAGCTAATTCTAGGTCATAAGTGGCATAATTCTTTTCATGGATTTTCAGCTTCCTGGATTCGTAAGCAATGACATGTCCTTCTTGAGTCAGCACTCCGCCTAAACCATCATTACAAGCGTCGGTGCAAACTATGAAATCTTTATTTGGGTCCGCTATTCTAAGAATAGGTGCAGTTGTCAATAAGGTCTTAAGTTTCTTGAAACTTTCTTCGCATTTCGCATTCCAATGAAACTTCTTGCCTTTCTTTTGCAAAGAAGTGATTGGGTTGGCTATTTTTGAAAAGCCTTCAATAAACCTCCGGTAGTAACCGGTAATCCCCATGAAAGATCTAACGTCCGTCACATCTTTAGGTACTGGCCATTCTTCAATTGCCCGAATCTTTTCAGGATCAACTGAAATCCCTTCCTTAGTGACTACATGTCCTAAGTACTGGATTTCGTTTTTGAAGAAATCACACTTACTGAATTTTGCAAAGAGCTGTTGTTCTCTCAGTTCTTGTAAGACTATACGTAAGTGTTCTTTATGCTCCTCCTCATTCTTAGAATAGATTAAAATGTCGTCGATGAATACAATAACAAATTTATCTAAGTACTTGTGCATTATGTTGTTCATTAAGCACATAAAAACAGCTGGGGCATTAGTAAGTCCAAATGGCATTACGACAAATTCGTAATGTCCGTACCTTGTTCTAAAGGCTGTTTTGAAAATATCTTCTTCTATAATTCTTACCTGATGATAACCCGATCTCATATCGATCTTAGACAATACCGTAGCTCCACGTAGTTGATCAAACAGATCATCAATACGAGGTAACGGATACCTGTTTTTGATTGTCATCTTGTTTAGTCGACGATAATCTATGCAAAGTCGCATAGTTCCGTCCTTCTTTTTAACGAAAATCACTGGTGCTCCCCAAGGGGATACACTGGGTCGAATATAATTCTTGTCTATTAACTCCTTTAACTGAGTTTTCAACTCGTTAAGCTCCAAGATATTCATACGATACGGGGCTTTTGAACTAGGAACGGCACCTGGTACCAGCTCAATTGTAAAGTCTAGCTCCCTCTTAGGAGGCAATTCTGGGATTTCCTCAGGAAAAACGTCAATAAATTCATTGACTACAGGGATGCTCTCTACTGTTTTCTGGTTGATTTCGGACTTATCTGTCTCATCTGTAATAGCTACAGCATAAGTCTTGCACCCTTTTCTGACTGCTCTTTTAAGTTGTAAGGCAGAAATCTGCCTAACTACGGTTTTCCTAGGGATACCCCTAATAGTTACAGGCTGTCCACTACTGTCTACACACCTAAAAGTTTTGTCAAAACAGTTTAAAATGACCCTATGTTGTTCCAACCAGTCCATTCCGATAAGTATGTCATAAGAGCCAAGTGGTAAGATGTTTAGTTTAACTGTAGTTCTAAAATCATTCATGTTTAAGATGCATTCTTTTACATAACAGTTTACTTTCTTCTTTGCCCCAGTAGCTAATTGTACAGACCAAGAATTATCAAACCTTTCAACAGTCAAATTACATTTTTCTACCAGCTAAGGTGAAATATAACTAAGACTAGCACCTGGATCTATTAATATAGTAACTGGGGTTTTGTTAATCATACCTCCTACTTCCACCATGGAAGTTTGGTAGTCAGCCTGGCGGTTTTCCAATGCTGCATTGATTCGGGGCATAGCTCCTGCAAAATCTCCAACTTTTATTTCATCTTGAACAGTATGAATATTGCTGATTTGTTTCTTTCTGTTTGGGCAGACTGAAGCATAATGTGGCCCATTACACTCCCAGCACTTGACAGGTTCTTTTCGCTCAAAATTTTTGGTGTAGTTTCCATGGTTATTAGGAGTCTCTTTGCTGTTTTTATAATTGTTTGAATGACTGACAGCTCCATTTTTGTTTCCTTGGAAACTTTTACTATTAAAATGGTTCCCGTTTTTACCATTCTTGAAACTTTTATGGGAAACAAATTCCTTTCTCTTGTACTCGATCAGATTATTGTTCTTTTTGGCTTTCCAGCTGGCTATCCCCTCTTTCTTTTTATTCTGTTCGTAACAGAAATTTGCCTTGCTCATAGCTTCTTCCAGTGTTTTGGGGTTGTCATATTCAATTCTGTCCTTGATATGATAGGGCAGGCAACTAAGAAACCGCTGTATTTTTGGTTTCTCTTCGACAAAATACGGTACATAACGCAACAAACTTAAAAATTTACTGTTTAAGTCCTTCATCGTCATAGATCCGAGTTTTAGTTCATAAAATTCCTTGGCCCTCTCTTCATAATACTGCTCGGACAGGAATTTCTTCTTGAAGTATCTTTTAAAGGTACTCCAATTAACTTCTCTTTCTTTAATCCCTTTGACCCTTTTCAGATCTTGCCACCATATGTCCGCCTTTCCCGAGAGGTTGTAGATGGCCATTCGTGCCTTTAGCTGATTTGAGTAGTTATAGATCTGAAAATATTTTCTCATCCCGGATAACCAGGATTCTGCCTCTTCTCCAGTTTCAGCTTCTCCATTGAAAGTTGGGGGCTTTATCTTCTTAAACTCCCCGGAAATCTCTTCATAAGGCCTGTACTTTTTCCTTCGGTTGTGCAGCTCAGCTTCACTGCTGTCACTGCTAGTATGATAACTGGGTTGTCCCTTTCTTTCTTCAGATGAGGAACTGCTGTCAGATTTAGCTGGTTTTGTCCTTTTTGACCCTCTTTGATGACTAACTTCTTCTGAGTCAGCTGGTTTGCTCCTTCCTTCAGTCTGAAATTTTTCTATCAATAGCTGATTTAATTGCTCCTGAGTCTTTAGAATTCTTTCATTATCCTTCTTGACTGTTTCCATTTCTGTCTTTAATCCTCTTATGGTCTGCATCAGCTCAGTGGTGTGAGCAATTTATTCTTCTGTCTCAGGTTCTCTTGACATCTGTCTTATCACAGCATTGGGAGATTCCTCCTCAGCATATTCTCCCAGTTTTTCCATACCTGTCTGTAAAATTCAGAAAAGAAAAATTTTCTGTTCTGTTCATGAAACCGAAATATATGTTAGTACTTTATATAAAAAAAAAAAAAAAAAATCTTCTTTTATGGTCACTGTTTGCGGAAGTTTAGTGGAGTCACATCCAAGCCTAGTGTCTGAACCTGGCTCTGATACCACATGTCAAAACCCAAAATTTTCAAAAAAATTAAAATTTTATTTATAACAATAAATGTTAACTAAGTAGTATTTTTAGTCCTGATTTAATTTTCAGTAACTAACGTAATCTGTTTAAAGGACTATGTCTTACTAAAAAATTGTATTTCAAATATTGTAATTAATGACTGTTTTGTTTCAAACTGCAAGGGAAGAGCTAGTCGTAGCTGACTGGCTTATTTAGCTTCCGAGCTAATGCATATGTCGTCTTCTGTTTCTCAGGTACGCCGGTGAAGTAGGGATCACTGTATTTTAAACGTGGTAAGCATCAATACTCCCTGTGCTTTAAAACTTTAAAGAAGATTTATTTACTGTTGCAAGTTGTAGTGCAAGATAGTGAAGTTATTCTCATGAACTTACACTTGAATTAAGATTGATAGTCTGCCTTGCCATGATATATTTTATTCGGATAGTATCATCATGTTTTGCGATGAATTACATTGTTTCCGTTATAATTATTGTTTTATGAATATGACTCTATGTTACTGCTGTAACTACCACTGGAACAATTGTTTGTATCATAATTATTATTTGCATAAAGCGACTTAGCATCATGTGATATGTTGTCAACTAATACTGGTGATTACTGTTGTGTTCACGTATTATTAACGTGAGTTGAAAAGGTGGCGCCTCTAGCGTTGTTCCATTATATTAATCTAATATCAGGGTCCAATGTCTACTTAGAGTTTAATTTATGTCACCTAACTGTGTCTTGTTTTTAAACTACATTCATGGTGTGGACCAGTAGAGGAATTTATATTTCAGTATCTTCATAATAGAGATTATTATTCTAATTGATTACTGTTTAACAATAGTATTAGTAGAAAATACGATGATAGTATATAATGGAAAATGTGTATCTTGTCATATAGACTTGGCAACATTTCAATGTATTAAGTAACAAGGTGTTATCAATTGAAAGTTGACTACCTTATTGCTTACATAGGAATGTAATATACTCATGGCATTAATCTATGGCTTGGTTTCAATATATAAATAATATAATTATTGTGCAACAATCATAATGTTCCCATACGTTGGAAAACTTTATATTCAAAATGGTGTTAAGGTTGTATCTATCATACTAGGTTAAGAGAAACTCTATGATTGAAGTTGACTATATCTCATTCATATCATTGTAGGGAATATACATACCACGTACCTTGGAATTATTGAAGGTTCGATTACAAGGCATGCACTATTTGTTGATTAAATGTATTTCATATTGTATGTCCATACGTTTGAGTTTGACTTGTATCTATGCAATGATTTTTATAATCGATGAACAATGATTTGGATGGCAACTGCACTATATGGTCTCGACCCATAATACGTTGATATATTTCAATGCTACGTGGTTAACTCTCCTCCATGCATTTGGTGATATATAAGCTGTTATCGAAACCCTACCAGGTTATTGTCTTTGCCTCCGGGCTCGGGTCCTAAGGGTGAAAACCCTCCATGTCTGGATTTCGTCGTTGGGCATTGTAACAAAATGCACAGTGCTGTGGTTCTGGTTTCATGGTTTCATTTTGTGGTAGGATAAGTCCTCGGCTCTACTGATAGCGTTTGCTACAGTTTCATGGTTTCGTGGTCTCGTTGCTCCTTCTTTGTTTAAATCCCAGCTACTTACAGTCCTTCTCTGTACTGGTGTGGGTATGAGGCAGGGTTTTGCTATTGTCTTTAAGTTATGAGAGGGTCGATGCATTTGGGTTTGGGGTGTGCTTCTCGACTGGTTCAATCCCAGCTTGAGGGTTTCGTCTGAAAGTTACCTGTCGCGGCTGTCAAGAAATGTTATGAAGGTTTCCCTTGCTCGCCCACCTGATGAAGGTGATGGGGTTTCACTGCTTGTTCAACTTGTGGCTACCGGTTGTCTGCTGTTACATTCCTCCACGGCTCGGTAAGATAATAATCATATTTTCACAGTTTTTATGTTTTGCAACTATTAATTAGATTTACATTTGTATTACTACCCTCTGCATTCAATAAGGTGACTAAAATCCCTCGGCATTCGTTAATGTGCAGGTCACGCGGCTCTGAAGGTGTACAGGCTTTATTCACCAACGCTGGCTCCTCCAGGTAAGCCTGGTTATCCACGACTGTCTCTTCCTTTGCTGGTTTTGTGGTTAGGGTTGAGTCTTGGAGGGAAACTCCTGTGTAGTGAGGTCGTTAACGACTTTATGTTATGGGTGCGGTCATCTGTATAAAGTTGTTTTGTTTGAAATGAAAAGGGGTTTGAAATGTAAGGATAAATGAGTTCTTCGATACCTGCAATGGATGATAACTCTACTGTATGAAGTTCATGTATCATTTCTATGTGTTTTCTTGGATTTTGAATGTTTAATTTAAAGAATGTGGATGTTCTTCGACTATAACTGTAATATTTAAATAGTATAGGGTTATTCTGGCGAGTTGGGGTTCTGTTTTGTGTTCAACACATATATATGGAAATGTTAACTCATTGGTGACTGGGAACGAGTTGTAACAAGTTATTTTGATTCCTGTATAATTATTTAATGAAACTGTGGATAGAAAAATTATATGCTTAGAACTATGAATAAACCTACAGTAGGTTTTGTCTTCCATATAAGGCATTCCTTTCATTTGTTTTCAGTCTGTCAAGTGGAAGTTGTAAGGCTATGGCCGTGTAGGGTTTGTGGGCTACTCTAAGGGAGAATGTTTAAAATGAAATAAATATTAATACTGTGTAATTATGAAGGTTGGTAACAGCCGATAATGGTTACTTTTGTTGACAGTTTCTCTGTGTGTTAATATGTTTGTCTTGTTTGAAACAACTCTGTCAACTCTGTAGTTATAACATGGATAACAAATTAATACACTAGGTTGAAGGGGGAATACTACTCTACAGTTTCTATGTGCTTGTATTTGACTACTGTGTTAATGGATAAGATTATATGGAAGCTTGTAATAATGAAATATTATTACAGTCCCACCCTTTAGTTAGTCGATAGCTGTCGATCATATTATGAGTATAAATAATATAATAATATGAGTTTGTTTATCTATTGGCTCGATACAAGTATGACCTGTAACTAAAGTTGACTGAAATATGAAACAATTATATGTATACAGATATATTATTCTAATAGGAAATATCTCAAAGTAAAAACTAAGATTTATCTATATCTGTTCTTATGACTGTTTAATAGCTATAATTCTGGAATATCTATTGTTTAATATGCTGTCTATTATTTAACTATTAACAGGAATTCTAGGAATACATAAACATGGTATTTGTTAACTGTAACAGTAACAAATACGTGCTGCATAGGATAATTACTCTAATTAAATAAAAGTAGGGGAAAATTCTAAAACATCTGAGTTCTGTAATTTATACCAAAAGAAAATACAGAGACTGATTTACTGAAATTGAATATAGTCAAAACATAGTTGAACCAGTCTATTTCATATGAAAATTATTTAAACAACAGCAGGAAGAGTGACAGAACCTGTAGTTGTGGTAGACAATAACAGCAATGGGAGGCTGTTCCTCCCTACCAATTCCTGGAGAGTGCCCAGACAGCACTTCTCAGGACCCCCGAGCTTGCTCTGGTCTAACTGGCTGGAATCTAGGTACAGTCAACAATTCCCTCAGCCAAAATAGCTATACTGGAACCAAGTTACTGCAACTTCCTGCTTCAAAAACACTTCCTTACTGTTTTCCCACTTCCTCAATGGGACTCCTGAATAGCATTCACCTGAATGTATTCTCCCTCTAGAACAATTGCTGAACCCCCCAGCTCAGTTCATTGAGTAGTATTTAAAAGATTGCCTAGGTCTTAGTTGGGCTAACTGTCATTAATGAGCCACCTGCTCAGATTCCACTTTCTTGGGGAATCATGACCCCAAAATATAGGGAAGTTGCCACCTGCAACTCAGGAAGTGTTTGAGGATGCTGCCACTTGTTTTTTGTCCTTCCACCTAATTCCATCCACCAGTTAGACCAGTAACCTCTTTTAACAGCTCTCCCATGCTGTTGTCTCCATAATTTATTTATTAATAATAATTATTCAGAATTTACATTCCATTTCTGGAGACTCTGCTGAGTCATCCATTCCTACTTAGCATTAAATTTAACATAATGTTCTCAGGAATATTAAAAATAATTACATTATTTTAATAAAATTGGGGTATGTGACAGAAGAAGGGTAATGAAAGCAATTGGAATATGATCCAAACTCATATACTATGAGAGAGTACCTGCACAAAGCCCACTGACATGAGAAAATGATAAATCCTTTCTTAGGAGCATAAATTATGTCCAATCTACATTCCATGTTGGTTGGTAGACCCTTTTCATCTTTAGGGTTGGCTCACTAAACCATTAGTTACTTGGGACTTTTTCAAAAACTGTATAATATAAGATTCTAAATTACACTTTGTATGGGTTAAATTAATTAAGTGATCGGGTTAAATTAGTCAAGTCTATTTGAAAGAGAATCCACCCAAAGGTCGTAGTGTAATGAGATGATTCTTTACTATCTCCTCTTCTACCTTGGAAGGCAGAGAAGGGCATGCATTGAATATATCTTTTCATTTAACCTGTATGTGGATAAACAATCTTGATATCAGAGCATTTGATATTTAGATTTCCAATTAAATGAGCCTCCATTTTATCATAACACAGTCCAGACTCCACCCCCTTCAGCTCAACATTTTGGTGTTTTGGCTTATTTGTTTCCAATATTCTTCCTTTCATAGTTTTAATAAGTATTTACTTCAATTTCAACATTTAATTATGTATACAGCTATGTGTGAGGTGCTGCAAATTTTACAACTTTCATCTAAATCAAAAATTTTGCTTCTTTTTAGTTGTTAGCAATTTCATATAAGAATATATAGAAAACAAACCCCATCTTGCCTTTGGAGAGTTGAAGAGATTAGTGTCATCAAAGTTGTGCATGCCTAGATTCGACATGTGGATGAGGTTATAGGAGTATTCTAAGTGAAATAATTTAAACCCCTAAACTTACCAAAATTTTTGGCATAGTTGATGGGGATGTGTGCTGCCCAATTCTTCAAAGAAATACAAGATTTCAATGTAGAAATATAAAGATTTGATAGGTTGTCACCTTCTCTTGTTGAGGAGGTAGACATCCTTGACTAAACTAGATCCCTACAACATCTATATCTTTGGAGTAACTCAAGGAACAACATAACAAATGAGATGGTTTTTCCTATATCATTTCCTACAACTAATGATTCCATTAGGAAAGAGAAGGTTGTCCCAAGTATTGCTCTCTCACTACTCTATAGAGAAAAACATGAGGACCATAACACATTTTCTGGATTTACCTATCTCTCTATAGTTATTCTTCTTCAACATTGGCACATTCAGCAAATCCATTACAGCCATGAAACCATTTAACAGAATGTGCTTGTTGCAATGAATGACAGCCATTATCCATAGTACATGAATTTGTTCTTTTGTAATCATGTATTGTATGTCAACCTTGTGCCTAGTGAGTCCTCGGAAGATCATTTGATGCATTTGAGAATATTTTGAGAGACAATGAAAGACAGCCAGCCAACCCTCAACTAAAGAAATGTGAATTTTCCAAAAAATATTTGGTATACTATATATAAGTAGGAGTAGGACGAGAGCTAATGATACATCCTAGCATGATTGAGGCTATTCTCAATTGGCCAAGGCCTTCCAATGTTCATGAAGTGAAAATCTTTGTGGGGGAAACCCAACAAACAAGGAAGTTCATTGCCTACTTGTCAAAAATAGTAGCTCCACCGCACACTTTCACATTAACATACAAAATTTCCGTTGGGGAAAGGATCAAGAACAAGAATTTGAGGAACTCAAGTATACAATCAGCCATTCTCCAGTTTTAGTATTGCTAAACTTGAGGAAACCATTTGAAATAGAGGTGGATGCATTCGACTATGCCATGGGAGCCATGCCCACTCAAGGAGTTACAGTGGTTTGTTGTCACTCAGAAATGTTTCTTAATTTCTGAGAAGGTATGGATTCATGTCAGTTTTCCCAAGTCCATTATTTTAGATAGAGATACTAGGTTTTTAAATTCTTTTTAAACATTATGGAGGAAGTTCGATGCAAGATTGGGCAAAACCACTTCATTGCATCTCCAAACACATGGAGAAACGAAATCTGTCATTAGAACCCTTGTTCATTTGATGAGAGAGTGTAATCATAATCAGCCCATGACATAGGATGAAATCAATCCATACATTTAGCATGGATACAATAGGTCAATTCACTCATCTACTCATGAGACCATTTGAAGTTTCTTATGGGTTCCTTCCACATCCACAATTTGACAAATAATTCTGTGTGTTCAGATTCTGTGTATACAACAGAGTAGAGCTGCAACTATTTTTTTGGTGGACATATCCTCCCAGAGTACTTGTTTAGGCTCCATTATTGTTGTTATTCATCACAAGCTTTCCTAGATTTAGAGGTTAGGCTTCTGATTGAGGGTGGAAAAAGGCCCAACATTAACTTCCTTTATCCAAATTTCAACAGAATTTATTTTAAGGTGATTTCCGACTCATTTCCCTGATTGCTTAGTGCTATTTAAAGGTTAGGGCAGTCCTTAACTTGCACCAGCATGCCCAAAAATGGAGGATGATGCTTAGAACTTGCACAAACCGTGCGTAGATTTGAAATTTAGTGCTTTTTTCATGCCCATAATTTATCTCTCATGTGCAGGTCTGATATTTTTGAGATCTGAAATATGCCCTAGACTGCCCAACAACCTTTCTACAGAAGGGAAGAAAATCCAACAACCTTTCTCGACTACTTTTTCCATACACATTGTCAAAACCTCTTTCTGTTGCTTTTTCCATACACATTGTTGTGCAATACTCCTCAAGTCACTGCTATGTCTTAATAGTTGTTGTGACTCTCATATGCAGGATTAGATGTATAGTGTTGTTGGTTAGTGATATGCATTCATAACTGCTATAGATTTCTACTTTCACTATCATCCATTCCTTGGGTTAAATCTACCTTGCATGACAGATTTTCCATGAGTTATTTAGGACTATTTCATTACTTTCTTGGTATTGACATCACTTAGTTTGGTTTAAGAGTCAATATGGCATAGTCTAAGTATGCACATGATCTTCTCACTAGATTTCAAAGGATTGATTGTAAACTAGCTACATCACCTTTTCTTTTCAGGGCAAATCTTGAGGATGGTATTAATACACCCTTGGTTTACATTCTTCATCGCAATTACTAGACTAGAGTTTTAGATCTACCATGTAATATCAGAGCCCTTGATATTTATAGGTACAATGAATGACTCCATCGAATTTGAGCTCGTGACATTTTTATTAACTGCATGTGGACAGGACTATATCATTCCTTTGAGATTGTAAACTTGTACTTGTAAATATCTTTGAGCCATATAATGGTTAATTCCAGCTCAAGAGTGGGGATAATATTATACCATCCTTACTAATCCTAAGTCAAACGATTTGTTCTAGACATGAGGTGAGGACTGCAAGAAGGGTGTGGCCCGCTAATGCTTCCTTTAGGGTTGAACATTGAAGCAAAACTGCTGGTTTATTGCTTATTCTAGTCAAATGCATTCCCAGAACCTCCTTAAGACTGCTTTACATGCTTCAAAAACCATCCAGAACTTGTCAACTTGGTTTTGATGCTGTCTATCATTGTTTTAGGGTTGTTTTGACCCTTAGACATGCCCAGATTCGACCTTAATGCTTTGTAAGAGGATCCAACATGCCCAAAATTCCCAATAAATGCTCAAAAATGCTGGAAAATGTGTTTTTAATTCAGGGAACACCACATGGGATTTTGGGGTTCCCTGATATAGGGAATCAATCCCACATGTTAGTACCTATCAAAAATGTTCCGGTACACAGGGTACTCCCAAAAGATCAAACACCTAGAGCAACCACTTCACACAAACAGATCACAGATCGATACACCGATGTTTTGATGTGGTTTAAACCCTCATGAGAGAAACACTACACGGCCCCCGCTAAATAGCTTCTACAAGACAATTTATTATGCAAAGAAAGAAAGTTACAAATGAGCTTCTCATAATCGATCAACTAAACAATGACCCTCCATGCTCTTTAAATAGATATCATGGACCAATCGGGTGTTAAGCCATGGATCAAAGTTAGGTATGATCTAAGAGAAGTTGAGCCGTCGGATCACTCTATGTCGGGAACATATCGTGACCATCGGATTAAGTATTTACAAATGCATACTAAAGAAACACACTTTCCCTAATGGATATATTACACAAGTTGATCTTAACTAACTCCTAAGTGTCTAAATATCCTAACATCCCCCCTTAAGAACAACTTGGGATAGGATTGAAGGATTTACAAAAGTGACACTATTAGGAGAAGGAAGGAGGCATTAGAGCCTATCCCCCCTTAATGACAAGTTCCTGAACTCCTAACATAGATCGAAGTTTAGAAAACTTCACTTTTGTAAGAGACTTGGTGAAGATGTCTGCAACTTGATCATCTGTAGGGAAAAAGAGCACTTCAAGAACACGATCATGAACAAGATTTATGATGAAGTGCATATGTAGCTCAATGTGTTTGCTGCATTGATGTAGAAATGGATCTTTAGCAAGCTTGATGGCACTTTGATTATCGCACCAAAGTGGAGTCGGCTGCTACTGTTTGAATCCAAACTCTGAAAGGATCCGTCGAAGCCATAAAGCTTCCTGATTGGCATTAACTGATGCTCGATATTCTACCTCTATAGAGCTTGTTGTTTCTTACAAGCCCAAGTGATAGGTCCGGATCCCAGACTGAAAACATAACCTGCAGTAGACTTTCGATCATCAGGATCACTGGCCCAATCTGAATCAGTGAAACCAACCAACAAAGGTTTTCCCCCTATAATATAATGAATCCCGAACTGAATTGTACCTCGAATATAGTGAAGTATTCTTTTCGCTGCTTTCCAGTGACTTTCATGATGTGTTTGCATATAATAGGAAACACGACCAACGGCAAAGGAAAGGTCAGGACGAGAATGAGTCAAGTATAAGAGACTACCAACAAGCTGACGATACAAGGTGGCATCTACTTCAGGTGAAGGACAAGTGGCAGAAAGTTTGACTCCAGACTGGAAGGGAGAAGGGGCTGGTGTACAATCTTCCATGTGAAAGCGACGAAGAAGGTCACAAGCATACTTGGACTGAGAAAGAAAGATTCCTTCTTTGGTTTGCATAACTTGGAGACCAAGAAAATAATGCAAATGTCCTAAGTCTAACATTTCAAAATTCTGCTTAAGATTGGATTTCACATGGGTTATAAGCTTAGGGTCACTACCAGTAAGAATAAGGTCATCAACATATAGAATAAGTATGATGAGATGGTTTCCTACTTTCTTGGTATAGACATTGGGGTCAGAATGGCATATAGAAAAACCATTGTCAAGGAGAAAGCTATCCATTTTGGCATACCAAGCTCTAAGAGCTTGATTAAGGCCATATAAGGATTTCTTAAGGCGGAAGACAAGGCTGGAGTTATTCTAAACATATCCAGGAGGTTGTTCCATGTAAATTTCCTCCTATAAATCACCATGTAAGAAGGCAGACTTGACATCCATTTGATGGACTTCCCAGTTATGTAAGGCTGCAAGGGAAAGAACAAGGTGGATGGAGTTCATTTTTGTGACAGGAGTAAATATTTCATTGTAGTCAATCCCTTCAACTTGGGAAAAACCTTTGGCAACTAACCTTGCCTTAAGTCTTTCAACATTTCCATCTGATGCATACTTAGTTCTGTAGACCCATTTACATTTGACAAGTTTTCTTCCTTTTGGAAGAGGTACAAGATCCCAAGTATCGTTCGCCATTAACGAACGATATTCTTCATCCATAGCTGCATCCCAATATGGATTTTCTGAAGCTTCTGCAAAGGTTTATGGATCATGATTCTCATAAACTTGAGCCAAAAGAGAAGAGGTTCGCTGAAACTGAGAACGTGTTCAACGTTGATCTCTAGGATCACCGGCAAGATCACCAACTGCTTCACATGTTGAACGGACCCATCGAGGAAGCACTTGTGCTGGTGCAACTAGAGGAACATGAGCAGGCAGAGGTGGATTTTCATCCTCACTGGCATCATCATAAACTGGAGTTGGAAACCTGTCAAGGAAGTTGGAAGAAGAATAAGAAGGCACAAACGCCGAATCAGGCTTGCATGCCAAAGATGGCACAATCACCGAGTTAGGCTCGCAGGCCAAGAGATTTTCATCAAATTTAATATCTCTTCTAATGATTATATCATGAGAATGTGGTTGAAGAAGTCTATAACCTTTTACATCTTCAGAATATCCAACAAATATGCACTTTTCACTTTTAGGCTGCAATGCTTTCCGTTTTTCATCCGGAATGTGAGCCCATGCTTCACTACCAAACACACGGAAATGACTTACATCAGGTTTAGTTTTACTCCATGTTTCTTCCAGTGTGATACCCTGTAAAGCTTTAGTGGGGGTGTGATTAACTATGTAATTTGCACAATTAATGGCTTCATCCCAAAATTGAAGACTTAGTCCCTTAGATTGGATCATAGAATTTATTTTAAAGTGCGATTCTTCCTTTCAGCTACACCATTTTGTTGTGGTGTATATGGAAAAATGTGATGTTGTTGGATTCATTGTTCAGTGCTTTAAGTAGTGAACTTTTTGTTAACATATTCTCCTACATTGTCAGATCTTAACTTAATGATTTGATGACTAGACTGTTTTTCAACAAGGGCCTTGTAGACCAAGAACATGTTAAATACTTTACTCTTAAGTTATAGGAAATAAACCCAAGTGCATCTGGTGTAATCATCAATGAAAGTTAAGAAATATTTGAAACCAGAAAAGGAAGCAGATGGAAGAGGACCACACAAGTCACTATGCACAAGCTCCAAGGGAATAGAGGCATGCCAAGAGGCACATTTGTCAAAACTACCCCGATGATGTTTTCTGAGTACATAACCAGAGAAAACACCATCCCTGCAAGATACCATCAGAAGACCTGTCACCATATTGTCTTTACATAGTTGTTGCAATGAGCGATAATTTAAGTGACCAAATCTCTCATGCGAAAGTTTTCTCAAGTTATCACTATGAGGAACAAAAACTGAAGGAAAAGGTGATGACCCAAAGTTGTTAAACTTGTACAACCTGGTAACATCATCAACAATTCCGGTAGCTAGGACCTATTGAGGATCTTTAAAATCCTTGATTACAACTTGGTGAGGTGTAAACGCCACAATTTTACCTTCACCAGAATGAGTGATCTGATAGACTGATAACAAATTGCAGGAAATTCTTGGAACACATAGTCAATAGAGTAATTATCTTTGCATTATACTTGACTATTTTTTAGTGTTCTTGACTAGTTGTGTGAGATAACTTGTGAGAGGATGAAATTTCTTGATCAGATCTTGGTGTGAAATAAATTTCACAATATTGGTGTTTAGGGGTTTAGATAAAGAGAGAGAGGGTTAATCTTTTAGAGAGAGAGAGAGAGATAATTGGGGCTAGGTGTTTAGAGATAAAGAGAGAGATTTGGCACTAGGGTTTTAGAGTTAGAGAGATAGATAGAAATTTTTGTTTATGTGTTTAGGGAGAAAGAGAGATTAGGGGTTTGGGGTTGATAGATATATAGAGAAGGACTACAGGGTATGGGATTAGAGTGAGAGAGAGATAGAAAGAGTGATATTGGTGGTTAGGGGTTGCGAGAGAGAGAGAGAGAGAGAGAGATTGTGGGTCAGTGGATTAGAGAGAGATAGAGAGGTTATGGTTTAGGGGTCTATAGAGAAAGATAGAGATCTTGATTGTTAGGGGTTGAATGAGAGAGAAAGGTTGGGGGTAAGGGGTTTAAAGAGAGAGATTAGGGGTTAGGGGTTTAGAGAGAAAGAGATTGGGGATTAAGCATTTAGATAGAGAGAGAGAGAGGAATATAGAGAGAGATTGGTGGTTGGAGCTTTAGATATATAGAGAGACAAAGGGAGAAATATTGGATGTTAGGATTTTAGAGAGAGATTAAGTGTTAGGGGTTTAGAGAGAGAGATTGGGAGTTAGGAGTTTAAATAGAGAGAAATATTGGGGGTTCATGGTTTAGAGGAAGATAGAGAGGAAGAGAGCAATTAGTTGTAAGGCATTTAGAGAGAGAGATTGTGAATATGGGGTTTAGAGAGATAGAGAGATTGGGGGTTAGTGGTTTAGAGAAAGAGAGAGAAAGAGAGAGATTAGGGGTAAGGGGTTTAGAGAGACATAGAGAATGGAGGTAGAGAGAGATCAATTCGGTGATAGGGATTTATAGAGAGAGAGGGAGAGAGAGAGAGAGAAAGAGGGAGATTGGGTGTTAGGGGTTTAGAGAGAGACAGAGTGAGTGAGAGAGAGAGAGATTGGAGGTTAAGGTGTTTGGAGAGAGAGAGAGAGATGGAGATAAAGAGAGAGGGATTTTAGGTTAGGGATTTACAGAGATATATAGATTAGGGGTTGTTTAAATATTAAATCTTCCTATCTATGTCATTTAAATACATTGGTAGCATTAATTAATCATTTATGATTAATTCCTATGTATTAGACTAGATAATTTCCATTTGAGCCATTGTGTGGACCACAAGGAAACATTGGGGGGACCACAGGACTTCCAAGTGTGGACCACAAGATTCATAGACCACTTGGGCGCATTTCTAAAATATTCTAGTGGAAAAGGCGCCTTGCTGAGTTTTACTACTTTTTACTATTTTTAACCCATGGGGGAAAAGCTAGTCAACTAGGGAAACTTGTTTTTTGGACCACACATCCTCTATGATGTTTCTTCTTTCCATTTTTGGGATTTGGAATTTTTTTCATCACACATTAGCTACAGGTCACTAATTCATAAATTCGTGAGCCTTTGGAGTGACTTGGAGAACACACTTGCCACCTAGGGGGGATTTGCACAGTTTTAGTAAGTTTGATGTGAGGATCGAAATGGAATATTTATCCATTCGAATCTATGTTGTAATGTTATATAAAATAAACCTATTACTTTCCAAAGGTTGGATTATGTATTTTCTTCATGAGAGTTAATATAGTTTGTATCTATTGTGAGTAATTTTTCGAGTTCTTTGACTAAGTGTGTGAGATATTTTTTTGAGTGAGTGTAATTTCTTGATAAGATCTTGGTGTGAAATAAATTTCACATGGTTTAAGATCTATAACTATATTCCTTTCTCCTTCTATTTTCTTGCAGGACCAACCAGTCTCAAGGAGGGCACAGTAATTCATCCACAGGGCGCTTTCTTTCATAAAAAAGGTGCAACAAGCAAGCTTTGGGCACTCCCAAATAATTCCAAAATTAATTTCAATGCTACCATGGATCAGTCACAACAGATCATCCTCACTCCATTCAATTATTTTGACTGGAAGGCGCGGATGGAGATCATACTGAGGAGAAAAGGGCTCTACAGGGTCATAATGGCAACTAAAGCTGAGCCAACCTCAGCAGTTGAGAAATATAAATGGCACAATCGAAGAGATGAAGCCTATGGGATGTTGTGTCTCACTACATCCAGGGATCTGCTATTCCATCTCAATGGTATTACCTATCCCAATGAAGTTTGGCTGAAACTTCAAGAATTGTTCGGAAAGACCGATGAATTAAGAGGCCACCAACTGGATAATGAGCTAGTCTCATTGAGTCCACAAAATTTCGATAACCTTCAAGATTTCTTTTCCAAAATCAAATAACTTGTGTTGAAGTTGAAGCAATGTGGTATTGAAAATAAATAAGAGCAATTAGTCATGGCCATTCTCTCCAAACTTGGCTCATACTACTCAATCTTTGTTTCAACCTTCCATTCCACCCAGAAGGAAATTAAAATTTGGAAGAGCCCGACACCTTCAGAATTCATGGAGTCTTTGACACAAGAACAAGACAAATTGGTCTTTATGGGAGCCATTAAAAATCCATCCAAAGACCAGTGTCTGAATGTTAGAGATTGAAAAAGTTTGAAAGGGAAGAAGAAGGTCAATTTCAAGAAGCCCACCGGTGAGAGGAAAGACAAGCAAAAAGTTAATGAAGACTCCTCGAATTTCAAGAGGAATCCAAATAAGAAGAATGAGAGGACAAAGTGCAATTATTGCAGTAAGGTATTTCATCCTAAAAGCTCTTCCATGAAGAAAACCATTGATCAGATGGCTCAACTCTTGGAGAAATCCAACATTGCTCTTCTAGAGAGTGCAAGGAGGAAGGATGGAGGACAAAATTCTGATGACAAGGAGAGAGTACATGCACTGATGGCAAGCACATCCAAACCTACTTCATTCATTATTGATTTCGGAGCTTCAAGACAGATGGTGTCTACAAATAAGTTTTTCACTTCACTTGACTCTTCCAGTGGTCCAAATATTGTATTGGGTGACAATTCTGAAACATCTAGCAAATTGTTCATGGTTGTTGAAGATCAGAAGGAAACTGCATTAGGTAGTTAAACTTCTCAACGTTTCGAGCCATAAAGTAGGGCTCATCATCAGGAGAAAAATTATCCCACAAAGGAAAATGTAGCATAGATATCAAGTTTGGTGCATTCAATAATGTCTTGTATGTAATTCGACTTGCTGCAAACCTTTTGTCAGTCTATCAGATGACCCACATAGGGCTGCCCAAGAGAGTAACCTTTACCCCAAATGATGTTGAGATAGCTGAAATTTCAACAAGCAAAACTTTTGCATTAGGCACTGCTGATCACAACTCTAGAATATACAAGTTTCCTCACTTTGTGCCATATTCCTCACCTTCTGCTCTTCTAACCCATGCCAATGAGTCAAGTAAATTATGGCATGAAATATTTGGCCATCTGAATTATAAATATCTTTCCCAACTTCATGATAAATAAATGGTTATAGGGCTTCCCAATATCAGATTTTCCAAAGGTGTCTGTCAATCTTGCATCATAGGAAAACACCCTGAGCATAAGTATGGGAGATCCACCATTGAGAGAACCTCTGCACCATTGTAGCTTATTCACACTGACATATCAGGTCCATTCCCTAAAGAGTATTTGAACCATGCCAAGTACATCCTCACATTCATAGATAACTTTAGCAAGTACTGTTGGATTTATTTCATCAAGCTAAAATCCGAAGTTTTTTGTTTGTTCAAGCTATTCAAAGCCTCAGTTGAGAACCAGTCTGGTAGGCATATAAAAATTATCAGATCTAATAATGGTGGTGAATATGTGAAAACAAATTTTCAGCAATTTTGTGCATCTCCAGGCATTTAGACGCAACACACAGTTCCATATACACCTTAGCAGAATAGGGTTGCTGAGAAGAAAAACAGGTCTCTTAAGGAGATGGCCACATGTATGCTTGAGGAAAACTCCTTGTCTCCCAAGCTATGGGATGAGGCAATAAATTGTGCCATATACATTACGAACAAAGTGCCACACATAGATCTCAAAGGTATCACTCCTTTTGAGGCTTGGACAGGGCACAAACCTGATATCTCTCATTTCAGGATTTTTGGCTCAAAGGCTTGGGCTAGGTTTCCACTTGAGAAGAGGAGGGCTATGCATCCCCAAATACATCCATGTATTTTTGTTGGATATTCAGAGGACTCCAGAGGGTATAATTTGCTGAACATTAGCACTCAAAAATTCTTCATAGAAAGAAGCATTTAGTTTGAGGAAGAGCCCTCACAAAGTGCTGAAATTGGGGAACCATCTTCACCACCACCTGAAGAAGTAAGTGATGCTCCTATTGAATTTTTTCATTCTGATGTTTTTGATGATGAGGACCATTTTATTACAGATTCTAATTCACCAAAAAATACTAAATGGGCTTCTAAGACATTACAAACAGCAGGTGAACTAGTGGGAAATCCTCGGGACACAAGGAGGACTATATCACAATTTGAGACTGCTCTAAATGGGAATGACCCATACCTTTATGAGAAATGTTATATGATGGTAGATTATGATCCTTGGACATTTTATGGATCCTCACATGACCCAATATGGTAGGATTCCATAGATGAGGAGTTTCAGTCATTGCAGAAGAATGAAACATGGGAGCTAGTCAAGCTCCTCGCAGGTAGAAAATTTGTAAGGTGTAAGTGGATCTACAAAAAAAATGTGTAGATTATGGTACATAAGTGAAATATAAGGCTAGGATGGTATAAAAGGGCTTCTCCCAAGTCCATGTCCTTGACTACAATGAAACTTTTGCACCAATTGCACAGAAGGATTCAATAAGACTAGTTCTGGCAATTTCTACATCCAAGTGTTGGGAAGTGCACCATATGGATGTCAAGAGTGCATTCCTCCATGGGGATCTTGAGGAGGAGATTTATATGAAGCATCCAGAAGGGTATACATCATATCCTAACTATGTGTACAGGTTGAATAAGTCCTTATATGGGCTTAAGCAAGCCCCTAGGGCTTGGTATGCCAAAACGCACAACTTTCTCTTGTCTCAATCTTATGTTCGATGCACATCTGATCCTAATGTTTATATGAAGCTGATTGATGGTTCAATAATGATTATAGTGTTGTATTTTGATGATTTTCTAATCACGGGTAGCTCTACTGATCAAATAGCTTCATTCAAGACTACTTTGCATCAAGCTTTTTCAATGAGTGATTTGGGAATTCTTAAACAGTTTTTGGGGCTTGAGATTTCTCAAACAGAGAATGGAACAAAGGTATCTCACTCAAAATATGCATCTGATCTGTTAAAGAATTTCAAGATAGCTGATTGCAAGCCTTCAAAGGCTCAATTCCTTTCAAGAGTTAGAATGGAAGAAGCAAAATCGACACCCTTGGTTGACAGCACCTTGTATAGGCAGCTTGTTGGAAGCTTGCTATACTTGACTCACACTAGACCTGGTATTGCTTATGCTGTGAGGGTGGCATCAAGATACATGGAGCAGCCACATGACCTCCATTGGAGGGCTGCAAAAATAATTTTGCACTATGTGCAGGGCACCAAGACTGATGGGATTCACTATGTTGCGGATTCTAGCCAAGATCTTCTTGACTTCACTGATTTAGATTGGGCTGGTGATAGCCTTTACAAGAAATCCACATATGGATTTGTATTCATGCTTGGAGGTGGTCCAGTTTGCTGGTCTATCAAGAAACAAAGTGCCATTGAACTATCTTCAATAGAGTCTGAGTACAGAGGAGCAAGGAATTTTGCTGCTCATGTAAAATCTGGAAAAATCTTTTTCCTTTAGTACTCCTACTATCATCTTTTGTGACAACCAGAGTTCTATAAAGGTCTCAAGTGATCTAGTACATAGACAGAGGGCCAATCATATTGAGATACATATGCACTACATCATAGGACTAGTGCATGACCAGATCATTGATTTGTAGTATTGCCCAACAGGTGAGCAAACTGCAGACATCTTCACCAAAGCTTTTACTGAGAAGACATTTAGCTATCTTAGATCATTGCTTGGTATGGATAAACATGTGGTGGAGTGAAGGATTAATCAGAAATCTTTCAATTTTGATATGTCCATTTTTTTAGGGAAGGCTTGTCCCATGAGGTTTTCCTTCTATCCTTGTTTTGTGGACCAACAATATTGTACAGGGTGACCAAGTCTTGTTACTGGGACCTTAGTATTTCTATTTTCTGATATTTAGAACATAAAGTTAGATTTATGGGGGGGTGCTGGAATATTAAATCTTCCTATATATGTCATTTAAATACATTGGTAGCATTAATTAATCATTTATGATTAATTCCTATGTATTAGACTAGATCATTTCCATTTGAGCCATTATGTGGACCACAAGGCAACATTGGGGGGACCACAAGAATTCCAAGTGTGGACCACAAGCTTCCTAGACCACTTGGGCACATTTCTAAAATATTTTGGATAAGATTCTGGTGGAAAAGGTGCCTTGTTTAGTTTTACTTCTTTTTACTATTTTTTACCCATGGGGGGAAAGCTAGTCAACTAGGGAAACTTGATTTGGGGACCACACAGCCTCTATGATGTTTCTTCTTTCCATTTTTAGGATTTGGAATTTTTTTTCATCACACATCATCTACAGGTCACTAATTCAGAAATTTGTGAGCCTTTGAAGTGACTTGGAGAACACACTTGCCACCTAGGGGGGATTTGCATAGTTTTAGTAAGTCTGATGATATGAGGATCAAATGGAATATTTATCCATTCAAATATCTGTTGTAATATTATATAACAACATCCTATTACTTTCCGAAGGTTAAATGAAGTATTTTATTCATGAGAGTTAATATAGTTTGTATCTATTGTGAGTAATTTTCTGAGTTCTTTAACTAGTTGTGTGAGATCTTTGTGAGTGAGTGTAATTTCTTCATCAGATCTTGGTGTGAACTAAATTTCACATGGGTTAGGCGTTTCAAGATGGATAGAGATATTGAGGTTTATGGGTTTAGGGAGAGAGATAGAAAGAGAGAGGGATTGGTTATTAGGGTTTTGGAGAGAGAGAGAGAGAAATTGGTGGCGAAGGATTTATGGAAATAGGTTTGGGGTTAGGGGTTGAGAGAGAAAGAGACAGAGAGAGAGATTGGTGGTTATAGGTCTAGATAGAGAGTGAGAGAGGGGGGGTTTACAAAAAGAGATATTGGAGGTTAATGGTTTAGAGAGAGAGAGATTGGGGTTTAGGGGTTGAGAGATAGAGAAATACAAATATTGGGGGTAAGGGGATTAGAAAGAGAGATTGGAGGTTAGGTTTTGAGAGAGAGAGAGAGAGAGAGAGAGAGATTGGAGGTTAGGGGTCTAGAGAGAGAGATTTGAGGGTTAATATTATATATATGTGTATATATATGGGTGTGTCTATGTGTGTGTGTGTGTATATATATATATATATATATATATATATATATATATATATATATATATATATAGAGAGAGAGAGAGAGAGAGAGAGAGAGAGAGAGAGAGAGATCAGGGGTTAATAGTGGTGTAGAGATAAAGAGATATCATAAGGGGTTTATAAATGGTTGGTGGTGGAGGAGAAAGCGATTGGGGGTGAGGGGTTTAGAGAGAGAGGGAGAGATTGGTGGTGAAGGATTTATGGAAATAGATTTGGGTTTAGTGGTTTAGAGAGAGAGAGATTGGTGGTTATAGGTCTAGATAGACAGTGGGAAAGGGGGGTTTATATATTGATATACTCGATGTTAGGGGTTGAGAGAGAGAGAAAGAGAAATATTTGGAATAAGGGGCTTAGAGAGAGATTGATTCAGTTTTAGGGGATTAGAGAGAGATATAACGTTGGATATTAGAGAGAGAGGTATTGGAGGTTAGGGTTTTAGATATAGAAAGAGATTGGAGGTTAGGGTTTTAGAGAGAGAGAGATTGGGAGTTAGGGTTTTAGAGAGTGATATTGAGGATTGGGGGATTAGAGAGATATAGAGAGATATGGGTTTGGTGGTTTAGAGAGAGAGAGAGAGATTCATTCCTAGGGGATTATAGAGAGAGAGATTAGAGGTTAGGGATTTAGAGAGAGAGAGAGAGAGATTGGGGAATAGGGGTTTGGAGAGAGAGAGAGAGTAAGTTAGGTGTTTAGAGAGAGAGATATATATTGGAGGTTAGAGAGTGATCGATTGGGTGTTCAGGGTTTAGAGAAAGAGAAAGAAAGAGGGAGAATGAGGGTTAGGGGTTTAGAGAGAAAGTGGGAGAGAGAGATTGGAGGTTAGGGGTCTATAGAGAGAGAGAGATAGACAGACAGAGAGAGAGAGAGATTGGGGATTATGTGTTTAGAGAGAAAGAGAGAGAGAGAGAGATTGGGGTTAGGAATTAGGTGTTCAAAGAGAGAGAGATTGGAGGTTAGGGGTGTAGAGAGAGAGAGAGAGTGGGATCTTGGGAGCTAAGAACTGGACGGCTTGAATGCCGAGAGAGGAGGAGAATAAGCATGATCAAAAACATATGAAGTGATTGGGAGGTGAGGCTCAAAGAGGAGCCCCACTTCTTAAACTAATTTCCAATAAGTCACTCAAATCTAATTAATCTCACAATGAAAAATAGAAAATTGGAGAGAAGCCAAATGAGTAACTTGTTCTTATGAGAAGGCTTGCTAGGCCTTTACATAGCATTATTACAATGTGTCTTGAGGCCATACCATGGGCCAAAAATATGTGCTACCAAATACCATGAACCAAAACCATGTGCTACCAAATATGATGGATATGAGAGGGTGTCCTCTCCATTTAATGCTTTTATGGATTATACATCCCAATTTAGACCATATGCCCCCTAAAATTCGGATCATCAGTGATGGAACTCTTGTAACTAGTCATATGTTTGGATGCACCACTATCAATCAACCATGTTTCTGCACTTGTGATGACGGATCCTGAAAGGGATGAGACAAGGTAATACTCCCTTCTTGTTTCCTTTTCTTCAGATGCATTCTTTTGAGTGGTTTTGATCTTCTATGGTGATATAAGCATGAAAATTTCCTTTCCACTTTGCTTTTCACTCTTTTGAGAAATGGTCTTTCTTGTTGCAATTGTAGCATCTAGATTTTGACATCTCAACACCTTTGTTGAAATCCTTCTTCATTGGATGAGAGAACTTCTTTTGGAAGAAGGGTTTCTTTCCTTTCTTCATTATTTCCGTGAGGGAAATATTTTCTTCTCTAATGCATATAGATTTTCTCTGGATTCACCCCTCCTCTTGGTGGAATTCATGCCACAACCTTTCGAAGTTAGGTTGTACCTCTCATCCCTTTACTGCAGCCAAGAATGTCTTCCATGAGGATGGGAGACCATCAATAGTGGTTTGGGAAGATCATCTTCATCCACCACTATTCCAATACTAGCAAGTTGATCTCTTACCTAAGAGATATTGGTGAAGAAGGATGCCATTATATCATCCTTCTCCATCTTGAGGTTTCGTAACTTGTTCTTCAATGCCCTCTTTTGAGTTGGGTCCTTATTCTCATATAGATTAGTCAATGTATCGTAACATTATTTTGCAGTCTTCAACGGTTTGATCATGGGAATCAAGCTATCTTTTACCAAATCATAGATGATCTGTTTGGAATTAGCTTGATTCTTTTTGTATGTGATGCTCACTGCATTAGATTGTTAGGAACCCATGTCAACCCTTCTCTTTACTTTGTTAGTATATTGTTGTTGGATGCATATGCTTTGTAAGTTGTCCCGTAGTATTATATGTTGATCCATAGTTTGTATTATCCCATAGTATTGATCCATAGTATTGGACGCATATGCTTTGTAAGTCATACCATAGTATTATATGTTCCATGGTATTGATCCATAGTATTGGCACCTAGACTTAGTGTATAAGTTTGTGTTAAGGCCAATGAAGGGACTATGAAGTTATTTGTCTTGAGCTTGCTCAAAGGAGGTTTCCCCATCAAAGTGGCCCATGATAAATAAATCTATTTAGAGTTCTATTATTTCTACTATATCATGCATTTTCATTAATTAAATGTCGCAGGTTCCTCACATCTAGTATCAGAGCAATTTCTTGGGGTCGTTGTGTGGAATTTCTGTAATTTTTTTTCGCATTTGTTGTAGGTTTGGATCTGGGAATAATCCCTATCCACTTAACTGTGGGAAGTACTTGGGAACAATCCCTAAAAATCATTGTGAGGAGTACCACAGGAACCCCGAAGTAGCTGGCCCATTGAGAGGACTTTCGAGCGCAAAGGGAATGACCCCTACATGATTGACTAGTTCCCACCTGTGAGGTAAACCAAGAGTTGTTGTTTGTGGAAAAGTGGTTATCAGTTTTACCTGAGTCATGGAGTGAAGGGTATTTCCCCAATACGCAAGTCGTTAGATAATATTGGTGGCAGAGTGACTCCCCTGAACCTTTAAGAGTTCGTGCATACTTGGGGTCCATATCTATTTCCAGTTGATAAATCGTAGACTACATCTGTCCAGAACTGTTGCTGATCACTTCCGCACCGTTGCAGATCCATTATGGAAAAAAAAAATCCTAGTTATGGTTCTCACTCGTGTAGGAGAAAAAACCATGGAGGAAGAACTTGCAGCCCTCAAAACCAAACTCTGGGATCTGGATGAAAAATTTCTTGGCCTCCATATTGAGCATTCAGCCATGAACAATAAATGATAGTCAGAGTCTTCTACAGACACTGGGTTCTCTTCTTCCAACAATTTTCGTGGTCCAAAGCTTGACTTTCCTCACTTCAATGGTATTGATCTGACTGGATGGATCTATCACGCAGAACAATATTTCATTCTGGATAATAATTCTGATGTCAACAAAAGTTTCACTTGCATCCTTTCATTTGGAATAAGAAGCTCTTCAATGGTACCATTGGTACATCAAGGCTCATGAAGAGCCAAAATGGCTAGATTTTTTCCATATCCTTTTGCAATGATTTGGTCATAATGCTTTTGATGACTTCACAGGAGCCCTCACTAAACTTCGCCAAATTTGCACTGTGAGAGAGTATCAGACAGAATTTGAGAAACTAGCCAATCACACTAAAGGATTTCCTGATGACTTTTACAGGAGTTGTTTTATCAGTGGTCTAAAGTATGCAATCCGATCTAAGGTCAAAATTTTCTATCCCAAAAAAATGATGGAAGCCCTGGGGTTATCTAAGTTGGAAGAGGACAACATCACATCCCAACAATGCTCCAAACACACTTTTGTTCCCTTCAAAAATGTGGGTTTCCAACGACCTCCCATCCTTCCAGCTCCTCGACCAACTCCTATCGAGCATTTTTTTGAAACAGAGATGCGGGCACGCAGAGAAAAGGGCTCTATTATAATTGTGATGAGAAATTTACTAAGGGACATAGACGTGTTGAGAAAAAGCTCTAACTCTTGGATGTGTATTCTCCACCTGCTTATGAAATTGGTGAAGAAGCTCCAGATACAATAGATGACCGGGTCGACATTCAGGAGCTGCCTATTGACCCTCCATCTCAGGACAACCACCCAGAGATATCTCTCCATGCTTTAGCTAGAATCACCACCCCCCAAAAAATGTGGTTCAGGGGTTACTTCAATAATCTTCCTCTTACAATAATCATTGATTTTGGTAGCACTCATAACATCATTGATCCTCGGATCGCCAAACAGGGTGATTGTTTTGTCCATCCTTGCTCCAACTTTGAAGTCATGATTGCCAATGGGGGAACCTTACCTTGCAAGGAGAAGTGTCTCAATGTGCATATATCTATGGGATATTATAACCTGCGCTCTGAAATTTTTCCTTGGCCTTAGGAAGATGTGATGTGGTTTTGGGCGCTCAATGGCTACGCACACTTGGCCCCATCTTACGGGATTTTGCTTAACTTTGGATGCAGTTTTCAACCAATGGACAAAAACACACATTGACAGGATTAGAACCAGGGTCTCTCTGCATCATCAGTTCACATCGCATGGAAAATATCCTTAAGAAGAATTCACATGGTGTCATCACTTAGATCCATTCCATTCAGATGCAACCATCAGCAGTCTCCAATACTCCTTTGGATATACAAAAAATTATGTATAGATATATAGGTGTCTTTGTTGAACTAGTGGGATTGCCACCTTCAAGGCCATACGACCATTATATTCATCTCCTTCCTGGAAACATTCCTCCCAACATCAGGCCCTATCGCTACCCATTTCACCAAAAAACAGAGATTGAAATGCTCGTTCGGGACTTACTGAAGCAAGGTATTATTATCCCTAGTACTAGTTCCTTTTCTTCACTAGATCTTCTTGTCTGAAAAAAATATGGGTCATGGCGCCTATGCATTGAATTTCGAGCACTTAATCACCTCACAATCAACGATAAGTTTCCAATTCTTGTTGGTTATGAGCTTCTTAATGAGCTTCATGGTGCTCAATTTTTCTCCAAGTTGGATCCTCGTTCTGGGTATCATCAAATTTGGTTTCATGAGGATGATATCCCTAAAAGAACTTTCTGCATACATGATGGCCACTATGAGGTTTTGGCCATGCCCTTTGGCCTCACTAATGCTCCTTCCAAATTCCAGGCATTGATGAATAAAATATTACATCCCTACTTGCGGAAATTCATTATGGTCTTCTTTGATGATATCCTCATCTACAGTAAAACATGGGTTGAGCATCTCTAGCATATGGATCTTGTAATACAACTTTTCTATGACCATCATCTCCACGCCAAATAGTCTAAATGTGTTTTTGGACATAAGGAAGTATAGTATATCAAGAACATTATTTCAGCACAAGAGGTTCATGTGGATCCTACCAAAATAGATGCCATGAACAATTGGCTACATTTTTAGACACTCAAGAGCCTTCATGTTTTTTTGGGATTGATTGGCTACTACCGCAAGTTTGTCAAGTATTATGGGAAGATTGCAGCTCCATTAACTGCTCTATTGAAAAAGGATGATTTTACATGCACACATGCTACTGAGTGTGCATTTGAAAAATTGAAACAAGCTATGTGTACTACACTTGTTCTAGCTATGCTCGATTTTTCCAAGACCTTCACTATTGAGAGTGATTCTTGCAGAAATGGACTTGGTGCTTTTATCCTTCAAGATGAACATCCCATTGCATTCACCATCAAAGTCCTTTCCGGTAAGAATTTACCTGCCTCTGCATATGAAAAGGAAATGATGGCTATTTTGCATACAGTACAGAAGTGGCGACCATACCTATTAGGGAATCATTTCTGCATCAAGACTAATCACCAGAGTCTGAAATATTTCCTAGAACAATGTGTATCCTCCCCAACACAACAAAAATGGGTTAGCAAACTCATTTGTTATCACTATGAGATCACTTACAAGAAGGGTAAGGACAATATTGTGGTGGATGCTCTTTCTCGCACATTTGATGACCAAGTTTCTCTTTCATCTATTTCTATGCCTATTCCAAATTGGTTGCAATATGTTCAACAAGGCTATGCAAATGACTCTTCATTATCTCAAATCATCCAACACTTTGCCAACAACACTTCTATTGTACCACATTACTCTTGGGATGGTGCTTCCCTAAGATACATGGGTCATTCGCTGCTTCCCTAGAGCACAGATCCTCAATGGGATATCTTCTATGAACTCCATGCTTCTCCATCAGCAGGGCACTTTGGGTTCCTCAAAATGTATGAGAGGGCACGACGTAACATATTTTTTCAGGGAATGAAAAGTACAATTCAACAAATGGTGGTTGAATGTGATACCTGCTAGCGTAATAAGGGTGAAACGACACTCCTTCAAAGATTGCTCGAACCCTTTCCCATCCCTACACAGATTTGGACAAATATTTATATGGATTTCATTGAAGGGATCCATAAATATGTAGGGAAGACAATGATTTTGGTTGTGGTTGATCGCCTCTCCAAATATCGTCATTTATGTGCCCTCAATCATCCCTATACAGCCTCATCAGTTGCGAAATTTTTCCTATAGCAGATCTTTGGTCTTCATGGAATCCCTTCTTCCATTGTCTCGGATCACGATTCAACTTTCACCAGTCATTTCTGGACATAAATATTTTTCTACACTGGCACCAAACTGAAGATGAGTTTAGGGTATCACCCATAAACAGATGGTCAGACTAAAATTATCAATAAATGCTTGGAAACTTATCTTCATTGTTTCACCTCCGAACAATAACATCAATGGGAAAAGTGGCTCCCTCTCATTGAATGGTGGTACAATACATCTTACCACACTACCTCTAAAATGACTCCATATGAAGTAGTCTATGGTCAGGCACTGCCAATTCATCTTCCATACACCCCCATTAGTTCACCAGTTCAGGAAGTTGACATGGTCCTTCAAAACCATGATCATATTCTTCGCATTTTGCAGGACAATATTCACATGGAAAGAAATCGAATCAAGAAACAAGCCAATAAGCATCGTTCCGAGCACACTTTTCAAGCAGGTGATATGTTTTTTCTTTGTCTACATCCTTACAAGCAATCCTCCGTGAAACTCAATGGGCATCATAAGCTCGCTCCAAAGTTCTACATTGCTTATAAATTGGAACTTCCTCCTTCTTCCCGCATTCATCCAGTATTTCATGTCTCTTGTCTGAAGAAATTTCTTGGCACCAACATTGGAGGAAAAACTATTTTACCAGAACTAGATAATGAAGGATCCATCCTTTTGGATTCGGAGGCCATCCTCAATAGACACACTCGTTAGCTTCGTTCTCTCTCTATCAAAGAGGTATTAATTCAGTGGCACAGAATGCAACCAGAGGATGCTACATGGGAACCACACCTTCAGATTCAACAACAATTTCCACATCTAAAGCTTTGAGGAAAAATATTTTTCTAAGGGGGGGGTGTTGGTTGTGGAGCTAGATCTTCCAGTCTCATAGATGATATTATATCAGCCTTGCACTTCAGAGGACTATACACTCATTCCCAAACCTTGGGGTTATGGGGGTGCGGAGGTGGAGCCCCCGAGAAATGGAGGCTCGGGGGAAATGCCCCCAAGAAAAAAATTTGGGGTTGTTTTCGCCAATAGTTTTCGAGCCCATGGTTTTGGGTATCCCATGGTATTTTCCCATTGTATTTCCCCTATAAAAGAAAGACATTGTAATACATCTAGGGTTGATGTATTAGTTTTTATGCATTGTAAAGATCTCTGAGATCGTGAAGAGAGACTGTGAAGATAAAGTGCAGCAGCTATGCTGTAGGTTGTATCCCTTCACTTTGCTAGACGGTATAATAATAAGGACTGGCAACTTCAGTGTGGACGTAGCCCATCTTGGGTGAACCACGATATATCTCTATCTCTCTTGTAATGTGTATGTGTGATTATATTTGCATTTATGTTTATTGTTATTGCTTTGCGATCCTGTTTTTCTAACAGAGGGGATGTTAGGAACCCATGTCAACCCTTCTCTTTACTTTGTTAGTATATTGTTGTTGGATGCATATGCTTTGTAATTCATCCCGTAGTATTATATGTTGATCCATAGTTTGTATTAGCCATAGTATTGATCCATAGTATTGGAAGCATATTCTTTGTAAGTCGTCCCGTAGTATTATATGTTCCATGGTATTGATCCATAGTATTGGAACCTAGACTTAGTATATAAGTTTGTGTTGAGCCAATGAAGGGACCGTGAAGTTATTTGTATTGAGCTTTCTCAAAGGAGGTTTCCCCCTAAAAGTGGTCCGCAATCAATAAATCTAATCTGAGTTCTATTATTTATGTTATCTCATGCATTTTCATTAATTAATTGTTGCAGGTTCCTCACATAGATGTAGGATCCTCCATCACAGTGGATATGTAGCCATCCAAGTCATGCTCCTCTAGGATGTTCAGAATCCTATCCTTCCAAGTGTTGAAGTTTGAGGTTCCATCAAGACGGTCTTCTGGTGGTACAAAGATTGATGCGCCATAGTCTTCAAATCTTGTGCTCAACTTCTTAGGATCTGTGTAGGCTCTATATGGAATGAAAAACTGAGCTCCTTCACCCTGAGCTCTGATACCATGTTAATATTTGGTTGATATTTGATCTGTAATTCTTTCAGATGACGAAACTTGAAACAATGAGACAATTCAATCACATGAAATTCATACAACCATAACACAAGATATACCCTAGGGAAAATACTCAAAATAATGAGAAAGAAAACCCCAACGATTCTTCTCAGTATAATATAATGGATAGCAAAGAATTCTTTCTTTTACGACATAGCATATTTATTTCGGAAGATAAGAGATCACCAAAACACTCTTGGTGAAGATATAGAATCAATAGAGAAAAGATATCAATTGGATGTATTTTCCAATGTGCCCAGCACTTCAATAACAACAAAGAACAATAACCTGCACAAAGAGAATCACCTTTCCTTCAATGGAGAAGAGAATCTTCTTCACATTGAATTCATCAATATCGTATAACATATTTATACATTCTTCTAATGTATCGGCTTCTTCTAAATTCAGGATGAACTCACCCTCAGAATAGATGTATCAATCTTGCATGAAGAAGTGCGCCCCACTTCTCATGCAGTGCTTTATCTCATTGAACTATCTCATAGGATGAACTCGCCTCTTAACTGAATGCTTTCCCACTTAGTTAGGTGGCTAACATAAGTGTTGCGACTCAAGTGTTGTCTTTTAGTTTAATATAAATGTCGTCATGCAATAACACTTACTTAACTAGATCTTCTTTGTGTCACTTAGTTAACTCTCTTTAACTAATTATTTCTTGATAACATCACTGTAGTAATCAATTCGAGTTCTCCTTGATTTACTGAAGTGTCGTCTTTTAGTTTAACTAAAGTGAAAACACTTTAGTTAACTAGTACTTCTTATTTAACACTTAGTTAACTATTATTAACTGAAATTATCCTGATTGATTTCCTCGTAGTGACCACTGTGAGTTCTTTAGTTAACTAAGGCATACATTGTGGCTTTAACTGAAGCTTGAAAATTCGAGTTCACTTAACCATCTCCTGATCAATTCAAATTCTCTTTTTCTCTATGAATTTATCTTTATCTCTTTATCCTTTAGTGCATTGTCAATATGAGCTTACTTTAATTATCCATCAAATTACATTATACTAAGAAGAATTATCAGATGATGTGATCATAGTATATTATTCCTGACCAAATGATCATATGCTAAAGTAATTCACTTTAGAGTTGATCAATCTCTAAAGGAGACTTAATAGCAACTAATGATCGCGGTTAATAATACATCACACAACATTAAGTTCTTTTAACAAGTAAAGCATGACCTTTATATGGAAGGTCTACCTCTATACGGGAGGTCCATCTCATGGATACCTTTATACAAAAGGTTCACATGAGAATCATGACTTGACACATAAGTCTGAATCCTTGTCCAACAAGACTTTACAACATCATTACTTTGATAAATTACCTCTACACGGAAGGAATAACCTTTACACGAAAGGAAATCGAAGTGCTCACCTATATATGGGAAGATCCATATTGGCTGCACAAGATTGGTTTGGAGATGTAATATCCTTGGAAAATTTCAACCAAGATATTAACTCAACTTCAAAAATTTTATGAACTTCTCTAGTTAAATTTCTGACAATTTCTCTTAATGGAGGAGGAGGTAAGTGAGGGGTATTGAGGTAAGGAATGAGGATGGTGGGATGAACATTCAATTATGGAATTTGCATGGGGCATGTGCAGCAAAAACCAATCATATCAGATAAATAGTCCTAAGCACAAAGCACTGGGGCCATTTATGTTTTGGACATCAGCTACCGCTGAAGCCTAACGCAAAGCTGTCTGGGCACACCAGCATATGCTTACTAGAATGGGTGGGTTCCTGAAGTTAATAATAGATTTTATATCAGTTAAATGAATGTTGGTTATGTTCAGGAAGATAATTTAGCATACTTGGGAGAGTTTGGGAAGAATTGGGGTTTTTGGGCTCTCCCAGGATTGCTGAGCTAGTCTTTTCCTAATATTTCCAAAGAGGGTCTAAAGGATTACAAATTTTTATTTTTATGACTTGTATGGATACTGGGATGAATTAAGGACCTGCTCCAACTAACAGAATGTAAAAATATTTCTTACAATGGAAATGGCAGTGAAAGTGGTAAAACTAGTCTAGAATGGGCATCAATCTAGCTAGTCTTGAATTTTAAATTGGAAAACTGCTTTTATAAATTCCAAACTCTGTTCTAATGATTATTTATATCTGATATGATATTTTCCATACATAAAACACAATATATTTGATTCAGAATATTCCTCCTTTATTTAACTGCTTGCTCTTCAAATGATAGTGCCTCACAGGCTAATTTGTTGATTACAATATTGGGAGAATAGAGAAAAGAAGTAAGAAGTTACTGTGGCTCTATTCTGGAAGTGAATATCATTCCATCTACAGATTAGATGGCTGATATTTCTACACTCTGAGTGGCTGATCTTCAAATGGGACCATCATCAACTAGCTCTCTTCTTCAGTGGAATCACCTCCAAATCTAGCTGTGGGAATAATAGAGGTAGAAGAGGAGTGGAAACTCGATCTGATATTGAATTCTGGAATATAGCAGCAAATTATCTCTGCAACTTCATCTGATAGACTTCACTGGAGGTCTTGAGAACATCTCTCCATAATTATATTCTTCCACTAGTGTTCTTCAACCAAATCTAGTTGTGAATCTCCTCCAATGGTAGCCTCCTCTTCAATCTGACATTAGATCTTCATGACTGAACTGTACTGAAGGTTACTAGCTGTAATATTGTTTGCTGGACCTACATAATACTCATAGGAAACTCATAGAGCCTTGGGCCACATCACCCAAGAGGAATGGTTGAGGCACATCTCTCAACATGTCAGTAGCTCAGAGCTCTCATTCACAAATTACAAATGATCAAAAGTTCTTGAATGAAGTTGAGAACATGCTTAAATAGACAAGTTGACTTGTTTAGCAAGTTGAGCCACACATGTGGGTGAGGTAGGGCGCACTCCTTGTGAAAATTAGAAATTGTTTGCTTTCCAAAACCTTCTTTCCTTCACCTCCTTCATCAAAATTAGCAAATGCGCCTTAGGAGCTTTTTCTGGGTGTTTATATTTCTCTCCTGACTGCTTTTCTTCATCTTTCCATTTCCTTGACTTTCCTCTTTTCTGCTTTTTCCAGTTTTTCTGATTGCTTTTGTCAATTTCCAAATTGTTTTCCTTGTCCACTTTCCTCCTTTGGATTTCTTTCTTTTCTGAGTGTTGCCACTAAGGCAAGAGTGGTCCACATGACCAATTCGACCTCCTAGCCTTGTCAACATCAACTTGCCACCAATTAAATTAGTAATGATGCATTTATTAATTAAAATTAATCCAACTCTAAATATAATTAATTATTTAATAATTAATTAACTCATATAGTATTCTGCTTCAACATTTATCTCCATTAATTAATGATAACTCCAATAGTTTCCTTAGATCCTTAGTTTGGGTATTAATATCTTTCGGGGTCCACCTAATCCATTTAATACCCAAATACAACCTTAGGCATCTTTCATAAGATAGTTTCCATGCTTGCTCATTAATTAAATAATTATTGACTAGGTGACTTAGGCCAAAATTACCCCATGGACCATAGCAAAATTTGGGGATATGACAGTACTCCCTTCCTAAAATTGCTTGTCCTCAAGCAAGGTCAGGATTCCACCAAGCTTCTGCTACACCACTCTGATTATAATTGTCCCCATCCATTGTACAGTCTGAAAATTAAACTTGGGCCTTCAAACATTATGAGGAAAAACTGCACTGCAATTAATATATGCAATTTAACCAGCAATGAACAAAATTTTCAACCCAGCTAGGATAAATTGGGTAGGATTCCTGGATCCCATGATTTCTCCTACAAAGACCAAATTTTTTATGTCATCTTTGGCAATCTATCACTCCCATGAATGCCAGGATCCCAAAGTATCAACTACATTTTCCCGACCTCCAAACATGTGGATTCCCTCCACATAGGACAACTTCTGCCAGTATAATGTTCCGTTAATATAACTTGGTAACTTGCCTGCTTAGCTGCCTTCCATGGACCATAAGTGTAAAAAGAATTGCAAGGATGTTTCATGCTTGTCAGGTAATATTTCACCCAATCCATATGTGGATGAGTGACATCAAATGGCTGCAAAATATACTTTTGCTTCTGCTCACAATTCAAGACAATGTCAATTATAATAAGAAATTTATTGTAGAAACAAGTGAGCTTTTTACCTTCTAGATTTTCTTTTCTAGTGAGGCCTCTATCCATCCATCTGGTGTGTGAATCAGAGATCATGCTTGCTGATTTATATGGGCCATAATCAGCCATCTCTTGTGCAATAGGATCAATCTCCCATGGGAACAGATCATGATCCTCCTGCTGAACATGTGACACAAACCAGAAGAATTTCTTCACCCACTATTCATTCCCCATTGGTGTTGCTGAATCTAGGACATGTGGGAAAGAAATGTGAACCTTATTTGCATGTATGCAACCTTTAGTGATCAGACTTATTGGCTAGCCCAAATTGGGTGCTCTCATCCCACTCCTCCATGGGAGAGTGTTTGTCTTCAAGGAACAGCTCAAGTTCCCTTGGAAAAAAGTCAATTGCTTGGTTCTCATCAAACTGTTCTGCACACTCTTCAAGCACATATAAAAATGAATGATCCTCATGATCCACCATCTCATGAGGTTCCTCCTTATGATCATGATTGCTTTCACCCCAATGAAATTGACTGAATGGTGTGTACAAGGGTAGGGAGGATAGTTGCCACTTTTCATGAAGCTGCAATATTTCTGTCTTGGATTCTTGGAGGGCACTTTGAGTGCTTCTCAAAGAATATTGGGTGGCCATTAATTCATCATTGAGCTTGCTGATCTCTTCATCATCCCTCAAGGATGTACCATGAAACAATTCTACAAGATCCAACAAACTATCTCTATCAGAAAGCAGGTTCAAGAATTTACCTTTTATGCTTGCCATGGCTTTCTTAAACTCTTCCATGTCTCTCATGGAAGAATGCTCCCCTAAATTCCAATAGAGGTTATTCATTAAGACATGGGTGTCAATGAGGGTTTGAAGGGCTTCTTGGATTTTGCATTCATTCATCTCCAGTGTCTCTTCAAAGAAATGAGATTTTGTTATATGAACCTTCTCTTCTTCTAGCTTCCTAGGATCAACTTCAGCTGATTTTGTTGAAGTTATGAAATCTGATCCATATTTTGGGGATGCAAGATATTCATATTTCAGATCATGAATATCAGATTTTTGGCTGCAATTGGGGTGCTCATTCATCTTTGGTGCACCAGTAAGTCTTTCTCTCCAATTTTCAACCCTCCGCAATTCAGGAGTCTCAACCCCTGGGGGTTCAACCAAGCTCATATTCTCCTCTGAAGTGGCTGCCCCATCATGCTGACACATAGGCATATAAAAATCAGAATTGAAAAAATTCCAATGTGTTATGTTTTCTCCTCCTTGTGATGGTGTGTTGGTGGTTTGGTCTTCCACCAATCTCTCATTTTTAATTTCTATTGTTGCAAGACCTTATTCTTTCTCCATGGATCTTGCACCCACAACACCATCACCAATGGGTACTTCCATGTATCCCACATGTATATGAGAATACACATCATTAGATGCTTCCTCACACTTAAAACATTTCTCAATAGGTTCTCTTCCAACCATGTGGGCATCCTGTAAACACATTTCTAGTTATTCAGTCCTGTAACTGCATTCAACCTTATCACCAAGGATATGAGACTCAGCATCCAGGGAACCCCTTATGCAATAATCATCCTATGATCTGGCATCATGCTTACCTCTTCAATGGTTGGAGTTATGGTGCCTTGTTCTACCACTGATTCTACTAGTTCACATCTAACTGATGTGTGGTCAATTTCTACTACCTTGTGAAGCTCATGTGGTGTCTTTGGATCTTATTTATGTTCTACTTTTATATCTGATCCTAAATATGGTTCAACACCCCTAACAGTACCAATCTCATCCGAGATGATCTTGAGATCCTCATCATAGAATCTCTTAGTAGATTCTTCTTCCATTTTGTCAACAATCTCAGGATTGGGTTTTGGGTCCTGTTTCTCCTTGGTTGTCTTAGGATGAAGATTCTTAGAGGCTCTTCTTGAAGAGGATCCAAAAATTCTTGTGAATTCACATTCATCCAATAAATCTTTCATATCTTTTATTATCTCTTCCATAGAAGGTTGACCTTTGACTATGGAACATGTAATTTTTTCATGAATATGGCTATCAGAATAACCATAGTCTCTTCTTCCAATCATGGTCTCATAGGAGATGCTTGTGGAAGGTACTTCTTGGGAATTCCCTTCATCATACTATCTGCAATATTCTTCATACTGTTCATCATAATCATCATACTCTTCATAAAAATAATCTTCTTCTTCATCCAACTCAAACTCTAAATCTTCCATGAATGGACTTAATTCCACAACTGCAACTTGAAGATAGTGCTGAGCTACCTTTCCACTGAGAGTTACTTTCCATAGGCTGAGCCAAGGAAAGTGCTCTGATACCACTGTAATATCCTTGGAAAATTTCAACCAAGATATTAACTCAATTTCAAAATTTTTTTGAACTTCTCTAGTTAAATTTCTAACAATTTCTCCAAATGGAATAGGAGGTAAGTGAGGGGTATTGAGGCAAGGAATGAGGATGGTCGGATGAACATTCAATTCTGGAATTTGTATGGGGCATGTGCAGCAAAAACCAATCAAATCAGATAAAGAGTCCTAAGCACAAATCACTAGGGCCATTTATGTTTCGGACATCAGCTACCGCTGAATCCTACCGCAAATCTTTCTAAGCACACCATCATATCCTTACTAGACTGGGTAGGTTCCTGAAGTTAATAATAGAGGTTATATCAGTCAAATGAATGCTGGTTATGTTCAGGAAGATAATTTAGTAGACTTGGAATATTTTGGGAAGAATTGGGGTTTTTGGGCTGTCCCGGGATTGTTGAGCTAGTCTTTTCCTAATCTTTCCAAAGAGGGTCTAAAGGATTACAAATTTTTATTTTTATGACTTATATCGATACTAGGCTGAATTAAGGACCTACTCCAACTTCCAGAATGTAAAAATATTGCTTAGAATGGAAATGGAAATGAAAGTGGTAAAACTAATCTAGAATGGGCATCAATCTAGATAGTCTTGAATTTTAAATTGGCAAACTGCTTTTATAAATTCCAAAATATGTTCTAATGATTATTTGGAACTGATATGAGATGTTCCATACATATAACACAAGATTTTTCATTCAGAACATTCCTCCTTTATTTAACTTCTTTCTCTTCAAATGATAGTGCCTCATAGGCTAATTTCTTGATTACAATATTGGGAGAATAGAGAAGAGAAGTAAGAAGTTACTGTGGCTCTGTTATGGAAGTGAATATCAGTCCATCTACAGATTAGATGGCTGATATTTCTGCACTCTGAGTGGCTGATCTTCAAATGGGCGCCATCATCAACTAGCTCTCTTCTTCAGTGGAATCACCTCCAAATCTAGTTGTGGGAGTAGTAGAGGTAGAAGAGGAGTGGAAACTCAATATGATATTGAATTCTGGAATATAGAAGCAACTATTATCTGCAAATTCAGCTGATAGATTTCACTGGAGGTCTTGAGAATATCTCTCCATAATTATATTCTTCTACCAGTGTTCTTCCACCAAATCTAGCTGTGAATCTCCTCCAATGGTAGCCTCCTCTTCAATCTGATATTAGATCTTCATGGCTGAACTGTACTGAAGGTTACTGTTATAGGTCAAACCTACACCTCTCTGTCAATGATCACATTGAGCTATTGATCACACAAAAGGACAACTTGGATGGAGGAGCATGTTGACCTTAGATGAGACCTTGACTTACGCCACCTCCTTGCAAGCTGGAAAAACCTTAAAAAAAATATCATTTTGAGACATGAGCGCTACTTTACATCAAGAGACTAGCACCTATACCCTACTCCAGTGTGCAATAGTAGCGCTCAAACCTCATGAGCGCTACTCCTCTTCAATAGAGTAGCATTCAACATTCAAAAAGTGATGAGAACTAGTTTTAAAAACACTATAGTAGCACCCTAGGCGCTACTCCACTGAGAAATAGTAGCGTACACCTCAAAAAATGATTAAAAAATGATTAATTTCATGAAGAGTATTAGTTGCAGTTGGTTTCCCAACTTCCCCAACTTCCTCCATAACCATCTCTCGACCTGAACTGCTTCCCTTCTCCTATAAATACAAGGAATAATGAAGAGAGGGGTTAGACATGAATGCTATTGAGAGACTTTTAAAGAGAAGCTTGCATTGGAGGAGGTTATGCTGGAAGATATCCAAGACAGAGAAGAGCAGGAGCCCAAGATCAGGTTGCAGGAGAATCTTACAAAGTCAGGTATACTTTGTATCATCATTTGCATTTGACAATAAAAGGTTGAAGCATTTTTCTTGTCCCAAACTAAGTGTTCATTAAGTTATGTACTTGTTTGGATATGTTTTGGTTAATATTTGATGTTTAAATTGCTTTGTCCATTTCATCATTATATATTATCCAAGATACGCTGAGAAAGGTACTTGTATTGCAGGTTTATCGAACGAGAGGTTGACTTGAGGATCGAGCGCAAGATTGAATAAGAGCTAGGATCGAACTTCATTCAAAAGGTATGTTCTCAAGACCTATAACCTATTTCCATTCATAAACATCTCTGTAACACAGTTAGTATGCTTACTTGTCATCTTCTTTCAGTTGATAGTATATGTTTCCTTACTGTAGGTTATTTTTTCCCACCAACAGACTGGCAACTCTACTGGGAAAAGTTGTTTTTCTGCTCTAGGAAACCTTTCTTGTTTGTCTTCCAAGACCCTTTTACTCCTTTAATTTGCTTAGAGACCCTGTAGGTACCCCCTTGCTTGCCTCTCTCTACTTCACTCAGTCTTTTTGCATCTTTTCAAAGTCAGTTTTTAACTTTTTAGACCTGATCGCTACTCTATTATACATACAATAGCGCTCATACGCTACTCTTCTATACATACAGTAGTGCCCATCTCTCCAGGAGTGCTAGTTTCCCTAATGCACAGTAGGGTACATTCCTGTAGCCTGTCTGTTGGTTGTTTGGTTGAGTTTTCTGTCCTTTTGGGTGGTCTTCTGACTTTGTTTTAGGTCTCCTTGACTGGTACTTAAGGTTTGTAACTTTTATTTGAGTCTTAGAACCTTTCTTTGAGTATGTTTGCCATCTTTAGATCGCTTGCTTACTTGTGGAATGTTTGGTCCATTTATAACTCTTTTTGAAGACCAGGCTTTGTTCTTTAGTGAACACTTCTACTTATTTTTTGCACTAACTGTGTGTTGCTGACCTACAAACCTGTATGCTTTGCATTTACTATTTGTAGCAACATTTGTTTGCTCTTTACCTATCTTATCATTTGTTTTAGGGTTTGGTCTATTTTGGAGCCTTTGGGGTGTCTTCTGAACTTGTTGAGTTCCAACTTTCCTTGACTTTTTGTCTTTTCTAGTATCAAGTGTGCTTAAAGTGCTTTAGGTTGATTCATTTCTCAGTCCTTGTGTTAGTAGGGTGGTTGTTAGCTTGCTTGCCTACCATTTGCATGGCATAGTGGTCTTGTTAGGGTTTGATGCTTTGGGTCAGTCCTCTTGTGTTTGATTCCCAGTTTTGAGTATCTTCTCCTTTGTTTTATCCCCACTTTGTTTCTGAGTGTGAAGGCTTTTTCTTTTTCAAAAAAACCTGTAGGTCAAGTCTTTATTGAGCTAGCGTTTTTGATAGCTGTAAGCTTAGGAACCATTTTTAGCCATACTTACACATTGCACATAAGTCTTAGTTGCTTTCCATGTTTATAGTTCTTTTTCGTTTATAATAACAGAAAAAACAAATATTTGGTAGCTTAGGGTTAGTAAGGCTTATATTTTTTTACAAAATAGCATAGGTTATTTTGTTTACAATTTCAAAAGAAAACAAAAAAGAAATTTGATTAGATTTGCTCAGTTTTCAGTTTTGGAAAGAACATTAAATGAAAAAATAAAAAGTTTTGCTGTCGAAATTTATAATTTATGCATTTTGTTTTTCTGTTGCAACCACGCCACACAAACGCACTACCTTTTGAGTAATAACAACCCTAAAAATATTTAAAAATTAAATAGCAACAATTTTTCTTTTTAGGGATACACTACACCAACTAGTCTTGGTTAGGATCTTGGGTTTAAATCACCTTAAACCACCCAAGATCACACATTACGAAAAAATTGTAGTTCGACTATCACAAGTAAACCCACTTCAATCAAAGCTTGCCTGGGATCTATGCAGTAGGTCTTGTGAGATCAGATTCTTGGGAATGCTCCTCCTACTTTCTGTTTCGAGCATATACCAGGATTGGATCGTGTTTGGGGACTCTATTGAGTTTCGGGCTCAGTTACCCTGCCCACGCCTTGTGATTTGACCAGAGACTGTTCCCCCGGGAGTTTTCGGTGTTGTGGTATCCTTAGTATCTGACCATAGGTTCATACAAAGGTGACAGCAGAGGGTATATCTGCTGTACCTAGGATAGACATGGGAGGAAATCCCTTACAGGTCTTTAGGAGGGCGGTTGGGTGATTCCAGCGCTTGCACCCTTAGTCATTGTATTGTGGACCCTGAGTAACTGTTCTTCACCCTTCATTGATCTGTTCTGGGCGTTCATCATCCCAGACTCTTCTCCGAAAGGCATCTTGTTTGCTTGGTTTGCATACTTAGGAATTTTTAGTTGGCATGCTGTTTTCCCCCTAATCTTAGTGGCCAATAGGTTTTCTAGTTTTATTTTTATATATAATTGTGGAAAACCAAGAACTTCATAGATAGAGAAGGTTTCAAAACCTTCCGCCACTTAGAACAGAACCACTACTGGCAGCTAGACGACAACGGGTAGACCCCAGTGTTCCTTTGGAAACCATTCTTGAAATAGAACTTCCTGAGGAACTTTTTACAACGAAAAATCCTGAAATAGAAATTCCTGAGGAACTACCACCTGAAATTGAGTTTCTTGAAGAACTACAAACTGCAACAGAAAACCCTGAAATAGAGGTTCCTAAGGAACCACAACCGGGGACTCCAGATCAACGACATTTTAGTTCAGTTGAGATTGAAGGTCTCACTTTTGCGGAGTACAGTACTCCCTTTAATCGTCCTTTGACTAATCTTAGAAATCTTCTTTTGTTACCTGTTGGTTTCCAGCAGCCTGATTATAGTGCATATAATTTCTAACCTGAGCATTTTATGACTAATCCGGGAGGTGAACAGGGAGTTCCACAAACTCGCACCATAGGTATGAACACTAATACTGTAAATCCTCCTCTTACTGCTACACAGAGTTCAGCATAGACAACCTCTGTGTCCACTCCGTCCTTCAGTTTTAATATTGGCACGTTCGGTATGCTGAGTTCAATAACTATGGCATCTACCTCTACACCTACTTTTGGACCTAGCAGTATAGCCAATTTAGTTCCACCTCCTGTGACTCAACCGTCATATCACATACCTAGTACTTGGATTTCCACACCCGCTGTAGGACCAAGTGATTTTGCAACTGTGCCTGTCATGAGTACCATGACCGCACCGTCTACGTCGGCTACTACTGGTTTTAATACCTTTGCAGGTCCCAACATGAATCAAGGTAATATACCTGCAGGAAATGTCCCTTTTTCCTTATTTTCAAGAGGAGGAGGTAACATTTTTAACCAGCAATATGGCGGGGCTAACACCCAGCCATAGTGGACGAACCCACAGAGCACTAACCCACTTTCATATGGGTCGGGGAATTTCAATAATACTTTCGCGCAACAACATATGGAAGGGGGCAACCCCTACCAACAAGTGATTGGGGACAACCCCTACTAAAAGATGGCAGGGGACAACTCCTATCAGCAGATGGTAGGGGGAATCCCCTATCAGCAGATGGCCGAAAGAAACCCCTACCAGCAGATGGCTGGGGGAAACCCCTACTAGCAAATGACTAGGGGAAACCCCTACCGGCAGACGGCTGGGGGCAACCCCTACCAGCAGTTCACAGGTCAAACTATGGGTGGTTCCCCCTTTGCGACCCCAGCTTATCAAGTACCATCTTGCAGGCCTCGTTTACCATTTCTACTAGCAAATGACTAGGGGAAACCCCTACCAGCAGACGGCTCGGGGCAACCCCTACCAGCAGTTCACAGGTCAAACTATGGGTGGTTCACGCTTTGCGACCCTAGCTTATCAAGTACCATCTTGCAGGCCTCGTTTACCATTTCTAGCAACTTTAAATTTTCCAGATCTTTCCAAGATGACCAACGATCCAGTGTATCATAACGCTACATGAACACCAGTTCCTACCAAGTTACCTTCGGACATTCCAAAGTTTGAAGGCAAAACGGGTGAGGACCCTGGTGACCATGTAACTACTTTCCATTTATGGTGCTCCTCGAACTCATTAAATGAAGATTCCATTAGGTTGAGACTATTCCAAAGGACTTTAACTGATGCTACAGCCAAATGGTACATTGAGTTACCTGCAGCTACATTCTTTAATTTTGGGGATCTCGCGACTGTCTTTTTGAATCACTTCGAGCTTCCTGTTCGGTATGATGCCGGAACAGACCTTTTGTCTACATTTAGGCAAAATAAAGCCACTTATTTATCTAATCACATTCAGGAGTGGCGAAGACGGAAGAGGCTCATTAAAGCCAACATACCTCCCAAATTCCTTCTTGAGTGGTATTTGAAATCACTCCTTCCTTACATTTCTAAGGAAGTAGCTACTTCTGGAGTGTCTAACGAGGAAGAAGCCATCCTATGGACCCAACAGTTAGATCTCGTTTATGCATAATCTGGGTTACTGTATGAGATCATACCTAATGCACCGCGATCGAATGTCGATCTGAGTAGACCTAAACTTGGACCACATGTTGACGGCATAGTGGGTTCAGTTGACTCTACAGCTTTCGAAGCATTGACCAAACAGGTTCATGCCTTATCTATCAAACAATCGACTGCAGAATTTTCTTCCATCACAACCTCTCCTTCTACTTCTGAATCTGTCAACCAGGTTCAAAACAATCAAAAGGGCCCTCGGCAGCCCAAAAAAAAAAAGAAGGGCAAGAAAGGAGAGGGGAACCATCAGAAGCCCAAAAAAGAGAATTCCGAGGAGGGTAACAAAGAGAAAAAGAAGGTTAAGTTTCCTTGTAAACTTTGCAAGCAAGATCACCTTACTCACCAATGCCCTCTGCTTGAAGAATCCCAGAAGCTATTACAAGAAAAGAAGCCTGCCGTACTGAAAGATCCATTCCCTAAGGGGCAGAGCTCAGCTTCTGGCACCTCCAACACTGGGGGCACTACACATGCTTCGGTGGATCAAACTTTTATTAACATGGTTAATTCGGATGTACTCTTACAAATGAGAGCCAGGAATTATACCCTGGACGCACAGAAAAAGGATAAAGAGATTCCAGAATCCTCCACTCCACTCCACATACCTGTAGACCCAATGCCCAAGATTCCGAAAGGTGTCTTGAAACAGGCATCGCACAATCCCAACACTCGGGCCGCCTCCAACTACAATGTGGTTGAAGATCTAGCCTAGACCCCTTGTGCCATGTTTACCTTAGAAGTCTTGCAAAGTTGTCCTCTACAACGAAATGCACTTCTGGCAGCTATTGGAAGTATGGAATCCTCTAACATGTCTGTGTGATTTGATATGGCTGCTATCAAATACTGGTTGCCGTATCACGTTGCTCTTCAGATTGAAGTCGTCCATGGCCCAATGACCATTAGATGAGTTGTTGTATATGAGCGCACGTCGACATACATAATGTCAATTTCTTGTTGGAAAGCTTTGGGTTTCCCTGAGTTAGCCCCTTCTAACACACTACTTACTGCATTTGATGGCAGGACTTTCCGTCCACACAGGGTTTTGCCATCATTTGATGTCACATTGGCTGGTAAGACAATTGCTGTAGAAGTAGAAGTTATGGATGCTCCGCTTGATTACAACATGTTATTAGGCAGGAGCTGGACATATGCCATGTGAGCTATTGCATCGACAGTTTTTCATGTTGTTATGTTCCCGTTTGAAGGTAAGGTTGTTACAGTCGATCAGATTTCTTTCACTCAGAGAAACAACCAGACTTCTTCAGAGACCACAATTCCCTTAGTTGATCAAACCACCCCGGTTAGTGAGAGTATAGGAGCAGGACTTTACGGGTCGTTAATAGGCACTTTCGACCTTCCCTCCCCTGTTCTTTTTATGCATTCTGATGTGGGTACTTCTACTAAAACATTCACGGTTGGTTTAAGAATTGATCCATGGATCCTTCCCACTACGTCAGAACCTTCTGTGCCTCTATCCATTGCAGAAGTAGCCTATATGGGAGCACAACATGCTGCAATGGAACATATCGTGACTCCGCGAGTCTCTGCTGAGTCAGATATGGACTATGCTCCAGCATGGTCATTGAATTCTACCCACTCGTTCGATTGTTTAGACACGGTTTTGCCGTCTGATGAAGCCATCTTGGAAGTCATGATGGGCCTAGACCAACCATGGGAACATATGCATCACAGGTCCTACATGCTTCCAGATCTAGACAGGATTGAGAGAGGGGAATTCCTTATGAGACCCGGTGGATTTGTTGATTTGTCATCTTTTCCTTCTACTTCGAGAGCTGTTTATGTTGAGGGAAATATGGATAATATATCGAGAACTATTCCGATTAACATTTCCACCAAACCTGGGGTCTTGGAAAACATTTTTATTGGCGCAGAATGTTCTCCAGAAGAGATCGTACTGTATACAAAACTTTTCTAAGAATTCCGTGACATTTTTTCCAAGTCATATGAGGAGATGCGAGGCATTGACCCAGCCATCATGGAACATGTCATCACGACATACCCTAACGCAAAACCTGTGAGACAAAAGCTCCGTCCTGTGAACCCTAGAAAAGCGGCCACCATCAAGGCAGAGGTTGAAAATTTCCTTAAAGATGGTTTCATCTATCCGATTGACATGACGGAATGGGTTTAAAATCCTGTTCTAGTTGATAAGAAGCAAGGTACCATTAGAGTCTGTACTGAATTCCGGCACTTGAACAAAGCTTGTCCGAAAGATAACTATCCTACACCGTTTATCGATCAAATCATAGACGCTTGTGCGGGACATGAGATGTTCTCTTTCATGGACGGATTTTCAGGATACAATCAAATACAAATCAAACCCGAAGATCAGCATAAAACAACTTTCATTTTCCTGTGGGGGACCTTCGCTTACCGGAAGATGCCATTTGGCTTGAATAATGGTGGAGCTACCTTTCAGCGTGCGATGAATTTCGCTTTTCATGATATCAAACACATAGTAGAACCTTACTTGGATGACCTCCTGGAATGATCTCGAAAGAGACGGGATCATCAAGCTCATCTTAAACTGGTGTTTGAAAGATGCAGAGAATATAAGATTCGTTTGAATCCTAACAAGTGTGTGTTCTATGTCGAATCGGGATGTCTACTGGGCTTCATTGTCTCCAGTCGTGGCATAATGGTCAACCCGCTGAAAGTAGAGGCGATTGTAAATCTGCCTCCTCCTCGCACCTTGCGACAACTCCAAAGTCTGCAAGGCATGTCTAATTTCTTACGACGATTCATCATAAACTATGCTAAGATTACCAAACATTTTATGAGATTACTCAAACAAGACTCGTACTTTGTGTGGGACGAGGCTACTCAAGCATCCTTTAAGGCCTTGAAAAAGGCACTTCTTTCAGCACCCTTGTTGAGCCCGCCAGACTACGCAAAATACTTTCTTTTATCTCTGGCAGCGTCTCTTAATACAATTGGTATAGTATTAGTTCAGGAGGATGATGCACTCCAAGAGAATGTTGTCTACTATCTTTCTTGCGCATTGATAGCCCCTGAGGTTAAATATTCACACGTTGAGAAGTTAGCACTTGCCACAGTCTATGCGGTATAGAGGTTTCATCACTATATACATTTATGAACAACTACTGTGATAGCAGAAGTCAATCCTTTCCAGTACATTCTCACCCGACGAATCATCGGTGGGAAATATAATAAATGGATTGTAATCCTACAGGAGTTCGATTTGGTCTTTCAATTGGCCAAGTCGAAGAAATCACTAGTGTTTGCTAAGTTAATCTCAGAGTTTCCGAGTGACCTAGAGTATGTTGAGGAAGAATCATCATTCCCAGATGAACATATCTTTCTCATTGCTTCCTCTGACCCATGGTATGGGGATATCTTAGTATATCTCCATACCTTGAGGTGTCCTACTACTTTTTCTCGAGAAGAGTGATGCAAGCTGAAAAGCATGCAAAAAACTATCTCATCATCTCAGACGTGGGGTAGATTCCATTTTACGACGTTGCTTAACTCTAGAAGAAGCTGAAGCAGTATTAAATGATGCCCATAGTGGAGCGTCTAGGGAACATCTTTCTGGGTTGGCAATAGCTCAGAAGATACTGTGTGCCGAATATTTTTGGCCCACAATCTTTAAAGATTGTGTGGAAGTTGTGAAACGCTATCGTCCGTGTCATTTTTTCACTAAGAAAATGAGGCCACACCCAACTCCTCTTCATCCTTTGATTACAGCAGGCCCCTTCAAAAAATGGGGGGTTGATTACATGACTTGCAATCCAGTTTCGGATGGAGGGCATCATTACATCATCATTGCTGTTGACTACTTTACCAAGTGGGTGGAGGCAATGCCTATTGTCAAGGCAGATGGAGAAACTGTGGCTTATTTCGTGTTTAATCAGATTATTGCACAGTTCGGCATACCTAAAGAGATAGGGACTGATCATGGCAGTCATTTCCAGAATAGCATGATGACCGAGTTGTATACAATGCTTGGTTTTCGACAAGAACATTTGTCTTCCTACTATCCACAGGCGAATGGACAAGTCAAAGCAGTGAACAAAACTTTAAAGGTTATACTGCGCACATCATGTTGTACCCGGCTCTTTGGGCTTACCGAGGTAATGTTAAGACTGCTACCGGATTCTCTCCCTTCCAACTTGTGCATGGAATAGAAGCATTCATACCGATTGAATGCAAGATTCCTTCGCTGAAACTAGCCGTTCAGTTACTACTGGATACTTCAATACTAGAAGAACATTTGTTACACTTAGAACATCTAGATGAGCAGCGCCGCGATGCGCTCACAACAAACGAGGTTCACAAAAAATGAGTCAAAGGACAGTATGACAAGTCCGTGAGACCTAGGGTTTTCCTTGAAGGAGACTTGGTCCTACTTTGGGATCAAGACAAAGAACCCCTAGGACCTAGCAAGTTCAAGTCCATGTGGCTTGGGCCTTATATAATTTCCAAAGTACTGAAGAAAGGTGCCTACGAACTGGTAGATTACGAAGGTAATAAGCTGGTTGAGCCTAGAAATGGGCTCTACCTAAAGAAGTACTACGCTTAGGCTGTCGTGGTTTTTCTTGTAACATAGTTGTATATTGTTTGTAGAGCTAGTTATCATTTATGCTTGTTAGTTAATCTTATGTGTGTTTTTGTTTCGTGTACCAGATGTTGACCAAACACTTCTTAGGATTTGCTGATGGCACCAGTCGCCACACCTATCAATTGGCTTTAGCAGCTTGGGTCATTTACACACCCGCTTACCAACTTGTCTCTTCAGGGGGGGTTTTGTTTGGGTCCCACCACGAATAATGTGGCTGAATACAGTGCAGTTATAGAACTCCTCCGAGATGCTCTCAGTCATGGCATTTCACATTTGGAGGTAAGACTTGACTCACAACTAATTGTATTTCAGTTAACGAGTGTCTACCAGATTAGAGATCCTAGATTGCTACGTCAGTTTCTGCGAGTTAGACTATTGGAAAGATAGTTTGATTCTATTATATATGAACACATTCCAAGAAATTTAAACGCATTAGCTGATTCATTGGAAAACTATGTTCTAGATTAGCATTTGTATCATACACTTTCATAAACAACATTGCACACATAAAATTCAAACACATACACATGTAAATAACCGATACTGTATATAGCCGATACTGTATCAAAAAATATATGAGTTTTGGATCACAAGTCTATCAAGTCATGTCATAAAAATACAAAACTGGGCACAGTGGCCTCAAAAATATACATAGAATGTATCCCTCTCTTATGCAGAAGGAGGGGCCTCATCATTATCTACTGCATTCCAATAACATATGACTAGCCTAGCTACCTTCCGCAACACTCTAAGCCATGCTGGGGGCACCCCATCTACATCTTCCTACATATCAATAGGTATCTGATCCATACGGCATGCAGGAACATCATGAGTCAACCAACTCACTTTTCTCTCTATGGTCCCCAACATAGCATCTGCTGCAACAATATCAGCTGGCCTCACGAAGATGGTAGGATGTCCCTCAGGACAGACAGGCCCAATGTCTGCATAAGACACTTGTTTAGTACTTCAAAATTCATTAAAAAAAAAATCAAATACTTGAAAATTTTGAAAAAATTAAATAATTCTCAAAATTAAACATAGCAATAGCTCCCCAGGCTCCACCTGGAGGAAGCACCAGCTCTGGATCATGGCGAAAATCCAATCCAACATATGGAAAATGCTCAAAGGCGGGCACTTGCCTCTCCCACCACCCCCAGAAATCATCAGTATGATAACAGTAGTGACTTTCCCCACCACCCTGGCGGAGGAATATGTCACCCCAACGGCCTAGTATGGGCTCACAGGGGTTAACCTGAGGTAGAGGCATCCCCAAGCTAATAGCAGGCATCCTCTCGAAGAAGAAAGTACACAAAATTCTACCGTACTCAAAATTCTTCATTTTTTCGGATTTGCAACCCATCAGTTGAGCTTTCATGCTTGCCAGTAAACTAGTACACCAATCGTATACATGACCTTGTAAGCATTGTACACCAACATGCATAGAGTGCCTGGAAGCTAGGTGTAGTGAGGCACTACCTGCCACTTGGTTAATCATACTCACAATCACCTTCAAGGGGAGGCATTCAATGGTAGAAATCAAGATTTGGCTTCCTGATTTCTCAGCTCCAGCCACACAATATGTATTCAAGTACTCTTGCACCGACCCTATGCCCACACAAGAAGACCCCTTCAAATTTATTACATCTCCTCTCCGTGAGAGACCAGTAATGAAGTAAATTTCATCAACTGTAAGCTCCAAAGTTTGCTCGCGGATGACAAAGGTATTGGTATCCACATCCCAGTACTGAATAAGTCTTCAAAATAATTTGTTTAGGGCCCTCATATTTACAGTTGGGTAGAACTTCAACAAACCGCATCTTCTGAGTGCATGGAGAGTGGCTGGGTCTTGCATGGCTAGCCTATCCATGTCCTCGTGTTCCCTCTCCCTCCATTGAAAAACCATCCTGCACGAAAACTGACAATTTTTCAATCCTCGGCGATTGTTTTTTCATTTTTAGGCTTGAGCGCTACTATCTACACTACACAGTAACATGTGGGTGCTACTCTATGTGAGCATAGTAGCGCTCATCTCCTTCACACACTACTGCTCTTGTTACATAGTAGCACCCGCGCACTAAATGATGTGAGAATTGCCTGGAAAGTAGTTTTAGGCTCAAAAATTGAAAACTAAACCATATAAATGCAAGTTGGGAGGATTCTAACTTACTTGGTGGAAGAAGAACGGTGATTGGATGCTCAAATTGATCGCCATGGAGATTTGAAAGTGCAAAGTTTGCCCAAAGTTTTTTCCCTACAAAAACAAATTGGAAATTGAGTTTTAAAATGAAATTATATATATTGAAATGGATTTTAATTTCTACCCACCATTGTTTAATTCTCTATAGTTTCAAATTTTACAAAAATGACCTAATTAATCAATTAAAACAGACACATGGTGCAATACTAATTTTCACTTATCCGGTTCTCATTTTTTCACTGAATTTTCGTAGGATCGATCTCCTAAGATTAAATTTCTTGATGTTAGACCTTGTTAACTAGTTAATAGTTCAAATTCATATATCATTCGAGATTTTTGTCACGGTTACTAATATTTTGTTGAAGACCTAGTTTTGGAAGATTAAGAAGCTATGATCGTAGAAGCTGACCTTTAAGTCTTTTTAAGCTCTTTTTTGGACTATTTAAACCTAAACAAGATTGCTAAGCAAGCTTGTTCTCTTCGAGATCGTTAAAGTAATCAAAGGCTTATCCACTCAGGTATAGAATTACCCCATTTCCGGGCCTAGGTGGATTAACTACAGAAAAGGTATACTCTAGGTATACTTTTGTATGCGCTAGAAGAGTTCTTCTTCCTTTGTTTTATACTTTTTCGAGGGAGGACACTAACTGCACGAAAAAGGACCTTTTGGATCCTTTCTTTAGGGTTTTCAGGCTCTCTAAACTTGAAGATACCAAGCAAGCGTTCACCTACTCGAGCTCGATGTGAAATCCACGAGAGGGTAAGTAGAGGACTGTTTAATTTTTTCAACTCTATAAACAAGAAAACACCGCCGAGCACAGACCAATCCGAGCTCAATATAAAATCCACGGATAGGTGTAAAGAGGATTGTTTAAGTTTTTCAGACTCTATAAACAAGAAAACACCAGCAAGCAAGAATAGATCTCGGCTCGATATTAAAATGCAGAGATCAGTAATATAGAGTAATCTTCTATCTCTTCTTCGAACTTTGTAAACAATGAAGAAGGTCCCGAGTCTTCCTCCCATGGGCTCGTTAAACTTTTTACATGGTTGGATCTATTGAGTTTTCATTCTTTCTTGGACTCATTAAAACAACAAGAAAGGTATTCTTTTATCTAAAAAGAATAAGGGATGGAAAAGATGTGTCATATCTTCAATGTAAAAGGCAGTTCAGTCAGTTCTATCCTTGAACACAGCCTACTTGAGTCTATCATGTCAGTTGGGTTTAGTTTTTGACCTCAAGGAAAACCTAATATCTGAGTTGTTTACTCACCCGGTTGGTTATTCTTCCAACCATATAGAGGTTCTAATAATGTCTCCTACATTTCAAGCTTATCATTTACCCCATTATGTCGGAAACTACCTGAGTCACTTTGTGTCGTGCTCACTGTTCAAGGATATACCTTGTGTGGGCCATTCTGCAGTTTACCTTGACCTCATGTGTCGGCCATCCTAGTGTCAGTCTTGTTACAAATTACTCCATATCAGCTCATACCAGTTGAGTGTTCCTCAAGTTGGATGATGGAGGATGCCTTAAGGGATCCCTTCCAACGGACTTCTTCCCATCAACATCAACTCATTTTACTCTGGGAATGAAGTTTAGAGTTTCAGTTAGTACCTTGGAGATTGCAGTCACCAATGGCAATTTTCCTCACTGTTGAATGTTGAGAATACATCAATGTCTCTTCTTCGATAGGATCCCCAAGTGTTTGACTCCAAGTTCATCTATTCACACTTGGCGGATCGTACTCGGTACCTTGGCCCCCATCATCATTATCGGTGTAATCCCTCACGTTTGTTAACGGTATACATCAATGACCGGTAATCAAACGTTACCCCCCATGTTCGACTATCAGCTCATCTATTCACATGGTTAAGGTTTGTACCTTGGGTTTTTTTGGATGAAGACCTTGGGATTTTGGATGACATTACCTCATTTTGTTATCACCCAAGTTGTGCAAGACTGAGCCTCACTTATATTCGGCTATCCATGAGACATAGATCTAGTTTCTTGTTATGGCTATGATCTCTTAGTTTGACATGGATCCACACTTGTATTCCAAGTGGCCATGCTATATATACATCTCCTTGTTATGTATCGGATATCATTTTGTATCACACTGCACATCTATATGATGTCACAAATGTAATTGCTCGCTGACCTTGATCTTTGTTTCAGGTGTTCTTGTGACTTGTGTCCGCAGTTCCTTGATCCTCCTCTGGCATTGGATTATAATGTATTTCGGCCATCATTTCCCTCTGAACTCACACATTAGGGGGCATCTATTATAGGTCAAACCTGCACCTCTCCGTCCGTGATCACCTTGAGCTGTTGATCACACAAAATGACAACTTGGATGGAGAAGCATGTTGACCTTAGATGAGACCTTGACTTACTCCACCTCCTTGCAAGCTGGCAAAACCTTAAAAAAAATATCATTTTGAGACATGAGCGCTACTCTACTTCAATAGACTAGCGCCTGTACCCTACTCTAGTGTGCAATAGTAGCGCTCAAGCCTCATGAGCGTTACTCCTCTTCAATAGAGTAGCGTTCAACATTCAAAAAGTGATGAGCACTAGTTTAAAAACACTATAGTAGCACCCTGGGCGCTACTCCATTGAGAAATAGTAGCGTACACCTCAAAAGATGATTAAAAAATAATTAATTTCACGAAGAGGATTAGTTGCAGTTGGTTTCCCAACTTCCCCAACTTCCTCCATAACCATCTCTCTACCTGAACTGCTTCCCTTCTCCTATAAATACAAGGAAGAATGAAGAGAGGGGTTAGACATGAATGCTGTTGAGAGACTTTTAAAGAGAAGCTTGCATTGGAGGAGGTTATGCTAGAAGATATCCAAGCCAGAGAAGAGTAGGAGCCCAGGATCAGGTTGCAGGAGCATCTTACAAAGTCAGGTATACTTTGTATCATCAATTTTCATTTACGGGGGCTTCACTCAATAAATCGCTATCATAGCATGTTCGTTCATGGCATATGAAACAATACCCCTAATTTCAATAAATATTGGAAAATACCTTCCAAAATCATTTTTTTAACCCCCTCCCAATATGCCTTCCCAATTTAAAAAAAACCCTTATTTTCACTAGGTATTGTATGTATCAATTTTTTCATTAACATTTTTTATACCCCTTTATATTTCTACCTAGTATATTGATATGATACCCCTCTTATGACTCCACATGCATTCTACAATGCACCTTGCTTCTTTCGATGTATATTGTGGATGCACATTACTTCACCCACAATGCAATTACTCAACCACATATCATTATGATTTGCAACATCTAATGGTCCAATTACTTCACTTCTTGTATGTCACTAGAGCCAATGCACATAGTACAACATTTAGATTACATGTTGTCGTTCCCCAATCGCTGACTAAGCCTGTTGTGGGCTATGTATCCAAGCCCCTGGGTCCTTTAACAAGCTCTAGGAGGCTGACTAAACCTCCCAAGTCTTGTAATAAGCACGAGTGGTTGGGTATTCAAGCCCCCAAGGCCTATCGAGGGCCTATAATAGGCCCTCGAGGCTTAAAGCCTCCCAAGGCTGTTAGTAACAACTGACTGAGTGCTATTGGTAACAATTGATTGTCAATGACCACTGTCTCTTGACTATGATCGACTGGAAACCCACTTCACCACGAAACCCTTGGCCTCAAGCATGCCTCAAGACACGATTTCCCTGGGTACTGGTAAGCCCGAGCCTTGCTTCAACCCGTTTTTTCATTCGGTCGTGATCCAGCCATCTCCATTTGGCAAATATTTGTCATCCCACCCATATAAAAAAGACCCCAAAGTATTTTTGTATTGTTACACTAAATAAAAAAAACCCTTTGCCCCTTAATATATAACCAATATAATTTTTAGGTTTTCATGAATATTTAATACCGCAATATGAATGAACGTGATATTATATTTCCTTCTAGTGAAGCCCCCGTGTTTGCATTTGACAATAAAAGGTTGACGCATTTTTCTTCTCCCAATCTAAGTGTTCGTTAAGTTATGTACTTTTTTGGATCTGTTTTGGTTAATATTTGATGTTTAAATTGCTTTGTCCATTTCATCATTATATATTATCCAAGACATGCTAAGAAAGGTACTTATATTGCAGGTTTATCGAACGAGAGGTTGACTTGAGCATCGAGCGCAAGATCGAATAAGAGCTAGGATCGAACTTCATTCGAAAGGTATGTTCTCAAGACCTATAACCTATTTCCATTCATAAACATCTCTGTAACACAGTTAGTATGCTTACCTGTCATCCCCTTTCAGTTGATAGTATCTGTTTCCTTACTATAGGGTAGTTTTTCCCACCAACAGTTACTGGTTGTAATATTGTTTGCTGGATCTGCATAATACTCATAGGAAACTCATAGGACCTTGAGCCACATCACTTAAGAGGAATGGTTGAGGCACATCTCTCAACATGTGAGTAGCTCAGAGCTCTCATTCACAAATTACAAATGATCAAAAGTTCTTGAATGAAGTTGAGAACATACTTAAATAGAGAAGTTGACATGTTTAGCAAGCTGAGCCACACGTGTGTGTGAGGTAGGGCGCACTCCTTGTGAAAATTAGAAACTGTTTTCTTTCCAAAACCTTCTTTCCTTCACCTCCTTCATCAAAATTAGAAAATGCGCCTTAGGAGCTTTTTCTGGGTGTTTCTATTTCTCTCCTGATTGCTTTTCTTCATCTTTCCATTTCCTTGACTTTCCTCTTTTCTGCTTTTGCCAATTTTTCTGATTTCTTTTGTCAGTTTCCAAATTGTTTGCCTTGTCCTCTTTCCTCCTTTGGATTTCTTTCTTTTCTGAGTGTCGCCACTAAGGCAAGAGTTGTCCACATGACCAATTCGACCTCCTAGCCTTGTCAAAATCAACTTGCCACCAATTAAATTAATAATGATGCATTTATTAATTAAAACCAATCCAACTCTGAATATAATTAATTATTTAAGAATTAATTAATTCATATAGTATTTTGCCTCAATCTCCATTACTTAATGATAACTCCATTAGTTTCCTTAGATCCTTAGTTTGGGTATTAATATCTTCCGGGGTCCACCTAATCCATTTAATACCCAAATACAACCTTAGGCATCTTTCATAAGATAGTTTCCATGCTTGCTCATTAATTAAATAATTATTGCCTAGGTGACTTAGGCCAAAATTACCCCATGGACCATAGAAAAATTTGGGGATATGACAGGAGAATGTCTCTTGATGCTGTATATTTAACAATGTACACACTCAACCTCTTACCTAAATCTTGGTACATACATGAAGAAACTAGTTGGTAGACAAAGACTTGTACTACTAGATATCTCCTTTAGTACATATAGCTCGATAATTGCTAAGACTTATAGCCTTATTGCTTCTCTCAGGAATATCAAATAATTGTCACTCAAATGAAAAAAGATAAAATTGTCACTTCAAGTGTGCTTGAGGCATCAATACTCAATCAAGGCAATACAATGTGAAGAGAACCTATATGAACTAAAATTATGTCAAAAAGCAAAGTGACGACAATGATGACAATATGGATGAGTTGTGTCATCTCACATTCAAGGACACATGAGGAGAAATTATTGTAAGCACAAAACCAGTGGGCTAGAGGGAAACATACAATTGAAACTATTAAGGATGAAGAAACTAATCACTAACTTAGTGATGGGCCTTCATCTTGACTTTTATTTATCCCATGTCTTATATGAAATTTTGATATATTTTTCCTAGAAGTTAACCCTCATATATTACAAAATATGCCTTTTAATGATTACAAGATTATTGTGACATGTGCTTGTCTAGATATCCATGATTTATTTAAACTATTGAATATGAATGTGATGTACCTTGTTAGTGAATTGGTTTCGATATTTGCACATGAATCTCTTATGAATTCTAACGTGGTTCAAGTATAAAAATGTGCAGGAAATTAAAACATTAAGGCCAAGATCGAATCATCCACACCTCACTCAAGGTAATGAGAGACAAGATGATCATTTTAGAGGATCTCATCCCCTCATCCACTTAAGGAGCTTCCAACACTCAAAGAAAAATTTATTCAAATTGATTGTCGAAAGAAATTCAATTTGGATGAGGAGGATGAAATTCCCATGAGAGGTACTGCATATTTGCAGGGGATATATTCCATCAATTAAGGGATTGATTGGGATCTCCATAAGTATATTTATTCAAGAATAAATAGGGGCATAAGTTGATATATTCGGGAGTCTACGTTTTATTTTTTTCATTCATCAATTTGCTACAATCAATTTGTAAATTCGAATTTGGAAAGAAGGCATATTTTTGGTTCAAGTCTCTTGCTGTAAATAATGTTTTTATCTTGAGGGATTCACCCATTATTTAATTTAAGGTTTAGGCTCGCTCCAAAGTTACAATGTAGGTTGAATCCCCTATATAGATAGATTAGATGGCCGATATATCATTTATTTTGATTGTTGTAGTTTTCTTTATGTATTTCCATTTCATTGTTGGTTTCTTGTTTCCTTCAATTCATGTACTTTTATTTCCAACATTCCTTTTCTTTCATGTGTTTATTTTATTGGTTTTTCCTTATGATGTTCAGTACTTTGAAGTATGCTTAATGGATTCTCTATTACTGCTAAAAGTTGTAAGAATTGAATGATATATTAGTAACATTAGGACCCTAGTTTCACCTATACATCCACCTAACTCTTCACCCAAGAACAATGCCGCTAGACCTTTCTTTTCCCTTGCACATTGTCAATGGATTTGAGAGCAAAGATCATGAACTCATTGGGATGAAGAATCAAGGGTGATGAACTATCAAAGTTGGGAGTTTTCCTCAGTAGTGTAGATTAGATTTAGTTATTTGCATATCATTCATAGGATATATTTGAGCAAGTTAAGACCTTGTGGAACTAGTACATGTGGACATTTTTCCCACGGAAAATCGTCGCTATTGCAACACTTTTGCATTCCTATAGTGACGAACATGACTCCTTGTTTTCGTGGCAATAATTTCATCGTTGTAGCAACACTTCCAACGTTTGTCGCTATAGAGACAGAAATGGCATGGGTCGTGCTATCCTTAAAATAAAAAAATGTGTCGCTATAGCAACACCTTGTTCGTCACTATAGCAACGAAATTTTGTGGCTATAGCGATGGCCTCTCATATTTAAAAAAAATTAAGTCAAGCGATCTCCGTCTCTATAGCAATGAAAGGTCGTTGCTATAGCAATGAAAGATCGTTGCTATAGCAACGACCCATCATATTTCAAAAAAAAAAGTCAAGAAAGCTCTGTCGCTATAGCCACGAAGTTTTGTCGCTATAGCGACGGAGTCCCATATTTAAAAAAAATAACTCCAACGAACTTGCTATACTAGGGACGAAAATGTTCGTCGCTAGTATAGCAAGTTCGTCAGAACTTGCTATAATAGAAGAAAATGGAATTTTTGACTGCGTTAAGGTATAACAATGTTATTGGTCCCACCGGGGTTTAAAATTGGTTGGTCCTTGATTCCAATGTTGAATAGCAAAGCTGGCATTTCCATGAAAAAAATGTAATGTTTGGCTACTTTTAAACTGCATGCATTATTATATCTACTTTGCACCCTAGACTGTGGAGCTTTAGAGATTTTATTCCATGTAAAATATAAAATATTTATGCAGGAGCGTTTATTTTGTCTCAATTTCCTTCTTAGTTATATTGATTCATTGTGGACATAAAGTGACAGAATTGTAGTTATTCAGTGCTGCTAAGCAATTCACATTCAAATAGAATTTTAGCACTAGTTTTTCACTTTGAATGTTAATGAAGACCAGCATGTTGGATTTTGTGGCTTCTTGTTGGTATAGGCAATTTAGTCAGTCTGGTCAAAGAGTGCCAGCTGCAAAACTCAATAATGGATATCTTTAGTACATTGACAGTGTTTCCATATCCATTTGTATATGAGAAAAAGAAAAGAATGGAACAAAATTCATCTACTTACTGCATTCAACAGGAACGAACTACCTTACAATGTGTACAGATTAAAATTTCATCTATGGTTTCATGTTATATAACTCAAGGGAAGAGTACATGCTATTTTATAGCAGTTCAAGATATTTCCCTTGAAAATTTTCCTATCATTGCATGGAATTAAAATATCATTTCAAAGGATGAATTTTCCAACCAACTATGGTGAAGACACCTACAGGATAGAACACTACCACATACATTATGACATAGATTAAATATCCTGTGGTTCATTCTCTGACTTAACTACATCACCTACTTACAAACTATATGTTGAATCTATAATGCCAGGCATCTGCTGCTTCCTTGGGGCACAAGCAATTTTGACTAGGTAGAACACCTATGCAATGGGAAAATATATCATTCATGCTTCGGACTTCAACATTAAGAGTCCTTGCAATGAGAACCAATATCCATGACAATACCAGATGAGGATGGCTCCCTTGTGACAACTATCTATGCAAATACTTAAAATTATGGACTTTTCATTAATAAGTTGTTTTCTTATAACTATGCACTGTTCAGTCACACCCATCTATGCTGCTTGACATTATGGACTTATGGTCAAAAAGTCATCTTATTAGTATGCAGTGTTCACTTTTTCAGTCTAATCAGGGCCTAGAGAGAAAGTTCTGAAATTCTAACCAAACGAAGGCATATTACTTGAAAATCATGCATGCTTAGGGATCTATTTCTCCACTAGAAGATACAGCTTACTTAGGAATTTATGGGGAGGTCAAAAATTACACAATAACATATATGATCTAGAATAAGACATTGTTCGACACAGCTAATGCCTCCACACCCTTCCTTTGCATCTTTGTAATCCATCTTCCCTTTTTCTTAACATACTATACCTCATGTTTTCCAAATCAAATCGCTTCATTTCATGAACTTGATCATATCAGCCACACATATTACTAACATCCCTAAATAAAAATTACCATCCTGTTAGGATATTCCTATACTCCATCCTAGTCCTACTAGCATTTTCATCCTTTGCATTTTCATTCATGCATGCACTTTTAGGGTTTGCATACATTATTTAGAGTTTGCATGCATCCCAGTCATCAGTCCAACACCTAGCCCTCAGTTATCCATCCCCTGGGAGCTTCTCTCAGATTAGTTTTATCCCTCCTAGTTCTTAGTGTGCCCCTTCATGCAATTGCATGCGTCTCATGTGCCCTCTATCACCTACCACTCAGTTGCACTTCAGTTAATTGAGTTATCATCAGTTCTTTCCTTGATTTAAGGCTAGACTAACTCTCAATTGACTGTATCACTTCGATGGATCTCTAGTGAGACTATATTGCCCATTTTGACTCCAGTTAGCTTCTCATGCACCCTCCATTGAGCTTCCTTCATTTAGTTACACTCAGTTACACCTACCACACTCAGTTAGACTCAGTTTGACTGATGGTTGACCGTTACTTGAGCATTGATGACTCCACTGATGATGAGATATACTACTAGTTGTGCTTCGATGACACTCCAGTGATCCTTTGATCACTCCATGAAGGCTAATTTGAATTGCCACCTTGGCATCAAATCCTCATGCATTGTACTATTTATTTTTCCATATTGTGATTAATTAATCAGTGTGTGTGAAGTATTTTTGCTTCTATCTGAGTTCGACTTTATTATTATTTTGTTGCTCATTATACTGCATTGACCACTCTTCTTCTATTTTCCTGCTTAATCATAATTATTCTCTTGTGAGGTATACATCATCTCTTAGATCTGCTGTGAAGATTTTCACATGGTATCAGAGCATGTCGAGAGTATTGTTTATCTCCATTCCTGATATTTTTTTGCAAGTTATTATCAAGATTTTGAGTGTAGCAGTTTTTGCATTTTTGCAGCAGTAGCAGTTGTAGACATTTCTATTGTTTTTACAAGTCTTCTACACCTTTTATGTATCCATCAGGAATTACTCCTCCTTCTCCATTCAACTATGATGAATGGAAACCAAAAATGATAGCATATTTGAAGAGCCATGATCTCTTTGATTGTTATTTTGAAAGAGAGTTCGAATCCTCTGAAGAGAAGATTGACTAATTGAATAAAGGTGATAGAGCCTTTGGAGCAATGATGCTTTCTTTTCCTGAATACATGATTAACCAATACCTTGATGTTGTTGAAACTCCGAAAGAGCTATGGGCCCATCTGGATGAAAGATTCAGCAAATAGAATAAAGGATTTGGTCCAAACCCTTTCAAGAGCAAGCAAAGTGATGCATTCTCCCTCCTTGATGATCTCATTGATCATGAACCAGTATCAAACACATCTCATATTGAAGTTGTCCACAAAGAAGAAGAACTTGCAGATTCTACACTCATGCTCCAAATTTCTTCTCTTTATGTGCCAGCTCACACTCTAGATATTGTAGAAGGTCCTAAATCCTCTCTTGCACCAGAGTCTGTTGGTCTGCATCATGATCTATTGAATGTTTTGGAGGTCAAATCATCTATTGGAGGTAATGCATTCGCTCTCCTCAAGCAATCACCTCTTATTTACTACTTTATGATCATTATTCCATGCTTTCAAAAGGTTATTGAAGAATATGGCCATTGCCATTCGCTTGGGATAATTTCTCATGCACATCATGGTTTTGATCTCACCCCTGTTGGTTCAAAGGAGATCTCAAGAAACCATGACCATTCGCTTGGGATAATTTCTCATGCATTTACTGGTTTTGATCTCACCTCTTATGGTTCAAAGGAGATCTCAAGAAACCATGATTCAAGTCTTGGATCTAATTTGGATTCTAAGCAATTACTACTTGGGATAATTTCTCATGCATATGATGGTTTTGATCTCACCCCTACTGGTTCAAAGGATATCTCAAGAAACCATTTATCAAGTCATGGAGCTTATTTGGATTCAAAACAATCATTATTATTTGATGTTTCTTTTTGGCATAATCTCACCCATGATGGTTCGAAGGAGAAGACAAAAGACTATCTGCACATTCATAGATTTGATCCTACCTCAGCTGATTCGAATCACAGGTTCAAGAATCATCCTCATACTTTTGGATTTGTTCTCATCACATTCGATCTGAAGAGAAAGTACAAGCACATGCTTTCTGAGCATGATCCACTTCTTCCCAAGAAGAAGATACCTCCAAACATATGACCAAGCATCACACCTACTTGAGTTTGGAGCATTTATTTTTGTGTGTGCCTTATAGTCTATTTTGAGGGGGGGTATTTTTCCCATGAGGTTTTCCCCATTTTCTCGGTTTATTGACTGTTATTATTCATTGTATTGGGTGACCTTTGGTCTTAGTTACCAGGGCCCAGGATGGATTAAGGGGGGGTGTTAGGATATTCCTATACTCCATCCTAGTCCTACTAGCATTTTCATCCTTTTCATTTTCAGTCATGCATGCACTTTTAGGGTTTGCATATATTATTTAGGGTTTTCATGCATTTGCATGCATCCCAGTCATCAATCCAACACCTATCCCTCAATTAGCCAGCCCCTAGGAGCTTCTCTCAGATCAGTTTTATCCCTCCTAGTGCTTAGTGTGCCCATTCATGCAATTGCATGCATCTCATGCGCCCTCTCTCACCTACCACTCAGTTGCACTTCATTTAATTGAGTTATCATCAGTTCTTTCCTTGATTTAAGGCTAGAATGACTCTCAATTGACTATATCACTCCGATGGATCTCTTGTGAGACTAGACTGCCCATTCTGACTCTAGCTAGCTCCTCATGCGCCCTCCACTGATCCTCCTTCATTCAGTTACAATCAGTTACACCTACTACACTCAATTAGACTCAGTTTGACAAATGGTTGACAGTTACTTGAGCATTGATGACTCCACTAATGATGAGATAGACTACTAGTTGTGCTCCGATGACACTCCAGTGATCCTTTGATCACTCCATGAATGCTAATTCGAATTTCCACCTTGGCATTCGAATCCTCATGCATTGTACTATTTATTTGTCCATATTGTGATTAATTAATCAGTGTGTGTGAAGTATTTTTGCTTCTATCCGAGTTCTATTGTATTATTATTATGTTGCTCATTATACTACATTGACAACTCTTCTTCTATTTTCTTGCTTAATCATAATTATTCTCTTGTGAGGTATACATCATCTCTTAGATCCGCTGTGAGGATTTTCACACATCCTTGGAACTGAATTTTGATAGAAGATAGTACTACTTTTGGTAACTATTGAAAAAATTAACGGCTTCAGTTTCTCATACGATAAAATAGAAAAAAACATTTGAAGAGAAGGATTAGTTAAAAGGATTAGTTTTCAAGTGCAAAATTTACTTCCTCATATTTCAACAGTAAATCAAGAGCCTCCTCCAATCTTCCCTTGTACTGGAACCATAAGTTCGTCTTCAACAAAAATACTCAGTCTATCAAATCATTACAAATAGACAATTTACTTGCTATAAAAAATGCTAAAGCTTTCAATTCAAGTAACCGCTCAGAATGTGGGCTGATTGACAAAGCTTCATTCAGTATATGCAATGCATTTGTTGCATCTCCGGGATTTCTTGTATCTAGAAACTCTACTGCACGATCTCTATATTCTGACCCTTGTTGCCAATAAAATACCAGTGACAGTGTCATCAACATAGCCGAATTTTCAAACACAACAAGGATCTCCAAAAAGGAACCATTTGCATACATGTAAAAATGTCCAAGGATAGAAGCATGGTTATGGTTTGTCTTGTAAATAACCAACCAAATTTGCACAAAAATAGAGCCCATTTAATCCACCTAAAATACCTCAATACTTCAAAGACGGTAAAGAAACACTATCAAGGATTAAAAGATGGATTGAATTTGAAGTCAAAAAGAAATTTCCAAAATTTTGTTGGCAATATAGCAAAGATAAACACCATGAGGCCAAAAACAATTACAAAACTTAGCAACAACGTTTGCTTGGTGTCTACCCATATAATCTAGATCAAAGATCATAAATAGAAGCCTACAAAAATGAATTTAAAGTTTAAACTATAAATACGAGCAAATCTGCAAAACTTGAAAATGCATTAAAGATGTCTTACAATCACACAATATTGCTTCATCGAAGGACATACAAATGGTTAGCCAATCTGCCACATCTACACTGCCAATATCACTCATTTCCTGTGGAGCTCTCAATGCCCTTTACCACAACATGTCCAGTGCAAAGGCATGGTTCATAATTCAAGTTAGACCACACAGCCCCCAGATCTCATAAGCCATCTCTGGCTAGTTAATTGGGAAGTGTAGACCTGCCACTGAACTAAGACTAAGAATTATGGCAGAAATCAACAATGAGGCTTTCTGACTGAGTAATATAGGTATATATTTTACTACATCACATGGAAGGACCTAATTGCTGTAAGCTGTCCATCCTTGATATCTAAGTAGAATTTTATCTAGTATACTTTTTATATTTATGGAGTGTTCACTGGAGACATGTCCCCCACCCTCAAATGTGAGAGTGACATCAGAGAAGTTCCCTGCCATACCCAGTAGGCTGGGCATGGAAGGAGGCATATGTGGGAACATCCACTGCTCAGTCATGATGAACCTAGTGCTTGGATGATGTCCCCAGACACCAACTACCAAAGAATCCTATGGGTATCGCAATATCAATGGGTACTCATGCAAGTTCTCTCATACAATCACAAACCGCAACAATTAAAAAATATTTCAAATTAATTAAATGCAAAGTTTTATCCTTTTTTCACCCCTTAATGAAGGTCAAACTGGTGGGCACCTCTTAAATCCTAGTTATAACTTATTTAAAACAATCAAATCCCCATTCTATTCAATTTTCACTATTAGTAGCATAACAAGAGCACATCAAGGATGTTGGAAAGCAGAGTGAATTTTTTAGAAAGAGAGCTTTTACAGAAGTTTCAAATTTGTGATTGATTATGCATTTGCAATTTAGGATTTTCAATATTTCATATCATTGATATTTTTGGTAGGTCACTAACATGTGGGATTGATTCCCTATATCAGGTAACCTCAAAATCCCATGTGGTGTTCCCTGAAATAAAAACACATTTTCTACATTTTTTAGCATTTATTGGCAATTTTGGGCATGTTGGATCCTCTTAAAAAGCATTAAGGTCGAATCTGGGCATGTCTAAGGGTCAAAACAGCCCTAAAACAGTGATAGACAACATCAAAACCAAGTTGACAAGTTCTGGGTGGTTTTTGAAGCATGTAAAGCAATCTTAAGGAGGTTCTGGGAATGCATTTGACTAGAATAAGCAATAAACCAGCAGTTTTGCTTCAATGTTCAACCCTAAAGGAAGCATTAGCGGGCCACACCCTTCTTGCAGTCCTCACCTCATGTCTAGAACAAATCGTTGGACTTAGGATTAGTAAGGATGGTATAATATTCTCCCCACTGTTGAGCTGGAATTAACCATTATATGGCTCAAAGTTATTTACAAGTACAAGTTTACAATCTCAAAGGAATGCTATAGTCCTCTCCACATGTAGTTAATAAAAATGTCACAAGCTCAAATTCGATGGAGTCATTCATTACACCTATAAATATCATGGGCTCTGATATTACATGGTAGATCTAAAACTATAGTCTAGTAATTGGGATGTAGAATGTAAGCCAAGGGTGTATTAATACCATCCTCAAGATTTACCCTGAAAAGAAAAGGTGATGTAGCTAGTTTACAATCAATCCTCTGAAATCTAGTGAGAAGATCATGTGCATACTTAGACTATGCCATATTGACTCTTAAACCAAACTAAGTGATGTCAATACCAAGAAAGTAACGAAATAGTCCTAAATAACTCATGGAAAATCTGTCATGCAAGGTAGATTTAACCCAAGCAATGGATGATAGTGAAAGTAGAAATCTATATCAGTTATGAATGCATATCACTAACCAACAACACTATACATCCAGTCTTGCATAGGAGAGTCACAACAACTATTAAGACATAGCAGTGAATTGAGGAGTATTGCACAACCATGTGTATGGCAAAAGAAACAGAAAAGGTTTTGACAATCTATATGGAAAAAGCAGTCGAAAAAGGTTGTTGGGTTTTCTTCCCTTGTGTAGAAAGGTTGTTGGGCAGTCTAGGGCATATTTCAGATCTCAAAAATATCAGACATACACATGAGAGATAAATTATGGGCATGAAAACAACACTAAATTTCAAATATGGGCACGGTTTGTCCAAGTTCTAAGCATCATCCTCCATTTCTGGGCATGTTGGTGAAAGTTAGGGACTGCTCTAACCTTCAAACAACACTAAGCAATTAGGAAAATGAGTCAGAAATCACCTTAAAATAAATTATGTTGAAATTTGGACAAAGGCAGTTAATGTTGTGCCCTTTTCCGCCCTCAATCAGAAGCCTAACCTCTAAATCTGGGCAAGCTTGTGATGAATAACAACAATAATGGAGCCTAAACAAGTACTCTGGGAGGATATGTCCACCAAAAAAATAGTTGCAGCTCTACTCTGTTGTATACATAGAATCTAAACACACAGAATTATCTGTCAAATTGTGGATGTCGAAGGAACCCATAAGAAACTTCAAATGGTCTCGTGAGTAGATGAGTGAACTAACCTATTGTATCCATGCTAAATGTATGGATTGATTTCATCCTATGTCACGGGGTGATTATGATTACACTCTCTCATCAAATTAACAAGGGTTCTAATGACATATTTCGTTTGTCCATGTGTTTGGAGATGCAATGAAATGGTTTTGCCCAATCTTGCATCCAACTTCCTCCATAATGTTGTCTAAAAATAATTTAAAAACTTGGTATCTCTATCTAAAATAATGGACTTGGGAAAACCGACATGAATCCATACCTTCTCAGAAATTAAGAAACATTTATGAGTGACAACAAACCACTGTACCTCCTTGAGTGGGCATGCATCCCATGGCATAGTCGAATGCATCCACCTCTATTTCAAATGGTTGCCTCAAGTTTAGCAATACTAAAACTGGAGAATGGCTAATTGTATACTTGAATTCCTCAAATATTTGTTCTTGAGCCTTTCCCCAATGGAAATTTTGGATGTTATTGTGAAAGTGTGCGGTGGAGCTACTATTTTTGACAAGTAGGCAATGAACTTCCTTGTTTGTTGGGTTGCCCCCACAAATCGTTCACTTCACGAACATTGGAAGGCCTCGGCCAATTGAGAATAGCCTCAATCGTGCTAGGATGTATCATTAGCTCTCATCCTACTCCTACTTATATCTAGTATACCAAATATTTTTTGGAAAATTCACATTTCTTCAGTTGAGGGTTGGCTGGCTATCTTTCATTGTCTCTCAAAATATTCTCAAATGCATCAAATGATCTTCTCGGGACTCACTAGGAACAAGGTTGACATACAATACATGATTACAAAAGAACAAATTCATGTACTATGGACAATGGCTGTCATTCATTGAAACAAGCACATTCTGCTGAATGGTTTCATGGCTGTAATGGATCTGCTGAATGTGCCAATGCCGAAGAAGAATAACTACAAAGAGACAGGTAAATCTAGCAAATGTGTTATGGTCCTCATGTTTTTCTCTATAGAGTAATGATAGAGCAATATTTGGGACAACCTTCCCTTTCCTAATGGAATCATTAGTTGTAGGAAATGATATAGGAAAAACCATCTCATTTGCTATGTTATTCCTTGAGTTACTCCAAAGATATAGATGTTGTAGGGATCTAGTTTAGTCAAGGACGTCTACCTCCTCAACAAGAGAAGGTGACAACCTATCAAATCTTTATATTTCTACATTGAAATCTTGTATTTCTTTGAAGAATTGGGAGGCACACATCCCCATCAACTATGCCAAAAATTTTGGTAAGTTTAGGGGTTTAAAATATTTCACTTAGAATACTCCTATAACCTCATCCACATGTCGAAACTAGGCATGCACAACTTTGATGACACTAATCTCTTCAACTCGCCAAAGGCAAGATGGAGTCTATTTTTTATATATTCTTATATGAAATTGCTAACAACTAAAAAGAAGCAAACTTTTCGATTTAGATGAAAGTTGTAAAATTTGCAGCACCTCACACATAGCTGTATACATAATTAAATATTGAAATTGAAGTAAATACTTATTAAAACTATGAAAGGAAGAATATTGGAAACAAATAAGCCAAAACACCAAAATGTTGAGCTGAAGGGGGTGGAGTCTGGACTGTGTTATGCTAAAATGGAGGCTCATCTAATTGGAAATTTAAATATCAAATGCTCCGATATCAAGATTGTTTATCCACATACAAGTTAAATGAAAAAATATATTCAATGCATGCCCTTCTCTGCCTTCCAAGGTAGAAGAGGAGATAGTAAAGAATCATGTCATTACACTACGACCTTTGGGTGGATTCTCTTTCAAATAGACTTGACTAATTTAACCTAATCACTTAATTAATTTAACCCATACAAAGTGTAATTTAGAATCTTATATTATACAGTTTTTGAAAAAGTCCCAATTAACTAATGGTTTAGTGAGCCAGCCCTAAAGATGAAAAGGGTCTGCCAACGAACATGGAGTGTAGATTGGACATAATTTATGCTCCTAAGAAAGGATTTATCATTTTCTCATGTCAGTGGGCTTTGTGTAGGTACTCTCTCATAGTATATGAGTTTGGATGATATTCCAATTGCTTTCATTACCCTTCTTCCCACCGCATTTCCTTTCAAATTAAATGTTACTCATCTTGATTCAGAACATTGTCCCGAGTTAATTACCAAGGTATGGAACTAGGAGCCTAGAACTTAGGGTGAAACTGCTTGGATTTTATGGTAGGTAGAAGCAATTAGCAGAAATGTTAAATTCCTTGGTGGGTGGGGGAATTTGGTGGCAAACTTTCGTGGGACTTTTTTCATTAATATGTAAGAGTGGGTTTGAAGTGCAACAAGAATATTGCCTCGTAGTGCTCAGTAGTTTAGTGGGTTTGAAGTGCAACAAGAAGGGTTTTGGAGTGCAAAGAACGGATTGAAGGTGGATTTAACTCACATTTGGAAGCTAGGGGATTGGCTTTTTTACATAGTGGAACTAACTTTTTACCATAACCCCTTGAGAATTTTATGGCTATTCTTCAAAAAATGGTGGGTGGTTGTAATCATTAACCAACCACAAAGAATTTCAGCTATCAAGGATTAATAACTAAAGTGATCTTTTCTATATTACATATAATAATAAAAAAATCACAAATTAATGCAAGTCATCCCACTTAATGATTTTTCCCGTACAAATGACATATAGTTTGAAAGTCGATCTTAAATTGGAAGGTATTACCTTGAAACTTAGCCTAGGTATCCTTTGCCTTGTTTAAGTTTTAAACTTCAAACCATAAGTGCTAGTAAAGGAGCATCCTTAGGGAACCTACACAAAGGAAATTAAAACATGTGGTAGATTATACAAAAGATAAGTAAGCCCCGTCGCCATGATACCACATAATCTAAAAACACAAGCACCCAACACGCATTTGGTGCATATTCGATGGTAAGCAATGTTCGAGGGTCACCTTTTGAGATGCACCCATCGCAGCTTGACTAATTTGCTTGTTCCATGCATAGCTAGGGAAGTGATTTTGAATAATTTTCTATATCCATCTTGCTTGACTCATTTTACAGGTTTTGTTTCTATTATTTACTGCCAGATCTGCACAAAACTCCAAACGTATGTGCATTGGAAAGTATCTCATATTTAATTTGTGACAGGGACATATCGCCATTTGCTTTATTGAAACTTACCTTATTTAATTCATTTGAGTATTTTAATTTCACATTGATAAATATTGCATTCTAAATTTCTAATACATGCACATCTTCTACTAAAACATTGAATCATAGACATAAACAGTAGATAAAATCATAAATCTGAATCATAGACATGTCACATCTCCAATATTTTTCCCATCATTTCCAGGGATGTAAACACTTTCTATTAATGAAATATGCAGATTTGAATATGTCCCTTTGAATTTGATTATTGTGTTAAAATTATCTTCTGTTGAGTGGCTATATTTTATGGGATGAATACAATACATTTCTCATTTGAAAAATAAACCTTAAACAAGTTCACTTAAGTCAAAAGAGTGTTCCAAGAGCTTGGTAAGTGTCAGTTAGCTACAGTAGGAATCATCCAAAGTGTTTGCTAAAATGTTTCAACCAAACGCAACAGTAGAAGTGTGCATACATCAGATTTGATGAGAGAATGCAACCTACAATAGTACTTTATCTCTCAAATCAATGATTTATGAATTATTTACCCATAGTTACAGCCATCAATTAGTACAAATTACCAGACTTCCGCTTGGGAAATTTACATAGTAAACATCTTGGAAAGCATACTAAGTAATTGGTTCAGCCCTCAACCGAAATCAACATTAACCAGTAAGAAATTTGTACTCAACCAAGTAGGGTTTAAATCTCCAAAACGATAGTGCTCTGCTCCACCATTTCAAAATAATATAACAATGCAGACCACAATCTACAAGAACATGAGCCTTTGAATCATAATTCCACTTGTTATTTTGTTACAAAGTCAAGTGTCAGTTGAAAGAACAAAAGAAAAGAGGAAACTTCCAAATGTTCAAGAATAACCTTTGTCACTCTTAGAAGGATTATTGCAAAACTGGAGGAGTTTCAACGGGTCCGTGAACTGACTGGATTGACTTGTGAGAATTGGACACTTGTGACTCTTTTAACACAATCCCATACATGCATGCTAGGGTTTCCTATATTATGGTCACTTAGATTTGTAAAATTTCTGTTACAAACTAGAGAGTAGAATTTCTTCCAGGATATGAGTTTTATGCAAAAAATTGGCATCCCACAAACTAGAATAAACCCAGCAAGACTAGAATAAATAAGAAGCTTCCTAGGACTTGTTGGCCAAGTCATCAAAAACTAGATAACTCCAGTAGAAGAGATAGAAACGTTCTAGGATTCGTTGGCTTCTACATAAGATTCTTAGCATTTTTTTCAGAATTAGTACATCCCTTAGAGTTGGTAAAGAAAAGTAAAATAATCAAATGGTGAAAATTTTAAAAGACAGCAGCAAGCCACAATCACCTAAATTATAGACTTTGTATTATCTCCACCTCTCCATCAATGAAGTTGACCTACTAGTCATAGAAGCTGCGATTATATGCCTGTAGCAGTTATCATTCATTGATTATTGGGTTGACTTGGAACTTATATGTATTACACCCAAACTTATATAAATAGTGGTGATGGTGACCACTTTTCCTTAGTATTACAATGCTTCCCTTTCATAATCTGCATTTATATGCCTCTAGTAGTCATCGTACATTGATTATTGTGTTGAACTATAAATTAGAATTCTTGAACACAAACTAATATAAATAGTGGTGATGGCAATTGCCTTTCTGCAGCATTAGAATGCTTCTCTCTACTCAAAAAACCCAAAATTCCTCTGCATAATTCTAGTTGTTTCAGTCATGAATTCCATAAATTCATTATCTTGTTTGATTTAGCCTTCCTGCGCAACATTTACATACAATACTCATACCTCAACACCATTACTCCTATATTTTGGCTTGGTTTTGGACTAAAATATTGCATCGCATTTTGTGAGGGAGAGACGACCATCATTATTAAAGAAGAGTTTCAACAGGAAAATTGAAAGATGGGATAGCAAATGTTCATGTTACAATTCCATCTGACTCAAAGGTTCATTCATGGTCTTCACACATGAATTTGGACAACAATTCCTCAATCTCAGCCAAATAATCGATACAAACTTGTGGTGCACGAATTTACTGAAGAATGGATCTGCTGGGGGGTCCAATGAAAGGCTAGGAATCCCCAACCCATGAGATTCCATGAAGTCCAGCATTGGCCTTCTTAGCTTGTCTTTTTCTATCAGTGTTTAGTGTATAGTTCTCATGTTTTCATTTATCTCCCTTTTCTTCTTCTCTTTTTTTTTGGCTTAATTTTTTTTCATGCTTGCTTTGTCATTATAATATTATTTGGAGGTATGGACATTGATAAATTTGAAATTCCCGCTTCATTCCATCAACACTGTCTCGTATCTCGTCATTATTGACAAACTCTACTTATATCCTCGAACCTCTTGATTGGTTGAGCCTTGCATTAACCTGAATCGATAGCCAACTGATTTACTTTTTGGATCTAATTCAGATCAATAGGACCACTTTATATTAGTTGCTATAGATATACAATCTCTTCATTGATGTTCCATAAGCACATGCAAAATCAGACTTTGACAATTGGTAAGAGGGTTTTATATGTAAATTTTTTTAGTCCAATAGCTAAAACTACCTACCTTCTTCTATTGATTTGTGAACCTTTATAAAAAACAATGCTACAACCTTTGGTGAATTTAAACTCAAATGAATATAAAGAATTTATTGAGTATATGCCCAAAGAATTACCCATCCCCAATCTTATCAATGTCCCCATATCCAAACTCTATGAAATGATTTAACAAATGAAGTATGCAATTAATGTACAACGAAAAATTGATTTTCCATCCAAAGCATTGCCTTGGGACTTTCAAGAGTCTAGAGGCTGGTGGGATTGGATGTTTGAGACAAATAGTCGAAAGCTTGGTATTATCACATCTTATGCAGGAAGAAGGCTTTCCAAAAAAGGATTACATATTGGGGATTTGTGGGATAAAGACTATGAACACCCGCTATCTTAGATATTTTAAAGATCTATCATCTACACTCAAAGTTTATAGGTCATTTACACAACCATCATATTCATGTGAAAAACCATACCAGACACCTCTTTGTTTCGATTAAGCTTGGAAACTCTAGGAACCATTTGGAAATATTGGAAGTGGTTTATGGAAAAATATTTACATAGGAAATTATGCAGCTTTACTAGAAAATTTGGCCTTTCTTTTTACTCATTATCAGGTTAATCATAAAATGGGCCATTTGGGATGATGAAGTCAGATGGATACAATGGTTAACAAATATATGGGAAACATGTTCATATTTTAATACTAGAGTGCTTGGTGGCTTTCCCTCAACAACACCCTTGAAGTCTAGGACAAGCTCCATAACTCTTGATCCGTAGATAGTTGTGTGAAATGCTAGATACCTTAAACAGTTAAGCATGTCTTGTGGGAATGTAACGTAGCCATATGATTTTGGGAATGGAGAGAAGTTGAATACTCTTTGTGGATCATATTCATTGTAGATGGATCATATTCATGAATAAGTGGATGATTAGATCACTAGGAAAGAGCATAATGGGACACATTATGCGTAATAAGTACCTCCTTCCCATGGAAAAGTATTGTTGTGCAAACTTTAATGGAGATGCTACAATGATACACTTGGGTGAATTGCAGGGCTATATATCAAATTTAACCATTCAGTATCATGCTATAATTATTATAAGCTTATCATTTTTCAAAATATTTTGGTGCCACTGACTTCCATAACTTACGTTAGTTCTTTCTACCTACTTCTCTTATCTAATTACAGTTACGTGTCTTATTGGGTCCATACTATTTTGTGGCATATAAGGTGATTATAGTTCTGGATCTTATTAGGTCCATAATGTTTTGTGGCATATAAGGTTATGTTATGGACCATTGCAGGTCTAACATTGATCCCCCACTGAGATTTTTAGCTATATTCACAATAAAATATTGGGACCTCCTACCCACTAGACATTCTAGGGACACCATTGGTGAATGAGTTTAATATTATTTGGCAAATTTCAAAAACATACACCTTCAACCATGCAATCCCCATACAATGTCTCAAATTTCAATTGCATAATTCAATTGATAATCTATTTTTCATGCACTTTAGTCAGAATTGATGGAAGTTTTCTGCTTAGTTGTTCTTAAACCATTCAGCTAGTATTTAATATCATTTGGATATCTTTCATAATAGACTTGCTCTGATATAGAAACATCAATAGAACTCGAAATAACTTTACATTTTATATGGGAATTTGTCCTTTTAAGGATGATGAACAAAAAAAAAACATCGAACTACCTTTTTTCTGCTTTAAACATCAACAATGGGTCATGATATTTCCTTCTAATATCTTGCATAATAGAAATGGAGAGGAAAATGGAACTGGAACTGTTTATATTTAAAATGGGAAGTCCCCATTTAATGGGTTATAAATTCTCTCACACTTCAACGAAGAAATAATGGGTCCCTAGTAATTATAATAATTTCCAATAGGTTACATCATTAGCTACAGTCAATAATTGGATGCAAATTGAAAACACAAAATTGCAGGACCAATATTCAAAGGTTTTTTTTCCTTTCATATTACAGAAAATTGAAAACGCAAACACACGAAATCAATCATGAATTTAGGGATTTCCCATACCCCATAGGGCATAAGAGTATTCCCAACGAAAGATGCGTTGCCAGGGGCTTACCAAACACAGTCTACACACCAAATCGGATGAAGGAAAACCATGGCAAGGGAAACATGGCTTACCAGGGTTGGCTGTGTGTGTGGTCTCTCCTTCCCAATCGCTCAACTGCGGGTAGCTTCTATGCTGGGCAAGAAGACCTCTGCTTTGTGGTCTTTTCGCTCCATGTTCCTATGCTCAGAGCTATTTTCTCCTTAGAGTGGAAAAGCTCCCCTTTGTCTCCCGCGCGGTAGCTGTAAACCCGTAAACCCCTCCTTATGTGAAAAAATAAACACCTCTTCTATGACTTACAAAAAACATTTAGAAAAAATTGTTTATTAAAAATAAACCATCGCTAGAGCGACGAACATGGGGGGGAAAAACCAATTTTTACAATTTTTTTAACTATTTTGCAACAAAAAAATTGATTTTAACTATTCGTGGCAAAGTGACGTGGAACTTTTGAGCCATATGTAGTAGTGTGGTTGCATGTATAATGCATAGTGCCTCTAAATAATTACACCCCTATATTGATAATTTAAATATACGTTAGGAAATGGAACAACTCATGCATCATTGGAATACCTCATCCCAACACTTATCTTATCATTCTCTTCTATTCTAATACATATACCTAGTATACACATCAATATAGATATACATGCATTTCCACATAGTCTACCTAATAATATATATTCCAACCTCATGTATACTAATATATATACTAGTATGCGTAGAAGATTAATCTACCACCATGCACGTATACCTAAACATAATACTTGCATGTATATCTAGCATGCTAGGAATATATGAGTCAATGCTATTCTTAGGTATGTAATTTGACATATATATATATATATATATATATATTGGTATTTATACTAATATATATGTGTATATATATGTTTGTGTATGTATATATATCGTATTTAATCTATGTATATTTATATACTAACACATGTATTGATAAATATACTTTGATATATGCAATAGCATATATATATATATATTTATATTTAATATATAGAATAATGTATATACTAATGTATATCTCTACCATTATATATATATATATATATATATATATATAATTGCGCATCCTTATGCTTTCGACTTTAACCATAACATGTTTTTATGAAAATTAGTCATGAAATTATATAATTTTTGTTTTATATAGAAATAATATTTTTAAGAAAGAAATAAAATATATTGAATATTTTTATTACAATAATAAAATAAAATAATTTAGTAATAGTTATGAATTTAATTAATATTGATATTCTATTAAAATTCATAAATTTAATACATTTTAAGCATAAAAATAAAATTTTACATCAATATGTTCTTGGAGGCCAAAGCAAGTGTAAATGAGGAAATGATATTAGAAGTTATAAATGGAAGGTCACAAGTTCAAATCCCCCATTTTGTGTCACGTCCTTGTATCATATATATGTATATATATATATATATATTTAAATTTATTTAGTTATTTTAGAATTACAATATTTTTTTAAGTCAAAATCATATTGTAGAGGAACCCACACAAACAAGTGAGATGTCACCAAAGCTACTTAGCACTTTCATTTGAAGAAAAACCCAAACAAACAAGTGGGATCACCACCATTTAGCTACTTAGTATTTCCATTTGAAGAAAAGTTTGATAAAAAACATTTGATTATAAGTATGAGAGTTGGAAATTATATATTTACTTAGTTTGTAAATGATTAAAATTTGATATACTACTTTGCAAAACAATAAAAAAATAATAAATATGTTGTTCATATTTAAATATTGTTTGACATTAATCTTAATGTTACTGAAATATTCATAATTTTTTAAAAGCAAAATACATTTCATATGTAATTTAAGTACTCCTTCATTAAATGTTAAAATCATTTACATGTGTAAATAAAAAGAGATTCATGTTAAATAAAATTTTGATTCTCTAAATTTTCTTTTCAACCCAACTTTATTATATTTATATTCTAATACACTAATATTTTTAAATATAATGTTCATTAATGTTACATATGGATGCCACTTTCTTAATATATCAAGTACATGAAAAAACATTTTTTTAAATATTAATTTTTTAATACATAAAAAACTATTATTTTAAATATTAATATTTTATTATAAAATATTGTATTATTTTTTATAAATAAATAATTTACATTTCTAAATTTAAATAAATACTTTGAATATTCCCAACTATTCTAAAACCTATTATATAGCTAACTTTTCAATACATTTATTAATAAATTAAGAATGAACTAACATAATTTCTATACGTTAAAGAAAACCTATCTATGAAGTTAAATTTAAAAGTTAAAGTTAAAAGTTAAACCTATCAAAATATTCATCCATGCATGATGCGATGGAACGTTGTCCACAGTCCAAATATTACAATAAAACCGATTGATAGTCAAAATATTATAATAAAACGGATCGATAAAAAAAAGCTGCATTCTAAATCTTGAGTAGCCGTTGTATTTATTAAACCGGTTGATAAATAGAAGCATTCAAAATCTATGCGATGGAACGTTGTCCGCAGCCAAAATATTATAATAAAACAGATGGATAAAAAAAGCATTCTAAATTTTGATTAGCCGTTGTATGATAAGGGCGGTTTTTTTATCAAAAAGCCATTATCTAAGGAAATGAAGAAGATTCCCTTTTATTCAATGCCAAAACTATAGAGATAACAGATTAATGCGGCGTGGAAAGATATAAGCCGTCGAGGTCGAAATAACAGATTAATGCGGTGTGGAAAGATATAAGCCGTCGAGGTCGAAATACCGATAGAGATTGAATCCTTATTCCACCACTGGGCTTGATAAGTTTGAGAGAGTATGTGCTGAGCACTTTGGCAAAAGAAAACATAATGCGCAGAAGATATCAGGAAATCGGTAGTGGGAATGTTGCCGGAGTTTTGATCGTGGTGCCTCCTGAGAATAATAATGAGGAAATGGGTGGGGAATTGAAGAGAAAGGATGAAGGGAATGGGGAATTGAAGATAAAGGATGAAGGGAATGAATTTATTGGCGTCTGAGAGTATTTTGATTTCTGTGTTGGATGAGGTTATGCCATGGTCTCGGTTTCTCAAGATCACGGCCTTCGGGGTTTGGGGTGTGAGCTGCTTGATGTGGGTGAATTTCTCATGTGCACAGCTTCATACATGGCAGAGCTTTTCAGAAACCCTAAAACTAGTCAAGAAGGAATTACAGAGCAAGAAGACGGAGGTAGAAGAGCCTCACGCCCCTTGGGTCTTACTGTGAGTGCGCCCACCAGCCCTCTCAGCGCTCATGGTGACCCTACCGACTTCTGGGCTACTACTTCTAGCTCTGTGAAGTTCAACAACATCGAGCCTGGGCCATGTCCATGGATAACCAGCCCACCAGATCGGAGAACTTCTACAGGACGGCCATGGCTTACGAAGGGAACATGGGTGCAACTGTTATGATTATCGGCTTCAATCTTCTTCGCATGTGCATGCTTGTATCTATTCAGAATGTTCAGAAAGGCTTAATAGGAATAATGGTAGCAGGATGGTGGATCTTCAATCTAGTGGGTACAGAAAGAAGTGATCAAGGATGGATTCATGGAACGAAAGCAAAATTCGAATGTGAGTATAAGATTAATATTCGTTTCTATTATATTAGAAGCTCTCTGTACGTTGTCTCATACAATAAATGGTATTTTCATGTTCCGAGGTTTTATTATTATTTTATTAAACTCTCATGAAATAAATTGCATTTGTGCTCAGAGGGTTGTGTTTTTTATTAAACTCCCATGAAATAAAAACCTAAAGCCTGCTGTATTTTGTTCAAAGGGTTTCTTAGATTCTCATGCAATAATCTATCCCTTAATCGATTGAGATCACAGATCCCTTTAGATGCCTGTAGATGTAGAAGCGCTATGTTACTGTATTAGGGCCACAGATCCCTTAGATGTAGATGCCTGTAGATATGGTAGAAACGCTATGTTATTGTATTAGGGCCACAGATCCCTTAGATGCTATTGTATTAGGGCCACAGATCCCTTAGGTGTAGATTTCTGTAGATGTAGAAAGGCTATGTTACTGTATTAGGGTTAGGGTTACAGATCCCTTTATCGATTGAGATCAGTACCAGATATGCATATGGATTGAATACTACCATTTTATTTCCTAGGATCCATACTCATCTTGGTAATAAAAAAGTGATAACAGAAAAACACAAGATAAATGGTCACCCAGAGAAACAACCTATAGTCCAACACATATATTTTTGGCTTATAAAAGTTGCCTAGCCGGTATTTTGAATCCATTTCTAGACCTAAACTGGGTGCATTAATTGATGAATTACCTAAGGTTGGAGTAGGTCCTCATATTAAATTATTAGGTGTGATAAGTTTAGTAAAGGATAGACGGCGACTGTAAAAGGTCGTTGCTCTATGTTTTTAACCTATACTACATGGTACGATAAGGAAAAACTCACTCGCAGTCGCCAGTATTTTGAATCAATATCTAGAGCTAAACTGGGAGATAGAGGTGAGTATTTGACGAAAATATTGGAGACTGATCCTGTAGAAGGTGTTCCCGTCCCTGCTACCAGTTTTACACTAAATCCTAATATGAATTATTCATCAATCTAAATCCTCATAGGACGGCATGCATCTTTTTGTAGAGAATTGTACAAAACATTCACAATGGTTCCACGAACTAACCAACAAGCATGGACTCTATCCCACAATCGACCATAAAATAAAGATCCCCTTGACTCTGAACCAAGAATTAGAAAACACGGGTTGGATTCAGAAATAGAGCATAATGTTAGACCTAACCATTTTCCTAGGGTTCATCTGGAACCATGCCATGCATATCTTATTTGTTTCTCCTATCGTTTGTTTCTTTGTTTTTATTTAAGAATAATCACAGCAACCAGTAATCAAACAGCCCTCACGAAGAATAATAGATTGTTCACGGTGTCTGACATATCATTCAGGTAAATGCAGTAAATGTGACATATTGGAAATTAGGCTGCATTTAGATGAGTCTGGAGCGTTGGAGGATCGTGATTATAGCAGTTAAGAATATGGGATCATGATGAAGGTTCACAATTATATTGGCTGTGCATATATTCTCGCTCTCTCTCGTTGTCTATAAAACCTATTCTCGCTTTCTCTGGTTATCTAAAAACCTATTTAGATTGTTTTTAGATTATTTACACTTCCATTGAAAATAGACGTTATCCCCCACAGGGTCTGGGAATTGAATTTCAATTGAATTGCCATGGGAAACCTAGACTACCGAATTATATGGTACTAAATTTGACGGAATTGCATTTAATGATTTAGGGTAAAATTTGTCCTTTATGTCAATGCGGGTGGCCAGTGATTTGACTTAACCTCCAATTATGTGGGTTGTTCATGTTGTTGACTCATTGGAAGGGCGTTGTAATAGAGTATGGCTTACTATCGTATCTTGCATTTAGAGAGCTTTAGAGTATGCCATTGATTTAGGTTATAACTACTTACCAAAGTAATATATAAGAAGTAGTCTACAAAATACAAAATACGGTTGTAGCTAGAAAATTTCTAGATTAAACTAAAAGTAAAAGTATGGTTGTAGGGAATGTTTGAGAGAGGCATTAATATTCCATGTGATAAGTTGTTTTGTTTTGTTATTTTCAATTAGTTTTTTTTATTTTAACTTTTTAAAATTTTATTGTGAATTATTTATATATATGAAATTATTATATTAATTAAATAGTTTTATAAAGTCATATAATGCTTTGTTTTACTATGAAATTAGTGAGAATTTGTATTTAACATTTAAAGTTAAATTAATTTAAAAAAAAATTATTAATTTTAATCTTCTTAATCCATCTAATTTAATTTAATTTAATTTATTTAGTTTTTAATACTCTATGCTAGCTAGAACAAGAATATCGCTAGTTTAATAAAAAGATAATTTACATTTAAATATTACATTTGATTAAGGTATTCATTAATGGATAATTCTAACTTTCTTAGTCCATCTAATTTAATTTAATTCATTTAGTCTTTAATCTACTCATACTCTACCCTCGCTAGAACAAGAATATTGTTAGTTTAATAGAGAGATAATTTACATTTAAATATTACATTTGATTAAGGTATTCCTTATTTATCAATGGATAGCTTCTGGGGTCATTTCGTGATTTGATACTTGGATACGTACATCACAAGTAGCATGAATACCTAGCAGCACATCTCATATACGGATACTTTTGTAGCTCTTTTTGTTAAGTAGGTTCATTAATGTGGGTTTGACATTGTTTGCCAATCCCTTCCAGCCCATTCCTTTTTAGGTCGGGCAGGATGAACGCAATAGGAAAATAAGATCCGGTGTCTGTAGAATGTTACCGTAAGATCCGGTCCTATATAATTATACAATGTTGCTCACTTATATACTCAATAAAAATAAAAATAGTTTAAGATAGATATTTCAATTATATTTTTAACCTTTGTAGGCTAATGCGTCAAGTTTATGAAACCGCTTTGAGCCGCGTACAAAAAACAGTTTAAGCCCATGTTTGTGCTATGCGGCCGGTTTAATTTTATTCATTTTCAAAAAAACATATCATTTTTTTTACTATTTAAACATGAACACTTAATTTTCTATATAGTTTTAGTGTTTATAATTTTGGTGTTTATAATTTATGAAATGTGAAATATAATTTTTTTTTAATTAGTGTTATGAGATTTGTTGAATTTTTTTATCAATGTTAATAATTTATTTGTTTTTAAAATAAAATAGTTCCGATTAATAATAAAGAGTTTGTTGAAATAGTTTAGATTTCAAGTTACTAATTATAAGTTTGTTGAAATAGGTTATAATTTTAGTTAATAGTTTAGATTTTTTTCTTAGTTTAAAGTTTTGTTAGATTATAAATTGTTATGTTGTTTAATTTTTGTAAATTGTTTTTCAATGTGTGTTTTCTTGGTTATATATATATATATATATATATATATAATTAGAATATTTAAATGAGAATAAGATTGTAGGAAATATTTGTTTTTTACATGAATATTAAATTGTATACAATTTTTTATATTGTTTGCATTAGTATGTTGGCCATAGGGGTTCTATTGAAAGTCTTGAATAGAGTGTTTTCAAAGGACCATTTTCGGAAATTGCCTGGAAACAATTTCCTAACTCGGTATCTTGACACATGTGCCTTTGTTGTAGCTGGAAACTGGGACGCCGTTGCGCTAGCAATAGGTGGAGGGAGGTAACTCCCAAAGAAGCCCTCCCAGTACGCCCCAAGTTGGGCGGTCGACCATGTATACACAAGGTTTTTAAAGTGGTCTAACGAGGGACCCCCCTTTGTTGACACTCTATTCATGCAACCTAGGAGTTAGGATATCTTTCCTTGGTAATTATAATTTTAACCTCCTATAAACCATAGCTACTTTAGCCTCTCTCGTCCAACCCATATAACTTGTAACCACTAACTTTTAGAACATCACACTTATAAAACATACAAAATTTAACATTTGTAAGTCCTAAAACCTTGTAAATTTATATAACACCAAAATACCTTTACTACTTTAACCCATGTAACAATAACACCTAAAAATTGTTCTCCTTAACTCCTCTCTCTCTCTCTCTCTTTCTCTCTCTCTCTCTCTCTCTAACCCCCAATCTCTCTCTTCCTTTAAATTCCTAACCCCGAATCTCTCTCTCTCTCTCTCAAAACCCATAACCCCCAAGCTCTCTCTCTCTCTCTTTCTCTCTCTCTCTCTCAACCCATAGTCCCTAATCAATATATTTCTCTCTCTCTCTCTCTAAAACTCTAACCCCATTATCTTTATCTCTCTATCTCTCTCTCTAAACCCCCAACCTCCAATCTCTCTCTCTCTCTCTCTCTCTCTCTCTCAACCCCTAACCACCAATCTCTCTCTCTCTCTCTCTCTCTCTCTCTCTCTCTCTCTCTCTCTAAACCCTTAACCCTTAATCTCTCTCCCTCTTCTCTAAACCCCTAACATCCAATCTCTCTCTCTTTCTCTAAACCCCAATATATATCTCTCTCTAAAACTCTAACATCCATTCTCTCTATTTCTATATATTATCTCTTCCCATCTTCCTCTCTCTTTAAGGACCTAACCCCAAATATCTCTCTCCCTCACTCTCTCTATAAAAACCTAACACCCAATCTCTCTCTCTAAACCCCTAACCCTCTCTCTCTCTCTCTCTCTCTCTCTCTCTCTCAACCCCTAATCCCCAATTTCTCTCTCTCTCTCTCTCTAAACACCTAACCCCCCATAGCCCTCACTATATATATATATATATATATATATATCAAAACACCTAACCCCAATATCTCTCTAAACTACTAACCCCCATTCTCTCTTCTTCTCTAAACCCCTAACACCCAATTGATTTCTCTCTCTCTTTCTCTAAACCCCTTACCCCTAATCTCTCTCTCTCTCTCAACCCCTAGCCTCCAATAACTCTATGTATCTCTCTCTCTAAACACCTCTCTCTCATTATTTATATAAACCTCTAACCCACAATTTCTCTCTCTCTCAACCCCTAATCCCCAATCTCTCTATCTCTTTCTAAACCCATAACCCCTAATATATTTCTCTCTAAACCACTTACCTCATGAAGTCTCTCTCTCTCTAAACCGATAACCACTAATCTCCCTCTTTCTCTCTCTCTCTCTCCAAACCTCTAACCCCCAATCTCTCTATCTCTCTCTAATCCTCTAGCCCCCAATATCTCTCTCTCTAAACCCCTAACCCCAATCTCTTTCTTTATATCTATGACTCTCTCTAAACCCCTAACCCTAATCTCTCTCTTTCTATCTATGTCTCTCTCTTTAATCACCTAACCTACAATCTATCTATCTCTCTCTCTCTCTCAATCCTAACCCCTAATCTCTCTCTCTCTCTAAACGCCTAAATCCAAATCTCTCTCTCCCTCTCTAAACTTCTAACCCCCAACACATCTCTCTCTCTCTCTCTCTCTAAACCACTAACCCTCTCTCTCTATCTATCTAAACCCATAGCCTTCAATCTCTCTCTCTCAAAACCCCTACCCCCAAAATCTCTCTCTCTCTCTCTAAACCCCTAAACCCAATCTCTCTCTCTCTCTCTCTCTCTCCAAAACTCCACTCCTCACCCATCTACCCCTATCCCCCTCTCTATGTATCTCTACCCCCCACCACTAACCATCCAAAGTCCCCCTTATGATAGGTAACTATCTCTAAAACCTTATTAACCCCCATTCTCTCTCTCTTTAAACCCCTAAGCATCAATCTCTCTCTCTTTTTAAATCCCTAACCTCCAATCTCTCTCTCTCTCTCTCTCTAAACCCATAACCCCAATCTCAATATTTCTATCTCTCCCTATCTAAACCCCTAACACCCGATTGATATATCTCTCGCTTTCTCTAAACACTTCACCCCCAATATCTCTCTTTCTATCTCCTTCACTAAACCAATAACCCCTAATATCTCTCTCTCTCTCTCTCTCTCTAAACCCCTGGCCTCCAATAACTTTCCCCCTCTCTCTTTATAAATATAAACCTCTAACCCACAATCCCTCTCTCTCTCTCTCTCTCTCGAAACCCATAATCCCTAATCCTCGATCTATCTATCTATCTCTCTAATCCCCTAATCCCTAATCCCTTTCTCTCTAAACCCCTTCCCCAAAGTCTCTCTCTCTCTAAACACCTAAACCGCAATCTTTCTATCTCTCTTTAAGCCTCTAGACCACAATCTCTCTCTCTTTCTAAATCCCTAACTCTCTTTCTCTCTAAACACCTAAACCCCAATCTTTCTATCTCTCTTTAAGCCTCTAGACCACAATCTCTCTCTCTTTCTAAGTCCCTAACTCTCTCTCTCTCTAATCACATAACCTGCGATCTATCTCTCTCTCTCTCTCTCCAAACCCCAAACCTCCAATCTCTATCTATCTCCAAACCCCTAACCTCCAATCTCTCTCTCTCTCTCTCTCTCTCTCTCTCTCTCTCTCATGTGTTAAACCCATAACCCCAATCTCAATACCTCTCTCTCTCTCTCTCTCTAAACCCTGAACACCCAATCGATCTCTCTCTCTCTAGATGCCTCATCCCCAATCTCTATGTTTCTCTCTCCTTCACTAAACAATTAAACCCCAATCTATTTCTCTCTCTCTATCTCTCTCTCTACCCATAACCCCCAATAACTCTCTCTCTCTCTCTTTAAACCCCTATCCTCCATTCTCTCTCTCTTTCTCTAAACCCTTTAACTCACATTCTCATTTCTATCTCTCTCTCCGTCTAAACTCCTAACCCCCAATATCTCTCTCTCTCAAACCCTAACCACCCTATCTCTCTCTATCTATTTATCTAAATCCCAAACCCCCAATATCTCTCTCTCTCAAACCCTAACCACCCTATCTCTCTCTATCTATTTATCTAAATCCCTAACCCCGAATCTCTCTCTCTAACCTCGAATCTCTCTCTATATATCTAAAAACCTAACCTTCAGTCTCTCTATCTCTATGTAAGCCCTTAATACCCAATCTCTCTCTCTCTCTCTCTCTCTCTCTCTCTCTCTCTCTCTCTATCTAAAGACTTAACCCTCAATCTCTCTCTTTCTCTCTCTCTCTAAACCACCTACCCCTAATCTCTCTCTTTCTATATCTATCTATCTATATAAACCCTAACCCCTAATCCCCAATCTCTCTTTCTCTCTCTCTCTTTAAACTCCTAATTAGTAATCTCTCTTTCTAAACCCCTAAGACTTTGTCTCTCTCTGAGCCCCTAACCCCTAACTTATCTCTCTGTCCCTCTCTAAAGTCCTAATCCCCAATCTCTTTACTCTTTCTCTCTCTCTAAATCCCTAACCACCAATCACACTCTTTCTTTCTCTCTCTCTCTCTAAACCCCTAACCAACAATCTCTCTCTCTCTCTCTCTAAACCCCTAAACCCCAATCTCTATTTCTCACTCTGTAAACACCTAACCTCCAATCTCTCTCTATGAACCCATAACCCCCAATTTCTTTCTCTCTCTCTCTCTCTCTCTAAACCACTAACCCCCAATATCTCTCTCTCTCTAAACCCCTAACCCCAAATATCTCTCTCTTTCCCTCTTATCCCCTAAGCCCCAATATCTCTCTCTCTCTCACTCTAAATCCCTAACATCCTATCTTCTCTCTCTTTCTCTCTAAACCCCCATCTTCCAATATATTTATTTCTCTCTCTAATCCCCTACCCCTAATATCTCTCTCTCTCTAAACCTCCAACCTACAATCTCTCTCTCTCTCTCTCTCTCAACCCATAACCACCAACAATCTCTTCCTATCTATCTCCCTCTAAACTCCTAAACCCCAATTTCTCTATCTCTTTCTAAACCCCTAACCACCAATATCTCTCTCTCTGTAAACTACTAACCCTAACCCTCAATCTCTCTATATATAAACCGCTAACCTCCACTCTCTCTCTCTTCATGTCTCTCTATAAAAACCTAACCTCTAATATCTCTCTCACTCTCTCTCTAAACCCTTAACCCCCAATATCTCTCTCCCACTTGAAACCACTAACCTCGAAGCTCTCTCTCACTCTCTCTAAAATCCTAACTTCTAGTCTCTCACTCTCTCAAAACCCCTAAATTACAATTTTTGTCTATCTCTAAATCCATAACACCTAAACCCTAACTCCTAGTCTCTCTATCCCTCTCTCTCCATCTCTCTCTCTAGTCCCTCTCTCTAAACCCCTAACACCCAATCTATCTCTTTCTCTTTCTCTCTCTAAATCCATAACCACCAATCTCTCTCTCTGTCTCTCTCCCTCTTTCTCTAAACCAACATTCACACCCACCAACCCCCCCCTCTATGTCTCTCTCTGCAATCTCTCTGTGTATCTAAACTACTATTAACACCCAATATCTCTCTCTCTAAAACCCTAACCCTATATCACTCACTCTCTATGAACCTCCAAACTCTCTCTCTCTCTCTCTAAACCCCTAACCTCCAATATCTCTTTCTATCTAAACACATAACCCCCAATCTCTCTCTCTCTCTCTCCCAATAATCCCACTCCTCACCCACTTACCCCTCCTCCCTCTCGATGTGCCTCTCCCCCAACACTAACTATCCATACTCTCCCATGATCTCTCTCTCTCTCTCCAAACCCCTATTAACCCCCAATCTCTCTCTCTCTCTCTCTCTCCAAACCCCTAAAACCCAATCTCTCTCTCTCTAAACCCCCAACTTTCAATCTCTCAGTCTCTCTCTGGTAGTTAAATCCATTCTCTCTCTATCTCTTTAAACCCCTAACACCCAATCTCTCTCTCTCTCTATATATATATATATCCCTAACCCCCGATCTCTCTCTTTCTCTCTCTCTCTCTCTAAACCCCTAAACACCAATCTCTCTTTTCCAATCTCTCTATCTAAACCCTAACCCCCAATATATTTATCTCACTCTAAACCACTAACCCCCAATCTCTATCTCTCTCTTCAAAACCCTACTCCTCACCCATCTACCCCTTACCCCCTCTCTACATCCCTCCCCCCACCACTAACGATCCATACTCCGTATTTGATCTCTCTCTAGATCTAAACCACTATTAACCCGCAATCTCTTTCTCTCTCTCTTTAAACCCCTAACCTAGAATATATCTCTCTCTCTAAACCCCTATCCTCCATTCTCTCTCTCTTTCTCTAAACCCTTTAACTCACATTCTCATTTCTATCTCTCTCTCCCTCTAAACTCCTAACCCCCAATATCTCTCTCTCTCAAACCCTAACAACCCTATCTCTCTCTATCTATTTATCTAAATCCCTAACCGTGAATCTCTCTCTCTAACTTCGAATCTCTCTCTCTATATATCTAAAAACATAACCTCCAGTCTCTCTATCTCTATCTAAGCCCCTAATACCCAATCTCTCTCTCTAAACCCATAACATCCAATCTCTCTCTCTCTCTCTCTCTCTCTCTCTCTCTCTCTCTGTGTGTGTGTGTAAACCGTGAATCTCCAATGTCTCTCCTTCTCTCTCTCTATATATATATGTGTCCAAACACCTAACACCCAATCTCCTCTCTCTAAACTCCTAATAACCAATCTCTATCTATGTCTCCCTCTAAACACCTAACCCCTGATCCCTCTCACTCTAAACCGCTGACCTACAATCTCTATCTCTCTCTCTCTCCGAATATCTCTGTCACTCTAGAAACCTTACCTCCAATCTCTCTCTCTCTAAACCATTAACCCACAATCTCTCTCTATGGATATCACCCTTTAAACCCCTAACCCCCAATTTTTCCCTTTAAACCCCTAAAACAAAATCTCTCTCTCTCTCTCTCTCTCCCCCCTTAACCTCCAATATTTCTCTTTCTTTGAAACCCTAACTGCCAATCTATATCTCTATCTCTTTAAACCCTTAACACCCAATCTCTATATCTCTCACTAAACCCCTGACAACCAATCTCTATCTGTGTCTCTCTTTAAACACCTAACCCACAGTCTCTCTCTCTCTCAAAGCCACAAACCCCAATCTCTCTCTTTAGAACCCTTACCTCAATTATCTCTCTCCCAGAACAATTAACCCTCAATATCTATGTCTGTCTATTTCTCTCTAAACCCATAACCTGCAATCTGTCTTTTTAAACCTCTATAAACCAGTCTCCCTATCTCTCTATCACTAACGCACAATATTTATCTCTCTAAATACCTAACCACCAATCTCTATTTCTATATATCTCTCTATATCTCCAAACACCTAACACCCAATCTCCCTCTCTCTAAACCCCTAATAACCAATTTCTATCTATGTTTCTCACTAAACACCTAACCCCCAATCTCTCTCTCTAAACCCCTGACCTACAATCTCTCTATCTCTCTTTTCCAATATATCTGTCACTCTTGAAACCTTACCTCCAATCTCTCTCTCTCTAAACCATTAAACCACAATCTCTCTCTTTGGCTATCACCCTTTAAACCACTAGCCCTTAATTTTTCCCTTTAAACCCCTAAAACCAAATCTCTCTCTCTACCCTTAACCTCCAATATTTCTCTTTCTTTGAATCCCTGACCACCAATCTCTATCTCTATATATATCTCTATCTCTCTAAACCCTTAACACCCAATCTCTATATTTCGCTCTAAACCTGTAACAACCAATCTCTATCTATGTCTCTCTTTAAACACCTAACCCCCAATCTCTCTCTCTCTCTCTCAAAGCCACTAACCTCCAATCTCTCTCTCTAAACCCCTGATCTCCAATCTCTGTCTCTCTCTCTCAACACCTAAACCCTAATCTGTCTCTCTCTCTCCCCAAAATCCCATTCCTCACCCACTTACCCCCCCTCGTTATGTCTCTATGTACTCCACCACTAACCATCCATAGTTCCCCCCCATGATATGAAACTATCTATAAACACCTATTAACCCCCAATCTCTCTCTCTCTCTCTCTCTCTCTCTCTCCAAACCCCGAACCTCCAATCTCTATCTATCTCCAATATCTCTCTCTCTCTCTCACTAAACCCATAACCCAAATCTCAATATTTCTCTCTCTCTCTCTCTCTCTAAACCCCTAACGCCCAATCGATCTCTCTCTCTCTAAATGCCTTATCCCCAATCTCTCTCTTTCTCTCTCTCATTAAACTACTAACCTCCAATCTCTCTCTCTCTAAACCTCTGATCTCCAATATTTCTCTCTCTCTCTCTCTCTCTCCCCCCAAAATCCCACTCCTCACCCACCTACCCCCCCTTGTTATGTCTCTATGTACTCCACCACTAACCATCCATAATTCCCCACATGATATGAAACTATCTATAAACAACTATTAACCCACAATCTCTCTCTCACTCTAAGCTCCCAACCCCCAATCTCTCTCTCTCTCTCCCCAAACCCCGAACCTCCAATCTCTATCTATCTCCAAACACCTAACCTCCAATATCTCTCTATCTTTGTCTCTCTCTCTATCTCTATCTCTCTCTCTAAACTCCGAACACCCAATCGATCTCTCTCTCTCTCTAGACGCCTTACCCCCAATCTCTCTGTTTCTCTCTCCTTCACTAAACCAATAAACCCCAATCTATTTCTCTCTCTATCTCTCTATCTACCCATAACCCCCAATAACTCTCTCTCTCTCTCTCTCTCTCTCTAAACCCCTATCTTCCATTCTCTCTCTCTTTCTCTAAACCCTTTAACTCACATTCTCATTTCTATCTCTCTCTCCATCTAAACTCCTAACGCCCAATATCTCTCTCTCTCTCAAACACTAACCACCCTATCTCTCTCTATCTATTTATCTAAATCCCAAACCTCGAATCTCTCTCTCTAACCTCGAATCTCTCTCTATATATCTAAAAACCTAACCTCCAGTCTCTCTATCTCTATGTAAGCCCCTAATACCCAATCTCTCTCTCTCTCTCTCTCTCTCTCTCTCTCTAAAGACTTAACCCTCAATCTCTCTCTTTCTCTCTCTCTCTAAACCACTGACCCCTAATCTCTCTCTTTATCTATCTATCTATCTATCTATCTATATAAACCCTAACCCCTAATCCCCAATCTCTCTTTCTCTCTCTCTCTTTAAATCCCTAATTAGCAATCTATCTTTCTAAACCCGTAAGACTAAATCTCTCTGTCTCTCTCTAATCCCCTAACCCCTAATTTATCTCTCTCTCCCTCTCTAAAGTCCTAATCCCCAATCTCTTTACTCTTTCTCTCTCTCTAAATCCCTAACCACCAATCACACTCTTTCTTTCTCTCTCTCTCTAAACCCCTAACCAACAATCTCTCTCTCTCTCTGAACCCCTAAACCCCAATCGCTATTTCTCTTTCTGTAAACACCTAACCTCCAATCTCTCTCTATGAACCCATAACCCCCAATTTCTTTATCTCTCTCTAAACCACTAACCCCCAATATCTCTCTCTCTCTAAACCCCTAACCCCAAATATCTCTCTCTTTCCCTCTTAACCCCTAAGCCCCAATATCTCTCTCTCTCTCACTCTAAATCCCTAACATCCTATCTTCTCTCTCTCTCTCTCTCTAAACCATCATCTTCCAATATATTTATTTCTATCTCTAATCCCCTACTCCTAATATCTCTCTCTCTCTCAACCCCCAACCTACAATCTCTCTCTCTCTCAACCCATAACCACCAACTCTCTCTTCCTATCTATCTCCCTCTAAACTCCTAACCCCCAATTTCGCTACCTCTTTCTAAACCCCTAACCACCAATATATCTCTCTCTTTGTAAACTACTAACCCTAACCCTCAATCTCTCTCTATAAACCGCTAACCTCCACTCTCTCTCTCAAAACCCCTAACCCCAATCTCTCTCTCTCTCCCTCTCTCTCTATAAAAACCTAACCTCTAATATCTCTCTCTCTCTCTCTAAACCCTTAACCCTCAATATCTCTCTCCCACTTGAAACCACTAACCTCGAAGATCTCTCTCACTCTCTTTAAAATCCTAACCTCTAGTCTCTCACTCTCTCAAAACCCCTAAATTACAATTTTTGTCTATCTCTAAATCCATAACACTTAAACTCTAACTCCTAGTCTCTCTATCCCTCTCTCTCCATCTCTCTCTCTAGTCCCTCTCTATAAACCCCTAACACCCGATCTATCTCTTTCTCTTTCTCTCTCTAAATCCATAACCACCAATCTCTCTCTCTGTCTCTCTCCGTCTCTCTCTAAACAAACATTCACACCCACCAACCCCCCCCTCTATGTCTCTCCAATCTCTCTGTATATCTAAACCCCTATTAACACCCAATATCTCTCTCTCTAAAACCCTAACCCTATATCAATCACTCTCTATGAACCCCTAACCTTCAATCTCACTCTCTCTAAACCTTCAAACTCCATTCTCTCTCTCTCTCTAAATCACATACCCCCAATATCCCACTTTCTCTCTCTCTCTCTCTCTCTCTCTCTCTCTAACCCTCTAAACTCTAATTTATATCTCTCCCTCTAAACCCCTAACCACCAATCTCTCTCTTTCTATATATTTATCTCTCTCTAAACCCATAACCCCCAAACTCTCTCTCTCTCTCTCTCTCTCTCTCTCTCTAAACCCCTAACCTCCAATATCTCTCTCTGTCTAAACACATGACCCCCTATCTCTCTCTCTTTCTCTTTATCAACCCCTAATCCCCAATCTCTCTCTCTCTCGCTCCCAATAATCCCACTCCTCACCCACTTACCCCTCCTCCCTCTCGATGTGCCTCTCCCCCAACACTAACCATCCATACTCTCCCATGATCTCTCTCTCTCTCTCTCCAAACCCCTATTAACCTCCAACCTTTCTCTCTTTCTCTCTCTCTTTAAAACCCTAACCCAGAATCTCTCTCTCTCTCTAAACCCATATCCTCCATTCTCTCTCTCTTTCTCTAAACCCTTTAACTCACATTCTCATTTCTATCTCTCTCTCCCTCTAAATTCCTAACCCCCAATATCTCTCTCTCTCAAACCCTATACACCCTATCTCTCTCTATCTATTTATCTAAATGCCTAACCCCGAATCTCTCTCCCTAACCTCAAATCTCTCTCTCTATATATATCTAAAAACCTAACCTCTAGTCTCCCTATCTCTATCTAAGCCCCTAATACCCAATCTATCTCTCTAAACCCATAACCTCCAATCTCTCTCTCTCTCTCTCTCTCTCTCTCTCTCTCTCTCTCTCTGTAAACCGTGAATCTCCAATGTCTCTCCTTCTCTCTCTATATATATATTTCCAAACACCTAACACCCAATCTCCTCTCTCTAAACCCCTAATAACCAATTTCTATATATGTCTCTCTCTAAACACCTAACCCCCAATCTCCTCTCTCTATCTCTCCCAATATCTCTGTCACTCTAGAAACCTTACCTCCAATCTCTCTCTCTCTAAACCATTAACCCACAATCTCTCTCTATGCATATCACCCTTTAAACCCCTAAAACACAATCTCTCTCTCTCTCTCTCTCTCTCTCTCTCTCTCTCTCTCTCTCTCTCCCCCCTTTACCACCAATATTTCTCTTTCTTTGAATCCCTAACCACCAATCTATATCTCTATATATATCTCTATCTCTCTAAACCCTTAACACCCAATCTCTATATCTCTCACTAAACCCCTAACAACCAATCTCTATATCTCTCACTAAACCCCTAACAACCAATCTCTATCTATGTCTCTCTTTAAACACTTAACCCATAATCTCTCTCTCTCTCAAATTCACTAACCCCAATCTCTCTCTCTAGACCCCTTACCTCAATTATCTCTCTCCCAGAACAACTAACCCTCAATATCTATGTCTATATATTTCTCTTTGAACCCCTAACCCACAATCTGTCTTTTTAAACCCCTATAAACCAATCTCCCTCTCTCTCTATCACTAGGGCACAATATTTATCTCTCTTTATCTCTCTATATATCTCTCTATATATACAAACACCTAACACCCAATCTCCCTAACCTCTAAATACCTAACCACCATTCTCTATCTCTATTTATCTAAATGCCTAACCCCGAATCTCTCTCCCTAACCTCAAATCTCTCTCTCTATATATATCTAAAAACCTAACCTCCAGTCTCCCTATCTCCATCTAAGCCCCTAATACCCAGTCTATCTCTCTAAACCCATAACCTCCAATCTCTCTCTCTCTCTCTCTCTCTCTCTCTCTCTCTCTCTCTCTCTCTCTCTCTCTCTGTAAACCATGAATCTCCAATGTCTCTCCTTCTCTCTCTATATATATATTTCCAAACACCTAACACCCAATCTCCTCTCTCTAAACCCCTAATAACCAATTTCTATCTATGTCTCTCTCTAAACACCTAACCCCCAATCTCTCTCTCTCTATCTCTCCCAATATCTCTGTCACTCTAGAAACCTTACCTCCAATCTCTCTCTCTCTAAACCATTAACCCACAATCTCTCTCTATGCATATCACCCTTTAAACCCCTAAAACACAACCTCTCTCTCTCTCCCCCTCTCCCCCCCCTTAACCACCAATATTTATCTTTCTTTGAATCCCTAACCACCAATCTATATCTCTATATATATCTCTATCTCTCTAAACCCTTAACACCCAATCTCTATATCTCTCACTAAACCCCTAACAACCAATCTCTATGTATGTCTCTCTTTAAACACCTAACCCACAATCTCTCTCCCTATCAAATTCACTAACCCCAATCTCTCTCTCTAGACCCCTTACCTCAATTATCTCTCTCCCAGAACAATTAAACCTCAATATCTATGTCTATCTATTTCTCTCTGAACCCCTAACCCACAATCTGTCTTTTTAGGCCCCTATAAACCGATCTCCCTCTCTCTCTATCACTAAGGCACAATATTTATCTCTCTAAATACCTAACCACCAATCTCTATCTCTATATATCTCTCTATATCTCCAAACACCTAACACCCAATCTCCCTCTCTCTAAACCCCTAACAACCAATTTCTATCTATGTTTCTCACTAAAAACCTAACCCCCAATCTCTCCCTCTCTCTAAACCCCTTACCTACAATCTCTTTATCTCTAGATTTCCCAATATCTCTGTCACTCTAGAAGCCTAACCTCCAATCTCTCTCTCTCTCTAAACCATTAGCCCACAATCTCTCTCTCTAGCTATCACCGTTTAAACCCCTAACCCCCAATTTTTCCCTTTAAACCAAATCTCTCTCTCTAGCCTTAACCTCCAATATTTCTCTTTCTTTGAATCCCTGACCACCAATCTCTATCTCTATATATATCTCTATCTCTCTAAACCCTTAACACCCAATCTCTATATTTCACTCTAAACCCGTAACAACCAATCTCTATCTATGTCTCTCTTTAAACACCTAACCCGCAATCTCTCTCTCTCTCTCTCTCAAAGCCACTAACCTCCAATCTCTCTCTCTAAACTCCTGACCTCCAATCTCTCTCTCTCTCTCTCTCTCCCCAAAATCCCACTCCTCACCCACCTACCCCCCCTCGTTATGTCTCTATGTATAACCCAAATCTCAATATTTCTCTCTCTCTCTCTCTAAACCCCTGACACCCAATCGATCTCTCTCTCTCTAAATGTCCTACCCCCAATCTCTCTCTTTATCTCTCTCATTAAACCACTAACCTCCAATCTCTCTCTCTCTAAACCTCTGATCTCCAATCTCTCTCTCTCTCTCTCTCTGATAACAACTAAACCCTAATCTTTCTCTCTCTCTCTCTCTCCCCAAAATCCCACTCCTCACCCACCTACCCCCCCTTGTTATGTCTCTATGTACTCCACCACTAACCATCCATAATTCCACCCATGATATGAACTATCTATAAACACCTATTAACCCGAAATCTCTCTCACTCTAAACTCCCAAACCCTAATCTCTCTCTCTCTCTCCAAACCCCGAACCTCCAATCTCTATCTATCTCCAAACCCCTAACCTCCAATATCTCTCTTTCTCTCTCGCTAAACCCATAACCCCAATCTCTCTCTCTCTCTCTCTCTCTCTCTCTCTCTCTCTCTCTCTAAACCCCGAACACCCAATCGATCTCTCTCTCTCTCTCTAGACGCCTTACCCCCAATCTCTTTGTTTCTCTCTCCTTCACTAAACCAATAAACCCCAATCTATTTCTCTCTCTCTCTATCTCTCGCTCTACCCATAACCCGCAATCACTCTCTCTCTCTCTCTCTCTCTCTCTCTCTCTAACTCTCTCTAAACCCCTATCCTCCATTCTCTCTCTCTTTCTCTAAACCCTTTAACTCACATTCTCATTTCTATCTCTCTCTCCCTCTAAACTCCTAACCACCAATATCTCTCTCTCTCAAACCCTAACCACCCTATCTCTCTCTATCTATTTATCTAAATGCCTAACCCCGAATCTCTCTCCCTAACCTCAAATCTCTCTCTCTATATATCTAAAAACCTAACCTCCAGTCTCTCTATCTCTATCTAAGCCCCTAATACCCAATCTCTCTCTCTAAACCCATAACCTCCAATCTCTCTCTCTCTCTCTCTCTCTCTCTCTCTCTCTCTCTAAAGACTTAATCCTCAATCTCTCTCTTTCTCTCTCTCTCTAAACCACTAACCACCAATCAAACTCTTTCTTTCTTTCTCTCTCTAAACCCCTAACCAACAATCTCTCTCTCTCTCTGAACCCCTAAACCCCAATCTCTATTTCTCTCTCTATAAACACCTAACCTCCAATCTCTCTCTGTGAACCCATAACCCCCAATTTATTTCTCTCTCTCTCTCTAAACCACTAACCTCGAATATCTCTCTCTCTCTAAACCCCGAACCCCAAATATCTCTCTCTTTCCCTCTTAACCCCTAAGCCCCAATATCTCTCTCTTTCCCTCTTAACCCCTAAGCCCCAATATCTCTCTCTCTCTCTCTCACTCTAAATCCCCAACATCCTATCTTTTTCTCTCTCTCTCTCTAAACCCCCATCTTCCAATATATTTATTTCTCTCTCTAATCCCTTACCCCTAATATCTCTCTCTCTAAACCCCAACCTACAATCTCTCTCTCTCTCAACCCATAACCACCAACTCTCTCTTCCTATCTATCTCCCTCTAAACTCCTAACCCCCAATTTCAATACCTCTTTTTAAACCCCTAACCACCAATATATCTCTCTCTCTCTCTATAAACTACTAACCCTAACCCTCAATCTCTCTTTCTCTATAAACCGCTAACCTCCACTCTCTCTCTCAAAACCCCTAACCCCAATCTCTCTCTCTCTCCCTCTCTCTCTATAAAAACCTAACCTCTAATATCTCTCTCTCTCTCTCTAAACCCTTAACCCCCAATATCTCTCTCCCACTTGAAACCACTAACCTCCAAGCTCTCTCTCACTCTCTCTAAAATCCTAACCTCTAGTCTCTCACTCTCTCAAAACCCCTAAATTACAATTTTTGTCTATCTCTAAATCCATAACACCTAAACCCTAAATCCTAGTTTCTCTATCCCTCTCTCTCCATCTCCCTCTCTAGTCCCTCTCTCTAAACCCCTAACACCCAATCTATCTCTTTCTATTTCTCTCTCTAAATCCATAACCACCAATCTCTCTCTCTGTCTCTCTCCCTCTCTCTCTAAACCAACATTCACATCCACCAACCCCCCCCTCTATGTCTCTCTCTCCAATCTATCTGTATATCTAAACCCCTATTAACACCCAATATCTCTCTCTCTAAAACCCTAACCCTATATCACTCACTCTCTATGGACCCCTAACCTTCAATCTCACTCTCTCTAAACCCTTAAACTCCATTCTCTCTCTCTCTTAACCACATACCCCCAATATCCTGCTTTCTATCTCTCTCTCTCTCTCTCTAACGCTCTAAACTCTAAGTTATCTCTCTACCTCTAAACCCCTAACCACCAATCTCTCTCTTTCTATCTATCTATCTCTCTCTAAACCCCTAACCCCCAAACTCTCTCTCTCTCTCTCTCTAAACCCCTAACCTCCAATATCTCTCTTTGTCTAAACACATGACCCCCGATCTCTCTCTCTCTTTCTCTTTATCAACCCCTAACCCACAATCTCTCTCTCTCTCTCCCAATAATCCCACTCCTCACCCACTTACTTACCCCTCCTCCCTCTCGATGTGCCTCTCCCCCAACACTAACCATCCATACTCTCCCATGATCTCTCTCTCTCTCTCTCCAAACCCCTATTAACCCCCAATCTCTCTCTCTCTCTCTCTATCTCCAAACCCCTAAAACCCAATCTCTTTCTCTAAACCCCCAACTTTCAATCTCTCATTCTCTCTCTAGTAGTTAAATCCATTCTTTCACTATCTCTTTAAACCCAACACCCAATCTCTCTCTCTCTCTCTCTCTCTCTCTCTCTCTCTCTCTGTGTGTGTGTTTATAAGTCCCTAACCCCCAATCTCTCTCTAAACCCCTAACCACCAATCTCTCTATCTAAACACTAACCCCCAATATATTTATCTCACTCTAAACCACTAACCCCCAATCTCTCTCTCTCTCTCCAAACCCCTACTCCTCACCCATCTACCCCTTACCCCCCTCTCTACATCCCTGCCCCCACCACTAACCATCCATACTCCGTATTTGGTCTCTCTCTAGATCTAAACCACTATTACTCCCCAATCTCTTTCTCTCTCTCTTTAAACCCCTAACCTAGAATCTCTCTCTCTCTCTAAACCTCTATCCTCCATTCTCTCTCTCTTTCTCTAAACCCTTTAACTCACATTCTCATTTCTATCTTTCTCTCCCTCTAAACTCCTAACCCCCAATATCTCTCTCTCTCAAACCCTAACCACCCCATCTCTCTCTATCGATTTATCTAAATCCCTAACCCCGATTCTCTCTCTCTAACCTCAAATCTCTCTCTATATATCTAAAAACCTAACCTCCAGTCTCTCTATCTCTATCTAAGCCCCTAATACCCAATCTCTCTCTCTAAACCCATAACCTCCAATCTCTCTCTCTCTCTGTGTGTAAACCGTGAATCTCCAATGTCTCTCCTTCTCTCTCTATATATATATCTCCAAACACCTAACACCTAATATGTTAAGTTTATTTTAATTTGACTAGAAAGATCACTGAAAGAAACATAATCACAAGATAGACAAAGATATTACCCTGGGAAACCCTCATGGGGTAGAAAACCTAGCAAAGCTTTCCTCAATAAGATGATCAAGATCAAGATCAACCAAAATACAAGATGTGCTCCAAGACTTGACCTCCTTCTCTACCTCCTATGCAGACCTCTCAAACATTGACCAAACCTCTATCTTGAGTAAAGTTTGAGTATTTCCGGGACAAGCTTGGTGTAGTTCAGAAGGACCCTCCTCGAAAGGGGGAGTGATGTGGTCAGTAATGATGAGATTTCCTACATCGACAATGAGGTCTATGATGTGGATACCTGTATTGGTGATACCGACAGTGAGGTCGATGATGTGAATACCTGTATTGGTGATACCGATAGTGAGGTCGATGATGTGGATACTTGTATTGGTGATACCGACATTGAGGTCGGTGAATGGTCCTTAGACTGGGCCTAAGTTGACAAGTGGATTGTATCATCCTTGGACACATGTTCTAAAAGAGATCCGTAGACATATGTCTCTGAGAAAGAAGTCCCTAGTGGACGAGAGGGATTGCATCATCCCTGGGCTTCGGTCCCCTGAATTGATCCGTAGACATATGTCTCCAAGAAAGAAGTCCCTAGTGGACAAGAGGGATTGCATCATCCCTAGACTTCAGTCCCCTGAATTGATCTGTAGACATCTGTCTCCGAAAATTGATGATAGGACTGCATCGTCCCTAAGCTTTTAGTTCAAAATGTACGTGATTAATCCTATATCTGATCTAGGTCACATCCAGTATGAAAAAGGACTGGCTCTGTGGTGGTAAATCCTAGATCAAATCTAGGTCACATCCAGTATGAAAAAGAACTGGCACTGTGGTCAAGACTGCATCATCACTAGACATGAGATTTGTCTTAAAAGGATCATGGACTGCATCATCCCTAGACATGAGATTTGTCTTAAAAGGATCATGGACTACATTGTCCCTAGACATGAGATTTGTCTTAAAAGGATCATGGACTGCATCATCCCTAGACATGAGATTTGTCTTAAAAGGATCATGGACTGCATCATCCCTAGACATGAGATTTGTCTTAAAAGGATCATGGACTGCATTGTCCCTAGACATGAGATTTGTCTTAAAAGTATCAGGATTAATCATCTTGTAAGTAGATCTGGATTGTATCATCCATAGACATGAGAGATGTCTTAAAGTGAGAAGGATTGATCATCCTGGAATTGGATCATCTATAGATCGAGATCATCCAGATGTTGTAGATCGAGATGATCCAAATGCTGTAGATCGAGATGATCCAGATGCTGTAGATCGAGAGATCCAGATTATGATATTGTAGCTATTCGGGTACTGCAGAAGACGAAGACTCGGTACTGAAGATGTTGATGTTCCAGTATTGAAGATCTTGAAGATGTTCCAGTAACTGTTTGAGTTACTGATGATGTATAAATAAAGCTTCCAATGATTTATAGATATATCATGCACCATGTAGTTGATGACTCCTTGCTCCTGCAGATGTTGTTATAATATCCTTCTTGTTAAGGGGGAGTGTTGAAATATTGTAACTTCTAAGGATATTATATTTGTATTATTATTCCGGAGATGTTCCATTCCTCCAAGGAGACCCTATTATATATCTGGAGATGTTTATTCCTCTGATAGATTGTGGTAACTAGGGTTATTAGACCTCCCATGTGAGGTCGGCCCTGAGTTAGTTGTTTACGGGCTATTAGACTCTTCTGGAAGAGGTCGGCCACATTAGGGTGAAAAGTCAGTTAGAACATGAGTATAAATAGAGGTGTGTTCCTCATTTATCTCATTCATTCACTCACTTGTGATTGGCACATAGGAGAGAGAGAAGTCTGCTTAGGAGGAGAAGGAGCTCTTGTTTGGGTACTACATCTTGTATTGGTTGATTATCTATATTGAGGAAAGCTTTGCTGGGTTTTCTACCCCATGAGGGTTTCCCAGGGTAAATCTGTGTGTATCTTGTGATTGTGTTTCTTTTAGTGATCTTGCTTGTGAAATTAGTCTAAACTTAACATTTATGTGAAGCGGTATGGACCGTGAAGTAGATTACTGATGATAATGCTAAGAAAGAGCAGTTAGCAACAACTCTGTGAGGTCACGCATTAGATTGGTTTATGAAGTTTGTTCTAGTCCCTACAGGAGCTCCGGAGAAGATGCTGGATGATATCAGGAACGGATTGATCACAAAATTCAAAAAACCCAAGTCAAAAGCACAGTACATTACGGAGCTGAAAGAAATTAAGGAGTACCCCAATGAAACAGTGTGGGACTTTGACCAGCGATTTAAAGCGTTGATTGCGAGGGTTAGTTTTGATATGAGCATTGTACAACATAAAGAATGGTTCATCGCAGCACTGCTTCCGCACATTCAACTACCGTTGATGCAACAAAACATTACAATGCCCATCGAAGCTCTGGAGATTGCAATGCGGTTGGAAGCATCGCCAATTGGTGAAAACACAGCTGGGATGTCGCAGATTCAGACATAGCTCGCTAACTTGACCATACAGCTGCAAGATCTTAAGAAGGGCAAGGAGCAGCGTGAAGAAGTATGGTGTACGCGATGTCGAGGGGAAGGGCACACTAAGGATAATTGCCCGGATTTCAGCAATTATCTGGTTTCAGGAGCACCGATTCCATTGAGTGGCAGTGGCATGCCATCGTGTCATGTTTGTCAGGTATATGGGCACCGCCATGAGGAATGCTAATACATGCATAAGATGTTCACAAAACCGATGAATATGTATTGTACATTCTGTAAATCTGTGGGCCACGAAGACAAAGATTGCCATGCATATGGGTTTCTACATGAGAGAACGTACGACGCATTCTATGTGAATGATGACCAACGTGTCGTACAACAATGGAAACCATAGCCACAAGTAGTCCAGCCACTACCTCAATTGCAGGTGCAGTTTGTATCGCAGCAGCAACCACAACAGTTTATGCCGCAATATGCTCTGATGCAAATGGCTCCACAACAGCAACGGTACGTTCAGCAATCGTAGTATGCACAGCAAGGACAAGGCATGCAACCAAATCCTATGTAGCAACAGTACAATCAACCACAGTACAAACAGCAGGGCGGATTCCGGGGAGGATTCCAGGGTGGACGCAGCAGAGGATTTGGTCATGGAGGAGGACAAGGAGTTCGTGGACCTGTTCATTGTTATCACTGTGCGATGTGGGGACACTATTAGCGAGATTTCCCACTATTGCAGGCACAGTGCACATTTTGCTTTCTTATAGACCATACAGTAGAAAACTGTTCGCAGTTGATTGCATGATGGCCAGCAGGAAACGTTCCACAGTTGCAGAATCAAAATCAGTCGCAGCAGCCAGTATAGAATCAAGTTGAGCAACTGGCGTAGAACCAGAATCAACGCCCGAATCAGAATGCTAATCAGAATGTGAACCAACCTGGGAATCTTCCACCGAATCAGAATTACGGTGCGAGTGTTGCGACAATTTCTGTGGAGCCCCGGCCACAAGATATTGCAGTTATCACTCGTGGAGGCGCAGTGACTAGAGGGGATAGCTCACAACTGCTTATTCGATTGGCAGGGAAGAAGAAGGTGTCATTTCATATTGAGTCCGAGCACGATACATTATTTTAGGAACGTTGTGCGATGGACCAAGATCACGGTAAAGCTATTATTTGCGACATGCCCTCTATTTTTTATGCGACTTCATAGGCAGGTCCGTCGGCGTAGTCTGGAACCTTACAGAATTTTTTTGAGAGTTGTTTATTGCTGGCAAGAGATCCCGTGATCCTTTCCGAGGTCGAGGGATTGTTGCAGCGACCCACTAAGGGATGGAAGGAGTCCGTGGTAAACTCCTTGCAGCGATGGAAGACTGGTAAGGAGATGTGCATGAACATACAAATTAGGGACTATGATGTTGATTCGATTATTCTAGATCTTGGTTCGAATGTCAACATCTTAACCAAGCAGGCATGGGAGAAAATGGGGAGCCCCCCATTAATTTGGTCTCCTGTACAACTCTGGTTAGCTAATCACGCCAAGGTGACACCAATTGGGAGAGTCCCACGCCTGGTGGTAGACATTGAGGGAATGGAGACTTATGTTGACTTTGATGTCATCGAAGTGGTTGAAGGAGGGAGATCTTATCCCATGTTGCTGGGGATCAAATGGGCTAATGATAGTGGAGCGGTAATCAACTTCAAGCGGTGGATGATGACTTTCAAAAACCGCGATCTCAGAGTCATAGCCCAGTTGGATCTGGCTGAAGGACATAGATACATTGAGCCAGTGAAGGATGAATATCCCAATGGATGGGACCATGCATTCAACATTTCCGAAGATTATATTCATCTGACTACCAATGGTGAGCTAGGATGGCGTAGTGACAGCTCTATGTCTTCCGACTCTGATGACGCGTTAGAACATTGGTAGAACCGCCTACATGAGGTGTCGCTCCACAAATGCGGGTTAGTCACGCAGTCATTATGCCGCATTGCAACTGAAACAGTTACACTACTAGTATACGAGGGCTGCCTGGTTTGTCTGACTTTTTGGAGGAGTTCGAGGAAAGAGTTTCTGAACCACAGCAACTACTGGCATTGGAGGAAGCACTGAAGGCTACTCCAACACATTGGTGGGCGACTCATAAGAAATCAATCGATGGATGGTCGCAATGTAGGAGAATGATGACGGTTCATGTTGGTTGTGGAGCCAGATCTTCCAGTCTCATAGATGATATTATCTTAGCCGTGCACCCCGGAGGACTGTACACCCATTCTGCATTTTTAGGGGTTGGGTATCCCGTGGTATTTTTCCCATTGTATTTTCCCTATAAAAGAAAGACATTGTAATATGGCTAGGGTTGATTTATTAGGTTTTATGCATTGTAAAGATCTCTAAGATCAGGAGAGAGACTATGAGAGAGTGAAGAGGAAGTGCAGCAGTTGTGCTCCAGGTTGTATCCCTTCACCTTGCTGGACAGTAATAATAATAAGGACTGGAAAATTCAGTGTGGACGTAGCCCAATTTGGGTTGAACCATGGTATATCTGTGTCTCTCTTGTAATGTGTGTGTGATTATATTTGCATTTATGTTTATTATTATTGCTCTGCGATCCTATTTTTCTAACAGTTCGCTTCGGTGATACCGAGGTTTACCATACAGGGAAATATGATGGTCAGCATAACCCTGGAAGTCATTTGATGGAGTGTAAGACATTATGGGCATCGCAACCAAGAGATGAGCGGGTCCATGAATTTATCCATACTTTGGACAAAATGTCGCGATCATGGTATACTGTAGTTGAATTGTGGGGAGAAATCACTACTTGGTTGGAGTTGACGGATTGTTTTACTCATACATTCAGTTTCGCAGATCCCAACCCGGATGTCCATAATGCTCTGCAGATCATCCACGATGTGGTTTTGAAGGTTGTTCCAGTGGCATATCTTGCGGATCCGCATACGCACTGCCAGATGCAATCCATGATGGAATGTTATAATATTACTGGTGGGCCCAAAGACGGTGATGATCCACGGAATGTCAATATTTCGAAGTCTAAAGGAAGTCGCAATGTGGTACCACCTGATGCACCAAGTGATTCGATCAGCTATCCCTTGAAGCTTCGTCAGATCAATGTTGGGACGGAGACCACTCCCAAGTTTGCGAATGTTGGAGATTATTGGGGTGATGAGATGATGGGAAAGGTCACTGACTTGCTACATGAATTCCAAGACCTATTTCCTACGAAGTTCTCTGAGATGAGAGGTATTTTGGGCGAGTTAGGGGAGATGAAGATCCCGTCGAAACCAGATGCTAAACCAATTCGGCAGCGACCCTACTAGCTGAATCCGCACCATAAGGAGAGGGTCAAGGTAGAACTTGATCGCATGTTGGATGCTAGTATCATTGGGTTGATTGAAGAGTCATAATGGATCAGTCCTATGGTGGTGCAGGACAAGAAGATTGGCGAGGTGCGCATTTGTGTCGATTTGCGGAAGTTGAATGACACCTGCTTACATGATACCTTTCCGACCCCATTTACTGATGAGGTACTTAAAGGAGTGGGCGGCCGGGAGATGTATTCTTTCAAGGACGGGTTCTCAAGCTATCATCAGATCTGCATTGCGAAGGAAGACCACCACAAGACGACTTTCATGATAGAATGGGGTTGTTTTCAGTATACAGTTATGCCATTTGGGTTGAAGAATGCACCTGCGATATTTTTGCGTGTTGTTGTTGTTGTATTCAAGGATTTTATTCAGAATTTTTTGTAGGTATACATGGACGACTGGACAGTCTATGGGTTGATCCGCGATCATTTGGAAAACCTATGGTTGATGCTGGAGCATTGTCGACAACATCAGATATCGCTGAACTTGAAGAAGTGCATCTTTTGTGCACCATTTGGCATACTCCTGGGTCACATTGTGCGCAAGATTGCGCTCATTCTGAGCTTAACCCCACCGACTAATGTTAAGCAGTTACGAGCGACATTGGGACATACCAGGTATTATCTAAAGTTCATCAGGGGCTATGCAGTCATCACTGCCCCTAGGGAGAAGCTATTGAAGAAAGATGCGGTATTTCAATGGAGCCCTGAATGTCAAGATAGTTTTGAGATGTTGAAGGATAAAATGGCTTCGGCCCCGATACTGGTATTTTCGGGCTGGAGTAAGGAATTTCATGTCCACGTTGATGCATCATCGATTGTGCTGGGAGTGGTGCTTGCTCAGCCAGGAGAGGGGGATCTAGATCACCCCATTGCTTTTGCAAGTCGGAAGTTGTCATCAGTAGAAAGAAACTATACCACTATGGAGAGGGAAGGCCTAGCGATGGTGTATGCATTGCAGAAGTTTCGACATTACTTATTGGGAGGAAATTTGAAGATGTTCACCGATCACTCTGCATTAAAATATCTGGTCAATAATCCTGTGTTGGGGGGAAGATATCTCGATGGCTACTTCTTTTTTAGGAGTTCGATTTTGAAGTGATTGTGAAGCCAGGGTAGTTGAATGTTGGCCCTAATCATCTGTCGCGTATTGAAATAGGAAAGGAGCCAACTAACATTGAAGACGGGTTTCCTGATGCGCAATTGTTTAAGGTTGAAGTAGCCGATGGCTATTTTGAAGAAATCATTCAGTTTCTGGTGATAGGTACTGCACCAGAAGAGCTCACCACTAGTCAGAAGAAGCAGTTGGTAGTCAAGGCTGCAGATTTCCAGCTCATTGCAAGCGAGTTATACAAATTAGGCGCAGATGAGATATTGAGACAGTGTGTTTCCCCTCATGAGCAAGGGCAGATCTTGTCAGAAGCGCATGCAGGAGTGGCTGGAGGGCACTATGGTGGTCTGGCGACTGCCAAGAAGGTGCTTCATGCGGGGCTCTGGTGGCCTACACTGCACAATGATGCGACAGACTATGCACAGTCCTGCGACGTTTGCCAGCGAACCGAAAAGCCATCCAGGAGGGATGATATGTTGTTGATGCCTCAGCTAACACTATAGCCATTTGACAAATGGGAAGTGGATTTCGTGGGACCAATCAATCCACCGAGGAAGCGCATTGGTACAAGATACACCATCACGATGACAGATTATTTGACAAGATGGGCGGAAGCTACACCAGTCATTAATTGTTCTGCAGCCATGGACGCGCTATTTTTGTTCGATATCATCACTCACTTCATCTACCCCAAGATATTGTTGAGTGATCAAGGCAGCCACTTTCTCAATTGCACCATCAGTGCATTGATGGAGGAACTGCAAATACAACACAAGAAGAGTACACAGTATCATCCCCAGGAGAATGGCATGGTGGAAGCTTTCAACAAGATATTGGAGCATGTGCTGACAAAGGTGTGCAATGCGAACCGCGATGACTGGGATCTCAAAATCCCAACAGTCTTGTGGGCGTATCGTACCACATGTAAAAGGTTGATGGGACAGACACCATTCAAGCCGGTATATGCCGAAGAAGCGATTATGCCTATGGAGTACATCGTTCTAAATCTACGTGTAGCAGCAACAACAGGTATGGATGCTACAGCCGCATTGGAGAACATCTAGCGCGGTTAGTGCAAATGGAAGAAGATTGCTTTATCACAGGATTCCACCAAAGTGTGGAGAAGGATCACCAGAAGGCTTGTCATGATCACGACATCAAGAACAAACAATTTCATTAGGGTGACTTGGTGTTGTTGTATGACATTAATTTTATGAAACACCAAGGAAAATTGCAGATGCATTGGCTGGTCCATACCGCATCAGTAGCATCACTTCAGGAGGTGTAGTACAATTGCAACAGTTGGACGAAGCGATGCTCCCAAAGTTGATTAACGACAGTAGGTTGAAGCCCTATCGGTCGGGCTTGGAGCAGTGCGATGCCTAAGTTGCATTGGGAAAAAAAAATGCAGGTCATTCGGTGGCAGGATGGCGCACTGACAGGAACAGAATGTGCAAGCGGGGAGGCTTATGCCACAAGTTAGGAATGGTCCACGACAGTGGCAGGGTCGCAATTGGGTCAAATCAGGAATCATTCTGAATCATTAGCAAATGAAACTTTTTCTTTTGGCAGGTATGATTTTTAGTCAGCTCGGATAGCCGCCAAACGCACGCATGTTTGGCACAACGATCACACCGTGGTAGCATGGCCGGTGGCACCCGAGGTGATGGTTTGCACACTTTGGAATGAATGGTAGCCGGCAGCAGTATGGTTGCCACGCCGCACGTCAGAAGTATGGTTCATACACACAAGGAACAACGAAATGAGAGGATTGGCATCTTAAGTGAATGAGTTTTGCAAATGATTGTCGAGGCAAATGTCCGAACAAAGGCGATGCATAAATAGAGGAACCAGAGGATAGATGAGCACAGAGGTATTCCCAGTTGAGAGGTATTTTATGCTACGAAAGGGTCAGGCATCTAGTTAAGTTAGGAATTCCAAGGAGGCTATGGAAATGATCCATTTCATTTCGTGTGGTAGCACACGAGGCACGCTAAGGGCCCGAACGACGAGTGTGCATGAGCACCTGGAGCAAACCGCGCTGCGGACACTCGGGTGTTACAAACATGAAGTCCCTTATGAGATGTCTAAGCATGTGGTGATAGTTCAAAGTCTCGTGGTCCCTGTTCCCACAAAAATGATGTGGGTGGCATCCCCCTGGTCTCAGTAGTATGTGCTTCCCAGCACGAAATAGATGTGTCAGAGCTGTTGGCCTATTTCCCACCTCGGCACTGTTTAGAAAATTCTTCTCAGTCTGCATCTGATTCCTCGAGACTGGAGGATGAGTTTGAGAGGTACATGACAGCAAGTCGGGGGATGACCACTTTCGAGTGAGAAGTACATGACAATGAGTCGACGATCAGTGTAGCAGAAGGAGCAGGATAACACCGCGCGATCCAGACAGCAAGAACAGTTGCAGACACATAGTCAGCCATATAAGAGTCCGAGTACACCATGTCCTGCTAACGTGGCTCGAGGGTGAGCCACAAAATTGTGTTGGGGGCCTGTTGGCAGGTGGTTAGGATGGGTCATTTCCGCAGCACCGCGAGTGTTGTGATACTGCAAAAGGCGGAAAACCGGGCACAAACGATGTTATGTTTTTGTATTTTTGGGTCAATTGTACCGCAGTATGCGGGTTTTTGGGTCAGTTGGACCATGTCAGTTAGATTTTGGGTCATTTTTTCAAAGTGTCGGCTAGGAAGTTGTTAGTAAGTGGAAAAGCAATGTAAAGGCGGAAGCCTATATATATTCATAGAGTTGTATGTGTTGAGGGAGTTAGTCGAAGGGTAGTCTGGATGTGTATATCTGTCTCTGAGATCAAGAGATATGGGCAAGATTTTTCTTTTGCAAAGATACTGTATCTGGGTTTTTGCGTAGATAATATGATATGACAGAGCTATTTTGAGGAATCCCTATGTCTCTTGGTTCATCTGTGGTAATGCATGTTGCGATATATGAATGATGCTACGCTTTCTTGCTGCAATTAATGCTGTATTGTTATATTTGCTGCGATGATGAATGTCTCTGTTAATGGATGCTATGAATATAAATGATGTCTGGGTTAAATGAATAGATTTACTCCTGTAATGTCGCAATAAGTTAAAAATCCAAGTGATTAAGCCACAACCATCCTCCTTCATTCAGCGGAAACATAGTTCCATCAATTCTCCCTTGAACATCTCGGGTGAGACCTCATCTGCTCCACAGGTGTTGCTGGACAGGGTAAAACCCATCTGGGCCAGTGCTCAGGGAGATCGCAGTCATTTGGATGTCGACAATTAGTGGAACCCCTGTCGACGTATTAACGAACTTGGACTTTATGGGAAATTAACTAATAAAAGGTGGTGTTTACCACCCATCCAACCATTCTAGCAAGACCCCAAACTAGGTGTGAAAACCGCTATCTATGCCTCAGGAGTCACCCACCAATCCACTCCGCCTTTGATCTTGTGCTTCAGTAATCAAAAGGTGGCCTATAAAATGGTAATAGTAAGAGTCAAATGCTCATAAAAGGCGGTAATTTTAGTAATGACTCTTGACATCATAGGGGACACGAGATCAACTTTGAACATCCTTGCCTATTATTTTGGTGAGGTGATTATTAAAAGTGGTTAATGTTGCCTCCATGCTTAAAATTTTGACAAAAACAAACTTTAACCTACCCCTTCAAGCATCAGTGCTTTAATTCTAGGATATCACTTTCTCTCTATATATACTCAATTGGTTTGTCCTTGACTCCTTATAAATTGAAACAATTCAATGAAAAAAGAAGCTTCAAAAGAACCTTGAAATATATTGAATGGAGAAGAAACCAAGGTGAGAGGCTTGATATACCTTTGAAACTCTTCTTCCCCCAAAATCTATCTTCTAAAATCAAGTTTTCCTAAATCCTCCAAATGCATTCCTTCAACGATAAAATCCCTTTCCGTGCATTATCATGTTGTTCAGACTGATTTCTAAGCTTTTTCGAATAATGTTTTCCAATAGGTTTAGGGTAAGTGTCACTTCTAGTTCTTCCTTTATGAGATAGCTAATAACATCTCTAGATTTAGCCAAGTGTCTCCAGTGTTTCACCACTCTACTCCTCAATCACTCATAATATTGTTTAATGTTATCAATCCATTTCACTCCTACTAATGGTCTTAAGTCTTTCTGGTGTGACTCCATAGCTATATATCTGTTGCATTAGCACCACCATGTATTCCATTGAAAATAAAGGGGCCAACAACACTTGACCACACTTGTTGACTCATGTCGAGCCAAATCTATCTCATTTCCCAAAATGAAGGGCCCAACTATGGTATTTGGTCCAAACCTTCTAGTTTGAATTAGATCAAGGCCTCAAATTTCTTTGTATGTTTTCCTTCCAAATTGACATGCCAATTAGTTTATGTTTGTATAAGGACAACAGAGGGAATACACAAGATCAACTTTGAACATCTCTTGGGCCATCTTGATTTGAGTTTTCATCATTTCAGCCATAGGGTCCACAACTAGCTCAATTGTATTAGAGCCCTTGGATCTAGAAGTGGTGACCCTAGATGAATCTAGAAGATCAACTTTCCCAATTTAATACAAATTCATTTCCATTTGTCTTGCCTTAGTTTGGGCATCTTCTAAGGTTTGGGGATTTTTTTCTTTCAAGATGAACCCAAAAGTTCCTTGGAAAGAATTTAGGTAATGAATGAGAATGGCAAGATCCTTAGATTTTACATCTTCATAAATATTCTCTAAGATCTTATTGAATCTTTGATTGAATTCTTGGACAGTCTCATTTTCCCTCTTCTTGATTTCAAATAATTGATTAAGAAGGAATTTCTTATCTACCTTTTTCACACCATTCATCCAAGTATTTTCTCTCCAACATATCATAACCAGTAATAAGTTGATCGGTTTAGAAAAAAAGGTGCCTGAAAATGCTAGCAAGGTTCTACTTCACTTTATCCCAAGGCATAGACCATCTTCTCCTTGTTATCCAATAGGACTCCAACTCCCAAGAGGGATTCTGTTGTAATTTGTTATTGAATATTTTGCAAGATTGACGCTCATTTTGAAGAGTGTTTCCATTTCTAAGGGTATTCAAACCTTGATGTCAAATTGGGAGCAGTATTGATGAATTATTTGTTGTTTTGAAAGGTGAAAGTTCCATCTTAGATTCTTTCTCATCATTGTTTCATATCTAGTTGATTCTTGTTAGTCTTTAGAGATTTTTTTAAATTCATCGGTTTGTATTCAACATTAGTTCCAAGCCTAACAACTTGCAAGGTATTCTATGATAAAATATGTTAGAAGTATGGAAAGTAGATTTTGTTTCTATTCCAACATCTAGTGATCCCCAAATTAGACCTCTAAAGCCCCAACTCCCAACAACTTGTCAAATTGTTTCATGCATATAACATACTTTAATATTTAGCCAAAACAAACACAAGCTTCAATGTCTTAGACACTCGTCGTAGTCCTTTACAATTGAAAACTTGTCCGAAGCATTAGAATATTCTGTCATTGTAAGGGAACTATAGTGCTTTACATTTTAAAACCTCCCAAGCATTAGAAGATTCTCTCACTATCAGATCTATTAGTTTTGAGTCATCTACATTATCCATCTGGTCCCAATAGAAATGGAGATTGACTGAGTTCATGAGTGGTGGAGTCATGTTAATGAGATGTTCAAGTCACAATTCATTTAATATGGAAACATGGATGTGGTAGGTCTCTGTTATACCAGATTATATATGGGGTTGTCATACCCTTATTTTTACTTAGCAGTATAGGGTTGAGATTCATTTTTCTCAAAGAAGAGCCATTATTCAGAGAAGAGATGATTGTGATTGTTGAGGATTATTTAGAGTGGTATCCTTGGGTTGTGTGATTTCTAGCTTCTTGGTAGATTGTGGTCTAGTCTTCATTCTCCTACTGCCTAATGTTTGTTCATTTGTCTTAAGAGTTTGATTTTTTTCCTTGATCTTTAATTCTTTGTTAAAAGTTCTACTGAGTTCCATCAAGCTTGTTGTTATTTCCTCTTTAAATTCTTCATCCTTATCTTTTTTCTATGTTCTTTGTTTTTTATACATCCTCTCCTTTCCTGAATTCTTTCTTTCTACATGTATGATTAATGCAACCTATCTAGTCTCCTCATTTAGGTGTATAGATTGCTCCCAAGAGACCTAGGGGATTTTCCTCTCTAAGGCATAACAAGCAACCAAATTTATCAACCCATGATGGGTCAAAGCATCCTCCCTATCCTATTAAATCAAAAAGCTATGTTGAATGTGGTACAAGGTTGAGATTATATTCTGCAATAATAATATTTGAATCCCAAACTTCAATTCTCCTATTGTTGTACTTTTTCAACTTCTTAGCCCCAGAATTCTTAGAATGTGCCCAGATTTAGGGGGAAAAATGGGTTATTGGCTAGTTTAAAGGGCCCATAATTGTTTCCCTTGTCCAAATTCATGCCCATAATTTTTTATAAGTCTCTTCAAGAACACAAAAAAAAAATCACTTATTAAATAGAAACTTTTTATCTTATTAAACATCCATTGACTTCTACTATTGCTTATTAGCTTGCGCCTCACTAGTGAGCATGTGCTCATTGAAGGAAACATTCCACCTGTAAGTCCACTTATGCTTATCAGGGACCTATAACTTGTAACAAGAAAATGAATGTGGTATTTCAGGAGCAAAAACCTAAATTGTAACTAGATCTAAAAACTCAATGGTAAGAACCTAAAGTGCTTTTGAAGAATACAATAAGAAGAAAATGAATGTGGTAATTCAGGAGCAAAATCCTGAACTGTAACTCAATTGTAAGAACCTAAAGTGTAGGTATGGCATTTTTTAAGATGTTGGGCCATTGCATATTTTGAAGAATACAACAATAAGAAGAAAATGAATGTGGTAATTCATGAGCAGAAACATTTGAAGAATACAACAATAAGAAGAAAGGAATGTGGTAATTCAGGATAAGAAACTTAAATTATAACAATATATGATATCTGATTGTAAAAACCTAAATTGTAGGTATGGTACTGAATATGTGTAGTTAATCTTAAAATGTATTTATTATACATTTGTTAGCACCCTTAACAATGCATGCTCTCTCGTTTCTGTCATCAGTTACATTTTCTTGGGTAGTGTTTCGCACACAAGATATCTACACACTAAACATAGATCATGAAGTTTTAGATCAGAGCATTACTAGTACAATAAGAATAAACAAATGCATACCAGTTCTAGAGATATATTCTCTGGTTTTAGAGAGCAACAAGAAAGACTAGTATTAATAAGTGTTGCTACACATATGATGATTTGCTAGAATTTTAGTACATATGACCATATGGAATTATGTCACTTAGAAGGTGACATATATATAAATAAAGAGAATTAAATATAGGTGGGACGGGAAAAATGCTAAAAGGCTTTGGGGAAAGAAAGGGAGCATATGCCAAGCCTATCTTGATATTCCAAATGTATTGAAGTTCATAAAATATGTACGCTGCTTTGCATTCTTTGTTAGTTTGTGACAGGTGGAAGTATTGAGATGAGTTGGGAAGAGGAGAGAGCTCTGGTAATTTGTAGTGAAATATTTATGTGTTGGCATAACAATCATATTGATAAAGTTGGCTTCATAATGATGTTGCATAGTGTTTTGGCACCTAATATTAAGTTGTATTTATGATAACGTGTAGTAATGCTTGTGCTTTTGTTTTCTATAAATAATGATAGTAGGAATTAGAATACCCTAACCAAAATGAATAAATCTTAGGAGGTGAAGTAAGAGGTTGTAAGGAATTATTATTAGGGTAAACTAACTATATTTCCTTACTCTATTGAGTTTATGCCTTAGAATGAATAAAAGCGGAAAATAGTTTATGGGCTAATTAATAGTAAATCAACAATTGTAAGTTGAAAACTTATTAAGGAAAGAAAGGAATATTACTCTAGCATATGTTCTTTAAATCGTTGTATCTTCGTAGTTAGAAATTCCACATACATGGGGTGGGTGGAATGGAGATTTGATTGGTGATCATAGTAATTACAAAAAGGAGCATAATGGGAAGAAAATGGTTAATTGATATTTAAAGGATAAACTATTCGTTTAGTAGTTATTCTTTGTATTTGATTACCTAAGTGTGATAATGGAATTATAAGAAAAGTACCTATTTGAATATATATGTATGTAATTATTTATCTATAAGTTGGATTGTGATGTTTTACTCCACTAAGGAAATTAGATAGGAACATTCATATGTAGGAGTAGAGCCTTAACGACCATAAGAATAATAACCCGTTTCTATAACACTTATTATATCTCATGTGAAAGGCAAGTATGGTATGGTTAAGAGTATTAATGATGTAAATGAAATGTATCTTCATTACACCGTAGTCATAATTAAAAAGAAAGCCTACAAAGAAAAAGTTAGTAGAATTTTCCTATAATGTTAAGACGACTATATTATATTAACCATTGATTACTTAAATTTGTATGACTTATGTTTGAAGAGATAAGTTTAAATTCATGGATGAACTTTGTGTTAGTGAATCAAGTTAGTGGAAGCATCTGTAGGGACCCCTGTTTGTGGGGTTGTCCCTAAAACTAAACTGAAACACATCATCATATTATAATAAATATTCGAACATATCAACGATAGAAAACTAAGATAAACAAAAAAAAATACATCTACCTTAAGAAAATACAAGTGGAATCTTATACTTGTCATTCGTCGGTCGATTCTGCTGTCGAAAGAGTAGTCGTTGGCAAACAATCCAGCTTACACTTTTGTTGTCTGCTTCACCCATTGGATCCCTCCAGTAAACCTCATTTAACTGTAGGAGAAGCAATCGTTAGCTTCACCACCCAACCATAGGCTTATGCTTTCAGTCGCATAGCCACCCCCGAGCTTCAGGGTCGTAGAGCTCAAACACAAAAACCTAGAGACCTAGAAGTGGGCTTCCTGCCCACCAATATCTCTTGCCAAACTCCAATAGCAGCAAATCATTGCCTTACACACATTATGATATCCATCCATCCATAGGGTCCTTTTCCCTTTCCTCAAGCCTTCCTTAAATAGGAAAATTCATTGCGACACTTGTCGCTTCATTCAAAAATGCCTAAATTTTAATTATTCAAATGCAATTTAGCTCACCCATGCATTTGTCATATTTCTAAGACAGTGCACCTACTTTCCTAAAGTTACTCAAGTTTGTCCCCCTTTGATGTTCATTCAAGTTTCTATTTTGGTGGGTGCAAGTGGGGTTAACTAAATGCTCAAGTTTAGTATACCATTTGCTCCTAAAACAATATTCTTGATTATTTTACTTATAAAAATATATTTCATGTGCAAATGGCCTAAATGCAAATTATATGTTTAATCTATAATTTTCATCAATTTTTTTCGTCTAGGGTCTAGGTACCACATCGTTGGGTCCATCTGTCCATTATGTTCTTTCATCGTTATGGTACCACACCGTCGGGTCCATTAATCCATCATTTCCATTTATCGACAAGGTACCGCATCATCGGGTTCTTTCGTCCGTCATTTCCGTTTATCGACAAGGTACCACATCGCTGGGTCTGTTAGTCCCAGAGACATTCTAAGGCTACTTTTAGAACTGTGCCTGGGTATCAATAAAATATTATGTGTTCTTTTGCTTGATCAGAATCACATTCATCATAAAATACATACAACCAAATCTTGGAATAATATGGGAAGTACTTCAATATGCCAATGATGAGAATTTGAATGAAGTGATGTTAATGAATTAATGGCACAAAACAAAGGTACTTCAGAGAGAGTAAATATTTGTTTTATGTTTGAGAATAACATACTAAGCCTAAGGGAGGAATTCAGTAGTTCTAACAAAAATGATCATACAACTAAACCTGAACAATATGAGGATATTATTTCCAGATAACCCAACATGAATACTTCACACCATGAAAATATTAGAAGCAATATTTTAAGCTCGCAGCACTCACATTAAAATCAAAATCAGATTCATAAATCATGAAGAATATGATGAAGATGAATAAATAGAAGGAAAAATACTAAATGGACACATCAAAGCTTTGAATCCATGAAATCTCAAGATCAGGAAAAAAGATGTTCTTCTTTATATATTTGATCATACTGCAAAATATCAGAAGTTACACTTCTTACAAAAAGAGAGGACCCTTGGTCATTGCCTATTCTACTATATATATAGCCTTCTCAAGAATTACAAAATAAGTTGTCACAAAGAGTTTGTTACAGCCCAATGGCTTATGCAATTATTTTTGTGATTTACAACAAAAACCTATTACAAAACAAATGGTCCTACTGACTAATGCTGACTAGCTTGTTGTTGAGATTGGGGTCCACTATGCTAAGGTAGAAGAATTCCTTGTCACATGGAAGAAGCCTCTACTTTTGGCTATGCCGATGAGGCTGTGGCTACTGCTTGCTCTCTGGTGGACCATTCCAACGGCTGGGCTTCGATGAACCTGGTGATACTTCTCCAATATTTACCCATAGGGTACTGGAAGAAATTGAGCTCTTGAAGAGATGAGTCAAGCTCAGTGTAGCGCTCGAAAGAATCCTTTGGAAGACCACTAAAAATAGTTTGGAGGTGGTTGAGAACCTCAAAATTTTTATGCAGCTTATCTACAATTGATTTTCCACTGAGTTCTTGCAAAGTATCCGTCATGTGAATTTTGGTATTCCTTGCATCTTTCATCATGGTGATATACTGCTCCTCTAGATATAAGTCTCCATTTCCATCCCAAAAAGAGGGAAGGCTGAGGGAAAAAACTGTCTTGAACTGCTCCTTCGAGGAGAAAAAATCCTACTTTAGTTGGGATTCCATATCGGGGACATTCTGGGCCAAAGCCCCCTTTGTGATCATCTTGTTTGCTTCCATGAATAATTTGGTTTGGTCTTGGAAGGGATACGTTTGTAGCTCCACAAAGGTCTTTTCATTCAAGAAATCGATCACTGTTCTGGCCACCTAGACCTTCTTATTTACACTTCTCATTACATCTCATGCGACAATTTTATCTATTTCTGATCTTCTTGGGTTATGCTTAAATGGCTCCATTGTGATTTTATCAAAGATGCCATCTGATCCCATAACATAATTTTGGATCCTTTGATCAAAGGATTACTGGTGAGATTCTTGGATAGCTCTTGAACCTTACCCTTGAGCCCATCAACAGTTTGTTGGAGCTCTGAGATAGCCTGATCTCTCCTCATCAGGTTCTCATTTGCATTGAACAGCTCATCACATTTTGTCTTCAGCTGAGTCTGCACCTGATTCAACTAGGTTTCCTTGATGCTCATTTTGGCCACTTCCTGGGCCAATTTATCGGTTGGATATGAAGTGGATGAGGCTTGAGGGATGACGAACTTTTGCTAGAGGAGGTTCTGATTCAGCTTCCTAGCCTCTTCCAACTCTCCTTCGAGTAGGACAATTTTTTCCTTGAGCGTTTCTCCCTCGCTAATCGATCTCTCCAATTCTGTCTATATTGTGACTACCTCTGTAGTCTACGAAATCTCTGTCATGGGAATATTTAGCTTCTTTTTCAGGGTTTCCACTTCCTTGTCCTTCTCATTTAACATGACTTGGAATGGGGCCATGTCTTCAGGATTATGCACCATCTTTACTACTTGCTGCTCTAAGTCAATTATTTTCAACTGCTTAGCTTTATTGGATTATTTTTCATTCTTTAGATGCTTCTCTATCCTATAAACCACATCCTATAACCTGTTAGTGCCCATAGTGAATTTACATACATCTTTGTACACTCCTTCTCATGTTTGTCGATGCAAATCCATGATGTCTTTAGACTAGATTTGGTCCAGGTTTATGGTTACCTTAGTGGCTTTAAAATTGGATGATGACTTCTTTTCTCCTGGCGCTATTTTCTCTAGGATATCCATTTTGAGGGCTCCCTGCTTCAAATCTAGCATGGATAACATCTTGGACTGCCTTCTTGTCTCTAGTTCCTTTTTTGGAAACAAAGACTTCCCTAGATCAATCTTGTCCTCTTTAATCTGAGCATAAAGCCCAAACAAACCTGACCTGAGGGACGATGTGGTAACTAAAGCTCCTTCTGTGTCCTGAGCCTCTTGAACATGAGGCCACTTTGTAGAAGGGAAACTTTCAAGGATGATAGGTGTCGCAAGGGTGGGTGTCGACCTGATTTTTGAGGTTGTACTAGATGTTCCTTATGCTTTCAACCTCTTGGTCCTTGATCCCATACTTCCTGATTCATCCCTTCCAGTAGCAGACATGGGCTCTGACGTATCTCTTTTCCCCAACATATAAATCTTAAGGGGTGTTGGAAACTTGGAACAACTAGTGATCTAGAGGACTTACTTGGGTTCAAAATAGCCTGAAATTGTTCCCAACTATCGAAATTAGCCATTTTGTCCAACAGGGGGTGCGGCTCGTGGAGGTATGATGCCGAATGGGATGCCTGTCTTTTTTGAGAAATGATCCCGCTGGGATCATAATTGTGTGGAATGCTCAAAGGGAAACCAGATGAAGCTATCAGTACCTCAAACTCCTTCTGAGTAGCTCTGTCCCACACCTTAAACAGGCCTACTTCACTCGAGACATTGAAAGTCCTAGCGTTGTTCCCTTTCATGAAATGCACCTCGTCACAATTAAATCTTTTGTGAATGAATTCTAGTTCAAACAATATGGGAATCAAGAATATGGGGAGTTTGTATAGAGCTAACTCTGCCCCATATACTCTGATTTCGGTGTGGGTGTCGAAACAAAACCAATCGCCCACATCATCCTTTGGATTGAGCTGGAGAAATTGTTTGCACTTTGGGAAAAATATCAATGGAAGGGCATCAAACAAAAGTGTATATACCTTTTCTACGACGGTATTTACGAATGTGGAGAAATTCCTTTGTGGGGGAACAAGAATTACTGACCTATTAAGATCTTCTTTGTCGAAGTAACTTTTCTTATGATAGATGATCATGTATAGGAGTACAGAGCAGAACTGAAACAACCTTTTGGATGAAAAACTCTTTAAATGGAGGTGGATGGACTGAGCGAGGAAAGTTGATAGGTCCAAATTGACCAGTGCTTCATGCTAAGAGAGGTTTATGATAAACAACAGACCTAGAATGACGACGTCGATCACTATGTCATTGTCATACCCGAGGAACTGGAAAATCATTGACAATACTGGTTAAACCGGACCTACGAATGTCTATAAGTTAAACATTTATTGATTGTTAGAAAGGGTACCTTGAGGAGGCAAGAGCATTCGGATGAAGGTATCCATGTTTTCTAGAGAAAGCTTATGAATCTTACTCTTTAATACCTCTTCGTCAAAAACGATCGTAGAGGGGTCTTCAATGGACTCTGTCAATTCCATGATGAGTTCCCTATTGATTGGGCATAACACATTTCCTACCTGGGACATGATGGCCTTTCTCTCTGGTATGTAACAATCTGCATACCACTCTGTTATGTCTGGAAATGGTCTGGAAGAAGGGAGAATCATCTTGGCTATCCTTGACTTCCATAGGTTGAATAAATCGTTGGCGTTCTTTGCCTGTTCCCTGGATTCTAGAGACAATTGTTGCAGGGAAGGAATAAAAAGAGTCATGAATGTCAAAGAATTCATCACCAAGATGGTCGTATGGATTTCCGAACATGGATGCAGAGGTGACCTCAGGAGCAGCTACAAAGGCCATGCTAACACAGGGGTGAAGCGAGAGCACTAACTTCGAACTGCTTAGAGAGCTTCGAAGCTGGAGTGAAAATGCACGATGGCTTCCTCAGGATGGTATTTATAGGGAGACATTTAAATTTGGCAAGCTTAAATGTGTAGTTTACGTGGCGCACTGGGATTAGCTTATTGGTTAAAGGGTATATGGATTCTTAAATCCTGGGGGACACTTGCTCGTAAATGACGATGGTCATGACCGTTTAAGGAAGGTTTAAGGTAATACGAATGGGAGGAATGCACTGTAGCGGAAAGTGGTGAATTGTAAACAAGAGGTGGTTTTGGGGTCCAGATAAAGCGGTTTAAGGAAACCACTTTCTGGTTCCTGACTCAACGAGAATTTGTCACGAGTAGATGGCGATCTTCATTCAGGAGCGATCTTGGGGTGTTAAGGTCCAAGCACCTTGGGTATCCTGAATCATAACTATCGTTGATCTTAAGCCCTGACAACCTTGAGATGCGTGCGCTTGCCAGTGCATCTTTGTGTGTGGAGCCCGCTTCCTCTGTTGGTCAAATGTCCAATGGCTTATGGTCAGGGAAACCACTGTGGCCACTATTGTGTAGGAAAATACCTTATAGTGGGGGAGACGACACTACCAACTTACATTGGGGTGAAAAGTAAATACATTCATGTTTTGCATTAATTACTACAAATGGAAAGAGGTTAGGATTCCAAAAGTTGTACCTTTTAAATGATGGTTGGTCATAGCTTTCGGCCATTCTTCCACAGTGATGAACCTACAAAACAAGTTAAACTTCCTCAGCTTATCTTGACTATAATAAATATTATTAAATTTAAAGCAACTTAGCATCAACTACAATCAGATATTCAATCACATAGACATTCCATCAAATAGACATTCAATTGGGACGGGAAGGGTATTTCCACCTTTTATTGTCAAAGAAATGTAGATAAGTATAGATATACCTGCTCTATCTAAACACTTCTGCAACCAAATCCTGGGCTCGTGCTCCTCACAGTGACTTAAGAATTCCTCCAGTGTAACAACAGTTTCTTTCTTCTTCTAAGTCCCCTCTCTCATGGCTCCCCTTGTATTTATGGGAAAAGGTTGGCAGTTGAATTCAAGAGGTGGTTGAATTGGGAGGTTGAGGGAGTTACAGAACTACCTCCAACTATCTAAATTCGTAATCTTAATATATTTTTTCATTTCATATTAAGATGTGTGTGGGTTTCATTCAAGTATAGCAGTGCACAGTATGCAACTTTTGCATCTAACAACCAACGTTTGCAACATTTTGGAGTATGTGTGCGGGTTTTCATCAATAAGACAAACGTCCAGAACACAGGATGACTATGGAAATAGTAGCGCACACATGGTGAAAACTGTAGAAAAAATATGTTTTTCAGTTGAAGAATGTGATCTCAGCAATAACTCATCTAGGGTCAATCTAGCTCTTCCATCTATAGTGTCCATTTGTGTGATCAACAAAGCAATGTGATCACGGACGGAGAAGTACATATTTGACCTATAACAGATGCCCCCTAATGTGTGAGGTCAGAGGGAAATGATGGTTGAAATACATTATAATTCCAAGTCAAAGGATGAGCAAGAAACCTTAAGACAAAGTCACAAAAGTACCCGAAACAAGAATCAAGGTCAGCGAGCAATTACAATCTTGACATCATATAGATGTTCGATGTGATACAATATGATATCCGATACATAACTGGGAGATGTATATATAGCATGGCCACAAAAATACAAGCGTGGATCCATGACAAAGACAAGAGATCATAACCATAACAACAAGTTGGATCTATGTCTCATAAAGAGCCAAAATGAGTGTGGCTCAGTCTTGCATAGCTTGGGTGATAACATAAACATGACGATGCTATCGGAGTCCCAAGGTCTTCATCCAAAACATCTCAAGGTACGAACCCAATCCATGTTAATAAATGAGCTGAAGTTGAACATGGGGGGGTACCGTTTGATTACCAATCATTGATGTATACCATTAACAAATGCGAGGGCTTCCATCGATAATGATAATGGGGCCCAAGGTACCTAGTACGTTCCAACAAGTGTGAATAAGTGGACTTGAATTCGAACACCTAAGGAACCTGTCGAATAAGAGACATTAATGTATTCCCATTATTCAACAGCGAGGGAAACTGCCACTGATGACTGCAATCCCCAAGGTACTAACCGAAACTCTAAACTTCATTCCTAGAGCATAATGAGTTGAAGTTGAAGGGAATAAGTCCACTAGAAGGGAGGCCTTAATGAATCCTCCATCATCCAACATGAGGAACACTCAAAAGTTTGAGGTGATTTGGAGTAGGACTAACACAAGATGAAACAAACTAACAACAGGATGGTCGACACATGAAGTCAAGGTAAACTACAGAATGGCCGACATAGACTGTATCCTTGAACAGTGAGCACGACACAAAGTGACTCGGGTAGTTTTAACATGAGGGGAATGTGATATAAACCTGCAATGTAGGAGACATTAGCATATTCTCCATATGATTGGAAGAATAGCCAACCAGAGGAGTAACAAGACTCTGAGATCAGGCTCACCCAAAGGTCAAAACTGAAACCCAATCGAATGATGGACTCAAATAGGTGCTGTGTTCAAGGACATGACTGACTTAACTGCCTTTGAAACTGAAAATATGTGGATAACCTTCTCTTCCCTTATTCGTTTTTTTAAAAGAATGTACTTCTTGTTGTTTTAATGAGTCCAAGAAAGAAAACTCAATAAGTCCAACCATGTAAAAATTTTAACGAGCTCATGGGAGGAAGACTTAGGACCTTCTTCATTTTTTATAGAGTTCGAAGAAGAGATAGATGAATACTCGATAATACTGATCTCTAGTTTTTAATATCGAGCCGATATCTGTTCTTGCTCCCTAATGTTTTCTTGTTTAAGGAGTCAAAAAAACTTAAATAATCCTCCATACACTTACTCGTGGATTTTAGTATCGAGCCTGAGTTAGTATGTACTCGCTAGTGTTTTCTTGTTTATAGATTCAAAAAAAATTAACACATTCTCTATATACCCTCTCGTGGATTTCACATCGAGCCCGAGTAGGTGAATGATCGCTTGGTGTTTTCATGTTTTGAGAGCCTGAAAACCCTAGAGAAGGCTCCAAAAGTCATTTTTCATATAGTTAGTCTCCTCCCCCGAAAAAGTGTAAAACAATGAGAGAATAACTCTTCTACCCACGGATGATTAGAGTATACCTTTTTCGTATCTAATCCACAGAAGTCTGGAAAATGGGTAAACTTATACTTAAGTGGATGTTCCTTCAATTTCTTTAACGAGTCTGAAGAAAACAAGTATGCTCAACAATCTTTTTTGTTTTTGAAAAGTCAAAATAAGGGCTTAAAACGACTTAAACATCTACAGGGATCATAAGTTCATGACCTGCCAGATAATAGAATCTAGACAACCGAGTTAGTAATCGAAGACAAATTTTCTCAATGAAAAAAATATTGAACAATATGGTACCTATACTGATCTTGTCAATGAAGAAAATTAATAGATCAAGATTTAAAATGAAGTGATAATTTGAAATATATATTTAATGTAATTCATCAAAATTTCAAAATATGAGTGAATTAAAATAACATTTTAAAATAGAAATGAAACTATACCCTTTTTGGAAAAGTGGGTAAAAATTAAAAACAATCTCTATAAATAGTTTCATTTTTTGAAAATCAAATATCACAAATTGGAGATTTAGGGCAAAGTGTGGAAAAACCTCAAGCTACCCTTGCTCATTGCGATTGAACCAGGTCACCAATCCAACTTCTGCTTTCACCAAGTAAGTAGTCTCATCCTGTACTTGCATTTACATACAAAGTTTTTAATTTTCAGTGGTCAATTTCATTTTTTTATCAAACTTTTAACTTCGTTTTTGTACGAGCGCTAGTTGGTCTACAAAGGACTAGCGCACTCGAAAAAAGTGCGCTAGTCTTCACATGGGACAGTCACATTCAGGATGCTACTGTCCGTGATAGACAGTAGCGCACACAGCAAAACCTAGGGAAAAAAACAAAAATGACGAAGATTTGATGTTTTTAATGGAAGTATGGTGCTTGTATGGTGTGAAAGGGAGCATGAGGAGATGGATCGACATGCATTAGAAGATCCAACAAACTTGCATGCATTGAGAAGATGCAGTTTGTTAAAATTCTACAGAACGGTCAATATGTGGGCATAAAACCGATTGCTTGAGAGGCTTGTACAGTACTGGGATGCAAATGAATTGGCATTCAATCTCCAAGGGGAGATATTGGAACTCACAGTTGATGACATCTACTTCATCACGGGTCTCTCCCGGAGAGGAGAGGTGGTAAACATGAAGGGTACCTCTCAAAATGTGGGTGCCCTATCCATGCAGGATTATATCAGTACATATTGTGTAGCGGGTACAGAAAAAACCGACAGTCAGGTCCTTATTTTGACTGTTGCGATCTTCCCCTTAAAGGTCATCTTGAGCGTTCTTAGTCAGATGGGAGGAAGTGTGACACAACATATCGTGTTAAGGAACTTCATGCATGTGGGTATTGAATTCCTACGAGGGATATTATTTGACTGGTGTTCATGTCTAGTGGCAAACATGAAGCTTCAACTTTCCGGGTGTAAGATCGGGAGGATGAAGAATTTTGTGTACAGAAGCATACTTTGCACCTTTTTCTTTGAAAGGGTTCCTGCTATGAGTCTGGGGATGGATTTTCCCCCACTTAACCCCCATGAACCACTGATGGGTCGTTGGGGAGAGATCTTCTTATGCCAGGGTGGTGGTGAGAGCAACTTTTGCTATAGCGAGGATGATTTCTGGGCATGGTGGGACTAGCAGGGTACCAGATTTTGAGTAGTTCCCATATGCGAGAATCGACTTCTGCAACGATCTTGAGTTGGCTCTTCCACCAAGATCAGCCTGGGGAGAGATGGGTAAGTTTATTTTTGAAAAATTATTTTGATTTTTTCATTTTATATATATGATTTTTATAATGAGTTTGAAATACTGAAAACAACTATCTTTTGCAGATGTGGGGCCAGTGCATCCAGAGGGATACCCTCGTACCTTTGTAAGCCCAGTTGTAGCTGGTGCAGCAAATGCCATGTTGGCAAACATTGAAGGGAAGATGAGTCAGTTGACTCATGACATACCTACTTACAAGATCGAGTGGATGTCGCTCGATATGCAAGAGAATGTTGTAGGTGTGCCCTCGGCATGGATTAGGCTACTTAGGAAAGATGTTAGGGTAGTCATCTGCTATAGGGAGGCTGTGGCAGAGATGGCAGAGGAGGGCGATGCCCCTCCTTCTCCCTAGGAGAAACACATATGTATATTTTTTGAGGTTGTTGAGGCCTTTTTGTATTATGAAAGTGTGACAGACTTATGACTCAAACTCATATTATTTTTTCATACGGCTATATATACAGTACCGGTGTTATTTACATGCGTGTTCTTGTCTTTATGTGTGAATTGCTTATTATGGATGTGTGTGATGTAAATGCCAATCTAAAACGTAGCTTGCATAAGAATCAGCTAATGCATTTAAAGCTCTTGGAATATGTTGATATGTAATGTAAACAAACTGTCTCTCAAGTAACTTAAGTCGCAAAAACTGACGAATAACACAGGATCTCTAACCTGATAAACACCCATTAACTGAAACAAAACTACTTGCGAGTCGAGCCTTACCTCCAAATGTGAAATGCCATGGAACGGAGCATCTCGAAGTAGCTCTATGACCGCACTGTATTTATCCACGTTGTTCATTGTGGGACCTAAGCAAGCCCTTCCCGAAGAAACCAGTTGACCAGTCGTCGAGTAAGTAACCCAAGCAGCTGCAACCAATTGACGGGTGTGGCAACTAGCGCCATCAGCAAACCCTATATAGTGTTCAATTGACATTTGAATCACAAATAAATAGACACATAAGACATAACGACAACTACAAGTAAATCTAACTCTACAAAATGTACAACTATAATACATGAAAAAGAATAGAAGCCTAAGAGTAGTACTTCTTCAAGTAAAGCCCATTTCTAGGCTCGGACAGCTTATTACCTTCATAATTTGTTAACTCGTATGCACCCCTCTTCAGAACCTTGGACACTATGTAAGGGTTGAGCCACATGGACTTAAACTTGCCAGCCCCTAGAGGTTCCTTATCTTGGTCATAAAGCAAAACAAGGTCTCCTTCGAGAAAATCCCTAGGTTTGACAGACTTATCATACTGGCCCTTGAATCGATTCTTATGTACTTCATTTGCTATGAGCATGTTGCAGCGCTGCTCATCAAGATGTTCTAAATGCAAGAAACATTCTTCCAAGACCAAAGTGTAGTAGTTGGAAAACCAACTTCAATGAAGGAATCTTGCACTCAACCGGAACAACTACTTCTATCCCATGCACAAGTTGAAAGCGAGAGAACCTGGTAGCAGTCTTTACATTCACTCGATATGCCCAAAGAGCAGGGTAAAGCATGATGTGCCAGTTATTTTGACTGCCATTAATGGTCCTTTGTAAAATAGTTTTCAAAGTTTTATTAACCGCTTCGAGCTGACCATTAGCCTATGGATAGAATGAAGACGAGTGTTCTTGCTGAAAACCTAACATGGTGTATAGATCGGTCATCATGTTGTTTTGAAAATCATGACCATGATCGGTCACGATCTCTTTGGGTATACCAAACCTTGCAATGATCTGGTTGAAAACAAAATAAGCAGTCGTTTCCCCCATCCGCTTTAAGAGTAGGCATTGCCTCAACCTACTTGGTGAAGTAGTCGATGGCAACAATGATATGATGATGGCCTCTTGCCGAAGCTAGGTTACAATTCATATAATCAATCCCCCACTTGGTGAAGGGACCTTCTCTGATGACAGGATGAAGAGGAGCTAGGTGTGCTCTCATTTTCCTGGTGAAAAACTGACATGGATGATAGCGTTTCACAGCTTCCACACAATCTTTAAAGATCTTGAGCCAAAAATAACCGACATGCAGTATTTTCTAGGCTGTTGCCAACCTAGAAAGATGACCCCCACAGGCTCCACTATGAGCATCATTCAATACTGATTCTAATTCCTCCAGGGTCAAACAACGGCATAAGATGGAATCTATCCCACGTCTGTACAGAGTGTCATAAATGATGAGATAGTTTTTCGCATGACTCTTAAGTTTACATCGCTCGTCCCTAGAGAAAGTGGTGGGACACCTCAAAGTCTGGAGATATACCAGAATATCCCCATACCATGGATCAGAGGATGCAATGAGAAAGATATGTTTATCCAGGAATGATGACTCTTCCTCAAGGTGTACTATGTCACTCGAAAATTCAGAAATCAGTTTGGCAAACACCAATGATTCTTTTAACTTAGCGGACTGAAAAACCAAGTCAAATTCTTGCAATATTACAATCCATTTATTAAATTTCCCACCAATGATATGTCGAGTGAAAACATACTGAAAAGGATTGACTTTCGCAACCACGGTGGTAGTTCGTAGTAAGATGTAGTGGCGTAGCCTCTGAACCGCATGCAGAACAGCTAATGCCAACTTATCCACGTAGGAATACTTAATCTCAGGAGCTATCAATGCAGACGACAAATAATAAATGACATGCTCTTGGAGCTTGTCATCCTCCTAAACAAGTACTATGCCAATTGTGTATACTGATGCAGCTAGATATAAGAGGAAATCCTTCGTATAGTTTGGCGGGCTTAACAAGGGAGCTGATAATAATGCCTTTTTCAAGGCCTCAAATGTAATACCCCAATTTTGACCCGTATGAAATATTAGTTCTTAATGTAAATATTGTATACATGAGATGTATGTTTCCCTAGCGTGGAGCGCAAGGCCAAGGCCCCACTAGTATATGTTGGTATTTTATTTTAAATGGACAAGCATTTGTCATTTTGTTACCTATGTGCTATTAAGCCATGGGATATTGTAAATTGATGTAAATATTTAATATTACAATAAAATACCAAAAAAACTAGGCTATGGGAGCAACGAATGAAAAGGGGCCATGTGTATCCACTAGGGAGTGGTGAGTGGGCTGTGGGGATGAACCATATGCTGCCAAATGTCATTATGAGAACCCATTTGACTTTCCTTGATGACATTTATTTCTGCTGTAAGGAAGTAGTTGAGTTTTTCAGTCCATGGCTTCAATGGAGCATGGGAAACCTATAAATTCATATGGCATAGTATGGGCTCTATTTTCTTGTACCACAAGTCACTCTACCTCATGGGAGTTGCTTCTTCCTCATTCCCATTTCAGTGTGGAAGAACCCAACATCAATTTTGATCCAAAAACGAATGCCCAGCAGTGAGAAAAACCAGAAATCGAAACTTTGAAAGAACCCACGTTTTGAAGTGCCAAAAACGCTCATATTTGGTATTTGACAGTGAAATCCAATGGGGGATCCATAGATATGAACCTTGGGGTGAAATTGAGAGTATTAGATACCCTGAAATCCATTGGAAAAACCCAGTTTTTACAGCCCAAAAACTTAGTGATGGGATTGAGTTATTTGTTGACAGCATTGTGAGAAATCCAAGTGTGAATGTTTGAACAAAGGTTGGGTTTGCTTGATAAACCCAGTGAAGGCTGGAATCTCAAGGAATTAGTAGCTGGACCTTTCTATGCCCACCCTGAATAGCACTGGAGAGAAGGGATGCCTGAGGGACTATGCAGCAGAGAAGGGGACCTTCCTTGTGTTGGGTGAGGTAGGTATTGTGGGTGCCATGATTGCTGAGTTCATTTGAGATGCCTGTAGCTCTGTGGTTGAGATCACTGGCTTAGCATTTTCCTCTTTTTTCTTTCATATGCTTGATAAACCCAATTGCGTGTTGGCTTAGCATAGTTGTTGAGTGAAACCATGGTTGTGAGTGAACCCAGCTAGTTCCTCCTTAGTGGATACACAACCCAACTTAGGGGTGATCTCTCAGCTGAAAGAATATAGGCTAAACAGATATCTATGGTTGGGTGGAACATTGCTCTCACATAGCCAGTTGTTTGGGCCGCTTCATCTCAAGATAAGTGTTCTCTCTGGTTTAATTTATATGCATTCTTTGATTTACAATGTGTTAATTCGGAATGATAAATATTCATGTTAGTGGGATTGATATGAAATCTGTGAATGGCATGAGAATGGGATTGGTTCCATGTGTAAATGATTCATCATTTTCCTAGGTTAAATATGCTGATGCATTCTATTCTAGTTGTGTGTTAATATGTTTAATTCCGTTGTATAATTTAAGTGTGTATTTTATTTAAATGGCAAAATTTTAGTCTTATGGCTTTGTGCAAGAATTAGACAACTCCATGTTACAGTCATGTTCCCTCCCTTGCATTGGATTGATGGAAGGGGATGTGAAAGAGTGGTATCAGATCCCAGCTTGCAGCACTAGGGCTGATTGGGCCAAAACTATGAGTTACAGGTAAGTGACAGAATGTTTTAATGCAGTATTGGTGAAGTTGGGGCGACATTTTTGATTGGAAAAATGGCAGGATCAGATTTCTCAGGTGTGGAAGAGGATCACATAGGTGCACATATCTCTCCAAGATCTTTCTAACGGTACCAAACCCGCCTCATTTGTCCAAGGGACGAAGGAGTTATGAACCCCGCAAGTTGCAGGGCCGGAGGTGTGCCATAGTTTCGGGTTTCAAGAATGCAATTTTCCAACATTGCGTATTGGACTTTCGAAATCCAGCAACTGCAATTTTAGGGTTTCAAAAACGCAATTTTCTAACATTGCGTATTAGATTTCCGAAATCCTGCACCTGCAATTTTTGGGTTTCGGGTTTCTGGAACGCAATTTTCCAACATTGCGTATTGGATTTCTGAAATCCCGCACCCGCAATTTTTGGGTTTCGGGTTTTGGGAACGCAATTTTCCAGCATTGCGTATTCAATTTCCGAAATCTCGCACCCACAATTTTTGGGTTTTGGGTTTTGGGAACGCAATTTTCCAACATTGCGTTATGGATTCCCGCAATCCTGCACTCGCACTTTCGGCTTTCAGGTTCAAAAATAAAAAATAAAAACAATAGAGAGCCCGAAAAATTGATTTTTGGATTGCAGGAGCCTGCAGATTCAGAATCAAATAAGGTTAGTGGCATTTTGAGGTCATTAACAGAAGCCATGAATGAACTAGTGAATATTCTGAGGCCATTATGATCTGATTTGGCATAAAATCGGAATGAATGGCTTTTACAAATCGGTGTGTCCCGACGCTTGACGGAAGGTCGGATTGAGCTGAAACTAATATGGGGGAGTCATGGAGTAGGCATGGTGTTAAGTTTGGAGTTTTTGATCCAAAATCCAAAGGATGTGGAGTCAGGGTGTGCAAGAAGGCCAAAAAGCACTATTCCGGGCCACTTTTTGGAGATTTTGAGAAGCTTGCAGTGGCTGAAAGTGACCCTATAATTCAGAATCAAGAAAATTACTGAACTTAGCATTTCATATTCTCAGTAAAATAGACATATTCCGTTAGATTTCCCAGAAATGCACCGTTTGGGAAATAAACATTTTTTGCACAAAATTTGGAATTTTGGAAAAATGTGAAAAGTGGAAAGTAGTCAAACCCATAATTTAAAAAAAGATGAATGGTACATTGGAACATAAATCTGCGAGCTGCTGAGTGTTCCTTGCTATATGGAATAACTTTTCACAGTAGAAAAGTTTCTGTGATTCCTCATAGAGTTTCTTCTACAGGTGGCCGAAGTTGGCAGTTCATGATATTTTACAACTGTGTAAAAATGTGCAGAATTGTGGTGAAAATTGTCATTTTTGGAGTAATGCAATTTCCACATCCGATGTCAGAATGGAGCAATTGGATAGGCATTGGAAAGCTTATCTAGTAGGGAATAAGGGTGCATAGTTAAAATTTGGATGGGGCCATCATACCCCATAGATATTTAGAGCAGAAAAGTGCAGTAACCGTTTTTGTCAAATTATTGACAGTATGGGCAATTTCCAGAATTGCATAAATGGAAAAAAGAAACGAATGCATAACAGCTATGTGAATGATTCCATGAGTTTGATTGTGTTAAATATTGATGTTTAATATTTCTATATGCATTCCTAATATGTATAACATATATTTTCATAATGCACAGTGCTTGCAGTTCATAAGATTTAATAGTTGTAGCAGAAGCAACATACAGGAAAAATGGTGACCATAAATGATGCCCATGATCCTTATGAGAATGAAGAAGATGTGCTAGGAGAAAATGTGCAAGAAGGAAATGCTGAGACTATATACAGTGGGAGAAGGGAGCAGGTAACTCCTCAGAATTTGGTTGAAACCGTGGTGAGATTCAACAAAAGGTTGACGAAGGCTCAAGAAGAACAAAACCAACTCAATGTCGCTATCTTGCAAAGTCTCACTGATATGCAGAAGAGGATACCTTGGGTCGAACCCAAGCAATGTAGGTGAAGAAGGAAGAGATGCAGAGAGTCGCTCTAGAAGACGTTCAAAGAAAAGGAATCCAAGCCCAAGGAAGAGTTCTGTGAGAAAGAAGCATAGAACACCTTCCTCTAGATCTTCTTCCAGCAGATCATGTGACTCCAGAGGTTCTCAAAGAATTCCAAGGCATGCGCCTAAGAGATTTGATGGAAGAAATAAGTTCAAAGGAATTCCACAGGGGGAATTCAGGAAGGCAAGGCCTCCCACATTTGATGGAGAAGACAAGACTGGCCAAGAGGCAGAGGCATGGCTTCTTTGAATGAAGAAATATTTCAGAATTCAAGACTACTCAGGAAATGAAAAAGCCAGAATTTTCATTTATAATCTAAATGGCAGAACTTCCATTTGGTGGGATAAACTCTTGCAAGTGAAAGGGATCAGCGAAAGGAAGATCAATTGGGAAAAATTTAAGAAGTACTTCAGGGAAAAATACCTTTCTGTTAGGTATTATGACAATAAGAGAAAATAGTTCAATGAACTCAGGTTGGGGCAAAAATCTATGGAAGAACATGTCCATAAATTTTTGGAATTATTGAGGCATGTAGATTACATTAAAGATGAGAGGTTAAAAATCCAATGTTTCCTTCGGAGTCTACCTCAAAGTTTCAAAGACAGAATTGAGTTTGTTAATCCACCAAGTCTTGATGAAGCCATTAGAATGGCAATGCATTGCTACGAGTAGACTATAGGTAAAACAGAGGTTAACCAAGCATGGAAAGGAATGCCAAGAGGGAGTTTTGAACAAAAGAGAAGTGGCTTCAAGCCACCATTCAAAAGTCAGCCTAGAACCTTTCCACAAGGGTAGCAAGCAAGGAGCATATTCAAGCCAGTAGTAGTAGCAGACAAAGCATCAAAAGGACCACTTCAATGTTGGGGATGTGGAGAAAACCACATGCTAAAGGATTCTCCACATCGGAAGGATAATCCCCGAAGGTTGCACAACTTAAAGGAAGAAATAAAACATTGAAGGAAATGGCAAGGGCAATGCCTTGAATTTATGCAGCATTGGATAACCATCAGGCAGGTCATCAATCATTAGTGGTGGAAGTGGAAGGTAAGATTGATAAGCAATCTATTTCTGTTTTGATTGATCCAGGATCTACTCATAGTTATATTTCTCCAAAAGTGGTTGAAGGTTGTTCTCTTAGAAAAATGAAGCACAATAAGTCTTCGCTAGTTCAATTAGCCACAGGGACCAAGAGAAAAGTTAGTGATGTAGTGGTGGAGTGCGCCATAGAATTGAATGGACTCCACACACATGCAGATTTAAATGTACTACCATTAGGCTCTTATGATTCCTTAATTGGCATGGATTGGTTTGAAAAGCATAGAGCCAAGTTGGACTGTTATGAGAAGGCACTTGAGTGCATTGATGAAGAGGGAAGACCAAGATTGGTAAAGGGAATTCCCAAGCAAGTTTCAGTAAGACAAATTTCAGCCTTACAGTTGAAAAAGTTTTATAAGAAAGGTTGTCAGTTATATGCAGTCCATATATCAGATTCATCAGAGGACAAAGGTCCAATGATAGAAGACTTCTAGATATTGTAAGAGTTTAAAGATGTATTTCCGGATGAAGTGTTGGGATTACCACCAAAGAGAGATTGATTTTACCATTGATCTTGTTCCAGGGGTAGCGCCGAATTCCAAATCTCCTTATAGAATGAGCACATCGGAGTTGGTAGAGTTAAAAATGCAGCTACAAGAATTAATGGACAAGAGGTGTATCAGGCCTAGTGTGTCTCCTTGGGGAGCACTGGTGTTATTTGTTAAGAAGAAAGATGGAACTTTAAGGTTGTGCATTGATCACAGACAGCTAAATAAAGTGACAGTAAAGAACAAGTATCCATTACCAAGAATTGATGACTTGTTTGATCAAATGAAGGAAGCTAAAGTGTTTTCCAAAATTGACTTGAGGTCCGGCTACTATCAAGTGAGAATTAAAGAAGAAGACATTCACAAGACGGCTTTCAGAACTAGATATGGTCATTATGAGTTCAATGTGGTTCCATTTGGTCTTACCAATGCACCTGCTACATTCACGTGTCTCATTAATAGTGTCTTCAACAAATATTTGGATAAGTTTGTGATTGTGTTCTTGGATGACATTCTTGTCTATTCAGGGAATGAAGAAGAACATGAGGAGCGTTTAAGGATGGTGTTGCAAGTCCTTAGAGAACATCAATTCTATGCCAAGCTAAGCAAGTGTAAGTTTTACCGAAAGAAGGTGCAATATTTGGGTCATATCATTTATGAAGAAGGAATTGCAGTTGATCTAGAGAAGATTAATGCCATCATGGATTGGTCTACTCCTAAGAATGTTTCAGATGTTAGATCTTTTATGGGTCTTGTTGGTTACTATAGAAAGTTTATTGAAGGCTTCTCCTGAATAGCTCATCCAATCACTTCATTGCAAAGGAATAATATCAAGTTTGTATGGTCTGAAAAGTGTGAGAAAAGTTTTCAGCAGTTAAAGGAGTTACTTACCAACGCTCCTGTTTTGAAGATAGCAGATCCAAAGAAGGATTATGTAGTGTGCACAAATGCTTGCATTGAAGTGCTAGGTGGAGTGCTCATGCAAGAAGGAGTTGTGACTTGCTATGAGTCAAGGAAATTAAAAGAACATGAAAAGAATTATGCCACACATGATTTAGAATTAGCAGCCATAGTGCATCCTCTCAAGATGTGGAGACATTATTTGATGGGAAGAAGATTTGAGCTTAGAACAGACCACATGAGTTTGAAGTATTTGTGTGATCAACCAAAATTAAATGCTAGGAAAGCTAGATGGATGGAGTTTCTTTGTGAATTTGATTTTGAAATTAAGCATGTAAAAGGGAAGGAGAATAAGGTTGCAGATGCTTTCAGTAGAAGATTTCATGTTGCAGCATTAAGTGTGTGTAAATCAGATTTGAAGACAAGAGTTCTTGAAGCCCAAAACAGTGGTGAAACTTGCCTTCAAATTAAAGAGAAGATGCAGCAGGGTAATGTGCATGAAAAGTATGCGGTATATCAGCTGGGTGAAGATGATATCCTCATCTATAAAGATAGACTGTACATTCCAAATAGTGCAGATTTGAAGAAGTTAGTGATGGATGAAATACATCAAATGCCATATTCTAGACATCCAGGATATCATAACACTATAATAGCAGCAAGAAAGCAATACTTTTGGCATGGTATGAAGAAGGACATAGCAGAGTACATTGCTAGATGTCAAACGTGCCAACAAGTCAAGGCAGAGCGCCAACATCCAACGTTGTATCCCTTACCCATTCTGGAATGGAATTGGGAAGTGATCTCTATGGATTTTATAACAGGTCTACCCATGATAGTGAAGAAGCATGATTCAATCATGGTTGTGGTGGACAAGCTATCAAAGGTATCTCACTTTATTATAGTCAAGTCCACTCACAAGGCTAATGACATTGCAAACATATTCATGACAAAGATATTCAGATTGCATGGATTTCCTAAGGCAATAATTTCTGATCGTGATACAATGTTCACTTCCAATTTTTGGAAGGGATTGTTTCAGGAATTGGGAACTAAATTGAATTTCAGTCCAACATATCATCCTCAAACAGATGGCCAAACTGAGAGGGTGAATCAAGTCCATGAAGATATGTTGAGAATGTATGTGATGGATAAACCATCCAAGTGGGAAGATTGCCTACACTAGGTAGAATTTGCATACAATAATGGACATCATGCATACTTGGGGATGAGTCCATTTGAGGCATTGTATGGAAAGGGGTGCAAGACTCCAGTGAATTGGGAAAGCCCGTTGAACACAGTAGTACTTGGACCAGAGATGATCAAGGAAATGGAACAGGAAGTTTCTAAGATTAGGAAAAATTTAAAAGCAGCTCAGGATAGGCAAAAGAGTTATGCAGATTTGAAAAGAGTGAAAGAGTGCATAAGGAATTTCAGATTGGGGATCATGTGTATTTGAGAGTAAAACTAAGGAAAATTTCTCTCAAGTTGGGGAGTTGTGCCAAGTTGTCACCAAGATATTGTGGGCCATTTGAAGTCATAGATATGATAGGGTTAGTTGCATATAGACTTGCATTTCCTACTAACATAAGAGCTCATAATGTTTTTCATGTATCTTTGCTTAAGAAGTATGTACATGATCCTAATCATATGATTGATTGGAATGTGATACAGGTGGAACCCGAGGGAGAGTTCCAAGTAGATCCTATGCGAATCCTTGACAAGAAGGTCAATGTGCTCCAGAACAGAGCCATCGAGCAGGTAAAGGTCCAATGGGAGCACCTTAGCCCTGATGAGGCTACATGGGAGCTGGAGGATGCCATAAGAGAGGAATTTCCATTTTTGTTCAGTTTTGAGAACACCGAGGATGGTGTTGTTCTAAGGGGGAGGGGAATGTAATACCCCAATTTTGACTCTTATGAAATATTGGTTCTTAATGTAAATATTGTATACATGAGATGTATGTTTCCCAAGCGTGTAAGGCCAAGGCCCTGCTAGTATATGTTCATATTTTATTTTAAATGGACAAGCATTTGACATTTTGCTACCCATGTGCTATTAAGCCATGGGATATTGTAAATTGATGTAAATATTTAATATTGCAATAAAATACCAAAAAAACTGGCCATGGGAGAAACGAATGAGAAGGGGCTATGTGTATCCACTAGGGAGTGGTGAGGGGGCTGTGGGGATGAACCATATGCTTCCAAATGTCATTATGAGAACCCATTTGACTTTCCTTGATGACATTTATTTTTATTGTAAGGAAGTAGTTGAGGATTTCAGTCCATGGCTTCAATGGAGCATGGGAAGCCCATAAATTCATATGGCAGAGTGTGGGCTCTGTTTTCTTGTACCACAAGTCACTCTACCTCATGGGAGTTGCTTCTTCCTCATTCCCATTTCAGTGTGGAAGAATCCAACATCAATTTTCATCCAAAAATGAATGCCCAGTAGTGAGAAAAACCTGAAATCACAACTTTGAAAGAACCCACGTTTTGAAGTGACAAAAATGCCTAGATTTAGTATTTGACAGTGAAATCCAATGGGTGATCCATAAATATGAACCTTGGGGTGAAATTGAGAGTATTAGATACCCCGAAATCCATTGGAAAACCCAGTTTTTATAGCCCATAAACTCAGTGACGGGATTGAGTTATTTGTTGATAGAATTGTGAGAAATCCAAATGTGAATGTTTGAACAGAGGTTGGGTTTGCTTGATAAACCCAGTGAAGACTGAAATCTCAAGGAATTAGTAGCTGGACCTTTCTATGCCCACCCTGTATAACATTGGAGGGAAGGGATTCCTGAGGGACTATGCAACAGAGAAGGGGACCTTTCTTGTGTTGGGTGAGGTAGGTCTTGTGGGTGCCATGATTGCTGAGTTCATTTGAGATGCCTGTAGATCTATGGTTGAGCTCATTGGCTTAGCATTTCCCTCCTTTGTATTTCATATCCTTGATAAACCCAACTGTGTGTTGGCTTAGAATAGTTGTTGAGTGAAACCATGGTTGTGAGTGAGCCCAGCTAGTTCCTCTTTAGTGTATACACAACCCAGCTCGAGGGTGATCTCTCAGCTGAAAGAATATAGGCTGGACAGAGATCTATGGTTGGGTGGAACATTTCTCTCACATAGCCAGTTGTTTGGGACTCTTCATCTCAAGATAAGTGTTCTCTGTGGTTTAATTTATATGCATTATGTGTTTTACAATGTGTTAATTCTGAATGATAAATATTCATGCTAATGGGATTGATATGAAATATGTGAATGGCATGAGAATGGGATTGGTTCCATGTGTGAAGGATTCATCATCTGCCTGGGTAAAATATGCATATGCATTCTATTCTAGTTGTGCATTAATATGTTTAATTCCGCTGTATAATTTTACTCTGTATTTTATTTAAATGGAAAATTTTAGTCTTATGGCTTTGTGGAAGAATCAGACACCCCCATTTTACAGTCATGTTCCCTCCCTTGCATTGGATTGATAGAAGGGGATGTGACATCAAACGATGCTTGAGCAGCCTCGTCCCACATAAAGTAGGTGTCTTGTTTAAGCAGTCTCATGAAATCATTTGTAATTTTATCATAGTTAATGATGAAGCATCCTAGGAAGTTAGACATGCCCTGCAAACTTTGAAGTTGTCTCGGAGTGCGAGGAGGAGGCAGATTTACAATTGCCTCAACTTTTAATGGATCAACCATTATGCCATGACTGAATACTATGAAACCTAGTAATCGTCCAGACTTGATGCAGAAAACGCATTTGTTGGGATCCAATCGAATCTTGTAGTATCTACATCACTCAAACACAAGTCTCAAGTGATCTGGATGTTCCCGTCTCTAGTGAGATCGCACCGGGAGATCATCTAGAGAAGGTTCTACTATGTGTTTGATGTCATGAAAAGCAAAGTTCATTACCTGCTGAAAAGTGGCTCCAGCATTCTTGAAGCCAAATGGCATCTTCCGACAGGAAAAGGTTCCCCAAGGACAAATAAAAGTTGTCTTGTGCCGAACTTCATGTTTGATCTGTATCTGATTATATCCTAAAAATCCATCAATGAGAGAAAAACTTTCATGGCCCGCACATGCATCAATAATCTGATCAATAAATGGCGTGGGGTAATTATCTTTAGGACAAGCTTTATTTAAGTCTCAGAATTCAATGCATACTCTAATGGTTCCTTGCTTTTTGTCTACCGGAACAGGATTTGAAACCCATTCGGTCATAGCTATCAGATAGATAAATCCATCTTTGAGCAATTTCTCTACTTCCACCTTAATGGCAGCTGATTTTCGAGGGTTAACTGGCTGGAGCTTCTATCTCACTGGTTTGGCATTGGGGTAAGTGGTGATGACATGCTCAACAATTGCAGGGTTGATGCCTGGCATCTCCTTATAAGACCAAGGAAAAACATCGCGGAATTCTTTAAAGAAATTGGTATACAAAATGATCTCCTTTGGAGAGCAGTCTGCACCAATGAAAAGATTTTCCACGATCCCGGGTTTGATGGAAATGTTGATTGAAATAGTTCTTGATATGTTTTCCATATTCCCTTCGGCATAAATAGCTTTTGAAGTAGAAGGGATAGCGGACAAATCAACATGCCCACTGGGTGTCATAGAAAAATCACCTCTCTCTATCCTGTCTAGCTTGGGAAGAAAATAAGACCTGTGGAGCATGTGTTCCCAAGGATCGTCAAGGCCTATCATCGCTTCCAAAATCGTCTCATCAGAGGGAAAATAAGTGTCTAGACAATCAAAAGAGTGGATAGATTCCATTGACCATGCAAGGGCATAGTCCATATCTGACACAGAAAAGACCAACGGAGTCATGATATGTTCTATTGCAGTATGTTGTGAATCTAATTAAGCCACCTCTGTAACAGATAGGGGCACAACCAATTCTAATTCTATGGGGAGAATCCATGGATCCATCGTTGGACAGACCATAAAAATATCAGATGATGAACACTCCTCAGAACCAATAAAATGAATAGGAGCAGGTAGGTCAAAAGTGCCCATTAATGACCTGTAAATCCCTACTCCTAAACTCTCACTAGCTGGGTGAGACTGATCAATCATCGAAATTGCTGAATCCGACGAAGCCTGGTTGTTCTTCCAAGAAAATGAAATTTGATCGACTGTGACGATCTTGCCTTCGTGAGGTAACATTATAATCCAGAAAGAAGACGATGTCATTTCTTTCATTGCAAACATCCAACTCCTACCTAACAGCAATTTATAGTCAAGCGGAGCATCCAGAACTTCAACCTCTACAGAAACTAGCTTTCTCGCAAGTTCAACATCAAATGATGGTAAGATTCCATGTCGATGGAAAGATCTTCCATCAAAGGCGGTAAGCACGGTGTTCGAGGGGGCTAACTTAGGTTCGCCCAAAGCCTTCCAGCAAGAAATGGACATTATGCACGTAAATGTTCCCTCATCTACAACAACTCTCCAATGGTCTTGGGACCATGGACTACCTCTATTTGGAGAGCAACATGGTACGGCAACCGAAACTTGATATCGTTCATATCAAAACGAGCCAGCATATTGGATGAATCTATGCTCCCAATCGCTGAGAGAAGTGCACTGCGTTGTAATGGAAAACTCTGCAGTACTTCTAAAGTGGACATGGAACTGGGGGTTTGGGCTAAATCCTCCTTAACATTATAGTTAGGGGTAGCCCGCATGTTAGGGTTGTGTACAGCCCATTTGAAGACACCTTTCAGGATCTTCGGCAGCGGATCCACCAGTCTCTCAATGTGGAGAGGGGTAGAAGACTTGGGAACATACTTATCTCATTGCTGCGAATTCGGGGTACAGTTTCTTGCTCGAGTTTGCAAACGAGCGTCTAAATTAACCATATTAATAAACAATTGATCAGCTGTGGTGGAATGGGCGGTTCCCCCAACACTGGAGTTTCCAGAAGCTGAACCCTGTCCATGAGGGAATGGGTCTTTCAAGACAACTGGTTTCTTTTCACGGAGCAGCTTCTGGGCTTCCATCAAAGGGCACTGATGGGTAAGGTGTTCCTCTTTGCATAGCTTGCAAGGGAACTTCACTTTCCTTTTCTCCTTCTTTCCCTCCTCTGCATTTTCATTGTTTTTGGGCTTTTGGTGGTTCCCCTCCCTCTTATTTCCCTTTCTTTTGTTCTTGGGCTTCCAAGAGCCCTTTTGATTCATCTGTATTTGCTATACAGATTCCGTTTGTGATGGTGAGGGTGGAACAGAAGTTGCATATGCAACAGACTGTTTGATAGATAAGATGTGAACCTGCTTGGTTAAAGCATCAAACGCTGCAGAATATACTAAACCCACGATGCCATCAGCATGTGGTCCAAGCTTGGGTTTACCTAAGTCAGTGTTAGACCTTGGTGTGTCAGGAATAATCTCATATAAGAGCCCAGACTGAGCATATACCAAGTCTAGCTGCTGGGTTCTTAGGATAGCTTCCTCTTCGGAGGACACCCCTGAAGTTGCAACTTCCTTAGAAATGTAAGGAAGGAGTGATTTGAGATACCACTCTAATAAAAATGGTGGAGGAATGTTAGCTTTAATGAGCCTCTTTCTCCTTCGCCACTCCTGAATATGGCCAGATAAATGAGTGGCTTTGTTCTATCTAAAGGTTGACAGAAGGTCTGTACCGGCATCGTACTAGACAAGAAGTTGAAAGTGATTAATAAAAACAGTAGCTAGATCCTGAAAGGTGCCATAAGCAGCTGCAGGCAGTTCCATATACCATTTGGCTGGGACACTTGCCAAGGTTCTTTGAAAGAGCCTCAATCTGATGGAATCATCATTCAGTGAATTCGAGGAGCACTAGAGATGAAATGTCATGACATGGTCACCGGGATCCTCACTGGTCTTACCTTCAAATTTTGGAATGTCTGAGGGAAACTTTGTGGGAACAAGTGGCCATGTAGGATTGTGGCACACGGGGTCATTGGTAAGTTTTGAAGTATCTGGCAAGTTCAAAGTTGCCAGAAAAGGTAAATGGGGTCGAGCCGATGGCATTTGGTAGACAAGAATCTGGTATGAGGGACCTCCCAATACCTAGTTCGTGTACTGCTGGTTGGGGTTTCCCCCAGCCATCGGTTGTGAAGTTAATGTGTTGTTAAATCTGCTCCACCCAAAAGAGAGAGGATTACTTCTTGGGGAAGTGGTCCATTGTGGCTAGGTGTAAACCCCACTAAATTTTGGATTAATAATATTACCCCCTCCTCCAGCAAATAGAGAGAAAGGGATACTCCCTACATGTATATTTGATGGGTTTACGTTATAACCTGCGTAGGGGTTAAAGCCAGGTGTATTTGTAACATACGGTGCCGTCATCGTACCCATAACAGGCATAGATGCAGAGGAGATCGATCCTAAAAAAGATGTGGAAGCAATAGTCTGAGATATACCCTGGAATTGTTGAGTAAAAGTCACTGCAGATATCCCTATCAAAGGGATATTAGTTGGTCCAAAGCTAGGGGTATAAACTGAAGTAGATGTCGAAGCTTGTGAGCTCGTCATGCCTAAAGTACCAGCGTTAAAGCTAAAGGATGGGATTGAAGTAGAAAGAGTCTGCGAAGAGCTCAGTGTTGCAGTGTTTGTAAAAGAAGGATTAATAATCCTTGTAGCCATAGCTGTTGTGGGAGTCTGAGGAACTCCCTACTCATCTCCTGGGTTAGTCATGGTGTGTCCAAGCGTAAACAAGTACACACTCACTACAACAAAATACCATTTTGGGTGTAGTTTTGGCTTGTGGAGGTTTTGCTAACCCCCGCCCCCCCAAAAGTGTTTTTAGGTCTTTGGGGGCGGTTCTTAAAAACTCCCCTCAAAAGTCCCGAAAATTGGACTTTTCGGGGCAGTTTTTACAACCACCCCCAAAAAGTCCAATTGTTAGGAATTTTGGGGGCGGTTTGTAAACCCCCCCCCAAAGTCCAATTCTTAATACTTTTGGGGGTGTTGTTTTAACCCCCCCCCCCAAAAGTCCAATTCTCAATAATTTTGGGGGTGGTTTTGAAAACACCCCCCCCAAAAGTATAATTCTTAGGACTTTTGGAGGCGGCCCTTCAAACCCCCCCTCAAAAGTCCTTAGAATTTCCCTTTTGGGGGCGATTTTTAAAAATCCCCCCCCCAAAAGTCCAAAAGTCCAACAGGACTTTTGGGGGGGGGTTTGGAAAGACCCCCCCCAAAAGTCTTGTTGTACTTTTGGACTTTTGGGCTTTTGGAATTTTTGGGAGGGGTTTGGAAAGACCCCCCCCAAAAGTCCAACATGACTTGGAATTTTGGAAAGACCCCCCCCAAAATTCCAACATGACTTGGACTTCGGGAGGGGGGCGGGGGGTTGGAAAGACTCCCCCCCAAAAGTCCAACATGTGCTTGGGGGGGGGGGGTTGGAAAGACCCCCATTAAAGGTTTACTTGATAGTTTTTAAAGGTAGCAGTATAATTCAAATATTATATGTAGTATAATATATAGTAGGACCACTAAAAGAACAACCAAGCGTAGAAATAATAGACACAATATTTTGACCTTGGAAACCACAAGGGATAAAACACAACAACCTTGTGATAGAGATTTTAGTTCAAAGTACAACATACATCCCAATACATAGTAATCACATATAGCAGATCAAGATAAACCCCAAGAACAAAGAAGAAACTGATCCTCCAACGATAGGGAACCCCGAAAAATACTTCTTCTAGCTGGTAGCGAAGAAGAAGGAAAAATGGACAAGTTTAGGTGTTGCAGCTGCTCGAAATAGGAAAAATAGGGAACTGATGGAGAGCACTGATACTGATAAGCAAAGAAATAATTAGTATTCAATAAGGAATTAGCGGAGTCGCAGTTGCGAAAAGTAGGAAAAATGGACAAATTTAGGTGTTGCAGCTGCTCGAAATAGGAAAAATAGGCACTTTTGGAGGTGTCGCAGCTGCTCGAAATAGGAAAAATGGACAAATTTAGGTGTTGCTGCTGCTTGAAATAAGAAAAATAGGCACTTTTGGAGGTGTTGCAATTGCTCGAAATAGGAAAAATAGGCACTTTTGGAGGTGTCGCAGCTACTCAAAATAGGAAAAATGGACAAATTTATGTGTTGCAGCTGCTTGAAATAGGAAAAATAGGCACTTTTGGAGGTGTCGCAGCTACTCGAAATAGGAAAAATAGGCAACTGCTAGAGAGCGCTGATACCGATGAATAGCGCTGATACCAATGAGTATTCAATGGGGAATTAGCGAAGTCGCAGTTGCCAAAAGTAGGAAAAATGGACAAATTTAGGTGTTGCAGTTGCTTGAAATAGGAAAAATTGGCACTTTTTGAGCTTTTTCAGCTGCTCGAAATAGGAAAAATGGACAAATTTAGGTGTAGTAGCTGCTTGAAATAGGAAAAATTGGCACTTTTTGAGGTTTCGCAACTGCTTGAAATAGGAAAAATGGACAAATTTAGGTGTTGCAGCTGCTTGAAATAGGAAAAATAGGAACTTTTGGAGGTGTTGCAACTGCTCTAAATAGGAAAAATAGGCACTTTTGGAGGTGTCACAGCTACTCAAAATAGGAAAAATGGACAAATTTAGGTGTTGTAGCTGATTGAAATAGGAAAAATAGGCACTTTTGGAGGTGTCATAGCTGCTCGAAATAGGAAAAATAGGCAACTTGGTGGTGTTGCAGCTGCGGTAAAATAGGAAGTATAGGCAACTTTAATGGAGTTGCAGCTATTAAAGATAGGAAAAATGGGCAATTTTAGCAGTTTTGCAGCTGCAGTAAAGAGAAATAAGCCATAGTTAGCAGTGTTGCAGCTGCGCTAAATGGGAAAGATAGGCGATTTTGACGGAGTTGCAACTGCTAAAAAATAAGGGAAATAGACAACTCAGCAGTGTTGCAATTGCGCAGAAAAAGAGACTTGGGTGGGATTTGAGTAGTGTTGCAGCTGCGGGAAAAAGAGATAAGCTAGATGAAGCGGTGTTGCAGCTGCGGGAAAAAAAAAAAGATAAGGCATATTTTGTTGAGAAACTATTGTTGCAACACTCTTTTATTCCAAGGAGTTATTCACAGAAAGGAGGATCAATCAGAATGCCACAATCGTTTGGCCCGAGTTGTGACTGCCTCCATTCAAGTGATCTTCCACACAAAAACCTGTTCAGAGTTCTTAAAAAGACAAAAACCCATCAAAACTGAAAAATAAAATCAAATAAAAGAAAGAAAATGATTTATTTATGTACAGAAAAATTTATGCAGAATTGCAATAGCCTTTTAAAATCCCATACAGTGATCATTCAAACCTTGATGTCAAAGTATTTGATCTAAAACCTTGGTTATAAATAACCCAAGGTCAAAGTTTATTGTGTTAGTGTGTTGATTTGGTGTAGTAGGCATGCTAGTGATTGGGTTAGGGGGTAGTGGGTTAGGGTTAGAGGGACACTGGCTTAAGGGGATATTTTCTACAATTTCATAATGTGGTAGGCTTTGGGGAGTTTTTGGATTAGAAGTGAGGCACCTAAGGGATCAATGGGTTAGAGGGCAAGGGGTTCTGGTTTTAGTGGTAGTAGTGGTTAAGAAGTTATCATGTTATTTGGTTTGGGGCTAGATGTTAAGGTTAGGTACGAGGTAAGGGGGTTAGAGGTTGAAGCTTCCTAGGTGCATGATTTCATTGCATGGATCAAGTGTGCCAAGTGCATGAGTAATTTACATGGGTTGGTTGTGTTAGGTCAATGTTTAATTAGTGGCATTATTTATGGTGGCCATTTCAATATTTGTAACATAAAGGATGGTTCTCGTGGCCTGGACTATGGCATACGAACTAACTAGGGGCGGAGGAAATGAACCTAACTAAATTCCCAAGATGATGGGAACCTATTGGTTTATCTAAGCCCTTGAGCTTAAATGCCCCCTACTTACCCACAATTGACCCATAATTACCATAAATTATCCCTAGTTAACCCATAATTGACCCCTAATTACCACTAATTAACCCCTAGTTACCCCATATTTCACCCCTTATTAACCCCTGATTACCACAACTAATGACCCAATAATTACCCCTAAATGAACCTTAATTACCCATTATTGACCACATATTACCCCTACATTATCAGTAATATAAAGTCCCTAATTACCCTTCATTTACCCATAATTACCCATAAATGACCCCTAACTTTGTGTTGGGCTCGAGTCCATCACATAGATCTCATAATACTGCATAGGCATATGCTTGATTATCAGTGGTGATTCCAAAACCCAAAGTGTAATTGATTTTTCTCAATCTTCTTTTATGTATTATTTTAATATTTCTACTATGCCTAAGGTGGGACCTCTTTCTTTTTCCTACTTAGTCTTAGGTTTGTGGGTTTCTTGGTTTGTTCTTAGGTCGAGTTTTGAAGATTGTCTTTCGGTGAGGTTTATAGGGGTTGCGAATTCAGGCATCTGTTAGCTCCCACTGAAATCACACTATGTAGAGGTGCTAGAATCCCTGTCCTCGTCTATTTGCACCCTCACTTGTTCATGGTTTACCTCTTGGTTGTCTATCCAAAGTTTTTCCATAGTTGTTGCTATTAGGTTTACCTACGAGCTAAATCTTGCTATGCATGATGGATAAGAAACCATTGCTACAATGACTTGGATGGAACATAGATGGTGTACATGGTATCTACATTAGTGATTTTCATTTGGCATTGTTATCATATCAATCATTCACTCTTGGTGAGGAAGACCCTAGGGTAAAACCCTAAAGTCAAATCTAGGGTCAAACCCTGGAGTGCTCTCCTTAAAATCATCAACTTCTTGTCCCAAGGTCCACATCTATGGGTTGACTCTCTAAAAAAATGGCTCCAATTGTCCAATAATGCTCTAATCGATCCAAGCATTGAAGAAGTGGTCCATAAGTGAGTGATTGTATAAGGTCCAAATAGGCCTAACTCGTCTCACATGTGCCAAGGAGGGGTCTCTCCATCATGAAAAAGGGGGACGACCTCATCCAAATGCTGGGAAATGTCCAAATATATGTGTACTAAGTGTAGCGCTCCACATAATCGACCTAGTAGCCATCAAAATATATCACCTCAAGTGTTATAGCATGTGTATATGAATAAATGTTCTAGTGCTTAAGGTTAGAGGCAACATATAACTTAGGAAATGTTCTCATTTATGAAAATAATACATGAAATTTATTTTACAATTAGACCCTTCTAACAAATCAATGTCTTAATTAATCTTTACTCATCTAGTCTTACATTGTTGTGACCCTTTTAAAGTCCTTATTACACCTGAAAGTGAGGGTGAATAAAGTGAATGTGAACTTAGGGAAAGATAGGGGATGTTTTTGCAAATTAACCATTATAGCAACTGAATGTGATAGGCTTACCCTTAAATTTCAAAATGTAGGGTTTATGATGTTGCTTCTACATGTGTGCCTTCAAAGGAAGTATTGTCATGGGATATCCATCCTTGTGCCTCTTTTTTGCGGTCCCTTTTCTATTTCCTTCTTTGCCATTTCGTTTATTTGCATTTCATAGCCCTTTCATTGGCTTACTCCATCTTACTTTAGATTTGGCTTTGATAACTCGGGATAAGGGAACTTGAATTTTTGCAAGGGGAGTATTTCCTATATTTTCCATTTATATGGAGTATTTTATGAAGGATGGGGGTAAATAAAAACCTACAACCCTCAAACCCTTAAAATCCCTATCCCACTATAACCCACTTACAACCTAAGACACTAACCCATGAACCTTAGCTCAAGCTAGTAACTTAATAATCCTAAGACTCTAAATCAACCCTTGAACATGTTATCTAAATTTCAGATTGAAGGGTCAAATAAGGTCTTTTTCTTTCATTGAGGATGACGAAAAATGAAAAGTAAAAATAATATAGGGAAAAGTGTATAATTGGTTTTCAAGAAAAAGTTTGACAACATTAACAACATAATGTTTACAATGGGAAAATGGCTCTATTATTATCAAATTTGAAATGCTTCATTTAAGTTTCTACCCTATCAAATTTTGATGGTAAGATATCGAACTACCATGGAAATGATGGGTGATGGATAATTAGGGTTCCATTCTAGCTAGGGAACATTAGAAATCGCTACCACATCTATAGAAAGAAACATGCATACATATTACTAAATCTTGACATGGGGAGGTAATTTCTCTTCAAAATTTGTATCTTCAAAAGAAAAGGATGAATAATTGCCACACATGATAATAAATAATTGCTACACACAACAAGTTTGCATCATATATGACATGTATCACATGTGCACATGTCACAACATTGGTTCCTAGCATAATGATATGTTAAAAGTTAGATATAGTAAAATGATAACAAAATTTAGGAGCAAGACCAAAAGCCTATGGTTTTAAAGATCATGCACCAACCAATAATTAGATTCAATGAGATGCTACAAAGAAAAATGACCAAGAGGATTATAGATTCAGTTGGTACATCTCATTGTTGAATTTTCAGAATTTACTTCAATCTGATCTAGGATCTTAACTGAGAGAACAACATTTATAGCATATCTACAGCATATCAATCATGGACACAATAATGCAAGCACACAAGAGACACAGAGTTTACTTGGGGAAAACCATAAAGGTGAAAAACCCCAATAACTTCCTCAGAGATAGATAGAGCAACGATACAACCAGAATATAAGAGATAGTCTTCTCATAGCAGCAGAGCCTCCTCCTCCACAAGTGTGCCACTCTCCAAAGTGTGAGTGAGAGAATAGAATGTGTAAAATGAGAGAGACACACTCTCTATTTATACACTAACTTGACTTGACCTTTACTCAACTAAGTCGGCCTCAACTTAACCACTTAACATTATGCTGACTGGGCCGACCCCCACTAGGGTGGTCTAATAACCCTTTGACCCACATGGCCGACCCCCAATAGGGTGGTCTAATAACCCTTTGACCCACATGACTTATACAGGGCCGACCCCAACAAGGTGGTCTAATAACCCATCAAGTATAAGTTACGACACTTACAATATAAATGACAACACTTCTGTATAGAGGAATAATAACATCTCTATAGGAATACAATATACATATATGTGAAATACATTCCGAAGTTACATATACATCAACACTCCCTCTTAACTAGGAAGGTATTTCTTGACACCGGTATTCTAGCACAAGTCATCTTCTCTGGATCATCGTCACTGGATAATCGTCATCGAGTCATCATCATCGTCACTGCTGCTGCTATCTCAATCAATCTTTGAATCTACTTGTCATAGGAAGTTCTACAGAGCTAGTCCTTTTTCATACTGGATGTAGGCCCACCACCTGCAGGTCTTCATCATCACTGGACATACTGTGGAATCCTCGGGACTTATTACATGCATCACAAAACCTCGAAAGAGCATCCCAGGCTGTTACGACCACACAGCTCTACCTATAGGATCTCCCAGGGCCATATTATATGTGACCTCACCACAAAACCTTGCAAGAGAATCCCAGGCTTTTACGAGCACACAAATCTACCTATAGGATCTCCCAGGGAGAGATTATATGTGGTCACCACAAAACCTCGCAAGAGCATCCCAGGCTGTTACGAGCACACAGCTCTACCTATAGGATCTCCCAGGGACAGATTATATGTGGTAATGGAAAAACCTGACAAGAGCATCCCAAGACTTATTACGGGAACACAACCCAACCTATCGGATCTCCCAGGGACAAATTATATGCCATAGGACAAAACCTCGAAAGAGCATCTGCCAGATATCCCAGGGCAGAATTACATGCCATAGGAAAAACCTCAAAAGACTATCTGTAGATCTCCCAGGGCCAAATTATATGTCTTCCGAGAGCAAAACCTCAAAAGAGCATTTGCAAGATATCCCAGGGCACGAATTACATGCCATAGGCAAAACCTCAAAAGACTATCTGCAAATCTCCCAAGGCCAAATTATATGCTCATCTGCACAACCTGATCCACGACCATAGAGTATCAACTTAATACTCACCATACATCATCCTGATGTACACATGATCATCCTGATCATCATCACTGCAACATCCTGCTGCATGTCATCTGGAGCAACATCCTGAAGCTCGTCATCCATGATCATACAATGCATCTACCTGATGCATACCAAGCATCTACCTGATACATATCATCATACATGATCCACCTGATCATACAGTGTATCCACCTGATACAATTACAAATACATGATACATATCACCATATATGATCCACCTGATCATACAATGTATCCACCTGATACATACACAGATACATGGTCCAAGCATCCAACATGATGCATATACAAAATACATACAAATGATCCAACCGATAATATCCAGCATCCAACATGATGCGTACATACATATAAATGATCCAACTGATCATACAAAGCATAAACCAGAACATCATCCTGATGCTCATCATCCAGCGCTTACATCCACAGCCATGTGAAGGATCCTCCTTCCAACATGCTTGGAATGGCTTCAGCAAATGTGTCCATCACTTCTTCCTTAAAGTGTCATCAATCTGAAGAACACCAAGCCTCTCCCTGAAGTACTTGAACTTCACCCTGGCTAGTGGCTTCGTCAGCACATCTGCAATCTGCTCGTCCGTCGCAACATACAGGAGCTTCACAGCTTCTCTCTACACCATATCCCTTATATAGTGATATTTGATCTCTATGTGTTTCGACCTATCATGAAACACTGGGTTCTCGGACAACTTCACACAACTCTGGTTATCACAAAAGATACCAGTAGCATCCAACAGGAGATCAAATAACTCAGACAGTAGCTTCCGTAGCCATACTGCCTCACAACTAGTTGAATAGGCTGCAACATACTGTGCCTCAGCTGTACTCAGTGCTACGTAGGACTGCTTTCTGCTAAACCAAGAGATCACACCTGATCCCATATTGAAGCAGCACCCATATGTGCTCTTCCTATCTGCAGTACTGCCTGCCCAATCTGAATCAACATAACCCTGCAAGTTAAACTTTTGATTCGCTTCATACTTGAGCCCATAATCCACTGTACCCTTCAGGTACCTCAGAACATGCTTTACAGCAACCAGGTGAACACTCCTCGGATCTATCAGGAACTGGTTCAATGTGTTCATCGCAAAGAAAATATCTGGTCTCGTTTTCGTCAGGTACATCAAGGACCCAATCATCTGACGATACATAGTGACATCAACTAGTTTAGATGAAGCATCACAAAAAAGCTTTAGGTTCGATGCCGAAGGCTCGGAGTCCATCATCCTGAACCTCTTCAAGATCTCTACTGTATACTTCCCTTGTCCAAGGAAGATTCCATCTGCACTCTGCCACACCTCCATGCCAAAAACAAATAGTGCATCATCCCCAAGTTCTGCACATATATGACTCCCTGTCATGTGTCTCAGAACCAAGTGGCTGCTCCACATACACTTCTTCTTCAACTACACCATTCAAGAAAGCTGTCTTGAAATCCATCTGGTGTATCTTCTATTTCATCACTTTTATATTTCTCTATGCTTCCATCTGCAGCATGCTTGATCTTGATAGATCCATATGGAAGTCATAACAAACTTCCCTTCAGGTCTTGGGACTACATCGCAAACATCATTCTTCATGATCGACGGATCCTGGTATTCTTCCCATATCCTGGGAACTTCAATATCTTCAATAGATAATTTTGTTGCTGAACAAATGTTGTAGTTCTTCTTTTGTAGGTGATGGCATACGATCTTTCCTACACAACAAGTTAAATTGCATGATTAGAAAACATCTCATAGTTTTCAGAACAAATTCTTACACATTAATAAATATGTCATAGAGTCATGCAATTATCTTAGCCAATGCTTCAATACAACATTTATCCATATTCTGTAACTTTCTAGATGCCTTCCAATCTCTACCAGAACATTGTTAAGAGTGTGCACAACTCCCAACATGTCAGCAAAGAGGTTTCATTCTAGAAAAGTAGCAATGGAATGTTGTATAGTGCCATAGGCCACTTACCCATGTATATTAGTAGTATACTGTTCATCAATGCAACTATTCTAATATGCATAATACACAACCTAATTCTAGGAACATCAGTATATACATTATTGAACAGTATTATTTAAACAATAAAATATGCAAGTAATGACAATTCAAATACTTATCTTTGTTTGTTTGTTGGGTGGACTCCCTCTGAATCTTTGCAACTCCATTCTGATGTGGATTGTGAGAAGTGGTCAACTCCCTCTGAATATCTGCATCCTCGTAGAAACTACTGGAATGTGCTCCCTCTTGATCTTTGCTTCCTGGATTACCTATCCTTGAACTTATATACATTCTCGATCCCTATGCATGCTTGTTAGTATCATCATTGTGTTATCCTCTAGGTCTCATACATAATCAAACATTCATTAGTATAATCTTAATATTATCAAAACACAATAATCTCAAGCATGTATAGTCAGGATCAATTCAAACACAGATAATAAACATTAGTATTCAAGGTTTCAAGGAAGTCTTGTGTTATTCATACATATTCTTATTTGATCATAGGACTCTTATGGTTAGTTAAATCATCAATCAAGAGAAGAGATATAATATGCATAAAACCCGTGATTATTCAAACCTATACCTTCATGATTCTTCTGGTTATTCATATCATCAATTATGGTAAGAAACATAATATGCATACAACCATGACTATTCAAACCTATGACTTCATGAATAATCATTATCATCAACACAAAAGTATAAGATCCTAACACAAGGTAGGATTCTAGCTTGATATAGGAAAAACATACCTGGATTAGCATGCTAGCTAGTTATGTCTAACATACCCGCATAATGTCTTCTGGTTCTCTTCAGTGACTTGTACTAGTAACCTGCATGTCTCATAAGTTAACCATTGTAGAACCAAGTTATACATACCTCGAAAGTAGATCTTCTATGTGATCCATGACAATGGATGAATCTTTGTCTTCATGTCACCATGAGCATATGTTATTGAAGTAGAACATGGTTTGACTTTCTTGGTGTACCTTTTATGTTAGCAAACAACATAAACCTCATACAACATCACAATGCATTAGTACAATCATAAGTGTCAAAACCTTAATCAATGAATATCTTCTATTAAGGTGATACGACAAGTACAGTAATTAATCAAGATTGTACTGTAATGATATGAAGACAAACATATGATAAACTTAACCATGAAACATACCTGTAAGACATACCTGTCAAGATTGCTTGTAATCTTCTTATGGAAGGCCTTAGCCTAATCTCCCTCTGAAACAGGAACTTCACTTATGCAGGTGACCAATCCATCCTCTTCTAGGATTAAACCAATCCACTTGATTTGCCGGAACTGGATCTGGAGCTGTATCAGGGTTTGTCAGAGAAACCCCAAAAATTCAAACTTCCGAAAGGATAGAAATATGCGCCTTGATGAACTGATCAAGTTGGTATATTCAGAATTTGAAAACTGCAAAGTTTCACTCCTCAATTTTTCCTTTGAAATTTCTGGATTCACTGGACATGACCCTGAACTAGGGTTTGATGAAGCCCACTCTTCTGCCCAATCAAAAAGTTTGATCCAAAGCTCTAAGCTTCTATTTTTATGAGGAGCTTGTAGCCGTGGTCACAGATTTCAAAAATTCCCATTTTTGCAGAAGCCCTAATTTTCCACTTTTCTGATCAAAGTCTTGAACTAGGGTCTGATCAAGCCTGACCTTCTGACCAACCAAAAATTCTGATCTTGGTCTCTAAATTTTGATTTTGATGAGTAGCATTCATCCGTGGTCTCCGATTACAAAAATTCCAACTTTCTCTGAAGCCCTAAATTTCGGAAGCCATGAATGAAGGTACTCAAAAATAATTTTGTTTTGACAGAAATATGTACCTGATTGTTTCTAGTGTAACTCAGAATTTTTTGATCCACAGGGTCTGAAAACATTTCCTGAGATATCCCAACTTGTTATCTTTCCACCCCAACAGGTCTGACCTCAATTGGATTCTCTAAGAGAGAGTTATGCCAAGTGTCGCAACGTGACCTGTTATGGGATAATACAGGAGAGCGAACTTGTACGCCGTGCCACGTGTCACTATTTCAACTTCGGCCTTTGAAAATTTTTCTTGAGATAGCCCGACCTATTATCGTTCCATCCCAATAGGTCTGACCTCAATTGGATTCTCCGAGAGAGAGTTATGCCAAGTGTCGTAACGTGACCTGTTTATGGGATAATACAGGAGAGCGAACGTGTACAACATGCCACGTGTCACTGGTTCAACTTCAGGCTCTGAACAATTTTCTTGAGATAGTACATTCTGTGTACTACCTGTCACTTTTGATGAAATTTCATTTGGAGCTTCCTAGCCCAAGTTATGACCTTTTTTCCAAGGTCACCTGATTTTGACTCAGATCTGGAAGAGGCAGAAACCCTATATTGTACAGATCATAAATCACAAAGTACAATGAATTAGAGGTTTTTCTTTGGACACAAGGTACATGGGAATCTTATCTTCGACCTATAAAAGTTTCAGATCCGAAAACGTCACCAAAACGGATTTATAGCGAATGTGCTACGAAGACTAGTTTTTGCTATATCAAGCCCTAGCATCGTAAGTGCAACAAGTGTCATACATGCCATATCATGCCTTCTTTCAGGCTAGCTCTGACCCCATGTTAAATTTTCAGAATTTACTTCAATCTGATCTAGGATCTTAACTGAGAGAACAACATGTACAGCATATCTACAGCATATCAATCATGGACACAATAATGCAAGAACACAAGAGACACAGAGTTTACTTGGGGAAAACCATAAAGGTGAAAAACCCCAATAACTTCCTTAGAGATAGATAGAGCAATGATACAACCAGAATACAAGAGATAGTCTTCTCCTAGCAGCAGAGCCTCCTCCTCCACAAGTGCGCCACTCTCCAAAGTGTGAGTGAGAGAATAGAATGTGTAAAATGAGAGAGACACACTCTCTATTTATACACTAACTTGAGTTGACCTTTACTCAACTAGGTCAGCCTCAACTTTAACCACTTAACATTATGCTGACTGGGCTGACCCCCACTAGGGTGGTCTAATAACCCTTTGACCCACATGACTTATACAGGGCCGACCCCAACAAGGTGGTCTAATAACCCATCAAGTATAAGTTACGACACTTACAATATAAATGACGACACTTTCGTATAGAGGAATAATAACATCTCTATAGGAATACAATATACATATATGTGAAATACATTCCGAAGTTACATATACATCAACACTCATATGTTTCTAGAAATACATGGAAAAAAAATGTCAACTACTTGAACAATGACTCGAGGGAAAATTTTGGATGTATGCTATATAAACCTTAGAATATTCCACCATGCACCTTAGAATGTTCTACCTTAGATAATCTGGAATAGAGCCTTCCATCTCACATGTTATTGAAAAATCATGGTAAGAAGTGGAAATAGGGCATACTGATAAGATTACATCATTAATATCACAATCCAAATGAGAATGAGGGGATTCATATGAAATTTCTAGCCACCAACTTAGATCCATTTTAACTCTGAATCTATTTGACACATCAAGGGATAACAAAAATAATTGTGATGCAATTATCTCAGCATCTAACTATTTTGTTGTCAACCAATTACTAATTTATCAGTGGCCAACAAATTTGTTGACGTTTTCCCAATTCTACACACGGAGCATTTTAAGGCGTGATGACACCTTCAAGCATGCAACATTAGGATAGTAAATTAGTTGATTGTTCACCTACATTAGTTGTGTTAATGATGGCTTATTACAAACACATATTTCTAATACTTATAGATGGAAAGAGACAATCAATTTGCAAAATAGTGATGTAACTATGATGGTATGTTCACCTATGCAACATCATGACAATAAATTACCTAGCTCTGCATCAGTGCATGTTAACAAAAATGCCAATAACAAAAAAGCCAAGGACATAGTTTCCACAAGCTTCAACAAAATTTTCACCAGAATTTATGACCACCCATCATCCACCATCGATACGTCTCGAAACAATATCTCATAGTGTCCCTCTTTTACAAATTTAGTATATGTCGTAAGGATATATTGTACATCTAACCAAGGAAAAATCACCTATCTTCCTCCCAATTGGAAAAAAAACATAATGGATTAGTAGGACACATCTAGAGAAGAAAAATTTTAGAAACATATGATAGATCCATATATTAAGAAATATAGTATAGAGGCATATTTGAAACAATATTTGACCATATAGAAGTTGCAAGTGACTATAGGAGAGCATGATCAATATCCCAAGAAATACCCTTCTCTCATGGTGAACTAGTCCATTGATGAAAGTAAAACATAGAAGAAAGAGGAACAAGAGAAAGAAGAATAACACCAAGATGAATAGATGGAATATATTCCACCGAAGTGAGGTCACCAATGGAATCAACTAATAATATCAAGCTCTAGATAAAACAATCAACTAGATGTAGGCACTAGTAGATTTCTCATTTTCTAGTTGGCTCAAAATCAGTAATATCAATTGTTGATCATCAAATAATGATAATGGAGCTTCAACATTATCCAATACCTTTCTCTACAGGTGTAAGAGTGGTTATGCATGGTATTCAATGCACTAATGGAAATCAATCTTATTGAGCTCACCAACAATTAAGAAACCACCTTAGATATGTCACATACTCTGAAAATGATGGACACTGTTGAAATACTACATTAGCATGCTTGTCAACCATATGATATAAATAAAGTCCCCAATCAACACTTTTTTAATGAACTAAACATGGAACTAGCTAATGATACATGAGAGAAATGAACTAAACATGGAACTAGCTAATGATACATGAAAGAAATGTGCATCAAAAATATAAATACAAAAGATATCCATTAAAGTTTAGTTATATAAAAATTTTGAAAAAAACCCATTTCACTAAATTCAAAACACAAAAATCCTAAAATGTGGGTGGGCACCAAATTTTGTCAAAATTGCCTCCCAAAACACAAAAATGCCAAACTCTCAGTGTCCACCAAATTTTGTCAAAATTCTCTTCCCTTGTCATCTTCATAGAAGAAGAAAGCAACATAACTCAATCTGGAACCCAAATACGAGCTGCAAGAACGTCTTAGTCAAATATTTGGATTATAGGCACCTCGGGCTATAGAGAATCTAGCCTCTCTAGCATGAAAAGGATGGGGTTTCATCTGTTTATCTCACCATTGGCTATGAGGCTGTGCTGCAACACCATCCACTGGAAATCTATGCTAGAAGAGGTAAGAATCAATGTCTCATCTTGTTTAATAGCAAAGGGCCTTTTCAGTTTGAGTGGTTTAGAAATAAGAATGATGAAGAGAATTGGGATGAGTAGTTTCGCAGTTATATTGATTCCAATCCCTATCATCCCCAATCTATTAGAACCACAATCTATTACCACAACAATCTACACTCGAGCTATACACCGTCATTGTCACCATCACCATCAAATGCTCTTTGTATGCAACTCATGAGCATTGAAACCCCTGTCTTCTTCACTTCTCGAATGCCACTCTACAGAGCAGATGTGAAATGCCCTCGACCAACCCTAGTTTCGGTTATTGAATGCAGAGCATTCGGGGCCACAAAGGATGCGGAGCTTACAAATGAGAATGCGCAAAGAAAAGATGTTGGGAGTGGGAGAAAAAAGGTGTTTTTTGTTTTTTATTATTCGGACTCCTTTTCTGTTCGAAGGAAACATAGAACCGCGTTGCCCCTTTCTAATCTTTTCAGGAAGGCCAGTCGTCCAGGCACTAGTATTCATTCTGTTCATGCATGTAAAGAGAAGAAAAACGCCAAGGTTGCCAATTTAATATTTTCAGCGAAAAATCTCATCAACATGCAAGCCGAGGTTTATGAAGTTGGCGTCAAAAGAGTGCCTGCAAAGAGTCCCATATGGAAGCCCAGCCGAAGCAGCAGTACAAAATATGTTGGGCATTTGTGTGGGGGTTCCTCTTCATTAATATCGACGAAACACAACCCCAGTGTGGTAAATAGTAGCAATCCTTGTAATTATGCCTGCTTCCTTATCCCTCACAGGCGCCCAGCCTCCACCGGAACACAATGTTTCAGTCAAGTTGATGGAAAACTGAATTAACAATATCTCTTCCATTATCAGAATCTACACAGATTAGATGTGGGTATAACTTATAAGAGAAAAATATGTTAGCCTTCTGGTATTAATAGTCCTGAATGCCTATTTGATTTATATTCATGGGAATATTTGCTAGTCATGATTCTAATTAATGTAACATTTCAATATTGTATCTTTTACTTGTTGGCATTCTCAATGTACTCCATGTTTAGAGTTTCAATCTCTTTAAATGTACAGGTGGAAACCTAATAGGATGATGCATAATATCGAACTTGTTGTTTGAATTGTTCTAATTTAGAAATGATGCTCTATCTGTTTCAATGCTCGGAGATTGGATTATACTGTGTCTGATTAATGTTTTGGGTTGATTTTCATTGTGACTATGAATTCAATTGTCCCGTGCCATTGTACTCTATGATTTATATTGGCTAAACTCTAATTAACAAGGAATCAATATCTTAGTTTGTATGTTTCTATAGTATTCAGTCATTGTGTGAATAATTCTGGAAAGTGACCGTGTAGAGATTTAGAGCGACTGATGCGTATCATCTTCAGGATCATTGTTATGATCCCAAAGATGGATGGAGTGTTCATTCGAAACTAGGTTCCTCTAAATCTATGTACAATCACTTAAGATGAATGGAGTATCTACCCAAAATGCATCGTCCCTCAAAATCTCTACACATTCACTTTCCAGGATTCTTAACACAATCAATATCTTCTTGCCGAGTTGTTGTTATCTTCAAATTCAAAGTGTATTAATTGAGAATGAACTCTTGCTGTTAGAGTGTTCTTTGATAGTAAAAATAATGGTACAGAGGTATGGCAGGCGCATTGAAATTGGGTTCTTGATTTAGTGGAATATGCAGTGCGTGCATGCATGTGTGAGCGTGAATTATGACGTAAGTGCCAATGCCCTTCCACTTCTTCCAGAGAGAACATGACTCTCCTTTGCCAATTCGTCTTGTCTATTTCATTTTTTTTAATGGATCTGCAGAATCTATGGATTCTCAAAGCTAATTGACAACTCATCATCCTAATAATTCCACATGGTAACAATTGTAAGACAAAGGTGGCTTACGATGCATTATCTGCAGCAAAAGCTTTGCCAATCTAAAATACGGCTTTGGGGTGCAAGTCCCTAGGTTAATGTGATAGCACCCTTCTTCTCTTTTTTGCAATTATCTATGATTTGGTGTGATGTCTTTGCCCTATTTGAGTGTACTGTATAGCTGTTACTTCTTATAGCTTGTGGAGGTGTCTTTGTAAGTTTTGATTATTGAATGATAAGATGATTTGAAGGACAATTCTTGTGTATTGTGTTTATGCTTCCACTATTAATTTTCAGCAAGATGTGTGATTGTTGCATGTTCATAAATATTTATTTCTGTGTTTAAATAAGTTCAGATTTGATTTATTTAATTAAAGAGAAACATAGGACATCAATTACCTAGAGCCTGAAAATTTACAAAATGCCAGCTAGATATCCTTTCATTGTATTTAGCTCTGTTTGGATTTTGTCATGTCATTCTGAAGTCTTAATATTTTTTGATTGTGGTGTTATGTGCTTTTTTTGCAGCAACCCATACGGAGAGGAGTGGCTAGCCAGTTTATGAAGCTGGAAGATATGGGCATTAGGAAGATTGATGGTGGGGTATGTGATAACATCAAATTTTGACCCTTTATCATATTACATTTTTCATCCATTATGAAAATATTTGATGTATTACTTTAGAAATCTAATTATAATTAATTGACAAGGGGTGAATCCATGAAGATGGGTGTCTATTTTGGGGGGTTCCGTGAGAAAATAATTCTGAATTTTTCATGTTTTCCATCTTTGGGCGAATAAAAGTGATATTTTTGTTTGGAATTTCACTTTTCACTAAAAAACAAACTTTTAGATAATTATGTTAGTTTGCTATCCATATTTTTTTCAATTTTTTATATTTAGATTTGATATGTCGATTCGACAAATGTTTGACAGTGTGTTCTTATAAAATGAAAGGACTACAAAATAGTCATGTTTTGTCGCACACATAAAATCATTGTTAAACTTGTTTTTTGCAAAAAATAAATATACTACGACAATCTACACACAATATACTACTGCATGACTATACGTTTGTAGCAAATGGATCTATATAATAATTATTATATTTATTTGAATTCGATCAATGGGGAAACCTTGTCGATTTTCAACATATTTTTTGTCGCAAAACTTTCCTCTCAACTGAATATAAAACTAAAAATTCTATGAATACTCTTTTGAAGTAGACACGCCAATCAACTGCACCATAGTTTTCTTAAATTTTTTCGTGGTGTATTTTTAAAATTATGGATTTTTCATTTCACCGCATTTTGAAAGAGACGAAACTAAACTCAACACCCGTTAAAAAAACAAACAATTACAAATATCAGATCTTACCTATACATAAAGATATCTATATATTCGGAAAGTAGATTCAATAACGAAACCAATGGTATCAAGTCCGACAGTCACTTTATAGTGTAAGAGATCATTTTTACCTTCCGAAAATGGAGAAACCTGAAAACTGTGAGAAACAATCAGATTTTCAGGTTTTAGAGGTTATTCGACCGAATAACTGTTTTCCATAACTGCGACGTCAATTTAATCAAAAGTTATTCGGCCGAATAACTAAACGTAAAAAAAAACTCGTCGGCCGAAAAAAAAAAAAAAAGAAACAAACTGGCCGAATAACTAAACGTAAAAAAAAACTCGTCGCCCAAAAAAAAAAAAAAAAACAAACAAACTTTTCTAAACTTATATAAATAAAACTAAATACTTCAATTAACTTCCCACATTTTAATTTCACATACTTTCTGGTCAGAATATTTTTGAAGAGATTTTCTAAGGATCTTTTTTGCAAATGGAGTTTTTTTTACAAGGTATTTTTTTCTTACTTCTTTCTAAGGAATACATTGAAAGAACATTTTTGCAAAATGAGTTTTTATTCCAAGCTTTTTGCACTTCATATTTCTTTGCAATGGTTTTTTTTCCAAGGATTTTTTAAGGAGTTTTTTTTGCAAATAGAGTTTCTTTTATGAAGTATTTTTTTTCAAGTTTTTTGCACTTTTTATTTCTTTGCAATGGGTTTTTTTTCCAAAAATTTTCTAAGGAGCTTTTTTTGTAAAGAGAGTTTTTTTTATGAAGTATTTTTTTTGTTACTTCTTTCTAAGAAATACATTGAAAGATTGTTTTTTTACGGCATTTTTGCAAAATAAGTTTTTATTCCAAGCTTTTGCACTTCTTATTTCTTTGTAATAAGTTTTTTTTTCCAAAATGGTGATTTTAAAGAGTTTTTATTCCAAGTTATTTTTTCAAAGGATGTTTCTTTCCTTCTTATTTCTTTGAAAATGAGTTTTTTCAAAGTCCCCCAAGTTATTTTGCAAAAAAGTTATTTCGTTGCAAGGATTTTTACAAAGAAATATTTTTTTCAAGTATTTTTTCAAAGAAGTTTTTTATTTTTTTCCAGTGGATTTACAAAGAAGATTTATTTACAAAGTGTTCTTATTCTTTTCCAATGGTTTTTTTCAGGAAATGTTTATTTCCAATGTGTGCATTTATAGAGTTTTTATTCCAAGACATTATTGCAAATAAGATTTTATTTCAAGTTATTTTTACAAAGGAGATGTATTTTTCTTTCTTATTTATTTGAAAAGGGATTTTTTCAAAGTCTCCCAAGTTATTTTTGCAAAAAAGTTATTTCGTTGTAAGGGTTTTTACAAAGAAATCTTTTTCCCATATATTTTTTCAAAGAAGTAGTTTTTTTTTTTTTTTTTTGTGGGTTTACAAAGAAGATTTATTTATAAAGTGTTCTTATTCTTTTCCAATGGGTTTTTTTAAAGGTCATTTATTGTCAAAGAGTTCTTATTTCATTCAAAGAAGGTTCTTTTCAAAGGAAACTTGTTTCCAAAGACTTTTTCTTCAAAATATTCTTACAAGATTTTGATAAGGTGAAGTAAATTTAAGTTTATGTGTTTATAAATTTTGTAACTGTTTATAAATCTTCATTTTGTTTTTTTAAAATAAAATAATGATTATTTAATTTATCATTTATAGATTAAACAATCATGGGTAGTAAGAGAAATCATCAAAGAAAATATGATTGTAAACGTGCTGATGATGATGATAATAGAGAAAAGAAAAAACATAAATATCATGGCAACAAAACAAGCCTTGCAGAAACGCAAGCAACGATTATTGAAGATACAAATACAGTTTTACATGATAATGTTGATGAAATGAAAATTGAAAATAGAGTACAAGAGGAACAAATTGAAGTTGAAAAAACCATTGTTGAAGATGTAAATAGTTATTTACATATTGATTTCGATGAAGTCAATATTGAAGATCAAGTTCAAGAATTAGAAATTGGACCAGGTATGTATATATCATGTATTTTTCAAATTCATTTTTTATAATGAATTGTATTTTTGGATACATGTTTTAAATTAAATTTAACTTGATGTATAGGTACTTTCACCATTGATGATGAAACGTTAGAAAACGTTGATTGCAACAAATATGGAAAAAAAAATATCAATACACGCTGCACTATATCGAGCTCAAAATATTTATGATGATGTTCTGAAGAATTATTCAGCAACAGGACAAGCACAAATTTTGAGATGTTTATTAGTGGTCAAGAAGTTAGAAGATGCTACATCATTATTGGGTATTCACAAGGCGACCAAAGAGTCGAAATTAAAACATAATGTAATAGAAAATATAGGTGATGTAATAAAAAAGTTTGTAAAATCTAGGAAGAAAGACATCAGTGCTGCATGAAGAGTAATTCATACAACAATTATTTCGACTAGTACTAAAAAAAGACATTTGACAACACAGCTAGCAAAATTAGTTGGAACCTCAAGAAAGACATTATACAGACATAGCAAATTCAGAATGCAAATAGATGAAAATGATGAACTTGCTTGCTGGGAAATTATTTGTAGACATCCTTACAAAGATAGAATGGGAGCAGGTGTTAAAGATATTGTACGGAAATACTAGTTGACACATGCTCGAGTTTCACCAAATTCAAGAGATGTAATACGACAAAGAGTATCACAAGGAGTATATGTAAGCAGCCCAAAACATATAATGGATATGACACAAGTACAATTGTTCAATAAATTCAAGGAAGATCATTGTGGAATTAATGTGTCAATCACTACATTTGTGCAACTAAAACCATGGTATGTTAGACCTATTACTATCCGCGACACATGTTGTTTCCATTATCATGTGTAATTCTAGTTATATTATGACACATTTCTTAAATTTGGTAAAATGATTTGGACAACTTCACCACCTCCACCCACAATACGTGAATTCATATCTCAAACCCTATGTGAGAGAAATCACGACGAAGTATTTTATAATAAGAAATGTCTCAATGGAAAACATTGTAATCGTTGTGGAAATTTGGTTTTATTCCACAATAAATATCCTATCGATACTGATCACTCACTGTCAAATGTCACCGTTGATTGGAGAATATATGAATACATTACAAGTACTAGTGATGTACATTCCAAAAGGATTGATTTGCGAGAAGATAAAATAGGTGTGGCATATTTTCTCAAGAAATTCGAAAGTGAAATTTATAAATACACCAAGCATTCACATAGAGCACGATGGCAACACCTTCAATTCAAACAGTCTTGTGAAATTTTTCCACCAGGAACAATTTTGTCAGTGCCTTATTTTGTAGAAAATTATACATTTGCTGCACAAAAAGAGATACAGAGTGAATACTATCATTCTGACCAAGTTTCCGTATTTGTCCATGTTTTATATAGACATTCTCAATAGGATGTTGATGGCATTGAAAGCATGTGTGACAATCGAGATGTGATTAAGGAATATCACTTTTATATCAGCGACGATCGTACACACGATACACATTTTGTTCAGCATTGTATTGAAAGTATTTTCTATAATTCACTAAAGGAACGTAACATTAAATTCAATGAGCATTGGATATGGTCGGATGGATGTGTCGGACAATTTAAATCTTCGCGATCATTTTATTGGTTATGTCGACTTCATAAAGCATTGAACATTAAACATCACTGGAATTTCTTTGAAACTGGTCATGGAAAAGGTAAACATGATGGTGCAGGAGCATGCGTAAAAAGAGCACTTTGAAGATGGCAAATGAGCCATAGTTCTGCACAATTCCATTCAGGTGCAGAAGTTGTCCAATGGTGTAAATCACATCTAAACCATGATTATAATCAACAATCAAAAAATGTGCGCAGGTATGTACACACTAATGTTTTAATTTATATTTTATTGTCAATTTAAAAAAAAGTATGTACCTAACATCAAAATTTGTCATTTGTGTACTAGGTTTTTTTGGCATGTTGGGATCCAAGATATAAATAGATCAATACCATATGACGCTAGCACCATACAAGGGACTAGATATTTTCACTCTATTCAAACAAAAACCTTCCAAAAAATTTATGCATTTGACAGTAGAAAGCAATCATGCTTTTGTCATATTTGCACTGAAAATATTGAATCTACAGAAGTTTGTGAAAACATAACGAACAACTACGTAAAACATTGAAAACACACAGAGATTAATCCTAAAGGAAAAATGCCACTAGCAAGCATAGAAGAATTAGAATAAGAAGATATAGCAATATCATCTGATGGCGACAGAATTTCAGATCTCGTTAGAGAAGGTAATGATCAAATACCACTTTTTTGTCGATTGTTCATTCTTGTCCTTCACCTTATACACATGTATATTAGTCAATTTAATTGAATTAAAAATCCTGACATCAATTGTAATTTGCACAGGATATGTTTTTGATGTGATTGCACCTGTAGACAACAACGAAAATGTGAAGTATTATTTGATGCGATGCATTGAAGGAAAAATGAAGTTATTGGAAGACTACAATGACAACGGATATACATACGAGAAAGGATCCATCATTTTAAAGGACTATTTTTTTTCAGTAGACCCATATGATTCAAAATTATGTCTACTTTCAAGATTATGAACCTGATGTTATATGTTGTCAATATATCTATTTAGTATGTGCATCTCGAATAAAATTGGTTCAAGTTCCATCGAAAAACAATTAAAAAATAAAAAATGGAAACTGTCCAAATATGACCATGAACGGATAATTGAAAACAACATTCCATTGCGATGTTTTTAAAACTATATATTTAAAATTAATAGATCAATGGTTTTGTTAATGTCATTGTCAAATGTTGTGTACAATATATATTTTTTTTTCTATGTCTATATGATCTTCAAAAGAATTAGAGTATAAAAGTTTAAATGATAGTATTCTAGTATGTTGAAATTTGAATTCAAAAATGATTTGGTAATTATGAAAACTTCAAGGTGTAAAATTTTTGTCTTAATTCTATCTGAAATACTTTATTTGGGTCCCCATATGTCTATTAGACCACTTAAGGGATGAGATAATGGATCTGTGGCTATCGCCACTCTCCGCCCTGAATCTTTAATTTAAAATATCGCTTGTGTAAGTTCACGTAACTGAAATCATGGCAAATAGAGACAATGATCATTTGATTTTTAATCATAAGAAAAGATTCCAGGATTGTGAAGCTTATGCTAAATTAAAGAAATGATTATTTACAACAAATCGATGAAAATTCATCGAATTGTTGTTTAAAATCATGGTTCTAATTTAACACAAGCTTCACAATCCTGTAATCTTCGCTTATGATTAAAAAAAAAAATCGTTATCCCCATTTGCCATGATTTCAGCCACATCAAATGTACCTGAAAATTGAAAATAAGAATTATTAATTAAAAATTCATATCAAAATTTGAACAGATAATATTCATTTTTCAACTTCCTAACATTCATATTTCAATCAAAACTTCCTAACAAATTTCAGAACTTTGATCTCAAGTAGCATTCATTTTTAAACTTCCTAACATTTATATTTCTATCAAAACTTATTAACATTCATTTATTTATTGCACCTTATCATAAATTCCTTAACATCCATTCTTACCATCATATTCATTCTTAACATTCCTATCAAAATTTAAACCTAACATTCAGATTTCAATCAAAACTTCCTAACAAATTCCTAAAATTTGAACTTAACATGTGTTCATTTTTAAACTTCCTAGTTCGTCCATATTTCTATCAAAACTTCTAACATTCCTAAACTTCCTAACATTCAAAGATAACTTTCATGTTCTTAATATTCATTTTTAAACTTCTTAGTTCATCCATATTTCCATCAAAACTTCTAACATTCCTAAAATTTGAACTTAACATGTGTTCCCTTTTAAGCTTCCTAGTTCATCCATATTTCTATTAAAACTTCTAACATTCATAAACTTCCAAACATTCAAAGATAACATTCATTTTAAACTTCCTAGTTCATCCATATTTCCATCAAAACTTAGATAACATTCCTAGCATTCCTAAGCTTCATAACATTCTTAAGCTTCCTAGTCCATCCATATTTCTATCAAAACTTCTAACATTCCTAAACTTCCTAACATTCAAAGATAACATTCATGTTCTTAACATTCATTTTTAAACTTCCTAGTTTGAATCCATATTTCCATCAAAACTTCAAACATTCCTAAACTTCCTAGCATTCATAAAATTTGAACTCAACATGTGTTTACTTTTAAGATTCCTAGTTCATCCATATATTTCTATCAAAACTTCCAACATTCCTAAACTTCCTAACATTCAAAGATAATAGTCATGTTCTTAACATTCATTTTTAAACTTCCTAGTTCATCCATATTTCCATCAAAACTTAGATAACATTCCTAATCTTCCTAGAACATTCCTAAGCTTCATAACAGTCCTAAACTTCCTAATTCATCCATATTTCTATTAAAACTTCTAACATTTCTAAACTTCCTAGCATTCAAAGATAACATTCATGTTCTTAATATATTTAATCTTAACATTCATTACGCAAGCCATCAGACAACATTGGTGGCCGAGTGAAACACCTGAACTGTTAGGAAGTTGTACATACCTGGGGTCCATATCTATTTTCAGTTGAACTATTGTCGATCACTTCCACTCCAGATCCATCCATTTCAGATCTATTCTGAAAGTCATTCTAGATCTAGTCGTCATTTTTGATCCCTTCCATGCTGTTGCAGATCTATCTGTTGCCGATCCATTTCTGGAAAAAAAAAAGAGTATAAAATTCTGTTTTTGGCCATATCTCCCTTATTTCAACTCTGTTTTCCCTGAAAATTCACTGACATCCCTGCAATCCCATTCTGCATATTTCATTCCTGAAGACCCTATCCCAAATTCTACTTCCCAAGACCAGAAATCCCACATTTGTCTATTTTTCGGGTTTGCCATAACTTCTTCACTTTTCACCCGATTGCCTTCAAATTTTACCATAGAGTTCTCGATTCTAAAATTCCCATTTTTTACTTCCCTGTCCCTCAGAAAGTGTCGAAAACCTAGTCAAACCCCAATTACCCCTCCGAGTTTTTCCCAAATCCAAATTTCCCCTTACTAAATAAGCTTGTGTTTTTGTTTTTCTATCCATTCCCCCCCTCCCCCCCCCCCCCACAAAAAAAACAAAAAAAAAAAAAATTACTGCTTATGGTTGTCACTCGCACAGGAGCAAACACCATGGAGGAATCCCTTGCAGCCATCCAAACCAAACTCCAAGATCTTGATGAAAAATTTCTTAGCCTCTATCTTCAGCATTCAGCCATGAACAATAACCGACAGCCAGAATCTTTTGCAGCCATCGGGTTCTCTTCTTTCAGCAATTTTCGTGGGCCGAAGCTTGATTTTCCTCACTTCAATGGTACTGATCCGACTGGATGGATATACCAAGCAGAAAAATATTTTAGTCTGCATAATACTTTTGATGTTCATAAAGTTCCACTTGCATCCTTCAGATTCTGCATCAATTTCCACATCTAAAGCTTTGAGGACAAAGCTTTTTCTAAGGGAGAGGGGATGTTAGGAACCCATGTATTTACTTTGTTAGTATATTGTTGTTTGACGCATATGCTTTGTAAGTCGTCCCGTACTATTTGTTGATCCATAGTTTATATTAGCCCATAATATTGACCCATAGTATTGGACGCATATGCTTTGTAAGTCGTCCCATAGTATTATATGTCCCATGGTTTTGACTCATAGTATTGGCACCTAGACTTAGCCCATGGTGTGTATTGACACATAGTATTGACCCATGGTATTGGTGCCTAGACTTAGTATATAAGTGTGTGTTGTGTCCTATGAAGGAACCGTGAAGTTAATTGTATTGAGCTTGTTCAAAGGAGGTTGCCCCCTCGAAGTGGCCTGTGATCAATATAAAAGTGATTCTAAGTTCTATTTTTGCTGATATCTCGTGTATTTGCATTAATTAATTATTGCAGGTTCATCACAATAAATATACTTATGGAGATCCCAATCAATCCCTTAATTGATGGAATATATCCCCTGTAAATATGCAGTACCTCTCATGGGAATTTCATCCTCCTCATCCAAATTGAATTTCTTTGGACAATCAATTTGAATAAATTTTTCTTTGAGTGTTGGAAGCTCCTTAAGTGGATGAGGGGATGAGATCCTCTAAAATTATCATCTTGTCTCTCATTACCTTGAGTGAGGTGTGGATGATTCGATCTTGTCCTTAATGTTTTAATTTCTTGCACATTTTTATACTTGAACCACGTTAGAATTCATAAGAGATTCATGTGCAAATACCGAAACCAATTCACTAACAAGGTACATCACATTCATATTCAATAGTTTAAATAAATCATGGATATCTAGACAAGCACATGTCACAATAATCTTGTAATCATTAAAAGGCATATTTTGTAATATATGAGGGTTAACTTCTAGGAAAAATATATCAAAATTTCATATAAGACATGGGATAAATAAAAGTCAAGATGAAGGCCCATCACTAAGTTAGTGATTAGTTTCTTCATCCTTAATAGTTTCAATTGTATGTTTCCCTCTAGCCCACTGGTTTTGTGCTTATAATAATTTCTCCTCATGTGTCCTTGAATGTGAGATGACATAACTCATCCATATTGTCATCATTGTTGTCACTTTGCTTTTTGACATCATTTTAGTTCATATAGGTTCTCTTCACATTGAATTTCCTTGATCGAGTATTGATGCCTCAAGCACACTTGAAGTGACAATTTTATCTTTTTTTCATTTGAGTGATAATGATTTGATATTCCTGAGAGAAGCAATAAGGCTATAAGTCTTACCAATTATTGAGCTATATGTACTGAAGGAGATATCTAGTAGTACAAGTCATTGTCTACCAACTAGTTTCTTCATGTATGTACCAAGATTTAGGTAAGAGGTTGAGAGTGTACATTGTTAAATATACAACATCAAAAGACATTCTTCTGTCATATCCCCAAATTTTTCTATGGTCCATGGGGTAATTTTGGCCTAAGTCACCTAGTCAATAATTATTTAATTAATGAGCAAGCATGGAAACTATCTTATGAAAGATGCCTAAGGTTGTATTTGGGTATTAAATGGATTAGGTGGACCCCGAAAGATATTAATACCCAAACTAAGGAACTAAGGAAACTAATGGAGTTATCATTAATTAATGGAGATAAATGTTGAGGCAGCATACTATATGAATTAATTAATTCTTAAATAATTAATTATATTCAGAGTTGGATTGGTTTTAATTAATAAATGCATCATTATTAATTTAATTGGCGGCAAGTTGATTTTGACAAGGTTAGGAGGTCGAATTGGTCATGTGGACCACTCTTGCCTTAGTGGCGACACTCAGAAAAGAAAGAAATACAAAGGAGGAAAGAGGACAAGGTAAAAAATTTGGAAACTGACAAAAGAAATCAGAAAAACTGGCAAAAGAAGAAAAGAGGAAAGTCAAGGAAATGGAAAGATGAAGAAAAGCAGTTAGGAGAGAAATAGAAACACCCAGAAAAAGCTCCTAAGGTGCATTTGCTAATTTTGATGAAGGAGGTGAAGGAAAGAAGGTTTTTGAAAGCAAACAGTTTCTAATTTTCACAACGAGTGCGCCCTACCTCACCCACACGTGTGGCTCAGCTTGCTAAACAGGTCAACTTCTCTATTTAAGCATGTTCTCAACTTCATTCAAGAACTTTTGATCATTTGTAATTTGTGAATGAGAGCTCTGAGCTACTCACATGTTGAGAGGTGTGCCTAAACCATTCCTCTTGGGTGATGTGGCTCAAGGTCCTATGAGTTTCCTATGAGTATTATGCAGGTCCAGCAAACAATATTACAACGAGTAACTGTTGGCGGGAAAAACTACCCTATAGTAAGGAAATAGATACTATCAACTGAAAGGGGATGAAAAGTAAGCATACTAACTGTGTTACAGAGACGTTTATGAATGGAAATAGCTTATAGGTCTTGAGAACATACCTTTTGAATGAAGTTCAATCCTAGCTCTTATTCGATCTTGCACTCGATCCTCAAGTCAACCTCCTGTTCGATAAACCTGCAATATAAGTACCTTTCTCAGCATATCTTGGATAATATATAATGATGAAATGGACAAAGCAATTTAAACATCAAATATTGACCAAAACAGATCCAAAAAAGTACATAACTTAATGAACACTTAGATTGCGACAAGAAAAATGCTTCAACCTTTTATTGTCAAATGCAAATTGATGATACAAAGTATACCTGACTTTGTAAGATGTTCCTGCAACCTGATCCTGGGCTCCTGCTCTTCTCTATCTTGGATATCTTCCAGCATAACCTCCTCCAATGCAAGCTTCTCTTTAAAAGTCTCTCAATAGCATTCATGTCTAACCCCTCTCTTCATTCTTGCTTGTATTTATAGGAGAAGGGAAGTAGTTCAGGTGGAGAGATGGTTATGGAGGAAGTTGGGGAAGTTGGGAAACCAACTGCAACTAATCCTCTTCGTGAAATTAATTATTTTTTAATCATCGTTTGAGGTGTACGCTACTATTTCTCAATGGAGTAGCGCCCAGGGTGCTACTATAGTGTTTTTAAACTAGCGCTCATCACGTTTTGAATGTTGAACGCTACTCTATTGAAGAGGAATAGCGCTCATGAGGCTTGAGTGCTACTATTGCACACTAGAGTAGCATACAGGTGCTAGTCTATTGAAGTAGAGTAGTGCTCATGTCTCAAAATGATATTTTTTTAAAGGTTTTTCCAGCTTGCAAGGAGGTGGAGAAAGTCAAGGTCTCATCTAAGGTCAACATGCTCCTCCATCCAAGTTGTCCTTTTGTGTGATCAACAACTCAAGGTGATCACGGACGGAGAGGTGCAGGTTTGACCTATAATAGATTCCCCCTTATGTGTGAGGTAAGAGGGAAATGATGGCCGAAATACATTATAATCCAAAGCCAAAGGAGGAGCAAGGAACCGCGGAAACAAGTCACAAGAACACCTGAAACAAAGATCAAGGTCATCGACCAATTACATTTGTGACATCATATAGATGTGCAGTGTGATACAACATGATCTCCGATACATAACAAGGAGATGTATATATAGCATGGCCACTTGGAATACAAGTGTGGATCGATGTCAAACTGAGAGATCATAGCCATAACAACAAACTAGATCTATGTCTCATGGAGAGCCGAATATAAGTGAGGCTCAGTCTTGCACAACTTGGGTGATAACAAAATGAGGTAATGTCATCCAAAATCCCAAGGTCTTCATCCAAAACAACCCAAGGTACAAACCTTAACCATGTGAATAGATGAGCTGATAGTCAAACATGGGTGGTATCATTTGATTACCAGTCATTGATGTATACCGTTAACAAATGTGAGGGCTTCCACCGATAATGATGATGGGGCCCAAGGTACCGAGTACGATCCGCCAAGTGTGAATAGATGAACTTGGAGTCGAACACTTGGGGATCCTGTCGAAGAAGAGACATTGATGTATTCTCGACATTCAACAACGAGGAAAATTGCCATTGGTGACTGCAATCTCCAAGGTACTAACTGAAACTCTAAACTTCATTCCCAGAGTAAAATGAGTTGATGTCAATGGGAAGAAGTCCGTTGGAAGGGAGGCCTTAAGGCATCCTCCATCATCCAACTCGAGGAACACTCAACTGGTATGAGCTGATATGGAGTAATTTGTAACAAGACTGACACTAGGATGGCCGACACATGAGGTCAAGGTAAACTGCAGAATGGCCCACACAGGGTATATCCTTGACCAGTGAGCACGACACAAAGTGACTCAGAAAATTTCCAACATAATGGGGTAAATGATAAGCCTGAAATGTAGGAGACATTATCAGAGCCTCCATATGGTTGGAAGAATAACCAACCGGGGGAGTAAACAACTCGGATATTAGGTTTACCCTGAGGTCAAAAACTAAACCCAACTGACATGATAGACTCAAGTAGGCTGTGTTCAAGGATAGAACTGACTGAACTGCCTTTGACATTGAAGATATGACACATCTTTCCCATCCCTTATTCTTTTTAGACAAAATAATACCTTTCTTGTTGTTTTAATGAGTCCAAGAAAGAATGAAAACTCAATAGATCCAACCATGTAAAAAGTTTAACGAGACCATGGGAGGAAGACTCAGGACCTTCTTCATTGTTTATAGAGTTCGAAGAAGATATAGAATATTACTCTATATTACTGATCTCTAGATTTTAATATCGAGCCGAGATCTGTTCTTGCTCGCCGGTGTTTTCAATTTTAAGGAGTCTGAAAAACTTAAACAATAACTCCATATATCTGCTTGTGGATTTTAGTATCGAGCCCCAGTAGATTAATGCTCACCAGTGTTTTCCTATTTATAGAGTCTGAAAAACTTAAACAATCCTCTTTACACCTATCCATGGATTTTATATCGAGCCCGGATTGGTCTGTGCTCGCCGGTGTTTTCTTGTTTATAGAGTTGATAAACTTAAACAGTCATCTACTTACCCTCTCGTGGATTTCACATTGAGCTCGAGTAGGTGAATGCTCGCTTGGTATTTTCATGTTTAGAGAGCCTGAAAACACTAAAGAAAGGCTCCAAAAGGTCATTTTTCATGCAGTTAGTCTCCTCCCTCGAAAAAGTATAAAACAAAGGAATAAAAACTCTTCTAGGGCATACAGAAGTATACCTAAAGTATACCTTTTCCGTAGTTAATCCACCTAGGCTCGGAAAAGGGGTAATTCTATACCTGAGTGGATAAGCCTTCGATTACTTTAACGAGCTCGAAGAGAACAAGATTGCTCGACAATCTTGTTTAGGTTTAAATAGTCCAAACAAGAGCTTAAAAAGACTTAAAGGTCATCTTTTGGGATCATAGCTTCTTAATTTGCCAAAACTAGGTCTTCAACAAAATATTAGTAACCGCAACAAAAATCTTGAATGATATATGAATTTGAACTATTAACTAGTTAACAAGGTCTAACATCAAGAAATTTAATCTTAGGAGATTGATCCTACAAAAATTCAGTGAAAAAATGAGAACCAGATAAGTGAAAATTAGTATTGCACCATGTGTATTTTTTAATCGATTAATTAGGTCATTTTGGTAAAATTTGAAACTATAGAGAATTAAACAATGGTGGGTAAAAATTAAAATCCATTTCAATATATATAATTTCATTTTAAAACTCAATTTTCAATTTGTTTCTGTAGGGCAAAAATTTGGGGCAAACGTTGCACTTTCAAATCTCCGTGGCGATCAATTTGAGCAACCAATCACCATTCTTCTTCCACCAAGTAACTTAGAATCCTCCCAACTTGCATTTATATGGTTTAGTTTTCAATTTTTGAGCCTAAAACTGCTTGCCAGGCAATGCTCACATCGTTTAGTGCGCAGGCGCTACTGTGTAACAAGAGCAGTACCATGTGAAGGAGATTAGCGCTACTATGCTCACATAGAGTAGCACCCACATGTTACTGTGTAGTGTAGATAGTAGAGCTCAAGCCTAAAAATGAAAAAACAAGCACCGAGGCCTGAAAAATTGTCATTTTTCATGCAGGATGGTTCTTCAATGGAGGGAGAGGGAACACGAGGACATGGATAGGCTGGCCATGCAAGACCCAACCACTCTCCATGCGCTTAGAAGATGCAGTTTGTTGAAGTGCTACCGAACCATAAATATGAGGGCCCTAAACAAATTATTTCGAAGACTTATTCAGTACTGGGATGTGGATACCAATACCTTTGTCAACCGTGGGCAAACTTTGGAGCTTACAGTTGATGAAATTTACTTCATTACTGGTCTCTCACGGAGAGGAGATGTAATAAATTTGAAGGGTTCTTCTCGTGTGGGCATAGGGTCGGTGCAAGAGTACTTGAATACATATTGTGTGGCTGGAGCTGAGAAATCAGGAAGCCAAATCTTGATTTCTACCATTGAAGGCCTCCCCTTGAAGGTGATTGTGAGTATGATTAGCCGAGTGGCAGGTAGTGCCTCACTACACCTAGATTCCAGGAACTCTATGCATGTTGGTGTACAATACTTACAAGGTCATGTATACGATTGGCGTACTAGTTTATTGGCGAGCATGAAAGCTCAATTGACGGGTTGCAAATCCGGAAAAATGAAGAATTTTGGGTATGGTAGCATTTTGTGTACTTTCTTCTTCGAGAGGATGCCTGCTAGTAGCTTGGGGATGCCTCTACCTTAGGTTAACCCCTGTGAGCCCATACTAGGCTGTTGGGGTGACATATTCCTCCGCCATGGTGGTGGGGAAAGTCACTAATGTTAACATACTGATGATTTCTGGGGGTGGTGGGAGAGGCAAGTGCCTACCTTCGAGCAGTTTCCATATGCTGGATTGGATTTCTGCCATGATCCAGAGCTGGCGCTTCCTCCAGGTGGAGCCTAGGGAGGTATTGGTATGTTTAATTTCGAGAATTATTTAATTTTTTCAAAATTTTCAAGTATTTGATTTTTTTTTAATCAATTTTGAAGTACTAAACAAGTGTCATATGCAGACATTGGGCTTGTCTGTCCCGAGGGACATCCTACCATCTTCGTGAGGCCAGCTGATATTGTTGCAGCAGATGCTATGTTGGGGACCATAGAGAGAAAAGTGAGTCAGTTGACTCATGATGTTCCTGCATGCCGTATGGATCAGATACCTATTGATATGCAGGAAGATGTAGATGGGGTGCCCCCAGTATGGCTTAGAGTGTTCCGGAAGGTAGCTAGGCTAGTCATATGTTATCGGAATGCGGTAGATAATGATGAGGCCCCTCCTTCTGCATAAGAGAGGGATACATTCTATGTATATTTTTGAGGCCACTGTGCCCAGTTTTTTACTTTTATGACATGACTTGATAGACTTGTGATCCAAAACTCATATATTTTTTGATACAGTATCGGCTATATACAGTATTAGTTATTTACATGTGCTTGTGTTTGAATTTTATGTGTGCAATGCTGTTTATGAAAGTGTATGATACAAATGCTAATCTAGAACATAGTTTTCCAATGAATCAGCTAATGCATTTAAATTTCTTGGAATGTATTCATATATAATAGAATCAAGCTATCTTTCCAATAGTCTAACTCGCAGAAACTGACATAGCAATCCAGGATCTCTAATCTGGTAGACACTCGTTAACTGAAATACAATTAGTTGTGAGTCAAGTCTTACCTCCAAATGTGAAATGCCATGACTGAGAGCATCTCGGAGGAGTTCTATAACTGCACTGCATTCAGCCACATTATTCGTGGTGGGACCCAAACAAACCCCCCCCAAAGAGACAAGTTGGCCATCGGGTGTGTAAATGACCCAAGCTGCTGAAGCCAATTGACAGGTGTGGCGACTGGTGCCATCAGCAAATCCTAAGAAGTGTTCGGTCAACATTTGGTACACGAAACAAAAACACACATAAGATTAACTAACAAGCATAAACGAAAACTAGCTCTACAAACAATATACAACTATGTTACAAGAAAAAGCATGACAGCCTAAGCATAGTACTTCTTCAGGTAGAGCCCATTTCTAGGCTCGGCCAGCTTATTACCTTCGTAATCTACCAGTTCGTAGGCACCTTTCTTCAGTACTTTGGAAATTATATAAGGCCCGAGCCACATGCACTTGAACTTGCCAGGTCCTAGGGGTTCTTTGTCTTGATCCCAAAGTAGGACCATCATTCATTTTGACATAAATATCTAACGCCAGAGATTTTCATTTTTTTCTTGCTAAATTCACAACAGGATCCTCTCCATCCTTTATCTTTTTCCCTTCAGACCCACTCGAACCTCCCTCTAATATTTCCAAGGTAGTATCCTTCTGAGAACTCAAAGTCCTTTTCCCACCTTATCATGATTATCATCATTTTCACCTCATAGATCCAACTCTTTAAGATCATCATTATGATTGCTGTCCTTTGTATTGAAAATCCCTCCACATATCACTTCAAGCTCAATCTCCTCCTTTTCATTTTGACAAGTGTCTTTTGTGAAGCATGAGCCATCAATTCGAGTCGCATCCCCAAGAGAGTCTTGTTTCATTGACATTGCTAATAGATCTATACCATCATTTCCTAACCATTGTACGTTCCCCAATTAATCCCTTTCCCACATCAGCATCCTCCAGATCAATTCTACATATGACCGTCGACGAAATTGATTTCCTCGCATGGGATTTTACCTTCCTGTAACTCAAACCTAGATTCAAACTTACAAAGCTCCAAGAATTGACCTTCCATTAAAGGAAAGAAATACTAAAAATCAAAATAAGATGACATACTAATTTGTAGGCAGAATTAGGACAACAACTTCGCAATTATTATAGGTTAATTAGGACTGTAATTTTGCAATATATTATACCCTATCAGATAACATACAATAACATACAATGCAAAGTTGTAGGAAAGATAAATAGAGATATAAGGAAGGAACTTTGCAAAGATAAATATAGGTATAAGGAAGGTTATAATCATCTATATTCTTTCAATTTCATCTAAATATAATCTATGAAATCTTATTTTAAGACTAGTAATGAAACAATGCAGAGGATGCAATTTTCTATTTCCACTCGAGGAAATAGAAAACAACTAATGTAGAACTCAATCACATTATGGATAATCTCCTAAAATTTTCCTCTGTGGATAGCATAACATTTCAAGAATATACAATTCAATCTTCTACATATTTTCTGATTATTGTATCCCTGGAATTAAAGGTTACAAACAAAATAATATGTAAAAGGAATCTGAAAGATCAATGGAAACATAACCATTAATGGTGTTCAAATAAAGAACACATTGTACATAAGCATGCACACATAAAAATAGACATTATCATTAGAACAAAATAGAAAATAGACATCCAACAAAGAGTATAGGGTCACAAATGATAGGAATTAGCATAAATCTTGGAAATCTAAATTCTAATTTACAATAATCCCCATGAAATCTTTACACGGGTGCATTGAGGTTAAAAGAAAAAGATAGATTAAGGATTATTTTCTTCACTAATCCTAGTCCTTCACCTTTCATTTTGGACTTTTAAAGAAAATGTTAGTGTCCATTTTTCTTAAGATGTTGAAGTATTTATGCTTTTCCAGGAGAGTTTTTGCACCCATGGTATATGTAAATGTAATATGCACATGAAAAATATGATTTACATTCTGCATTCCAACTTTTGATGTGTAGCAGTCTCTGAAGTGTTACTTGGCTGCATTTCAACTACGGGCTCTGCATATGAAAATAATAGTTACAACAAATCACAGATCTCAAGAAATTGAAAACAACTGATGCAAAATGCAATTTCACCCTTTCCTAAAATTGTAGCCTATCATTAGCAATGTATTATGTTTGTAGATGAACATCCCTTCGACTTCCATTTAAAAATCAATTGAGCTGAGATAAACTGTTCCACTATTCTGCTAAATTTTAATCACATTGATGCAAGAAACTAAAAGATTACAAAGAATTTGTAAAAGGAAACAAAACATTTAGAGGAAGTAGACTCCATCAATGTCGTTCAAAACCTAAAATGGCGAGCACAAGTGACAATGATCCATATTAAATAGAGATAACAAAAGTCCACCATATCATTGGAATCATTTCTCAGGAAATAGAAAACAACTAATGAAACACTCAATTTCACCCTTTCCTAAAATTATACCCTATTATTATTAGCAATGTATTATGTTTTTAGATGAGCATCCCATTTAACTTCCATTTAAAAATCAATTGAACTGAGATAAATCGTTTCAATATTTTGCTAAATTTCAGTCACATCCGTGGCAGGAAACTTAAAAGTTACAAAATTTTTGTAAAAGGAAACCAAAAATTTAGAGTAAATAGACTCCATCAATGTGGTTAAAAACCTGAAACTTAGAGCACAAGTGATAATGAACCATAATAAATAGAGATAATAAAAATCCAGCATATTATTGAAATCATTTCGACAAATTAGCATTGCCTTCTATGGTGAAGATTTCATTTAACTCCATAAACAAATAAATAAGAGATTTGAAAATAAAAATAAGCATTCCATAAACAAATAAACAAAAAAATTGAGAATAAGTCTAAGCATTCTATAAACAAATAAACAAGAGATTTGGGAGTAAGATTAAGTATTCCAATATTTTGCTTAATTTTGAATCACATGCATCTAGGAAACTAGAAAATTACAAAGAAATTGTAAAAGGAAAATAATTTTTTTAGAGAAAATAGACAAAATGAAAATCCAGCTTACAAAATATTTCTTGTCCTCTTGGCAATGTTTCACCTCTAAGGGCTCTGTATAGCAACAATGCATAAAGGAAAATATGGGGAAATAGAAAATAATCCATACAAAACTCAATCACATAATTTCTTATAATTTCTTTTTACTAGCACTGTATTATGTTGATGAGCCAGTGTTAGCACTGTATTCTGTTGATGAGCCAGTGTTAATAGAAGACCCTTAGTTTTCAGTGTGAGTAAATAATGGTTACTATTGGTAAAATAGAAGGGGCAGAAATTCTCTGCCATTTGCATGTAGATGAACAGTTTCCTGTGAGTGTAGATGAACAGTTGCCTGTGAGTGTAGATGAACATAATTTTGCATGTTGCAAGAGTTAGTGCCACTAGAAGAATCCTTGTTCAATTGCTTAGCTTGACCAATGTGAGGGATGACGATACCTGTCCAACAATAGTACTGTAGAGAGGTAAGTCCAAGGTCGAATCTCCGGCATAATCATCGACCTCTAGATTGAGTTGTAGTCCTTCTCTTGAGGTTGGATAGAATATGGAAGCCCATTGCAGTCCTTATCTTTGGGTGGAATAGAATATGAAAGCCCCTTGGCGGATGAACTATTGGTGAGGCATGAGAAAGGACCATTCAAATTTGGAGAAATTCTACTTCTGACAGACCTCACAACAATCCATTCACTAGAGGGGCTTGTGAACCAATTAGGCCTCTCTGCAATGCTGCCGGTTTTATCTTTTGCTGGAAATTGCAGAATCCGATCTCATGCCTCTCTCAATTAATACTGAAAATTATAAGATTTCAAAGAGTTTGTGAAAAGAAACTTAAAAAACAAAGCAAAAAGTCTCACGTCAAAATTGTTCAAACGTAGAACATGGTGATTATGCACCATACCACATAGACATAAAAAAACACAACACAACATAGACTTTCAACAAGGAATGCACACAGAAACATACAAATTAACAAGAAAATATAGCAGATGACTTGTAAATGCAAAGGGGATGAACTTCGGAAGCATTTCTCATCACCTTGGTAAGATTCCAGCTCCAAGGGTGCTCGGATATCAACAAAAAAAAAGGTGTTAAAAAAATCACATATGATTTAGAAAACAATCCATGCAAAACTCAATTGCAAAACTTTTCTGGATTGTTGTGTATTCTACTAATAAACATGGCATTTGGCATTTGATTTCCATGAATAAATTAATAATGGTTTTGACAATTTAAACATTGTAATATTCTGCTAAATCACTAATTGCATGTATCATGATGATTGAAATTAAAAGTCATAAATAAGATATAAATAATTTTATTAATTACCAAAAAAGTAATCATAGTAAAGAAGAATTATTTATAAAAATGTGAAATAATTAAAATAAATTGAAGAATATAAATTAACATGGAATACAAAGATGGAGCTAACTAGAATAAACACGAAGAAGAAAGTGGACAAAACACTAGGGATGAAACGAAGAGCTCATACTATCACACAAATTTCCTTAAAAAATCTGATGAGCATTACAATTGATTACATTTCAAATTTCTGCAAAATATGTAAGCACATGCAGCCTGGAAAGTATAGATTGCAGAAAAAAGAGTTTATACAAAAATATGTAAGAACATGCAGCTAGGAAAGTAAAGGTTACAGAGAAAAGAGGTTGCAAAAAAAACCAAAAATTGGCAGAAACTATCTCGATTAATGGTGTTCAAATAGAGAACACGCTAATCATGAACCATAAACACAAATATAAACCTGTGATAAAAAAAATACAAAACAGATATTCAACAAGAAGTAATACATAGGCAAGTGAAGAGCTCAGGCAACCTTTCTCATCATCTTGGAAATAATCCACCTTTAAAGATATTGCATAAGTATGAAAAGAATTGAATCGCAGAGTATAGAAGACCACCAATACAAAACTGAAAGTCTGAATCTTTAAGTTATGAATTTGTCCCCTATTCTGTTGATGAGCATGACATATAATTTCCATGAAACAATTTAACACCAGCTATGAGAATAAACCAATCTAATATGCTCTGATATCAATAAAAAGTGTTAAAAAAAATCAAACATTATTTAGAAAACAATCCATGCAAAACTCAATCACTTTTCTGGATTGCAGTGTATTCTACTAATGAACATGGCATTTGATTTCCATGAATAAATTAACAACGGCTTTGGCAATTGAAACATTGCAATATTTTGCTAAATCACTAATTGCATGTATCACGATGATAGAAATTGAGTTTCAATAATTTTATTAATTGCCCAAAAAAATCATTGTAGAGAATAATTATGTATCAAAATGTAAAATAAAATAAAGAATATACATTCAACCTAATGCAAAGACTCACTAGAATTAGCACGAAGAAGAAAATGGACAAGGCACCTTCTAATAGAGATGAAATGAAGAGCTCATACCATTACAAAAATTTCCTAAAAAGTCTGATGGAGCATTACAATTGATTACATTTCATGTTTCTGCAAAATATGTAAGCACATGCAGCCAGGAAAGCAAAGGTTTCAGTGAATAGAGGTTGCAAAAAAAAAACAAGAAAATTGGCAGAAACTATCTCGATTAATGGTGTTTAAATAGAGAACACATCATGAACCATACACATGTTATCGTGTTACAAGGAATCAATTAAAATTATAATCTCAAACAATACACATGTACATGTGATTGTGTTACAAGGAATCATTTAAAAACCAGAAAATCAGGGTAAGTTGTCTCCATTAATGTTATTCAAGCAAACAACAAGTTGATCGTTAATCATACAGAGACTAGGACAAAATTAGAAGAGAACCTAGAATAGATATTCAACAAGAAGGAATGCACACACAGATTATAAGAATTAGCATGAAAAATAGACTAATATAGACACAACCCACTCTTAATTAAAAAAAACCTTTGCTATTGTTCCTCCTCGAGGTTCCACCTCTAATATTTTGAGTAATAAACAACAAAACAAATCACAAGAAATACAAAAGTTAAGTTAAAAGTAAGCCATGCAACTTACTCAATCAACCAAAATTCCTGAAACTGTTGGATTGTATTCTATTGATGAGCAACTCATTTAGTTTCTACCAACAAACTGTAATATCTCTGAATATAAGCATTGGAATATTCGTATATGTTTTTGATCATATGCATACTGGATATTAAAGGTTACTTGGTTGCATTTCAAATAAGGTCTCTGATTTTAGGAAATAGAAAACAACTGATGCAAAATACAATTTCACCATGTTTGTAGATTGGCATCTCATTTAACTTCCATCTAAAAATCAATTGAACTGAGATTAACCATTCAAGGAAACTACAAAATTAATTTGTAAAAGGAAAACACAATTTTTAGAGAAAACCAAATAAACAAAATTAAAATCCAACATACACAACATCTTGACAATAAAAAAATAGAAAATAATCTATACAAACTCAATCACAGAATTTGTTATAATTATTTCTTTTCACTAACACTTTATTGTGTTGATGAGCCTCACATTTAACTTTTATATAAACATTCAACAATGAGGAATAATACACAGAAATATACAAATAAACAAGAAAATATAGTAGATGACTTGTAAATGCAAAGGAAATGAAATTCACAAGCATTTCTCATCACCTTGGTAAGATTCCGGCTCTAAGGTGTTAAAACAAATCACACATGATTTAGAATCCATGCAAAACTCATCACTTTGTTGGATTGCAATGTATTCTATTAATAAACATGGCATTTGATTTCCATGAATAAAATTAACAAGGGCTTTGATAGTTTAAACATTGCAATATTTTGTTAAATCACTAATTACATGTATTATGATGGAAATTGAAAGTCATAAATAAGATATAAATAATTTTATTATTTGCCAAAAATTAATCATAGTAGAAAAGAATTATGCATTAAAATGTGAATTAAAATAAAATAAAAAATATACATTCAAGATGGAATGCAAAGAAAGAGCTAACTAAAATTAGCATGAAAAAGAAAATGGGCAAGACACTTTGTAATAGGGATTGAATGAAGAGCTCATACCATCTCAATTTTCTTAAAAAATTCGGAGCATTACAATTTATTACCTTTCAAATTTCTGCAAAATATCTAAGCAAGTGATTTCGGGAAATTAAAGGTTGTAGAGAAAAGAGGTTGTAAAAAGAAACGAAAATTAGTAGAAACTGTTTCTAATAATGGTCTTCAAATAGAAAACAAGTTAATAATGGTCTTCAGATAGAGAACAAGTTAATCATGAACCATACACACAAATATAAACAAAAATATAAACGAGTGATTGAAAATACAAATTAGATCTTCAACAAGAAGTAATATAGAGTCACGAGAGGAACTTAGGCAGCGTTTCTCATCATCTTGGATGTACTTCACCTTTAAGGGTATTGCATAATTATGAAAAGAATTGAATCACACGGCATAGAGGACTGCTAATACAACACCAAATATTTCAAGTTCATGAATTTGTCCCTACAACAAATTAGGGTAAGCTGTCCCATTAATGTTGTTTAGACAAACAAGCAATCATATAGAGACATGGGCATAATTAGAAGAGAATGCAAAGTAAATATTCAACCAAAAGGAATGCACAAATACATATAACCAGAAGAATGCACGAAATTTCCTGAAAAATAGACTAATAAATACAAATCACTTTTAATAAAAAGGAAATAAATAACTTTGCTAGCATTACTCCTCGAGATTCCACCTCTAAGATTACATAAAATATAAAAATTAGAAACAAGCCATGCAATTTACTTAATCAACAAAATTTCATCAAACTGTTTGATTTTGTATTCTATTGATAAGGAATGTATTTAATTTCCATCAACAAATTATAATAGCTCTGAAAGTAAGCATTCAAATATTCTAAATATTTTTTATCATATACTCCTATAAATTAAACAATATAGAAACCAAAAAATTAGTGAAACAATCTCCATTATCATTGTTCAAACATAGTAGATTGATCATGAACACTGAACATTCAACAACTTATATAAACAACAAAGAAAAAATTCAACAACTTATAGATAGAAGAAAGCATAAAATAGACAAACAACTTATATAAACAACAACAAAAAAACATTCAACAACTTATAGATAGAAAAAAACACAGAATAGACAATCAACAGAAAAACTAAAAAAAAAAAGTAAATAAAAAAACAACTTATATAAACAACAAAGAAAACATTCAACAACTTATAGATAGAAGAAAGCACAGAATAGACAAATAACTTATATAAATCACAAAGAAAACATTCAACAACTTATAGATAGAAAAAAGCACAGAATAAACAATTGATGTGGAGCAAGACTATCTCATCACCCCTATATAACCCCTATATAAAGATCTTTTAGCTCTTTCTCCCTTCCTTGCCATACGGTTCCACTACTTATGCGACCTTCCTCCTTTGAATCTTTTCCTATCAATTTTTTTTATTACACCAACGCCCAAAACTAATCTTGCTCCAAGTCATATGCGTTTATATGACCAAAACTCATTAAACCTCAGCACTTTTTTTATTTGGCTCTTTCCATTAAGCATACGTCAAGTGACATGGCATTCATGCAATCGGTGCTAATCCCCATCAAAACTTCCATAAGACTATTTTCCAAAACTTTCCTTATCAAATGACATCCCGACACCACGTCACTTGAAACCCACTCAGGTTTTCCATCGCACCGCTCAAAGTCCATTAACCATCTCGCCAGTCTGGTTGCGATATGGATCTTCTACCATCAATTTCAAGAAAGCACAGAATAGACAATTGATGTGGAGCAAGACTATCCCCTCACCCTTATATAACCCCTATATAAGGATCTTTTAGCTCTTTCTCCCTTCCTTGCCATATGGTTCCACTACTTATGCGACCTTCCTCCTTTGAATACGAACGCCCAAAACTAATCTTGCTCCAAGTCATATGCGTTTATATGACCAAAACTCATTAAACCTCAGCACTTTTTTTATTTGGCTCTTTCCATTAAGCCTACGTCAAGTGACATGGCATTCATGCAATCGGTGCTAATCCCCATCAAAACTTCCATAAAACTATTTTCCAAAACTTTCCTTATCAAATGACATCCCGACACCACATCACTTGAAACCCACTCAGGTTTTCCATCGCACCGCTCAAAGTCCATTAACCATCTCTCCAGTCTGGTTGCGATATGGATCTTCTACCATCAACTTCAACCTTGAATTCTCTATTCCTATCTTCACCATTCAACCTTCTGAATTATACCACAGATCATTTCAGCCCTTCGTGGGTTTAGTATACTACTTTTCCACCATTCAATCTGTTCGCTTATGCATATCGTTTTGGTCACTGTACTCGGCCTTTTCTTTCTTTGACAGACTGTAATACGTCGCCTATGCACATTCAGAGGCACAACTCCTCAATCGAATAAGCTAACATGCTATTCTCAACCTTTTTCCATAGTCATGTCGACTACATGCTCTTCCTTCTAACTCCATCAGCCATACTCCTTCGATTTACAGGGTAAATCTATATTGAACCTGTGATCTTCTTTATACAGTCATACCATAATTAACTGGTCCTGGTCCTTCTCAGGGCTTCCTGAAATCTTACTTCAGACTTTTGCAGAGATTGGAATCCTTCAAGGATTCTACCCAACCTCAATACGAACTGGAATCTCTTAATAGAAATTCTACCCAGTTCTTGTTCCTTTCGAGCTGGAGTTTCCACAAGGAAACTCTGTCCAGTTCCATTTACAGTCACTCACACAATTGACTGTCTTCTAAACAAGATTCATGCACAGTAAATCACATTCATCAAGCTCAAGTATAATATACACAGATTATAAAAGAGTAATGCACACAACACTATGATGAATCTTCACTTTCTCATTCAGAATTTGAACTGTACATCTATTGAAAAGAATCCTAATCTATCTACTATGGCCTGTTCTTCTCTATTCTGGCCATCTCCTATCTATCTCCTTCGTGGGATACCATAGCTCCCTTTACAAGACTGAGCCTAAAGCTCATTAACGGAAAATCCTGCAAACTTGCAGTCGCCCCCTGAATAAAGGCAACTGCCTCCAAAAATAGGAATACTAACCTATCTTATCTATGACTCTTCAAATTGGTTACTATATATATACATGGGATCTGTTTCCAGATTTCCCTTCATTGAATTTTCGAGTCATTCCTCAGACTTAGGAATTAGTTACATGAATCACACTTGTTATGACACCTATCCATAATCGAATCTTCTATGCCTATGCTTGCTTGCTAATTAAACTTAAACATTTATACAAGTATTTTACAAAGAACCCCTCTTGGGCTAGTATCAATACCTTAGGTTCTGATCCAGCTTTAGAACTTTGGCCTGAGAGCTAATGCTCCTGCATCAGACTCTCAAAGTAGAAAAGAATCATGACCACCTGGTCATGTGTCTTTAGTCTTCGTCTTACTGGATCCCAAACTTTCGTTTGCAACTGTCCAGAAGCTTTACTGTCATCATTTCTTGCTGACTGTAATATTCCAGGTTTCCAAACTTTATGTTGCAATGCCCCACTGATTTTGCCTTCATCATTTTTTCACTTTCAATTTAGCTTCACAGTGGACTGTTTCCTTTATCCTGCTGTAACTTTTCTTAGGAACTTGTATCAACTCCCATAGTTCATCTAATCCATCTTGCAATTCTGCATTCTGCTGCAAATAATCTTCATTCTCATTACTCTGTAGATGCATTTTTGTTTCACACACAAGGATATAAACATCCTGATCCCTTTTGTACTGCTGTACATCTTTTGAAAGGCATTCATAACACAGAATTGTTTCTCCCACTGCTTTATAACAGATCCACTTTGATCAACAGAAAAACCAGAAGAAAAAAGTAAAAACCGAATAGAGATCTCATAATCAATGGTAGCCATTTGTATAAATGTAATTCGTACACATTAACATAGATACATAATTAAAGAACACAGAATAAGTGTTAACACAGGGAATATAGACAGAGATAGCAGGGATTAAAATGGAGAAAATTCCAAAACAGGGAATACACACAGAGAAGGGAATACACACAGAGATAACAGGGAGGGAGAAAAATTGGAGAAAATTCCAAAACAGGGAATACACATAGATAACAGGGAATACACACAGAGATAACAGGGACACAGAGATAACAGAGAGGGAGTAAAATGAAGAATAGAATTCACCACATGACTAAAAATAAGTCGATATAAGTCAAATGCATTCGGAATCACCATGCCTGCATTTGATTCGAAGGGTTCTGCATAGCGAAAAAAAGACTTAATACAAATCATGGGAAATAGAAATAAATGATGCAAAAATGAGCACACAATTTCCTAAATTTGCTGCATGCTGAATTCATGATCTCCATGAATAAATTAACTACATATATTCCAATATTCTGCAAAATTTCTAATCGGTAAATTAAAAGATACAGAAAAATAAATGTTAACAAAAGCAGAATATTCGAATTTCCTTCAACAAATTATAATAACTATGAATATTCTTAAATATTTCTGATCATATGCATCCTGGACATTGAAGGTTACAGAGATAAAAAAAATGTGTAAAACGAAACCAGAAAATTCGTGAAACAGCCTCCATTAAGTAAACATACATTTCAATATTCTGCTAAATTTCTTGCTGGTAAGTTACAGAAAAATAAATGTTAAAGAAAGCAGAAAACCAGTGAAAACCTCTCCATTAACGTTGTGGAAAATGAATACAAGAACGGGGCCGGCACTTGATGAATTCAAAGTCATCAGATGAAGAAAGATGCAACTGAAAAAAGCACTGCATCACTGTATCACAGACATCCAAGCAAGCACAAGGATTTATAATGCACTCCATGACTTCAAGCCATGAAATGAAGAAAAAAGAACTGCATCACAGAAATCCAAGCAGGCACAAGCTCTATATCAATACCAATCAATACCAGAGAGAACTTCTAAATATATCCCAGCCGGCACAAGGACTTATAAATACTCTCGACTGCCTGTTTGTCGTTGCCTACTTTTGTTTACCTGAAAAGCATTACTTTCTTTTTTTGCATTTATTTTCTATACCGGAAAAGCATTGCTTTCTTTCTGTACCGGAAAAGCATTGCTTTTTTCTGCTTTTATTTTCTTTACCGGAAAAGCACGGAAAAGCATGGGTCACAAAAACAGTTTTCGAAGCATCCCATTTGAATGTATTTAAACTTAGATTTTTTACCATTTAAACATTATTTATACTTAAGATGTCCTCCATATTGTGCATTAACTTGACCATATGATGATATTAAAAATTTAACATACTTATCTTCCGTACAAAACTTGATTTAATCACTAAAAGCATTTACGATTAGATAATGCATGTTTGAGCTAATAAAAAATTATATCATTGTGTGAAATGATGTCATACCATAGGGTAGATTAGGGGATTCAACTAAGTACTATGAACAAAGTTGTGAATCTTTGAAGTTTACCTATAGATTGCTTATATAGAATTAAAATATATGTATTTATATCTTTTGAAAATCAAAGAACATGGTATTATAGGTTTTTGTTAATTTTAATTTGGTTGAAGGAAAACACTATATACTATAGGTTTTTTTTTTTTTCTAATAATATGAGCATATTAAAATATACATAATGTTTTAGGAGCATTAAAAAAGAAGTAGATTTGTTATTGTATTCTTTTATATTTTTATTGATAATTATGATGATAATTGATAATACAAGAGATCTATTAGACAAACACAAGAGAAAATTTTGTTATTTATAACAAAATGAAGAAGCCCAATGGATAACTATTACCACTGGGTAGACAAATATGACCTATGTAAGCTCACAACTTTTAAGAGTTGGCTTACAACTATGCCAACTATAGACTTAGATAGTTGTTTGGAAAAGAACATCAACAACAACCACCCCCCCCCCCCAAAAAAAAAAAACAAAACAAAACATGAGAAGTAATCAAATAAAAACAAAAATGGGTCTGGACAACAAATCCTACTAAGGCACCCATGTACAAACTCTCATACGTGGAGAAAATGAGAATACACCCATAGGAAAAAAAACTCCTTCCTAAAAAAGAGTAAACAACATAAAAATGTATGAAGGAATGAGGACTCAAGATGACACCCCAAGGAAAATTTCCTTCACCCCAAGCATCGCTTTCAACTATAGAAAATGAGGCAATGTAAAAGGTTTAATGAAGATGTTTGCAACTTTCTCTTGAGTAGGAAAATAATCTAAACTAAGAACAACATCCAATATTAGTTGTCGAATGAATTGCATGTGAATCTCTATGCATTTGTTCCTTTGATGCTCCATTGGGTTGCGGAAAATAGGTATGGCACTTTGATTATCACACCAAAGAGTGGTGGGGTGATATTTCTTAATTCCAAACTCTATGATCAGTTGTCGAAGCCAAAGGACCTCTTGACTAGCAAATAATTGCAGCACAATACTTAGGTTCTACATAAGATAATGTAATCATTGATTTCTTCCTGCAAGACCAGGAAATAGGAGCAAATTCTAGGTGATAGAAAAAACTAGATGTGGACGATTGATCATCAACTGAACCAGCCCAATCGGAATCAATGAAAACCACAAGTTGAGAAGCACCTAAGTTATACCAAATGCCAAAATTGGTAGTACCCTTAATGTACCTCAGAATTTGCTTGCCTACCTTCTAGTGACTCTAATGAAGAAATTCATAGAACTAAGAGACGCGCCTGCAAATGAGATGGCAATTCATGTATGGTCCAAATACAATAGTCTCCCAACTAATTTCTTATATAGCAAAGGATTAACACATAGTGAAGTACAACTCACAAAAAATTGAACGCCGGAACTAAAATGGAGTGGGTTGAGACTTGCAATAAACTGTTATATTATTATTTACCACCCCTTGGGGATCACTAGGAACCTTTACCAACTTTAAGTTGTTGAAACACTTTTATTTTCTCATAACTTATTATTATTCAATTTGAATAATAATAATAATAATAAATTTATGAGAGAATAAAACTTATTGAATAATAATAAGTTATGAGAAAATAAAAGTGTCTCAACAACTTAAAGTTGGTAAAGATTTCTAGTGATCCCAAGGGGGTGGTAAATAATGATATAACATAAACCATGCCAAAGCAATGAAGTAAATCAAGGACATACTTTTACTGGGAAATGGAAATCCCTTGTGAAGATTGAAGGACCTGCAAGTTGATAAAATAGTGCAAAGGACCAAGGTATGTCGTATCAAACTGCTCCATTAGTGCTCAATGAACACTCTGAATCATGGATGAAGAACTACCAATGAGAATTAAATAATCCATATACATAACAAAAAACAAGAGAACAACACCATGACAACACCCTACCTCTTAGTGTAGACTCTGACAATGTTTGAAACCTAAAACATTAAGAAAATTATCCATCTTCTCATACCAAGCTCGGGGAGCTTGTTTGAGACCGTGATAATTAACGTCAGAGCTTGTAAACATGTGAAGGATCCCACACAAAACCAGAATATTTCTCCATGTAAATTTCGTCGTGAAAATATCCATGTAGAAAAACACTCTTGGCAACAGGGGAAAAGGTCTCAGAATAATCATATCGTTTAACTTGTGAAAACCCCTAATGTACAAGACGTTCCTTATGCTTGTCAACAAATACATTTACTGTATAATTTTTTTTTCAATGTGGTTCACGGCCCTAAATCTCATTACATCCACAGATCCAAGCAAAGGGGTCCCACCCGAAAAGGCCCCAACCCTATCAGCATTACTTCGATGCCTAAACCTGCAGGACCTAGAGAATTGAAACCCCGACCTCGACCTTATGTTGTCTTGGACCTGGTAGATCCAACCAACTGAGCTACCCCTCGAGGATTACTGCATACTTGGTTTTATAAATCCATTTACAATGATCAAGCTTGTGTTCCTTAGGAAGAGGAACAAGATTCTAGTTGTTTCTATTCTTCAATGGGGAAGAATACTCCTTTGCCATAGCAACATCCCATTTTGGTATACTGATAACATAAAAAAATGTTGTGAATTATTGGAAATGGTGTCACTCAAAAGAGAATTACCAGTTGTATGTGAAGAAGTATGGAAAGGGTCAGTGAATAAATAACTAAAATTAGTTGCCTCACAACCATATCTTTTAGGTATCTTTCATTCACAAAGGCTCTTTCTCAAAATTTATCCTTGATCAAGTGGTGTTTATGGAACATTTTCTTCTACCTGATTTGCAACTTCATATAGATTTTCTACTTTTTATTTTCATTGGCAATAGTGTGATTTGCAACAACAATATTTCCATCAACTTCTTGTTCCGCAAAAACAAAAAATGTCAATTCAATCTTCACCATCATCTGCAAGACAATCCATGGGAGGATTAGGAGAAATTATTAGGTCGAAGTGCTCATCAAAGTGGACTACCTTTATAAACAAGGCATTGATAGAAATAAGATCAAATAAAATGTATGCCTTCGTATCCTCATAGTAACTAACAAAAATCAATGGTTGACTCTTCTTCTCCATTTCTTTGTGCTTTTCATCTAGAGTTAGGGTTCAATCTTGATTGCAAAATAACCTAAAATAAGAAACATCGGGCTTGACATAGGTCGAAGCCTCCTCTAAAGTCATATTCAACACTGCCCTATGAGGCATACAATTCTGATTGTAATTTGCACAATTCATTGCTTCAACCCAAAATGAAGGTGCCATGTTCTTGGACTAAATCATGCAATTGGCCATCTCTTTCAATGTCCGGTTTTTATTTCAACAATACCCTTTTGTTGAGGGGTGTAGGGAAAAAAGTGCTAATCTTGAATGTCAATTTCTCTATAGAAATATTTGAATCCCTGATTGACACACTCCACCACATTATCTGTGCATATTTTATTTATAGAAATAGAGGATTACTTCTCAAAAAAATATTTGAAGGCCTTAAGTAGCAAAGACCTTAGTCTTGTACTTATGTAAGTACACCCAAGAGCGACATGAGAAGTTATCAATAAAGGTAAGTGCATACTTATCCTTGGAAAATGAATGAGTTGAAAATGACATTGGATCACTATGTACCAACTCAATAGGTTTAGTAGCATGCAAGGCCATGTCTTTAGGAAAATGTTTCTGATGTTGTTTACCAAGAACGCAACCTAGACAAACTTCACCAGTGCAAGCGAATTTATGTCATGTCCCCTTCTATATGACCACCATGGGAACAACTTATTAGCCTATCCATTCCTCGTAGGCTATAATCGGTAGAATAGGGGATTAATTAATTATTTAATGTCACTCGAGTCCAATAACACATTATAAAGTGACATTAATTAATAATTATTTCCTAAATTGACTTTATAAAAGTCACTTAAGTTAAAAGTGGCACAAAAGGGTAAAATTGGGCAAAAAGGGTCAACATGAGAATAAAAGCCACTTTCTCACTGAAAGGTCATTTTTAATTCATAAAGTGAGAAAATTCGAGAAAGGGAAGTTGAAGAGTCACAGGAGTGAAAAAGAGTTATAAAAGTGATAGAGCACACTCTCTTATTCATTCTTGTCATTTACATTTTTGAAACTTGAGAGCCCTGTGCTTTGGATTTCTCTTGGACAAATCTCAAGGGAGAGGACTAGGAGATAGTTTTGATGGTGATACAAACCCACCCTAGATATTGGAAGTAGAAATCACTCTGGTTTATCACTTGTGCTTCATGACCGTGGTTGGATATTCCATATTCCATTTCAGATATGTGATTTTGAGCAGAGATTTTAGTTTATAGAGGAGGGGTGCACCCGTTGAAAGAAGTATATGTTTAGTTCTCTTGGAAAATCTTACCACTTTGAACCAAGGAAAGAAAGAGGAATTGCATTTGTTGAATGGAATCTTGATTTTTGGTGGAGAAGACGAGTTCATTTCCAAAAATCAAAATTATAGTCTTTCTCAAAATCTATGATGCCTTTGCATGCCCTTACTAAAGAAGGATGATTGTGGTATGGGGAGAAGGGTTTAGACTCTTGAGGTCGATTTCATGGTGGGAAGTAGTGCCAAATCTTCCAATCCATCTATGTTTCTTGAGACAAGACTGGCATACAATCCTAAGAGGGCGCTTAATGACTTCCAATTTTGATAGGTAAAATGCATACCTAAGAGCTTAATCATGCACATAGAGAAGTATTATTTAAAGGATTGGTTACACATTTTGAGGTTGACTATGTATTTATGAATGGAATGATGATGATAGAAGTGTTTATCCTTTCTTTTTCTTGATTTACATTAGTTTTGGCTAAGAGCAGTTTAATGCATGGTATTAGCATGTAGTTGTGAACTGCAAAGAATCAAGTCAGAAATCAAAGGCAAGTTCCAACGCTGCTCTGTTTTGAAGATCAAGTTATGAACCACTTTTTTGCATAATTGATGCCAAAGTTCCAGTGATGATCAAGCCACAACTGAAGTCCACTACCAGAGGATAACTAGTACCCATTGTTTTAGAGATTAATGAAGGAATGCACAACCGATGAAGGGCAATTACATTGGACACCAAGACATTTTGAGGTCCTGATTCAAATTCTAGTTATCTCCATAATTTCGAGAGTGAAGGCTCAGTAGCTGTGATTGAGTTTAGACTTAAGTTAATTTCAATATATAGTTTTTGATCATATACTTTCTATAATAAATAATACCTTTGGGATTTTAGGTGGGGGTTCAACTCTCAAGTATTTTGAACAATTAGATACGACACTTTTGTTACAGGTTTATCTTATTACACACTTTTTAAGTATGTAGGCTTAATTATTTTAATGATAGTTTCATGTTCTTTGCATTTAGTGTGTGCTTAATTTCTATGGGAAGGCCCCCCTCATCGCAATAACATGAGTTCTTGATTTGTTAAATTAGTTTAGGTAATTCATGTTCATGTTTAGTTATAATTCAGTCATTTTTATTCAACCATAATTTATGATTCAGTTTTTGTAGTGTAGGTCGGTTGATGCTATAATGTTGTTCACTCACTACTGTAGTTTCCTATAGAATCGTTTTCCTGCAAAATAAATTAGTTTCATATATTGCACATGCGTTCTTAGTATTCAGTTCTGAGTTAAGGCAACCATATCAATTTACATGCTTTCTTAGATTTTCCTTCATAGATTCAACTTAGTTTTAATTTGCTTGCTTGCATAGATTCCTTCCATTTCAAATTAAATTTCAATGCTTTCATAGAGTTACTTTTCCAGGTTGTAGTAGTTAGTCTAAAATTCTTTCACAGAGTTACTTTTCTAGATTGTAGTAGTTAGTTTAAAATTCCTTCACATAGTTACTTCTCTAGATTGCAGTAGTTAGTTTAAAATGCTTTCATAGAATTACTTTTCTAGATTGCAATAGTTAATTTAAAAATGCTTTCATAGAGTTACTTTTATGGTTTGTAGTAGTTAAGTTGTTGATTTTTCCCGAATTTTTATTTGCTTCTGAATCAAGTATTTATGATCTCTTATTTAAATATTTTTGCAATTCATAACTTAAGTTAGTAATTTTAATTAGCATTTTTTTCTGTCTCATTTGGATTCAGTTTAGGCATATTATGATCATATTAATGCTCCATTTTCCAAATGAAGACCATTCCACTCCCATAGTAGAATAGAGACTCTTAACAGTTGCACATACAGTTCCAGCTCCTCTTAAGTTTGTGCAATCCCGGATTGAAAAAATAAAGTAGGAATCCCGTTTTGTTGACCCTTGAATTGGTCACCATACTAGGGACCCACCACTTTTTGGCACTATTTCCAGGGAGGTGCTAAAACTTTAAATAGCAGAAAAACCTAAAAAATATAATATCTACAAAATCTAAAAAAAACAAAAAACAAAAATATGATGTAACATGCATTCCTCCACGCCGAAGGGATGAATTTGTATGTTTCTAACCTAATACTCCTATGAGTGAACACAAGCTCAGAAGAATACAAGTTTGGTGAATCCCTCACTTCTAACGAATTTGATCCTGATTATAAGCCAGACTTTGAAAAAATATTTCCTCACTCTAGTTCTAACACAACTATGGAAAATGAAGAAGATGAGCCTAATGAGATCTTTCCATTTCCCATTAGTACCTCCCAGGAGGAAACTCAGATGATAAACATAAACCCTATGGTTCTACCAAATTTTCATGACTGGACCTCACAATACCTAGACACGTTCATATTCCAATTTGAGGTACTCTTTAAGAGCTATGACTACTCATAAGACACTTAGAAACTTAAACTTTTCCCTTCCACTTTGAAATATCTAGCATTAAGATGGTTTATGAGTTTAGGGAGAATCGTATTTTCACATGGGATCAAATGAAACAAAATTTCCTTGAGAAATATAGGGATTATCGTAAATTTAAAGACACTAGACACAAAATATTTAGGATGCAGTAGGGAGAACATGAGTCCTTGGAGGACTATGAACAACGATTCTAGTTGAGTTACAGTAGAGTCCATACTTGCACTTTAGACAATGAGTCCCTGAAGTTAGTCCTACTTTGAGGAGTAAGAGAATATCTATTGGAAACTCTAAATATTCTGGACGATGGAGATATCTTTTCAAAAATATTAAAATAAATCCAACAAAAATTCAAAAACTAATCTAGGTCCAAACTAAAAGGGAAAAATAGTAGGAATATGGGCTCTCACCCAAGTACCTCACATTCAAAATTAACCTAGTATGATTTGGGGCATCTGCTGGATGATATGAAGACTGACATTCTTCAGTCTCTAGCTATGAGGAAACCCACAAGAAGAGATGAAATGCGCTTACAAACCCAAGTATCATTAGAACCTTTTGACAATTGGTGGTTTGACTTTGTGGGGCCAATAAACCCACCATCCAATCAGAAAATTTGCATCCTAGTATGTACTGATTATCTTACAAAGTGGGCCGAAGTCAAAGCATTAGCTACATTAGATGAGAAAAGTATGGTCAATTTATTTATAGACCATATATTCACAAGGTTTTACGTTCCTAGGTATTTTTTCTTTGATAAAGGAATGTAGTTCACGTCTAATTTGATTGAAGAAATCCTAAGCAGGAATAGAGTTAAGCATAGACGATCCTCCTCCTACCACCCACAAGCAGGTGGGTAGGTAGAGGCGGAAAGTAGAGAGCTTGAGAAAATACTCACAAAAATAGTCCATCTTCATAGAAAGGATTGGGAAAACAGTTTGATCAAGGCTATCTGGGCCTACAATAAAACATGGAATACCACTAAAGGATTTACACCCTATGAGCTGGTTCATGGCAAAAAGGTGATGCTGCCCATTTAATTTGAAATAAGAACATTTAAAACAACTACCACTCTCAATTTAGATCTATAAGCAACAAAACAAGAAAGGATTCAACATTTGAATGCACTGGATGAGTACATGCAACAAGCTCTCTCTCATACAGAGATAGTACAACAACATAGAAAGTAATGGCATTGTAATGAATATGCTATTTGTTGGGCCAAGGATTTACTTCTTCATTTTCAAATGCTAAAATATTGGTTTATTTTGTTTTGTTTGTCTTGAGGAGCTGTAACTTGAGTGATGGTGGGTTCAAATTTGGGTGCATGTGGATGATGGCCTTACACTTCTCATGCATCTACTGCTACGAGTTGTCCACATATAAAGTATGTTGTGATTTTATGTGAGGAGATCTAGGACTAGTTAAGGTCAATTGGTTGAAGACAACATTTACCCACTTGGTCATAAGAGAACTTAAGTCTCTTTAGAGTCTTTACTTGCTTGCACATTACAGTAAGGGGAACAATGTATTGATTCACTTTGGAGTGATATATAGTGTCTTAATCTTTAGATGTGAAAAATGGTCAAAGAATGATATGATAGAAGTTAGAACTAAGATATTATAGATATTGCACATGATTTTGGAAAAAATGGGACATCCCTTCTAGAAGCCTCAAAATCACTAGCCAATATAACTAAGTACTCTTATTTATGTTCTTCATGAATGGTTTGAGATTCTGGTGTCCTAGGTGTACAGATATCTTACGGACCCATCCCAAACTATGTGATTAAACTTAATTGTGTTGACAATGCTGTAGGGTTTTACAACCCTGTGGAAAAAGCTCGATGCTAGAATGATAAAAACTTCTATCATATCATTCTTTGACCATTTCCCACATCTAAAAATTAAGACACTATATATCACTCCAAATTGGATGAATGCATTTTCCCCCTTACTGTAATGTGCAAGCAAGTAAAGACCGCAAAGAGATTTAAGTTCTCTTATGACCAAGTGGGTAAATGTTGTCTTCAATCAATTGACCTTAACTTGCCCTAGATCTCCTCACATAAAATCACAACATACTTTATATGTGGACAAATCATATCAGTAGATGCATGAGAAGTGTAAGGCCATCATCCACATACACCCAAATTTGAACCCACCATCACTTAAGTTACATCTCCTCAAGACAGACAAAACAATATAAACCAAGATTTTAGCATTTGAAAATGAAGAAGTAAATCCTTGGCCCAGCAAATAGCATATCTAGCACCAGGGTTTTGGTGCCTTCTTCCAGTTGGTGCTGGATAACTTAGGAATTTGGTGCTTCCTCAAATGTAATCTTTTCATTGTAAAAGAGCATTCTGTGGTTTTCTTCCATTTGGGTTTCCACATAAAAATTATGTGTGTTCTGTGCATATGCGGAGTAATGTTTTATTTATGATGGATGCATAATTGATGATCAAAATTAAGTTTAGATTAATCTGTTAAGAAGTTAAAACTGTTCATAGCTATGCTAATATTGTTTTGCCCCCACCCATCTAAATATTAAATAGATTCCAACATGGAGAAGGAAATGGATTTTAATAAAAGAATATTTTTTTTATGATTTCTTAATTGATTGGTTCATTAAATCATTACAACCTTTCATTTCGAAGGATTTGGCCCTATTTAGGGTACATACAAAGGAGCAAGCCATCATCAATCCCTAGAAACTTGATTTGGTCTATTCCCAGTTAAGAATGCTATATGATATTTTTCCTACTACTCCTAGAGTAGATACCTATCCAAGCAAACCAATTCCTAGACCTCATGTTGATGGTGTGAATGGTTCAGTTGAGAATGCCAAGGTCTGTTGAGGTAGAAACCAAATTAATGCACCTACAGACAAAAAAAACAATAACAAAAACACTAAACCCAAAAATCCCATAGATTTTATGTCAATACATGCACCTAATACTAAGGGTAACCAACAACCCAAAGAGAAAAATAATAAGAATAACAATAAGAAAAATGGGAATAAGTGAAACAAAAATGCGAACAACAATAACAATAGTGAGGGTGGGGGGAATAAAGAAAAAAGGAAAGTGAAATTTCCATGTCAGTTGTGCACCGAAGATCACTTAACTTATAAATCCCCCAAGTTAGAGACTACTCTACAGTTATTAGCACAATAGGAAGCTACCAAGCTACCATCCATGCTAACTAATCTATTAAACATATGATCAGTGTTGCTTATTTAAACCATACAACCTTACAAGGGGGAAACCAAGGCGCCCCCTCAAAAAGGAGACAATCCAAGCCAAAACGAAGTATTCATGTGTCACTGAGAAACGAACCTCCAAACAAGGAATAAAAATTATGAGTCAGCCACATCCGGATCTAAAGGAAAAGAGACTCTTGAAACCGAAACAACTCAACCATTACACATAGAGAAACCAGCGAATGACACTATGACCAGAGTATCGAAAGGTGTTATGAAAAATCCACATACAATCAAAATGTGTGTGTTGCTCAAAACTATAGCATAGTAGAAGATCTATCCCAAGCTCCTTGTGAAATGTCCACCCTCGAAGTCCTCCAAAGTTGTTCCACTCAACGAAATACCCTACTTTCAGCTATAGCGCCATGGATCCTTTGGATAGTCAGGTGTTGATATTCGATTTAGACAGTTGGAAGCCCCATTTACCTCACCATGTGACTTTTCATATTCAAGTTTTGACTAGAAGGTCATACATCCACCAAATTATTGTAGATGAGGGAGCATCCACTTGTGTAATGTCCTTATTATGTTGGAAATCTATCAGCTCACCTGAAGTAGTTCCCCTGGTAACCATGCTAAATACTTTTGATGGTCACTTTTTAACCCCATGGAATCATCCCAGCTATCCCATAGAGCTACGGAACAAGAAAAATAATGTAGAAGTGGAAGTTATTAATGCTCCAATTGATTACAATCTATTACTAGGTTGTTGGACTCGTTCCATGATGGCTATGTTGTCTTGGATATTTTGAGTGATTAAATTCCTCCATGAAGGAAAGATAGTCACCATTGATCAATTATCGTTCCACATAAATAAGTCCACCCATAACTCTAGGAAAAATGTCCCCCTAGTAATCCATTCTGGGAAGGGTTGTGAAAATATTGGTGTGGGAATGTATCATATCCTAATGGGAACATTCAATTTCCCCCCACCTAAATTAGGTGATAATACAACTCTGTTACACACAATATCATATGCTTCTATTACTTCCACGGGGAAAGTGTCTCAGTTCAAGACCTACTATTTTGAATACCCATGGATAAGACCATAACAAACTCAAAGAACTGGGTGTAAGAGGGCTCTGTAGGTTCTTCCTACAGTAGAAATAGCTCAAGCCATAGTTCTAAAAAATGCATACCATGATTTTCATTCTACACAAATGGAAGTTTATGATCAACACTCCATATAATGTGAAGTCTTATCTTTGAAGCTATCTATAGATATCTTACCAAAGAATACTCAATTAGAAGAACCGTTAGCATACTGAGAACAATTAGATGATCATAAAAGGGATGTAGCTACTACCAACAAATCACACAAGAAACATGTGAAGGATCAGTATGACAAATCTGTCCATCCTCATGGTTTCTTTGAAGGAGACATTCTACTTTTCTAGGACCAATAACATGATGATCTTGGGCTTGGTAAATTCAACTCAATGAGTCTTGGACCTTAAATCATAAAGTGAGTCTTAAGAAAGGAAACTTATGAGATAGAATATTTCGAGGGAAACATTCTAGGGCCTAGAAATGGGCTCTATCTGAAGACGTATTATGCCTAGACCCTTGTGTCTGGGCATAATCAAGTTGTACTTATTGAATTATAAGTAGCTTAAGTTTCTTTTACTTTCTCTTCAGTATTAAATATTTCAAAAACTTACTAATACTAATGTCATTTCACGAGATATTGTAAGTTATCACATAAAAGCTGGAATGAAAGCTCAATTTTTTCGATTGGTGGTCTATTTAAAAGTTTTGTGTCCCTAAATTGGCATACACGGTAGGTCATCTCCATAATGCATGATTTTCATCAACCTTACAATTTTTTTTACACCTCAAGATCACAACACATGGAATTGCGACATTAGCCCTTTGTCCTAAAAAAAGTTGTATTTTTCATGTTAGAGCTTACCAACTCATGAGTACCCTAGTTGGAACCTTGTTGCCTTATGGTGCCCATGTTGAAGTTTTTGTTAGGCTCAAGAGTGCCTGGCTATCCCCTCCATGTCACCGAGATGAATCCTCATGGACCTTTCTAACTCTTATTCTAGCCATTACCTAGGGGACTCTAAATTTTTTTGCATTTTGTGCTTTTGCATTTGCATACAACTGCTTGTGATTTTTTAGTCTAATTCTTGTTGTAGTTTGCCATTAGTTGCTTACTGCCAATGCATTCTCCTAAAACCGCTCGCTTTTTCTACCTATTGCAGTCACATCTTGCTACCCTTACCAGAGAAGACATGCTTCAAGAGCGTCCACATCCTGCACATCCCCTTTTTGCATTTTTTGCATAGGTATGTTTAGTGTGCTTGGGACATAGTTGCACACCATGCGACGCTCATGTTATCCAATGTACTATAACATTCTTTGATTTTTTTTTGGGATTTATAATATGAAAAAGACACTAAAAATAAATTATTCCAATAAAAAAAAAAGAGAGGGGAGGGAAATATCTCAAATGTCTATTGTTGTAGTGGTAGAAAGTTAAGTCATCCTTGAACAAAGCACCAATCTTGAGTCTCTTAACAAGTTGGGTTCTAGTTTTTGACCTTAGGATTTAAACCTTGATCTTAGATTTGTTACTCCTCTGATTGGTTACTCTTCCAATCATATGAAAAATTTGTCAATGTCTCCTACATTTCATATTCGTATCGTTATTCCTTTTGTGTCCAAATTTTCCCATATTGTCACCACTGTGTTGTGCTCATTATTCAAGGATATAACCTATGCCGATCATTCTGTATTTTCCTTGAACTCATTTTTCGGCCATTCCCTGATGTCAATCTATTATCATCATGTATCATTGAAATCAGTGTTCAAACTCGTGCTTGTGTGGAAGGTCCCCATTGAATTCTCATAGGTGGGTTGTGTCTCATTGACAATGAATCATCTGCTATGAGGAATTAACGTAGAGTCATAACACTCTATCCCTATTTACATCATTGATGGTTAACCTTTCATTCAACACATGACAATTTATTATTCGTCATTGATTGAGTGGTTTCCATTATGTTAAACGTCAATAAATCTATTCACATTTTGGAATTTGTGCCATACCTTGGATTCCATTTTCATCATTGGTGGAATTACTCACCCATGTTAATAGATTCCATTATCGGTTGTTTCTCAATGGGTCTCTTCCATGTTCTATTTACATCTAGTGCATGTAGGAGACGTACTCGAAGGTATTTTCTGCAAAACTTTGTCCCAATCCCTTTCCCAAGTCAAATCAAACCCTGATATTTCCTCATGTTGGATGATGGGGTATGCCTTAATGCCTCCCTTCCAATGGTTCTCTTCCCATCGACTGCAACTCATTATTCTATGGGAATGAGGTCTTGAGTCTAATTAGTACCTTGGGGATTGCAATCATTAGTGGTAGGTTCCCTCGCTATTGGGTTGTGGGGATACATTAATGTATCCTACTCGATATATTCTACAATTGTTTGACTCTAAGACATATATTCACACTTGCTAGAATGTACTAGGTACCTTGGTTCCCATTATCATCATTAGTATGTCCCTTGTGTTTGTTAACAATATACATTAATGTACGGTAATCAAATGGTATCCTCCATGTTTGACTTCATATCATCTATTCACATGGGTAGGATTTGTAGCTTTAGGTGGTTTGGATGGAAGACCTTGGGACAAAAGTAGCATCTTCACATTTTCTTATTTTTCGAGTTGCACAAGAATGTACCACACTTCACATGACACTAGTACCATTGGGAGAACCATTACTCATCTCGGATACATATTGTTCTCTTGAAGTATGATGAGACATAGGTCCACTATGTATTATCTTGTGGGAATGACCCACTTGTATATATCGTGTGGATCCACTTTGTATTCTTTCATGGCCTTGATCACTACATTCATCAATGTCATGGATATATAGTGTATATTATTTGGCGGCCATGTTATATCACTTTAAACTTGGATAGGTACATCCCAGGGGAAATATTTTCTGAGACCTATTCTATGTTTCAGGTATTTTGAAGTAGCTAAGAATCTTGGAATCTCGACCATGTTTCTTCACATTTCACTCCACATTTGGTTATAATTTCTTTTAGCCACCAGTTTCCCTTCTGACCTCATACATTAGGGGGCATCTATTATAGATCAAATCGTCACTTCTACATCCATGACGACAGTTCAAAACACGACACTTAAAAGTGTCATTGTATGTTCACAAAAAGGACATTTATGGATAGAAGGGCCTATAATTTGACTCTTATTGGTGGCCCTAAGCCTTAAAAGTGAAACCCTATCTCTTTCTCGTATATTTCCAACCCGAAAAAGAGAAAATCTGCATCATGCTAGTTCATTAGGAGAAAATTCCCTAATAATTTTAATCCTACTAGCTCATTGGGCGCAAATCATTCACACCTTTCTAGATCATTAGGAGTGGATGACTAAAAAAATCACAAAAATTAAATAAAAATTTGAAAATGAGGGAAGTTAGGAAGTTATGCAAACCAACTTGCTCGGTTGTAACTCCTCCAACCACTTGGTAACCATCCTCAACTTCTTCCTTCAATCATTAAAAGGAATGGAATGGACCAAAGGGGGGGGGTCACCCAAGATAATAAAGTCAAATTGGAGGAATTACTTGTTATCAACTCATATTTCCCTTCCATTAGTAACCCTTGTTGTTGAACCCTTGTATCCTTGCATATTGAAACTGCTTCCCTCAAGTAGTTTCTCTTTTTTATGTGTTCAGTGGATTGGAGTGGAATTGTGGGAGTGCATGAACAGGAGAGACCTGGAGGCTTTAGGTTCATTAAGGAACTGAAGCAAATAAGAGATATATGTTGTACTTTGTTTCATTATTTCAATAAAGATTTGACATCTTTCCCTTCCCCAAATACTAAGTCAATTTTGTGATTGATAATTGGCATAAAAGAATTATTGTTTTTCATGTTGAAGTTGATTAGTAATATTATGTTCTTTTCATCCATCAATGCAATAATATTCTTTACTTTTGTCAAATTGGTTTGAGAAAGGTTGGTTCTATTTGTTTTGTAGGTTGAAGGTTGGGAAATCAAGAGCAAATCTGAAAGAGGAAGGAACAGCTTGGATCAACCATCGTAAAAAGGTGCACAAGCTTTCTTCTTATCATCTCTGATTAATTTAGATTTTTTTCTTACCAGTTTGTATGTGGTGTTATGCATGAGTATGAGTATTTTCTACCTACCAATAGAGCCTTATATGTAAGACTCCTTTTATTTAGTATGTTGGTGATCATGTCCCAATCATAGGATTAATTTTCGTACAACTGGGTTGAAGTTATGAAAAGGAAGAGATATTATTAATTGAGATTGATGTGTTAGGAATGAATAATGGCCATGATTGGTGTGTTAGGTCAAAATTAGTGCAATTAATTGACATGGTTTAAATATATACAAATCCAAATGGGATTGAATTAGGACAAGGATAGCTATTGTTAATAATAACTTTGAGTAGTGTGTATTTTAAGATAAGTAATATGGATCTAGAATTTAGCAAAATTTCACTTGAGAAAAAAATTATAACATGATCATCCAAGTTTTATGTAGGGTGGAATGATGTTTTCAGATGTTTTGTTCAATTCCATATCAAACCAAATTGAAATTCAATGAGAGTTTTGGATGGATGGGAGCTCTAGTTTCCTATTTTCTTAGATTTAAGAAATGGGAGGTAAGTTTTCTACAAGATTAAATGACTATGTAGGAATTGTTGATGTTATTTTCCAAATTGATATCCAATTGTATAGCTGTCAGTTGTAATCCAACTCTTGGAAGCTATAAGCTTATGTAGAGCATATTTATCTACCTAGTTGTTATAGTTATCCATTGGATCTCATCATGTTGTTATAAACATAGAGCTTCCTCTTGTATTTATACAACATATCTAATAAATATTTCTTTATGTCTTGTAGAAGGTTTTGGTGTTGTAGAAGAGTTCATGATCTATGATAGTATCTTAGCACCTACATGGTATCAAAGCTAACCTCTACAAAACCCTTCTCCTTTTTTGTTTTTTCTGAGAGATACATGGTAAGGTTCTATTGTTTGTGAGGTGTAAGTGTTGGCAAGTTCTTGGGGAGGTTGTAGATTATGTGTGTGCATGGATCTATCGATCTAGATCATTGTTGTGTGTTACAGCGTGAATTGATTTCTTAGATTAGCACTAGTTTAGATCACATCAACAAAGATAATCTCTCTTTCTATTTACATATTTTCATTCATATCTAAACATCCAAGTATCACAAATTGTATAATTTGTCTAAATTTATTTTTTGATAAGTTGTTTCAGCATAAATTGTCCTTCAATCCCTTGTTCTGTGCATGGGGATTGCAATTTTTCACTATCAATTATTTGGAGATTACAAGACACATGTTTAGTGTATTTTTTGTTGCTCTCTATGATCCTTGTTAAAATGGTTGAGTCTAGGGTTGTTGAGCTCCTAACTCCCCATAACTATCATACTTGGAATCTCAAAATGAAACAACTTCTACAATCAAAAGGTCTATGGCAAATGATGGTTGAAGCACAACCAATATTTACAAAGGAAATTGAGAGATTTTCTTATAGGAACAAACTTGATGGATACATGGGTTTGATTGGGCTGCATGTTTTAGCTACTCATTCATTTCATATTGTTGAATGTAAATCACCAAAACAAAGCTCAGACAAGTTGAATTCACTATTTGGAAAAGCCAATGAATTTCAAGCATTGAAATTGGAAGTTGAGTTGTCATACCTTGTACCTGTGAGTATCCTTGCATTGAATACTTTCTTACCAATTTAAAGTGTTTGATGTCACAGTTGAGAGACTGTGGAAATACCAAAATAGATGAAGAATGCATTTTTCTAATTTTGTCAAATTTGAATGGTCCTTTTAAGGTATTTTCACTTACCTTTTATTCTACTATGGATGCACTTGGGTGAAAGTTTAAAATGCTCTTGTTTGATATTTTCTATGAGCATCTTACGAAAGAACAATCTAATATTGTGCATTTAGATGTTCTTTATGGTTCTAAAAATCATTCTCTTGTGGCTCTAACCTCCAAAGGTAAGGTAAGCATAAAAATTGGTACAAAAAAAATATTGATCATGCTTAAGCTGGAAAGTCTAACTGCAAACCTAAACATAATTCAAAATACTATGCTTCTCCATCTTTATTAGCTAGTGAGTTTTTCTCAAAGACAAAGAAGAAATTAAGTGTAAGTCGCAGTTTTTGTGGCATACTTGGGCACAATGGATCCAAATGTTGGATCAAACTAGAACCATTGAATGAAGCCATGTAGTAGCACAAAAGTTTAGTGCCCAAACCTTCTTTTGGTAAATTACATGCACTATCTACTCAAGCCTTATATGCATCTTTGGACAACTAAAATCTTGATTGTGGCACCTAACACCATATAATTCACTCTCATGAGATACATCCTTCTACATATAATAGTAACATTTTGTAGATTGTAGTTGGAGACTCTACACAACTTGATGTTTTAGGATGAGACATTATGCAGTTCATTGATGGTTGCATCAATGATGCTCTCCTTGTTCTTGAAGTATTTGCTAATATACCCTTTATTTATCAAAATTTTCACTTTGGTGATGGGAAGGTAGTGCAATTTACACCTCATGATGTGGTCATTAGAGAACTACAAAATCCTAAAACATATTGTTGCTTCTGGTATGACTGATCATATTTCTCGATTGTATAAGTTTGATGGTTTTGAGCCTTTTTCAGGTTCATATTTCATAGAACACACTCATTCCTTGAGTAGGATTTGGCATGAAAGATTTGGAAATCTGAACTATAGGTATTTTCAACAGTTACGCAAACTGAATTTGGTGCTTGATCTTCCTAACGTCTCTTGCAATGATGGAGTTTGTCTAGGTTGCATTCTTGGAAAAAAACATCATAAACCTTTTCCTAAAGGTATGGCCTTACATACTACCAAACCTATTGAGTTGGTACATAGTGATCTAATGTCTTTTTCAACTCATTCATTTTCCAGGGATTAGTATGCACTTACCTTTATTGATAATTTCTCACACCGTTCTTGGGTGTACTTTCATAAGTACGAGACTGAGGCATTTGCTACTTTTAAGGCCTTCAAATATTTTGTTGAGAATTAATACTCTCTTTCTATAAATAAAATATGCAAAAATAATGGGGTGGATTGTGTCAATCAGGCATTCAAATATTTTTATAGAGAACTTGACATTCAACATTAGCACGTTATTCCCTACACCCCTCAACAAAAGGGTATTGTTGAAAGAAAAAACTAAACATTAAAAGAGATGGGAAATTGCATGATTTAGTCCAAGAACATGGCACCTTCATTTTGGGTTGAAGTAATGAATTGTGCAAACTGCATTCGGAACTGCATGCCTCATAGGGCAGTTTTGCATACGACTCCAAAGGAGGCTTCAGCCTATGTCAAGTCTATGGGTTTTCAATATTCCTAGTATTTCTCGAGTAAGGCTCATTTCATTTCATCCCAGGTAGTGATGGTGCCACCACCAAGACCCATAAACCACCTCAGGTTTGCCTCCTTTAAGGTGGCCATAAATGAATTCAATTTATGTGTGTTTGTAGTGTAGTCATAACTTCGACACAATACATCAAACTCAAACAAAAATGCATCTGGGTCTTCCATGGTTAACTCATGAAATTTTAGGAGTGTTGATAGTGAAACGGGATTCAAGGGTGTCACTCCCTGAGTATCTGTGATGGGGAATTCAATTGTAGATGTTGGACTGGCCATAGTTTCCAACAATCACCAATACTCATATGGGATCCCAAATTCAGGTGGTACCCTTTGAGATGAGATTGGTTATTTTGTCTCTAGCACCACAACTTTGGCAGATCTCTCTTAGTCAAGATCTGGTATCTTAGGAACTGGGAGATAATCTTTGGTGTTTAGAGACAAGTTCACCTATTTCTCCTCGTCCTTCTGCCATATTTTTGGGCGTTCAATCCTTGCTTCTACTGACGATGGATCAACTTCTTGTCAATGTTTTGGTTCTTCAGTTTCCTTTCTTTCCTCTGAGAGGGTTCACAACTCATCTTCTACCGTTGCAAAAAACTTGCTTCCTGGAATAGACTGGAAACTGGACCCTACATGAGATGCCACCCCTGCAGCGTGATGAGATGATTCCTCTGATTCTACTTTCGAAATGATCTCTTGAATGTATGTTTTCCATCCTTAATCTTTCGGTCCTCGACTTCTTCTACCTTCAAAGTCAGTGTGTTTCAGAGGTCTTCCTCCCCCTCTATACATGCAACCTATATTCCTTTACTTATACAAGATATATGCTCTTTTACTCATGTAATATAAGTGATGTAGTCTATATGCTCTAGTCTAAGTGAGACGGGAGTCTACCACATGGCCTTTTTCTGGAGGGATTAGCGAGAGGTGTGTAGGTTCTTACCTTTTGTCTTTACTTCTCAAGTCTCAGTAGCACCAGAGATGCAGCTATATCATCACTAATTTGTAATCTTGCACCCTTATAACCTCCTCGACAACAAAACCAAAATGTTGGGCCTTTTAATTGTCTTCTACAAGGCAACTAACAACACACACATTAATTGGAAAACCATGAATCGTCTTTTATCTCAAGGTTATGCGCAAAGTCTATGCATGATATAATTTCCTCTATAGTGTTGAATCTATGATGATCGTGCAGTATGCAATCAAAAGATCAACCAATCCACTATGCTCTGAAATCACATATTCGTGAAAATCAACACAAAACGATTGTAATCTCAATTAAAGATCAAACAAATCATAACTCATTCGGCTCTTGCAAAGGAAAGAATCTCACAAGCAATCTCTGTTATGGAGGGAATCACACCACTCTTGCTTAGAAACGAAACTACACCACTTGTTGTTCATCAAGAAGTCACACACTCATTGCCTGTAAAAGAAACCACTCAAATCAATGTTGTAAAGGAATTCACACAACTTGCTACTTCAAAGGAAATCACTATTAACCATCAGTTTATCAACCACACTTGCAATCAACCACTACTTCACAATGATTATTAAGAGAATGCACTTGCTATAATATAAAAATAAGATAACTATCTATTACAAGTCAATCCAATGGCATAAAAGAATTAAGGTTGTGATCTAAGGAAATAACAACAATGAATCACTTTGTGATAACCATTAACAAGTAACAAAGCAAATAAACCACTAAGTAACAACTATCGGGAATAATAACCAAACTGTAACAACTTCTTGGTAAAAGGTTGAGGATCAAGTCCAAATGATTAGAGCCACGTCAATTGGATCCAAATCATGGTTCTTCCATCCACAATTATCATTTTGTGTGAGAGGCAGTCGACATTTTGAAGTGTTTCCTTTTAAACTGTTGTCACGACGAAGAAGTGTCGATTTGGGCTATATAACATTCCTCTTTCGTAGCACACGCTCATTCATTGAGCAGTCTATGGCATAAATATTTGGACATATGAACTATAGGTATTTGCAATAGTTGAGCAAAATAAATTTGGTGCTTGGTATTCCTAGAGTATCTTGCACTGATGGAGTTTGTCTAGGTTGCATTCTTGGTAAACAACATCATAAACCTTTTCCTAAAAGTATGTCCTTTCATGCTACCAAACCTCTTGAGTTGCTACATAGTGATCTAATGTCATTTTCAGCTCATTCATTTTCCAGGGATAAGTATGCACTTACCTTTATTGATAACTTCTCACATTGCTCTTTGGTGTGCTTTCATAAGTACAAGATTGAGGTCTTTGCTACTTTAAGGCCTTCAAATATTTTGTTAAGAAGTAATCCTCTCTTTCTATAAATAAAATATGCACAAATAATGGGTTGGAGTGTGTCAATCAAGTATTCAAATATTTTTGGAGAGAACTTGACATTCAACATTAGTGTTGTGTTCCCTACACCCTCAACAAAAGGGTATTGTTGAAAGAAAAAAAATCAAACATGCAAAGAGATGGCCAACTGCATGATTTAATCCAAGAACATGGCACCTTCATTTTGGGTTGAAGAAATGAATTGTGCAAATTACATTCAAAACTGCATGCTTCATAGGGAAGTGTTGAATATGAATCGAAAGGAGTATTTGGCCTATGTCAAGCCCGATGTTTCTTATTTTAGGGTATTTTGCAGTCAAGATCGATCCCTAATTCCATATGAAAAGAACAAAGCAATGGAGAAGAAGAGTCAACCATTGATTTTTGTTGGTTACTATGAGGATATGAAGGAATACATGTTATTTGATCTTACTTATATCATTTCCTTGTTAAGACGGGTAGTCCACTTTGATGAGCACTTAGACCTAATCATTCCTCCTAATCCTCCCATATATTGTATTACAGATGATGGTGAAGATTGCATTGACATTTTTGTTTTTGCAGAACAAGAAGTTCATGGAAATATTGTTGTTACAAATCACACTATTGGAAATGAAAATCAATAAGTATAAAATATGCATGAGGTTGCAAATCAGGTAGAAGAAAATATTCCATAAACACCACTTGATCAAGGAATTTTTTTGAGAAAGATCCTTTGTGAACATGAAATACCTAAAAGATATGGCTGCAAGGAAACTAATTTTAGTTATTTAGTCACCAACCCTTTCCATACTTATTCACATACAACTTGTAATTCTCTTTTGAGTGACAACATTTCCACTAATCCACGCCAATTTTTTAATGTTGTTAGTATACCAAAATGGGATGTGGCTATGTCAAAAGAGTATTCTTCCATGTTAAATAATAACAACACCTTGAATCTCGTTCCTCTTCCTAAGGAACACAAGCTTGATCATTGTAAATGGATTTATAAAACCAAGTGTAGTAGATGGATCTGTTGGAAAGCATAAGGCACGTCTTGCAGCCAAGGGATTTTGATAGGTTAAACAAATTGATTATTTCGAGACCTTTTCCGTTGTTGCTAAGAGTGTTTTTCTATGTGGATATTTTCACGAGGAAATTTACATGGAGAAATCTTATGGTTTTGTGTAAGATCCTTCACAATATCTGACGTTAATTATGTGGTCTCAAACAAGGTCCCTGAGCTTGGTATAAGAAAATGGATAATTTTATTTTTGTTTTAGGTTGCAATCGTTGTCATTCCTATCCTAAAGTGTACACTAAGAGGTAGGGTGTTGTTCTCTTGATTTTGGTTATGTACATGGATTATTTAATTTTCATTTGTAGTTCTTCATCCATGATTCAAAGTGTTCATTGAGAATTGATGGAGTAGTTTGATATGACAAACCATCATCCTTTGCATTATTTTATCGGCTTGCAGGTCCTTCAATCTTCACAAGGTATTTCCATTTTTTAGTAAATGTATGCCCTTGATTTACTTCATTGCTTTGACATGGTTTATTGCAAGCCTCCACCCACTCCATTTTAGTTAAGGCATTCAATTTTTTGTGAGTTGTACTTCACCATGTATTAATCCTTTTCTATATAGGTAATTGGTTGGGATTCTATTGTAACTAACCCATAAATGACCTACCATCTCATTTGTAGGCGTGTCCCTTATTTCCCTCAATTTCTTCATTAGAGTCACTAGAAGGTAGCCAAGCAAATTCTAAGGTACATTAAGGGTACTACCAATTTCAGCATTCGGTATAGCTTAGATGCTTCTCAGCTTGTGGGTTTCAGTGATCCCAATTGGGATGGTTTAGTTGATGATTGAACACACACATATGGTTTTGTCTATCACCTATAATTTGCTCCTATTGTCTGGTCTTGCAAGAAGCAATCAATGATTGCATTATCTTATGTAGAACCTGAGTATTGTGTTGCAATTCTTTGCTAGTCAAGAGGTCCTTTAGCTTTGACAATTGATCATAGAGTTTGGAATTAAGAAAGATCACTCCACCATTATTTTGTGTGATAATCAAAGTGTCATACATATTTCTCGCAACCCAATCACACCTATTTCTCGCAACCCAGTCATGAGCATCAATGGAAAAAATGCATAAATATTCACATGCAATTCATTCGACAACTCATCTAGGATGTTGTTCTTAGTTTAGAGTATTTTCCTACTCAAGAGCAAGTTGCAGACATTTTCATTAAATCTTTTACATTGCCTCATTTTCTATAGTTGCAAGCAATGCTTGGGGTGAAAAAAAATGTCTTTGGGGTGTCATCTTCAGTCTTCCTTCCATCATACATTTTTATGTTGTTTACTCTTTTTCAGGAAGGAGTTTTTTTAGCTATGGGTTTATTCTCTTTTTTCTTTACGTATGAGAGTTTCTACATCGGTTCCTTAGCAGGTTTTGTTGTCGAGACCCATTTTTGTTTTAATCTAATTACTCCTTATGTTTTGCTTCTTCTTTTTATTTTTTTTTATTTTTTTGGGGGGGGGGTTGTTGTTGATGTTCTTTTCCAAACAACTATCCAACTCTATATTTTCCATAGTTGTAAGCCAACTCTTAAAAGTTGTGAGTTTACATAAGTCATCTTTGTCTACCTAGTGGTAATAATTATCCATTCAACCTCTTCCTTGTTATAAATAACAATTTTTCTCTAGAGTTTGTCCAATAGATTTAATAAATCTTGTATTATCAATTATCACCATAATTGATCATAAATAATCTAAAAGAATACAATAGAAAATCTACTTCTTTTTTAAGTGCTCCTAAACTATTATGTATGTTTTAAGATGCTCATATTTTTAATAATTTTTTTTAAACAACCCATAGTATGTAGCTTTTTTCTTTGAATAAAATTAAAATTAATAAAAACCATGTAATACCATAGATTATGCCTTTCAAAAGATGTAAATGCATATATTTTAATTCCACATGAGCAATTATAAATAGAGTTCAAAGATTCACACTTTTGTTCAGAGTACTTTGTTGGATGCCCTAATTCACCATTTGACATCATTTCACATAATAATATAATTTTTTATTAGGTAAGTCATGCATTATCTATATGTTTGTTGGTTTTTAAATGCTTTTATTGATTAAATCAAGTTTTGTATGTAGCTAAGTATGATTTCTAAATGTTTATATGGATTAAATCAAATTGTATAGAAAATAAGTATATGAAAATTTTAATATTGATGGTCAACTTCATGCATAATATGGAGCACATCTTAAATACAAACGAAGCTTAAATAATAAAAATTCTAAATTTAAATATATTCAAACGGACACATGCTTTTCCGATTAAAGAAAATAAAAGCAAAAAGAAAGCAATGCTTTTCGGTATAGAAAATAAAAGCAAAAAGAAAGTAATGATTTTCCCGTAAACAAAGAAAGCAATGGTTTTCCGATAAAGAAAAAGAAAAGTAGGCAACGGCAATCAGACAATCGAGAGTATTTAGAAGTCCTTGTGCCTGCTGGAATGTATTTATAAGTTTTCTCTGGTATTGATTGAGAGCTTATGCCTACTGGTATTGATTGAGAGCTTATGCCGGCTTGGATGTCTGTGATGCACTGTTTTTTTTTGCTTATTTCTTCATTTCTTCATCTCATGGCTTGAAGTCATGGAGTGCAGTATAAGTCCTCGTGCTTGCTTGGATGTCTGTGATGGAATGCTTTTTTCAGTTGCATCTCTCTTCATCTGATGACTTTGAACTCATCAAGTGCAGTCCCTGTCCTTTATTAGTTTCTTCGGATCATAGTTTTGTATTCTTTTTCCACAACGTCAATGGAGAGGTTTTAACTGGTTTTCTGCTCCCTTTAACATTTATTTTTCTGCAACTTTTAATTTACCGGCAAGAAATTTAACAGGATATTCAATCTAGAGGTTTCAACTGGTTTTCTGCTCCCTTTAACATTTATTTTTCTGTAACTTTTAATTTACCGGCAAGAAATTTAGCAGGATATTGGAATGCATGTTTACTCAATGGAGGTTGTTTCACTAATTTTCTAGTTTTGTTTTACAAATTCTTGATCTCTGTAACGTTTAATTTCCAAGATGCATATGATCAGAAATATTTAGGAATATTCAGAGCTATTATAATTTGTTGATGTAAATTGTCTGTGATTTAGTGCTTGCTTGCTTGGATGTCTGTGATTTAGTGCTTTTTTGCATTCGCTTCTTTCTTCTCTATTATTTGAGCTTGTGCCTTCTTAAATCGATGTAGAAGTTGCCCTTTTTGCTTAGATGTTTGCGATGCAGTGCTGGTTTCTCTTTTTGTTTTCTATTAATTTGGATGTCTGGGATGCACTGCTTTTTACATTCGCTTCTTTCTTCATATGATGATGACTGAAGTCATCGAGTGCATTTGAAGTCTCTGTTCTCTTTTAATTGAGCTTGTGCCTGCTTGGTGTAGAAGTTTCCCTTTTTGCTTGGATGTCTCTATGCGGTGCTTTTTTTTTCATTTGCTTCTTTATTCATCAAATGACAGCTTAAGTAGAGAATACCTTAGCTTAATTAGGGAAATGAGCTAAGCTTATGAGGTTTAATAATTACAACGGTGTGGGAGTTAACCCTATCCTTCAATGGCACGTAATAATGAATGGAAGCGCTGTTTATTATCTGTCTCCCCTATGTATTGGAAGCCAACCCCTGTGCATTTTGCCGCCCAGTCGTTACATACTAGTTAAAGTTATATGCTCTATCAGCTATCCTATATTTATTAGAAGTAAAGGCAGGATTGAGATTGATACCCGCTCTTTTTAACTTGTTTCAATTTAGGGAAACAGGTCGAGCAGATTGAATTGCGGATCCAGTGCCAGAGCTAGTTTGAGATCCATATCCACCTTAAATAGAACCAGTTTGAAAGATTTAAAATCTAAATCCAATATGTCTTCCAAATATCCATAGTAGGATCGCTAGAAACAGAGTATCTGTTAGTAGACACCTTTGTTATTAGAAGGTATGAGAACCTTAGTTGGGAAGGGGTTATGGCAGCTTTCCAATAAAGAGGTATATTCTTCGCGCTATTCTTCTATTTTATTACTTCCATTCATTTATTTTATTCCCTTTATTATTGGCAGGGGGATAGGGGATACCGGATGCAGGGACGTGCTGTAGGAGTAGCTCATTACCTTCTGGGTGGAATCCTCACAACATGGGCGTTCGCCAAGTATATTTAGATTACTAGTTTCAGGTCGGTCTTTTTTTGGGGTTGCACAAGTGCACTGACTCCACATCCAGCTGATAATTTGACAATTGGCATTGACGAATGGAGCATCTTGGCGAGCGAGCAACAAGTTCTGAGTGATTTGAGTTAAAAGCAGTTGGTGGAGGGAATATAATATATAGGAAGTTCCTGTGTTCTTAAGTTCTACGAGAATTGTTTATGGAAGCAGGGTTGTGTCAAATTTGCTTCGCGAGCATATAAAAAGCAAAAAAGGTTATAGAGTTTTTTAATAGTTATAGTAGTATAACATAGAATCTCCATAACCTTGACTGGCTCTCCTGGCTTGCTTTGGAAACACTAGAGTTATGGCTTGCATCCCCTGTTGATTCGAGGATCAGATAGAAACTCTGAAAACTCGGGATCGAGTTATCATGCATTTACGTAGGCTTCCCACCTGCCCGGAACACTGGATAACTTGCAAAGAACCCGATAAGCTAGAGAAGACCCTGCCCAATTTGCATTACTGGAGAGATGTTATATAAAAAAGAGAATTCATCAAGTGCAGTCCCAGTTCTCTATTAATTTCTTCGGATCATAGTTTTGTATTCTATTTCCACAACGTCAATGGAGAGGTTTCCACTGGTTTTTTTCTTCTTTTTAACATTTATTTTCCTGTACCAGTAAGAAATTTAGCAGAATATTGAAATGTATGTTTACTCAATGGAAATTGTTTCACTAATTTTTTGGTTTTGTTTTACGAATTTTTGATCTCTGTAACCTTTAATTTCCATTTAATTTCCAGGATGCATATGATAAAAAAATATTTAGATATATTCCAATGCTTACTTTTGAGCTATTACTTTGAGCTATTATAATTTGTTGATGGAAATTAAATGCATTGCTCATCCATAGATTACAATCCAACAGTTTTAGTAAATTGGTTGATTGAGTAAATTACATGGCGTGCTTTGTATTTCTTGTGATCGTGTGCCCTTGTTCTCTGTTCTGTTTTCATTTGCTTCGTTCTTCATCTGATGACTTGAACTCATCAGTGCAGTCCCTGTTCTCTATTAATTTCTTTAATAAGTTTCCACAACGTCAATGGAGAGGTTTCCATTTGGTTTTCGGCTTTCGTTAACATTTATTTTTCTGTAACCTCTAATTTACCAGTAAGAAATTTAGCAAAATATTGGAATGTATGTTTGTTCAATTAACTGTTGTTAATTTGTTCATGAAGATCATGTAATCAACAACTTAGATCATGTAATCAACAACTTAGGTAAGAAATTTAGCAAAATATTGGAATGTCTATAGTTAATTTGTTCATGGAGATTATGTAATCATCATGCAGCAAATTTAGGAAATTGTGTGCTCATTTTTTAATCAATTATTTTTATTTCCCATGATTTGTATTGAGTCTTTTTTTCTCTATGCAGAACCCTCCGAAGTCAAATGCAAGCATGGTGATTACTAATGCATTTGACTTATATTTACTTACTTTTTAGTCATGTGGTGAATTTTCTTCTTCATTTTACTACCTGTGATCTCTGTCTGTATTCCCTGTTTTTGAACGCCTATTCTATGTTTTCTTCTAGTTTGTATGAAATATATAAGAATATTTCAATGCTTAATGCTTACTTTCAGAGTTATTATAATTTGCTGATGAAAATTAAATGCATTGTTCATTAACAGAATAAAATCCAACAGTTTCAGGAAATTTTGTTGATTGAATAAATTACATGGCTTGCTTTTATCTTTTGTATTTCTTGTGATTCGTTTTACCCATTTGTGGTTTACTCAAAAATCTTAAAGGTGGAATATCGAGGAAGAATGCTGGCAAAGTTATTTATTTCCTTTTTATTTAATAATGATTTGCATTTATTACTCTTTTTCATGCTAATTGTTGTTATATGTGTCTGTGCATTCCTTCTGGTTGAATGTCTACTCTGCATTCTCTTTTAATTATGCCCATGTCTCTGTACAATTAACGATCAACTTGTTTGTTTGAACAACGTTATTGGAGACAGCTAAACATGGTTTTCTGGATTTTTTAATTATACTTTGTAACACGGGATTAGAAATTTAGTAGAATATTGGATTGTTTTATTATCATATCATAGTTTTTGTTAAAGTGTTTCATATGTCATGCTCATAACTAGAATAGGGGACAAATTCATGAACTTCAGAGATTCAATTTTGTATTGGTAGTCTTCTATGCTGTGTAATTCAGTTCTTTTCATACTTATGCAATACCCTTAAAGGTGGAGTACTTCCAAGATGATAAGAAAGGCTGTGTGAGTTCCTCCGATGACTCTGTATTACTTGTTGAAGATCCGTTTTGTATTTTTAATCACATGTTTATATTTGTGTGGATGGTTCATGATTAACGTGTTCTGTATTTGAACATCATTGATGGAGACAGTTTCTACCATTTTTCTGGTTTCTTTTTACAACCTCTTTTCTCTGTAATCTTTAATTTCCTGGATCCATGTGTTTAGATATTTTCTTCTTCATGCTAACTCTAGTTAGCTCCATCTTTACATAATATGTTGAATGCATATTCTTTATTTTATTTTAATTATTTCACATTTTGATATTCTTTATTTTATTTTAATTATTTCACATTTTGATATTTTTCTCTATTATGATTATTTTTTGACTAATAATAAAATTATCTTTATTTATGATTATTTTTTGGCCAATAATAAAATTATCTATATTTTATATATGACTTTTAATTTCTATCATGATTTAACATAATATTGCAATGTTTACATTATCAAAGCTGTTGTTATTTTTTTTCATGGAAATCAAATGGCATGTTTATTAGTAGAATACACTGCAATCTAGAAAAGTGATAAGTTTTGCATAGATTCTAAATCATGTGTTATTTGTTTTAACACCTTTTGTTGTCTGAGCACTCTTTGAGCTGGAATCTTACCAAGACGATGATAAATGCTTCTGAAGTTCATCTCCTTTACGTTTACAAGTCATCTTCTATATTTTCTTGTTTATTTGTATGTTTATGTGTATTCCTTCTTGTTGAATGTTTGTATATGTTTCTGTGTATTCCTTGTTATTGAATGTTTATATAGAAGTTAAATGTGAGGCTCATCAATAGAATAGAGTGCTCGTGAAAAGAAATAATTACAACAAATTATGTGATTGAGTTTTATATGGATTATTTTCTATTTCCCCTGATTTGGCTTTATGCTTTTGTTTCTATGCAAAGCCTTTAGAGGTGAAACATTGCCAAGAGGACAAGAAATGTTGTGTCTGCTGGATTTTCATTTTGTCTATTTAGTACTCTAAATTTTTTGTTTTCTTTTTACAAATTCTTTGTAACCTTTTAGTTTTTTTAGTTTCTTAGATGCATGTGATTCAAAATTTAGCAAAATATCGGAATGCTTAATCTTACTCTCAAATCTCTTGTTTATTTGCTTATGGAATGCTTAGACTTATTTTCAAATTTCTTGTTTATTTGTTTATGGAATGCTTAGTCTTATTTTCAAATCTCTTGTTTATTTGTCTATGGAAGTTAAACGTGATCTTCACCAATAAAAGGTAGTGCTAATGTCAAAATGATTTCAATGATGTGCTGGATTTTTATTATCTCTATTTAGTATTGGCATTATCATTTGTGCTCTCTGTTTCAGGTTTTGAACAACTTTGATGGAATCTGCTTCCTCTAAATTTTTGGTTTCTTTTTACAAATTCTTTGTAATCTTTTAGTTTCCTGCATGGATGTTATTGAAATTTTGCAGAATATGAACGGTTAATCTCAGTTCAGTTGATTTTTAAATGGAGGTTAAATGAGATGCTCATCTATAAACATAAAAAATTTCTAATCAGTAGATTACAATTTTAGTAAAAACTGAAATTGTGTTTTGCATCAGTTGTTTTCTATTTCCTGAGATCTGTGATTTATTGTAACTATCATTTTCCTATGCAAAACCCTTAGTTGAAATGCAACCAAGTAACACTTTGAAAACTGTTACACATCAGAAGTTCGAACGTGCTCCACTTTTCATAATCAAAGTGTTATGTTTAAACAATGATAATGGAGTCTGGTTCACTAATTTTCTGGTTTCGTTTACAAATTCTTAATCTCTGTAACCTTTAATATTTAGGATGCATATGATCAGAAACATATAGGAATATTCTATTGCTTACTTTCAGAGCGATTACAATTTGTTGATGGAAAGTAAATGCATTGCTCATCAATAGAATACAATCCAACAATTTCAGAAAATTTTGATGATTGAGTAAATTGCATGGCTTGCTTTTAACTTTTGTATTTCTTGTTATTTGTTTTAGCCTTTTGCTTTTTACTACTCAAAACTCTTAGAGGTGTAATCTCGAAGAGGAATGCTGGCAAAGTTATTTATTTCTTTTTTTAATTAAGAGTGGGTTGTGTCTATTAGTCGATTTTTCATGCCAATTCTTATTATCTATGTATGTGCATTCCTTCTTGTTAAATATCTTTCTGCATTCTGTTCTAATTATGCCCATGTCTTTGAATGATTAATGATCAGCTTGTTCTTTGTTTGAACAACATTAATGGAGACAGATTACCCTGACTTTATGGTTTTTTCAATGATTCCTTGTAACACGAGATTAGAATTTTAAATGATTCCTTATAACACAAGATTAGAATTTTAAATGATTCCTTGTAACACTAGATTAGAATTTTAAATAATTCCTTGTAACACTAGATTAAAAAATTAGTAGAAGATGGGGTTGTTTTATTCTCATTGCTGGTGTTAAAGTGTTCAAGGAAATTATATGTCATGCTCATCAGAATAGGGGACAAATTCCTTGAAAGATTCAGTTTTGTATTGGTGGTCTTCTATGTAAAGGATCATGAGAAAGGCTGCCTGAGTTCTTCCCCTGTCTGTGTATTACTTCTTGCTGAATATCTATTTTGTATTTTTTTTAATCACGTGTTTATATTTGTGCGTATGGTTCATGATTAATGTGTTCTCTATTTGAACACCATTAATCGAGACAGTTTTTGGTTCTTTTTGCAACCTCTTTTCTTTGTAACCTTTACTTTCCTGGCTGCATGTGCTTACATGTTTTGCATAAACTCTTTTATCTGTAACCTATACTTTCCTGGCTGCATGTGCTTACATATTTTGCAGAAATTTGAATTGTGATCAATTATAATGCTCATCAGATTTTTTAGGAAATTTGTGTGATGGTATGAGCTCTTCATTTCATCCTTATTATTATTACAAGGTGTATTTTATTCTTCGTGTTAATTCTAGTTAGCTCTGTCTTTGCATTCTATGTTAAATGTATATTCTTTATTTTATTCTAATTATTTCACATTTTGATACATAATTCTTCTCTACTATGATTATTTTTTTGATAATTGATAAAATTATCTATATCTTATTTATGACTTTTAATTTCCATCATCATGATACATTCAATTAGTGATTTAGCAGAATATTACAATGTTTAAATTGTTAAAGCCGTTGTTAATTTATTCATGGAAATCAAAATCTAGCCTGATATTGAAATGTTGATTTGTAATTTTCAAGATTGATGTGATTCAAAATCTAGCATGATATTGGATTGTTTACTGGCAGATCCATTGTTTATTTGTTTATAGAAGCTAAATAGAGTGGGATCCAATCAGTCCCCTGGATTTTGATGGTGCAGAGCAGAGATGGAATTCCTCTGCTCTGCTCTTCTGGTGGATCCCAAATTTGTCCCAATTTCCCTAGGAATTTGTGTAGTTGTCCTATTTTTGCATTGTCGGGTAATCTGCCCACTGCAAGACAGGCAGGTGAATGCGGTGGAGGACAAGGAATGAAGGAATTTGATCAACTCTAGAGTCCTTCACCTAGAGATTGGATTCCTGCAATTGGCAGCAAAACATGAAACCGGCGGCAACATTGCAGAGAGTCCTGAGATCGGATTCGGATTCTGCAATATGCAGAAAAAAGATGAAATCGGCAGCATTGCAGAGAGGACCCTCTGGTGAATGAATTGTTGCGAGGTCTCCCATAAGTAAATTTCTCCAAATTTGAATGGTCCTTTCTCAGGTCTCATCAATAGCTCATCCAAATTTCAATGACCCTTTTTCAGGCTTTACCAATAGGTCATATGCCAAGGGGCTTTCATATTCTATTCAATCCAAAGATAAGGACCGCAATGGGCTTCCGTATTCTATCCAACCTCAATATAAATACATCAACTCAATTTCAGAGCTCGATGATTACGCTGGATGTGATCTTTTTGTAGGAAACAATGAGTGAGGGTGAGAAACTTGTGAAGGAGATGGATGTTTTGCTTAGTGTATGGGAATTTGGATTTGTAGATGCTAAAGGAAAATCTGGAGGTTTAATTTTCGGTTGGGCCTTTGAATCAGGACTAGGAGCGACCTTACATTCTCTTGAACTAAGGAACGAACTCCTGTTTCTGAATATATATGAGACGAATAGTGATTGGATTTCTTTTTTGGAATCTCTGATGGCTAAGACCTGTTTTAAGGAGTGTAATCTTATTTTGGGAGCAGATTTAAATTTTTCTGTGGGTATGTCAGAGACCGGGGCCAGAATGGGCGTACGGATCTTTTACCAGATTTTTTTTTGAGAATGATAGAATGCATGAGTGATAAAGAACCAACAAAAGCCACGAGGTGGCAATGTCCCGACATTGCCACCTGCTATGTGCCAATGTCCCGACATTGTCACCTATTACTGGAAGAGCATCTAAAATTGATTTAGCATTTGAAAACAATTATAAACTATTTAGAATGAAATTGATCAAATGATAAAATAACCATTCATCAATGCAAGCAATACAACAAAGTAGTGAAGCACATACACAATGCAAAGTATTCAAGAATCCAGAGGAAAAACAAATACAAAGTTTTTATACAATCAATAGAATGCCATGATTTATATATTTTTCTTGTTTTGATCCATTATGTAGTTTAAATTGAATTAAAAAATAAGTAGATATATGAACATTGAAAAATGTAAAGACATCTATGTAATAAAAGCATATATGCTTCCAAAATGCTTACATATTTTCAAAAGTAAAATTACAAATTTTAGAAAAATAAATTTATTTGTATTCTATGGACTATAAAGCATAAAGCATTTTAAGATTTTTTTGCGTGTATTCCATAACTGGATAGCCAGAAAGTTGAATTGGTGCAATGAATTTGATGAGAGACACAATATTTAGAGTCAAAAGACATTGTCATTTGTTTAATCCAATAACCATAAACAATAAAACCGAATTATATATATGGGAAATACGTTATTCAGCCGAGAATGGCATATAAGAAATGCAACCGAAGATGTTTATTGCAAACGTTGATGCAAAGTGATAGAAAAACATTTCCAAGAATCATATATTTAGAGATATTAAACAAAGGGTGTGTTTTTTTACTGTATTTTATATAGAGACAATCTATGTGAAAACTAAAAAACACATGGAATGAAGAAAACACATAGATGTATACTATAGATTCAACGAACCTCGTTGAAGACAGAAAAAAAAAAAGTATTTGTGTTGTAAATGTCATAAGATAAATATTTACATGTATATTTTAAAAAGACAACCATAATTTGAAACTTGCATTAGAACCGATTTCATAGGTGGAGTCAATTGCTGTGCAAGCAGGACATATTGTCTAAAGTTGTGTGTCAATACTGCTCTTTTTTGCAATGCATAAGAAGGCAAAAGAAATCTTGTCGATGAGCCATAGCTTTTGTCATCAACAAAAAAGTAATTTGAACGGTGTCCACTATCCAAACTCGCTTGATGTAGGAAAAAAACAGAACTGCACCATGCTGTTTGTTTTTCCTTTCACTCTGTGTCAAAAAGACTTCTTTTTTTCCTGCTGCATAGTTTTTGTTGTAGCTTGATGCCGCTAGTTGTTTCTGCACATTGTGCACATTATATATTTAGTGCGATCAAGAAAGTTTGCAATGGTCAATATATGTGCAAAGTTGTCTAATCTAGCAAGAAAGGAAACTAGACAAATGAAGGGCATATGTTGTGAGTTCTGTGAATGTGTTTGCAATTATGGTGAAAATAACTATTGTTGTTTGGATTGATGAATACAAGTCATACAATAGCAGAAATAGGTGCATAAGCAATTGGGACTAATGAATACAAGTCATACAATAGTAGAAATAGGTGCATAAGTAATTGGATTGAAACTATAGACAGTTTGTTCTGTGCAAAAAACTACCAATGAAAAGAATGAAGTAAATTATTTTGTTATTCTGGCTCAGAGAGGTAACTGAGCGAGTAAGAAAAAAGATGTTGAAATAATTGCATGTCTAATATCTATCGAAGCCATTGCTCAATGTACATAGCAATATTGCAAAAGAATACATGGTTTTATATCATATCATCAATGTAGCACCTATTTGCAGTAATGTTGTTGTGATTATATCTATGTGTTAAATGATCTGATAGCGAATTGTGTAGCATGTGCAATGTAACATATCTTTAGCTACCAACTATTTTTTTTTACATAATGGTAAGCAAAAGTGTTGGTGAGGTGTGTTGATTAAAAAAAAAAATGTTTTTTAAACGTTTAGTAGAAGTGTGTGGGGCCTTTAAACATTGTACATTTAGATCATATTATTTTGGGAACTTTTTGTGATCAAAGTTACAAATAAGTGTCAAATATTCCAGGTCTCATTCAACAAAAGAAATGTGACACAACTAAAATTCCTTGTTGAGGTGGCAATGTCTTTGACATTGCATTTGTGTTGGTTAGTAATTTGCAATTGCTAGAAGTTTTATTTGGTAAGAACAATGTTGACTAGTTTAACATTTAGTATAAAAAATTAATATATTGAAAAACTATTAAAAAATTATGTAATTTAAATTGACTTTGAAGTTTTATTGATTTTTATTATTATTATTATTATTATTATACAAATCTAAGAACCATGTTTCCTTAGCTACATCCAAAACCTTAGTTCTTGACCTATTGCTATTGCAAAACATAGAGCAGGAAAAATTCCATTCATATACACAGAGATTATGAAAAACTATGCTTTAGAAATTTTCTAAGATCCCTAAATATTCAAAATAAAATAAGCACTTAGAAACAGAGTTCTTAAAGAATTCAAAATATATAACATGGTGTGCAAAATCTTCAAAAAACTACAAATATACAAGATAATAATTGAGAGAAAATATGCATTGACCTTCCTAAAATGTTCAAATTGTCAAAGAAATTATAATATTATCGTAAAATTGATTGACCTCCAACTGGTAGAAAATTCAGGATCCATTGAAGCAAAAAATTGCACCTTAACGCTGCAATCTGCTAACCCAGAGTGAATTTGTACAACTACTAAAATGTGTTGGTTCTTAATACAACCCTGCTTTAACTAACTTACAGGAATTTACCTCTAACTTATTTTGACAAAAAAACATACCAAGCAAAAACACCAACAATCCATTTTTTTGCAAATTTTAGGATGTGCTAAATAAATCGTTTCCCCAGAAAATAGATCCATTCATCTAGCCATAAATTCAACTCTACATAAGATTCAAGACCTTCAAATCACAAGACAGAAAATAACGTTTATCTGCAGTTATTTGTAAGAATTTCCAAATTGGGTTAAAAGCAGAGCACATTCACAGATTAGAAGTCAAGCTTAAGATTAAAATAGAAGGGAAATCGCTTGGCCATACATTTTTCGAGGAGATTCAAATGTTAGAAGAGAATGAACATTTCTTGAGCCGTTAACCTAAAAAAGAAAAATGATTTCGGCATTCAAGCAAATCTTTTTGACTCCAAGGGCTCAGGAGAGAATTTCTGCACAGATTTTCCTAAAATATTCGAATAAATAGAAAAAAATGAGAAACTAGCTTATGCTTATAAGCTCAAGGTGCACCGAAATTCTTAAGAGATTAAAAAAAAGCAAGAACTTTGCAAATCTGCAAATAATCTGAAAATAAAAAACAACACTGAAATCTGAAAAAACATCCATCTAGACACAAATTTCTAAATCTCGTGATATTCAATTGAAGAATGTAAAATGCATGTCGTAAATGACCTGGAAAAACTGCTGGCCCGAACAAAACAAAAAATGTGCATCCATACAAACATAAATTTTGAAAAGGTGAGCAAATATTGCGCTCAAACAGCAGATTGCAGAAACCACACGCAATCATAAATCTTGGAAAAGTGAGATGAACTGTAACATTTACGCACCATGTTTTCTGAAAATACTTATTGAACGGAGAAAAGAGGAGTCTCTTCTCCCTGCAATAACCGGGAAGATGAGGAGGAGAGGTTATTATTGCCGCCGTCCACAGCCTGCCATCTTCTGATACCAGGCTGTGATGGAGTTGCGTGGCTGGGGTCAACAGATTGAAGGTGGGCGTCGAAGGCCTCGTGGAGGGGAACGTCATCATCATCTGGATCCCACGCATCCAACGCCCCTTATCCACCATGGCGTTGCTCAGCTGCATAGCCATCTCGGTGTGGCGACCTGGACTCGCGGGGGTGGAGGACGCCACAAAATTCGACTAGGGGCTTACGTGGGTCGAGAAACCCGAGTTACGACAATCATTGCTCTCGTTGGCACCGGCTTTAACCATGGCATCCCAGTCCAGCTTCGCCTGTGCACCGCGGCCTGTCGGGGAACTCAGCGGAGGAGTCACCGACACGCTGATTGAGCTGCCAGCGTGAATCAGTCTTCCCGACGAGGATGCCGACGACGATAATGAGAGGTTCTTGAGACACGGGATTAGAGAGCACACTGCCCCTGTTCCGGCGGGCTTGAACAATGACAAAGTCGGGCTCGCAAATGATGATGATGCAGGGCTGGGCTGGTACAAAGGCACCGGGATCGGATGGTAAGAAGACGTCGGGCTCACGAAACTCGATCCCGCCACCTCAATGCACTCTATTGGCTTCCATCCTTGCACAAACAACAAACCAGGTCACAAAAAAGAACAACCCTAACAAGAGATCAAGAGTAAGAAACCCCAAAATAACAAAGCGAAAGGAAGTCACAATTTCAAATCCTCACCTTGCTGTAAGTGGTTCGATCTCCTTCAACCATCTAGCTGACCTCTGCACACAGGGCCTTGAGAACCTCATTATTATCACAATGCTTCGACAGCTTATAGTTTCCATACATCCCAAGCCCGGCCTAGATCTTAGCCACGATCGCTTGCCTTCGCCGCTCTCTCTTCTTGTTATTCTCCCGTTCTTTCCAGGTCAGGAGCCTAGAACCAGACATCATAGCTACTGCTCCTACTGCCGCTACTTGACCCCGGAAGGACAAACGAGAAAAAACTCGTGTATGATGTCCTGCATTAAAAAGTAGTTGCAACTATTAAACTCGCGTAGAGATGGTAGTCTCGTCAATACATATGACAACTTTTAAACTCGCGTATGATGTCCTGAAAACTATTAAACTCGCGTAGAGATGGTAGTCTCGTCAATACCTCTGATCTGATTTAATATGATGGTTTCCAGACGCCATCGCGCCGGACAACCCATTCCTCATCCGGCTCGTCCAGCACACGAAAAATAGTCCACGAGGACAACCCACCATGACATTTAAGAAACCATGACGCCATCACACCGCCGGCTCCTGGCGCACAGGAGCCAAGGCACGCGTCACTGCACACGGCGCCAATCAAAACGCAACAAAATAACACATTAAAATTTTGAAAATGCCTTATTTTTTGGAAACAAAGGTTCCAACCTTTGCCCACAGTTCATTGATGAACAGTTCGCTTGACTAATGCCCTTGGATGAAAAGCTATATGTCGGGGACATAATACAATTAAACCGACTTGGTCTAATAGAAGAGGAGGAAATGACTTCATAGAGAAGCGCCTGGATCGATTTATTTTAGAACTTCCAATGCGCATTCGACAATGGATTGGGAAGGGAGGGGATTCAGATCACCATCCAGTGATGATGTAATTGGCGGGAGACTCGGAAAATCCTTTGTGTCCCTTCAAACTTAATCCATCATGGTTAGAAGATGGGGACTGTGTTCAGTTGTTGAAAAATGCTTGGAAGTCGTTTCACATAAACTTGAGGGAGTCGATAGCTATACAATTCTCAAATAATTTAAAGATTGCAAAAAAATCAATCACTTATTGGGCTCAAATTAAGAAATTGAGAGAGGAAAGAGCTTTATTAGCCATTGAGTCAAGACTGGTGATTCTATTGAAAGGCACAGGGATTAGGGTTCCTTGAGGACAACACAAGGAATGAAGTGAAAGACCTTAAACATAAAAGAAGGAAAATTTTGGAAAATAAAGAAGTTAAATAGAGAATCAAAAGTAGGCATTGTGGCTGGCTATGGGGATGAGAATAGAAAATATTTCCATAATTTTGTCAATCATTGGAACAACAATACAAAATATTTCCATAATTTTTCCAATCACTAAAAATCAGTGAATACAATTTTGGAAGTTAAAAATGAGGATAACGAGGAAGTTACCAAGTTTGAAGATTTGGCAAAAGTTGGGGTGGATCATTTCTGGAAACTCTTCAATGAGGATGAAAAGGTTTTTGTTGCAAAGGCTTGAGTAAAATTAGCCCAACCATATCCTAACCTTGTGAATGATGAGGATAACATGGAACTAAAGAAAAAAGTATCTAAGGAAGAATTGGAGAAGACTCTTCATAGCCTAAAAAGGACAAAAGCTTGGGTATTGATGGCATGTCGTTTGAGTACTTAGGCATTCTAGATGTGGTGGAAGAGGATTTGTTAAGAGTAGTTGAGGTTTCTAGGAAGCAATGAAAGATATTAGGGGCTTTCAATGCAACATTCATCTCTCTCATACCAAAAAGGGATGATGTGGATTGTCTAGATGACTACAAGTCAATTTCATTATGCAATAACATTTACAAGTTAGTTGCAAAGATAATAGCTAGTATGATAAAAGGAATATTATTAGCTAATTTTACTATTGAATAGTTTGGGTTTCTAGTAGGTAGACATAATCATAAGGCTATAGCGATATCCCTATGGTCGTGTAAGTTGGGTATCCCTTCAGATTATTTTATCTCAAGTCGGGTTCTATGTTCCATTTATATAGTGGATTATGGCATGCATGATGATGGTATTCCTTACGGTTATGATAAATGGAGCAACATCCACATTTTTTAGACTTGGGAGAGGGGTAAGATAGGGGTGCCCTTTGGCTCCCTTGTTATTTCTCTTTGTAGCAGAAGGGCTTAGCAGAGCAATTAGGGAAGCTAAGAGGACTAGAGGCATAAAAGGAGTCTTTACAGGGGGGAGTTTCGGCTTACACATCTGCTTTTTGTCGATGATATCTTGATCTTTTGTGATGGAACAAAAAGGGAATTAGAGAAGTTGTAAAGTATTCTTGATCTTTTTTGTAATGCAACAGGGATGGTGGTAATGCAGAAAAGTATACAATATTAGGAGAAGGAGTTGAGGAGGACAATTTGCGATGCTTCAGTATGCAATTGGGATTTAAGGTGATCAATCTCGATGAAGGCTTGAAATATTTGGGGTTCCATCTTAAACTCACCTCCTATTGTATCGGTGATTGGGAATGTTAAAATTTGAGCATTAATTCACAATACTCTTGGATCTTTACTGAGAGAATAACATATACAGTATATCAATGCATAACAATCACAATAAGCATGACAAGCATCACAAGAATCAAAAGCATGAGAGACAAGAGACACAGAGTTTCTGTGGGGAAAACACTAAGGTGAAAAACCCCACAACTTCCTCAGAGATAGAGAGAGTAATGGCTCAACCAATGTACAACCAAAATACACTTGAGATAGTCTCCTAGTAGCAGATGATCCTCCTCCTCACTAGTGCGCCACTTTCTGAGTGAGAGAGATATGACTTTCCGAATGATCCAAAATAGAGATCTCCTGATCTCTATTTATACTTAACCTGTTTGCCCAGTTACACTATGGGGCCGACTTGTCTATCTAGATACCTCCACAATATAATATATATTTCAAGGCCGACCCCACACATGGTGGTCTAATAACCCATCGGCAAGTACACACACTTGCGACACTTGTCAATCCACATGACGACACTTCCTTATAGAGGAATAACACATCTCTTATAAGGGTACAATAAATATATATGAAATACATTATGAAGTTACATATACATCAACAGGGAATGGTTGATCATTAAATGTGAAAAGAGACTAGAAAAAATGGTATTTGCATTGGATTTCTAAGGGAGGTAGAATGGCATTGATCAAATCAATATTGATGGCCGTACCAATGTACTGGTGTTTATTTTGGATCCCAAGGTACATGTTGGACAAGATTGCAAAATTAATTATGAGATTCTTCTTGTTTGGTAGCGTCAAAAAGATAGGGAATGTTTGGATTAGTTGGAAGATGATCTCAACTCCAACCTTAATGGGAGGGTGGCGCATAAAGAATCTGATACCTTCCCCAAGTATTTGGTGGCGAAAAGCATTTGGAGGTTGTTAGAAGGCTCGGGACTCTGTTCTAAACTAATGGAACAAAAATATATCAACCTCGTGTTGCTCATAGATGGGATCCGAAATCTATTTAAATCAATATGCAATGTTTCGGTCACCTCGAAAGCAGTTTTTTTGGCTTTTTTCGCTAATCGGGGATGGATTGGCCTGGAAAATAGGTGGCAGGCTTAATGTGCACTTGGGGGAGGATCCGTGGGTGGGAAGTGATTTTGCACATTTGATGCAATTGCACATGGTTAGGTTTCTCTGGCCAATGGGTTTCTACTATCTAAGTCAAATATCCAATCCTTCAAAAACTTCAAAGTGGAAGTGATGCAGGAGAATCAATGCCAAGTCAACAATGTGATTGCGTGTTCACATGTTGTGGCTAGCAAGAGGACAAGCTGTCCCGAAGTGGGAAGGAAATTCGTTTATTAAGTGTTTTAATGTTTGCAAATATGTAACCGCCTAGTGTGTTGTCAATTTTTGAGAAAATAGGACATAGTGGCAAGTTGATACTCCCTGCGTGGATATCAAGCCAGATAGTCAGTTTGTTGTTGAAGGATAGTGACTCCTTCAGTGATGGAGGAGAGTTTGTTAGTTAGTTTGTTTTGTTGTTCAGCCATTCGGTTTTTGGGGATTTTTGAATGGGTGAAAAAGGGGGAGACAGGGACTTAGTGAGGGGAGGCTCAGTTGAGAAGGAAAGCCCTGCGTGAGGAAGAGTCCATGGGATATTTTCTTGAAAACCAGAAGAAAATACGACTGTATGAATGTTTTTGCTATGAGTTAATGAAATTAGTAAGTTCTATGTGTTTAATGGTGTTAATGTGCATTTGAATAAGCAATAAGCTTAGATTCTATCAGGTAGAGCTGCGTGGAAGCATTAACCTGACATCTGTGTGAATGAGTCTTTGTTTTCATGCTTGTATGAACAGTTGAGAGCACCCAAATCCTTCGCATATCGATCATCATTAAGTAGCAAAGATAATTTCTTGTCGTATTTAGTTTCTCATCAGATCCGAACGAAGGTCGAGCTGGATTGATCGATTCTCTGATCAATCAACAAAATCGTAGAGCTGCAGTCAACTCAATCAGTAGAGTTTGAATGGATTAGATCAGAGCCAAAGGGAATATCGACGATGGGAAAGGATCTGCAAGGTGAACGTGCGTGGAAGTTAACATTTCTGCAATCATACGCGAAGTATTCCGCATTGATGATAGATCAACGGGCAATATCAAACCCGCAAGAGATCGACGGTTGATACAACGTTCCGCAGAAGGAAGAAGCACGGGAGTTATCAGCAAGAGTTGTGGAAGCCACATTGCGGGAGGGTTTTTGTGGAATCCTTTTCAAGAAATCATGAGAAGAGCACCCGCAATCTGCAAGTTGCGGAAAGGATTTTTGCAGAAGGAAGAGTGCGGAAAGGTAACGGTGGAAGGAACATTGCGGAAGGGCACCGAAGTGGCAGAAATAAGGAATTTCTGCAAGGCTATTGTGGAAAACTGATTTGGATTGTTAGAATGTTGCGAAAATCCCATTTTGAAAGTAAGGACCACAATTGAGAAGGACCCAACTGGTTGTTAACTGAGTTTAGTGGTTCGATTTCAGAGAATCACAATACTTCCTGGGAAGCGGGTTGGATTGGATTTTGGTCACTCCTGCCTGCATCATTTTTGGTATCAGAGCGGGCTTTGCTCAGCACAGTAGAAGAAATACATGGATATAGGTGTAGGTAGAGGAAGAGGTCATGACATAGGGTGACCAACAACGAATGTAGAAGTCGTGGAGGAAATGAGAGAACTACGGGAACGTATGGAGGCTATGGAGATGGGTAGATGAAGAGACCCAGAAGCAGGGGATGTGAGTGAGCCTAGAGAAGAGGAACAAGGAGAAGAAGCAAAACCTATGCAAGAGACACCCGAGCTAAGATACTTTCGATCAATTCTTGGAGCGACTTCGAGGCCAAAACCTGAGCTGCCTACCTATGAGGGAAGCCTCACTGCTGAACATCTCATTGATTGGATCAATGAGTTAGACAAGTATTTTGAGTATGATGAAGTTGAAGAAAACAAGAAGGTCAGATTGCCAGTGACAAGGTTGAAAGGACATGCGTCCCTATGGTGGGATAGTGTGCAGGACGAAAGGAGACGAAAGAACAAGCCATTGATAAAGAGATGGGATAGGATGGTAGCTAAGATGAGAGCCAAATTATTTCCCAAGGATTACCAACTGACTTTGTACAGACAAATGCAGAACCTTAGGAAAATATTATTGACTATAAGAGAGTATACTAAGGAATTCTACAAAGTGAACCTAAGGGCAGGTTATGTGGAAGAATCTGCAGAGAAGCTTGATAGATATGTCAATGGTCTAAGGAGGGAGATTTAGGATGAGATCATCATCATATCACCGAGAACCATTGAAGAGGAATACCAATGTGCCTTGAGAGTAGAAGAAAAAATAGTGAGAAAGCAGAACTTCAATAGGGGAAGAGGTTCAGCCAAAGAAAGGGGGAAAACAGCTAGAAGAGGAAGGTTTGCAGCCCAAAAAGGGGAATCCAGCAACTCAAACCAACAGGAGCAACAAGGTAGAGGAGATAACCCAAGAGGGAGAAGGCCTTACCAAGGAGGTAGAGGTATAGAGGAAGAGACAAGGAAGTTGTCTACATGTGTTACAAATGTAACAAGTTTGGGAACAGGTCCTTTGAGTGTCCTAAGAAGGAAGACATAGGACATAGAGGAGCCTATGTAGCTCAGAATGAGCAGCAACAAGAGCAGATGCCATTGGCTGAAAATATTCCAGATATGGGGGAGGCTTTGATGATGAAGGTGGATCCCGCTCAAAGAAAAGCTTTATTCAGGACCATGTGTAAAGTCAAAGGGAAGTGCTGCAAGATGGTGATTGACAGTGGGAGCATTGACAATCATGTTTCCATAGAGATGGTGGAGAAGCTGAGTTTGAAGAGGACCAAACATCATGTTCCATACAAGGTATCTTGGATACATAAAGGACATCAAATCCTGGTAAGTGAACAATGTGAAGTTGATTGGAAAGTGGGTACATATAAAGATAAAATTATATGTGATGTTATGCCCATGGATGTTTTCCATATCCTTCTAGGGAAACCATGGCAATTTGAAAAAAAGATGATACATGATGGTAGGAGAAATTGTCATAGTTTTGAGAAAGATGGGATAAGTCATGTTCTTCTTCCTTTACAAGAAGGGACTGCAACAAAACAACAAGCATCTAAGGTCCTAATGTTGACAGGGAAGGAGTATTTGCAGCAAATTGACGAGGAAGAACTTAATTATGCTGCGGTATGTAAGCCTAGAATGGTAGTAATGAGGACCAATATTAAAAATCTGCCTGAGGAGATTCGGGAGATTCTAGGTGAGTTTAGTGACATTGTCGTAGATGATTTTCCCAATGAGTTACCACCAAGGAGGGATATAAGTCACCATATTGATTTTATTCCTGGAGCAAGCTTACCAAACAAGGAAACATATAGATTGACACCTCAAGAGAATGAAGAAGTTAGAAAGCAAGTACAACGATTATTGGACAAGGGGATGATTCAAATTTTTTTGAGTCCATGTGCAGTACCCACAGTACTCACCCCGAAGAAGGATGGTGAATGGAGGATGTGTACTGAATCTAGGGCTATCAACAAGATTACCATTAGATACAGGTTTCCATTACCCAGGATGGATGGCATGATGGATTTCCTGAGTGGAGCAACATGCTTTTCAAAATTAGATCTGAAGAGTGGATACCATCATATCAAAATTCGAGAAGGAGATGAGTGGAAGACAGCCTTTAAGACAAATTATGGGTTGTATGAGTGGTTGTTATGCCATTCAGACTATCCAATGCACCAAGCACTTTCATGAGATTAATGAATGAAGTCTTGAGAGATTTCATAGGTAAGTTTGTAATAGTTTACCTTGATGATATTCTCATTTCCAGTCAAACAGAAAAAGAACACTTGGAGCATCTAAGATGTGTCTTGGAGAAATTACAAAAAGAAAATTTGTTAGTAAATGTGAAGAAGTGTACATTTCTGAAATCAGAACTAGTGTATTTGGGTTTTGTTATCTCAAGAGATGGTTTGAAGATGGATCCAGAAAAAGTGCAAGCAAGCATTTTTGAGGTAAGAAGTTTCCATGGATTGGCAAGTTTTTATAGAAAGTTCATAAAGAATTCCAGTGGTATTTGTTCATCAATCATTGAAACAATTAGAAAGGACAGACAACCATTTAAATGCACAGCAGTGGCTGAAAGTAGCTTTTAGTTTTTGAAGAAGAAGATTATTGAGCAACCAATATTGAAGTTACCAGATTTCAAACACCCTTTCCAAGTGAAATTTGATGCCAGTGGAGTTGCAATTGGAGCTACACTCAGTCAAGAAGACAGACCTATAACATATTTCAGCGAGAAGTTGTATGATTCAAATTAGAAATACTCATCTTATGACAAGGAATTTTATGCTATTCTCCAAGCACTAAAGCATTGGAGACATTATCTAATGCCTAGAAAGTTTATTTTGTTTTCTGATAATCATGCATTGCAATACATCATGAAACAACCTAAATTGAATCAGAAGCAGATCAAATGGGTTGAGTTCTTGCAAAGCTTTACCTTTGTGTTGAAGCACATAAGTGGACAATCAAATTGAGTAGTTGATGCCCTAAGCAGGAGGCAATTGATTGTGCAAGAAAATCATATCCAAGTCTTAGGATTTGAGCACTTAAGAGTTTTGTATGAGATTGACATTGATTTTCATAATGCATATTGAGTTTGTATAAATCCTGTGGAGGTGGATAGAGAGCCACAGATGGAGTATATGTTGCAAGATGGCTTACTTTTTAAAAATAGTAAACTTTGTATTCCCAAATGTTCCATGAGAGATCATTTGATACAGGAGAAGCATAATGGAGGGATGGTAGGTCACTTTGGAAGTGATAAAATTTTGGACAGTTGAGACATTTCTACTTTTGTCCAAAGATGAGGTCTGAGGTTGAGAAATTCGTGAGAAAATGTAGGGTATTCCAGCATGCCAAGGGAAGAACCCAAAACACAGGCTTGTACACACCATTTCCTATTCCAACTAGGCTTTGGGATTCTGCGAGTATGGATTTCATTTTGGGTTTACCAAAAACTCAAAAGGGAAATGATTCTATTTTTTTGGTTGTGGATAGATTTACTAAGATGGCACATTTCGTTCCATGTTATAAGACAAGTGATTCCACACACATTGCTAACTTGTTTTTCAATGAAGTTGTGAAGCTACATGGTTTACCTAAAAGCATTGTATCTGACAGAGATGTAAAGTTCACAGGTCATTTCTGGAGGACCTTATGGAAGAAGTTGGGTACCAAGTTTAACTTTAGTTCTGCATATCATCCACAGTCTGATGGCCAGATTGAGGTGGTAAATAGAAGTCTGGGTAACATGTTGAGAAGTCTGATTAGAGGAAATCCAAAACAATGGGACAAAGTGAAAGCTCAAGCCGAGTTTGCATATAATGTCTCACCAAACTGAACTACAGGAATGAGTCCATTCCAAATTCTATATGGTATGCATCCCATAGGGGTGTGTGAACTTCGTGATTTGGGTCAATTGGAAAAGAGGAGCATAGATGGAGAATATTTTGCAACAAGGATTAGTGAACTACAAGAGCAAGTTAAAGCAAGGTTGTAGCAAAGTAACAATAGTTACAAAACAAGAGCAGATACCAAGCGAAGAGAGAAAAAATATGAGGTGGGATATTTGGTTTTAGCACATCTGAGAAAAGAGATATTTCCAAAAGGAGAGTATAACAAGCTGAAAATGAAAAATATTGGGCCTTGCAGAATACTCAGAAATTTTTTGGAAAAATCCTATGAGAGGGAAATGACAACAAGGATTGGTATCTCACCTATTTTTAATGTTGTAGACCTGTATACTATGTGGCCAATGATACAACGCAAATGATAGGAGACGAGGATCCTATGGAAGATCTTCAATGGTTGAAGCAGATGCCTGTAGCCCAACCATCAAAAGCTGAGTCTATCTTGGATACTATAGTGGCAAAGAGTACCAGACAAAGAGACTACTTGGAGTACTTGATCAAATGGAAAGGACATCCAACAAAAGATTCTACATGGATGGATGCTAAAGAATTGGAGGCAAAGGGTTTCTCAATAGCTCATTTACTGAACATGGGTTCATAATTTTAACCTTGGGATTCCGATGCAGGAGCATCAATGCTAAGTCAACAATGTGATTGCGTGTTCACATGTTGTGGCTAGCAAGAGGAAAAGTTATCCCGAAGTGGGAAGGAAATTCGTTTATTAAGTGTTTTAATGTTTGCAAATATGTAACCGCCTAGTGTGTTGTCAGTTTTTGAGAAAATAGGACATAGTGGCAAGTTGATACTCCCTGCGTGGAGATCAAGCCAGATAGCTAATTTGTTGTTGAAGGATAGTGATTCCTTTAGTGATGGAGGAGAGTTTGTTAGTTTGTTTGTTTTGTTGTTTAGCCATTCGGTTTTTGGGGATTTTCGAATGGGTGAAAAAGGGGGAGACAGGGACTCACTAAGGGGAGGCTCAGTTGAGAAGGAGAGCCCTGCGTGAGGAAGAGTCGGTGGGATATTTTCTTGAAAACTAGAGGAAAATACGACTGTATGAATTTTTTTTCTATGAGTTAATGAAATTAGAAAGTTCTATGTGTTTAATGGTGTTACTGTGCATTTGAATAAGCGATAAGCTTAGATTCTAACAGGTAGAGCAGTGTGGAAGCGTTAACCTGACATATGTGTGAATGAGTCTTTGTTTCGTGCTTGTATGAACAGTTGAGAACACCCAACTTTGCAAACCGATCATCATTAAGTAGCAAAGATATATTCTTGTGGTATTTAGTTTCTCATCATATCCGGATGAAGGTCGAGCTAGATTGATCGATTCTATGATCAATCAACAAAATTGTAGAGTTGTGTTCGACTCAATCGACATAGTTTGAATGGCTCAGATTAGAGCCAAAGGGAAGATCAATGACGAGAAATGATCCCCAAGGTGAACGTGCACGAAAGTTAACATTTCCGCAAGCCGACACGAAGTATTCCACATTGATCATAGATCAACGAGTGATATCCAACCTACAAGAGATCGACGGTTGATATAGCGTTCCACAGAAGGAAGAAGCACAAGAGTTATCGGTGAGAGTTGCGGAAGCCACATTGAGGGAGGGTTTTTGCGGAAGCCTTTTCAAGAAATCACGATAAGCACACCCGCAATCCGCAATCCGCAAGTTGCGTTAAGGAGTGTTGTGGAAGGAAGAGTGCGGAAAGGTGACGACGGAAGGAACATTGTGGAAGGGCACCGAAGTTGCGGAAAGAAGGAATTTCCACAAGGCTGTTGCGGAAAGCTGATTTTGACTGTCAGAACATTGTAAAAATCTTATTTTGAAGGTAAGGACCGCAATTGAGAAGGACCCAGCTAGTTGTTAGTTGAGTTTAGTGGTTCGATTTTAGAGAATCACAATACTTCCTGGGAAGCGGGTTGGATTGGCTTTTGGTCACTTCCGCATGCATTCGGAAGCAAGGCTGGATAACGACATATATGTTGGGATTTAGCGAGGAGGATATCAGAAGTTGGTAAGGTTATATTGGGAATATTTAGTCAAGCCATGTTTGTCTTCAAGGCAGCAAGGATGCTTTAGTTTGGACTCATGCACTAAATAGAGAGTACTTACCAAAGGATGGTTATAATGTGCTCTTAAAGAAATACTGGAAGGGGGATCTCAACTGGTGGTGGAGGGTAGTTTGGAAGATGCATTTCCCTTTAAAAAAAAAAACAATTGTGGTTATTTTTATCCAATAAAGTATTATCGTGGGACTTATTACAGCACAAGAATACAAATGGTCCAAGAAGGTGTTATCTATGTAAGGAAGCTGAGGAGAGTAATATGGATCTGGCAGTAGAGTGTGCTTATAGTGCGTTTATACTAAACAAGTTTGGAGGGATGTGGTAGCTTTCATAAATGGACCAATTGTATGGACAAGAAACTCATTGGATGAATGCTTTCGTGCTTGGTGTAATAATAATGATTTGAAGGAATTCAGAGCCCTTCTGGCTTTCATTAGTTGGAGCATTTCGCTTGCTAGAAATTACAATCTTTTTGAGAACATGATTATCCTAGTATTCCAATGTGGCATGTAGAGTATAAGTATTCTAAGACGTTTTCCTCAAGATAAGAAGGTGAAGACTCCTAGAGATGTAATTCTAGTGGAGATCGATGGCTCGCCACCTTGGAAATTTTTCGATGGGTCATCTCATAGAGATCAAATATTTTGTGGACTTGGAGGAGTTCTACACCTGACTAAGTCATTGAGTTTCTCTTTTAGTACCGGATTGGGTACAGGTACAAAAAACTTCACGGAGTTGAGTGCCTTATGGATTCTTCTTTGATTGGCACTGGAAAAAGGAATCCAAAGACTGAAAATATTCAGAGACTTGATGTTGGTTGTAAAATGGATGACAAGAGATTATAAATATTATAATTTGCAACTAGAAGCATTGCTAGAAGAGATCAAAAGAATTAGCAAATATTTCATCGAAGTAAACTATCAACATGTTTTCAGAGAATTGAATCATGAGGAATATAAGCTAGCAAATGACAGAACAAAAATGAGAAATGGAGATTTGAAAATTTTCAAGTCAGATTATCTAGTAGGGAGCTACCTTATGAGGAAGACATGATAAGGTAACTTTTGTTGGGACCAGATCGGACTACATTGGTAAATAACTTGTTGATATTATCTGTGTTTTCAATTATGGACTGAGAGAGCCATGTTTGGAGAGAAGCCCATAATTTTGTGAAATTGGATAGTCGAGACCATCCTCGGTCTTAATGATATGATAAATATGAGTTGTCTATTTATTAAAGAACTTTGGTTAATGACTAAGATTGATTGAAATACCATATTTGGCTTCTTCTTGAGAAAACATATAAGATATATATTATCAAAACTCTTGAGATCACGTCAATATAGGATTGCGTTGATGTAGGCATGCTGATAGTATATTGAGTGAATCAATATATTGAATTTTGAATTATGGAGCTATGCACAAATCAATTTTCTGAAACTGAAAACAACTTTATGTGTGAGTTGTTTTGATTATTACTATTGTATTGTGATCAGAAACACTTTGAAATACTTCTTTTGGTTTCTTCATGAGGAAACATGTTAGGTATATGATTTTGATTTTACAGTAGCAAGACTTGAATGTGGAAATTGAAAGGTGTAACCAGACGTGGCTTGCATTGATCATGCATAACCAAACTTGGTTTGCACTTATCATGCATGATGCACATAAATAATGTAATATTTTTCTTAACAAGAATATTATGATTTTTTCTCGTGGAAAAAATGTCATCTTGTTTTCAACTATAATAAATTTTCACACCTTTAATTCCATTTCTTAGAAGTCATATTTGTTTGAAAAATAGGATCGTGGAGCAATAACAATAAACAAGATGCAAATATAAATCACCTAAAACACATTACAAGAGAGACACTAAGATAACATGGTTCACCCAAGATGGGCTACGTCCACGCAGAAATTTCCAGTCATTATTATTATACCATCCAACAAATGAAGGGATACACCCTGCAACACGTCCACTGCAACTTCCTATTCACTCTCTTATAGTCTCTCTTATACAATAAGAGATCTTTAAAATGCTACAATACATTACACAGCTGTATTACAATGTCTTCCCTTTAAAGGGGAATTACCATGGGAAAATACCACGGGCTACCCAAAACCATGGGCCCGTAATTTGTTGGCCAACAAAACAACCCCCCCAAAAAAATCAGGCGCTTCGCCCCTGAACCCCCGTGGGGGGGGCAATTCCCCCCGATGGGGTGAGTGTACAGTCCACCTGCATATCATATAAAACTGGGTTACAAACATGGTTGAAACGACATCATCTTTGAATCAGGAAGATCATACTCCACAACCAACAATATTAAGCATCTTATAGTCGATTTACTTATTTAAATCTATTTGGTCTTTAATGTAGTAAGCAATATTAAGTTGAATTACTTGAAGATATAAAATCTGAGTAAAGGTCCATCCATGTAATTTTAAGATCTGCTTGATATCATATTTACCATATATTGAGTATTTTGCAATACCTTAGTGTGACAAACTATTGAATGTGCATGCCATAATGTATGCATGAAATGTGTAGACTATTTTAAATATGCATACCATAATACATGCATAGAACGTGAAAACTATTTTAAATGTGCATACCATAGTGTTTTGTTTAAGGTGCATTTGTTTCAAATACTTTAGTTAATTTGTTTAACATAGTATTTTTATATGTGTCATTTTCCCATACTCATATTTATTTAAACTATTTTTTCACGCCTTCAAATTGTTAAATATTGTAACTTCAAAGAATATTATATTTGTACTTTATTATTCCGGAGATGTTTCATCCCTCCGAGGTAACCCTATTATGTATCCGGAGATGTTTATTCCTCCGAGGGTTAGTATTAACTAGGGTTATTAGACCCACCATGTGTGGGTCGGCCCTGTAGTTATATTTTAGGGGTTATTAGACTTCTCTAGGTGAGGTCGGCCCCAACAGGTCTTTTAGTCAGTTGAGAGTCAAGTATAAATAGAGGAGGTGAACTCCTCATTAGATCACTCACTCACTTGTGGAAGAGTGCGCACTTGTCTGGGAGATCTGCTAAGGAGACTTAGAAGGAAGGAGCACATCTTGTATTTTGGTTGATCATCTTATTGAGGAAAGCTTTACTGGGTTTTCTACCCCATGAGGGTTTCCCAGGATATATTGTGTGTCTATCTTGTGATTGTGTTTCTATCAGAGATCTTGCTTGTCTATTTGGTTTAAATTCAACATGGTATCAGAGCTAGACTGAATAGGACATCTTTCACAAGGTAAGATTATCTCTCTCTCTCTCTTTGGTGAAGTTAGGGTTTCAGCCCAAAGTTGGTATTATTGATTTTTGGTTGCATGGCTGGATCGCCCTCCTCAATACCTTTCTTTTAAGCCCTATATCGAACTTTTTGGTTGGGTAGAACTCCAGGAATTGCAAACCCTAATTCGACCAAAAGTGCGATACGTCAGATTTTGGTTTCAGAAAAAAAGTTGGAATTTTTTATTTCTGATTACATGGCTGGATAGCCCTTATCGAGAGCATTCTTTTAAGCTATAGATCGAACTTTTTGGTTAAGTAGAACTCCGGGAAAGTCAAACCCTAATTCTACCAAAAGTGCGATAAAATTCTGTTTCAGTTTCCGGAAAAGTGAAAAATAACTTTCCAAGTAAGTCTACTCTGTCTCTTGGACTCCCCCAAGAGAAGATGGCTCCAAATACTAAGCTTGAAGACAAGCTAGAAGGCATAGAGAATTTCCGGGCATGGAAATACAGAATTGGTCTCATTCTTGAAGAGAATGATCTTGCTCATTATATCAAGGAGGAAGTTGCAGAACCAGAAGAAGATGAAGCCAAAGAAAAACACAGGAAGGATTTGGTTAGGGAAAAGAGAATCATAGCTGATTCTATTAAAGACCACTTGATTCCCCAAGTGGCTTCCAAGAAGACTCCAAAGGAAATGTATGATGCCCTAGGAAGAATGTATGAGGGAAAGAACATCAATAGAAAGATGAATCTAAGGACTCAATTGAAGAGCACCAAGATGCACAAAGGAGAATATATTCAAGACTACTTCTCAAGAGTCTCTCTAATCAAGGAACAACTAGATGCCATTGGTGATACTCTTGATGAAGATGAACTTGTGATGACAGCTCTAAATGGTCTCACTAGATCATGGGAATCCTTCATCCAAACCATGTGTGCCAGAAAAGAAAGCATGAAGTTTGATGTAGTATGGGAGGATTGTGTTCAAGAAGAAGCTAGGGTTGCCAACAGAGAGGCATTGCTCAAGGAAGATGACCAAGCCTTGGCCACCCATACCAAGAGAAGAAAGAATCGATCCTACTTTAAGAAGGATAGTCAAAAGGAGTCTCATCCTCCACAGAGATTTCAAAAGAAAAGAGGATCCTTCCAAGGAAGAGACTACTCCTCATTCCAATGTTTCATTTGTCACAAATTAGGACACATTTCCAAATACTGTCCTAACAAAAAGATTAAGGGTACTCACCACAGAAGACATCATGCACATCTTGCAGAATATGAGAGTGAAGAAGAAGTTGAAGAAGAAAGGCCTCTCAAGAAAAGATCTAGAAGAGAAGAAGAAGATGAAGAAAGGAATTTCTCCAAAAGAAGACCTAGAAGAAATGAAGAAGAAGATGCAGAAGAGTATGTTCTTTTCTCCGCACTCTCTGGATCTATAACACCTGGAGAAGATACATGGGTCATTGATAGTGGTGCCTCAAAGCACATGACAGGACAAAAGAAGACCTTATCAAGTCTTGAAGAAAAGACCTCTCCTCTAAAGGTATCTCTTGGAGATAACTATCAGTATCCCATTAAGGGAATTGGTGAAGCAAACTACAAACTTGATTCTGGAACCCCCATGAAAATGAAGGAAGTTTTGTATGTTCCAGGGTTGAAGAAGAATTTACTTTCAATATCAGCTTTGGACAAGAAAGGCTATAGAGTTGCATTCATTGATGGACAAGTGTTAATGTGGTCCAAAGGCAAATCCATTAAGGATGCAATTGTTATTGGTGAAGAGGAAGGAGGTTTGTATAAACTCAAGGGTCATCCAGAAGCTGCCCTTGTTCATGAAACATCTAGTCCCAGTGAGCTATGGCATAGAAGACTAGCTCACATTAACTACAAAGCCTTACCCTATGTAAGCAAGGTAGTCATAGGACTACCAGATTTAAAGGTTGATCATAATGGCTCTTGTAAAGGATGTAAGAAAGGGAAGAATGTCAAGAACCCCTTTCCAAAGAGTGAAACAAAAACTAAGAGTATCTTGGAGTTAATACACTCAGATGTATGTGGTCCAATGCCCACCACCTCTTTAATTGGTTTTGAATACTATCTTTCTTTCATTGATGATCATTCAAGGAAAACTTGGATTTACTTTCTAAAAGGTAAGAATGAAGTCTTTGGAAAGTTCAAAGAATTCAAGGCTCTAATAGAGAATCTCACAGAAAAGAAAATCAAGATTCTCAGAACAGATAATGGTGGAGAATACACTTCAAAAGAGTTTGAAGAATTTTGTAGAGAAGCTGGAATCAAGAGAGAACTAACCACTCCCTACAATCCCCAACAAAATGGGGTTGCAGAAAGGAAAAATAGAACCATCATGGAAGCTGTGAATACTATGATACATGACCAGGATCTTCCCATGTATCTATGGGCTGAAGCAGCCAAGACAGCAGTTTATGTGCAAAATAGATTATCTCACAGTGCTCTTGAATTCAAAACTCCAGAAGAAGTGTTTACAGGTAAGAAGCCTAAGGTAAGTCATCTTAAAATATTTGGGTGTCCTGTGTACATCCACATTCCAAAAGAAAAGAGAACCAAGTTGGATCCCTCAGGAAAGAAGGGAATGTTTGTTGGTTATTGTGAAACTTCCAAAGCCTTCAGAATCTACATACCAGGTTTCCATCATATAGAAATAAGTAGAGATGTAACCTTTGATGAGGAAGCAGCTCTCAAGAAATCCAGGAAGTGTCAACTTGAAGAAGTTCATGAAGAAGATTCATCTCCCAGAATCTCAGAGACTGTTCATGTCCCTGAAGAGGATACACCAGAGGATCATGACATGCTGGAACCACAAGAACCTCCTGTAGCAGAATTATCTAGGAAAAGAAGACCAGCATGGGATAGAGATATCATTCAAGGAGCTGAAAGATATGGTGCTCCCGAAGGCTCCACTAGAGAAAGGAAGAAACCAAAACTAGTGTCCAACTATATGGCTTTGATGTGTGATCTTGTGAATCAACTACCTACCAGCTATGAAGAGGCAGCTCCGAAGAAAGAATGGGTAGAAGCAATGACAGAAGAATATCAGTCAATAATGAAAAATGATGTTTGGGATATAGTTCCCAAACCAAAAGATAAAAGTGTGGTTTCCTCCAAATGGATTTTCAAGATAAAACATGCTGCAGATGGTAGCATTGAAAAATACAAGGCAAGATTTGTAGCCAGAGGATTCTCTCAGAAGGAGGGAATTGACTATGAAGAAACTTTTGCACCTGTTGCTAGGTATACTTCAATTAGAACTATCATGGCACTTGCATCCATGATGAAATGGAAATTGCATCAAATGGATGTTAAGACAGCTTTTCTGAATGGTGTAATTGAAGAAGAAGTATATATAGAACAACCTCAAGGTTTTGAGGTCAAAGACGGAAGGACACATGTATGCAAACTGAAAAAGGCATTATATGGCTTGAAGCAAGCTCCCAGAGCTTGGTATGGAAGAATTGACAGTTTCTTATTAAGCATGGGCTTTACCAAAAGTAAAGCTGACCCCAATCTCTATCTTAAAGTAATGAATGATGAACCTGTTATATTGCTATTATATGTAGATGATCTATTTCTAACAGGAAATGAGAAACAAATCATTGAAAGCAAGAAGAAGCTTTCTTCAGAATTCGAGATGAAAGATCTCGGATTAATGCACTACTTCTTAGGCCTAGAAGTGTGGCAAGAGCCAAAAAGGGATCTTTCTAAATCAAGGTAAGTATACTGTGGAGATCCTCAAAAGATTTGATATGTTGGAGTGTAAAGCTATGGCCACTCCCATGGACTCCAACTTAAAACTGCTAGCTAATGATTCATCAGAAATAGTGGACATAACCCTATATAGACAAATCATTGGATCATTGATGTACTTGACAAATACTAGGCCTGATATATGCTTTGCTGTAAATACTCTCAGTCAGTTTCAAGTAGAACCTAGAAAGGTTCACCTTATAGCTGCAAAGCATATCATGAGGTACCTAAAAGGTACAGTGGACTTTGGCCTTTACTATCTTGGAGACAATGAACTCAAGTTGCATGGTTTCTCAGATTCTGATTGGGCAGGTAGTGTCTCAGACAGAAAAAGTACTTCAGGTGGATGTTATGGTCTTGGATCTGCCATGATCTCCTGGTTCAGCAAGAAACAATCTAGTGTGGCCCTCAGTACCGCTGAAGCAGAATATATAGCTGCTTGCTCTGCCAGCTGTGAAGCGGTGTGGCTTCGGAAACTCTTATCTGGAATCTTTGACTTAGAAATGGATCCCACTGTGATTATGTGTGATAATCAAAGCTGCATTAAGATGACTTAAAATCCTGTGTTCCATGATAAGTCAAAACACATTGAGATCCGTTACTTCTATATACGAGACATGGTGCAGAGAGGAGCCATCAAGCTCGAGTATATAAGCACTGAGGATCAGGTTGCTGATATCTTGACTAAACCTCTGTCTCGAGTGATGTTTGAGTACTTTTGAGACAAGCTTGGTTTAGTCCAGAAGGACCTTCCTCGAAAGGGGGAGTAGTATAGTATTGCTGTCGCTTATTTTTCTGTTTTGTTAGCTACTTACAATTATTTAGATTTAGAACTCTTACATATCGTTTATGCTAGATGTATACATGATTTGATATGATGTATTAGTGAGAATACATGTCTGATGTATACCTGTTTTGTTTTGATATACATGCTAGTGATGTATACATGTTTTGATGTAATGTGTACATGTTTTGATTAGTGATGTATACATGTTTTGATATACACATGTTTTCATGTGATGTATACATGGTTTGATGTACACATGTTTTGATGTTTTGATTAGTGATGTATACATGTTTTGATGTACACGTGTTTTGATGTGATGTGTACATATGTTGATTAAGTGATGTATACATGTTTTAATGTACACATGTTTTGATGTGATGAATACATGTTTTGATATACACATGTTTTGATGTGATACATGATTGTACCTGTATGGATGAGAATACAGTTGAGGGGATTGGATCATCCCTAGACTTTCAGTCCTAAAGAGAGCCGTAGACGTAAGGTCTCCGAGAATGAAGTCCTTAGTGGACAGTTGAGGGGATTGGATCATCCCTGGACTTTCAGTCCTAAAGAGAGCCGTAGACGTAAGGTCTCCGAGAATGAAGTCCTTAGTGGACAGTTGAGGGGATTGGATCATCCCTGGACTTTCAGTCCTAAAGAGAGCCGTAGACATGAGGTCTCCGAGAATGAAGTCCTTAGTGGACAGTTGAGGGGATTGGATCATCCCTGGACTTTCAGTCCTAAAGAGATCCGTAGACGTGAGGTCTCCGAGAATGAAGTCCTTACTGGACAGTTGAGGGGATTGGATCATCCCTGGACTTTCAGTCCTAAAGAGAGCCGTAGACGTGAGGTCTCCGAGAATGAAGTCCTTAGTGGACAGTTGAGGGGATTGGATCATCCCTGGACTTTCAGTCCTAAAGAGAGCCGTAGACGTGAGGTCTCCGAGAATAGAGGATAGGACTGCATCGTCCCTGGACCTTGGTTCAAAATGCACGTGGTTGGATTAATCATCCTTAGACAGTAAATCCAGGAAGGATAGTCTTAAATGCGATTGTGGTTGGATTAATCATCCTTAGACAGTAAATCCAGGAAGGATAGTCTTAAATGCGATTGTGGTTGGATTAATCATCCTTAGACAGTAAATCCAGGAAGGATAGTCTTAAATGCGATTGTGGTTGGATTAATCATCCTTAGACAGTAAATCCAAGAAGGATAGTCTTAAATACGATTGTGATTGGATTAATCATCCTTAGACAGTAAATCCAGGAAGGATAGTCTTAAATGAGATTGTGATTGGACTAATCATCCTTAGACAGCAAATCCAGGAGGGATAGTCTTAAATATGATTGTAGTTGGACTAATCATCCTTAGACAGCAAATCCAGGAGGGATAGTCTTAAATATGATTGTAGTTGGACTAATCATCCATAGACAGTAAATCCAGGAAGGATAGTCTTAAATGAGATTGTGATTGGACTAATCATCCTTAGACAGCAAATCCAGGAGGGATAGTCTTAAATATGATTGTAGTTGGACTAATCATCCTTTGACAGTAAATCCAGTAATTCCGAAAGGAAGGATAGTCTTAAATATGATTATGATGAGATTGATCCAGTAATTCTGAAAGGAAGGATCATGTATGCTGCTGATCGTGTGATGACGATGCTGCTGATCGTGTGATGACGATGCTGCTGATCGATCGTGTGATGACGATGCTGCTGATCGTGTGATGACGATGCTGCTGATCGTGTGGTGACGATGCTACTGATCGTGTGATGACGATGCTGCTGATCGTGTGATGACGATGCTGCTGATCATGTGATGACGATGCTGCTGATCGATCGTGTGATGATGATGTTGCTGATCGTGTGATGACGATGCTGCTGATCGTGTGGTGACGATGCTGCTGATCGTGTGATGACGATGCTGCTGATCGTGTGATGACGATGTTGCTGATCGTGTGATGACGATGCTGCTGATCGTGTGATGACGATGCTGCTGATCGTGTGATGACGATGCTGCTGATCGTGTGATGACGATGCTGCTGATTGTGTGATGACGATGCTGCTGATCGTGATGTTGATGTTGATGTTGACAGTGATGTACCAGTAACTGTTTGAGTTACTGATGAAGACAAATTGAAGAAAGCTTCCGATGATTTATAGATGTATCATGTGTAGTGACTCCTTGCTCCTGCAGATGCTGTTATAATATCCTTCTCGTTAAGGGGGAGTGTTAAATATTGTAACTTCAAAGAATATTATATTTGTACTTTATTATTCCGGAGATGTTTCATCCCTCCGAGGTAACCCTATTATGTATCCGGAGATGTTTATTCCTCCGAGGGTTAGTATTAACTAGGATTATTAGACCCACCATGTGTGGGTCGGCCCTGTAGTTATATTTTATGGGTTATTAGACTTCTCTAGGTGAGGTCGGCCCCAACAGGTCTTTTAGTCAGTTGAGAGTCAAGTATAAATAGAGGAGGTGAACTCCTCATTAGATCACTCACTCACTTGTGGAAGAGTGCGCACTTGTCTGGGAGATCTGCTAAGGAGACTTAGAAGGAAGGAGCACATCTTGTATTTTGGTTGATCATCTTATTGAGGAAAGCTTTACTGGGTTTTCTACCCCATGAGGGTTTCCCAGGATATATTGTGTGTCTATCCTGTGATTGTGTTTCTATCAGAGATCTTGCTTGTCTATTTGGTTTAAATTCAACACAAATATGTGTTTATGTGTTGATAGTGTTTTTAATATTTTTGAAACAGACTTCAAAATTTATTTATAAAATTGGTTTGCATAATATTTAAAAAAAATTGATTTGCATAATCAATCAGGTTATTGTCATCTTGTTTTCAATCAAGACACATTTTCTACTCTCTATTGTTTTAATCACATATTTTCCAAAGAAGTTGTGTGTATACCATTGGGTTGATGCTTTTGCAATTGACTTTGTATATGTTGTTACATATTACTGAATTTACTAGCTTATCTAATGCCTCATTTGGTTGAGTATAGAAAGCATTCATAACTCATGTAGGAATTGAAAGAACATAAGATGTAGGAAATGCTAATGAAGCTTATTTTTGTTAGAGTTGGTTTTTGAATTTATATTGAACTCCACTTGAGGAAGAAGGATGGACGGTGAAAGTTTATTAAGTTTTTTTTTATGTTATCATAAAACTTTGACCATATTTTATTTCTAATTATAATTTAGTTTTCAAAGTTATATGTCCTAGTTTAATCATTAAATCACATATCATTTAACCTAAATACCTTGTTTTCTTTAGTTTGATAAATGATTAGTTTTAAACTTTGTTAAAAATATATTGTGAATACTAATTAATATACTATAAATACTAAATAGACAAAATATATGAGAAAATAAACTCTCTGGTCAAATACTAAATAGACATAATAGATGAGCAAATCAACTTTGTGCCGTGTGACCACAGTTTTTCATGTACCCATTCTACTTATCAAAATTACAATCCACTTCAACGTTGAGGATTACTAGCACAACCACTTAACTTGTGGCTTTGTGAACACTGATAGGTTACAAGTTAAGTGCCACCAACACGTTACTTGTTCTCCATGTGTAGTTACACAAATGGCTTGTTATCCATGCATCAACTATGAGTTATTCATGCATCAACTAGCTACAAGTTATCCATGCATCTATGATTTATTCACGCATCACCTAGATACCAGTTATCCATGCATGGCTACCAATTATTTTATATATATATATATATATATATATATATATATTATAATTTTTTATTTCAAATTTGGAATGGCTGCCATAAAATCAATTTGGATAGTACACTTGTCTCATCCTCATGCAATCTAGGAAAAGTATAGGCTCTAGTCCACCCCAAATTCTAAAATATAAACACCTATCGGTGTAATTAGCAGTTGTATATGTTCTCAAGGATAATGTACTTATAAATTATATCAAGGTCAGCTTGAGGTTGACATGTCGGGAAATTGGGTAATTCTTGATTTACTTTTCAACTTACTTACTTACAGTTTTAATTATTTTTAATTATTTTTTTATAATAATGTAAAACAAAAATATTTTGTTATATTTACAAAAAGTTTAGTTAAAATGTAGTTTTCTCTCAACATTTTTTGACATATAAATATTTCAAAATTCTAAGTTCATTTTCTTTGATATTTTTCTCTCCACGCATCTGTATTGCATGACAACATTTTTATAGTGAACAAGTTTACTTTGGTTGGCCATATCAGTTTGGCCTTTAGTTTTTTCCCTTGATGTATATTTAGACACGTCCCAAGTTTTATTTGAGAAGGTTCTTGGGGTGACTCCATAATGTAAGGCCATCAATATGCAAATTATTATCTAAATCTCCCATTTTTGACATTTGATTTAGTAGTAGGGAAACATGGGTCTTTAACAAGCATTTTAATGAATTATTTTTAAGGTTTATTCACAAATTAGTCTATACTCAAGTATAATATTGATTAGCCTTTATAATAGTTGTTGAGAGTATTTGTGGAACACAAAGTATAGTGATCATCCTTTATGATAATCCTTGAAGGTGTTTTGGAAAACGGGCTAAACAAGCATTTTAATGGATTCCTTTTAAGTTCTATTCACAAATAAGCCTTTACTCAAGTATATAGTAATTATCCTTTATAATTGTTGTTGAGGGTGTTTGTGGAACACTAAGTATAATAATCAATCTTTATAATAGTCCTTAAAGGGTGTTTTTTGCAAATGAACTAAGTTATGGGGTCTCTTAATGGGGGTGAGGGGTTTAGGGTATCATCCTCAAGGATTAGGAACCCCACACAGGGAAGAGGATCTGGGTTTAAGAATTATTTAAAAAATTTATATCCTTGTAGCTCATATAAAGATTGTGTGAGCATTTTTGCATCGTGAGCGTCTTCAACAAATTGTGAGCATTTTGCGCTCTGAACCTCTTCAACAAAGTGAAAGAAAAAATATTCTCTATTAAAGTTTAAAATCATATTTATTATAATGTTGAAGCTATCCATTCATTAACACTTACTCAAGGCATAACTCTATCTTCTATTATAGCACTAATTGGAACTCAGTAACCCTAATGGTAGCCTAATGACCCTAATTGCATTTGAGTGACCCTAATGGTATCAAAGCATCTCTATTGGCATCTAATTGTCCTTACTAAATCTCAAATGTCCCTATTTTCATCTAAAGAGTTCCTAATAGCTGCTATAGGCCCTGAATCAAATGTTTGAGCCATCCATAAGTGATGATCCCACCTCAGGAAAACCTACCAACTCTTTCCAACCCATTTTTCACTAAAAGAATCATGGTTTTGAGGGAACACACACCTTGATCCACAACAAGTAAAAGAGCGGGTGCCTTGAAAATGTACAAAAGAATATAAAGAACCTTAAAATTAGTGAAATGAATGGTTGAAAAACAATTTTTTTGGATGTAACTTTTTGAAACCACCCTCCAACTATCTCAACGATGCCCAATAATGTATAAATAAGACATTCATGGATGAGATAGGGGCATCAAGAACTCATACAAAGGTTATGCTAGAAAAATTGGTCCTAATTCCCTAAGTTTTTATGTCCACACCCCCTATAAAATATCATTGTTTTTATATTTCATTATCCTTTGATCAATGAGGTCCACTTTCATTATTGTCTCCCATATTGTGTTCAAGAGGGAGTTTGAAGGCTTGGGAGGATCAAGGAATTAGTGGCTTAGGTTCATATGGACCCATGCAAAGGTTCTAGAGGCGTTGAAAACAAGATCAAGTGATATTTGTACTTGTTGTTCTTTTATTCATTAATAGAGATCTCTCATCCCCCCCAATTCAGTGTTCGATATTTTTTTTTTATATTCTTATTGGTATAAAGGGATTAGAATTCCTAATAGGATAATTAGGATTGAATGATGTTAAAGTTATTTTCTGATTTGATTCATGCTTATCTATTGCCATGAGATTTGAGAAGGGGTTTTTCTTTCTTCTATGCAAGTTCCATGATTCATCAAGGGGGATGCTTTGGAGTTCATGCATGAAAGGAAGATATAGGAAAACCTATAGGATCCACTTGTCTAATATTCTCTCTATATTGATTGATCGTACCATTTTCTTGGCTCTTTGGTTAATTGTATGATTGTAAGTTAGTAATCGTAAGGGAATTTTAATAGTTGTCTCTCCATTTTCTATGTATAGTTATCTCGAACTATTTGGGGGTTTATCCCCACAACATAAATGGAGACTCCATTGGGGAAGAATTCTTTAAATTCTTCTCTTTAGGGCCTCCTTAAGAATGTTTTTTTGGCTTTTCTTGAGTCTTTTGAAACCTACCTATCTGTAGAATAGTTCCTTACCTTGATTCCGACTAAAGGATTGTAAGTTTTTTAAGTTTTTAAAACTTTTTAGATACCTACAAGAAACACACTCTCTTTATAGAAGTAACAAGAGTGTGTACATTTTATTATCCTTCCTAACAAGTGTGTGCACACACCTTTGTTTGGAAACAAGTGTATGTGGCTTGGGAAAGAGGGTTTTTGCTCTATTTTTCATTTTTTGCATTGACTATTGCTGCATTTGGTCTCTGAAGTCACTCAGAAGGTTGTAGGTCTCCAGTTATGAGTGTTTTGGCATTTTTATGGTGCTTTAGTAAGTAATTGATTGGTTTCATTAGGTGAAATGAAGAAAATCATTGTTTGTTTATTACTATTTTTGTCAGTTTTCTTGCATTTTGTTGATAGTATGTAGTTTTCATTCTCATTTTTAGTGAGTGAATTAGTAAATGATCATTTGTTTTTGAAAGTGAAAGTAAAGAAGCGATTTGGTTTCATATTGATATTGTGAATTTGGTTCATTAAAAGTTTCATCAGATACCTTCTTCAGTGGAGAATGAAAGTGGTGGATGCTAATTGAATGTTCTTAATGCCCTTATTATTTTCCATCATGTGAACATATTCTTTTCATATTTAATTTCCTGATCAAAAGATGAATTCATTAAGAAAAATATAAATAAAAGGAACTATACTCATTTTTGTTGATAGCACACCAACAATGGTCTAGGTCTAGGTCCTTAGTAGTAGGTTTGGAGATTCAATTCTACAAGGCCACTAAAAAAAAGCTAGGACCTCACTAGTTAAGAGAAAATCCATTAGTACAAGTAAACATTTGTTGGGAAAACATCTCATATGCACATTAAGCATGATTTCAAGCTAAGTATGCAGTCGATATTATCCCCTCATTTCTTTCTTGGTGGGCTATGCGAGTTAGGGAGCTTTAGCTGAAGCGGCAAGCCCTCGGGGTGAAACCACTTCTCTATGAATTTTCAAGTCTAGGACTTGTTCCTACTTTCCCTACCCATTTGGAGACACCTGACCCACTATTGTTCTCGCCAACTATCGATTGAGGAATGGTGTCCATAGTTTCTTTTCCTAGGTTTCGCTTAGGTGACTGCAAGTGGGAAGTGTTTGTGGTATCTGACACAAATGACTACGATCTACCTCAACTCCCTTGGAGGGTTCTTGTCTTTGCGAGGGTACTTTCACATTGGGTTATTGTTGCGTGAGGATACCATAATTATTTCCCGCACCTTTATTGATTGGACTATGGCCCTTATCATCCCAGGATGACATCTGGAAGGCACTAGAAAATGATCAAGAGATTTTTCAGGTATTTTTTTAGCACAATAGATTATGCAATTTGTTACCATGGAAAACCTGAAATGGACAAGGCAATAAGTGTACATGGTTTTGTCGACTCCAACTAGGCTAGAGATCTCGATCGTAGATGGTCAATCAGTTGATATGTTTTCAGGTTACCCAATAGAGCAGTCGGTTGGATGAGTAGAAGGAAGTTGGTTGTTGCATTGTCGACTACTGAGGCTGAATACATTGCATCTACCCATGCAAGCAAGGAGGTAGTTTGGTTGCAGATATTGTGTTCATATTTTGGGTTTAAACAACAAGTTGTTAGGTTGGATTGTGATAGTAAAAGTGCAATCTTCCTAGCAAAGAACCCAACAAACCATTCAAAGACAAAGCATATTTATGTGCAATACCATTTTGTAAGGGAAATGGTGGATAACAAGAAAATATTGTTGGAAAGATAGACACTTTTAAGAACATTGCAAACTCATTGACCAAGTTAGTGAGTACCAAGAAGTTTACTTGGTGTAGTGAATCAATGGACTTGTCAACCTTTCTTAAGTGAACTAAAGTTTTGAATCTCTTGTTTTTACAAAAGAAAATAACAAGTGGGAGAATGTTGGGTGTGTTATATTCCTTGCATGGTAATTGATGGTTGAAGTCGATAGTTGATTGGAGTTTGAAATCGACAAATGGTTGAATTCATGTCAAATAGATGATTAGAATAGGTTGATTGCTCGACACATAGTCAACTGGTTAATGATCACAATTGGTCAACGAGAAGTTGACGAACATCGAAACAATAAGAAGCTCAGTGGGCGGTCAAATAAGGTTGACTCGTTGAGTCAATTGTAATAGAATAATTGCATTCAGTTAGGAATTTATGGATCACCATTAATGAATGGTTAGTTGTAACTAACTTTGGTACCACGAGCTAGAGTAGATGTTTCATCTATAAATATGATGCAATGGATAAGTAGTAATTGTGGTGTATGAATTGTGATTGTGATCATGTAAATCAATGTTGTAAATGTTGCTTAAGAGTGTTGCTAATAGATGAGCGGTAAAGCGCATTGGTTTGCTGGTTTTTCTCGGTAAATGGTTTTCCAAGGTAAATTTATGTGTATTGTGTGACTGTGTTTTGTGTCATTTTTAAATTCTGTTATATCTCACTATTAGAATCATCATGCATAACTATTGATAAAGGTATTGAAATACTTGAAAAAAGGTTCCTAAAGGTCAGGTAATAGCTATAAAATATTTTCTTTGCAATCTTAAGTAGCTCCAAATTAGAGTGATCGTAGAAAATGTAGTGGGCATGACTATGATTGGTAATAAATTTTATCATTCTCTTCTCTTTCTTATACATTACACCAATCCATTTATAATCATTCCCCTTCAATTTAATAATATCATGCATAAAGAGGTTCAATGTGTGAACCAAACACCTAAACTAAAATATGTTCGGGTACATATTCTCAATGGTTGCTCTAATTGCCTTACAATTAGCAGCATTATTAGTAATGACTTGAATTACATTGTATAACCCAATATTTTGAATGGTTTTAATTAAGGGTTCTTCAATATTGATATTGATTTGAGTTGTCATGGGCGCTGAAAGGAAGACTACACTAAAAGAAAACAAACCAAGAATATTTATCAATGGCCTACCTTGAACATTTTTTGAACAATCAATTACAATGGATACCCCATATTTGTTCCAATCTTTTGTAAATTGTTCCAGAGAATTATGGATTTTGACTCTTTCCTTGTGAACTCCCATGGTTTTGGCTTTGTCATACATGGGGATCTTGTATCCTTTAAGGGCATTGATGAAGGTTTGTACCATTTCATGCCATTAGGGTGAGCAAAGAGCATTGAATGGTTTTCCACATGCATAGAGAACTATGAACACTTTTGCAGTCAATCCATCCCTAGAACCTTGGTCAAGGAAGTTTAATATTGTTCTACACCTTGAATGCACGGGGGAGAATCCACTAGCATAGGGAGATGGGGAACGACCACCAAACATTTTTTATGAGCTCAAGGTCTTAGATTCAACCTTTGGTTTTTTGAATTTGTTTTGTGGTTCCTCCTCTTTCCTCCTGTAAGTTTTTCTATCATTCTTTGGCACTTTGTCACGGGTTTTGACTCGTATGCACTTATTTTCATCACACAGATTAATTCCATGGAGATGCTTTCTCACTCAGGTATAGGAACCTGTGTAAGTGTGTTACAATGGGAGCATGTAAATTTAGTGGTTCTTCCCCCTTTCCCTCCCTTATGCCTTGTCACATACTTCCACAATGGTGTTGAATTATTTTGGGTTTATTTCCATTATGAATGTCAATTTTATCATGCCCTTCCATTTCTTCCTCCTCTCCATAGTATGTGCCATTGCCTACTTATCGTTGTTGGTATTTAGGTTTCCCAACAACACCATCATAATATAAAATTGAACCAAAAAGATAAATCACATACATATCTTTATTCTTGAGGATAACCTAATTCCAACAATAGAATAAGGGATAAGATGAATGGGAAAGAGTAGGAGAAGAGGACATTCAAGTATGGTATTCAACATAAAAAATATACAACTTTATAACATATGGGGAAAAGGCCTACCTCTTCATCTCTCCAATAGTTGTTGAATGTAATAATGGAAGCCTTCAATCTCTATTCCAGGATTTCACAAATATGCTTGTTAACAACTAAAAAGAAGCCCACTCAAAACCCTAGAAAATATGAGTGAAATGATTGAAATAAGTGATGAAACAAGAGCAAATGGAATGAAAGAGTGTTTTAATCCATCAAAGAACCATAGATATGACTTATTTTCCCTTTTGGAACTTTTCCTTGGTTCCCACATGTAAAAAACAAATACTCTTTGGTGCATGGGAGTGTAGGGTGTGCTTGGAGAGCATATTTTTGGGCTTTTGGTGGGATTTGGGAGTGCCTTAGAAGTTCCCTAGGAGTGGTGCTACCAAAGTGTTTATGACAGGGCTCGGGAGTGCCTTAAATTTTTGAGGATCACTCCTGTAAAATGCTCCTGGGAGGGACCAACTGGAAGTGTGCTTAAGGGTTGCTCCCACTTGTAGAGTGCTTCAGGAGTGAAGTGGTGTAATATCCCTCATCCTGACCTTAGGATATCTTGGTTGCTATGTAAATATTGCAAGGTGTGTTTTCCCTAGTGTGGAGCTCAAGTCCAAGGCCCCACTAGTGGATGCTTAAGTTTAATTGCATAGACAGGTATTTGATATTCTGATAACCCATGTGCTAGTAAGCCATGGAAGATTGTAAATGACGTAAATAATGCCATGTAAATAAAATACCAAGGACTGGCTATGGATGCAACAAAATAAGGGGGAACTATGTATCCACTAGGGAGAGGTGATGGGGTTATGGGATTGGAACCATGCTTTCACATGTCCATTGATGAACCCATTTGACTTCCCATGTTGTCATTAATGCAACTGTAAGAAGGTGGTTGAGAAAACCGACCCATGAATTCGATGGAGTATGGGGAAGCCTGTGAATCTGTAGGGAAGGGTATGGCCTTGTGTTTTTATTATCCCTTAAGCCACTCCATGTCTGGGAATTCACCCATCCTGATCCATACCTCGATAGTTGAGGAAGGACCTCATTCATTCACATAGAGTAGGGGGGTCGAGAAGAAAAGGGAGAGAAAATCGTGGTTCCGTGGAATTCAAATTGCAGAACCCAGCACACTTAGAGAACCCTGCATGGAAGGAAAACCTTGTTGAAAAATTAATGAACCTACGTTCTCGGGTGAATTCCATAGCGTAAGATGCTCATAAAATCGTGTGGAAGAACCGTATGTTGGTGGCCATGAACCTAGCTATGGGATAGCATTGCTTGGCCAAAGAATGTGGAGAAGGAAACCTAAGTGGGAAGAACCATGAGGTCTTAGTTTGTCTTCCATAGCTCTGTAAAGGAACTTATTGAGTTAGAAAACCTAACCCGCCTTCCCATTTTCTTGACAAAGCTGACTGTTGGTTGCATACCCTAGTTGACTGTGAACCTGAGAGGGACTCCTTAGCGAATACATAGCCCCATCTTGAGGGTGATCTCTGATTTCCGAAATAATAGAGGCTAGGCAGAGATCTATGGTTGGGTTGGAAAATTGGAGACTTCCATGCGAATATAAGTGTTCCTTGTGGTGTTTAAATAATGTCATTTCATGTGTTATGTTAGGATTCTTATATTTAAGTTATTGGTTGATGAATTACATGAGATTGGATCAATAGGGAACTATGTATGAGATTGAATATGGGACTGAATGGTCATGCCTTATGTTCATTCTGTGGTGCATGTTAATGATTGATGAATGCATGACTCATTGTGTGTGGATGATGTTTCCTTTAGTTGTAATTGTGAAGTACATGTATGCATATGTTTGCTTATGTGAATGGTCCATTGAAAAGTATGACTGAATGCCTATACATTATATGGTTATCATGCCTATGATGATATGTTCATAAAATGCATTATGTGAGTGTGTTAGGATGGTTTAACTCTGTTGTGTATGCATCCTTGTGCTTCATTTTATATGAATTTATGCTTGATAAATAAGGCTAAGTCCATGAGGTTTTTCTTGATGAATAGGACTAATTGAAAGGGCCAAGATGTTCAGAGGGTTCAATCATGGTTGAGGGGAAAAATAAACAAACCCTTGTGGTGTTCACAACCCCTGTGGATCAGATGAAGGACAGAAGACATAACAAAAGTGGAGAAAAGCTTATTGCAGAAGGGTAAAGGCACATGGGTGAGCTTATGGCCAGAGTTTCAGTTGGAAAACAGAAAGGGTTAGGGTGCTAAGATTGGTTATGGAATCATACCAGTGGATAGATATTTCCAAGAGATTTCCAATGGTACTGACCTTTCCCAATTTGGACCAAGGATGAGGGAGTTATGACCCTTGGAAGTTTGCCTTCGAAGCTTGTTGGAGTAGGGGTCTTTGGTCTTGACCCTTCCACATCCGCAAGTACATTTCTGGATCTGCAATGCGGATTGCGGAATTCAAGGACCAACCATTGGCGGCATATGAAAGTCGGCATTTCTGCATCCGCAACGTGGAATGTGGAATGCGGATTACGGAGGTAAAATCTCCCAGAATCGGAATATGGAATTCTGCATTTCCGCATCCGCAATGTGGAATGCGGATTGAGTGAGGTAAAATCTCCCGTAATTGGAATTTGGATTTCCGCATTTCCGCATCTGCAATGTGGAATGCAGATTGTGGATTGTGGGAGGTAATATTTTCCGGAACAAAGATTCAGGATTTCCGCATTTTCGCATCCTCAATGTGGAATGTAGATTACGGACTGTAGAGGATGGATTTTCCCGGTTTGGCAAGATGGGTGTTTCGATTTCCGAGTTCCGCAAGGTAGACTGCGAATTGCAGAAATCGGAAAGGAGAATTCATCGAAGCTGCGTATGGGGATTCCACATTTCCAAATCCCACAATGCAGATTACGGAATGCGGAAGGAAGAATTTTCGAAGGATTGATTTGGAATTTCGTAGTTCCGAGTTCCGCAATGCGGATTGCGGAGTGCGGAGGGGAATTATTTCTGGAGTAGGTAAATTTGGCCATCCGACTTCTGAATCCCACAATGTAGATTGCGGATTGCGCAAGGGAGGATTGCGGATCGAAAGCCATTATGGTTGTTGATGAAAATGGAAGGTTTTGGAGAAAAACAATATGTAATAGAGGTATTCCATGGCCTCTGAAGGCCATTAGGGAGGTTCAGGAATGTGAAAAAGTGGTATCAGAGCTTTAGTTACAACACTGGGGCTGCTTGGGCCAAATCTAGAATCTTACAGGCATGTTAGAGCTGTGGAAGAAGAAAGAACGGGACCAATGGTTGTGTGGTATTTCGATTGAGTGTGATCCGACGGTCAACAATGATGGTGCAATCGACACAGAGAGGATAATTCGGTTCCAGCTAGGCGTATATCCCTCTTCCTGGTGCCCACATGGATAAATACAGTGATCAAGGAGAACTTCTTAACTCTACCACATTCTTGTATTTTTGTTGTGAGCTTCATGCACAAAGAAATTAGGGCATAAGAATGCTATAAATGCAATGTGATTGGATAGTTGAAATACATAGGCACTAGTAGGCATGTTGCTAGATGTTGCATAGAACATGTGAAAATATTTGTGCATGTGTAGGATGTTGAATATGATTAAAAGTAGTAAGGTTTTACATATTCAATGAGCCACTAATGACAATTGTTGTGGTTGAAACATGGATGAAGGTGTTGATGATGCTCCTACATGTGACCAGCACCCCTATGAGAAAGGTTGGTTCAACAGATCTGTGATCATGGGATTCATGGAAGGACTGTGTGGTCCTTGGTAAGAAACCAAGCTGACCATGTAACATCCAAGAAATTAATGAGAACCGTGCATATAATGTTCACTCATGATAATTGTGCAAGTGTTAAAAGGGGATTGGGTAAGAATCACTTGAACTATATTTTGTAGTCATAGAAGGGTATGCATGTATGCTTGAACACATTTTATGTGAATGCCATACCATCATGGCATGGTGAGGTATGGGGTAGTAAAGGAAAAAGACCTTCTACCATGTGACTATTAAATGTTAGAATGCATTCATATGAAGTTACATCATTCCATTTCCACGGGTTGGTTATGAGTTTAATAACCAAGCAAGTAACGACTTATAGCCCTATTATGGTAGTGTTATAGTAATGCATGATAGGTGAGATGGCCATGGTTAGGGCCATATGTGTTTGAATGATAGAATGAATGACATGATAGAATAAGTATGCATGGATAAATATGCATTAAAATATTTTGTAAAATGTGGTTGAATTGAGTGAATGCACAATAAAAGGTAATGTAAATGTTGTAGATGTGCATGCATGAGTGTTCCAGGTGCACATGTTGTGATACATTGCATGAATGCATGGTTGTGGTGTATGGTTAATTGCAAATTAAATAGTGGATGAAATGATGAATTGATGATAATTCTATAATCATTCCATGAGCTACTATGAATTCAGGAGAGTGAGTGCATGAGGAAGACAAACATGTTTTATGGGTTGCCAGAATGCTTTGTGGAAGGACAGAGTTGCATAAAAAAAATGGTTGGGAAGTAATGAGGATTAAACGTTTTAATTTGCATGTATAGTGTTATAATATATCCCAATCTCATTGTTACAATGATTCATTTAAAATAAATAAATATATATTTCATTGCAATTGAAATCCTAACAACTGAAAGTGCTTGAGTTATTGAATGCTATAATTCTGAAAAATTACTTCAATGACTATGGCAGCAATGAAATATTACGTACATGAAAAATCACAAGTGTTTGGACTGATGTGAATTTTCAGACTTCGGGAAGAAATGTCTTGGGCATGGAAATGTGGGTAAGTCCATATTAGAGGCTGAAATCCACCATGTACAAAGGCCGAGAATTATGAGAAGGATCTCATGGTTATAAATCAATTTCTGTAGTAGACATAATTGTAAAGTAATGTTTGAATTTAATTATTAGTGCCATTAAAGGATTATGGAAACCATATTTGAATAATGATTGTTAAGTGCTACTGACTGCTTGGCTAATCCAGGATTGTGTCAAAAAGGACATGTTATAGGTGGATGGTTGTGCTAGGAAAGAAATCATGAAACCCTAATGGGAAGAGTGGTGCCACTTACAAAATCCAAACAACATGAGGATGTCTCATCTGCATTGCATGTGGGTAAACCATGTGAGTGAGATGGTAAAATTATGCCAAGAGGGCATGTGTGGGTGATGGCATATGAAAGAGATTGGGGTGGAAAACCGAGAGACTATTAACTCAAAGAAGGGAGCCCCCATTCCTTTCAAAGGAAGAGAAGATGCCTCTCCAAAATGGATAAGTGTTATGTAACCCTAGTTGAATTATATACATGATTAGCTACGAGATTTAATATGGATGCTTCACAATATCCAACAAATATTCCTTTCTTCCTAGAAGGATCTAGCTTGGTCCTCTTTTCTTTTGGAATGTGAATGTATACTGGGCATCCAAATATCTTGAGGTGACTTATCTCAGGCTTCTTCCCTGTGAATACTTCTTCTAGGGTCTTGAAATCAAGAGCACTATGAGATAGTCTATTTGCACATAGACTGTTGTCCTGGCTGCTTCAGCCCATAAATACATGGGTAGGTCTTGATCATGTATCATTGTCCTTACTGCCTCCATAATGGTTCTATTCTTTCTTTCCGCAACACCATTTTGTTGGGGATTATAGAGAGTGGTTAGTTCCCTCTTCATTCCAGATTCCTTACAAAAAACTTCAAAATCTTTTGAATTATATTCTCCACCATTATCTGTCCTGAGCATCTTAATCTTCTTTTTTGAGTGGTTTTCTATCAAGGATTTGAATTCCTTGAACTTTCCCAAAACTTTATCTTTTCCCTTCAGGAAATAGATCCAAGTCTTCCTTGAGTAGTCATCAATGAATGTGAGGTAGTATTCATATCCACTCAAGGATGTGGATGGCATTGGCCCACATACACCTAAGTGAATCAATTCCAATGTACTCTTAGTCTTTGTATCACTCTTTGGAAATGGGTTCTTGACATTCTTCCCTTTTGCACATCCTTTGCAAGTGCCATCATGGTCAATCTTTAAGTTTGGTAGTCCTATGACTACCTTGCTCACATGAGGTAGTGCTTTATAGTTAATGTGAGCAAGCCTTCTATGCCATAGCTCACTTGGGCTAGTGGCTTCATGAACAAGGGCAGCTTTTGGATGGCCCTTGAGTTTTTATAGACCTCCTTCCTCTTCACCAATAACAATTACATTCTCAATTGATTTTCCTTTGGACCACATGAGTGCTTTTCCATCTATGAATGCAACCCTATAGCCTTTCTTATCTAATGCTAAGATAGAAAGTAAATTCTTCTTTAAACCTGGTACACATAAAATTTCTTTCATCTTCAATGGGGTTCCAGAATCAAGCTTGTAGCTTGCTTCACCAATTCCCTTGATGGGATATTGATAGTCATCTCCTAGAGATACCTTCTGTGGGGAGGTCTTGAGAGAATATTCTTTTAACCTATCATGTGCTTTGAAGCACCACTATCAATGAGCCATGTATCTTCTCCAGGTGATACTGCCCCAGAGAGAACAGAGAATAGAACATACTCTTCTGCATCTTCTTCTTCTACTTTAGCTCTTTTATTTCTAGACTTTTCTTCCTCTTCTTCTTCACTATCATTTTCTGCAAGATGTGCATGATCTCTTTTGTGAATAAACTTCTTCTTCTTCTTTTGTGAAGTACAATTTCTAGCAAAGTGTCATAGTCTGAGACAATTGAAACATTGAACTGTGGAGAGATCTCTTTCTGATTTTGCTCTTCCTCTCCTTCTAAAATTACTAGGAGGTTGAGACTCCTTGTGATCATTCTTCTTGAAGTTGAAGTGACTCCTTCTTTTTCTAGTGTGTGTAGCCAAAGCTTGGTCATTCTCTTTGAGAAGAGCTTCTCTATTGGCTACCTTAGCCTCTTCTTGGACACAATCCTCCAAAACCACATCAAACTTCATACTTTCTTTTCTGGCACACATAGTTTGAATGAATGACTCCCAAGGTCTAGTAAGACCATTTAGAGCAGTCATGACAAGTTCATATTCATCAAGGGTATCTCCAATGGCATCTAGTTGTTCTTTGATCTGGGAAACCCTTGAGAAATAGTCTTGAATAGATTCTCCTTTATTCATCTTGGTGCTCTTCAATTGAGTTATCAGGTTCATCTTCCTATTGATGTTCTTTCCCTCATACATTCTAGAAAGAGAATCATACATTTCCTTTGGGGTCTTCTTGGAAGCCACTTGGGGAATCAAGTGGTCCTTAATAGAATCAACAATGATTCTCTTTTCCCTAATCAGGTCCTTCCTATACTTCTCTTTGGCTTCATCTTCTTCAGGTTTTGCAACCTCATCTTTAATATATTGGACAAGATCATTCTCTTCAAGAATGAGACCAATTCTGTATTTCCATGCTCGAAAATTTTCTATACCCTCTAGCTTGTCTTCAAGCTTAGTGCTTGGAGCCATCTTATTCAGGGGGTTACAGAGATTGAAGCTTGTCAAGAGATAGAATAACACTTACCAGGAGATATGCTTGATTGAGTTGAGAGATCTAGTGTGTTCTGCTTCTGGAAACTTCAACTTTTCACCTTCCAGATCTGCAACGGAATTTCTGGTTTTCTGGTGCACAGGTGCGCAACTTTTCTGGTTCACTGGTACACAAGTGCGCAATATTTCTGGTTCTCTGGTTTTCTGGTTTTCTGGTTTTCTGCTTTTGGTCAAACTAGGGTTTGACTTTTCCCGAGTTCTACCCAACCAAAAATCTCAATCCAAGGCTCAAAACTTCGATTTTGAGGAGGGCTATCTAGCCATGCAATCATAATCCAAAAATTCCAACTTTTGCAGAAACCCTAATTTTCACCGCAGGAGAAGAGAGAGGTATTTTCAACTTGTGAAAGGTGTCCTATTCAGGCTAGCTCTAATACCATGTTAAGTTTAGCCTAATTTGACTAGCAATATCACTGAAAGAAACAGAATCACAAGATAGACAAAGATTTACCCTGGGAAACCCTCATGGGGTAGAAAACCTAGCAAAGATTTCCTCAATATAGATAATCAACCAAATACAAGATGTATTCTAAGACTAGAGCTCCTTCTCCTCCTATGCAGACCTCTCTCTCATTGTGTGCTACTCCCAAGTGGATGAATGAATGAGATAAGTGAGGAACAACCTCCTCTACTTATACTTGTTTCCCGACTGACCTTTTTACCCTAATGGGGCCGACCTCTCCCAAGAGAGTCTAATAACCCCCAAATAATAAACTCAGGGTCGACCTCACATGGGAGATCTAATAACCCTAGTTACCACACTCTCCCAGAGGAATAAACATCTCCAAATATAAAATAGGGTCACCACGGAGGAATGTACCATCTCTGGAATAATAAAATACAAATATAATATTATTTGAAGTTACAATATTTCAACATTTTGTTTATCGACAATGTACCACATCGTCAGGTGCTTTCGTTAATACTTCTTCATCTCATCTGATTTGCGGGAACTTCATGGAGGGATTTAGGATTCGTTACCTTCAATCCTCCATCTACACTCTATTGGAGACTAATGGCATTGAGGAGTAAGTCCTTTCTTACTAAACACTCCCCAACCTCGTATGTGACCAATTCCCTCATGTTCCACTTCACATGACTTCACGCTTCCCTAAGTAAGCGGATAGGTTCTTTTCAACTTGTGCGTGGAATCCAGAGGAATTCGACACTATCGTCGTCCTTCCATGTGTGATTTATTCGTACTGTATGGCCCTTATATTTCCTTTGTGAGTCAGTTGGTTATGATAATTACCTGTTATTGCACATATTCTCAAAGTACCCATGAGTAGTATTGCTCATCATAAATCATCAATATACATCATGTTAATCAGTCCAGAATCATAATCATGTTTCGTAATACATGAAATTCGTTCAATCACGACATATATTTCATAACATAGATGATCGTTAAGCAGCACATGGAAATTCGTTTATATACATCATGTATTTCATAAAACAACTAATCATTAAGCAGAGCATGCATTTATTCATCAATTTAAGTAATGTATCCATTCCCACAAGTATGATTCATTTCATTGTTTTCATTTATCATTTTGGTCATTAAGCAATTCATCATGTGTTTTCTCAATTGTTAGGGACACATCGAAACTCAAAGGACCACTTTATTGAATTTTATTCATTCGGGTTACTCGATGAGTGCCCTCAAATCCTACAGTCATTCTAGGGGCATTACAATGTATCATTCCAGGTTTATCTTTCATAATATATCATTTATGCATTTTAATGCAAATAAAGTGTACAATGTCTATTGATCATTTCATTATCAATTCCATAATTCAATACTATTGAAATGTCATTTTGGTGCATTTACATGCACTACCCGATTTAAATCGATTTCTTTATGGCGCAAGTTCGGTCGGCCAAACCTTCTTACTTAACAATAACACACGACACACGACGCTCACACAGACTTAGTGTAAACAGGATGCTAGAAGCTGGCCTCTATTACTTCAAATCAAATTACAATGCGAATTACAAAGAAAATGAACTAAGCTAGTCAGCCTTATCCTGATACAATATACAGAAGTAAATGTGTGTTCTCTGTGTGTGATCTTCCTCCCTCTCACGGCCTCTACTAAATGCAAGCGCTCGCTGAGCTATGGATGAATGATATTTCTCTCTTGATCCTCTGTCGATCGAACTGACTTCTCTATGCCTGCACACTAGTCTTCTACTCTGCTTTGCTGCTCATCTCGAGGTCCACTCCAGGGTAATTTTTAGGGGTGAAATTTCACCAATTGGCTATTTTTTGGATTTTTTTCAAAAAATAAATTCACTATTTGGTCAGTTTTAGTCTCTAATATCGCCTATATTTACATAAAATATGTTTTTTTACCATAATATTCGCCAAAATTTACACATTTTAGTAGTAAATTGTATGTTTCATATTTAATATTTGCCTGCCTATCTATATACATGGTTTTTTCAATCCAAAATATTTTCCTAAGTTACTAAAATTCGGTATAATATTAGAATCCTTAAAAAATACCCTGGTCCACTCCGTTAACCAAGACACTCTTCCCCTGTCCACTGAATCCTCTCGATCCTGTAGACCTGCAGTTTTCGGCGCCCTCTGGTCATGCTGCACAACCTCTTCCTGTGGTGACATCTATCATGATCCCAACCACCTTCATAACTGCTCATAACTTCCTTAGCAACCCCGAACAGCTACCAAGTACTTCGCCTTGACTTCTGAGCTTACCTGACACTGGTATAGTAGTCGGTCCCATCTCTTGCGCCGACCATACTGTGTTCTACCATCCTTTGACTTCATCTGTCAGCTTCACTTCACTTCCATGGCTTCGCCAGTTCTCCCCTTCCTCCACGTCGGGATTTCGCCTTAACCTGTCGGTGTCGCAATTCGACATCACATCGACCTTCGATGCCTTCCACTACAACCCTATCGTCTGTCAACTCTCGACCTTCCGCTCCTTCTGTCGACCACATATCGACAGTTCATGATCGACTTATTGAATTTGACAACCAATATTCCTTCGCACCAGTGGTTGTCGACAATCCCATTGGTGAACTCCTTATGTCGATCATCATCGACTGATTTTTCTAGGACCCAATGCTCTTGCATCAGACTCCCCAAGTGAGTAAGAAATCGACTGCTCCGTCAGTCTCCTAAACTCTTCTTCAGAAATACATATCTCCTCCTGCAACTCATCATCTTTCCATCACACTAAGTATTCTTTCCTTTGCGAACTTCGCGTGCGTCTGATTTCGTGCTCCTCTAATACTTCGGCGATTTCCTCTTTATCGTGTCGATCTGGAATTTGCTTTGTCCATTCGATGTTCGACACTTCCGTGCTTCTACTGGTTGAGCCTTCTTCAAACTTGTACAGATCTGAGACATTGAACGTTGGTGAAATGCTCAATTACTTCGACATCTCCGACACATAAGCATTATCCGAATTCTTTAGAATCTTACATGGTCCAATCTTCTTCGGCTTCAGCATTTTTGTATGTTCTTGTCAGAAATCTCTCCTTCCACAAATGTGCATAGACTAATTCTCCTTCATTGAACAACTGTAGCCTCTTCTTCTTGTCGGCCCTCCACTTCTATTCCGCATTACTCCTCTCAATGCGCTTTCACACATCTTCATGTACTTATTTCATGTGCTCTGCAAATGATTCTGCATCCGTGCTTTTCTTGATTTCTGTCAGTAACTCGACCAAATCCACCACTCCATGTGGGCTTCATCCTTGAACAATCTGGAATGGGATAAAACCTATCGACCGATTCACAAAATTGTTGTACGCAAACTTTTCTTGCGCCAACACCTTCTCCCATTGCTTGGGTCTGTTGGCTATCAAATATCTCAGAAGGTTTCCCCAAATTTTGTTCACCACCTCGGTTTGTCCATCTATCTGCGGATGATATGCCGAGCTAAATTGTAACTTCGTGTCCAATTTCTTCCATAGGGTTCTCCATAAATGTCCCATAAACTTGGTATCTCTGTCCGACGTTATACTCTTCGGCAACCCATGCAATCTGACTATCTCCTTGAAGAATAGTACAATAATGCTTGTGGCGTCACTTTTCTTCCGACATGGAATAAAGTGTTCCATCTTCGAAAATCTGTCAACTACAACAAATATTTAGTCACTTCTCTGATGTGTCTTTGACAATCCTAGCACAAAATCCATGCTTAGATGCTCCCATGGGTTATTCGGCACTGGTAATGGTATATACAACCCTGTATTCTGACTTCTTCCTTTTTCCAACTGGAAAAAGCGACACTATCATACCAACTTACTGACACCTGTCACCATTCCTAGCCAATAATACTTTTCTTCGACCAGCGCCTTGGTCTTGCCGATGCCAAAATGACCTGCTAATCCTTCGCTATGCAGTTCTCAGATTAGGTTCTCTCTTACGGATCCTCTGGGAATACACAATTGTTGTCCGCTGAATGGGTATCCCTCTTGGGTGAAATAATCCAAGTATGGAGTTCTTTCGACACTCCATGGTTCACAACAAGCCTTTAATGATGTCACAAAATCTTTGTCGATCGCATACTCTGTCTTCACTAACTCTATTACTGTTTCCTGAACTGTCGTCATGTTCATCAATGCAAATCTTCAACTTAATGCATTGGCAACCTTGTTTGACTTGCCCAACTTATGTTGCAACATGAAGGTATATCCCCATAAGAACTCAACCCACTTCATGTGCCGTTGATTCAAATTTGACTGAGTGTTCAAATACATTAGTGCTTGGTGATCTATGTACAACATAAATTCTTTCAGAAACAAATAATGCCTCCACTTATTCAAGGCTTGGACAATAGCATAGAACTCTTGGTCGTAGACTGGATATTTCTTCTTTGCATCATCCAACTTCTCATTGAAGAATGCAATTGGTCAGCCCTCTTGGCTCAACAGTGCTCCAATTTCCATTCCACTCGCATCGCAATCGACTTGGAAAAAATTGTCGAAATATGGGAGAGCTAACACCTGGCTCTCAATAACCTTTTCCTTCAACTTGTCGAAATCTTTTTGGGAAGCTTCTGTCCACTTGAACTCCCCTTTCTTCATGCACTCTGTCAGAGGTGCACAAATCTAACTGAATACCTTGATGAACTTCCTGTAGAAACTGGCAAGTCCATAGAAACTTCGCACTCCAGTCACGCTCGTCAGTTTTGGCCACTCCAATATAGCCTTCACCTTCTTTGGGTCCATCACCAATCCTTTACCTGAGATTACAAATCCCAAGTACACCAGCTCTTCCTTCATGACGAAGCATTTTTGCAAGTTCACCATCAGCTTTTGCAATACTGTCGAATGTGCTCCAAGTGCTTTGTCTTGGTTCGAGTGAATATCAGAATGTTGTCTAGGTACACTACGACAAAATTTCCCAAGAATAGATTTATTACCTCGTTCATAAACTGCATGAACGTACTAGGTGCGTTATTCAATCCGAATGGCATGACTAACCACTCATACAGTACTTCCTTCGTCTTAAAGGCTGTTTTCCATTCATCTCCTTCTCTAACCAAAATATTGCGATAACTGCTCTTTAGGTCAATCTTCGTGAAGTATCTCGCTCCACTCAATCAATCCACCAAGTCGTCCATTCTCGATAATGGAAACAAATACTTGATCATGATCTTATTTATAGCTCTCAAGTTTGTACACATTCTCAATTCTCCACCCTTCTTTGGTGTTAATACTACTAGTACCGCACAAGGGCTCAGACTTTCTCTGATCAATCCTCTGTCCAACAACTCATGGCCTTGTCGATTGAGTTCTTGACCCTGTTTCAGAGTCATTCTATGAGGTACCTTGTTTGGAAAACTCGATACTGGAATCAAGTTGATCTGATGGGATATGCTTCTTGTCGATGGCAATCCTGTCGGCGCTTCGTTGACTACTATGCTCTTGAACACGTCGAGCATATTTTTGAATTCAACTAGAATCCTCTCCATTTTTGACCTCTCAAAACATGGTCCCTTCGAAGTGATGGTGAAACATCCTGACTTCTTCTCCTCCTCTACGAGGAATTCCCTTGTTGAGCACATCGGCACTCGCATCTTCCAATAGTTTCTCTTGCCCTCCTTGCAGTTGGCTTGGTCCTCCTGCTTAGGATTCAGAGTCCTCCAGGTTCAATTTTTCCACACTGTGACTGTGTTGGATTGACCATCATAGATCATCTTTCGATCATATTTCCATTGTCTCCCTAACAACAGATGACATGCGTCCATTGGGATTACGTCGCACAGTACAATGTCTTCAAGTTTTCCCACCTTAAATTTTATCAAGCACTGTTTGGTTACCTTGACATGATGTCCTTTCTGCAACCAAGATATCTTGTATGGGTGTGGGTGTTCTCGACATCTTAGACCCAACTTTTCGATGACCTCTGTCGACACAAGATTCTCTATACTTCTATAATCGACTATGGTGTTGAAATACCACTCACCAATCAACACTTTGGTTCGAAAGATATCCTTTCGTTGTGCCAACTCTTCCTCATCGCGTCGATCATCCTGAACCAATGTCCTCCTAGTCATCATGGTTCATACTTTTCTCTTCCCTATTAACTGCTGTCGGATGTTGACTCCGCCCTCTTGTCCACTTGTTCATCTCTTCGACGTCTAGATTTCGAATCCTCTGTAGCGTGGAGGTTCTCTGGGCACTCATATTCCTTATGTCCAACTCATCGGCACTTATAAAAGAATATGGCTAGTATGTCAGCTACGTTTCTGTTGGTTGGACCATTTCAACCATATGCACCTTGACCACGAGTCTCTCGACCATCGTGTCAATTATCCTACGCTTTATCCTTAGTCAATGTCCCTTATGCATGGCAGTTTTCTTCGACAGATTCTCTCCATGTTCCACTACTTTGGCCTTTCATGGAAACTGTCTTCGGACCCTGACCAATCATCCTAACTCTAGTCGATGTGGATTTTCTCGACAGCTTCTCTTCTGCCTTCAGAGCTAACTGGTAGGCTTCCCCAACCGCTCTAAAATTTGACAAGATCAACTCGTCCTATATGGAATACTTCAAGCCATTCATGTATCTAGTGACAAATTCTTCTCCTTCATCGGATTTTCCAAACCGATTCGATAGTCTATAGAACTCTTCCGTGTACTCATTCATGGTCATCTCTTTCTGTCGAAAGTTCTGCAACTTCCAGAATAAAGAAATCACATAGTCACCTAGCAAGAACTTCCCTTTATGTTTGGCTACCATCCTATCCTAAGACCTTATCTTTTCTTTTCCTTTCTTGACTATGTTAGGCTGTATATTGTCACAGCACAATGAGGCATGACCCTTCAAGCTCAGACATGTCGTTTTAACCCACATGGGATCCTCAATCTAATCTATGTCAAAGTATTTCCCCATTTCTCTAAACCAGTCTATCAAGTCTTCTAGATCCATGATTCCTGAGTAGGTACATACATCTATCTTTGTCTGACCTCTCATCTCTATCAGAAGCTTGATGAATCTATCTTCTGTTTCCTCTACCGCCTCTTCCCATGCTCCTAGTTCTTTGACTTCCTCGTCGTTGTGGTATAATGCATAGGGAATGCATCCACGTCTCTGACTTTCCTTGATCACTGTGACTTCACTAGTCAAACTTCGCATTGTTTGCATGCACTCCTCGAACATTTCATGATCAACTGTAATTGCAGCACCACGCGCTCTTTGTCCTATACCTTAAACATTAATGCCTATGTGAGCCATTTTCAATCACAGCTGAAACTCCCACTCGTCCAATCGCAACCAAACTGTCACAAGTCATGCGCAACTCTACCCAACCGCAGCTGGAGCTGTTCTACGCACTCAACACTAGATTCTCTATCGGATTCCAACTTCGGGCTCTGATTCCAACTGGTGCAAGGTTGGTCATTCGGACCTTCTTGCTTAACAATAACACACGGCACACGACGCTTACACAGACTGGGTGTAAACAGGATGCCATAAACTAGCTTCTATTACTTCAAATCAAATTACAATGCGAATTACAAAGAAAATGAACTAAGCTAGTTAGCCTTATCCTGATACAATATACAAAAGTAAATGTGTTTTCTCTGTGTGTGCGATCTTCCTCCCTCTCACGGCCTCTATTGAATGCAAGCGCTCGCTGAGCTATGGATGAACGATATTGCACTCTTGATCCTCTGCTGATCAAACAGACTTCTCTGTGCCTGCACACTAGTCTTCTTCTCTGCTCCTTCGCTCATCCTGAGGTCCACTCCATTCCTAGAGACACTCTTCCCCTGTATGCCGAATCCTCTTGATCCTGCAGACCTATAGTTGTCAGTGCCCTCTAGCCGTGTTGCACAACCTTTACCTGTGGTGACATCTATCATGATCCCAACCACCTTCATAACTGCTCATAAATTCCTTATCAACCTCGAACGGCTACCAAGTACTTCGCCTTGACTTCTGAGCTTCCTTGACACTGCTACTATAGTCGGCCCCATCTCCTGCGTCAACCATACTACCTTCTGTCATCATTTGACTTCAACTGTCGGCTTCACATTGCTTCCACGGCTTCGCTAGTCCGGCCCTTCCTCCACGCTTGGCTTCCGCCTTAACTTGTCGGTGTCGCTATTTGGCATCATGTTGATCTTCCATGCCTTCTGCTGCAACCCTATCGTCTGTCGACCTTAGACATGTCATCTCTTGACCTTCCTATCCTTTGTCGACCGCATATCGACAGCTCCTGCTCCTGCTCGACTTATATGGGGTACTATCGTCATTTAGATCTAAAGTTCATTAAAATTAACTTCAACACTATATATTATTACCCAGAGAGATACATGTATCTCATAGGAAGATCTTTCATTTATATGTTGCATGGAAGTTTGTATTCTTACTTATGTTATTTATGATGGTTAAAGTGTATGGTAATGACTTGTAATATCCCTACCGGTGTTTACTACTCCATTCTGCTTTAATTACTTTATATTTTATTATAAGTGTATGCTGATTTTGGTGTGAATTCTGGGGCTTCATAAAGCAGTCCTTGTAGAATGATATCTATGCTTAAGTCAATACTGGAGGGTTTATGCTTATTAGCTTAAATGCTAGGGAATCTATCATATTCTAAAAGGGGTTTTTAATGATGTTTTCATTACTCTGTGACGTGTCATTGTTTATATATTTATGATACTTGTTCACTAGTTGAATGTATGCTCTGTTTCTATAATTATGTCTATGTAAATAAAGTAACTTTGTTTTACTTATAAGGTAATAGATGTATTTAGTAATTATTATAATCCTGAACGGTTGAGAAGAGTTGTGTTGGACTTGGGCTTACTTAGCTTTCCTTGTGAGCTAAAACATGTTCTACGTTTTGTTGCAGGCTCCCTAAGGTGGTCCTAAGCTAGCACTTAAGCTTTGTGTAAAAACATAAAAGAGCATTTTTTATGGCAAGGAAAATAAATAACCTAAGCTAAGGTATTTGCATTGAAAACTATACTTTTAAACTACAAGGTAGCTCATCCACTATAGGGATTGGGTAAGAATTGCGCCCTTAGTGGAGGTAAATGGGATTTTAATACAACCCATGTGATGGCCATAAGGTGACCATGCCACGCTGGAGGGTGAGTAAAAACCCTACTTTCAAACAAATGACTTGGTTTTTCATTTGGCCTTAGGGAGGGAGAGCAACGCTCTCGGCTGGTTACATGGCTATGGAAGGAGCCTGCGCTTGACCTGATCATTGCTCATGGTCTATGCTTACCATAGTGATAGGATAATGTGTGGAACCTTGAGACCGATAATCTAATCGTTGTAAACCTCTATGGTAGTTGAAGCTTTCCTTTTTCCCCAAAATTTTGTTGTTTATCATTGTAGCATAATCTCGTTTATTTATGTAACTTCTTTTTCTTTTACTTGTTTGCTAACGCCCAGGTTTTTCACTTGGTAGGAGGTTTCAACTTGGAAGTTTTGGAGTCTACTTGGTGAAGAGATAGGGTAGAGAGGAACACTTACATCAATGGCCCTGGTAAGCCCAGGTCCATTGCGACCCTTCTTCCCTTCATACAAATTCGATGTGTATTTTGGGTTGTCACTGAGAGGTTTCCCTTTTTAACACACTTTGTGTTTTCACTGTAGTTAACATTCAGAGGGTTTAGTAGATGTATGTTCACACTTTGTTTGCTTGGGATTTCGTAGGTAGTTTTATTGTATGGGAAGCTTGCCCATGATTTTTATATGTTAACATTTGCAAGCCTGTATAGGGTTTTGACATAGGAAGTTTTTGGCTCACATCCTGTGTAATCTTCGACTCTTGATTTCGTTTAAGTATTTACTATTTAGGTAGATTTTTGTCTCTGCCTTTATAATGAAGGAAGGCCTATGTTTAAAAGGCAAAGTCATGGATGTGCCTGTACAACAATTTTAACTGTGGAAAACTTCGAGATGACTGCGTTTGAATACGCCTTGTAGGATGAGTTTGACTTGGGGATTTATTTATAAAAACTCAGTTTTATTTTAATGTTGAAATGTTATATCTACTTCTCGGGCTAAATGCCATTTATTTAAAAATTTAGTATTGTGGATTTAAATGTTTATTTGGAAAGCACTTCACTACTCGTCATTCTGTTGTTTATGCGATTTCGATTATGGTGAAGCTATAATTAGCTCTGTTGTATGAATGTAATTATGTTTATGCTAAAATGAATATGATGCTCTATGTTTAAAAGAAACACCGGCAATGGTTCTGTCTGGTTTAAAAAAATTCAAAAGATTTTACTTGGTTTAATCCTCCATAGAGATATGGGAAAGGCCCTAACTCTATCAAAGATTTATTTTAATTAAATTAAAACCAAGCACCAAGGTGCTTTGAGCCAACTCTATAGTGTGGCTATCTCATTTCGGTAGATAGATGGAAACGATGCTCTTAGGGATTCGATCTCGAGCTTGTGTCTATTGGATTTTATGTTGGTATATATATTATCGTGGTGCCCTATTGATGCTATTTTGATTGGTTGTTTACTTATATTATCAAATCTGTTCTTTTACATGTTTAAATATTAGGTTGGCTGACTGCTACTATGGAAAGTGAAACCGCTCTATGCCTGTCATGGTTTTATAGAAATTATGGTTAATTTTGGTTCCTACTTATCATGTTCTCTATTGGGAAGTTGGTATGCGTATAAACTTGAATTAATTGGTTATATTTAAAATCTAGGATCTAGGGTTGTGTTAATGAGAATCGATATCTGACCCGTGATGAGTTTAAGAAATGACAATATCAAGCATTCGTCTGAAGCAGAGATGCAAGAAGGTAGAGAAAAAGGGCTCTGTTATAATTGCGATGAGAAATTCACTCAGGGATGTGGATTCTCCGTCTGCAATTGACATTTGTGAAGAAGCTTAGGATACAATAAATGATTGAGTCGACATTCAACAACCAATTGTTGAACCTCCTTCTTAGGACGACCACCCAGAGATATCTCTCCATGCTTTAGATGGAGTCACCACCCCCCAAACAATGCGGGTCAAGGGCAGGGTATTTTTTAAGAATTATAAAAGTATACTTAAATATAGTATTCTAGGTGATTATTTTGGATTGAAAAAAACATATATACAGAGTGGTAGGTGAATATTAAATATGAAACCTACAATCTACTACCAAAACTTGTAAATTTTGACAAATATTATGATAAAAAGCATATTTTATCTAAATATAGGCGATATTAGAGACCAAAAATGACCAAATAGCGAATTTATTTTTTGAAAAAAGGCCCCAAAAATAGCCAATTGGCTAAATTTCGCCCCTAAAAAATTTCCCTGGTCAAGGGTTACTTCAAGAATCTCCCTCTTACAATATTCATTGATTCTAGTAGCACTCATAACTTCGTTGACCCTCTAATCGCCAAACAGGCTAATTGTTTTGTCCATCCTTGCTCCAACGTTGAATTCATGATTGCCAATGGGGGAACCTTACCTTGCAAGGGGAAGTGTTGCAATGTGCGTATCTCTATTGGATATTATAACCTACACTCTGACATGTTTTCCTTACCCTTAGGTAGATGTGATGTGGTTTTGGGTGCTCAATAGTTACGCACACTTGGACCCATCTTATGGGATGTTGCTGAACTTTGGATGCATTTTTCAGTCAATGGGAAAAATGAGAAAGGGATTACAACCAGGGTCTCTATGCATCATTAGTTCACATGGCATGGAAAATATCCTTAAGAAGAATTCAAATGGTGTCATTTCTCAGCTCCATTCCATTTAGATGCTCCCATTAGTGGTGTCCGCTATTCCTTTGGATCTACAACAAATTTTGGATAGATATGCATGTGTCTTTGTTGAACCAGTGGAATTGACACCTTCAATGCTAGAGGACCATCGTATTCAGCTCCTTCCTGGAATTGTTCCTCCCAACAATAGGTTCTATCGTTACCCATTTCACCAAAAGAAAGAGATTGAGAGGTCGGTTCGGGATTTACTGAAGCAAGGTATTATTGGCCCTAGTACTAGCTCCATTTCTTCACCAGTTCTTCTTGTCTGAAAAAATATGGGTCATGGCGCCTCTACATTTACTTCCGAGCACTTAATCACCTCACAATCAAGGATAAGTTTCCAATTCCTGTTGTTGATGAGCTTCTTGATGAGCTTGATGGTGCTCATTTTTTCTCCAAGTTGGATCTTCGTTCTGGGTATCACTAAATTTGGGTTCATGAGGACGATATCCCTAAAACAACTTTCTGCACACATGATGGCCACTATGAGGTTTTGGTCATGCCTTTTGGCCTCATTAGTTCTCCTTCCACATTCTAGGCATTGATGAATAAAATATTCCGGCCCTACTTGCGGAAATGCATTATGGGCTTCTTTGATGATATCCTCATATATAGTAAAACATGGGATGATCATTTCCAACATCTGGATCTTGTACTGCAACTTTTCTCTGATCATCACCTCCATGCCAAATAGTCTAAATGTTTTTTTGGACAGGAGGAAGTAGAGTATCTTGGGAATATTATTTCAGCACAAGGGGTTCGCGTGGATCCTGCCAAAATAGAAGCCATGAAAGATTGGCCGCATCTTGAGACACCCAAGAGAATTCATGTTTTTTGGGGATTAACTGGATACTACTGCAAGTTTTTCAAGGATTATAGGAAGATTGCAGCTCCATTAACCACTTCATTGAAAAAGTATTCTTTTACATGGACACATGCTACTGAGTGTGCATTTGACAAACTAAAACAAGTGATGTGTACTACACATGTTCTAGCTATGCCTGATTTTTCGAATCCCTTCACTATTGAGAATGATGCTTCTGACAATGGACTTTGTTTTGTTCTCCTTCAAGATGAACATCCCATTGCATTCACCAGAAAATCTCATTTCGGTAAGAATTTAGTCATCTCTACATATGAGAATGAAATTATGGCTATTTTGCATGTAGTACAGAAGTGGTGGCCATACCTATTAGGGAATCATTTATGCATCAAGACTGATCACTAGAGACTGAAATATTTCCTGAAACAACAGGTCTCCTTCCCAACACAATAGAAATGGGTTAGTAAAATCATGGGTTATGATTATGAGATCACTTACAAGAAGGCTAAGGACAATATTGTGGCGGATGCTCTTTCTCGCACATTTGATGACCAAGTTTCTCTTTCAGCTATTTCTATGCATGTTCCAAATTGGTTGCAATATGTTCACTAGGGCTATGCCAATGACTCCTCATTATCTCCAATCATCCAATGGTTGGCCAAAAACCCTTCTACTGTACCACATTACTCTTGGGATGGTGCTTCCCTGAGATACAAGCATTGTCTAGTACTTCCCTCAAGCATAGATATTCGACAGGATATCTTCTATGAACTCCATGATTCTCCATTTGCAGGGCACTCTGGGTTCCTCAAAAGTATGAGAGGGCATGACATAACTTATTTTGGAAGGGAATGAAAAGGAAAATTCAATAGATGGTAGTTGGATGCGATACCTTCCAATGCAACAAGGGTGAAACGACACTCTTTCTGAGATTGCTTGAAACCTTTCCCATCCCTACACGGATTTGGATAGATATTTCTATGGATTTCATTGAAGGGCTCCCTAAATCTAGATGGAATACAATGATTTTGGTTGTAGTTGATCTCCTATCCAAATATAGTCATTTTTGTGCCCTTAGCCACCCCTATACTGCCTCCTCATCCTCACCGATTTTCTTGGACCAGATCTTCCATCTTCATGGAATCCCTTTTTCCATTGTCTCAAACCATGATGCAACTTTCACTAGTCATTTTTGGATAGAACTATTTCTCCACACTAGCACCAAACTGAAGATGAGTTCAGGGTATCACCCATAAACAGATGGTCAGACTGAATTTATCAACAATTTTTTGGTAACTTATCTTCGTTGATTCACCTCTGAACAACAACATCAATGGGAAAAGTGGCTCCCTCTCGTTGAATGGTGGTACAATACCTCCTACCACACTGCATCTAAAATGACTCCATATGAAGCAGTCTGTCGTCAGTGTAATATCTCGAAACTTTTACTTTTGTTATATACTAGGCGTAAGCCCCAATGCACATGATTTACTTTTGTTATATACTAGGCATAAGCCCCAATGCACGTGATTTACTTTTGTTATATATATACTAGGTTTAAGCCCCAATGCATATGATTTACTTTGTTATATACTGGGCATAGGCCCCGATGGACAAGGATTATTTTTATGTATTTTGCGTAAGCCCCGATGTACTAGGTTGAAATTTTTATTATGCGTTGGAACAAGCCCTAATATACATGGATGACCTTTGTTATGTACTCTGCAAAAGTTCTGGTGTACATGATTGACTTCTATTATGTGTTGGGCATAAGCCCTGGAGCACATGGGTTATAATACTATGTGTTGAGCGTAAGCTCTGGAGCACATAGGTAACCCCAACAGATAAATGATAGAGTGTTGGTAATAAGCCGTGGAGCACTCTAACATGATGTTGAGCATAAGCTCTGGAGCATTGGATCATTGGCCATTGTATCCGTAGGTGTATCTTGTATGCATCCTAGTACTAGTGTTCAGCACAGTCTCTGGAAATGCACTAGTGTAACTCCCATTAAAGGCGTTGAGAATAAGTTCTGAATAACATGGGAGTTACCTCACATTAAAGGTGTTGAGCTTGAAAAACTCTAAAGCGCACCAATATTCATCATATCTATTCAAATTGGTTAATTGATTCATTGTCTATTTTCTCATCAATGACTGAATGACTCTGCCACTAAACGAGGAACCGAGCATGCAAAAGAGTCTAGAACTACCTATCTTTAGTTGATCAACCAAACCTACAAGAGGCTATGATAAATAAATATTATGAATTAATGAAGCATCGAATATATATACTATATGATGCAATGATTATAAAAAGGGGTTTACTAAAAGAGTCTTACATATATACATATATTATATATATATATATAGTAAAAGATAATAAATTTAAATACTTGAGTTCAAACTATATTATATGTGTGTGTGTGTGTGTAATAAACTAAAAAGTCAAAATTGGACATATTATATAAATTAGATAAATAAGACTAAGAGTTGGAATTTTCAACTCAAAAACATAAACAATTAAAAGTTAAGTTATCAAAGAATAATAATTAAAGTGATCTTTAGTTATATTATATATATTTTTAAACTATGAGTTAAGGACGAGAAGATGTTAAAAATCTAAATGTTAAATCAAGAAAATAAACTGCCCCTTTTCAAAAATCCTAAGTTGCACCCTAGCCAAGCTACCTATAAATATAAGGACAAGAACAAAGGAAAGGTACATTATCATTATTGTTAGGAAATTGAAAGGCTCCAAGAGTTGCACCTGGAAAGTACATAATTTAGTCCAAAGTAAACAACTGTTTTCTTTAGGAGTTCTAGACTACTTGCATGTTTGAACCAACTCGGGGGTGATCCGTCCATGAACTAGGAACGGTTCGAGATCTATGGTTGGGAGTAAAGTGGTAGTTCTAAAGTTATTCGGTTACATTTATACAGTTCGGTTAAAAGTAGTTCCTATCAATCTGTGCTTGTGGTGTGCAGGTTACAGAGGTAACCCAGCATCACTTTCTTGGTTATAGAGGTAAATCCAACAATACTTTCTTGGTAAGAGTTTTATATCTCTCTATATCAGTTTTTTGTTCATTAGTAGAATTACAGGTCGAAGTTATAGGTATTATAATTCCAATATAGAGCTGAGAATTTCTTGTACAAGAATTAGTTATTTTTATTTGTTTTCATGGTCATTGACAGAAGTAATAAGTCATGACACATCAGGGTTTGCTCAATTAATTCTTATTGCTGGAAATTAACAATTAGATTCCAGACTTAAAACAACTAAAACTCATGCCAAATCCTGTTTAGGGTAAAATAGTCTATCATTATAATTCTTATTCCAAATAAAAGTTCATGCATCAATCAATTTTCTTTATATAGGTTATATAATGACCGTTGTTAAAATTCAATATGCTAAGACAGAAAATAGCAGCATTACATTCTATTTCACAATAATAGCATATACAGGATCACTGAAGAAACAACAAGCATAGCATAAACACAAGAGACAGAGATTTATCCTGGGAAACCCTCATGGGGTAGAAAACCCAGCAAAGCTTCCTCAATATAGATGACCAGCAATATACAAAGATGCAAACCATGAGCATAAGCTCCTTCTTCTCCAAAGAAGACCTCTCCTCCACAAGTGCGCCTTTCTCAAGTGAGTGAGTGTGTGTGTCAAATGAGGAACACACCTCCTCTATTTATACACTTCACTGATATGTATTTTACACAAGTACACGTAGGCTCGTATTTAACCAATGGGTTAAATACCCCACTACAACTAACTGGGCCGACCCCTCTAGGGTGGTCTAATAACCCTTTGACCCACATAACACATAAAGGGCCGACCTCCACTAGGGAAGTCTAATAACCCGAGTTACCACATTCTGACGGAGGAATAAACATCTCCGGATATACAATAAGATCTTTACGGAGGAATGAAACATCTCCGGAATAATAAAGTACAATTATAATATTCTTTGAAGTTACAATATCTCAACACTCCCCCTTAACAAGAAGGATATTATAACAGCACCTGCACGAGCAAGGAGTCATCAACATCATACATGATACATCTATAAATCATTGGAAGCTTTCTCAACATCATCAGTAACTCAACCAGTTACTGGAACATCTTCAATACTGGAACATCAACATCATCAGAGTTGATAGTACTCAATCATCAGCATCGTCAACACACGATCAACAGCATCGTCATCATACGATCATCAGCATCATGATCAACATCATCATCACACGATCAACAGCATCATGATCAACATCATCATCACACGATCAACAGCATCATGATCAACATCGTCATCACATGATCATCAGCATCATCATCACACGATTATCAGCATCGTCATCAGCATCACGATCAACATCATCATCACACGATCAATAGCATCATGATCAACATCATCATCACACGATCAACAGCATCATGATCAACATCGTCATCACATGATCATCAGCATCATCATCACACGATTATCAGCATCGTCATCAACATCACGATCAACATCATCATCACACGATCATCAGCATCGTCATCGCACGATCATTAGCATCGTCATCGCACGATCATTAGCATCGTCATCACACGATCATCAGCATCGTCATCTCACGATCATCAGCATCGTCATCCCACGATCATCAGCATCATCAAAGGATGATGTAAACCAGTCATGTACATTTTGAACTGAAGTCCAGGGACGATCCAGTCCTATCTTTATCGAAGACATACGTCTACGGCTCTTCTTTCAAACTTAAGTCCAGGAATGATCCAATCCCTTCATTATCGGAGACATACGTCTACGGCTCTTCTTTCGGACGGAAGTCCAGGAATGATCCCAATCCCTTCATTATCGGAGACATACGTCTACGGCTCTTCTTTCAGACCGAAGTCCAGGAATGATCCCAATCCCGTCATTATCGGAGACATACGTCTACGGCTCTTCTTTCGGACTAAAGTCCAGGAATGATCCCAATCCCTTCATTATCGGAGACATACGTCTACGGCTCTTCTTTCGGACCGAAGTCCAGGAATGATCCCAATCCCTTCATTATCGGAGACATACGTCTATGGCTCTTCTTTCGGACCGAAGTCCAGGAATGATCCCAATCCCTTCATTATCGGAGACATACATCTACGGCTCTTCTTTTGGACCGAAGTCCAGGAATGATCCCAATCCCTTCATTATCGGAGACATACGTCTACGGCTCTTCTTTTGGACCGAAGTCCAGGAATGATCCCAATCCCTTCATTATCGGAGACATACGTCTACGGCTCTTCTTTCGGACCGAAGTCCAGGAATGATCCCAATCCCTTCATTATCGGAGACATACGTCTACGGCTCTTCTTTCAGACCGAAGTCCAGGAATGATCCCAATCCCTTCATTATCGGAGACATACGTCTATGGCTCTTCTTTCGGACCGAAGTCCAGGAATGATCCCAATCCCTTCATTATCGGAGACATACGTCTACGGCTCTTCTTTCGGACCGAAGTCTAGGAATGATCCCAATCCCTTCATTATCGGAGACATACGTCTACGGCTCTTCTTTCGGACCGAAGTCCAGGAATGATCCCAATCCCTTCATTATCGGAGACATACGTCTACGGCTCTTCTTTCGGACCGAAGTCCAGGAATGATCCCAATCCCTTCATTATCGAAGACCTCACGTCTACGGCTCTCTTTAGGACTGAAAGTCTAGGGATGATCCCAATCCCCTCAACTGTCCACTAAGGACTTCATTCTCGGAGACCTCACGTCTACGGCTCTCTTTAGGACTGAAAGTCCAGGGATGATCCAATCCCCTCAACTGTCCACTAAGGACTTCATTCTCAGAGACCTCACGTCTACGGCTCTCTTTAGGACTGAAAGTCCAGGGATGATCCAATCCCCTCAACTGTCCACTAAGGACTTCATTCTCGGAGACCTCACGTCTACGGCTCTCTTTAGGACTGAAAGTCCAGGGATGATCCAATCCCCTCAACTGTCCACTAAGGACTTCATTCTCGGAGACCTCACGTTTACGGCTCTCTTTAGGACTGAAAGTCCAGGGATGATCCAATCCCCTCAACTGTCCACTAAGGACTTCATTCTCGGAGACCTCACGTCTACAGCTCTCTTTAGGACTGAAAGTCCAGGGATGATCCAATCCCTTCACATGTTCATCAAGAGCATGTATCCTCATCGTCATAACATGTATCATCAACATCAAAACATGTATAACCACAACATGTATCATCATCATCAAAACATGTATAACCACAACATGTATCATCATCATCAAAACATGTATAATCACAACATGTATCATCATCATCAAAACATGTATACATCTATCATCAAAAGCATGTATACATCTAATCATCAAAAGCATCTAACATCAAAAGCATGTATAAATCACAACTAGCATGTATTCTTACTAATACACCAAAACATGTATACATCACACCAAAACATGTATACATCTAGCATGTATTCTCACCAATACATCTATCATCAAAAGCATGTATAAGTAAAGCTAAGTATAAGAGTCCTAAACCTAAATATTTCTAAGTAACTGGGTGTAGAGAACAGGTTACCTCATCAACGACCTTGTTGTTTGATGAGACAATCTCATCAGAGTGACTATACTACTCCCCCTTTCGAGGAGGGTCCTTTTGAACTACACCAAGCTTGTCTCGGAAGTATTCAAACTTCACTCGAGACAGAGGTTTGGTTGGTAACTTCTTCACTTGACGTAGAGGCTTGGTTAGTACAATGGTAACCTGTTACAAATTCAAATTTTTAGAGTTCCTTTCTGTGTCATATCTTGTTAGTTCCCTATGTTCTTTGACTTATCATGGAACACTAGATTCTATGTCATCTTGATACAACTCTAATTATCACATAGGATCTCAGTTGGTTCTATCTCTAAGTCAAACAATCCTAAAGCCAAACTTCTTCATAACTAGCAGAGCAAGCAGCCATATATTCCGCTTGTGCTGAGAGCCACACTAGACTGCTTCCAGCTAAACCACGAGATCATGGCTAATCCCAGACAATAACATCCTCTCGATGTGTTCTTCTTGTCTGAAACACTTCCTGCCCAAACAGAATCTGAATAGCCATCTGAAGTCATGATCTTCAAGATAGCATAGATCAAATTCTATCGTGTCCTTTATGTGCCTCATCACATACTTTGCAACTACCAGGTAAACACATCTAGTTTCCACTAGATACTAACTCAAGGTGTTCATAACAAAGCATATATCTAACCTAGTATATGTTAGATATATCAAAGACCCAATAATTTGACTGTACAGAGTTATATCCACTAACTCTGATGAGTTATCCCCTAACAGCTTCAAGTTGGAATCCATAAGAGTGGCCATTCCAACACCTCAAGTCATATTTCTCATCATACTTTCCCTGGTTGAGAAATATTCCTTCTGAGCCTTGCTATACTTCCAGACCTAGGAAGTAAAGCATCAATTTGAGATCTTTCATTTTTCATTTCTGCATTGAATGAACTTCTGCATATCTATCTATGCCATCTCTCGTTAGATGGGTCTACTGATATGAGCCTCAATATCATTTGAACTCTGTGGTGAGTTCCTTCTTGCATCCATGTCATATGTGTATCATATTCAACCTTGTAGCAAAGGTTGAGATCCACATCACCCATGGTGATCATTAAGCTTATCAAATTATTATCGATCCTAGGTACCTATACAGAACCTGATTCATACTTCTTCTTTAATTACACCATACTTGGAGCAAACATCTTGTCGTGATTCTCTTCCCCTTTCTAAGAGAATCTTCTAGCCATGAGCCTTCTATATTTTGTTTGATTTGTAAATCTTCTTGTTTGAACATCCACCACTTATACAGTGTCCATCATTCTTCAAGACCTTTCCTACAAATCAAAATTAAGTACATGATTAGTAATACTTCATAATCATCAAAAGATAACCCATTATGCATACATATATCATTTACATAGTGATGCAACTATTTTGACCATTAATTTGGCACAACACTTTCCCATATCCTGTATGCATACAGTGGCTATCTAGATGCCTTCCATCTCTACCAGAACATACTATCGAGAGTGTGCACAACTCTCAGCATGTCAGCAAAGAGGTTTCATTCTAGACAAGCAACAATGGAATGTTTGTCCAAACATATGCACATTAGTTGTATACTGTTCAATGCTCTATGAATGTTTACACTCAGCATCATATATTCTAGGAATACAAATATGCATGCAGGCAATATCATTACTATTTCAAATAGCAACTCAAATACTTATCTTTTATGTTTGTGTGGCTGCCTCCCGCTTGATCTTCTGTATGTCTTTTGAACTTCTATTCATTCTGTACCACTGTGCATGCTCAAGAGTCATCCTCATGATCTCATACACAAACATACACTCATTAGTATATTCTAAATGCTATCAAAACATTATAGTACTAAATAATCTTGAAAACGTATAGTCATGATTATAGTTAATAAACATTAGTATTCAAGATTTCAGGGAAGTCTTCTTTTACTCATGCATATCATTGATAAAAGATATAATATGCATAATCCCTTGATTACTAACTTTATGAATAAGCATAACCAATCATTCCAAGTATACTTATATAAGGGATCCTAACACAAGGTAAGATTCATGGGAAACATACCTGGATTAGTATACCTACTTGGTTATGTACAACATACCTAAACAACCTCTTCAATGATTTAGAGATCCTGAGCTAGAACCTGCATGTCTCATAGGTTAAGCATAGTATAACAAAGTCATGCATACCTCGTAAGTAGAACAAAGATTATGGATGAGTCTTTGTCTTCATGTTTTCATGGTCATGGAGCCTGATTTGTCTTTTGTGATGTACCTGTATCTTGTTAGCAGACAACCTCAACCTCACACAACACCATAATGCATTAGTACAATCATAAGTGTCAACACCCTACCCAATGAATATCTTCTATCATGCATTCATAATTTTGTTAAGGTGATACAACAAATCTAAAATCAAGATTGTACTAACTGTAATAACATGAAGACAAACATACCATAAACTTAATCATGAACAAATCTCAAAACATACCTCGATGAGTCATACCTATCGAGATCGCTTGTAATCTCCTTATGTAAAGCCTTAGCCTCATCTCCCTCTGAAACATGAACTCCTTCACTTATGTAGGTGACCAATCCATCTTCTTCTAGGATTAGCCCTATCCACTTGATTTGAAAGAACTGGACCTGGAGCTGGATATGGGTTTGTCAGAGAAACCCCCAAAAATTCAAACTTTGAATTTCAAACTTCCGAAAGGATAGAAATATGCGCCTTGATGAGCTGATCAAACTGATATATTTAAAATTTGAAAACTGCAAAGTTTTACTCCTCAATTTTGCCTTTGAAACTTTCGGATTCACTGGATGTGACCCTGAACTGGGGTTTGATGAAGCCCACTCTTTTGCCCCATCAAAAAGTTTGATCCAAAGCTCTAAGCTTCTATTTTTCTGAGGAGCTTCCAGCCGTGGTCACAGATTTCAAAAATTCCCATTTTTACAGAAGCCCTAATTTTCCACTTTTCTGATCAAAGTCCCGAACTAGGGTCTAATCAAGCCCGGCCTTCTGCCCAACCAAAAATTCTGATCTTGGTCTCTAAATTTCTATTTTTATGAGTAGCATCCAGCCGTGGTCTCCGATTACAAAAATTCCAACTTTCTTCAAAGCCCTAAATTCCGGAAGCCATGAATGAAGGTACCAAAAAATAATTCTGTTTTGACAGAAATATGTACCTGATTGTTTCTGGTGTAACTCTGAAATTTTTGGTCCACATGGTCTGAAAACGTTTTCTGAGATAGCCTGACCTGTTAGCTTTCCATCCTGACAGGTCTGACCTCAATTGGATGTTCTGAGATAGAGTTATGCCAAATGTCGCAACGTAACCTGTTCTGGGAAAATACAGGAGAGCGAACTTGTACGGCGTGCCACGTGTCACTGTTTGACCCTCGGCCTCTGAAAACGTTTTCTGAGATAGCTCGGCCTGTTATCTTTCCATCCTGACAGGTCTGACCTCAATTGGATTCTCTGAGAGAGAGTTATGCCAAGTGTCGCAACGTGACCTGTTTTGGGAAAATACAGGAGAGCGAACGTGTACGGTGTGCCACGTGTCATTGTTTGACCTTCGGCCTCTGAAAAAGTTTTCCTAGATATCTAGGCCTGTTATCTTTCCATCCTGACAGGTCTGACCTCAATTGGATTCTCTGAGAGAGAGTTATGCCAAGTGTCGCAACGTGACCTGTTTATGGGATAATACAGGAGAGCGAACTTGTACGGCGTGCCACGTGTCACTGGTTCAACTTCGGCCTCTGAAAAAGTTTTTTGAGATAGTAAAGTCTGTGTACTACCTGTCACGTTTCACGAAATTGCATTTGGAGCTTCCTAGCCCAAGTTATGACCTTTTTCCCAAGGTCACCTGATTTTGACTCAGATCTGGAAGAGGCAGAAACCCTATATTGTACAGATCATAAATCACAAAGTACAACGAATTAGAGGTTTTCCTTTGGACACAAGGTACCTGGAGATCTTAGCTTCGTCTTGTAACAATTTCATATCCGAAAACTTTGCCAAAACTGATTTATAGCGAAAGTTCTACGATGACTGGTTTTTGCTATGTAAAACCCTAACCTTCAAATTGTCGTAAGTAAAGCAAGTGTCTTTAGTGCCATAACTTGTCTTCCTTCAGGTTAGCTCTGATACCATGTTAAAATTCAATATGCTAAGACAGAAAATAGCAGCATTACATTCTATTTCACAATAATAGCATATACAGGATCACTGAAGAAACAACAAGCATAGCATAAACACAAGAGACAGAGATTTATCCTGGGAAACCCTCATGGGGTAGAAAACCCAGCAAAGCTTCCTCAATATAGATGACCAGCAATATACAAAGATGCAAACCATGAGCATAAGCTCCTTCTTCTCCAAAGCAGACCTCTCCTCCACAAGTGCGCCTTTCTCAAGTGAGTGAGTGTGTGTGTCAAATGAGGAACACACCTCCTCTATTTATACACTTCACTGATATGTATTTTACACAAGTACACGTAGGCTCGTATTTAACCAATGGGTTAAATACCCCACTACAACTAACTGGGCCGACCCCTCTAGGGTGGTCTAATAACCCTTTGACCCACATAACACATAAAGGGCCGACCTCCACTAGGGAAGTCTAATAACCCGAGTTACCACATTCTGACGGAGGAATAAACATCTCCGGATATACAATAAGATCTTTACGGAGGAATGAAACATCTCCGAAATAATAAAGTACAATTATAATATTCTTTGAAGTTACAATATCTCAACAACCGTAAGATCCATTCATATAGACCTATCTTAGAAAACTAATCATCTAGCCATAAGACAAATTTAATTCAAATCCCAACTATCACAACTAGATCATATAAACCAAAAGAACTATCAAATACAATATTCATAGCTTATATCATGTAGGTTTTAGGGCACACACATACAACCAATAAAAATATAGGGTTACCACAGACTCGAGATCGAATCTCATTGAGCATCATTTCCATGATTATCACACTTCCATCAATTGACTGAAATGAGCCTTGTTATATCAGCCATGCTACAGCATTGGCCAAGGCACTTTTGTATTTACCATTAAAATAATTAAAAGAATTATAGATGGGTTTAGGGATTTGTACAACATCTACGAATAAGAAAACAAGAAATCCATGCACAGTCATCCAACAGAATGCCAAGATCAAGTCCCATCATAGTAAAAATTACCTACAGACTGAGATCATGCTTTCAACACAGATTAGTTATACCTTAAACCCTACCTCATAAATAAATCAAGCAAAGTTCTAGAACTACCTAGGATTATTACACAGATTAATTAAAAGAAAAGAGACATAAATGTCAATCCAAATACATAGAGGCTTCGCAGATGCGTTTGGAAATATTTTCCATCTTTGTGGCATTCGATGAAACCAGAACACGCCAAATCGAAAATAGGGATTTACCCATGAGCGGTGAATGTTGAATTAAATGCCGAAGTTAAACTTTAAACACGCGCTACACCAAATCAAGTTAAACATAAAGAAAGACCCTCTATTGGTCGCATGAAGTGAACAAGGATCTCATTGAATCTGTGGACTACCACATCCCTTTCGCATCTGAGATAACTCCTTATCAATGCTCCATTCTCCAACCAGCATTCTTCGAAAATCCATTTTGAAACCTCCCTGACAAGCAGAAACAAAACCCTGAGTCAGTAAAACTATCAAATACAACTTCTGTGACTGAAATGGAATGCAATCCCAGTAGGGCGATTCAGGATGTTTAGCTTCACAATTTAATTTGATCACACAGTCGCCTTTCTATAAAGGCTATTCCCAAACCAAGAGCTACGCTCTAGTCATGTGCATACCTCTACCAAGACAACGAAGTGTAACAGAGAGCCCTAGCTCTCCCTCTCCAATGCCCAAGAAAAAAATAGCACAGAGAAGGAAAAATGTTAGGGTAAGTCAAATATTTCACCTCAGCCAGCATGGAGGAGCTCCCATGAGGCCTTCGTATGGCCTCATTAATTCCACAGCTACCTCCACCTTTACTTTTATTTTTTACCCACTCCCTATAGTGGGAGCCATGTCTTTTTAAAATACAAGTGCTTGGGAATAAGCATAGGTGTGGTTATAAGTTGAACATTACTCCTTGGTTCCAAGGGCTATCCGAAGTAACAAAGTAAGATAGCATAAGGTCCTCCACGACCACCTGCAACCAAGTTTAAATAATGCCTTAGCTTGTGTAAAAGCTAAGTAATCCTAGGCCTTACGAAACCCTTTCACAACAATCTTGGAAACCCGACTTAAACTATCTAACTCAATCGTAGTGGAAAAAGAGCACAGTCATCATAGTTACCAAGTTAATCCCATAAGGCTGGGAGCATATACCAAGACCCAAGAACAAACATAATAATGTAGGAAGTAAACAATGTTGCATAGTGATCATTAATGATGTTTAGAGGTACATATTAAGCTAAACATACTAGATTAGTATCATGCAACCAATCGACAAAAGTAATACCGTCAAAATGCAAGCGACATATAAACTATAAGTGTTCATACACAGTGCTGAAGTAAATTCTTAAAGTAATCCTTAGGTTTTACAGATAAATATACTCCACACAATTTTTTTTTAATTCATGATTTGAGGGACATTACAAGTGGTATCAGAGCCCAAATTTAAACACTTAAGACCTTTCTAGGCACAATAGCAAAAAAGACATCCACTGCAGAAAAGTGTTTTCAAAAACTTTACTTATGATTTTTATAAAAATAACAAAATATTGTTTTTACTGACTTATTGAATTCTACAGATATAAGAGCAATCTAAATCATGCACGCAGAAGGGAACAACAGTAGACACGGGAACTTGGACTCACCACCCCGAGAAGAAGAGCTCGTGGTGGAACTAAATGATAGTATTAAGACAATCAAGCCAACCGACTTAATGAAGACAATACAAAACTTACAAGTAGATCTATAGAGTTTTTAAGATGACAACCTGAATGAGAGACGAGAATAGAAATCAATAAACGAATCTATACTTCAAAGTTTGACAGGGGTAACACCCTAGAGACAAGCCACCCACTCAACCAAAAAATCCAGAGAAGACTATCATCATAAAAGAAGGACCAACAGTCCTAGGGAGGAGGGATGACAAGAACACACACCTAACTTCATGGAAGAGGAGTATAAGATCTCTTCTAGTGATTGCTCACCGTCCCCTTGCAAAAAGAGATGGAAAAATGATGATAGCCTACAAGGAGAATTTCGGAAGATCAAAGCCCCAACCTATGAAGGAGAAATGAATACATGAGAAAAGGATGCAGAATGGCTTTTGGGAATGACTAAATATTTTAGAGTACACAATTAATCCAGTGTGATGAAGGCCCATCTGGCCATTTACAACTTAAACGTATAGGAAACCAGATGGTGGAGATATTTGAAGCATACTAAAAGGTGTAAAGTGAATTACATCAGATGGAGTACCTTCAGGAAGTTATTTCAAGAAAAATATATGTCAAAAAGATTCTTCAACAAAAAAATAAAAGAATTTCATGTGCTACGAATGGGATCCCTAACCATGGATTCATTTATCAACATATTTCTAGATCTACTACACTATGTGCCTTACATAAAAGACGAAAGGGTCAAGATACAACAGTTTTTGGGGTGTCTGCCTCCAAATTTTCGAGAGAGAATTGAGTTCGACATACCCAAAACTATGGACATAACCTTGCACAAATCTAGAATTTCCAACGAACATCGATAACAGAGAAATGATAATATAAATAGAAATAGAGACATATTCAATACCTTTTCGGATAACCGAAAACGAGGGTTTAGGCCACCGCCTTACATAAAACAGGATAACAGTTTTCCACCAAACAAAAATTTCAACAGAATTGGTGCAAGGCCAAATGTTCCCACACCAAATACCAACATACTAGCAATGAATAGAGGATCCAAGGCTGCCCCGCTACAGGTTAGCTGCTGGAAAATACAAGGGCCCCACTACTTCATAGATTTTCCAAACAAAATGGATGGAATCCTAAAAAATTTACAAGAAAACACAACAGTGGAAGGCATGGAAGGAACACCAAGGATCTCTGCAGCACTCGATAGCCGACAAGTAGACCATCAGTCAACCATTGTCGAGATAGAAAATAAAACTTAAAACACACCTATCTCAATTTTGATTGACCCCGTGGCTTTTCGTAGCTATGTTCTCCTAGAATTGTTGACACATGTAAACTAATCAAAGAGAAACATGGGAAACCATGGCTGGTACAACTAGCCACTGGTACAAAAAGGAAGATTTCAAAACTTGTAAAAGAATGCAAGGTAGATATGAATGGTTTTCCGACAGAAGTAGATTTAAACATCTTAACTTTAGGATCTTATGACTTACTGATCGGCATGGACTTGTTGGAACAACCCCGTCTCACACTTGACAATTTGAACAAATCAATCTTATGCACAGACAACAAAGGGAATCAAAGGAAGGCATACCCAAGAAAGTTTTTGCCAAACAGATATCCGCCCTACAAGCAAAGAAATACATAAGGAAGGGCTGCAATCTTTTTGCGGTTAACATTCAAAACTTAGAAGCTGAGAGGGAACAAAAATTTTATTACTTCCGAGTTCTTGTAGATTTCAAGGATGTATTTACCAAGGAAACACCAAGACTACCACCCAAGAGGGACTTAGAATTTTCTATAGAGTTAACACCGAGATCGGTACCGACTTCAAAATCCCTATACCGCATGAGCGCACCAAAGTTGGTAGAGCTTAAATTGCAGCTACAAGAGTTGAGAGAAAAAGGATACATCAAGCCTAGTGTGTCTCCTTGGGGAGCACCTATACTCTTCGTAAAGAAGAAAGACGGGATGATGCAAATGTGCATCGATTACCGCTAGCTCAACAAACTGACCATAAAGAATAGATACCCACTCCTTAGGATAGATGACTTGTTTGATAAAGTCGGGGGAGCAAATATCTTTTCAAAGATTGAATTGTGGTCCGGATACCATCAGGTAAGGATCCATGATGAAGACATAAATAAGACCATTTTTCGAACTCGATACAGCCATTATGAGTTTGTGGTGATGCCTTTCGGGTTAACCAATTCACCAACCAATTTTATGTGCATGACGAAAAATATATTTAGTGAATACCTAGATACATTTGTACTAGTCTTTATAGACGAGATACTGATTTACTCCAAGAGCAGGGAGGAACATGAAGAACACCTCTGAATCATGTTGCAGGTATTATAAGAACATCAACTTTACGCTAAATTTAGCAAGTGTGACTTCTACAAATATTAGATACAATATTTGGGTCACATCATTTCAAAAAATGGAACAGTTGTCGACCTAGAAAAATTAAAGCCATTGAGGAATGGCCTACACCTACTTGTTTCACCGACATAAGGTCATTTTTGGGACTAGTAGGTTACTACCGAAAGTTCATAGAGAGCTTTTCACAGATTTCTTGTCCTATGGCCACCTTATAGAAAAAGGAAACCAAATTCCTTTGGATAGCCAAATGTGAAGAAAGTTTCCAAAAGCTAAAACAACTTTTGATGAGTGCACCTATACTATGGATTGCAAAGCCCGATGGAGATTTCGTTGTTTGCATAGATGCAAGCAAAGAAGGACTTGGTGGAGTCCTCATGCAGAACGATTTCATAATCTACTACGAATCAAGGAAGTTAAAATAGCACAAACAAAGCTACCCCACGCATGATCTCGAGCTAGCCGCCATCATCCACGCTTTAAATATGTGGAGGCACTACCTCATGGGGAAGAAGTTCCTTTTGAAAATGGACAATATGAGTTTGAAGTATCTATTTGACCAACCAGACCTAAATTCTAGGTAGGCCAGATGGTTGGCTTTCCTTAGCGAATACCACTTTGAGTTGAAACACATAAAAGGAAAGGAGAAGAAGATTGTCGATGCCTTGAGTCGTAGATCTCATATGTTGTATGAAGTGACTGTGAGTCATACAGATTTGGAATTGCATGACATAATTAGAGAAGCAAGCAAAGATGATTGCTTCTATGTGGAAATCCTTAAAAAGATACAGGAAGATACGATATTCCAACAACACAAGGAATATAAGATCGATGAACCAGGGTTTTTATGGTCTAAAGAATGACTCTATGTTCCGGACGACGGAGACATTAGGTTTAACATTTTAACTAAGTTTCATCAAAAACCTTGCTCTGGACATCCTAGATATCAAAAGATGATATTGGAAGTGAATAAACACTTCTTTTGGCCTAAATTAAAGATCGACATAACACTATTCATCGCCAAATGCTAGGAATGTCAATTGGTTAAAGAATAGCACCAACACCCTTTAGGGTTACTACAACCGCTGCCCATTCCAGAATGGAAGTGGGAGGTTATCAGAAGGGTATTTTTTAAGGTTTTTTATATTATACTTAAGTATAGTATCCTAAGCGATTATTTTGGATTGAAAAAAACATGTATATAGATAGGTAGGCAAATATTAAGTATGAAACATACAATTTATACTGAAATGTGTAAATTTTGGCGAATATTATGATAAAAAAACATATTTTATGTAAATATAGGCGATATTAGAAACTAAAAATGACCAAACAACGATTTTTTTTTTAAAGCCCGAAAAATAACCAATTGCGAAATTTCGTCCTTAAAATTTACCTTGGTTATCAATATGGATTTCATTACAGGATTACCTAAGAGCAAGAAGAAAAATGATTCCATTTTTGTAGTAGTAGATAAGTTGTCCAAAGTGGCACACTTAATCCTGGTAAAATCTACATACAAAGCTGTCCACATTGCAGAAATTTTCCTAAAATAAATCTTTCGTTTGCATGGGATACCCAAGGAAATCATCTCGGATAGAGACACAAAATTCACCAGTAATTTCTAGAGATCCTTATTCTCCAGTTTGGATACCCAGTTAAAATTCAGTACATCCTACCATCCGCAAACATACGGACAGGTAGAGCGGGTAAACCATATATTAGAGGATATGCTTAGAATGTACATAATGAACAATCCCACAAAGTGGAAGGACTACTTGCACCTCGCAGAGTTTGAATACAACAACGGGTACCATACCTCTGCCAATATGATTCCCTTTGAGGTACTCTATGGCAAAAAGTGTAGGACACCAGTGACTTGGGATAGCCGGGTAGACAGGCTCATGCTAGGGCCAAACTTACTAAAAGACCTAGAACACACTAGTACAAAATGAGGAATAAATGACAAAAAATGACTAAAATTCGACTATAAATGACTATTTTTGAGTCGGTGACTAATAGTAGCGAATTTCCACTATCTTATATCTAATCGTATTTCACTAGTCATTAATTGGTTGACTTATTAGTCATTGATTTAGTCATTGATAGTCACTGATTTAGTCATTGATTGCCACAATTAATGACCAAATATACGACTAAATAAACTACTAGATGATAACATATTAATGACTAAGATAAATATGACTAAATGTTAGTCACGCAATAAGATACTGGAAATTAGCTACTAATAATCATATATATGCAAATTTAGTCGTTTTCTTAGTCACTAATTTATGATAGGGTACGGAGGAAGCGAACCACCAATCTACTGCCTATAATTAGTTGTTATTGCTTGACAATGATGATAGTCAAACAAATTTTGCATCATTCAAGCATACAAAATAATGATTACCAAGTTACTATAGATCCATAATGGCTTACCTTGTACTAGTCCTTCAAGTCTTTCAACTGCATTTATTAAGTGCAAATATATTTTTGTACTTAATAAAAGCAGTTGAAGAACTTGAAGGACTAGTACAAGGTAATCCATAATGGATCTATAGTAACTTGGTAATCATTATTTTGTATGCTTGAATGATGCAAAATGAAAAAATCCCATAAATTTATAGGAATGGCAAGCATGCATCCATTGTTAAACTATCTACCAAGTCATCTAGAGTCATGCCAAGATATTTGAATTTGACTGAAAATTCATAAGTAACTTGAAGATAATGGTGGATGATGCCATGTAAAGGAGAATTTCAGTTTATATAGAAGCAAAGGATGAGAAAATGGTGTCCCAAACTCATCTTCCTCCGATGTGGACCAAGCCACCTCCCTCACTACAGAAATGAGATCTTGATCACAATGAAATCTAATAACAAATAGGTCCATGATATCAAACTACTTCTTGTATCTACAAGATCCATTCATGGTTGGCAATATTTCAAAGTTAACAAGAAAACATGGCATGTTTCTTTAAAATTTAGCATCCTACTATATTCTTCTACAAACAGGACCAGTGACCAAATGTGTTGCAAAGGGAAAGTCAATCAAATCAAGAAGGTTGATCATGACATTGAAAATCAAAATAACATAAATTTTGTATGTCTACAACAATCATCCATATTTTGAGTCCATTACAACTTGACTCATGATGAATTCAAAGTCAGTCGAATTGGCTAGGCTAAATTTAACCAGTTATAGAGCCTTGCTGATAATACACAGCCAGGTGAAACACTTACATATAACTTCCATCTTGGATATCCTCTCTTTGTCCAAAAAAATATAACTATATTATTGGAAAAATCCCAAATAACATTGTATGGAGACATTAAATAAATAACATTACCAATATCAGAAGTTCTACATTCATGGATTCCTAGGATATTCGACTTCGTTGACCTCTACATCTTCCTACAAATTTAGAGACAACCACCTAGAAATCTAATTAAATAGAAAAAAGAATTTCTACTTGCATTTGTATTCAGCAATTTAGGCAAGTAAGATGGGGAAATCCTTCCGCAGTTGATTTTGAAACCAGTACATGAATGTCAAAAATAAATTTCTACTCATCATGGGGCATTCAAGCATCTATACATCCAAGCAAAACTATAAAAAAGATGCCACATGTTAACTAACAAAATCACTTCAACATAGGTAGTATCGATAACAATTGAACACATTACAGGATGCATGAAGACACTCAAAAACTCTAGACATGATGTTGCTTTGGTCACAAAATGAGACTAAATTGCCTTGGTTTATTTATTCTAAAACTCACCAATAAAATTTGATGAATAATAAATGGATCGAAAAGAAACAAAACTTTGCAATTTTACCAAACTATTGTTGTGGCACCACACAACTTGCAGCTTTATTTGCCTTTTCCTTTTCAATCTCCACCCTCCTCTCTTCAACATGATGTGCTATAGCATTTGCAATAGCTTGGTTGTGGAAGTCCATTGACTAGGTTAGATTCTGAAACCTTCTTGGATCTGAAACAGACATGACTAATGGCAGAACCATGGAATAAAATATAATATTAGTAACTAAAGGTATACTTAATGTCTAAACCCAGCCAGCAATGGATGAATTTTCTTCCATTATAAATAGAGCAAAATAACATCAACAAATTTTCAGATAGAAGCACTCTAAATTGTTTCCAAATGTTAAGATACAGAAGGTGCCAAACCTTTCATGGTGTCACTAAAGAACAAAAAATTATCCACATTGTCAATCAGAGATTGGAACTCTTCATCATCACTGAAATCATCATCTTCATCCTCTGCATGTGCCTGGAAAGCGTTGGCTTGAAAATTCATTATTTGCACTGAAATTCTTTAAGAACTTAACGACACTTGAGCCAAATACAACACCAGAAACTAAACACTTGCCGAACAATTTTTCCTTCTCAAGAAACTAAACTCTAGTAAATGTTAAAGCACCTGGGATGCTAGCCTGCGAAGCCTTTGACTATCAGCTTCATCCCCATCTTCAGTATTAACTCCCATTTCCTTATCTAAATCATCTTCTTCCTCCTCCTCATCATCAGTCTTGCATCAATCCATGCCATCATCTTCATCTTCATTATTCTTTGTCGCTTCTAAAATGTTCAAGAGCCAAAAACATTAAGTTACAAAAATAGCCATAGCACTACTGCAGGATTTTGCATGATGTGATGAACAAATAATTAGCATGTGCTTGACAAATAAAACACACTTTAAGGCATACTGGATGCTAAGTTAAAATATACAAGCATATGTATGGAGAAATAAGATCTCTATCGGTTGAATTGCTACCAACAATTTGCTCCTTATATGCAACAAGCAAATCAAGTACAGCCCTGAATATTTGGCCTAGGGAATCTTCAGGTAGAAGTTCGAAAGGAAGTGATAAGAGTGAAGTGAGACCCAAAATGCAAAATTTCTTGGCATGCTTCTTTAAAATTTAGCATCTTAAAATATTCTTCTACAAACAGGCCCAGTGACCAAATGTGTTGCAAAGGGAAAGTCAAGCAAATCAAGAAGGTTGATCATGACAATGAAAATCAAAATAACATAAATTTTTTATGTCCGCAACAATCATCCATATTCTGATTCCATTACAACTTCGCTCATGATGAATTCAGAGTGATTCAAATTGGTTAGGATAAATTTAACCAGTTATAGAGCCTTGCTGATAATACACAACTAGGGAAACACTTACATAATAGCTAGCTATTATAAGCATAAAGATTTTGGTGAGAAAATATTGATAAGTTTAATGCTTACTTGTAGAGGGAAGATTTATTGTAATGCTTTGCAAAGTCTATCCCCAAACCATGTTCAGTAGCAGTAGAGCTAACTTCTAACATCCATGTGGTTGGGTTGTATTTGTATTTGATCTTTGGTACCCCTGGAATAGCCTATGGTTGTCATGACGAAAATGAAAAAATTAACTTAGATTTAGGCATTAGATTAGCAGTCCTCTGATCAAAATTGTTCCTTTTCTAATCACTGCAAGAATCTGTTGATTCTTTACCTCAAAGTATTCAATAACCTGGTGAGAATTACGGCCTAGTGGCCCAAAGAAAATGACTTGCCCTCCACTTTTCATCAACAATAGCTGAACCCGTCATGGTAAGTCAGAAATCAACACCAATCCTTGAAACAAATAATATCAAGTTATCGGATAATCTAAAATTTGGTCTACCTCATCAAAATCTTCAAAGATGTCAATGCTAGGCTGATGAATGGTACACACAACAGTCCTTCCAGTATCTACTGTATTACAAATAGTTTGTATCACAATTTTAGCTACCCTAGCATCCAAACCAGATGTGGGCTCATCCATAAATTCTGTAACTCCACAAGTTCCATTACCTCATCAACAAAGGCCTACAAATTGGAATCTTTTGGAAGTTAGTAACATAACAATTTGGTGCAATGTCACAAAAAAACACTATTAGACAGTAGACCAGAGAAAATAATAGTGATAAACTTACAATTCTTGTTTCATTGTCAACATCCTTTGGAAGATGGAGAAATGTTGAATATAACAAGGATTCTTGTACAGTGACCTGCAGAGAGTGTTTATCATTCTGCTCATAGTAACCGGAAATGCAAGCAAAGGTTTCTTCCTTTTTGGGAAATCCAGAGATTCAGATATCACCCTCAATGTTTCCTCCGGTCTTTCTTACAGCTAAGACGTCCAAGAGAGTTGTCTTCCCAGCACCATTGTGCACCACTGACCCCCATCAATGCTGTAAGTAAACCATGCCTGAATGACCCTGTAACATCTCGGAGAAGTTGAAGTCTATCTTCAGTCACTCGTTCCCTCATTTCCTGCAAGCAAATTCAGAACTTGACAGCCAAACCCTTCATGCAAGAGAAGCCACAAGAATTGGCAATAGTTGAATCACATAATTGATCAATCTCAGGGCTCAAATTCCATACAGGGGGCATATCAACAAAGTAATTGGCATCTTCAAAAGACATGGCTAGTGCTTCAAATGGAAGAATCATTCCTCGCTTGCAAGCAACTTCTGTTGCAGCCTCAAAACCCAACTCATTATCGCTTTCTAAAATAGTTGATTGGTTGCTCATTCCTCTTATCTGCATTTTAACTGTATAACCAAACAATGAAGAATTTATTATTATTTTCCATCTCCTCCCCTTATTTTGTTCAAGAAACTCTGCACCTGTGTAGGTTAACGGTTTCCTTACAAGTATTATTGTCATATGTAGAAGGCCCTCTTCTTGATCTTGATGGCTTTCTATTGTGCCCTTGCGTTGTACCATTCTCTTGGTATATCATTTATTCAAGAGCCTCCTCGGAAATGACAGCTTGAGGTTTCCCAAGAGCTACGAAGAACAAATCCCACATTATTCATATTTGAAAGGAATTGGTTAAAGAAATATTAAGCTAAAGAGAAGAGCATAGATGTGTGTGCAGTGAAGCAACTCACTGTGTAGATATGCAAGAAGCAAGGTAAAAAGCACATTGAAGAGTACTGAAAATCCCAACAAGGCGCCAGCTCCAATCCAATACCAATAACTTTGTGGAAAGATGCTACGACTCTCCAGCACAAAAACACCCAAATTCGTGGTTTTCTCTGCACTTTGAAGACCAACACAGTTCCATGACACTAGTCAATTTGATGAATAGGTTTGAAAAATTCTTCATCGTTAAAACATTCCCTTAAGGAAACTCATGTTAGGTTATTTCCATTTGTTCCACAATTTTTTTAGGAGTTCTTAATGCATTAAAATGTTCGAATCTTACTATCATCCATCTAGGAGCAAGTATCTCATTCACAGAAATTGCATTCTCTGCATACATCAAATGAAAACACCAGTAGCCCCATATACACCATTTAGGGATGTTGTCTGCATTGGAAATCTATTGTCAATCTCACTATAAACTTATACTTCGTTGTTAAAAACCCAAAATTCTATCATATGATTAGAGAGACAAGTAAACTCCTTGTTAGCCAAAATTTTCTAGATTCTAGTCTAGAAACTCAAGTTTTTTATCTGGGCATGAAACACATGGTACTGGGATCCGAACATAGAACCTCTGTGAAGATAAAATTGTGAAATAGGCCTGGGTTGTTCGCAGAAATTGCAGGTGCCAAAGATCTGGGGTTTGAAATAATTTCAATCTGAGTAGGATTTAGAATGCGTTGATTGTCTGGAGTTGTTTATCTTCTAAGCGAAGTTAGTGCTTGGATTGCATTCTCTCTGAAATCACAGGTTTCAATTATGAAGTGATGAAATGCTTTGAAATGGTAATCTGAGGAACAGAGAATATATGCTCTAATTACACCAGTTGTGAATTAATGGAGTTCAGGTCAACCAAAGCTTGATAACATTGATATGGCATTCATCAATATTGAATAGGGTAGCCACAAGTATTTTGGGAATGCACAAAAGGTTAATAACCAACATACTAATTTTTTTGAAGGGGGTATAAAAATAGCTATCAATCCATTGAAAGGATTTGAGTTGTCATAATCTAAGTATTTGTCCATTGAAAGGATTTGTACTTGTTTCCAATATGTGAAACTAATACTAAATGAAATCCTATTGGGATTTTTTTAGTTACTCATCAAATCCCATTGCTAGTAGGCATAAAATTGATGCAAGATAGATAAAATATGTGGGGCATACAAATTCATTTCCAAATGTTCTAATCTGGAACATGATTGGCCTCATATCATCTTTTTTTGAGCTAGCAATGTCCATGCCTTTCCTTAAGTCTTCTCTAAGGGGTTCCATTAAGGCATCCTTGATATAAACCTGCAGAGGATCCACCACCACTGCTAGCAACCTTACCATTGTCATTGGAATTCATCTTCACAAGTTTATCCTGTTGTGAGCAAATCAAACAGTCTATATTAACAACTCAAACATATCAAATACCATGTATAATGACCAAAAAATCATGAACATAAAATACCTTTAGCTGTCATATCTGTTCACGCAAAATGTTCACATCATCCTCAGTTTCCTCATTCACAACTGCTTTGTTTTGTATGCCTTTTGCTCATTTTGTAAACCTTAATGTGCTTAAATTTTCATTCCTGCAACTGCATAACCATGGAGAGGAAAATGTAAGTCTCTCTCTTTCACCCATGTACATGGATAGAGGACAGATAATTACATTCAATGAACAACAAATGTTTGAATAAAAACAACACTAAGCCAAATTATTTGATACCAAAGTGGATAAGCAGCAAGTTTGGGCATACTTCATCCTTCTATCAGTAGTAAACAGTAGTAACAACCCCAACTACTAATTTTGGGCACTTTTGAGCATTAAAACATCAGTGATGAGGATTATTTTAAACCTGGGCAATGGGCACATTCTAGGTCATCCTGTAGCATGACATGAACAATAGCCCTAAATCCTCTGTTCTACTTTTGGCCATTCCTGGACATTATTTCACCCTTATAAAACAATAAAAAGGGAGTTTTGAGCATGCTTGTGGGTAAAAACAACATCAAAAATGCAAAGAAGCAGTTATGTGGGTGAAAGCAGGAACTGGTCTCCAATTCTGGGAAATTTGTGGATGGAAAGGGCATTAAACAACCTCATATCTCAGTTATGGGCCTCCCATTTTCTAACCATGTTCTCTCTAATCCACAAGTGGCGTGTGGAAAGAGTTTGCAGATATCCTTTTTAGAGAATGAAATTGGTGAACTAGGCCATGAAGATGATTTTTTACAGCCTTAGTAGTTGGCTAATCAGTACCAAATGATAGTAGAGGTATCAACAGATGCAACCAGTTAGAGGATGAGAGTCCCACATGTTCTTGTTTATTTCTATAGCATGCAATATGAATACAATGAAGCAGAAATAAGCAAAGTTAATTGATTTCTATTCCCTCCAAAGGTTCTATCAAAAAGCATTATGTAACACAAAAGAGAGAATGCTAGCTTGATTAACTGTTTCTACAGGTCTCACTGCAATTTTTTGTTGTGTACAGATTTGAAAGGAATTTTATCAGTTTTACAATTATGATCTTTGAGCACCATTTTCAAAATATTGCATTTTCAAAGTAATATAACCTGTGTTTAACTAAAACTAGAGATATTCACTTTGTGATATTTTGAGTAGCCATCAGAACACCTCTGAGGTAAAGGTTCAACAGTCAAACTTATGGAAATGTATATAGTGCATACATTGTCATGATGTTGTGACCCTACCTCATCTTCATGGCACAGTCAGGGTCCATGTCACCATAGTAAGGACTGAAGTTACACTGATGAGCACTTTAAGGCCTGCCATTTTTCGACTAGCTGGGCTATGGTTTGGCAGTAAGAATCGGTGTGCTTATTGCTGCAAGACTCAAGTTTGAAACTTGGTATTTCCTCACCGTGATACAGACCATCCGAGTCTCTAGTGTGGCATGTTCCCATTTGTTGTTCTTCCGAGTAAACCTAGGCTTTTACATTTCGATTTTGTATTTTAAGCCGATGTTCTTGTTTATCGATATAGCATGCAATGTAAATTCAATGGAGCAGCAATGAGCTAATTGCATTTGAATTGCATCCCCGTAAAACGTGCTACTACCAAAACGTATTACACAAAAGACTGAATGTTAGCTTGACCAGTGGATAAAATGTTTAAATGTTTCTACAGTTCTCACTACAATTTTTTATTGTGTGCAGATTCTCACTGAATTTTATCAGTTCTACAATTATGATATTCGAACACTTTCCAAATATTGCATTTTCAAAGTAGCATAACTATTTCTTTACAAAAAGAGAGAGATATTCATTCTATGATCTTTTGAATAGCCATGAGAAAACCTTGAAGTAGGGGCTAAACTTATTGCAATGTATTTTACATACCCTGTCAAGTTGGTGTGGCCTTAATTTGTCTTCATGACAGTCAAGGTCCATTTCACCATATTAAGGACCAAAGCCCATACTCATTCTCTCTTCAAGTTCTGCCATTTTTCTGCTAGCTTGGCTGTGTTTTGAAAGAAAGGATTGAAATTTGAAGTGCTTACTGCTGCCAGACCCAAGTTTGAAACAACATTTTTTCACCATTTTCACTATGACATTGTTTGCCCGATTCTCCAGAGTGGCATGCTCCTAACTATTGCTGTACAAAAAGAGAGAATACATTCTATGATCTTTTGAATAGCCATGAGAACACCTTGAGGTAGCGGTTACACTTATTGAAATGTATTTTGCATACCCTGTCAAGTTGGTGTGGCCTTAATTTGTCTTCATGACAGCCAAGGTCCATCTCACCATATTAAGGAACAAAGCCCATACTCATTCTCTCTTCAAGGTCCGCCGTTTTATGCTAGCTTGGCTGTGTTTTGGAAGAAAGGATTGAAATTTGAAGTGCTTATTGTTGCCAGACCCAAGTTTGAAATATAGTATTTTCTCACCATTTTCACTATGACATTGTCTGCTTGAGTCTCCAGAGCCGCATGCTCCCACTTGTTCTTGTGAGAAAAAAATGGCTCTTATATTTTAAAATGTTTATTTGGTATTTTCAGCTGTCGTTCTTGTTTATTGCTATAGCAGCAACATAAATGCAATGAAACCGTAATAAGCGAAGTTTATTTGATTTGCATCCCCTTCAAAAGCGCTGCCAAGAAGTATTTGACTAAGACAAAAGAATCAATGCTACCTGGACTGCTGAAGAAAATCTTAAAATATTTCTACAGATCTAACTGCAAATTTTGATTGTGTGCAGGTACTAATGGAATATTATCAGTTTTACAATTTTGATCTTTGAGCAGTGTTTTCCAAATATTGCACTTTTAAATTAACATAATAACCAGTTTTTCACTAAAAGGAGGGAGATGTTCATTTTATGGTCTTAGTTTTTATTGACAAAGCTTTTGTCTCAAGCATTGGAATTAAAGTTAAGGTCATTGGAGCATAAAATGTGACTAACTTGCCACTATGATAACATGGAAATGTTGCTAGATCAATAGGGAAACCACTGTATTTGCATACAATATCCACATTTGTTAGATGGGTTATTTGAGATTTGGTAAATAAAACATTACAGCCAATCCGGTGACTGCTGAGATGAAATTCTAGGAATGGTTCGGTTTTTTTATTGCAATGTTGATGGCTTGCAATTATTTAAAAAAGGGACTAGTATGACAGAGTTCCTGACTTTATCGCCATGTCAGTGAACAAACACAATCCATAATTTTTCCGTAGATTTTCAATTTGTATGTCACATGCTAACTATAGTGCAAAATAAGGGGAACTTTGGGTTGGTTGTTATGTATCTTGAACCTTTGCTTGAGGACTAAACATGTTTTATTGTATTTCTTGTCTGTAATTTCAATCAGATACATATAATCAAAGCACTTTTTCTTCTATGATTAAGGAAGTGATACCGCAGCTTATTTGGGGTTGATCTTCTATGAGAGTGCAACCTCCCTAACTTTTTCTACCTTGATTGAGTTTTGTGGATCGGTATTACTATTTATTCATATGGTGGTGCAGGTAATTTAGTGTTTTTACCTACAAAAGATGATGCGGCTATTGTTCCACTTGAAAGGGTTTTAATGTTTTGGATTTAGAGGGCATACATGTCACACAGTTTGTGTATTATGCTTTCTTCTGATTTGGCATACTTGGATACAGTGATATCAATGGACCAAATAATTCCATGGGGGCTAAATTTAGCCAATTGGAATTTTTTTTATTTAAAATACTTTTATATTGTTAAGTCTAATGCTTAAGTGATAACATGAACAACAATTAATACTATTTTTTCATAATTATAAACGAATCATGAGACTATGCGAGGGGCTGCAGACAGGATGTAGCGGCTGTAGATGTGGTTTCGGGAGGATGGCATCCGTCACCCTATGGGTATTTTTGGCAGGTAACTTTTGGGGTTTTTGGAAAGTCCTTTTTCTTTTGGCTTGGGTATTTTTATAGAATTTCCCTTGTCGTGATGTATGACTTAGAGGAATTAGTGAATTATTCCAAGGACCCCTTTGAGGGTCACTCGATTTTCAGTTTCCAGTTGCAGTTTCCAGTTGGAAGGAGAGGAGGGCCTATTTTGCAAGGTTTAGGAATGTTTTTCAGAAGAGTTGGGTGTGGGGTTGTTGCGAGTAGTAGATAGATGGAGACAGGGCAAGAAGGGTTTGCAGTTGGATCGTTGTCATTTGGCACAGTTGGTGGTAAATCAGGTGTTGTGGAATCGTCGAATCAACTGTTGGAACGTCAGGTGTTCCATTCAGGAGCTGGGAGTGTTTCCTCTCCCCAGGTTTGGCCTCCTGTTTCTTTGGAGCAAGGTTTTGCGAATATTCTTTGGACTTTTGGGTATAGCCCCTGAGATTTGGCGCAAGTTCAAGTTCTACCCTTTCTTTCCTCTGAAGCGATGGGGGGCTCCTGGAAAGCCCTGGATGCTCCTTCCCCCTCTCTATATGAGTCCTTTCCTTTGTTTCCTGCAGGTGATTTTGGGTCAGTTCCTTTGGAGGGCTTAGGTCCTATATTTCTAGAACGGTTGGGGGGAAAGGAGTTTCAGGGTTTTCCTGGTGTGGGTGGTGATTTGGAGGAACATGGTTTCATTAGTTCTTTTTTGGCATAGGAGGAGTTCAGCGGTGGTGGTGGATTCGGGGGAGTTGGTCAGTTAGGTTCTAGGCGTTCCCCTCTCGGAAATGTCAGAGTCTTTGAGAAGGGAAGGAAAACACCCTCGCCGCAACACAAAAAAAACAAATGTGTTAAGTTAAGCAAAGATGTAAACCTGGTTCTTGGGGAAAATGTCCAATTCAACAAAGTGGTCAAGATGGCAGACTTGGAAGTGGTCGGAAGAGCTCGAGGTCGCCATTTCAGGGATAAAATCCTGAAGGTTTGGGTGGCAGAAAACTAGTCACAGAAATTTGGATATGCCCCCTCTGTGTTTCTCATGGAAAAGGGGTGGTTCGATTTTTTGTTCAAAAAAAGTGAGGATGCAAGCTAGGTTATCTCTCGGAAATGGAGCATCGACTCTTTCTCTTATAACCTGGGATCAACGAAAGGTCTTCATCTTTCTGAGATTGAAAAAGGAGTAGGGGGGTTGGGGCTAGCAAATGGGCAATTGTGGTTCAAGAAGGGAAGGGGTAGAAAAAAATTCATTTCAAAAGCATAGGGGAAATCCAAGCAAGATGTGGCCACTAGCCATCAACACTCAATAGATCGGGTGCTTAGAGCAATGTCAGCCTAGGCAAGGGTTCCCAAGTGAAAATGATTTCCTTCAACTGTCGAGAGTTGGCGAATCCATCCAAAAAATCGTCCTTAAAGTGATTGGTCTTATCTTCCAAGCCGACCATTTTGCTTCTTCAAGAAACATTAGGGGAAGGGGAGGTAGTGTCTTCTCTGTTAGAGTCTACTCTTAGAGGTTGGTCTAGAAATTGATGCACGTGGTAGGTCTGGGGGTCTAGCGATTGGATGGGACCCTAAACTGATCAAAGTCCTAAACTGTTGGGGTGTGGAATCCAGGATGCCTGTAAGTGTTGTTGGAAGAGCTTGGGTGCACGATGACTTTTCTAAAAATATATGGTCCATACTCGGATAGGGTGGTCTTCTGGGACATGCTCTCAAGGAAGTCCCTGATGAGATATGAAAACCTTGTCATAGGGGGAGATCTGAATCTCACCCTAAGTGCAGCTGAAGTGCGGGGGCCTAAGGCATCGGTAGATCCTCTAATGGAATTTTTTCGGGCAAAATTTGAGGAACTTCACTTGGTGCATCTAGAACTAGTCAAGTTGAAGTTGACCTGGAGGAACAAGAGAGTGGGGGAGAACCAAATTGCACAGTGATTGGATCATTTTCTGGTGGCAGAGGCATTAGTAGAAAGTTCATTGCTGATTAGGCAATGGGTTAGATCCGAGGGTGATTCAGATCACTTTCCAATATTTCTTGAAATTCAGAACAGAGTTCATAAACCAACAAGTCCTTTTAAATTCAACTCTTCCTGGTTTTTTGATGAAGAATTTCTTTCGATTGTCGAGGAGGCTTGTGTGCCTCTAAATCTAGGCTTGGAATTGATAGCCGCAAAACAATTTGCAAACAATATCAAAGAGATAAAAAGATGTCAATCAGGTAGGCTCATCAAAAAAAGGTTAAGGAGGAAGATGACTTCAAAGAGGTGTCAATCCATTATTGATCATTTAGGTGAGGAAGATATGAGCGAGGGTGATTTATGGCATCGACTTGAGCAAGAACTGAAGAGGAAATTAGAAGAGGTTCTAGAAGAGCTCGAAGAGAAGGCTGCAGTAGCCAAATAAATTATAGAAGATGAGGAGAATGTTGTTTCTACCGCTAATGAAATTACTGGCCATGGTAGTACATATTTGGACCGTATTTTATCTTAGGCAAATGACAATGTTCAATTTTATCCTCCTGGTAGAATTATGCATATTGTCTCTCTTTCCCCATCTGATTCTATTACTAATCGTGTTGATGGGAAAAAGATAAAAGTTTGCATTTACCTTACACGAAGGTCTCTTTATGGTAAACTGAGGTTGTCTCGAACCATGATTAATGACCATTATATGCCCGTTTACAGGAGGATGATGGAGCAGTTGATCAATGAGCTTGAACACGATTATGAAGAGGACATCATAGTAGATGAGATCCTGGATAAGGAGATATGATACACGGCTGAAGCTCTTTTCTGTTGACATGTATGATAAATGGATGTTACTTTATTGTAATATTTAACAAAGTAATTAGGTGGCCTTCATAATAAAATGGAAAATTATGGGGTTGAATCATGGATGAATTTTCTTCTCACTCATGAAAGGTCAACCCATTTTGTTGAAAGCGCAATGGAGATGGGATTGAAGCAAAAATGCAGAATTGTGTGGGTTCTTTTGTCCCTCATCAGACACATCCATACTGGCCACTTGCATCTGAGCAACCTCTTTTACCAATGAATTTATGGACTTCAACATCCGTAGTTTAAAACGATTTAACCTTTGCCGAACCTGCTCTTGTACCTGCACCTGCACTCCACCGCATCCTATGCAACACTACAGAAAAGGATGTTCTTAAATACCATTGTATCTATAGTTTGGTTGAAAGCTTGTGATTTTTGTATAGCTTAATGAATCAGAATCTTGTTGTCCAGACTTTACACCCACTTATTTTATAATTTTATTTCGTTTTTAGGCTGCAAAATGTAGCCTTGATGATATATACTAAAATTGTTTGTCAATCTTTTGTCAAATGTTTGTTCGCACAGTTTAGCCTATGCGTTGGCTAGTTACTTTGTTCTTCAAAATTGACTATCAACAATACCATAGTTGAACTGTATGGTATGTACATGTACTTCATCTTGAGCTTATTTATAAATTTTTTAGCCGTCCAAAACTTATGCAACTTCCATATTTGATTCCAACAATACATGTGCTTCATGCATTGTTATTTGCAACTACATAAGTCTTGATGATTTGACATTAGTAAAAGGGCAATTTGTTAAGTGATTTAACATCATCATTGAAGAATCTAAGGGTTGTTTTGTTGTTGCTACATCTGCTATTATAGCTGCTGTAAAAGTGAGTTTTCAGATCTCATTTATGTGGGATAAGTTGCCCTGGAGAGCTAAAAGTTATCCAGATTCTTTGGTATCTTTTCTCCTTGGATTGCCAAGAAGATTGGGCTATTAGAAAGTGAAATATTGTACTCTTTCCATTGTTGTTTTATACTCTATTTCATAGCATCCCTAAGGCCAAAAAATTCACAGGGTTAAGATCCAGGAAACCTCTATCCAAAGAGGTGAAATTTATGTTTTGCATTAAACTAATAAAGTGCAGAAATTTACAAACTAAGCTCATGCCAGATTATTCTATCTGTTCAAAGATTTTAAGGTCATCCTTGCTGCAGTAGTGCAAGGCATATGCTGCAATCACTGTACTCCAAAAAACCATGTCTCCTTGCTGCATTTCGCCAACATATCATGTGCCTTCTCTATACTCCCACATTTTGCATACTTGTATACAAGAGCACCCTCCACAATGATAACAGAATGAAGCCCACTCTTAATCACATCTTGATGGATTTCAGCACTCTGCCTCAGGAGTCCAGGACTGCCAATTTGGCACAAGACAATATAACACTAGCAAAGGTCTTCTGGTCCAGTTACACCCTAGCTTGTTGCATTTGCTGACATAATCTCAGGGCCTCCATTGCTTGCCCATTCTGCACATATACCGCAACAATAGTTGTCCAGGAAGGCACATTTATTTCCACCATTTCCTCACCGCTTTAGGGACTCATCAACACACCTATTTTGCGCATATCCTAAAAGGCCAAAAATATAAGATTTCATTTGCTGCTCAAACCCATTGTGAATAATCTGAAATCTCCTTCAATAGTTATAAGAAATTTACTCAAAATTGTGGACTAGTTTCTGAGGCCGTCGCTCTTACAATGCCAAACATGTGTGTTGGGAGGGGGGTTGGGTTGTACATAGAGTCATTAAAGGATTTATTATTCACTTCTCTCTAGTTATTTATGTTAATATTTAACATTTTAATATGGCTTCTCACAATAAAAAAATTTAAAAATTAATAACGGGATATGTAGAGGTATCCCCAAAACTTCAAGGACATCCCTTTATGGACCCCTAATTGGGGCGAGGCCATTGAGTACATCTACGATAGTCAAGGATGGCCCATGATTTTTGAAGACATCCTTTGTAGGATGGGGAAATCCCTAAAAGTTTCCTCGTCCTGATAGACATATCCCCAACCCTTGGGGACATACCTTGAGGGTTTTACTATAAGGGGAAGGTAGAAATAGGAAGGAGCTACCCCTTTTATGTTCTAGAAGTCCACGAATTACAAGTTTTGGATTATTTTGACTAACCACCCTAAGGACATTTTCTCTACAGATGATGAGATCATGCATCAATAAATTAAGCCAGCCTCACATATCACTAATAAAAATATATAACACAACATATGAATACGCATATATCATGTTGGAGCCATACAAAGGGCATGGGAATTGAGCCGTCAAATAGTGAACAATAATAAAATATTATTGCAACATTTTTCACATATGAGTAAGAAAACAAGTGGCCGTAATGTTATCCATACCTATCCCTCAAAAAGGGATACTGAATGTAGAAATGCAAATCTCACAAAAAAATGGTTCTAGTCCCACAGTAATTTTTTATCAAATTAAATAGAATTATAAACATGCAGATCAACTCTTGAAATTCTACCATAGATGTAGTTTGTGAGGTTGTATCTTCTTACAGATACGTCATAATTAGAAGCTTTCAACATAATTGCATAGAACAACTTGTCTCACCTAAAAATTGTTATATTGTGTAGTGGTATATTTTCAACATGGTTGTTCAAAATTGTGAGCTGAAAACCTGATGATTTTCCAGGATTTCTTCACTTAGAGCAAGTTGCCTCAATGTTCTCTCTAGAAACAAGTCACTACAAAATTCATAGCTTAGTGTTGCTCATAACATTTTGAATTATATAGGTCGCCTAATTCTGAAGTCCAGACTTCAAATATAGACTAGGTTGACAGAAAAAATAGGAAGATGGTTTCTTCCAATGTTACCAGACTCGGAATCGGCAAGGAAAAAGAGGGAAGAGTTTGAATCAGGTCAGGAAGAAATCGGAAAATGCAAAAAAAAATATATACAAATATTTTGAATTTAAGAAAAAAAAACATTTTTCATAGATATTCAAAATAGCCATGTCCATATACTGCAAGATATCAATAGATGTCCAAAATATATCAATCGTTGCTCATGATTGCCCAAAACAACAACCAAGACAGAACAAAGAATGAGGAAAAAGGCAACAAAAGTCTTGTTTTAAAGGAAACTGGGCATGGACTCGTGAGTCAAACTTGCTAATTTTTACCTAGTCAAATGACTAAAACAGGGTCAGTGTGATTTAAACTCTGCCTGAGCTGAATTGGTTCTATTTGCTAGCGATCAGAATCAAACTCGCAAGTTTCCAAGGTAACACTAGATTCCTCCTAATGCAATAGATTAGCAAAAAATGATGGAAAATCAACAATAAAATATCTCATAAATGCATACTTGTCTATATACAGATGAATGGTCAAATCATAACTTACAAATTAACTAAGTTCTCCAGAAAAAAAATAATTTGCATATAACATATTGATGCTTAGTATGCATGTGAGATCAATGCTTGCAAAAATTGGTTAAATAAAAAGCATCACTACTCACTTAAGATTTTTTCTTAGATTCCTAGGTTTGGAAAGGATTAATAATAGATCTCCCAAAGATAGCCCTATATAAGTAGGTTTCAAGTGCCTAAAACATAGAAACTCTCAAGTTTTCCTTTCAATTTGGCAAGATGTGTTTAAAAATTCCATGAGAAGGGAAGGAACAATGTGTTCTAACTTCTGTTAACAGCTCTTAAGATCACTCCACTGATGTACTAGATGGAAATTTGTTGTTCAATATCTCAAGCTCACTCCACTGATGTACTGGATGGAATTTTTTGTTGTTCAAGGCATAAAATGGAAGAGAGAGTGACAGCAACAGCTACCCAACATCTCAAAGGCATTTCAAATTCTTTCCTTGGAATAGAAAGCATTGCAAAATGGTCAAGACATCTATGATTTTATCATGAAAGCTGAGGGTTAAATCATTTTACCTTGCCTTTGTGATAGTCCCCACAAGAATGCTATCCATACCTGAAATCATGGTATAGAGTCAGAGACAATGTTCATAGTCCTGCTTTGTATCACCAATGATGACCACAAGAACATTTTCCATGCCGAAAACAATGGTAATGATTTCCGTACCTTATAACCTGTGTTGCATGGATATGTCATGTCTAGGTGCAGGTACAGGAACAATACATCAAGATGCAAACTTTTCGAGCTACAAGTATAGGAATATGGTGATTTTCCTTTGTAAAGGAGGTCATCAGGATGTGGGTACAACAAGTACAGGTATGGTAAGGGTAATGGAAGTACCCATGCAACTATGCTTTCAACAATTTACCATGCAAAACTCTCGGATTTAACCTTGGTGGCAGAGTGGCAGTCACCACACACTCGAAGGTTCTTGATAACCTGAATAGTTTTCCCAGGGGATCTGTCAGTAAGCTCCGATGCAATGGCTAGCTTCTCACTACTGCGACAAAGAATTTATTCCTTTTTCTCTTCCTCCACATCATAGAGCACATATCTTGTGCGTTTGACACACACCCCGTTGATTTAGTCCACGAAGATAGTCACTCTAGGTTGACATAGCTTTTGTGCATTTGCACTTATTACTTGTCTCCAACTAGGAAAACATGCACTTGTTTATTCACCTCTAACTAGCTGCATCTAGGTGTGTTTTTTATGTCTCTGTCTTTCATCATCCTTCTCACGTTCTCGATGTCATCCCATCGGCCCGCTACAGTATAGATATTTGAAAGTAGCACATAAGTTGCAGCATCGTTAGGGTCCAACTGCAAAAGGCATTCTGCTGCATATTCTCCTAGCTCTATATTGCCATGTATTCTACAAACGCCAAGCAAACACCTCTAGAGAGTAGCATCAGGTTTTATTTCCATGTTGGTGATAAACTTTCGTGCTTCACCAAGGAATCCAACACGACCAAGAAGATCAACAACACAAACATAATGCTCCATTGCAGGTTTGATGCCATAATGTTGATCCATGCAATCAAAGTATTGAAACCTTCTTCCACTAGGCCAGTATGACAACATGCAAACAAGACACAAATGAAGGTGACACAGTTTGGGCTCATGCCAGACTGTTCCATCTGTTGAAATATTTTAAGGGAATCCTTACCACAGCCATGCATGGCATATCCTGCCATCATCGTATTCCAGGATACCATGTCTCATCGCTGCATTGTGTCAAATGCATCACGTGCCTCCTCTATACTCCCACATTTTGCATACATGTATACTAGAGTGTCCTCCACACTAAAAGCAAACTGAAACCCACTCTTAATCACATCTCCATGGATTTCAGCACCCTGCCTCACGACTGCCAAATTGGCACAAGCAGAGATGACACTGGCAAAGGTTTTATGGTTTGGCTTCACCTTGTCTTGCTGCATTTGCTGAAAAACGCTCAGGGCCTCCATCGCTTTCCCATTTTGCACATATCCCGCAATAATAGTTGTCTAAGACACCACATCTCGTTCCACCATTTCCTCAAACAGCCATAGGGATTCATCAACACACCCATTATGTGCATATCCTAAAATAATTATATTCCAACAAACTAAATCTCATTGTTGCAATTTGTCAAACACATTGCGTGCCTTCTCTAAACTTCCACATTTAGCATACATATCCACAAGGTCCCCCTCCACAATGACATCATACTGAATCGCACTTTTAATGGCATCCCCGTGGATTTCAATATAGTATTGCAGAACAGCCACAACACCAAAGGCCAGGAGCACACTAGCAAAGCTCTTAGGTTCAACCTCACTCCTTCCAGCTGCAATTCTTGAAAAAGTTTCAACCCCTCCCCGCATTATCCATTCTGAACAAATCCCGCAATCATCGCATTACAGGAGACCACATCTCATTTTGGCATTTTCTGAAACAACCAAAGCGCCTCACCCACATGCCCATTTTGGGTGTAGCCTGCATTCAAAGAGTTCCAACTAGCAACATCTCATTGACACGTTTTGTCAAAAACATCGCCTACATTCTCTATCCTTCCGCATTTGCAATACATATATACAAGGGAACTATCTACAGAGGTATCCGACTGAAACCCCTTTCTAATTACATTCCCATGAATCTCCATGCCCTACTGCATGGAACCCATGGCGACACAGACAGCAAGAACGCTAGCAAAGGTGGATTCGTCGGGTTGGATAGACTCCACCTACTCCTGCATTTGGTGAAATAGATTCAAAGCTTCCTCGACATCTCCATTCCTGCAATAAGCTACAATTATATTATTCCATGAGATCACATTCCGTTCCGGCATCTGATCGAAAACTCTATGAGCATCCTCCAGGTTCCCACATTTGGCATGCATGTTGATCAGCACATTATGTAGGGAAATTGCCAGCATATGCATATTCATATTTAAGTGGGTATGGAATAATTTTCCCTCAGATAAGGCCTTCTTATTAATGCAACCCTGCAAAAGACACACATATGCAAAATTGTCTGGAGGCTCCTCTGTATCATACAGAATGTGCAAAGCCTCTCTTAATTGTCCCAGTTTTGCAAGGTTTGTTATGCTCTCGTGAATGCCATGGATTTCACCTTTGAAAACCTCGGCTGCTGCCATTTTTGTCTTTGCTACTCCAAGCAATGTAGTCATTTTATTTAGATGATTGCATGATGATATTGCCATTATTTGTAATTATAATGCTTTGATCTCAATCTTTGTTCCCACAGTTCCATGTTGTTGATACAGCTCTCGGTTTACAATTATCTTCTGCTCGTTGCAATGTTTAATGGCAATGAGGTTAAAATTAAGCTGCTTGGTATGCTTTTCCATTCCTTATAGTTTGCATCGGTGTAATTATATTTTGAAGGGAGCTATTTCCAGTCAACCAAACAATGGAGGCTCGACGGAGGCATGAGCCAGCAGTGCGTTTAATGGTTGTCTTGGCAGAAGACTAAGTTAGAAGCTTTGCGGGGCAGAAAGCATATAAACTGTTGTGGTGACTGTACTCTTATTGATTATGTCTTGTTCAACATTAAGGTTGGATTTGGAAAGCCAGTTTTGTCTTCTAGATAGCGCAGTTAACAAAACTTGTTGGGTGGCTTGAAAGTGTTCCTCTCTATAAAAAAAAACTCTTTTATAATGGGTTAAGTCAAATTGAAATTTGGAAAACATTTCACTTGTAAAAAATGATGATTTTCATAAGGTGACCAAATGATGTTGACAAATGGTTTCTATTTATTGATAAACGGGTATAAATATTGATCATATTTGACATGTTTTCTCGTTAAATTCTAACACTAGTTGAAGTGACTAATCATTATTTTATAGTATAATTCTTTGAATCATGAGGTTGCTTCAATGACCTTGAAGAGTTGTATGTTGAAATAATATAAATACGAGGGCTTGGTTCAAGTTGTATGAACAAAGTCGAAGGATCAACTATCACCTCATATTAAGGAACATGGACATTTATCAACGTAATTTGGTCAGAGCAATTGACTTTCTTTTATGAACTTGCTCTAAAGTTCATATTCCAACCTCGAGGTTTAATAGTATGTCACTTTTTTCCGAGGGAAATCTTACCCTAGAAACGTACATCCTTCAAATGACATCTTGTTTGACATCTTTTGCCCAGGAATGCCATATTTTCATAATCAAGGTCATAGACCCAATGAATTCCTAGGCCATGGTATAAGGAAAATAGCTCATGTCTTAGGCCATATAGGTTCTTTATGCAATTTATGGGGACATATTTCCTCTTTTCTTTTTGGTTTGTTCCCCCATTGATGACTTTTCCATCCATCCGCATTGTTAAAATTTAGTAAAATATTGTAATTTTCTATTGTCAATGTGACAACTAAAAATGACTAACATAAACAACTAATTCACATTAATCATTGTTAGCTAGTCGATTTATATTCCTGTGACTAAATTAGTCATTTATGTTAGTCATTTTTATTTAGTCACTTGTTATCTAGTCATATATTTTATCCCGTGACTAAATTAGTCATTTTTTGTTGGCTTATTTAAAATTGCTCAATTTTAGTTGTTTATCCCTTGAAAAAACAGTGGTGACTAACTTTTTTAGTCGCCTAGTCACTTATCTCTCATTTTGTACTAGTGACAGTTAGTCACCAAAGTGTAGTAGAACCTAAAAGAGGCACATGACCACCAGAAAATATATGCGGATAAAAAGAGAAAATACAAAGATTACCAAGTTGGCGAACATGTCTTCTTAAAATTGAAGGAAAAGAGGAGCTCATTGAGCTTTGGGAGATGGGGAAATTTGGCCCCCAGATTTTCTGAACCCTTTGAGATACTGGACAAGAAAGGACTAGTGGCTTATGAATTAGATTTACCCGCTCACGTAAAAGTTCACAATGTTTTGCACGCATCTTTATTAAAGAAATATGTCTATGATACTAAGCATGTAATTGACTGGTCCTTGTTACATGTAGAACCATAAGGGGATTTTTTGCCAGAACCCCTCCACATTTTGGACAAGAGGGAAGTACAACTTAGGAAGAAAACTATTTTCAAGCTAAAAGTGCAATGGAGGCACTTCGGGCCTGATGAGGACACATGGGAGAATGAAATCACCATGAAAGAGGCTTACCCTACCTTATTTCATGATTTCATTTCTAGTCCCTAGAACATTGGGACTGTGTTGTTCTAAGAGGGAAGGGATGTAATATCCCAAAAATTTTACTTTTGTTATATAATGGGTGTAATCCCCAATGCACATGATTTACTTTTGTTATATATTGGGCGTAAACCCCAATGCACATGATTTACTTTTGTTATATACTGGGCATAAGTTCCAATGCACATGATTTACTTTTGTTATATATATATATTGGGCATAAGCCCCAATGCACATGTTTTACTTTGTTATATATTGGGCATAGGCTCCGATGGACACGGATTATTTTTATGTACTGGGAATAAGCCCCGATGTACTTGGTTGACCTTTTTATTATGTGTTGGGCACAATCCCTAATATACATGGATGACCTTTGTTATGTACTGTGCAACAGTGTTTGTGTACATGATTGACTTCTATTATGTGTTGGGCATAAGCCTTGGAGCACACGGGTTATGATAATATGTGTTGATCGTAAGCTCTGGAGCACATAGGTAACCCCAGCAGATAAATGATAGAGTGTTGGGAATAATCCCTGGAGCACTTGAACATGATGTTGAGAATAAGCTCTGGAGCATCGGATCTTTGGCCATTGTATCCCTGGGTGTATCTTGTATGCATCCTAGTAATAATGTTGAGCACAATATCTGGAATTGCACTAGTGTAACTCCCATTAAAGGTGTTGAGCATAAGCTTTGAATAACACGGGAATTACCTCCCATTAAAGGTGTTGATCTTTAAAAAATATGAAGAGCACCAATACTCATCATATTTATTCAAATTGGTTAATTGAATCATTGTCTATTTTTCTCATCAAGGATTGAATGACACTGCCACTAAATGAGGAACCGTGCATGCAAAAGAGTCTAGAACTACCCTTCTTTAGTTGACCAACCAAACCCACAAGAGGCTATGATAAATAAATATTATGAATTAATGAAGCATCGAATATATATACTATATGATGCAATTATTATAAAAAGGGGTTTAGTAAAAGAGTCTTATATATATACATATAGTAAAAGATAATAAATTAAAAGAGTTGAGTTCAAACTATATATATATATATATGAATAATAAATTAAAAAGTCAAAATTGGACATATTATATAAATTAAATAAATAAGACTAAGAGTTAGACTTTTCAATTAAAAAACATAAACAATTAAAAGTTAAGTTATCAAAGAATAATAACTAAAGTGATCTTTTAGTTATATTATATATATTTTAAAACTATGAGTAAAGGACAAGAAGTTGTTAAAAAACTGAATGTTAAATCAAGTCCCACCATAGTAAAAATTACCTACAGACTGAGATCACGCTTTCAGCGCAGATGAGTTAAACCTTAAACCCTACCTCATAAATAAATTAAGCAAAGTTCCAGAACTAACTAGAATTAATACACAGATTAATTAAAAGAACAGAGATATAAATGTCAAGCCAACCCATGAGTAATGAATGTTGAATTAAATGCCTAATTTAAACAAACAGAATCACCATATATTCTCCTTCATTGAATAGGTAGTAATAGGGAGACTGACTCATAACTAGAGTAAACGCAAATTCATTATAGAGCAACGAAATAATATGGAAGCACTAGCTATAGTAAAATTACTAAACATAGTATTTAAACCCTAGGTAAACAATAAAAATTACAAACTAATACGAATCATCCCATTACACAGAAGGTATCCAACATTAAACGTAGAGACTGAGTATTAACAACATGTTCAAAAATCAGGCCTAATAGCCATTAATTACAAAGGCATCTTATAAATCCCCCAAACGCCTATACAGGTTCCCATGTTAAGATTTACGTAAACCTCAGATAAGTTTCTTAAAAAGAAAATGATTACAATTACAACAAATAGAGGCACTAAGAAATTGCCATAAAAACTCCTTCTCTCTCCAGATGGCATAGCCTTTAAACACACGGTACACCAAATCAAGTTAAACATAGAGAAAGACCCTCTACTGGTCGCATGAAGGGAACAAGGCTCTCATTGAACTTGGGGCTTACTAGGGCCCTTTCGCATCCAAGATACCTCCTTATCAATGCTTCATTCTCGAGCCAACACTCTTCGAGAACCCATTTTGAAACCTCCCTGACAAGCAGAAACAAAACCCCGAGTCAGTAAAGCTATCAAATACAACTTTTGTGAATTAAATGGAATGCAATCATAGTAGGGTGACTCGATACATTTACCTTCACGATTTACTTTGACCACACTGTCGCCTTTCTATAAAGGCTATGCGCAAACCAAGAGCTACGCTCTGTTCATGCGCATACCTCTTCCAAGACAATGAAGTGTAATGGAGAGCCCTAGCTCTCCCTCTCCAATTCCCAAGAAAAACAATAATGTCATGTTCCAAATTGGCATTGGGTCACAATGGCCTAAGCACATTGGACATATTCATTAGAGTTTGTCAAATTGATGCTTAGGGTCAAATAATTGTCAAGGAGGAAAATTACTAGTTTCCTAGGATTGGGGTGGAAGCTTTGGGATTTGGAATAAGGGGAATAATAAATGATTTTTGAACATTATAATTGCATAAATATTAAATAAAGGAGCTAAATAAATATATACAAGTGAAAATCAAAGTGGCATTTGATCATGAAGACACATGGAGGAAGGGGGACCCACATATGGCTAGATTTCCTCACTAGACTTGGCATCATTCTCTCACCAATGCGAATTCAAGGTGAATGGTAACATAATTGGGGGATTTCAAAAGGTATTATTCATTGCATGACTCATCCAAGGTCGAAATGTAGAGGAAGAGTAACTCACATGGAAGAGGAAGATGCAATTTGGAGCTAGTGAGACACTTAGGCTAGATTCGCTAGCTCTATGACAACAATGATGAAGATGTTATGACACCTATGACACAAATCAAACCCGAAGGATGACATATGACATATATGACATGTCATGGATAAAAATATCCTCCAAGAGGGTGCTCAAGGGATTTAGGGAAGCTAAGATGCTTTCCACATGTGATTTGGTGGAAGTGGGAGACTAGGAATTGTTGTACAAGTGGCGTTCTTTGGAATCTCTTCCCAACTTGAGTTGGAATGAGTCTCTTGGAAGGAATTTGACCCATGGAGTACATTAGAAGTTTATAAATGTCAATAAAAAAGAATGAAACTAGATTTTGATCATTTGAGAAATTTGCAATAACATTGTGAAGAGGGAGATCTAGTGGATGACTAGTTTCTTGCCTTAGACAATTTCGAGGGTGAAAGATTCCCATCCAAGTTGGTAATTGTCACATCCCCATCTTGACCCCATTGCATCAAAATGTAAATGATGTAATATTGTTATAAAATCATGGTGAGGAGCTCAAGGCCAAGGCCCCGCCATCGATTTATTGATGCATATGGTTTGTGTGCTAGCTAGGCACCTTGGAATTCAAACATCATGTAAATGTGCATTTTAATAAAATACCCACAACTAGATATGCAATGCAACAAGAGATGGGGGCATGATTTTACAAGGAATTGGGAGGGAAACATTCAAACCCTTGAACCAATCAAGTCAAGCCAAGTTTCAATGAGAGAACCCATAAAACCCTCAACTATCCATGTTGACTTTTGTACCCAATCATTCATTTCTCCCAAGAGTTGGTTAAGGTAGTTAATGCCTTGGGAATGGAGAGGTATGGCTGTCCAAATTCGAGTATGGGAAAGCCACCTTTCATGGAAAATAGTGTTTTGATTCTTGGGCAAGAAAAGAGCCATGAATTGCTCCCTGAGCCATTACCCATCAACCAGTTTTTCCTCTCTCACGTTTTTGGAGCTACCCGGGCATTTTCCAGCCACATTTTTCTGGTTCTTCTTTGTTTTCTAGCTGGGAAGAGGGCGTTTTTGTGTTGCTGAGATGTTGGAAGAAGAGGGAGTTCAATTTGAGGTTTCAATGAGTTCGTTTTGACCATTTGAAATGCTCATAACCTGTGGGAGAAATCGAGTTTTCTCCCTGGGGACGAATTTCCCTTCCCACAATTCGTTTTGGGTGAGCCATGATTTGGGGAAAACCCGTGGAGACTGTTTCATAAGATACCTTGGTTGTAAATGTGTATGCCTGCCCAATGATCATTTTTGCTATGTGTAGAAAGAGTATTTTGGGGTATGGGTTATGGGTACCCGTTGCTTTGGCTTGAGCTTGAGTGGAAGTATCTAGAAATGAAGAGGGTTTAGATTTAGCCTGATAAACCCAATTGTGGACTGGATTGGCTTAGATGAAATGATTATTTGGCTATGCCTGAGCTAGAATGTCCCCTTTTACTTGTAGAAATCATGCCCAGTTCGGAGGTGGTCTCTGAATGCTGAAATAATACAGGCTGGGCAGATACCTACGGTTGGGTGGAACGTTGCAGCGACATAGCTAGTTGCTCGGGATAATTGCACAACGAAGATAAGTGTTTTTTTGTCTATGTATTTGCTTCTACAATGTTTAAACTGATGATTGTTTTTGATATGTTGTATGCGTATGATATGTGTGTGGATGAGGTTTATTTCCGCTGTGCATGTTTGTTGAATTGCATCTACACACATTTGTTTTTAATTCATATGAATCTAATGAAACGGGCTGAGTTTTATGAAAAGCCCCAGATATTGGTATCATGTTCCCTTTCTTTAATTGGGTCTGCGGGAGGGGACCGTGACAGTAATTAGAAAGGCCATTCAAACATCTCATTTGGAGCTTTTATGGAGTGTTTGTTTGCAGGTGTAAGCTACAGGGAATCTCATGGCTTCTTCTAGTGTAGCACACCCTCTCAACCATTTCTAGTTTTGATGGCATATTCTTGACCCTTGAGGGAGAGCGTTTTTGGTGAGATCTTGTACTCTTTGGGAGAGATTATCATGATCTATTTATGTTGTAATATTATTAATATACTCTTTTCTTCATCTCCATAAATTTTCAAGTCTAAATACCAAGTGGTTATATGTAAAATGGATTATTAATGAGAAAATAGTGACCATTCCCCACTATATTGATGTATTCCAATGTATTGATGATGATTTCGAATCGAAGAATATTTCTCTGATATATTTATGATGTATGGACTTCCATTTATGACTATTACAAGTTTCATTTTCACCACTTAAGCATTTGGAGCCATCTTTCTTAGTTTTATTTTATTTGAAGAAGATTTCATGCTATTTCCCCCAAGGTCGAACTACTGATTTTTGTTGTTGTTTGGGAGAAGGTTAGAACAGACTTAATAATTGATTAATGGTGCGCATGAGAACTAAATAATGTCCCTCATACATCCCCTACCTCTTTTCAGAATTTTGAGTGATTTGGGAGGCATTTGGAGAGTCATTTTTAGTACTTACCCTAGGGGGATTCGAATCCCAAATTGCTAGTTAAATTCCATACTTTGTCCAGAATCCTAAACAAGTATGCATAAGAATTTTTATGGTCATAAATCATCCATGAACATCATAATCAAGTACAAATATCATTCATACACCTTCACTAAAGATTTAGAGGCATTTGGAGCCAATTGGAATCCGAGAGACCAATACTAGTCAAAGGAAAATTAATAGTAAAGTTCCCTACATTGGCCAGAATTGAAAGAGGATTTGAAGAAGTATTTTAAAGGTCCAAAATCACCCATGCAACACATATTTATTTTCTAACATCATCCATATACCTTCTCAGAACATTTGGGAGCATTTGGGGCTAATTGGAGACCTGGGCATCAAAACTAGTCAAAGGTCGAATTTGGGGAAAAAGTGAAAAATTGGTCCTTTTAATACAATTTTAAAAAAGGGTCATTAGAAATAATGCAGAGAAGGAAAAGTGATAGGTTAAGTTGAATCTTTCACCTCATCTAGCGTGGAGGAGCTCCCATGAGGCCTTCATATGGCCTCATTAATTCCATAGCTACCTCCACCTTTAGTTTGATTTTTTACCCACTCCCTATAGTGGGAGCCATGCCTTTCTAAAATACAAGAACTTGGGAATAAACATAGGTGTATTTATAAGTTGAATATTACTCCTTGGTGCCAAGGGCTATCCGATCTAACAAACTAAGCTAGAATAAGGTCCTCCACAACCACCTGCAACCAAGTTTAAATAATTCCATAGCTTGTGTAAAAGCTAAGTAAACAATCTTGGATACCCGACTTAAACTATCTAACTCAATCATAGTGGAAAAAAAACACAGTCATCATAGTTACCAAGTTAAACCCTTAAGGCTGGGAGCATATACCAAGACCCAAGAACAAACATAATAAGGTAGGAAGTAAACAATGTTGCAAAGTGATCATTAATGATATTTAGAGGTACAAATTAAGCTAAACATACTAGATCAATATCATGCAAATAGTCGACGGAAGTAAAACCATCAGAATATAAGTGACATATAAACTATAAGTGTTCATACACACTGCTGAAGTAAATTCTTAAAGTAATCCTTAGTTTTACAGATAAATATACTCCACACAATTATTTTTTTTAATTCATGATTTGAGGGACAGTACAGTCAGGCACCGCTAAGGCTTCTTCCATACACCCCCAGCAGTTCACTAGTATAGGAAGTTTACATGGTTCTTTGAACCCAAGATCATATTATTCGCATTTTGCAAGACAATCTTGGTATGGAAATAAATCGAAATCCGATCAACACTATTCTGAGTGCACTTTTAATGATATGGTTTTTCTTCCTCTACAGCCCTACAAGAAATCCTTCTTGGAACTCAAAGGACGTCATAAGCTAGCTCCAAATTTTTATGGGAGATATAAGGTTCTTCAGAAGATTGGGTCCATTTCTTATAAATTGAAACTTCCTCCTTCTTCCTGCATTCATCTAGTATTTCATGTCTCTTGTCTAAAGAAATTTCTTGGCACCAACATCAGAGAAGAAACTATTTTACTAGAACTTGATAATGAAGGATCTATCATTTTGGAGCTAGAGGACATCCTCAATAGGTGCAATCATCATATTCTCTCTCGATCCATCACATATGTATTAATTCAATGGCACATAATGAAACCAAAGGATGCTACATGGAAACCACTCCTTCAGATTTATCAACAATTTCCACATCTAAAGCTTTGAGGACAAATATTTTTCTAAGGGAAATGGGATTTTAGGAGCCCGTGTCAACCATTCTCTTTACTTTGTTAGTGTATTGTTGTTGGACGCGTATGCTTTGTAATTCATGCCGTGAGTATATTGTCTTATCCCACATTGTTAGTATATTGTTGTTGGATGCATATGCTTTGTAAGTCGTCCCATGAGTATATTGTATTATCCCACATTCATTGGGAGTAATAATTGTTTATCTTAGACTTATTATATAAGTAGGTGTTGAGGCCAAGGAAGGAATCCACGAGTTATTTGTATTGAGCTTTCTCAAAGGAGGTTCCCTCCTTGAAGTGGCCTATGATCAATAAATTCCTTCTGTGTTCTACTATTTCTAATATATCATGCATTTTAATAATTTAATTGCTAACGGTTCTCCACACCGTACCCTATCTTTATGGTAGGATTATATATAATAATATATAAACAAAACATATAACAATAACACAAAAAATTTATATAATAGTAAGAAACATTGTAGCTCCACGATGGGAGAGAATATCCATAAACAATACCATAATACAATGGTATGATCAAGTGAAACAAAACAAAGCAAGTATTACATTATGACCATAGTCAATACAAGTAACATAACGACCATATGGGAAGAGGCCAAATCCTCTCCCAAGTATCTTGTATTCGTGATAAAAGAACAAACAAAAACAATACTTCTACATGGCAGCGGTTTGCTACATAGAGACCATCAAAATTAATTAAATAGAAAACAAGCGCTGATGTATTAAAATTCGAAGTAAACAAAGCGCTATCCAAGAACCCAAGAGGGCCACAATTTTTCATATCTTCACTTATATAAAAGACGGTAAATGATATTTCATAACATGGTTCACATAAAACATTGTGTATGTCCTAGGGATCTTGAGGATCAAGCTATTAAAAAATATGACCTCATAGCTTGTAGCTTGGGCTCGTTAACTAATAACCTAGAATTAAATATATATAAAAAGTCAAACGATTTCTACAGGAAAATAAAGAGGGCCACAAAAAATCCCATAGGGAATAGGGCCATTGAATATAAACATTTATACAAACTCATTATTAAAACATAAGTGTGCAATTAAAATAAGAGCACAATGACATCGTGCTTCATCCAATAGCGAGTTGTAGGGTTTAAATCCCTCAACATTTATAGTGTAAACAAAATATTCAATCAATCATTATAAATAGAATGAGAAACAAGCTAAATCCAAGCAAAAATCACAAGCTAAGTATAAATCTTAAACGACATATTTAATTGAAATAATGGAGCACGAAGGCTCTATTCAGAACTGAAAGAGAAAAACATTATGTATTGAAATCTTTTATTAATCATAAGAACAAAGTTACAAGGCTCCAAGAGCCATAGCTCGTTGTTGAGCATTCATAAACAAACCCCAACCATTCGTATTTCATGATAACAAGCTTCCAAGACAAGAGTTTGAGCTAAGACTTGCAATAAAATTCAAGCATGATGGAATGCAAAGGTCAAACAGTGGTTTCAAACACTCATAATTATCCTTTGTGTTAATGGACCGAGGAAGGGAGGCTTACCATAGTTTCATCCCTCAAACTTCCTCGAGCCTGCAATACCCTCAACACATGGGAAGAAAAAACCTACAACAATAAACAAAGAATGTATTAGTAAATGCACAATATATAAACTTGTGAACTATCAAACTTGTTCAATATGCGTCAAGCTACTGCCAGATAGTTGGCTACATTAATTACCATCATAAATAAGAACGCCATGTTGGCCAGCATTATTATTACGTACAGCTAAAACTTGTGATGTGGTGTTCTCAAACTATGATGTGTTCGTTCTCTTCTGAGTGCTTGCCTTTTTGCTTGTTGACGTGGAAGCATAACTTAGGTTTAAGTGAGATCATGTCTATAACCTAAAGGATCGATCCTTAGTTCTTGAATTCATTGAACACCTGCAAAAAGAGTTATTATGCATTAGCTTAATGCTAAGCAAGCCACCCTACCTGACACCATAAACAAATGAGGACTCTAACAAATATATCAAACCCACGAATAATATACCAAACATTACATGCAAAATCAATGTGGTAGATTGTCCCACCATCGTGGGCTAAGTTAGTATTATGAGAAAAAAAAACATGAATCGAGCATACCAAACTATAGCTACATTAATCTGATATATGAATTCGCCTAAGTTAGCATCATGAGTGAACACAATAAATTTGTGTAAGCCTAAAAATGGCTATGTAAACTATACAAACTCACCTATGTAAATATAATGGTATAGTTAAGTGTTATAATATATATATATAACCCACGAATAATATACCAAACATTACATGCAAAATCAATGTGGTAGATTGTCCCACCATCGTGGGCTAAGTTAGTATTATGAGCAAAAAAAACATGAATCGAGCATACCAAACTATAGCTACATTAATCTGATATATGAATTCGCCTAAGTTAGCATCATGAGTGAACACAATAAATTTGTGTAAGCCTAAAAATGGCTATGTAAACTATACAAACTCACCTATGTAAATATAATGGTATAGTTAAGTGTTATAATATATATATATATATATATGACTAATGCATGGGCTATGCATGAAATTCAATGGGAAACCAAACAAATGAGTATGCTTAGGTGATGAGCACAATAACATAAACGTTAAACATAACTGTGACGGAAAAGATTCCATGCTATATAAATAAATAATATTGTTATGATAACACATGTAATGGGCGATATTGAAGTCTAGTCAACCTAGCTAAGGCCCAAGACCTTATAAGTTAAGGTGTAATACTTTTGATCAAGTCTGTTGTTCAAATCATAGTAGCAATGTTTTTAACATGAAGTTGAGATAAACAAATTACAAATTACCATAAATACACATAATTAAATATAATATTCTACTAGAAAATCATGTGTCGAAGGAAATATGGAACTACAAGCTAGTTCATTAAATGCTTAGTGAAATGCAGAAAGCCATAAGTACAACCATTCTTGGAAATGGTATGATGAGGATAAACAAAGTGAATTAATGAATGCAGACATATACATTGTCTTGCAAAAAACAAATATGTGTGTAATTTGGGTAAATTTTTCGATATGTGACACTATTGCAGGAGTTTCTTTATCTACTACAAGTAGGAGTACTATGATGATAAATCTAGATCTCCTAGTTGCTCAAAAGCTTCATTCTTGGTAAAGCATTCATAACCAACTTGAACCAAGTGTTGTACCTCTTTCAAGTTTGTATTTCTGTATCATCCACCTAGTAAGCACTTTATGTAATGCTTCATACTGTATTTCTTTATAGGTATGACATATATGGAAAGAGATAATCTATGGAATCTGTTGGATCCACCCTTCCTAGTGGAACTACAAGGGATGGTTCCAGATCCCTATATTTTGAATGTGCATTCCTTTCTCAAATAATTCATTTATGGCATTTTTTGGATCCACCCTTCCCAGTGGAACTCCAAGGGATGGTTCCAAGTCCTTATAGTTTGAACGTGCATTCCCTTCTCAAATCATTGAGCCTTCTATAGTTGAAGGGAAGGTTTGTATTATTGTATTGTCACAAGATCTATTTTAGGTATTTTTTGGATATAATATTGCTCATTTTTGCTTAACTGGTTTGCTTTACCTCTTGTCGATGCAACTTACTTCAATGTTAGAGTATATACCACCTTTATTAATCTTGATCAACCAATGTGGTACCATGCTTGCAAGACTTGCGATTGTAAAGTGATTGAAGAGATTGGCTCAGGTTATTAGTGTCAAGGTTGTTAGAAGCATGCATCCGAAGGTAACCTTACATCTAGATTGCTATATATTTTTTCCTAGTGTCAAAGCATACGAGAGCCATACTTCAAACATAATATGTATATCTCTAATGCTCATTTGTTCTGATTTTAATGGAATTTCAAATCATTTGACTGTAAAATGGAACAATCCAAACATAAATGTGAAGTTGGGTGATGAATTGTCTTGAATTTAAAGAAATTATAGTTGTCTCAATTTTGTACATTTTTAGCACATGACACTTAGGTGTAGAGAAAAAATAATCCTTGGTATAAAATTCAACATTTAGTTTAGAGATTGATAATGGTGATACTTGCCAACATTTTTTTATTAGGAGAGTCCTCGGGATGTTTTTCAGTGATTTCTTGACTTTTCCATTAGACAAGGAGTTTATATCCCATACTTATAGTTGACCCTACATTTTTTCTTTCTTTCTTTCTTTCTTCATTTTGTTGGGTTGTTTTAGGTGAATTGATCTTTACCATAGACAACCACTTTTTATAGTGGTCTAATTGTGGTTATAATATTGGATTAATAAATTATATAGGAACCCTTTCTTTATGCTTTAAATATTCTCAAAGTCCATGTTGTTTCAACAATTTTTCTTTTCGCATTCTCGCATGTTGTAGGTATATTATGGTGGTCAGGGAATTTGATTCACGTGGCGAAGGTTGGCTTTATATTTGCAACGACCAAGTAAAGCACATCCTTGATGAGGTATGGCACTTACATAATTCCAACTTATAGTAAATTTCGAATTAGAATGTGTTCTCTTAAATCCTACTAGTGAGTGGTATTCGTGTTTCACGGGAACAAGATCAAAAGGCATACCAGATGTGCAACTTTGATTACTATAGTTCTATTCATTTTTCTTAAAGAGATCCTACAAGACAAAAGTGAATCAGAAGGTGGGCATGTATTGAAACCAACTTATGCAAAATCTTATCATCATATGCCTTATGCATGCTTTTAACATTATATATGAATCGTTGTTTGTTTTGAGTTAAAGGGCACCTCTTCCAACAAAATGGAAGGTGTGCTTTATTTATCTTTCATTTTGTTCCAATGTGCTCAATAGGTCAGTTTAAGTCTTAATTCTCAAAATAATAAACATAGTAAATATTATTTTTATTAGATATGAATGTTTCCTTGTTATTACATCTTCTCAGGACTTTCCAAATGTGCTTGGATTGTGAAACATCATTTTTAGTTTTTCTGATGTTGAAAAAATCTTACATGATATTTCTTTATTTGTATCTCTAAATGGACATGGATTGTGAAGAGTTATTTATTTATTTTTTAATTCTACTTTAGAATGACCTTACGTAATATTTCTTGATTTGTGTATTCAAATGGATTTGGACTGTAAAGCATCATATTTAATCCTTTCACTTTAGAAAAAGATCTTACATGGTGCTTTTTGATGTGCATTTCCAAATGGCCTTGGAATGTGCGGTATAATTTTAGTTCATTCATTTTTGAAAGGGTCTTATATAAGATTTTTTTATCTATGTTTGACACAATCCTTTCTTGACTTATGCAATGTGTTAGGCATAATCTTTAGTTTCTTCACTTTGAAAATATTTTACATGGTATTTACTTGATTTATGTCTAACAAAATCCCTTGTTGATTTATGCATTATGACTTGAGAAGTATTAATTGATATAGTACAATTACGAAATACTTAGTCATAATAACTATTATCCATATTTAAAAATAAATCATTTTGTTGATTTGGTTTACACTACAATCAAGGAGTTAGAATGATAGTGGTCACTACATTTGATTGTATGTGTTAACAACTCATAATGGCATTTTATTGGTTGTGGGTTGGTGGCGGTTACAATATTACATTAGATAGCTTGTACGAGAATGCAATGAAAATGTAGAAGTCTAGAAACCATATGGGTCAAGTGGTACCAAATCCCTTGGAAGCTTCTCCAATGATGCAACCAAGACACGACCCTTTTATGTTTCACAAAAGATTGGTCCACCATTTATTTTACAGATGGATTCTATGGCTCGGATGATGGGGAACAAGTTCCTTTCAACCCTTTCAGAAATACATATACAAATGGATATCCTTTTGCTACAGGAAATCTCTCCTCCTCACTTCCCCCCCACCCTCTCTCTCCCTATCTCTAACTCTCCCCTCCTCTCTATCTCTCTCTCCACTCTTTCTCCTTCTCCCTCTCTCTCTTCCTCAATCCCCCCCCACTCTATCTCTCTCTACCACCGCTCACTCTTCCCATCCTCCCCTCATCCACCCCTCCCTCCTTCTCTCTCTCCCTCTCCCCATCCATTTTGCACTCCCCCTCCCTCTCCCTCTCTTCCCTCCCCTATCCCCTCTTCCTTCCACAGTGTCACTCCCCCTTCTCTCCCTCCCTCCCCCTCTCACTCTCCATGACCCCCTTTCTCTAATTTGGCCTCCCCCTCTCCCCCCTAGATTTCCCTCTCCCTACCATGCATCTCTCTCTCCCTCCCTCCACCCCCTCTTTCTCTCTCTCTCCTCTCCCCTCCTCCCTCCCACCCTCTCTCTTTCTCTCTCTCCCTCTCCCCCGCCTTCTCTCTCTCTCTCTGCCCCCCTCCTTTTCTCTTCGTCTCCCTCCCATAATATTCCACCCTCATCCCCCCTCTCTCTCCCTCCCTCTCCACTACCCCCTTGATCTTCGCACTCCCCCCTCCACCTACCTCCACCTCCACCCCCACCCCCTCCCCTTCGATCCTTGTACCTCTACCTCTCCTTCTCCCTCTCCCCCACGGCATAGCACTCCTTCTGCCCCACACTCACTCTCCCCATCCATCTCCCTCTCTCTCCCGCACTCCCTCTCCCCTCCCCTCAATCTCTCTCGCTCTCTCTCTTACCCTCCATCCCCCTCCCTCACTTTCCCTCTCCCTCCTACCCCATTTCCCCATTTCCCCACCTCTCACTCCCTCCCTCTCCACTACCCCCTCGCTCTTGCTCATAATACCCCCCTCCACCTCCACCCCCACCCCCTCCCCTTTGATCCTTGTCCATATACCTCTCCTTATCCCTCTCCCCCACACTATTTCACTCCTTATCCCGCACACTCACCCTCCTCGTTCCCCTCCCCACCCCCTGTCTCTCTTTCTCCCCCTCTCCCTCCCCACTATGACTCACCCTCTCTCTTCCTCCCCCTCCCCCAAACCATCCTCTCACTTTCTCCCGCCCTCTCCCCCCCCTCCCCCCCCTCTCTCTCCCTCCTTCTCTCCCTATCTCCCTCCCACTCTCCCTCTCCTACACCCTCTCTCTCGCTCTCCCCTCTCTCTCTGCCCCCTCTCTATATCCCCCTCACCCTCCCTCTCTCTCTCTATCTCCCTCCTTCTCTCTCTATCTCTAACTCTATCTCCCTCCCTCTCTCTCTCTCTCCCCCCTCTCTCTACCTCCCTCTCTCTCCCCCCCTCTCTCTCTATCTCCATCTCTCCCTCTTCTCCCCCCCTTCTCTCCATCTGGACTCCCTCCCCCTCTCTCGCTCTCTTCTCCCTCCCCACCAATTAACCCCTCACTCTCCCACTCTCTCCCCCACCCCCTTTCTCTTGCTCACACCCCTGCCCTCACCCTTCCTCCCCAAAACCCCCACCTCCTTACATTCAATCCCACTCCTTCCCCCCTTTGATCCCTCTGTCTTTCCCTCTCCTTCGCTATCTCCCTCCTCCTCCCTCCACACTCACCCTCCCTCCTCCTCTCCCTCTCTTTCCCTCTCCATATCCCTCTTTTCCTCCCTACCATCACTCACCCTCTCTCTCCCTCCCTCACCCCCTCCCTATCCCCCACTCCCTCCCTCTCGCTCGCTCCCCCCCTCTACCCTACCTCATCCTCTTCTCTCTCTCTGTCTCCCCAACCCTGTCTTAATCTCTCTATCTACCTCCCTCCCTCTCTCTCTCCTGTATCTCTCTGACCCCCTCCTCCGCTCTCTCTCTCTCTCCGCAAATCCCCCCTCTCTCCCTCCATGTCTCTATTTTTCCCTCTCTTCCTCTCTCCCCCAACTCTCTCTAACTCTCTCTTTCTCTCTCTCTCCTTCTCGCTCTCTCTCCCTCCCTCTCTATCTGGACCTCCCCTTCCTCTCTCTCCCTCTCTCTACTAACCCTATTTGTCTTCCTCTCTCTCTCTCTCTCTCCCTTCTCTCTCTTCCCCCCTCTCTCTCTATACATGCCTCCAACTCTCTCTCTCTCTACCCCCCTCCCCCTCCCTCAACCTCCTCCCCCTCTCCCTTCCTCCCCATTGCTCCTCCCCCTCGCTTCTTCATTCCTTCTACCCCTCCCTATTTCTGTGCCCCTACCTCTCCTTGCCTTCCCTCCCCCTCGCACTCTTCCTTCTGCTCCATCACTCCCCCTCAATATCCCCCACCCCTCACACTCACACACCCTCCCCCTCTCCATATCCAGCCTCCTCTCTCCCTCTCTCCCTCCTACCCCCTCTCTCTCTCTCTTTCTCTCTCTTCCCCCCTCTCTCTCTATACATGCCTCCAACTCTCTCTCTCTCTACCCCCCTCCCCCTCCCTCAACCTCCTCCCCCTCTCCCTTCCTCCCCATTGCTCCTCCCCCTCGCTTCTTCACTCCTTCTACCCCTCCCTATTTCTGTGCCCCTACCTCTCCTTGCCTTCCCTCCCCCTCACACTCTTCCTTCTGCCCCATCACTCCCCCTCAATATCCCCAACCCCTCACACTCACACACCCTCCCCCTCTCCATATCTAGCCTCCTCTCTCCCTCTCTCCCTCCTTCCCCCTCTCCCACCCACCCCCAACCTCTCTCTCTCTCTCTCTCTCCTACCCCCTCGCTCTCTCTCTCTCTCTCCCCAAACCCCCCCTCTCTCCCTCCATGTCTCTATTTTTCCCTCTCTTCCTCTCTCCCCCAACTCTCTCTAACTCTCTCTTTCTCTCTCTCTCCTTCTCCCTCTCTCTCCCTCCCTCTCTATCTGGCCCTCCCCTTCCTCTCTCTCCCTTCTCTCTCTTCCCCCCTCTCTCTCTATACATGCCTCCAACTCTCTCTCTCTCTACCCCCCTCCCCCTCCCTCAACCTCCTTCCCCTCTCCCTTCCTCCACATTGCTCCTCCCCCTCGCTTCTTCACTCCTTCTACCCCTCCCTAATTCTGTGCCCCTACCTCTCCTTGCCTTCCCTCCCCCTCGTACTCTTCCTTCTGCCCCATCACTCCCCATCAATATCCCCCACCCCTCACACTCACACACCCTCCCCCTCTCCATATCCAGCCTCCTCTCTCCCTCTCTCCCTCCTTCCCCCTCTCCCACCCACCCCCAACCTCTCTCTCTCTCTCTCTCTCTCCTACCCCCTCACTCTCACTCAACCTCCCCCTCTCCCTCTCCCCCATCACCCCCCCTCTCTCTCCCTCCCTCCCTCTCTCTCTCTCACCCACCCCCCTTCCTCTCTCTTTCTCTCTCTCTTCGCCTCCCTCCCTACCCATTCCCACCCCCCCTCTCCCTCTCTCTCTCTCTCCCTCTCCCCCATCCCTCTCTCCCTCTCCCCCCTCCCCATTCCCACCCCCCCCTCTCTCTCTCCCTTCCCCCCCTCTCTCTTTCTCTCTCTCTCTCACTCTCTCTCTCCCTATTCCTTTCTCTCCCTCTCCCTCTCCCTCCTACCCATTCCCACCCCCTCTCTCTCCCTATTCCTTTCTCTCCCTCTCCCTCTCCCCCCTACCCATTCCCACCCCCTCTCTCTCCCTATTCCTTTCTCTCCCTCTCGCACCCCCCCTACCCACTCGGTTTTGCAACCAAGCTTAGTGCTATGGGCACCTGCTAACTAGTAGCAGCAGTTTCAATAGAAATAAAAACAATAAACTAAATAAACAATACTTTTCATGGATCTAAGCAAGAATCTAAGCAAATAATTTAAATATTTCAAAAATCAAGAACAAGAAACATAAGAAATAATTTTTGTATTGAAAAGTGGGGGGCAAGCAAGTGCTTGCGATATTACCTTCAATGGTGAAGGTTGATGTTGAGCAACTCCCAAGATGAGTAGCTCCAAACTCCAATAGGTCTCTTCTCCAAGGTTGCTTCAATGGCTAAAAGTGCTCAAGGGAGATTTCAGCAGCATAAGGATGAGATAATGGAAGGATGTGAAATGAGGAGCCCCTACCACCTTTTTATAGGTTTTGGTGGTGGGAGATACCATTTGTGGTTTTGTGGAAACCAATGGTATTGACCAACATGGTTTAGGTAATTTTCCCTCCTTTTTCCTTTTTTGAATAAAAATAATATTTTAATTCCCTTTTTAATATTTTTGGGAATTTGGACCCTTTTTGAGGGTTTTTTATGATTTTCTTGGAAAAATAATCTTTTTTAATGGTAAAAGGGGTGTACTAAGGTCTTTTGGTGACCTTTTGTTGGTTTCAGAGGCTCAGATGGTGGAAAAGTGGACAAATGGGTCATGTGAGTAAGGGGATGAGCTAGTGAGCACTTTTTAGGTGTTAACACCACCCCCTCTCTCTCTCTCTCTCCCTCGCCCCCTCTCTCTCTCCCCCTATTCCTTTCTCTCTCTCAATCCCCCTCCCCACTAATCCCCCCCCTCTCTCTCTCAAACCCCCTCCCCTCCTCCTCTCTCTCTCTCTCTCCCCCCACTCCCCCTACCCCTAACTCCCTCTCTCCCCGACTCTCCCTTCCACAACCCCCATTCTCCTCTCTCTCTCTCTCTCTCCCCCCTACCCCTACCTCTCGTTCCCCCCTCTCTCCCCCTACCTCCCCATCCCCCTCTCTTCCCCCCCCCCCCGCCCCCTCCTCTCTCTCTCTCCCATCTCCCATCTTCCACCCTCTCTCTCTCTCTCTCTCTCCCCCTCTCCCCGCCACTCCCCCTCAGCCTAACTATCTATCGATCTCACTCCCCCCACTCCCACTTATCCTCCCATCCCCCACCCTCTCTCTCCCTCCTTCTCACCCTCACTATCCCTCCCCCCTTGTTCTTCTTCTCCCTACACCCTCGTTCTCTCTCTCTCTCTTCCCCCACCCCCACTTCCCGTCCCCCTTCTGCAATCTCCCTCCCCCTGCCCTTCACTTTCGGCTGCCCCCTCACTCTCACTCTCCCCCTCTCCCCCTTTCGTCTCCCTCTCACCCCTCCCTCTCCCTTTGCACAATAAATAAATGTAGTAAATTTGAAATAAATAAAATACAATATAAACACAATTTTTTCGCATCATACCAATTCTAATAAATCATACAATTTTTTATAAATAAATAATTGATTGCACGCATTCAAATAATATAAATAAATAATTTCACTTTTAAATAAACAAACAATATACATAAAAACACACTACCTAAAACACATTCATTTCACTGTTACAATCTCAAATTAACAAACAATTGCTTGGTGCAGAAGTTCCTATGAAGAATTGTAGATTGGGTTATGTAATTTAAAAAATTCAGATAAAAATTTGAAGAAGCAGAGCGTACTTGAATGACCTAATACTTGCTCTTGTGTTCAAGCATTAATTGATGTATGCGTGCACTTGATATTTCGGTGGTAGAGTTGAATTAGACGATGTAAGATGAGATTGACCAGATGGGACAGATTCGGTGCAGTGGTAAATTGAAGCACAGACTGTCATTTCCTGCCATAAAATTGCATCGTCTCCACCCGAAGTCAGCTAGGAAAATTACAGCCATAGAAGTAGACACATTCGGTCCAGGAATGGGAAAATGCTATGGTAATTTTTTTGTACTCAGGATGGTTGTCTCGAGGAGGAAGTGTACGCATAGAGAAGGCCTACGGACCATAGAGAAGGACTATTGACTAAGTAATATTTTTTTTCCATGATATTTGTATGAGAAGGAAACATAGCCATAGATCTATTGAAAAAGTAAGAAACATCTCGTCTTTTTCTTTTTTTCCATGATATTCGTCTCATGTTCTCTAGGGTTTTGAATTGTATGTTTCAGATGTCCTTGTTAGGTGGTTCAAGTACCTCAATTAATACCGGCTTAGCTATTATCATAAGTTAAAGCTGGCAAAGAATCTGATGCTAACAGCCAATAAAAGAAAGACATCATTTAAACTACAATTCAATACATGTACTCACCTGAAGATACATCCAAGGATTAGGTCATCGGCCTCAGAAACATTGCGTTACACTGCCTGAGAGAAAGAGAGTGCACGCATGCGGGCGAGTAGAATTGTGGGATTACCTGTGGCTAAACCATTAAACCATTACGGAGAAACCAATTAGATTGACAGACAGAAACTAAAGGGAGCAGATAATTACGAACCAGATATTCTCTGAACAAGAACATGATCCTCAAAACAAAATCCAATTGCTTCACATATATAATTCTGAACGACCACCACCTCACAGCCAACGGACAGAATCTGAGATATATATCTACCCAGGATCGGTGAAGCACCCATATATGTTTAAATCCCTAAAGGCTCAAACCCTAGTACATAATTATGCATAGCCAGTTTATGTAACTCCACGTCCTCATTGATTCCAGATTTCAGAACAGAGTTCCAAATCCTTATCAAAGACTTTACACAAAATACTCTCCTCTCCCTCTCAGTTATCGGAGACTCTACACAAAATACAGACAAGACAACTCAGCATACAACACAACAAGCATATCTACGACTTCTGAAACCACTCTTCTCAGATTTACAGAACCCAACCTTCATTGTAACGCCCAAAACATCAACATAAATTAAAGTGCGAATGTACCTGAAATTGAAGCTCCACAATTAACGAGAGAAAGCATTGATCTCAGTTGCGTCCTCGATTCCCCTGAAGTTCGTTTGTCTCCATTCCAGTCCAGCCAGCCGAAATCCATTTCCTCTATCACATACTGAACCAGAGCATTGATCTCAGCTTCGTCCTCACATTTCCTTCAAAATCAGGCATGGAAGCACACTCAGATTCAGACACCGGGCCACACATTCCACTCGAACCAGAAACCCAATCATACAAATGCAAGAGGTGGAAGGAGGTAAATGTTGAAATTGTGTGAGAGTTGAGATTTATATATGCTTCTTTCCAACGGATAGATGAATTTCCTCCTTTGCTCCTCTTTCTACAATGAAGTTGCATATGAAGAAAATTTGTTCTCTCTCTTCAACGCAAGTATAAACGCAAAAAGCACTCTGTCAGCAGAAGTATAAACGCAAAAAGCACATGAGTCAGCATATGGTAAATCCAAAAAGTTATTCATGCTTTGTTTCAGTTGCGATTCATGATTTTCTTTCTAATTTCGTTCATGCTTTTTCTTTCTAATTTCCATCATGTTTTTTTCCAAAGATTTTGCCGTGATTCACGCCGGAACTATCCGGGAGAACCCAAACGCCGTGGGATATGATCCGGTGACGAGGAACTTGAAGATTCCTGAAGGGATTCTTCATCGTTGGCTATAAGTTGAAAGATTAAACGTTGCTGTGGGGAATATGTCTTTTTTTCAATTTTCTGTTTGTTCTTTTCCCGTTCTCTGTTTGCAGATCCAACAAAGAATCCCTCCAATCCCAAAGGAATCCAACAAGGAATCCCTGTAATCCTGCGTCTTCCTGATCGATGAGCTGGTGAACACATCCATTCAGTTCTATCTTCTGCGACATCCCTTCCATTTCCATCGTGCATAACTTACTTTAAATGAGTTCAACTAAAATAAAATAAGATAAAAATAAAAACATAAATAAGAATGTTTTCAATCATGATATGGTGTGATTGCATCTGCACGAAATTATGAAAGTGCAAACTCAGAACTTGGCCATGATATTGTGTTTGTGTTTCGAGCAACGATCTAAAGGTCTCACTCTTCCAACGATCACGTTAGATTCTCTCATTACCATATTTCTGAAGAAGATGCTCAGCACCGTGACAATTTGATATTTATCAAATGCGAATTGGCTTCATCATCATCTAATGGCGCAGGGGCAAGTGGAGCATTAACAATGAAAGCTTCCTTCTAATGCCCAGCGATTCTTGTGGGTGACGTGATACATTTTCACGAAACAAATTGTGACGCGATTCTTGTGGGTGACGTGATACAGAGTGCTTCAAAGTGTGTAAGATTGCTTCCACTTCAACTTTCTTCATTGAACGGAACACAGTATAAGCTAGGTGCGCTTCCTTCTATTTTGGCAAATTGTTCTTCCAGTGTAGGAATTTGAAATTCCACTAGCCCGTCATTTAAATCTACATTATCAAACGTTTATATACTTTAAGCTTGATTTGTGACTGGTAATCTCAATTATAAACCATATTTGATGCGCAAATGGCCTCGTGACCGCCCATCAAAATCCATCCCTGATGTGAACGACAATTAGCTTTTTTCAGCTTTTAGGTTGTTTTGGTTTCCTCATTATCTAGAGGTTGAATTGGATTTTGGTTTCTGGGTGTTCTTTTAGGGTAAAAACATTTGCATGCTTTATTATTGAACTATAATTGGGATATCATGTTGTGGAGAAAGAAATATTTGTAAGTCCCATCTCTTTTAAGTAGGTCAAAACATTGATTTTAGATATTGTTTTTAGAAAGTTTGACTCTTTTTATAGAGATTGTTGTTGTACTAAGTATTATGAAGGTTATTGTAATATAGGTTCCATTGTATTGATTTATGAAGGTTAGTTTCATTGTATTGATTTTAGGATCGGTTAAAAAATGTTATCATTTTTAGGGTATCAAGGTTGCTAAGATAAAAGGGTTGGATTGGATCAATCATGATAAAGGAGTCAATGATATGAAAACTTTTGATAATGTGAAATTTCAAATGGTTACGAGACAATGTATTAGTTTTTCTCTGTCCCAGCTACATAGTACACTACAATAAAGAAACACCATTGTTGTTTATCACAATTGTTTGGATTTGGGATCCTTGTTGAATATTAAGAGGACTAGCATATGTGCAATTCTCAATAATCTAATTCAATATTGGAAGGTAGTATTCAAGTCGTTTGTCAAAATCGATTCCTGTAGTGTTGTGGTGTATAAATAATTCACTATTTGATTCCTGTAACATCTTTACAAATATGGTAATGCTCATTTCAATTCCTGTAAAATGCATCACCCTCAACTATATGGAAATTTTTTTGTAGATTGTTAAATGAGCAAGTATTGTCTCGAGTTATGAATGATTTAAAAATTCAGAAGAATTTTGAAATCAAATTTTGAAGGAAACACAAATCTGGTTACAGAGATATATAAATCTAAAATATAAGGTATTAAAACTAGTCATTGAAGGCATAGATTTGTAGAAGAATTTTTTTATTGAACAACAGTAGATGAACCTCAGAGAGTGTATTGGTTATATTAAAATTGGAACATCTCGGATTGTATGAAAGACAAGATTTACCTTTCACCTGCATCACATAACCTCGATTTGGTATTCACCTAATCTTGATAGGTAGCATGGAGATAATACCTATTGTCCTGCTACAATAGTGTTACTTATTTAAATGGGTAATATGCCTCTTCGCACTTCTTGTACTTATCATGGGATTACAGGAACAATATCCCGATGCGTCAAAAGAACTATACTCTAGTTCACTATAGTTCAATTTCATCGCTAAAGTCACTTTACTCATTATAAATCACTAAGGACCATCCATGCTTTTTACCCCTCTATCGTCACCATTGCATCACACAATTTCGATCTTGAGCATAAATAGACATGATGGTTCAATAATGTGAATTTGCATCCCCACTTTGGTCATGGAAACTCACCATTAATCCTAATTGAGGAGTGTCAAAGCGGATTGAAAATTCTTCTTCGCAAGCATTCTCTTCTCTCGCTAGGTAGTGGAGAGAATGGTTGTGGTGATTTAGTTGGATACGAGTAAGGTACAACAAGAAACTAGGGGTGTGAGAAAAATAGCCATGTAAATTCGCGATAAGGGGTACCACTTCACAAAATAGAGGTTATGTTGACCATGCCGCACCGTTATACTAAGGATGATATAACCAAATATCTCATACTCAAAATGATTATTCCATTAATTGAGTAGCAATGCAATTACACGAATATTTAGAAAACATCTCCATAACATTCACATGAGGAAGAGAAAAATAAATCCCAAGGGTATGGAGTTGTAGTTGAGAGATTGAAATAAATATAGAACTATACAAATATTTCTATAATCATAAACCATAAGCACCAAAGCAAATGGCTCATCAACGAAGAGAGCATCATATGGATTGACAAGTCCTTTGTATTGTCGGAGTTGAGGTAAAATAAAATCAACTATATAAGTATAAGAGATATGATATGTACATAATATGCACGAAGAAGGCTTAAAATTTACAGGCCAAACACATGAGTTTTAAATGTTGGCCACTAGTTATAGTTATTAACATGGTTGCAGAAAGGCCATAAATATTTATAGGGCCAACAAACACATGAATACAACTTACAATGAAAATTAATTAAGAATAATTGTTAATATGGGAGGAATAATCAACTCCTTCGCATACCATCCATTCTTCCCACTTATACCCAAATCATTAGTTGCTTTCATCATTTCCTCCAGATAATAATTGACATAACCATTTTATTGCTTTCCCCATGCCAAATTGTACAAATTACTCTTTTTTCTTCACAAAAGTAACAACATAGGGATCTGATGTTATAAACTTAAAATGCATATACAATGAAATTGTTCTTACGCAAGCAAGTTACTTAAAAAGTTTGATTGATAGTGTGAAATTGAACCCCACAACTATGTCCTTTGTAAACATTGGGATGCTATTGTAGCCAAAATATGTCAATGTATGAGTTCCATATGATTTTATCTAGAAATATTTTGTAGAATATGGATCATGATTTTTCCTAACAATTCTATGATTAAGTACATAACCAACATAATTGAGAGTTGGTTGGTTTGAATAATTCTTATTTCTACCTTAAACATTCACATTTCTACTTTATATTTGTGACCTATAGCACTTTTTTCATCGAAAAGTGGAAGATTCATATTGTTCAAAATTTGTGATTTTGAAAGAATGGGATAAATTTTTACGTAAGTCACTTCCATACCTACAATGCAAGGTGACAAAAGTCTCTCTTTTAAAAATCCTTTCTTAGTATCCCTAGGGTTCAATATCACATTCTCATATTACTCATATTCCATCCCACAGAAAGAAAAAAAGGTCATCACACTTACATTACCCTTTCCTCCCCTACGTTCCCCTTGCCTCCCCAATACCTCTTTTCATTTTCTCTTTTCAAGAATTAATTCCCCTTGGCACCCAAGAATCCTTCCAACACTGCTAGCCATAATATCTAACAAAAATCCTTTCACCCACTCACATGGATTTCAATTCATCTATACATGTGGTTATCTCCATTAACACATAGACTTCATAAGATATTAGCTTGGATCAGAAAAGAAATTATGTTCATTTGCAGTTTCAAGTCTAGAATCTGAGCTCTAATCTAACATTGATCTCAAGGCATGTGCTAACACTCAATAAGCATTTTTGGATTTCGAGGTGGAAAGCTTGGGTAAATGGCATTGCTAGCACTGGTATTTCGGGATTGGTAAGTATGTGCAAGGGTGATTGGTTAATGGCATTGGAGCATGTGACAATTATCTATGAGGTATATTTATAACATTTTCCGCATTTTCCAAGTCATAAATCATATGTCTATAAACCACAGTTACATACCCATGTAGTTTCACTTAAAGAATAAGTCCAATCCCTATCCAAAAGGATCCAAGTCATTATGTTTTGTACAAAACTGAACTAGAAGAAGAAAGGACACAAAATTATGAGGAAAGAGTTCTAAAGAAAGGGCACACATTTGTTAAATTTTGAGCATTAATTCACAATACTCTAGGATCTTTACTGAGAGAATAACATGGACAATATATCAATGCATAACAATCATAATAAGCATGACAAGCATCACAAGAATCAAAAGCATGAGAGACAAGAGACACAGAGTTTCCGTGGGGAAAACCCTAAGGTGAAGAACCCCACAACTTCCTCAGAGATAGGAGAGCAATGGCTCAACCAAAGTACAACCAAAATACACTGAGATAGTCTCCTAGTAGCAGATGATCCTCCTCCTCACTAGTGCGCCACTTTCTGAGTGAGAGAAGTGTGAGTTTTCGAGTGATCAAATAGAGATCTCCCGATCTTTATTTATACTTAACTTGTTTTCCCAGTTACACTATGGTGCCGACTTGTCTAGCTAGGTACATCCACAATATAATATATATTTCAGGGCTAACCCCACACATGGTGGTCTAATAACCCATCGGCAAGTACACACACTTGCGACACTTGTCAATACACATGACGACACTTCCTTATAGAGGAATAACACATCTCTTATAACGGTACAATAAATATATATGAGATACATAGATGAAATACATTCCGAAGTTACATATACATCAACACTCCCTCTTAACTAAGAAGGTATTTCTCGACACAGATCTGCTAGACAAGTCTTCTTCTCGGGATCATCCTCATCGATGTATCGTCATCATCATTGTCACTGCTGCTGCTATCTCAACCAATATCTGACTCTACTCATCATAGGAAGTCCTACAGAGCCAGCCCTTTTTCATAGTGGATGTAGGCCCACCACTTGCAGGTCTTCATCACTAGCCATATTGTGGAATCCTTGGGACTTATTACGTGAGTCAACAGAACCTCGAAAGAGCATCCCAGGATTGATTACGAGCACACAGCTCAACCTATTAGATCTCCTAGGACCTTTTACATGCTAATGCACAACCTGTCCACGGCCACAGAGTATCACGGAGCACAACCCAGATGCACACACACATCACTTACACTCACCGACATGGGAGGACCAACCTACCACCATCCGTGAAAGGATCACAACACTTACATCAACGACCATGGGAGAACACATTTGCCACCATGTCGGAAAGGCTCTACACTTACATCAACACACATGGGAGAACACATCTACCACCATGTCGAAAAGGCTCTGCACTTACATCAACGCACATGGGAGAACACATCTACCCCCATGTCGGAAAGGCTCTGCACTTACATCAACGCACATGGGATAACACATCTACCACCATGTCGGAAAGGCTCTGCACTTACATCAACGCACATGGGAGAACACATCTAACACCATGTCGGAAAGGCTCTGCACTTACATCAATGCACATGGGAGAACACATCTACCACCATGTCGGAAAGGCACTGTGCATCTGTGTCTTCGGAACTCATCACATAATCCAACTGATTATGTAATGTATCCACCTGATACATATGATCATCCTGATCATCATCACTGTACCATCCTGGTACATATCATCTAGAGCAATATCCTGAAGCTCGTCATCATGATCATCCTAATCATACAATGCATCTACCTGATGCATACCAAGTATCTACCTGATACATATCATCATACATGATCCACCTGATCATATAATCAACACACATGATCTACCTGATCATACACAGTATCTACCTAATACATATACAGATACATGGTCCAAGCATCCAACATGATGCATATACAAAATACATACAAATGATCCAACTGATCATATCCAGCATCCAACATGATGCATACATATACATATAAATGATCCAACTGATCATATCCAGCATCATCCTGATGCATATATACACAAATGTAAATGATCCAACTGATCATATAGAGCAGAAACTAGAACATCATCCTGATGCTCATCATCGAACGCTTACATCCACAGCCATGTGAAGGATCCTCCTTCCAACATTCTTGGAATGGCTTCAATAAATGTCTCCGTCACTTCTTCCTCAAAGTGTCATCGATCTGAAGAACACCAAGCCTCTCTCTGAAGTACTCAAACTTCACTCTGGCTAATGGCTTCGTCAATACATCTGCAATCTACTCATCCGTCGCAACATACAGGAGCTTCACCGCTCCTCTCTGCACCATATCCCTGATATAGTGATATTTGATCTCTATGTGTTTCGACTTGTCATGAAACAATGGGTTCTCAGACAGCTTCACACAACTTTGGTTATCACAAAAGATACCAGTAGCATCCAACGAGAGATCAAATAACTCAGACAGTAGCTTCCAAAGACATGCTGCCTCACAGCTAGCTGAACAGGCTACAACATACTCTGCCTCAGCCGTACTTAGTGCTACGCAAGACTGCTTTCTACTAAACCAAGAGATCACACCTGATCCCATACTGAAGCAGCACCCAGATGTGCTCTTCCTATCTGCAGCACTACTTGCCCAATCTGAATCAACATAACCCTGGAGGTTAAACTTTTGATTTGCTTCATACCTGAGCCCATAATCAACTGTACCCTTCAAGTACCTCAGAATATGCTTTACAGCAACCAAGTGAACACTCCTCGGATCCGTCAGGAACTGGCTCAATGTGTTCACTGCAAAGCAAATATCTGGTCTCGTGTTCGTTAGGCACATCAAGGACCCAATCATCTGACGATACATAGAGACATCAACCAGCTTAGATGAAGCATCACATAGAAGCTTCAGATTCGATGCCATAGGTGTGGCCATGGCCTTGCAATCCATCATCCCGAACCTCTTCAAGATATCTACTGCATACTTCCCTTGTCCAAGGAAGATTCCATTTGCACTCTGCCACACCTCCATGCCAAAAACAAATAGTGCATCATCCCCAAGTTCTTCATCTCAAACTCGGCAGCAAGCTTCCGTTGCATGTCAGCAATCAATCTATCCTCACCTGTTACAAACAGGTCATCCACATACAATAGTAGTATCACTGGATTGCCTTCCTCAACCTTGTAGTAAAGGTTGGAATCCACTTTACTCTTGGTAAATCCCAAATTGGATAGAAAGCTGTCTATCCTACCATACCAAGTTCTGCACATATATGACTCCCTATCATGTGTCTCAGAACCAAGTGGCTTCTCCACATACACTTCTGCTTCAACTACACCATTCAAGAAGGCTGTCTTGAAATCCATCTGGTGTATCTTCCACTTCATCACTGCAGCCAGAGCAAGTACGGATCTAATGGAAGTGTATCTGGCTACAGGAGCAAAAGTCTCTTATGCTACCACCTGCAGCATTCTTGATCTTGTAGATCCTCTTAGAAGTCACTACATACTACCCTTTGGGACTGCATCCCAAACATCTTCATGATCGACTGGTACTCCTCGATCATGGCATTCTTCCCAGATCCTAGGAACTTCAATATCTTCAATATTTTCAATAGATAACTTTGTTGCTTAACAAATGTTGTAGTCCTTCTTTTGTAGGTGATGGTATACGATATTTCCTACACAACAAGTTAAATTGCATGATTAGAAAACATCTCATAGTTTTCAGAACAAATTCTTACACATAAAGAAATATGTCATACAGTCATGCAATTATCTTAGCCAATGCTTCAATACAACATTTATCCATATCCCATAACTTTCTAGATGCCTTCCAATCTCCACCAGAACATTGTTAAGAGTGTACACAACTCCCAACATGTCGGCAAAAAGTTTCATTCTAGATAAGTAGCAATGGAATGTTGTACAGTTCCATAGGCCACTGACCTATGTATATTAGTAGTATACTATTCATCAATGCAACTATTCTAATATGCATAATACACAACCTAATTCTAGGAACATCAGTATATACATTATTGAACAGTATTATTTAAACAATAAAATATGCAAGTAATGACAATTCAAATACTTATCTTTGTTTGTTTGTTGGGTTGACTCCCTCTCAGTCTTTGCTTCTTTTCTGCAACTCCATTCTGATGTGGATTGTTAGAAGTGGTCAACTCCCTTTGAATATCTGCATCCTTGCAGAAACTACTGGAGTGTGCGCCCTCTTGATCTTTGCTTCCTGGATTACCTGTCCTTGAACTTATATTCATCCTTGGTCCCTATGCATGCTTATTAGTATCATGATTGTGTTATCCTCGTGATCTCATACATAATCATACATTCATTAGTATTTTCTCAATACTATCAAAACACAATAATCTTAAGCATGTATAGTCATGATCATTTCAAATAGAAATAATCAACATTAGTATTCAAGGTTTATATAGGACTCTTATGGTTAGTCATATCATAAGAAACATAATATGCATGCACCCATGATTATTCAAACATATGACTTCATGAATAATCATTATCAATCATGCCATGTATACTTATATATAAGAGATCCTATGATATAAGAGAAACATACCTGGTCATCATATTTGCTAGTTATGTCTAGCAATGTTTTCTTGTTCTCTTCAATGACCTGCATAACTCATATGTTAATCTTTGCAAAAACCAAATTATACATACCTCCATGTGATCCATGACTATGGATGAATCTTTGTCTTTATGTCACCATAACATGTTCAGGTTGTCCCTTCAATTTGTACAATCCTCCCTCTTGCTCTCCAATCACCACTGCATCATCTATAGTTTTACCTTTTGGCCACATTAGGACTTGGCCATCTACAAATGCAACCCTCATGCCTTTTGTATCCAATGCAGAGATGGAGAGAAGATTCTTCTTGAGCCCAGGTACATAAAGAACTTCTTTCATCTTCAAGGATTTTCGAGAATCTAGGTTGTAGGAGGCTTCACCACTTCCTTTGATGGGGTATTGATAGTCATCCCCAAGTTTCAATTTATGGGGTGATTCATGTTCAGATAGATTTACAAAAGATTCTTTAAACCCAGTCATGTGTTTAGAAGCCCCACTGTCAATAAGCCAATCATTACAACCATGAGAGATAGTACCTGTGAGAGCAGAGATCAGAACATACTCTTCTTCGCTTGATGAGTCATCATCGTCACTTTCTTCTCTAGCCTTCTTCTTGGGTGGTTCATCATCTTCAGTAGCATGAGCATGATATCTTTTCCTGCTGCCCTTCTTCTTCTTGATGTTGTTGTTCCTTTTGTTCTTGGGAGATTCTGAAGCAAAATGACCCTTCTCATTACATGTGAAGCATCTGAGATCTTTCTTATCTTTATGTTGATGATAGTGTGAAGATTTCTTGGCATGAGAGTGCTCTGTCTTTGACCTTCCTTTCTTGGTGTGTACTATGAGATATTGATCTTCACTTCCCATCTTTTCTTCTCAAGCCACAAGCCTTTCTTCTTCTTGTGAAGATTCTTCCCGCAGTTTGTTGAAGGAGATCAACTTCTCTCTTGCACAAATTCCTTGAATAAAGGAATCCCATGACCTGGGTAGGCCATTTAGAGTGGTCATGACAATTTCACCATTCTCCACCATTTAATCCACTGCTTCCAATTGTTCCTTAATCTGAGAGACCCTAGAAAAATAAGATTGAATGGTTTCTCCATTCTGAAACTTTACTCCTTTCAATTGGTTCTGTAGGGTCATCTTCCGATTTATGTTCTTCCCTTCAAATAGCTTAGTCAGAGAATCAAACATTTCTTTGGGTGTCTTTAGAGATGACACATGTGGGATGAGATGGTCATTGATAGAATCAGCAATGATTCTCTTTGCCTTGACCAAGTTCTTCTTATGCAATATTTTAGCCTCTTCATCCTCTGCGATAGGGATGTCTTCTTTTATGTATGAGTCCAACTCATTCTTTTCCAGGATTAACCCAATCCTATACTTCCAGGCTCAGAATTTATCAGCCCCTTCAAGATTATCCTCAAGCTTGGTGTGGTGAGACATCTTAAAGAGTACTTCAAATGGAAATAGAAAAGATTTAGGTCTTACCACTTGAATTGCTGAAAACTAGATCTGGTCTCGGATTAGGGTTTGTCGAAAAAACCCTAAAAAATCAAAATGTGAATTTCAACTTTCTGAAAGGATAGAAAGATGCATTTTGATGAGCTGATCAACCTGGTGTATTCAGAATTTGAAATATGCAAAGCTACACCCTTCAAAACTGCCTTTTTGTCTTCTCAGATTCACTCAGGAGAGCTTTGAATTAGGGTTTGAGTTTCCCGGAGATCTACCCAGCCAAAAACCTCGATCCAAAGCTCTAAACTTTGATTTTTTCAAGGAGCTTCCAGCTATGTCTTCAGATTCCAAAAATTCCTATTTTTGAGGAAACCCTAATTTTTAGGGCCAAATCTGAAAATGCTTAGAATTGAATTCTGATTGGACAGATAGATTCTCCTTGATGAGTAGAGTCAATCTACTATATTGTTTTTCCAAAATCTGTGGAGAGAAACCCAATAAACAAGAAACCCTAGTTTCTGTCACTGCACAATGTCTTCTTCTCAGGTTAGCTCTAATACCATGTTAAATTTTGAGCATTAATTCACAATACTCTAGGATCTTTACTGAGAGAATAACATGGACAGTATATCAATGCATAACAATCATAATAAGCATCACAAGAATGAAAAGCATGAGAGACAAGAGACACAGAGTTTCCATGGGGAAAACCCTAAGGTGAAAAACCCCACAACTTCCTCAGAGATAGAGAGAGGAATGGCTCAACCAAAGTACGACCAAAATACATTGAGATAGTCTCCTAGTAGCAGATGATCCTCCTCCTCACTAGTGCGCCACTTTCTGAGTGAGATAAGTGTGAGTTTTCGAGTGATCAAAGAGAGATCTCCCGATCTCTATTTATACTTAACCTGTTTTCCCAGTTACACTATGGTGCCGACTTGTCTAGCTAGGTACATCCACAATATAATATATATTTCAGGGCCGACCCCACACATGGTGGTGTAATAACCCATTGGCAAGTATACACACTTGTGACACTTGTCAATACACATGACGACACTTCCTTATAGAGGAATAACACATCTCTTATAAGGGTACAATAAATATATATGAGATACATAGATGAAATACATTCCGAAGTTACATATACATCAACAACATTTACTAGAAAATAGTTTCAAAGAAAGGGCACATATTTGCGAGGAAGAAGTTTCGATTATGAAGGATTCACGTGATTTCTAAGGTTACACTATGTGATGTTTTGATAAGGAAAATCACATTCCTTTTGCGGTATTTTTATGGTTATAGTGTGCTATGAAAAACTATGAGAGATACTACCAAATTTATCTTGGAGAGAGCAAGCATTTCAAGGAAAATTGAAAGGCATAAACATAGCATTTCCATATTCAACTCTAATAATTAGTGAATTTTCAAGGGCTTTTCATGCAAATTGGTAGTCAATATCCATGGCAAGAAAAATTTCCACCCATTATTTGTGGGAATGGGAATATAATGAAAGCAGGGAGGTTATATTTTTACCTTCATTGAAGAGAACAAAGAGTGAAAGAGAGATTTGTGATTCTGCTATGGACATTACAAAAAGAGAAGGAGAGTTGTGATTCTACCGTGGGAGGGGAAGTGTTTTCTTATTTCCAGTTTTTTGTTACCCGATACTATATTTTACTATGGTTTCTTCCCTCATTTATTTAATAATGAATTTATTCAATAATTAAGAAATGACACAAGACTCTGGAATTTTTCCACCCCTGCTATGGCCATTTTGTGTTAGAAATGGAATTCACATCTCATAGTATAAAATTGCAATGTTTCCTTTAGGATTCTCTAGAATAGAGTATGGGAAACTTATATCTCTAAATATAGGCTATGGTGTTTTACATGCAAAAAATATGTCCATGCACATTTGAGTTGAATGTGCTCCAAGAATATTGCATCTGTCAATCATGAATTTGAACCAAATTCTTAATGTATTCATGAAGGGAACCCACCATGATATGTTGTTTTCCTTTATTGCAACCATTTCATCTTTAATGCCACATAGAGTAGTGAATTTGTCCATAGTTGTAGCACCACACTCAATATCTTCCACAAGATAATCAATCAATCATTTCTTCACTTAACCTTTGAAACATGACTAAGACTATTGACCATTCTTTTTTTCCATTAACTTAGCCTCAAATTCTCCATTGAAGCACATTTTATCATTTTGGAGCTAATCTAACCCTCTAGACTATGGATAGTTCTCTCTTTATGGAATACTTGAGACCTTTTCTCTTTGTAATATAATAGTTCAATTAATTGTTGGAGAATTTCAATCCTACCATCCTATACTTTCCTAATATTTGTTAACTAACATCCAATGGAAGATTCTCCTTTTGTCTTTTATAATAATTTGTAGACTTTAATTTCTTGAAAAATGTACCCATGAAACTCTCCTTAGAACAAGTATCACAATGTAAAATATTGTTGACAAAGAAATATATATTTTTACCTATTTGTTGCAAATTGTATAAAATATCTTGTTTTTCCTTGAACATTGTTAGCTACAATTTTTTTAACTTTATAAAATATCTTGCTCTATCTATAAAATCCTCTTGCATATATTTTGAAGCCCCAACTAGTAGTGTTTGCAAAAATAAGGGTTGCAAATAGAGGACTCCTTCTAACTTTGAAATTCTCCTTTTTGGAAGACTACCTTTTTCTAGTGCAACTAGAATTGTATGCTCTATCCCTTGTTTTTGTTTTTCGGTGTCTTCATCCCAATTTCCATCACTTCCCCCTTAATTAGAAATTTTCTTATTTCTATCTACAAGTAGGCTAGCAATATTCCCTGGAATTTCAGAAGATGTACCCTTAGATTTATTTGCAACACCTCCCATTTTTCAGCTATTACCGGTTCATCCACATTCCACATCCTCAAGGTTTTTAGTAATATCCTTTTTCTTCTTATGATACTATAAACATTTACATTTCTTACCCTTTTTCCTATGTTTTACATTTCAACTTATTAGAGTATGAGCACTTTCAATTCTGAGCACTTTCAATTTTTTACCTAAAAATTAGGGTTTCTGCAAAAATTGGAATTTCTGAAATCTGAGACCACAGCTGCAAGCTCCTTGGAAAAATCTAACTTTATAGCTTTGGATCGAACTTTTTGGCTGGGTGAAGCTCTGGGAAACTCAAACCCTAATTGAGGGTCCTGCCTACTGAATCCAGAAGTTTCAAAAGCAATTTTTAGGGGTGAAACTTTGCAGTTTTCAAATTATGAGTATACCATCTTGATCAACTCATCAAGGCACATCTTTCTATCCTTTCATAAGTTTGAAATTCAAAGTTTTAATTTTTATGGTTTCTCTAACAAACCCTAATCCAGCACCAGATCCAGTTTTTAGCAATTCAAGTGGTAAGACCTAAATCTTTTCTATTTCCATTTGAAGTACTCTGTAAATATGTCTCACCACACCAAGATTGAGGATAAGCTTGAAGGGGCTGATAGCTTCCGAGCATGGAAGTATAGGATTGGGTTAATCTCGAAAGAGAATGAGTTGGACACTTACATAAGTGAAGAGATCCATGTCCCAGAGGGAGAAGAGGATAAGGCCTTACACAAGAGGAACTTGGTCAAGGCTAAGAGGATCATTGCTGACTCTATCAAAGACCATCTCATACCACATGTGTCATCTCTGAAGACACCCAAGGATATGTCTGATTCCTTGACCAAGCTATTTGAAGGGAAGAACATAAATCGGAACATGACCTTGAGGAATCAATTGAAAAATATCAAGATCCAGAATGCAGAGACCATGCAATCTTATTTCTCAAGGGTCTCCCAGATAAAAGAACAAGTTGAAGTTGTGGGAGAAGATATAGAAAATGGAGAAGTGGTTATGAAAACTCTTAATGGCCTTCCTAGGTCATGGGATTCCTTCATCCAAGGAATTTGTGCTAGGAAGAAACTTATCTCTTTCAGTAGGTTGTGGGAAGAATTCTCACAGGAAGAAGCTCATATTGTAGCTCGAGAAGAGAAGATGGGGAATGAAGACCAATCTCTCATAGCACACTCCAAGAAGTATGATTATAAGAAGGGACATCACCATAGTAAGAAAGAAAAGCACCACCATCATAATCAAAGAGGCAACTTTAGATCTCGAAGAAACACATCACATGACCGATGCTTCACATGTGATGAAAAAGGGCACTATGCCAGGGATGGTCCCAGAAACAATAAAGATGGCTCCCACAAGAAAAAGAAGAAAATCAAAAGAAAGCATCATGCTCACACTGTAGAGGATGATGAACCTCCCAGGAAGAGGGCTAGGGAAGAATGTGAAGATTCTTCAAGTGATGAAGAGTATGTTTTGATTGATGCCCTCACTGGTACCATTACTCATGGAAGTAATGATTGGTTTATAGATAGTGGGGCTTCCAAACCTATGACAGGATTCAAGAGATCCTTTATGAACCTATCTCAACATGAATCACCCCACGAGGTGAAACTTGGGGATGACTACTAGTATCCAATAAAAGGAAGTGGTGAAGCCTCCTATAAGCTAGATTCTGGAAATTCTATGAAGATGAAATATGTACTATATGTTCCAGGTCTCAAGAAGAACCTTCTCTCCATATCTTCATTGGATGCGAAAGGCATGATGGTTGCATTTATAGATGGCCAAGTTCTTATGTGGCCAAAGGGTAACACTATAGATGATGCAATGGTGATTGGAGAGCATGTAATATCCTTGGGAATATTTAACCAAGATATTAACTCAACTTCAGAAATTTTAATAAAATTCACTGGTTAAATTTCTTAATAATCCTTTTAAACCAAGCAGGAGGTCAGTGATGGGGATGGAGACTGAATCTGAGTATGGTGGGATGAACTTTCAATTATGGAATTTTTGTGGGAAAATGTGCAGCAGAAAATAATAACATCAGAGGGAGAGTCCTAAGCACAAAGCATTGGGGCCATTTATGTTTCGGACATCAGCTACCGCTGAAGCCTACCGCAAAGCTTCCTGGGTGCACCAACATATGCTTACTAGACTGGGTGGGTACAAAACTGAGTTATGAAAGTAAAATAGGTTCAATTGAAACAATGAGAAGCTTTCAAAAGTATTTGGGAAGAGTAGGAGTGGTTTGGAAGTTTTAGGCCCTACCGGGATGACAGAGCTAGTCAAATTGCAATCTTTACAAACAAGGGTTAAATCCTCCCAAATTATTAAATTAAGGACTAATATGGAAAAAATAATGAATTATTAACCTCCTACAATTTACAGAATGCAAAACTGACACTCGGAATGAATTTGGCAGTCATTTCAGTCAAACTAGTCACAAAATGGTGCTCAATGAGCTAGTCTCTCAATCTCGGTTACTAAATGACTTTTATTAACTGAAATACTCTGTTCTGAAGCATTATAATGTTCTGATATACTATATTCAACAAAATCAGGTTGAAATATAACTCACTGAACTAATATTTCACTCATTTAATTTCTCCTCAACCATATAGTGTCTTATGGACTAGAAAATCCATACATAGAGCCATAGAAGAGTTGTAAAAAGGGATGGAATGATTAAATCTATGATATTAAAGTGTACTTTGGTCTGTAACAGGTCTGAAACAGAGTATGGAGTCGTACTGTGTTTCCTGACCTGCAATGGGCGCATTCACTTAACTGGAACTACACACGTGCGCTCCTTAACACATGAAATCTTGGCTCCGGTGAAAATGGTTGTATCTCGGTCATGCGGTGAAAATTGTTGTATCTCAGTCATCCTACTGGAAATGGACCTTTGAACGCATTGGAATAGGTCTCACATCCCAGAAATGATCAGAAGTGTTGAAATTGAAACCTCCATTTCGGCCCTTCAATGTTGTCTCCTCTGAATGTACCCTGTATGATGATAAATCCTTGTAAGCTTGGGTTCTTCTTAGTATTGGATTATATGGACCTGCATATTAGATCTCCATGGCTGCAAATCCTGAGAGAATATTAGAGAAGAGAAGTAGAATAGAATAATGGGGCACATCACCCATTGATTAGCTTGGGCACATCACCAAACCTTGAGAAGCCAAAATGCTTCACTCATAAACTCACAATGACAAAAGTTGTCAAATGGAGTTGGTTGGATTCTTTTATAGACTTCATGATGACCTACTGAGCAAGTTCTTGGATTGGTGACCTGTGATAGTAGGTTACCCACTTTCCCATTCTACGCCAAAGACATGAGGGCACATTTCTTGAGGAGAATAGCAACTTTTGAGCTTTCAAAACTTTATTTCCATCACCTCCTTCACTGAATTTGAGCAAGTGCACTTTAGGTAGCTTTTCTGGTTGTTGCTATTTTCTTTTTGAAAGATTTTATGAAACTTTCCACTTTCTTTACTTTCCTCTTTCCTTCTTTTGTCTGATTTTGCCATATTTTGTCAGTTTCCTTTCTGGTTTCATCTTGCCAACTTGTCTCCATTAGATTCCTTAGCTTTTCTGAGACTTTACCACTTAGGAAAGTTTGGCTCACTTACCAATTCGAATTTCCTATCCAAGTCATCAACCACTTGGCACATTTATTAGTAATAAACATTTAAATGACAATAATATAACTCAGAAATAATTTTGCAAAGCAATTAATTAATTATCCAGTAATTAATTAACTACTATGGTGTAATTGCCTCAAAACTTCCCCAATTAATTAATTTCTCAATTAATTAATAAATCACCTTAGCACTTGGATTGGGGTTTAATAACTTCATGGGGGCCCCTCCTTATCCATTTAATTCCTCAAATTCACCCTTAGGAATCTTCCTTTATCCATCCATTAATTATTTAATTAATGCCTAGGTGACTTAGGCTAAAAACACCCCATGGACCATAGCAAAAATCTGGGGATATGACAGAGCAAGAGGGAGGATTATACAAGTTGAAGGGCCAACTAGAACAAGCCTTGGTCCATGACTTATTATAGCCAAGTGAACTTTTGCATAGAAGGCTTGCACACATGCACTATAGGGAACTACCAATTGCAAGCAAAGTAGTGGAAGGTCTTCCTGGAATCCAGACAAAACATGAAGGCATTTGCAAAGGTTGCGCAAAGGGAATGAACACAAAGAAGACATTTCCAAGTAGTGAAAGCAAGGCAAAAGGAATCTTGGAAATCATTCACTCCGATGTATGTGGTCTGATGTCATCCAGTTGTCTGAGTGGGTATGTATACTATGTTTCCTTCATTGATGATTTCTCTAGGAAGACTTGGGTTTACTTCTTGAAGAACAAAGATGAAGTATTTGACAAGTTCAAGGAATTCAAAGACTTGATAGAAAATGAAACTGATATGAAGATCAAGATCTTCAGATCTGATAATGGCGGAGAATTTACCAGGAGACTTCAAGAAACTATGCAGTGATTCAGGGATTAAGAGGGAGTTGACAACTCCTTACAATCCACAACAGAATGGGGTTTCCGAAAGGAAGAATAGAATAATTATGGAAGCAGTTAGGGCAATGCTTCATGACCAAGATCTACCCATGCACTTATGGGAAGAAGAAGCAAGAACAGCTGTATATGTGCAGAGCAAAACACCTCATAAGATACTTGACAACAAAACACCATAATAAGTGTTCACTGGTAAGAAACTAGAAGTTAGCAATCTCAGAATATTTGGTTGTCCAGTATACACTCACATCCCAAAAGAAAAGAGGACAAAGCTATATCCTTCAGGAAAGAAGGGCATATTCGTGGGTTACAGTGAAAGCTCGAAGGCATACAGAATCTACTTCCCAGGATTCAAGAAGATTGACATCAACAGGGATGTAACATTTGATGAAGGCTCAACATACATCAAATCGAGGAAGACACCTATTGAAGACAATGAATAACCCAGAATATCCAGAACACAAGACACCACTATGAATGAAGGAATTCCTGAAGAAGATCATGATATGGAAGATCCACAACAGCCTGTAGATCCACCCTGTGAGAAGAACTCTCACAAGAGGAAACCAACATGGGCTAGAGAGCTCATCCAAGATGCAGAAAGATATGGCATTCCAAAAGAGGAACATAGAGAAAGGAAAAAGACAAGATCACATACCAACTATGTTGCCTTACTCTGTGATATCATGAACAAAGAACCTTCCAGTTATGAAGAAGCAGTGGAAAAGAAAGAATGGAAGGATGCCATGGTCGAGGAATACCAATCGATCATGAAGAATGATGTTTGGGATGTGGTCCCAAGACCAGAAGGGAAGTCTGTGGTGACTTCCAAGTGGATCTATAAGATCAAGCATGATGCAGATGGAAACATAGAGAAATACAAAGCAAGTTTTGTAGCTCGTGGCTTCTCCCAGAAAGAAGTGATTGATTATGAAGAGACTTTTGCACCTGTAGCCAGATACACTTCCATTAGATCATTACTTGCTCTGGAAGCAATGATGAAATGGAAGGTACACCAGATGGATGTCAAGACAGCCTTCTTGAATGGTGTAGTTGAAGAGGAAGTGTATGTGGAGAAAACACTCGAGTTTGAGACACATAACAGAGGGACTCATGTGTGCAAACTGAAGAAAGCCCTGTATGGTTTGAAACAGGCACCCGGTCCAGGAAATGCCCCTTTTTGGCCATCCTTTTTACATCATTTTGCCCTGATTACATCCTATTTTCACAAGCTATACATATGCCTTTTCTCTATATCAACGAATGATATTGACAGGTATAATTCGTTATTGCTTTATTTATTTTATGCCTAAGATTGTTAAGGTTCTGGATCCTAGTCCTTGATTTATGCTAATCTGTGTGATTTCATTTAGTCAAGATCTAAAGCGCAGGTGTATCAGCCAAATGGCGCTAGCTGTTACTCTTCAAATCCTGATTACTCATACTCCAAGGGATAGCGCATTCCTCTACGAGAATCTATATCAGGCCTCCACTGAAACAGAACCCAGCTGCAACAGATAGGTCGCATCCCATCTTGCCAAATCCGTTGATCCATTGATTACTGGAGTAACAGCTCCTTCATGAGTAACAACCTTATTTAATACGGTTGTAACAGTTAGCTGTAACTCCGCAGCATGAAGATCATAGATCTTCATTGCTACATGACTTTAGTGGATCGTGATCTATACTTTGAATGTATAAATATGACAAGGCTCTTGTAGCCTGGAGGGGACAATTACTATTTTGCATAAGCTGTAATAGAGCACTGATACTGTCAATTTCCATCATTAATATAATACCAGAGTTCTTCATTTTTGTGTCTTAATTTGTTGTGATTCTTGATGTCTCTATTACAAGGCCAGGGCCCACCTTCTCACAGAGATAGTTGGCTTAAGTAGATAGGTTAATTTAGCTTTCTTTATGTTGTGTGGTGTGGAATCATTGTAGATGTTACTATTAGCTACAACATAGGTTAGATTTCCTTTTGGTACTTCACGATTGCATCTTGAATACTTGTAGTAGAGTGGTGTGACAGTCGACTGTATAGGTTAATTCAGTTTAATGCATGTGTGTTCGAATCAGCTGTAATAGCCAAGCTCAATTCCAATATCTTTCAGTGGTTTTTGCTTTCTAGGATTTCCAATAATTATCAATTAGAGTTCAAGCTTATGTTTAGATTCTGGTTGCTGTTGTATCTTCAATTGGTTTATTAGAGTAGGAAGATTGTGATTGAGTAGCAGTAGCTACTGGATGGATTATTTTGGTAAATATTGAATATTTTAGTTTGATAATTATAGGATTTAACTTCTTGCAAAAGTAATCTAGTTTATTTCTATTCTTAATTTTATAACTGCTAGGTTGATTTCTGTAGAAAGGTAGCTGCAATTGAATTCCTATATGTATGAGTTAGATTAGTTTTCTTTATGGAATGAGTTTGGTTGGATAGACTGGTAGGATCCTTATCTCCATTTAGTTAATCAACTGCTTGACATGTTTATGCACAGATTGTGCTTATTGCCATTGAAACAAAAGGACCTCCCTGGGTTTGACAATTTATATTGAGCCTCCTGTGTGTTAACTTTAATTAATTGACATATAGGGTGACCAACATTTTGGTGTTGTTGCCAGGGATGGTAATAGATAGACAGAATTAGTAGTTGGTTTTATTTGATTTCATTTTAGTTTAATCATTTACAGCATGCATGAATACAAGAAAAACAAATCGAGAACCCCCTTTGAAAACTAACATTGCAGGTGGAAAAGGTCGAGGTTGTAACACAGGTTAGGGAAGACATACATACATTGATGAAATAATTGCTAGAGCAGATTCTTCCACTAGACCACTGCAGACATCTATAGGCAGGGGAAATTCTGTTCCTTCCAATCTTGAGAATTTAGCATCAACAGTGGAGAATACAACAGGACCTTCAACTCCTGTTGCAGAAAATAAACCTCCTGAAGATAAGGGAAGTGCTGCGGGTGTACCATATAGAGAGGAGATCTATCATATCAACGGAACCAGAGTTACTAAGGAAGTGTGGTTGATTACTTGTCGAGTAGCAGAAGAAGAGAGGAGGCAAGAAGAAGAGAGGAGAAGAGAAGAAGAAGCCAAAGCAGAGGAATAATGCATAAAGGAAGCTATTGAATTTTGGACTAGAACCATGGCTGGTAGAGAACAGGAAGGGGAGAATGAACATGGGGAGAACTAGGAAAAAGAAGGGGAAAATAATCATCCTGGTAATACTGTGGCTACATTAGAATTCCCTATTCTCCAGACACCTGGAGCAGCTCCCATGAAAAATATCTCACCATCAGTTCCCCCGAACTTCCATGGTAAGTCTTCTGAGGATTCTGATGAGTTTCTTTTTGAGTTTGATATCCTCTGTCGTAGTTATGACTACACCTCTAGTGCTCAGAAGCTGAAGTTATTTGTGGCCACCTTGAAAGGAAATGCTCTGCACTGGTTCATGATTCTGGGTCGTGAGACCATTACTACTTGGGACCAAATGAAAAACACCTTCCTTTCCAAGTACCAGGAATATTGTAGAACTAGGGATAGAAAGGAGGAGTTGTTTAAAATTGTTCAAAATGATGAAGAAAGCTTGGAAGATTTTGTGGAAAGATTGTTGTACAATTTACAAACATCTGGTCACGCTGAGATTGCAAAGGATGTGCTCAAGATCATTTTACTACGAGGAATTAGAGAAGATTGCCTTGATATGTTGAATTTGCTGGGAAAAGGGGACATCTAGAAGGAACCTTTCGAGAAGATTGTTGAATTATGTCGGAGATACTCTAGGGGATCCTCTAGAACCAACAAACGCGACAAAGATTGAGACCAAGATGTCTTCACTAGGACTCAGAATTCAGCTAGTGGAGGGGCCACTCGAGCGGAAATAGGAAACTTATTGGAGAATTTAAAAAAAAACATGATGAGTTCCATTTCCTCAGAGTTAGATGTCATGAGAGCAAAGCAGAAGAAAGTAGTAGAAGATCTTACACTTTGTGTATTCTCTCCTAAATGTAGGAAAAAGCACCCATTGAAAGAATGCCCACTGGACAAAGTAGAGATATGCAGGATATGTGAACTGGAGCATGATACCAAGGAATGTCCTTCATTACCTAAGGTCAAAGCAGTCCTGCAGGTATCCATTTCGGATTTTGGAGCCAGCTTACTTCATTGCACAGAAGAAACCATGGCAGCCTCGCACTCAAGGTATGAATCTAGACCCATCATTTTTTTTGAATAATATGAATGGAATGAACCATATGCATAATATGAATACACAATTCCCTTCACATTATTCTAACAATCAGTGGCATCCATATCAGAACCCAATGCATAATCCTAACCCATGGACACCATGGTCACAACAGTCAAACAATCAAGCTCCTTGGAATTCCAACTGGAGAAATTATTACCAAGGAAATAACTTTCCCCATCACCAGACTCAGTATCAACAATATCCTCCTCAACAGTATCAGCACCAACATTATCAACAACCACAGCTCCCATTCCAAAACAATGTCGCACCTATGAATGTACCACTCCGACCACAGCTACCTGCACAACCTAACCCGAACCCAAACAATAAAGAAATCCATCAATTTGAGACTTCCAACATGCCTACGTATTCCATCACCCAGATTTCTTGCAATGATATACAATTACGATCAGGGAGGGTGGTGGAACCTATTATCACTGAGGATGTTTCACCCCCAGTGATTGAAACTGGAGTGAATCAACACTATGAGAATATGGTTAATTTAGTAAGCGCCATCATTGAGGATGTTGATACTCCTACTGAAACAGTAGTTGAAACTCAGAGAGTAACACACGATGTATCACAGCCTACATAGTTGATGAGAGAACCGACATACCCTGAACGATTGGCCTTGCAGAAAACAGTGGAACAACCTCGGTTCGATCTCTTAAGAGAATTGAAAAATTTGTATGTTAAAATTCCACTGTTACAGGCCCTCCATGATGTGCCCATTTATGCCAAGACTATTAAAGATTTATGTGTCAAGAAACCAGGAAGAAGACCCAGGGACCCCCTCACTGTCCACGTATTGGGAAATCTTTCTGAATTAATAATGGGGAAGGCCCTTGTGGAAAAATACGATGACCCTAGAAATCCGACTGTTACAGTTCACATAGGGAAGACACAAATCCCCAATGTCTTTGTAGATTTAGGCGCAACTATTAATGTTATGACCATAGAGACTGTGAATAAATTGGGACTCACTAATCTTCGGCCGACCCCTACTGTTTTGGAACTTGCTGACAGATCAACGATCAAGCCTGAGGGGATCCTAGATGACCTCATGATCTCAGTTGACTCGTGGGAATACCTTGTGGATTTCTTGGTGTTACAACCGAAATCCCAGTTGGGGGGACACCCACTAATCCTGGGAAGACCATGGTTGGCCACAACAGATGTCTGTATCTGCTGTCGGTCAAGATCTATGACCATTTCAGATGGGACTAAGATCAAGAGCCTAACCTTGTACCCTCCAGCTCGACCAAGCACATAAGCTAAAACTCCATTGTGGGCAGATTTGGAGGAGGAAGAAGGTTTGCAGCCGTTATTAACAATAGGGAGAGCCGTAACGTTTAAAGATGAAACAGAGGATGATGCCATTAATTGTTTCATCACTGAGCCCACGTCAGTCAATAAAAATGTCTATCAAATCTTGGATAGTAGTCTAGATGTAACAAAACAAGAAAATCTTACAGAAGAAACTCTATTCAATGATGCCAGTATAATTCCAATACTCAAGAATTCGAAGAGTGTTCCAGTAGAAATCAGGCTAGGGAAAACATTAAATATCAATCCAAATCTTACGCATAGTGAGCTGGAACAGCTAATCACTCTGCTGAAACAATGAAGGGGAGCTTTCACTTGGGAGTCGACAGACATGAAAGGGATTCCTTCCAATCTATGCACCCATCACATTTATATTAAGAGCAACTCCAGGCCCGTGTGTCAACCACAACGAAGGATGAACCCGAACCTAAGAGACATAGTGAAAGAGGAGATCCAAAAACTTTTGGAAGCAGGATTTATATACCCGATTTCAGACAGTGAGTGGGTTTCTCCACTTGTGATTGTGCCAAATAAGAATGGAAAATGGAGGGTTTGCATGGATTACAGAGAATTGAACAAAGCAATGCAGAAGGACCACTTCCCCTTACCTTTCATCGATAAGGTCCTTGATACCTTGTCTGGGAACACGTATTTTTCCTTTCTAGATGGATTTAGTGGCTACAACCAAATCCAGATTGCTCCAGAAGACCAGGACAAAACCACTTTCACCTATCCCTGGGGAACTTTTGCATACCGAGTACTTCCTTTTGGGTTGTGCAATGCACCAGCCACATTTCAAAGAGCAGTGATTGGAATCTTTTCGGAAACGGTAAATGATTGCACATAGATATTTATGGGTGAATTTAATTTACTCCATATGGTGATAGTTATGAAGAAGCACTGAAAAACTTAGAAAAGGTCTTGAAATGCTGTGAACAAAGCCATCTCTCTTTAAGCACTGAAAAGTGCCATATGATGATGAGTGAGGGCATAGTGCTGGGGCACTTCATCTCTTCTGAGGGTATCCAGGTAGATCCATCCAAAATCAATGTAATTGAAAATATACCAACTCCTGGAACACAGAAGGATGTACACAGCTTCTTGGGGCATGTTGGCTATTACAAAAGGTTCATAGAAAATTTTTCCAAACTAGCTTCTCCTTTGTTCACTCTATTGATGAAGGATGCACAGTTTGTCTGGAATGATGCATTCCAAACAACGTTTACTGAGCTAAAGAAAAGGCTATCTACAACACCCATCTTACGAGGGCCCAACTAGGCTCTTCCTTTTCATACTTCTTCATATGCTTCAGACACTGCCATTGGAGCAGTTTTGGGACAGCAGGAAGGTAATGCTCCTTATGCAATTTATTACATTAGTAAGAACTTATCTCCTGCTGAACTAAACTATACTATCACAAAAAAGGAATTTCTTTCCATTGTTTATTCCAGCAACAAATTTAGACATTATATTACTGGATATTCTACTTTTGTGCACACTGATCATTCTGCTATCAAGTATTTAATGAATAAACCAATCACGTATGCTAGAGTTACTAGATGGCTGTTACTGTTACAGGAATTTGATATCACAATTATTGATAGACTAGAGAAGGAAAATGTTGTTGCAATTTTTTTATCTCAACTTACTAACAGTGATGACAATTTACCAATCGAAGATTCCTTCCCTGATGAACATTTGTTTGCAGTGTCAGCTCATTCCCCATGGTATGCAGATATTACTAACTTTTTGGCTACAGGTAAGCTCCCAGCACATCTGTCGAAGAGAGAAAAAAAGAAGATCATATAATAGAGTGCTAGGTACTGCTGGATTGATGGCCATATTTTCTACATGGTGCTTGATCTAGAGATCAGAAGATGTGTTAGAGAAGATGATATCTTTAGCATTCTTAAAGCTTGCCATGATGAGCCTTGTGGGGGACATTTTCCTGACAAAAGGACAGGTCATAAAGTTTTGAGAATGGGTTATTTTTGGCCCACATTGTTCAGGGATGCAAAGAAGTATGTTCAGGCATGTGATAGCTGCCAAAGGATGGGTCAACCCAATAGATTAGATGAAATTCCTTTGCATCCATAGCTTGTGGTTAAACCATTTGATAGGTGGGCTCTAGATTTTGTAGGGCCTATCAACCCTCCCTCAAAACAGAAATTTCACATCTTGGTTTGCACAGATTACATGACCAAATGGGTAGAAGCCATAGCCTTGGTTAAGGCCAATGATAAGGCTATGATTGATTTCCTATATGAAGAAATTTTTACTTGGTTCGGAGTACCTAAGGAAATCATTACAAATGGCGGACCATAGTTTGTGTCTCACAAGCTGGAAGCACTATTACAAAAATTTCATATTCAGCACAGAATAACCTCGCCATATCATCCACAGGCCAATGGCCAAGTGGAGAGTACAAACAAGGTTATTGAGGCTATTTTGAAAAAAACAGTGAAGAGCCATCGTAAAGATTGGGCTGAAAGGATTCCATAGGCACTACGGGCCTATCGTACTACATGACGTAACACCACTGGTTTTTCCCCATATGAGTTAGTGTACGGTAAGAATTATGTTTTTTCAATTGAATTTGAAATTAGGACCTTGAAAATAGCTGTGGAAGAAAACCTTGATTTATCAGAGGCACAGAGGGACTGACTGCATCAACTCAATGAGTTGGATGAGAAGCGCATAGCTGTAGTACATCATACAGCTTTAATCCAACAACAGTGCTCTAAGTGGCATGATTGATTTATAAAGAAGAAAGTCTTCCAAGAAGGACACTAGGCTCTGTTGTATGATTCAAGGTTTAAGAGGGACTTTAAAGGCAAGTTGCGTACCCGTTGGTTGGGCCCCTATCAGATAGATCGGGTATTTGATAATGGAATAGTTTGGTTGATCACCATTGAAGAAAACAAAATACCATTATTCGCAAATGGTCATCGGCTGCGACTATATCACAAGCCGATATCAAGGTAAGCTTTCATTTCACATGTTGCAGATGATACAAATTATCAGTTAACGCCGGGACAGGGATTTTTCTCAACCCCTGTCAATTTTTAGGAACTGCAATCTCCACATGATTTGTACATAAATAATTCATTTTCTTTTTTCATTCTATATTTTATCTATTCTTCATTTTGCATTTGATTGGGTTTGTTTTGAAGAATTCTATGTAGGAATTAATTGGAGGAACAACGGTCTTGAATGGCCCAAACGATTGCAGGCACCTTGCATTGTTTTTGATCTAATAAAGCTCTTTTTAAGAAGATAGATGATTTGTTACCTTTCAGCAGTCAGCTGAAAATTTTCCTGTTACTTCATTATTGCGCAGCTCCGACTCCTTACCTTGCTTACTCTTCCTATTTCAACAGTTGCGACTCCTTACCTTGCTCATTCTTCCTATTTCAGCAGCTGTGACTCCGCTATTCCTGACCATTCTGCCAAATCCAGCAGCTGGGACTCTGCTATTTCCACTTCATTTTCGCTCTTTGCCAGCAGCTGCGACTCCACTATTCCTAACAATTCCGCCAAATCCATCAGCTGCGACTCCACTATTTCCACTTCATTTTCTCTCTTTGCCAGCAGCTACGACTCCGCTATTCTTGATTATTCCACCAAATCTATCAGCTGCGACTCCGTTATGTCCACTTTATTTTCGCTCTTTGCCAGCAGCTGCAACTCTGCTATTCTTGACTATTCCGCCAAATCTAGCAGCTGTGACTTCGCTATTTTCATTTCCATTTTTCTCTTTCCGTACAGCTGCGACTCCGCCATTCTTGCATATTTCGCTAAATCCAACAACTGTGACTCCACCATCTTCATTTCTATTTTGCTTTTCCCATACAGTGGTGACCCCGCCAGTCCACCTTCTCTCTAAATGATGATGCCAATAATGACTCAATTGTGTGTCAGTTTAGTTGCTTTCTCTATAAGATCCAATCACAGTTCGCCATGAAGGAAGCTATTTGGACGTCTTGGGTATCTGTCAACTCGGGTGGCGGTGGCCACATCACTTCAGCACATGCGCATTTATGCTTGTTTTAATGGAGGAAATGACGAAAGAAAACTATGATGATTAATTCACAACTAAACGCATAATGTAAAGGTACGGATTCAGAACTTTTACATGATTTGGCAGGAAATTAAATACGGTAATAATGATTATGCATTGTCTTAGCCCTCTATTAGTGAACCCATACCATTTAAACACCAGGGAATATGTCAGAATAACCTTTGTATTTATTTCCTGACACCTTACCCGAGTTTTACCGAAATACTCCAATTATGCCAACTTTCGATGACTGTCTCATTTCACCTGGACTTCATACCTATGCCGACTTTCCTAAAATACCCTATTTTCGAACTCCAACTATCCCTTGCATGTTCCAATGTTGCAAATCCCACATCTAGATTGGTAATTGTTGTATTCGTTCTAAATTTTGAGGAGAGATTAAGATGGGTAACCCAGTTCGGCATGAACCAATAAACACGGAAGTTGTATGTGCCAATGCAGAAGTTCTTAACATTTTCACAGCAGCAGGTTGGATGGAATACTTTGAACCGTTGAACGGTTTCCACACAGAAACCGCATTACAATTTGCCCTTAACCTGATTGATCCTCACTCTAAAGTCAGGGGACGGCACGTGGATGTTACAGAAGAGATCATAGCAGAGGTTACTGGCTTACCCCAAGTTGGGAAGAAGTCATTTGGACGAAAGGCACATAATGCAAATGCAGTAAGAGAATTTTTGGCAGTCGGAGAGCATGTTAGTCCAAAGCATTGTGGGTTGGAACTGGCATCTTTACCACCACCCTGGAATCAAGTGGCAATCTTCATGAAAATTTACATCTCTTGTGAAGGTAGGTATCAAACTATTTCCTTCTCTGAACTTCCCTTGTTGTCTCATTTACGCCATGGCAATTTGGTAAATATACCATTTTATCTTCTTAAAGCCCTACAAACCATGGCTGGATATGCAAAAACTGCCCAACACCCAGTTTCCTCCCTTACTAATCATGGCTTAATCAAATTACTAGTCTTGATAGCCATTGCAAATCGTAATTTAACATGGGAGCAATTTCTTGCTGGATATGGACTAATCATAGAACCTGTATTAGAAATGGAGGGTGTTGGCGAAGGTAATGAGGACCGGCGTTCCTCAAATCCAGTTTGGGGGGAGATTGGAGCATTAGGGAACCAGACTAATGGCGAAGAGGAGGTAAATATGGGAGAAGAAACATCAGTAGAAAACTGTGTTGCTGAGGAAATTATGATGGAAGCCATGGCTCAGGAGGCAGTGACATCAGAAGTTGTAACTGTAGAGGCAGACACTCAGGTGGAAGAAGCTGAAACTGGAACAGCTATTGAAGCTGCGACATTAGAAGCTGCAACTACAAAAGTAGGAATTCAGGAGGAAGGATATCGGGCAGGAACAACAGGAAAAGGGACTATGGAAATTTTGGAGGTTGTGTCCTCTCCTGAGATAAGGGGGACCATTATTGAAGAAGAGAAGACCGAGGAAAAAAACCATGTGTCAAAGAAACGAAGAGGAAGTTCAGGGAACAAGGGTCATACATCCATTGCAACAAAGAAATAAAAACCAAATTTGTCACAGCATCAGTAGCAGTAAGCAGTGAAGAACACCTAGTGGGAATGGTGAGGAAAAGAAGGACTCAATCAACTATAGCAGCAAAAGCAGCTGTAACAGTAACAACAGCAGAAGCAACATAGACAATAGAAGAAGCAGAGACAGTGGATGCAGTTGGGGGTAATAATGAAGCACCTTCAGCAGAGACAGCAGGAGCAGTCAGAGCAAATATCGAGTCACCTATGGAAGAAATGGCACCTGTAATAGGGGTAGATATAGAAATTCCCATTTTAAACCCCAATTCATCTACTGTTATGCAGGAACATTCCATAGAAGAACCTCAAATCGAAAATCTCCTGTATGAAAATGAATTATTAAAGGAGGAGGTGCAGACATTGCAAAATTAGTTAGAAAGATGGAAAGGAGTAGTTGGAAAACAAGCAGAGAAGAATTTGAACACATTATTAGATGCTACAAATTTATTATAAAATTCATCTCTTGCATTAGAAAATGAGGAGCAAGGAGAGACTATTTTCCCAGAGTGTGGAGACATATACTTTGCAGCAGGACACAGAGTTATTGTGTTAGGAATTGTATCACAAAAGCATGCACAGATAGAGCAGGAGGAAGAAAGAATGCCAAAAATAGAATTGATGGGGGAAAATGAGCCAAGAATTGAAGAGATTCCTGATTCGAATTTAGGAAATGAAACAATGCAATCCTAGCCATTAGGGGATACTGAACTTCTTCAGGACTAGTCTCATTAGTCAAAGGGATTTGATATAACCCAGAAACAATCTCAGCATTTCAAGGAAATTTAAGGGTAGGGGGCTGTTACACAAGAACCACCACCCTTGGAAATATATAGTGATGCTGCAACTCAGACAACAATATTTGACATCAAGGATGAAGAAGAGAACACTGTTACAAAAGAACCAGTGTTTTCAAAATATTTTGTTGAAGCTACAACACAAACTGAGATGGCTGAGATTGAAATGGAAAGAAAGGATGTTGTCACACAAGAACCAACAGTCCTAAGAATATTTGCTGAGACTGTAACACAAACTGAGATGGTTGATGTTGAAATGGAAAGAAAGGATGTTGTTACACAAGAACCAACATCCTCAAAATTAATGGCTAAGACTGCATTACAAGCACAGATCACTGCAACACCAATGGGGGATGAAATTGTTACACTGCCAAAGCAAAACAAGGAAGTCATTTATCTAGACTCTGATGATGAAAAGGATGTGCAGAACAGAAGATTTCAATGGCTATAGAAAAAGATTCTCTGGATAAATCTTGAGTTGGATAAATGGCATAAATATATTGATCAATTCAGGACAGGTATGATTTCTCTCCACGAACATAAAAATGTCATTAGGGAGTTGAGAGAAAAATGGGCTGAGGAGTTATTCTTCCAAAAAATCCGGTGGGAGAAACTTCAAGAAAAATTGGAAGGGTTGAAGAAACTTAATTCCCTGCAACCAGAAAAAGACAAAATGTATACTCTTTCCCTAGAATTATTGAGTTGCAAGGCTCCAATCCCCTCTTACCCTATCTTTCTCCACGAGCAGATAACTTTATTTCAATTGAGGGCTCTGAAAGAAGGGAGATCATTTGATTTGGCAACAACTACCCAGTTTTTGGAAACTTTTCTAAAAAGTGATTTTGAGGATCAACATTTGTTATGTGAATTGTATTTACATGACAGGGCTTGTTATATTGAATCTCCATCCAATCCATTTCCTTGTTTAGGGGATGTTCAGCTGAGGGAATTTGCCTCTTTTGTCATTAACCATGTAAAATGGCGAAATGCTTTCCAAACCATCCTCGGGAATGAGGAGAATTCTACTCTCTGGATTAGGGGTGAACCTCAGGATCCGAAAGGACTCATAGAAAATCATGCTAGATCTCTCAGAGTTCCTTCAATTGCCCAATACTTTGAAATTTTACGAGATAAAATCCTCACCACATGTGTCCCGATGATTCTTAATATGCAGCAGAGTGCTCTGGAAGGTCGTGAATACAGATGTCTATATTCTTCTTCATCTCTAAATGAAAAGGACCCATACTACTTTGAGAATTTTAGGCAAGCTTTGATAAGGGTTCCTAGATATGTGCAGTGCATGGAAAAATGTGGGTCTTGGTGGATTGGATTAAGATTCAAATTCCCTCTCATATGGCTACCTGTGAGTCCTTACAGAAACAACTATGCTTTGACTGTAGAAGAAGAAAAGCTGTGTTGGGAGAAATGGACAGCCTGCTATGGGTTTGTGCCTCGAGGGGAAACACCAAAATTTGCCTACAATCTTACAAATCTTCACAGATTCAACTTAGACTCAGATTCAGACTAGGGGAGGTTGTTGCATGAGGACATGCAATCGGATAGTTGGTGGGAGATGTTGGGTCCAGGAAATGCCCCTTTTTGGCCATCCTTATTACATCATTTTTCCATGATTACATCCTATTTTCACAAGCTATACTTATTCCTTTCCTCTAGATCAATCAATGATATTGATAGGGATAATTCATTATTTATTTATTTATTTTATGCCTAAGATTGTTAAGGTTCTGGATCCTAGTCCTTGATTTATGCTAATCTGTGTGATTTCATTTAGTCAAGATCTAAAGCACAGGTGTATCATCCAAATGGCGCCAGCTATTACTCTTCAAAGCCCGATTCCTCATACTCCAAGGGATAGTGCATTCCTCTACGAGAATTTGTAACATGCCTCCCCTGAAACAAAACCCAACTGCAACAGACAAGTCGCATCCCAGCTTGCCAAATCCGTTGATCTATTGATTACTGGAGTAAAATCTCCTTCATGAATAACAACCTTATTTAATACGGTTCTAATAGTTAGTTGTAACTCCGCAGCATGAAGATCATAGATCTTCATTGCTGCACAACTTTAGAGGATCATGATCTGTACTTTCAATGTATAAATATGAGAAGGCTCTTGTAGCCTGGAGGGGACAATTACTATTTTGCATAAGCTGTAACAGAGCACTGATACTGTCAATTTCCATCATTAATATAAGAGCAGAGTTCTTCATTTCTATGTCTTAATTTGTTGTGATTCTCGACATCTCTGTTAGAAGGACAGGGCCCACCTTCTCACAGAGATAGCCGGCTTAAGTAGGTAGGGTAATTTAGCTTTCTTTTTGTTGTGTGGTGTGGAATCATTGTAGATGTTACGGTCAACTACAACAGAGGTTAGCATTCCTTTTGGTAGTTCATGATTACATCTTGAATAGTTGTAGCGGAGTGGTGTGACAGTCGATTGTGTAGGTTGATTCAGTTTAATGCATGTGTGTTTGAATTAGCTGTAACAGCCAAGCTCAATTCCAATATCTTTCAGTGGTTTATGGTTTCTAGGATTTCCAGTAATTATCAATTAGAGTTCAAGCTTATGTTTAGATTCTGGTTGATGTTGTATCTTCAATTGGTTTATTAGAGTAGGCAGATTGTGACTGAGTAATAGTAGCTACTGGATGGATCGTTTTGGTAAATATTTAATATTGTAGTTTGATAATTATAGGATTTACCTTCTTGCAAAAGTAATCTAGTTTATTTCTATTCTTAATTTTATAACTGCTAGGTTGATTTCTGTAGGAAGGTAGCTGCAATTGAATTCCTAGATGTATGAGTTAGATTAGTTTTCTTTATGGAATGAGTTTGGTTGGATAGACTGGTAGGATCCTTATCTCCATTTAGTTAATCAACTGCTTGACATGTTTATGCACAAATTGTGCTTATTGCCATTGAAACAAAAAGACCTCCTTGGGTTTGACAATTTATACTGAGCATCCTTTGTGTTAGATTTAATTAATTGACATATAGGGTGACCAACAAGACCTAGTATGGTAGGATATATAGCTTCCTATCCAATTTGGGATTTACTAAGAGTAATGCGGATTCCAACCTTTACTACAAGGTTGAGGAAGGCAATCCAATGATACTACTATTGTATGTGAATGACCTGTTTGTGATAGGTGAGGATAAATTGATTGCCGATACAAAGAGGAAGCTTGCTGCTGAGTTCGAGATGAAGGAATTGGGGATGATGCACTAATTTCTAGGCATGGAGGTGTGGCAGAGTGCAGATGGGATCTTCCTTGGACAAGGGAAGTATGCAGCAGAGATCCTGAAGCGGTTCGGGATGATGGAATGCAAGGCCATGGCCACACCTATGGCATCGAACCTAAGGGTTCTATGTGATGCTTCATCTGAGCTGGTTGATGCCACGATGTATCTTCAGATGATTGGGTACTTGATGTACCTGACGAATACGAGACCATACATCTGCTTTGTAGTGAATACCTTGAGCCAGTATCTAACAGATCTGAGACATGTTCACATGATAGCTGCAAAGCATATTCTAAGGTACCTGAAGGGTATAGTTGAGTATGGGCCACTTTGAGGTGCTGCTTCACTATGGGATCTGGTATGATATCTTGGTTTAATAGGACGCAGTCCTGTGTTGCACTAAGTACAACTGAAGCAGAGTTGTTGCATCTTGTTCGGCTAGCTATGAGGAAATATGGCTTAGGAAGCTACTGTCTAATTTGTTTGATCTCCATTTGAGTGCTACTTGTATATATTGCGACAACCAGAGTTGTGTGAAGTTGTCAGAGAACCCAGTGTTCCATGACAAGTCGAAGCACATTGAGATCAAGTTCCACTATATCAGGGATATGGTGCAGAGAGGATCAATGAAGCTCCTATATATTCCAATGGACGAGCAGATAGCTGATGTGTTGACCAAGCCACTGGCCAGAGTGAAGTTTGAATACTTTAAAGAGAGACTTGGTGTACTTCAGATTGAGATTCCCTCCAAAGGGAAGTGATGAGTCCGGAGACACAGATGCACATAAGACATTCTCACATAGTGGTAGGTAGGTCCTCCTATGGTGTAGATGTAAGGTCTGGGGCCATTCTCACATGGTGGTAGGTAGGTCCTCCCATGGTGCAGATGTAAGGGCTGGTCCATTCTCACATGGTGGTAGGTAGGTCCTCCCATGGTGAGATGTAAGGGCTGGGCGGGCTATTCCGACATGGTGGCAGGTAGGTCCTCTCATGGTGACATGGTGGTGGGTAAGTCCTCCCATGGTCATTGATGTAACTGCCGGGTTGTTCCGACATGGTGGCAGGTAGGTCCTCCCATGGTGACATGGTGGTAGGTAAGTCCTCCCATGGTCGTTGCTGTAATTTCCATGCCTTTCAGCCATGGTGGTTGGTAGGTCCTCCCATGGTGACATGGTGGTAGGTAAGTCCTCCCATGGTCGTGATGTAAGTGCTGAGCCATACTCGGATGGTGGTAGGTAGGTCCTCCCATTCCGGTGTATATAAGTGTTGTGTGTGTGCATCTAGGTTGTGCTCCGTGGACTATGAGGTGATCTGAAGACGATGATGTGAAAATGGGGTACACAGGTTTTGCAGAGGCATGTTGTTGGTCCTTAGATGCTCTTACAGGTTTTGTGGTGGCATATGATCAGTCCTAAGAGATCTTGTTGGTTTTGCAGAGGCAGTGTAATCCATCCTGAAGTGTGCCTAGTTGATGGCTTGCTCACAGAGACGATGAAGACCTACATGAAGGATATGACTACATACAACATGAAAAAGGGATGGTGCTGTAGAAATTCCTATGATGAGTAGATTAGATAATGATTGAGATAGCAACAGCAATGATGATGATGATGATTCGATGATGATGATACAATGACGATGATCCAGAGAAGAAGACTTGTGCTTGCAGACCTGTGTCGAGTAATACCTTCCTAGTTAAGAGGGAGTGTTAATGTATTTGTAACTTCGGAATGTATTTCATATATGTATATTGTACTCCTATAGAGATGTTATTATTGCTCTATACGGAAGTGTCGTCATTTGTATTTACAAGTGCCGCAAGTATCGCAACTTGCATTAAGTGATGGGTTATTAGACCACCAAGTGTGGGGTTGGCCCTGAGTGGAGTTACCATGGGTTGTTAGACTCTCCTAGAGAAGTTGTCCCTGCTAGTTTATTAGGAAAGTCAAGTCAAGTATAAATAGAGGGCGGGAGGCACTCTATTTGATCATTCACTTACTCACTCATTCTCTCAAGTCAGAGTTGTGCACAACTAGAGGAAGAGAAGTTGGTAGGAGACTATCTCTTATGCTTGGATTTTGTATCATTGCTCTATCTATCTCTGAGGAAGCTATTTGGGTTTTTCACCTTATTCATTTTCCCCAAGGAAACTTTGTGTCTATTGTCTCTTCTGATTGTCTCTTGTGATTGATATGCTGTACATGTTATTCTCTCAGATAAGATCCTAGATCATATTGAAGTAATGCTCAAAATCTAACACTAAGTATTACGAAGGTTAATGTAATATAGTTTCCATTGTATTTATTTTAGGATCGGTTAAAAAATGTTATCATTTTTAGGGTATCAAGGTTGCTAAGATGAAAGGGTTGGATTGGATCAATCATGATAATGGAATCATTGCTATGTGTGAAATTTCAAATGGTTACCAGACAATGTATTAGTTTTTCTATGTCCCAGCTACATAGTACACTACAATAAAGAAATGTCATCGTTGTCTATCCCAATCGTTTGGATTTGAGATCAACGTGATTAATATTAAGAAGACTAGCATATGTGCAATTCTCAGTAATCTAATTCAATATTGGAAGGTAGTATTCAGGTCGTTTTCCAAATCGATTCATGTAGTGCTGTGGTGTATCAATAATTCACTATTTGATTCCTATAGCATCTTTAAAAATATGGTAATGCTCATTTCAATTCCTGTAAAATGTATCACCCTCAACTATATATATATATATATATATATATATTGTTAAATGAGCAAGCATTGTCTCGAGTTATGAATGATTTAAAAATTCAAAAAGAATTTTGAAATCGAATTTTGAAGGAAACATAAATCTAGTTACAGAGCTATATAAATATGAAATATAGGCTATTACAACTAGCCATTGAAGGCATAGATTTGTAGAAGATTTTTTTTATTGAACAAACGTATATGAAACTCAGAGAGTGTATTGGTTATAGTGAAAGTGGAACGTGCCTGATTGTATGAAAGAAAAGATTTACCTTTAACCCACACCACATAACCTCGATTTGGTATTCACCTAATCTTGATAGGTAATATGGAGATCAATAGCTATTGTCCTACTACATTAGTGTTATTTATTTAACTAAATGGGTGATATGCCTCTTCCCACTTCTTGTATTTAATATGGGATTAGAAGCACAATATCTCGATGCTTCAATTCCCAAAAACTATACTCTAGTTCACTATAGTTCAATTTCATCGCTAAAGTCACTTTAGTAATTATAAATCACTAAGGACCATTCATGCTTTTTACCCCTCTATCGTCACCATTGCATCACACAATTTCGATCTTGAGGATAAATAGACATGATGGTTAAATAATCTGAATTTGCGTCCCCACTTTGGTCATGGAAACTCACCATTACTCCTAATTGAGGAGTGGCAAAGCAGACTGAGAATTCTTGTTCACAAGCATTCTCTTCTCTCACTAGGCAATGGCAAGCATGGTTGTGGCGATGTAGTCGCATTTGAGTAAGGTGCAACAAGAAATACCTAGGGGCATAGGAAAAATAGCCATGTAAATTTGGGAGAAGGGTACCACTTCACAAAACAGAGGACATGTTGACCATGTTGCACCATTATACTAAGGAATATATAACCAAATGTCTCAGAGTCAAAATAATTATTCCATTAATTGGGTAGCAATGCAATTAGATGAATATTTAGGAAAGATCTCCATAACATTCACATCAAGAAGAGAAAAATAAATCCCGCGGGTATGGAGTTGTAGTTGATATTGAAATAAATAGAGAACTATACAAATGTTTCTATAATCATAATCCATAAGAACCAAAGCAAATGGCTCATCAACAAAGAGAGAATCATATGGATTGAGAAGTCTTTTGTATTTTCCGATTTGAGATAAAAATAAAATAAACTATATAAGTATAAGAGATGTGATATGTACATCATATGCATGAAAATGGTTTAAAATTTACAGGCCAAACACAAGAGTTTTATATGTTGGCCACTAGTTATAGTTATTAACATGGTCGCAGAAAGGCCATAAATATTTACAAGGCCAACAAACATGAATACATCTTACACTGAAAATTTAATTAGGCATAATTGTTAATATGGGATGAACAATCAACTCCTTCCCATACCATCCATTCTTCCCACTTATACCCAAATCATTAGTTGCTCTCATCAATTCCTCCATATAATAATTGACATAACCATTTTTTTGGTTTCCCTGTGCCAAATTATACAAATTGCTCTTTTTTCTTCACAAAAGTAACAACGTAGGGATCCCATGTTATAAACATAAAATCCATATACAATGAAATTGTTATTACGCAAGCAAGTTACTTAAAAATTTTGTTTGATAGTGTGAAATTGAACCCCACAACTATGTCCTTTGTAAACATTGGGATGATATTGTAGCAAAAATATGTCAATGTATGAGTTCCATATGATTTCATCTAGAAATATTTTGTAGAATATGTATCATATTTTTTCCTAACAATTCTATGATTAAGTACATAACCAACATAATTGAGAGTTGGTTGGTTTGTATAATTCTTATTTCTACCTTAAACATTCACATTTCTAATTTCTATTTGTGACCTATAGCATTTTTTTCATCGAAAAATGGAAGATTCATATTGTTCAAAATTTGTGATTTTGAAAGAATGGGATAAAATTTTAAGTAAGTCACTTCCATACCTACAATGCAAGGTGACGAAATCCTCTCCTGATAGATTCCTTTCTTAGTATGCCTAGGGTTCAATCTCACATTCTCATATTACTCATATTCCGTCCCACAGAAACAAAAAAAGGTCATCACACTTACATTACCCTTTCCTCCCCTACGTTCCCCTTGCCTCCCCAATACCTCTTTTCATTTTCTCTTCTCAAGAATGAATTCCCCTTGGCAGCCAAGAAGCCTTCCAACACTACTAGCAATAATCTCTGACAAAAATCCTTTCACCCACTCACATGGATTTCAATTCATCTATACATGTGGTTATCTCCATTAACCCATAGACTTCATAATATATTACCTTGGATCACAAAAGAAATTATGTTCATTTGCAGTTTCAAGTCTAGAATCTGAGCTCTAATCTAACATTGCTCTCAAGGCATGTGTTAACACTCAATAATCATTTTCGGATTTCAAGGCAAAAATCTTGGGTAAATTGCATTGCTAGCACTGGTATTTCGGGATAGGTAAGTATGTTCATGGGTGATTGGTTAATGGCATTATAGCATGTGACAATTATGTATGAGGTAGATTTATAAAATTTTCCCCATTTTCCAAGTCATAAATCATATGTCTAAACCACAGTTACATACCCATGCGGTTCCACCTAAAGAATAAGTCCAAGCCATGTCCAAAAGGATCAAAGTCATTATGTTTTGTACAAAACTGAACTAGAAGAAGAAAGGACACAAAATTATGTGGAAATAGTTCTGAAGAAAGGGCACACATTTACTATGAAAGAGTTTTGAAGAAAGGGCACACATTTGTGAGGAATAAGTTTCGATTATGAAGGATTCACGTAATTTTTAGGGTTACACTATGTGATGTTTCAATAAGGAAAATCACATTCCTTTTGCGGTATTTTTATGGTTACAGTGTACTATGAAAAACTATGAGAGATCCTACCAAATTTATCTTGGAGAGAGCAAGCATTTCAAGGAAAATTGAAAGGCACAAACAGAACATTTCCATATTTAACTAGGATAATTAGCGAATTTTCAAGGGCTTTTCATGCAAATTGGTAGTCAATATCCATGGCGAGAAACATTTCCACCCATTATTTGTGGGAATGGGAATATAATGAAAGTAGGGAGGTTATACTTTTACCTTCATTGCAAAGAACAAGGAGTGAAAGAGAGATTTGTGATTCTCTGTGGACATTACAAAAATCGAAGGAGCATTGTGATTCTACTGTGGGAGGGGAAGTGCTTTCTTATTTCCAGTTTTTTGTTACGAGGTACTATATTTTACTGTGGTTTCCTCCCTTACTTATTTAATAATGAATTTATTCAAGAATTAAGACATGACATAGGACTCTGGAATTTTTCCACCCCTGCTATGGCCATTTTGTGTTAGATCTGGAATTCACATCTCATAGTATAAAATTGCAATGTTTCCTTTAGGATTCTCTATAATAGAGTATGGGAAACTTATCTCTCTAAATATAGACTATGGTGCTTTAGATGCGAAAAATATGTCCATGCACATTTGACTTGAATGTGCTTCAAGAATATGCCATTTGTCAATCATGAATTTGAACCAAATTCTTAATGTCTTCATGAAGGGAACCCACCATGATATGCTATTTTCCTTTATTGCAACCATTTCATATTCAATTCCACATAGAGTAGTGAATTCATCTATAGTTGTAGCACGACACTCCATATCTTCCACAAGATAATAAATCAAGCATTTCTTCACTTAACCTCTGAAACATGACTAAGACTATTGACCATTCTTCTTTGCCATTAACTTAGCCTCAAATTATCCATTGAAGAACATTTTATCATTTTGGAGCTAATATAACCTCTGAAACATGACTAAGACTATTGACCATTCTTCTTTGCCACTAACTTAGCCTCAAATTATCCATTGAAGTACATTTTATCATTTTGGAGCTAATATAACCGTCTAGACTATGGATAGTTTTCTATTTATGGAATACTTGAGACCTTCTCTCTTTGTAATATAATAGTTCAATTAATTGTTGGAGAATGTCAAACCTACCACCCTAGACTTTCCTAATCTTTGTTAACTAACATCCAATGGAAGATTCTCCCTTTCTCTTTTATAATAATTTGTAGAATTTAATTTCTTGACAAATGTACCCATGAAACTCGTCCTAGAACGAGTATCACAATTTAAAATATTGTTGACAAAGAAAGATGTTTTTCAGCTATTTCTGTGAAAATCCTCACAGTAGATCTAAGAGATGATGTATACCTCACAAGAAAGTAATTGATTAAGCAAGAAAATAGAAGAAGAGTGGTCAATGCAGTATAATGAGCAATAGAATAATAATACAGTAGAACTCAGATAGAAGCAAAAATAATTCACACACACCAATTAATTAATCACAATATGGACAAATAAATAGTACAATGCATGAGGATTCGAATGCCTAAGGTGGCAATTCGAATTAGCCTTCATGGAGTGATCAAAGGATCATTGAAGTCTCATCGGAGCACAACTAGTAGTCTATCTCATCATCAGTGGAGTCATCAATGCTCAAGTAACTATCAACCATCAGTCACACTGAGTCTAACTGAGTGTGGTAGGTGTGACTGAGTGTAACTGGCACTAACTAAATGAAGGAGGCTCAGTGGAGGGCGCATGAGGAGCTAACTGGAGTCAGAATGGGCATTTTAGTCTCACTGGAGATCCATTGGAGTGATATAGTCAATTGAGAGTCAATCTAGCCTTAAATCAAGGAAAGAACTGATGAAAACTCAATTAATTGAAGTGAAACTAAGTGGTAGGTGAGAGAGGGCACATGAGATGCATGGAATTGCATGAAGGGGTGCACTAAGCACTAGGAGGGATAAAACTGATCTGAGAGAAGCTCCCGGGGGCTGGCTAACTGAGGGCTAGGTGCTGGACTGATGACTGGGATGCATGCAAATGCATGCAAACCCTAAAAGTGCATGCATGCCTGAAAATGCAAATAATGAAAATGCTGCTAGGACTAGGATGGAGTATAGGAATATCCTAACACCCCCCCTTAATCCATCCTGGGCCCTGGTAACTGATACCAAAGGTCACCCAATAAAATGAATAATAACAATCAATAAACCGAGGAAATGGGGAAAACCTCATGGGAAAAATACCCCCCCTCAAAATAGACTGTAAGGCACACACAAAAATAAATGCTCCAAACTCAAGTAGGTGTGATGCTTGGTCATATGTCTGGAGGTATCTTCTTCTTGGGAAGAAGTGGATCATGCTCAGAAAGCATGGGATTGTACTTTCTCTTCAGATCGAATGTGATGAGAACAAATCCAAAAGTATGAGGACGATCCTTGAACCTGTGATTCGAATCAGTTGAGGTAGGATCAAAACTATGAATGTGCAGATAGTCTTTTGTCTTCTCTTTCAAACCATCATGGGTGAGATTATTCCAAAAAGAACCATCAAATAATAATGATTGCTTGAAATCCAAATCAGATTTAAGACTTGAAGAATAGTTTCTTGAGATCTCCTTTGAACCAGCAGAGGTGAGATCAAAACTATCATATGCATGAGAAATTACCCCAAGTAGTAATTGCTTAGAATCCAAATTAGATCCAAGACTTGAATCATGGTTTCTTGAGATCTCCTTTGAACCATAAGAGGTGAGATCAAAACCAGTAAATGCATGAGAAATTATCCCAAGCGAATGGCCATGGTTTCTTGAGATATCCTTTGAACCAGCAGGGGTGAAATCAAAACCATGATATGCACAAGAAATTATCCCAAGCAAATGGCAATAGCCATAATCTTCAATAACCTTCTGAAAGCATGAAATACTGATCATATAGTAGTAAATAAGAGGTGATTGCTTGAGGAAAGCGAATGCATTACCTCCAATAGTTGATTTTACCTCCAAAATATTCATATGATCGTGATGCAAACCAACAAACTCTGGTGCAAGAGAGGATTTAGGACCTTCTGCAATATCTAGAGTGTGAGCTGGCACAGAAAGAGAAGAAATTTGGAGCATGAGGGTAGAATCTGCAAGTTCTTCTTCTTTGTGAACAACTTCAATATGAGATGTGTTTGATACTAGTTCATGATCAATGAGATCATCAAGGAGGGAGAATGCATCACTTTGCTTGTTCTCCAAAGGGTTTGGACCAATTCCTTCATTCTGTCTGCCGAATCTTTCATCCAGATGGGCCCATAGCTATTTTGGAGTTTCAATAACATCAAGGTATTGGTATATCATGTATTCAGGCAAAGAAAGCATCATTTCTCCAAAGGCTCCATCACCTTTATTTAACCAATCAATCTCCTCTACATAGGATTCGAACTCTCTTTCAAAATGACAATCAAAGAGATCATGGCTCTTCAAATATGCTATCATTTTTGGTTTCCATTCATCATAGTTGAATGGAGAAGGAGGAGTAATTCCCGATGAATACATTGAAGCTGTAGAAGACCTACAAAAACAATAGAGAATATCTGCAACTGCTACTGCTGCAAAAATGCAGAAACTGCTGCAACTGCTGCACTCGAAATCTTGATAATAGCCTGCAAAAAACTCTCAGGAATGGTGTTATAGGTCAAACTTGCACCTCTCCGTCCGTGATCACCCTGAGCTGCTGATCACACAAAAGGACAACTTGGATGGAGGAGCATGTTGACCTTGGATGATATGACAACTCATTCCATTTCCTGAAAATACTGGAAAACCACAAAAAATATCATTTTAAGATATGAGCGCTACTCTACTTAAATAAACTAGCGCCCATATGCTACTCCACTGTATAATAGTAGCGCCCATATCCAAGTATATGCTACTCTAGTGTAGCAAAGTAGCGCTCGACATTTAAAATCGATTGAGCGCTAGATGTTAAACACTAGGGTAGCGCCCTATATGCTACTCCACTGAAGAAGAGTCGCGTACACATTAGAAGATGATTAAAAAATATATTAATTCATTGAGGAGGATTAGTTGATGGCAGTTTCCTAACTCCCCCAACTTCCTCCATAACTACATCTCGACCTGAACTGCTTCTTTGAACCTATAAATACCAAGAAGGTTAAAGGAGCAAGGTTAGAAATTATTGCTAGAAAAGCTAGAGGATGAGTTAATGGAGAAACTCTAAGACATTGAAGAAGTTGATTTTGAAGAAAGCCAAACCAGAGCAGAGCCAGAGCCCAGAATCTAGTTGCAGGAGCCTGCTGTCAGGTATACTTGTACTTCATTCTACTTTTTGACAAATAAAGGTTGAAGTGTTTTTCTTGTTCTAATTTGAATGTGTTAGGAAATGGCATTTTAAATTGGATTTATTTTGGTCAATGCTGGATGTTAGACATTGATTTTGTTTATTTCAAGCTTTATATATTGCCCAAAATGTTTTGAGAAAGGTATTGTTGTTGCAGGTTTGTTGAAGGAAAGGTAGATTCGGAAGCTGGACACGAGACCGAGTCAAGGCTAGGATCAGACTTCGGTTAAAAGGTGTGTTCCCTAAATCTACAATCTATTTCTTTTTGTAAATGCCTCTGTAATAGCATCAATACACTTACCTGTCACCCCAACCAAGTTGATAGTAGTAGTTTCCTTGCTATAGGGTAGAAATGCCCGCCAACAGACTGGTGACTCCACTGGGGAAATAGAGTTTTTGGCTTTAGGAAACCTTGTTCTTGTGTGTCTTCTCAGTTTGTTTTGACTTCTTTGATGTGTCAAGAAACTTTATAGGTAGCCCTTGCTTGTTTCTTTCCTGCTTTCATCAGTTTTTGACACCTTCCAGAGTCAGTTTTCAAGTCTTTGAGATATGAGCGCTACTCTGGTATATATACAGTAGCGCCCATACGCTACTGTGCCATATATACAGTAGCGCCCGTTTCTGTTTGGGTGTGAGTTTCCCTGCTACACAGTAGGGTACACTTTCTGAAGCAGTCTGTTTTTGCTTTACTTGTTTGTTAGCCCTTTTTATGATTTGCTGACTTTGCTATGGGATCCTTTGGACTGTTGCATGAGGTTTTAACTGTTATTTAAGTCATAAGAACCTTCTCTTGAAGTTTTTTCCATTTTTTAAACCACTTTTTGACCTTTGGAACTTTTGATACTTTTTATTGACTTTTTGGAAGACTTGGTGGTGTTTGGTGACGAACACTTTCACTCTTTTAGACCCTGACTACTCATTGCCAGTTTACAAACCTGTATACCCCTGTATCTATTGTTTGTGGTGACGTTGTCTGCTCTCTACTACCCCCATCCTTTGTTTAGGGTTTGGTCCTTGGTAGAGCCTCTAGGGTGTCTTCTTTTTAGTCAAGTTTCATTCTTCCTAGACTCATTGTCTTCTGCTGGTTACAAGTGCTTTTTAAACAGCTGTAGGCTAGTTTCATCTCTCAGTTTCTTTGTGTTAGTAAGGCAGCTTGCTTGTCTACTTGTGCTTGGCTTTGTGGTCTTGCTAGGGCTAGACACTTTAGGTCAGTCCTTTGGTGTTTTTCTCCTTTGTTTTCTCCCACTTGGTGTCCAAGTCTAGAGGCTTTTTCTTAGTAAAAAACCTGTAGATCAAGTCTTTCTCGAGCTAGGGTTTCGACAGCTATAGGCCTAAGAACTTTTAGCCATACTTACACACTTTGCATAAAAGTTTTATTTGGCTTTTCATTTTTGCATAGTTCTTTTTCATTTATTGAAAAAGCAAAAAAAAAAAATGGTATTTTAAGCTTAAGTAGAACTTGGTTCGGTTATTGCAAAATAGCTTAGTATAATTTCAAAAAAGAAAACAAAAAATTTTAAGTAAGTTTTCTTAGATTTTCAGTTTTGGAAAGAAGTACATATAAAAAGTGAAAAAGCTTTGTTGTAGGAAAGATTGAATTATATTTGCACTTTTGTTTTCTTGTTATAACCATGCTCACACACCCACTATCCTTTTTGCGTAATAAAAACCCTAAAATTTGTTAATAAAATGAACTAGAAACTTTTTCTTTTTAGATTACACTACACCAACTAGTTTTGGTTAGGGTCTTGGGTTTAAATCACCTTAAACCACCCAAGATCACATATTGCGCAAAAATCGTAGTGAGAATATCATAGGTAAACCCACCTCACTCAAAATTTTCCTGGGATCTATGTAGTAGGTCATTGCGAGATCAGTTTGTGGGAATACTCCTCCTACTTACTGTTCGAGCATACGCCAGGATCGGATTGCGTATTGGGGACTCTTTCAAGTTTCGGGCTTAGCTACCCTACCCACGCTTTCTGATTCGACCGGTGACTGTTCCCCCAGGAATTTTTGGTGTTGTGGTATCCATAGTATCAGACTTCTAGGTTCATACACAGGTGACAGCAGAGGGTATATCTGCTGTACCTAAGACAGACGTGGGAGGAAACCCCGTGCAGGTCTTTGGGAGGGCGGTTGGGTGATTCTAGCGCTTGCACCCTTAGTCATTGTATTGTGGACCCCGGGTAACTGTCTTTCTTCCTTCGTTGATCTGTTCTGGGCCCTCATCATCCCAGACTCTTCTCCGGAAGGCACCTTTGTTTGACTGGTTTGTATACTTAGGAATTTTTTAGTTGGCGTGCTATTTGCCCCCTAGTTGTAGTGGCCACCAGGTTCTAGTCTGTTATTTTATATTTATAATCACGGAGAATCAACAACTCCGTAGATCGAGAAGGATTCAAAACCTTCCACTAGTTAGGACAGAACCTATACAACTAGCCAGACGACAGCGGGTAAACCCCAGTATTTCTTCATAAATTACCTCTGAAATAGAATTGCTTGAAGAAATCCTTGTAACAGAAAACCTTGAAATTGAGGTTCCTGAGGAACCACTACCAGGTATCACAGATCAGCAACACTTTAGTACTGTTGAGGTGGAAGATCTTACTTCCGCGGAGTATAGCACTCCTTTCAATCCTCCCTTAACCAATACTAGAATTCCGCTTCTGTCACCTGTTGGTTTCCAGCAGCCCCTTTTCAGTGCAGATCTTTCCTTTCCCGATCATCTGATGTATAACTCAGGAGGTGAACAGGGGTTTCCCCAAACTCCCACTTTAGGTATGAATACCAGCACAGTTAACCCTTCTTTTACTGCTACACCTAGTCAGGCACAAACCCCATCTATGCCTACTCCATCTTTCAGTTTCAACACTAGTACATTAGGTATGCCTAGTTTTACAACGATGGCATCTATTCCTACACCTACTGTTGGACCTAACAATACGGCCAACTGTGCAACACCTTCTACATCCCAACCGTTATATCAGATTCCTAGTACTTGGGTTTCCACACCTGTGGTAGGACCAAGTGCTTCTGCAAACATGCCATTCATGGGTACCATGACTGCACCGTCCACATCATCTTCTACTGGTTTCAACACCTTTGTAGGCCCTAACTTGAATCAAGGTAACATGCCTGCAGGTAACACCCCTTTTTCCTTATTCTCAGGGGGAGGGGGGTAATATCTTTAACCAGCAATATGGCGGGGCTAACACGCAGCCACAGTGGACGAACCCGCAAAGCACTAATCCACTCTCTTATGGGTGGGGAGATTTTAATAACTCTTTCATACAACAACAACAGTTGGCAGGGGGCAACCCCTACCAACAAATAGCTGGGGGCAACCCCTACCAACAAATAGCTGGGGGCAACCCCTACCAACAGTTAACTGGGGGCAATCCCTATCAACAGTTGGTAGGTGGCAACTCCTATCCGCACATGGTCGGGGGCAACCCTTATCACCAGATGGCTGGGGGAAACCCCTACCAACAATTCATGGGACAAACGATGGGTGGTTCCCCTTATCAAGCATCATCTTACCAGCCTCGTCTACCTTTTTTGGCAACTTTGAATTTGCCAGACCTTTCTAAACTGACAAATGATCTTGTGTGTCATAATGCCACGTGGCCATCAGTTCCCACCAAATTACCTTTGGATATTCCAAAATTCAAAGGCAAAACAGGTGAAGATCTTGGTGACCATGTCACTACTTTCCACCTTTGGTGTTCTTCCAATTCCTTAAACGAGGATTCCATCAGATTGAGATTGTTTCAAAGGAACTTAACTGGTCCTGCAGCCAAATGGTACATTGAACTACGTGCGGCTACTTTCTCTAGTTTTGGGGACCTAGCAACCGTCTTTTTGAACCATTTCCAGCTTCCTGTTCGGTATGATGCTGGAACAGAACTTTTGTCTACTTTTAGACAAAACAAAGCCACTCACTTATCTGACCACATTCAGGAGTGGCGAAGACGGAAGAGGCTCATAAAGGCCAACATTCCTCCAGAGTTCCTGCTTGAGTGGTACTTGAAATCACTCCTTCCTTATATTTCTAAGGAAGTAGCGACATCTGGAGTATCCAATGAAGAAGAAGCCATCTTAAGGACTCAACAGTTAGACCTTGTATATGCACAATCTGGTTTACTGTACGAGATTATACCTGACGCACCGAGATCAAACACTGATCTGAGTAGACCCAAACTTGGACCACATGTTGACGGAATAGTGGGTTCAGTTAACTCTGCAGCCTTTGAAGCACTGACCAAACAGGTCCAAGCCTTAACTGTCAAACATTCGACTGCAGACATTGCTTCTGTCACAACCTCTCCTTCTATGTCTGAGCCTGTCAATCAGGTTCAGAACAATCAAAAGGGCCCTCGGCAGCCCAACAACAAAAAGAAGGGCAAGAAAGGAGAGGGGAACCAACAAAAGCCCAAAAAAGACAATGCCGAAGAGGGTAACAAGGAAGAAAAGAAGGTTAAGTTCCCTTGTAAACTTTGCAAGCAGAACCACCTTACCCACCAATGCCCTCTACTAGAAGAAGCCCAGAAGCTCTTAAGAGAGAAGAAGCCTGCCGTCTTGAAAGATCCATTTCCTAAAGGGCAAGGCTCAACTTCTGGCACCTCCAAAACTGGGGGCACTTCGCATGCTTCGGTTGATCAAACATTTATAAACATGGTTAATTCATATGCACTTTTGCAAACTAGAGCCAGGAACTATACCCCGGAAGCGCAGAAAAAGGATAAGGAGATTGCTGAATCCTCCACTCCACTCCACATACCTGTGGACCCAATGCCCAAGATTTCGAAAGGTGTTTTGAAGAGGGCATCGCACAATCCCAACACACGGGCTGCTTCCAACTACAATGTGGTTGAAGATCTAGCCCAAACCCCTTGTGCCATGTCTACTCTAGAAGTCTTGCAGAGTTGTCCATTGCAACGAAATGCACTTCTGGCATCTATTGGGAGTATGGAGTCCTCCAACATGTCTGCGCGATTTGACATGACTGATGTCAAATACCGGTTGCCATATCACGTTGCCCTCCAGATTGAGGTCGTTCATGGTCCAATGACCATTAGACGAGTTGTAATAGATGAGGGAGTGTCGACTTGCGTAATGTCGATTTCCTGTTGGAAAGCTCTAGGTTCTCCTGAGTTAGTCCCTTCCAACATAACGCTTACTACATTTGATGGCAGAACTTTCCGTCCACATGGATTTTTTCCATCATTTAATGTCACTTTGGCCGGTAAGACAGTTACTGTTGAGATAGAAGTTCTGGACGCTCCACTCGATTACAATATGTTATTGGGTAGGAGTTGGACTTATGCCATGCAAGCTATAGCATCGGCAGTTTTTCGAGTGGTCATGTTCCCATTTGAAGGTAAGATCGTTACAGTCGATCAACTTTCTTTCACTTGAGGAAAAAACCAGACTTCTTCGGAAACCACAGTCCCTTTGATTGATCAAACCACCCCAGTTGGCGAGAGTTTAGGAGCAGGATTTTTCGGATCACTAATTGGCACTTTTGACCTACCCGCTCCTACTTTATTTGTTGGGACTGAGGGATGTTCATCGTCTAAAACTTCTATGGTTAGTTCAACGACTGACCCTGAGTTTCACTCAACTGATACAAACCCCTCCGTGCCCATTTCTGTTGTAGAAGTTACCCACTTGGATTCTCATCAAACTACAACAGAAGATATGCCGACTCAATTGGTGTCTGTCGAGTCAAACATAGATTGTGCCACTACTCAGACACCTGACCCGATCCATTCTCTCGACAGTTCAGGAATTTCTTTACCTTCTGATGAGGAAATGTTAGAAGCTTTGAATGACCCGGACCATCCTCGTGAACATATAGATCGCATGTCTTTCTTGTTTCCTTTTCTTAACTTGTTAGAGAGAGGTGAATTTTGTTCACCACCCGATGAAAATACTGGTCTCACTCCTTCACAAGTTGCTATTGTTGAAGCAAATAGATTGCATACATCGCTGGTGAACATTTTCACTGGGGTCAACAGAAATATTTTCTTTGAAACGGGATGTTATCTCGATGAGATCATCCCATATACCAATATTTTCTGTGAGTTCCATAACACCTTTGCCCGGCCTCCTAAGGAGGATCCAGGCATTGACCCTACCTGAAGAAGTACTACGCCTAGGCTGAGATACTTTTTCTTGTAACATAGCTGTATATTTTTGTAAAGCTAGTTTTGTTATGTTCGTTAGGTGATCTTATGTGTGTTTCTCGTTTAGTGTACCAGATGTCAACCGCACATTTCTTTGGATTCGTTGATGGCGCCAGTCGCCACACCTGTCAGTTGGCTGCAGCAGCTTGGGTCATTTACTCACCCGCTGACCAACTTGTTTCTTCGGGGGGGGGGTTTGTTTGGGACCTACCACGAATAATGTAGATGAATACAGTGCAGTTATAGAATTCCTCCGAGATGCTCTCATTCATGGCATTTCGTACCTGGAGGTAAGGCTTGACTCACAATTAATTGTTTTTCAGTTAACAGGTGTCTATCAGATCAGGGATCCAGGATTGCTACGTCAGTTTCTACGAGTTAGACTATTGGAAAGACAATTTCATTCTATTAGATATGAACACATTCCGAGAAGTTTAAACACTTTAGCTGATTCATTAGAAAACTATGTGTTAGACTGGCAATTGCATCATACATTATAAACAACATTACGCACATAAAATTTAAAACGCATACACATGTAAATAACCGATACTGTATATAACTGGTATCGTATCAAAAAATATGAGTTTTGAGTCATGAGTCTCTCCAGTCAAGTCATAAAAGTACAAAAGCTGGGCATGGTAGCCTCAAAAATATATACATATAATGTTTTTCTTCTCCTACGGAAAAAGAGGAACCTCCTCATCATCTACCGCATTGCGATAGCATATCACTAGTCTAGCAACTCGCCGCAGCACCCTAAGCCATGCTGGGGGCACCCCAACAACATCTTCCTGCATGTCAACAGGTATCTGGTCCATGCAACATGCAGGAATCTCATGAGTCAACCGACTCATTTTTCTCTCCAGGGTTCCCAACATAGCATCCGCTGCAGAAATATCAGCTGGCCTCACATAGATGGTAGGATGGCCCTCAGGACGAACAGGCCCAACATCTGTTTATGAAACTTGATTAGAACTTCGAAACTCATTCATAAAAATCAAATACTTGAAAGTTTGAAAAAATTAAATAAATTCTCAAATTTAAACATACCAATATCTCCCCAGGCTCCACCTGGAGGAAGAACCAGCTCTGGATCGTGACGGAAATCCAATCCAGCATAGGGAAACTGCTCAAACGCGGGTACTTGTCTCTCCCACCACCCCCAGAAGTCATCAGTGTGGTAACAATAGTGACTTTCCCCACCACCCTGGCGGAGAAAAATGCCACCCCAACGGCCTAGTCTGGGCTCAAGGGGGTTAACCTGTGGTAGAGGCATCCCCAAACTAATAGCAGGCATCCTGTCGAAGAAGAAAGTATACAAAATACTTCCGTACCCAAAATTCTTCATTGTGCCAGTTTTGCAACCCGTCAATTGATACTTCATGTTTGCCAGCAAGCTAGTACTCCAATCATAAACATGGTCATGCAAGCACTATACACCAATATGCATCGAATTCCTGGAAGCTAAGTGTTGTGATGCTCTACCGGCTACTCGGTTGATCATGCTCACTATCACTTTTAGCGGGAGACCATCAATAGTTGAAATCAGGACTTGGCTTCTCGATTTTTCTGCTCCGGCAACACAGTATGTATTTACATATTCTTGCACTGATCGTGCACCCAAACAAGAAGTCCCTTTCAGATTGATTACGTCTCCTCTCCTTGAGAGACCAGTAATAAAGTATATGTCCTCAATGGTAATCTCAAGAGTTTTCCCCCGGATGATGAAGGTATTAGTATCGACATCCCAATACTGAATAAGTCTCCGAAACAACTTGTTTAGTGCCCGCATGTTTACGGTTCGATAAAATTTCAACAAACCGCATCTACGGAGCGCATGGAGGGTAGCCGGGTCTTGCATGGCTAACCTATCCATGTCTTCATGCTCCCTTTCCCTCCATTGTAAGACCATCTTGCACAAAAACCCCAAAAATTTTGAGTCTCGGCGCTTGAAAGTAGCTTTGCAAGTATGTACGCTACTGTGTATACTACACAGTAGCGTGTAGGCGCTACTCTGTTTGAGCAAAGTAGCGCCCATTGCGTTTGTACGCTACTCTTGTGTATACACAGTAGCGCCCGCGCATAAAACCTTATGAGCATCGCGTTGCAAGCCATTTTTGCTCAAAAATTTAAAAATAAACCATTGAAATGCAAGATAGGTGGATTTCTACTTACTTGATGGAGGAAGTTTGGTGGTTGGATGCCCGGTTCGATCGCAATGGAGATTGGAAATTTGCAAAAGTTGCCCCAATTTTTGCCCTACAACACAAATTGAAAATTGATTTTTTAACAATGAAATTATATATAAAATTGGATTTTGATTTTTACCCATAATTTTTAATTTTCCATAGTTTCAAAAACTTTCAAAAAACCCTAATTAATCAATTGAAACACAAAATAAGGTATAACACTGATCCAAGTTCAATTTTCACTCAATTGTTGTCGGATTCATCTCCTAAGCTCAAATTTCTTGATGATAGACCTTGTCAGTTAACTAAACATTCCAAATTCATATATCATTTAATATTTTTGCCGCATCGACTAATATTTTGTTGAAGACCTAGTCTTGGGCAGGGCATGAAGCTACGATCCTAGAAGCTGACCTTTAAGTCATTTTAAGCTCTTGTTTGGACTATTTAAACCTAAACAAGATAGCCGAGCAAACTTGTCCTCTTCGAGCTCGTTAAAGTATCCGAAGGCTCATCCACTCAGGTATAGAATTATCCCTTTTCCGGGCCTCAATGGATTATCTACGGAAAAGGTATACACTAGGTATACTCCTGTATGCGCTAGAAGAGTTCTCCTTTCATTGTTTTATACTTTTTCGGGGGAGGAGACTAACTGTACGAAAAAGGACCTTTTGGAGTCTCTCTTTAGGGTTTTCAGACTCTCTAAACATGAAAATACCAAGCGAGCATTCACCTACTCGGGCTCGATGTGAAATCCACGAGAGGGTAAGTAGAGGACTGTTTAAGTTTTTCAACTCTATAAACAATAAAACACCGCTGAGCACAGACCAATCCGGGCTCGATATAAAATCCACGGATAGGTGAAAAGAGGATTGTTTAAGTTTTTCAGACTCTATAAACAGGAAAACACCGGCGAGCATTAATCTTCTTGGGCTCGATATTAAAAATCCAGAGATCAGTACATATAGAGTAATCTTCTATCTCTTCTTCGAACTCTCTAAATTATGAAGAAGGTACTAAGTCTTCCTCCCATGGGCTCGTTAAATTTTTTACATGGTTGGACCTATTGAGTTTTCATCCTTTCTTGGACTCATTAAATCCACAAGAAGGGTATTCTTTTATCTAAAAATAATAAGGAACGGGAAAAACATATCATATCTTCATTGTCAAAGGCAGTTTCAGTCAAGTTCTATCCTTGAACACAACACCTACTTGAGTCTATCTTGTCAATTGGGTTTAGTTTTTGGCCTCAGGGTGAACATTTCCTCCGAGTTATTTACTCCTCCAGTTGGTTATTCTTCCAACCATATGGAGGGTCTGTTAATGTCTCTTACATTTTAGACTTATTTACCCCATTATGTCAGAAGCTTCCTGAGTCACTTTTGTGTCGTGCTCACTGTTCAAGGATATACCCTGTGTCGGCCATTCTGCAGTTTACCTTGACCTCATGTGTCGGCCTTCCTAGTGTCATTCTTGTTACATATTATTCCATATCATCTCCTACCAGTTGAGTGTTCCTCGAGTTGGATGATGCAGGATGCCTTAAGGCCTCCCTTCCAATGGACTTCTTCCCATCGACACCAAATCATTTTTCTGGGATTGAAGTTTAGAGTTTCGGTTAGTAACTTGGAGATTGCAGTCACCAGTGGCAATTTTCCTCGCTGTTGAATGATTAGAATACATCAATGTCTCTTCTTCGATAGGATTCCCAAGTGTTCGACTCCAAGTCCATCTATTCACATTTGGCGAATCGTACTTGGTACCTTGGACCCCATCATCATCATCTGTGGAAGTCCTCGCGTTTGTTAACGGTATACATCAATGACCGGTAATCAAACGATGCCCTCCATGTTCGACTATTAGCTCATCTATTCACATGTTTAGGGTTTGTACCTAGGGTTGTTGTGGGATGAAGACCTTGGGATTCTGATGACATTACCTCATTTTTTTATCACCCAAGTTCTGCAAGACTGAGCCTCACTTATATTCGGCTCTCCATGAGACATAGATCCAGTTTGTTGTTATGGCTATGATCTCTCATTTTGACATGGATCCACGCTTGTATTTCAAGTGGCCATGCTTTATATACATCTCCTTGTTATGTATCGGAGATCATGTTGTATCACACTGCACATCTATACGATGTCAAAAATGTAATTGCTCGTTGACCTTGATCTTTGTTGCAGGTTTCTTGTGACTTTTTTTCTGCGGTTCTGTGCTCCTCCTCTGGATTTGGATTGTAATGTATTTTGGCCATCGTTTCCCTCTGACCTCACACATTAGGGGGCATCTATTATAGGTCAAACTTGCACCTCTCCGTCTGTGATCACCCTGAGCTGCTGATCACACAAAAGGACAACTTGGATGGAGGAGCATGTTGACCTTGGATGATATGACAACTCATTCCATTTCCTGAAAATACTGGAAAACCACAAAAAATATCATTTTACGATATGAGCGCTACTCTACTTAAAGAGACTAGCTCCCATACGCTACTCCACTGTATAATAGTAGCGCCCATATCCAAGTATACGCTACTCCAGTGTAGCAAAGTAGCGCTCGACATTTAAAATCGATTGAGCGCTAGTTGTGAAACACCAGGGTAGCGCCCTATATGCTACTCCACTGAAGAAGAGTCGCGTACACATTAGAAGATGATTAAAAAATATATTAATTCATCGAGGAGGATTATTTGATGGTAGTTTCCTAACTCCCCCAACTTCCTCCATAACTACATCTCGACCTGAACTGCTTCTTTGAACCTATAAATACCAAGAAGGTTAAAGGAGCAAGGTTGGAAATTATTGCTATAAAAGCTAGAGGATGAGTTAATGGAGAAACTTTAAGACATTGAAGAAGTTGATTTTGAAGACAGCCAAGCCAGAGCAGAGCCAGAGCCCAGAATCTAGTTGCAGGAGCCTGCTTCATTGTCAGGTATACTTGTACTTCATTCTACTTTTTGACAAATAAAGGTTGAAGTGTTTTTCTTGTTCCAATTTGAATGTGTTAGGAAATGGCATTTTAAATTGGATTTATTTTGGTCAATGCTGAATGTTAAACATTGCTTTTGTTTATGTCAAGCTTTATATATTGCCCAAAATGTTTTGAGAAAGGTATTGTTGTTGCAGGTTTGTTGAAGGAAAGGTAGATTCGGAAGCTGGACATGAGACCGAGTCAAGGCGAGGATCAGAATTCGGTTAAAAGGTGTGCTTCCTAAATCTACAATCTATTTCTTTTTGTAAATGCCTCTGTAATAGCATCAATACACTTACCTGTTACCCCAACCAAGTTGATAGCAGTAGTTTCCTTGCTATAGGGTAGAAATTCCCACCAAAAAATGGAGATAAACAATACTCTCAACTGTTAAGTTTAAACTAATTTGACTAGCAAGATCACTGAAAGAAACATAATCACAATATAGACAAAGATATTACCCTGGGAAACCCTCATGGAGTAGAAAACCCAGCAAAGCTTTCCTCAATAAGATGATCAACCAAAATACAAGATGTGCTCCAAGACTAGAGCTCCTTCTCTACCTCCTATGCAGACCTCTCAAACACAAGTGCGCTACTTTCCGAGTTATGCAAGTGTGTGTGTGAGGAGGATCCTCCTCTACTTATACTAGATTTTCGACTGACTTTTTCCCTAATGGGGCCGACCTCTCCCAAGAGAGTCTAATAACCCCTAATTAATTAACTCTGGGCCGACCCCCATATGGTGGATCTAATAACCCTGGTTACCACAGTCCAACGGAGGAATAAACATCTCCGGATACATAATAGAATTACCTTGGAGGGATGAAACATCTCCAGAATAATAAAGTACAAATATAATATTCTTAGAAGTTACAATATTCAACACTCCCCCTTAATGAGAAGGATATTATAACAACATCTACAGGAGCAAGGAGTCATCAACTACATCATACATGATACATCTATAAATCATCAGAAGCTTTCTTCAATACATCATCATCAGTAACTTAAGCAGTTACTGGAACATAATCAATACTGGAACATCAACATCATCAGTATTGAGTCTTCATCTTCTGCAGCATCTGGATCATCATCTCGATCTACAGCATTTGGATCATCATCTCGATCTACAACATCTGGATCATCATGTCGATCTATATCATCTGGATCATCAGTGTAGCATACTCTGCAATACACACGATCATATTACAGGATGATCAATCCCGCTCTCTTTAGGATATAGGTCCATGGATGATACAATCCAGATCAAGTTCCAGGATGATCAATCCTTATCACTTTAAGACAAGTCTCATGTCTAGGGACGATGCAATCCCGATCAACTTCCAGGAGGATCATTCCTTATCACTTTAAGACAAGTCTCATGTCTAGGGACGATGCAATCTCGATCTAATTCTAGGAGGATCATTCCTTATCACTTTAAGACAAGTCTCATGTCTAGGGACGATGCAATCCCGATCAACTTCTAGGAGGATCATTCCTTATCACTTTAAGACAAGTCTCATGTCTAGGGACGATGCAATCCCATCATGTACATTTTGAACCAAAGTTCACGGATGATGCAGTCCTCTCATGTACCTTTTGAACCAACTATTCACGGACGATGCAGTCCTCTCAAGTACCTTTTGAACCAACTGTTCACAGACGATGCAGTCCTCTCACATACCTTTTGAACCAACTTGTTCACGAACGATGCAGTCCTCTCACGTACCTTTTGAACCGAGGTCCAAGGACGATGCAGTCCTATCACGTACCTTTTGAACTGAGGTCCAGGGACGATGCAGTGCTATCTTTCAATTCTCGGAGACATCTGTCTACGGATCAATTCTGGGACCGGAGTCCGGGGAAGATACAATCCCCACTTGTCCACTCAGGACTTCATTTTCGGAGACATCTGTCTACGGATCAATTCCAGGACCGAATTTTGGGGAAGATACATTCCACACCTGTCCACTCAGGACTTCATTTTCGGATACATCTGTCTACGGATCAATTCTGGGACCAAAGTCCGGGGAAGTTACAATCCCCACCTGTCCACTCAAGACTTAATTCTCAAAGACAATTTTCTACGGATCCTTTTAGAACATGTGTTCAAGGATGATGTAATCCCTCTTCTTTCTCGGAGACATATGTCTACGGGTCCTTTTAGAACATATGTTCAAGGATGATACAATCCCCACAATATCCTCATCAACACAAGTATCATTAGTACATCATCAGTACAAGTACATATATCATCAATACGAGTGTCCTCATCAATACATATCATCAATACAAGTATCCTAATCAACAATACAAGTATCCTCATCATCAATACAAGTATACTCATGTATACATATCATCAATATATGTATCCTAATCAACAATACAAGTATCCTCATCAGTATAAGTGCATATATCAGAAATACAAGTAATATAAGTATTCTAAGTATACGTATAAGTATCCTAAATATAAGTATCCTAAGCATAGATATAAATATCTAGGTGTAATAAACAGGTATCCTCATCATCGACCTTGCTGTCGATGTGGGCAATCTCATCATCAGTGACTATATCACTCCCCCTTTCGAGGAGGGTCCTTTTGAACTACACCAAGCTTGTCTCGGAAATACTCAAATTTCACTTGAGACAGAGGTTTGGTCAATATATCAACAATTTGTTCCTCAGTTCTCACATACTCGAGCTCAATAGCTCCTCTCTGCACCATATCTCATATATAAAAATATCGGATCTCTATGTGTTTTGACTTATCGTGGAACACTAGATTTTCTGTCATCTTAATACAAATTTGATTGTCACACATGATCACAGTGGGATCCATCTCTTAGTCAAGCACTACAGATAATAGTTTCCGAAGCCACACTGCTTCATAGCTAGTAGAGTAGGAAGCTATATATTCTGCTTTAGCAGTACTGAGAGCCACACTAGATTGTTTCTTGCTGAACCATGAGATCATGGCAGATCCAAGACCATAACATCCACCTGATGTACTCTTCCTGTCTGAAACACTTCCTGCCCAATCAAAATCTGAGTAACCAAGTAATCTGAGTTCATGATTTCCAAGATAATATAGACCAAAATCTAATGTACCCTTTAGATACCTCATCACATGCTTTGCAGCTATTAAGTGAACTTTTCTAGGTTTTACTAGATACTAACTCAAGGTATTTACAGCAAAGCATATGTCTGGTCTGGTATTTGTTAAATACATTAATGACCCAATGATTTGTCTATATAGAGTCACATCCACTAATTCTGATGAGTCATCAACTAATAACTTCAAGTTGGAGTCCATGGGAGTGGCCATGGCTTTACACTCCAACATATCGAATCTTTTCATAATCTCCACAACATACTTACCTTGATTTAGAAAGATTCCTTTTGGTTCTTGCCATACTTCTAGACCTAGGAAGTAGTGCATTAATTCGAGATCTTTCATCTCAAATTCTGAAGAGAGCTTCTTCTTGCACTCTATAATTTGTTTCTCATTTCCAGTCAGAAATAGATCATCTACATACAACAATAATATAACAGGTTCATCATCCATGACTTTGAGATAAAGATTAGGATCAACTTTACTCTTGGTAAAGCCCATGCTTGTTAAGAAACTGTCATTCCTTTCGTACCAAGCTCTGGGAGCTTGATTTAATCCATACAAATCCTTTTTCAGCTTGCATACATGTGTTCTTCCATCTTTAACCTCAAATCCTTGTGGTTGTTCTATGTACACTGCTTCTTCAATCACACCATTCAGGAAGGCTGTCTTAACATCCATTTGATGTAATTTCCATTTCATCATAGATGCAAGTGCCATGATAGTTCTAATAAAAGTGTATCTAGCAACTAGTGCAAATGTTTCTTCATCGTCAATTCCCTCTTTCTGAGAGAATCCTCTGGTTACAAATCTTGCCTTATATTTTTCAATGCTACCATCTGCAGCATGTTTTATCTTGAATATCCAAAGATACTACACTTTTATCTTTTGGTTTGGGAACTATATCCCAAACATCATTTTTCATTATTGATTGGTATTCTTTTGTCATTGCTTCTACCCACTCTTTCTTCTGAACTGCCTCTTCATAGCTAGTAGGTTGTTGATCCACAAGGTCACATATCAAAGCCACATAGTTGGATACTAGCTTTGGTTTCTTTCTTTCTCTAGTGGAGCCTTCAGGAGCGCCATATTTTTCTGCTCCTTGAATAATGTCTCTAGCCCATGCGGGCCTTCTTTTCTTAGATAAATTTGTAAGGGGGGGTTCTTGAGGTTCTAACATGTCATGATCTTCAGGTATTTCATCTTCAGGGATGGGTACAACCTCTGTGACTCTAGGAGGTGTATGTTCTTCATAGACTTCTTCAAGTTGGCACTTCCTAGATTTCTTGAGAGCTGCTTCTTCATCAAATGTCACATCTCTACTTATTTCCATATGATAAAAACTTGGTATGTAAATTTTTAAAGCATTGGATGATTCACAATATCCAACAAATATTCCCTTCTTACCAGAAGGATCCAACTTGGTACTCTTTTCTTTTGGAATGTGAATGTTCACTGGACATCCAAATATTTTGAGATGACTTGCCTCAGGCTTCTTTCCAGTGAACACTTCTTCTCGAGTCTTGAATTCAAGAGCACTATGGGATAGCCTATTTTGTACATAGACTGCTATCCTCACTGCTTCATCCCATAGATACATGGGTAGATCTTGGTCATGTATCATAGTCTTTACAGCTTCCATGATGGTTCTATTCTTTCTTTCAACAACCCCATTTTGTTGGGGATTGTAGGGAGTGGTTAGTTCCCTCTTGATTCCAGCTTCCTTACAAAAGTCTTCAAAATCCTTTGAAGTATATTCTTCGCCATTATCTGTTCTGAGAATCTTAATTTTCTTTTCTGAGTGATTTTCTATCAAAGCATTGAATTCTTTGAACTTTCCAAAAACTTCATTCTTTCCTTTTAGAAAGTATATATAAGTCTTCCTTGAATAATCATCAATGAATGTGAGATAGTATTCAAAACCACTTAGGGATGTGGTGGGCATTGGTCCACATACATCTGAATGTATTAGCTCCATGATGTTTTTAGTCTTTGTTTCACTCTTTGGAAATGGGTTCTTGATATTCTTCCCTTTTTTACGTTCTTTGCATGTGCCATTATGATCAAACTTCAAGTCTGGTAGTCCTATAACTACCTTTCTTACATATGGTAAGGCTTTGTAGTTAATGTGAGCTAGTCTTCTATGCCATAGCTCACTGGGGCTAGAGGTTTCATGAGCAAGGGCAACTTCTGGATGTCCCTTGAGCTTGTAAAGACCTCCTTCCTCTTCACCAATAACAATTGCATATTCAGTTGCTTTTCCTTTGGGCCACATAAGTACTTGTACATCTATGAAAGCAACTCTAAAGCCTTTCTTATCTAGTGCTGAAATAGAGAGTAGGTTCTTCTTCAAACATGGCACATATAAAATTTCCTTCATCTTCAGAGGTGTTCCAGAATCAAGCTTGTAGCTTGTTTCACCAATTCCCTTAATGGGACATTGATAATCATCTCCTAGGGATACCTTTTGTGGAGAAGTCTTTTCCTCAAGTATTGAGAGATTTTTATTTTGACCTGTCATGTGCTTTGAAGGACCACTATCGATGAGCCATGTATCTTCTCCAGGTGATACAGACCCAGATAGTGCAGAAAATAGAACATATTCTTCTGCATCTACTTTCTTTACTTTAGATCTTTTCTTTCGAGGCCTTTCCTCTTCTTCTTCTTCTTCTCCACTATCATCTTCTGCCATATGTGCATGATGTCTTTTGTGAACAAACTTCTTCTTTTGTGAAGTACAAAATATGGCAATGTGTCCTAGTTTAAGACAATTGTAACATTGGACTATGGAGAGATCTCTTCCTGAGTTGGGTCCTCCTCCCCTTTTAAATCTATGGAAGGGTCGAGACCCTTTGTGGTCAACTTTCTTGAAGTGACCCTTTCTTCTTCCTTTGGTGTGAGTAGCCAAGGCTTGATCATCCTCCTTGAGAAGGGCTTCCCTATTGGCTACCCTAGCTTCTTCTTGAACATAATCCTCCCATACTGTATCAAACTTCATACTTTCTTTTCTGGCACACAGAGTTTGTATGAATGACTCCCAAGGTCTAGTGAGACCATTTAGAGCAGTCATTATAAGTTCATCTTCATCAAGGGTATCTCCAATGGCATCTAGTTGTTCCTTGATTTGGGAAACCCTTCTGAAGTAGTCTTGAATGGATTCTCCTTTTTTCATCTTTGTACTCTTCAACTGAATTATTAGGTTCATCTTCCTATTGATGTTCCTCCCTTCATACATTCTTCCTAGGGCATAATACATTTCCTTTGGGGTCTTCTTGGATGCCACTTGGGGAATCAAGTGGTCCTTGATAGAATCAACAATGATTCTCTTTGCCCTAATTAGATCCTTCCTATAATTTTCTTTGGATTCATCTTCAGTGGGTTCTTCAACTTCATCCTTGATATATTGAGCAAGATCATTCTGTTCAAGAATGAGACCAATTCTATATTTCCATGCCCGGAAATTGTCTATACCTTCTAGCTTGTCTTCAAGCTTAGTGCTTGGAGCCATCTTCTTTTGGGGGAGTCCAAGAGTTTCAAGAGATAGAGTAAACATTTACCAGGATATGTGCTTGATTGAATTGAGAACACTGGTGTGTTTTGTTTTTGGAAACTTCAACTTTTCACTTTCCGGATCTGCAACAGAATTTTTGGTTTATCGCACTTTTGGTCAAACTAGGGTTTGACTTTCCCGGAGTTCTACCCAACCAAAAACTCCGATCTAGGGCTCAAAAGATTGATTTTGAGAAGGGTTATTCAGCCATGTAACCATAATCCAAAAATACTAACTTTTGCAGAACCCCTAAATTTTGGGAGAGAGAGAGAGAAAGATAATTTCACCTTGTGAAAGATGTTCTATTCAGGCTAGCTCTGATCCCATGTTAAGTTTAAACTAATTTGACTAGCAATATCACTGAAAGAAACATAACCACAAGATAGACAAAGATATTACCCTAGGAAACCCTCATGGGGTAGAAAACCCAACAAAGCTTTCCTCAATAAGATGATCAACCAAAATACAAGATGTGCTCCAAGACTAGAGCTCCTTCTCTACCTCCTATGCAGACCTCTCAAACACAAGTGCACTACTTTCCAAGCTATGCAAGTGTGAGATAAGTGAGGAGAATCCTCCTCTACTTATACTAGATTTTCGACTGACTTTTTCCCTAATGGGGCCGACCTCTCCCAAGAGAGTCTAATAACCCCTAATTAATTAACTCTGGGCCGACCCCCACATGGTGGATCTAATAACCCTGGTTACCACAATCCAACGGAGGAATAAACATCTCTGGATACATAATAGAATTACCTTGGAGGGATGAAACATCTCCGGAATAATAAAGTACAAATATAATATTCTTAGAAGTTACAATATTCAACATCAACATGCTCTGATACCATGTGAAAATCCTCACAGCAGATCTAAGAGATGATGTATACCTCACAAGAAAGTAATTGATTAAGCAAGAAAATAGAAGAAGAGTGGTCAATGCAGTATAATGAGCAACAGAATAATAATACAGTAGAACTCGGATAGAAGAAAAAATAGTTCACACACACTAATTAATTAATCACAATATGGACAAATAAATAGTACAATGCATGAGGATTCGAATGCCTAAGGTGGCAATTCGAATTAGCCTTCCTGGAGTGATCAAAGGATCACTGGAGTGTCATCGGAGCACAACTAGTAGTCTATCTCATCATCAGTGGAGTCATCAATGCTCAAGTAACTGTCAACCATCAGTCAAACTGAGTCTAACTGAGTGTGGTAGGTGTGATTGAGTGTAACTGGCACTAACTGAATGAAGGAGGCTCAGTGGAGGGTGCATGAGGAGCTAACTAGAGTCAGAATGGGAAGTCTAGTCTCACTGGAGATCCATCGGAGTGATATAGTCAGTTGAGAGTCATTCTAGCCTTAAATCAAGGAAAGAACTGATGATAACTCAATTAACTGAAGTGCAACTGAGTCGTAGGTGAGAGATGGTGCATGAGATGCATGCAATTGCATGAAGGGGCGCGCTAAGCACTAGGAGGGCTAAAACTAATCAGAGAGAAGCTCCCGAGGGTTGGCTAACTGAGGGCTAGGTGTTGGACTGATGAATGGGATGCATGCAAACCCTAAATAATGCATGCAAACCCTAAAAGTTCATGCATGACCGAAAATGCAAATAATGAAAATGTTGTTAGGACTAGGATGGAGTATAGGAATATCCTAACAATTTCTTGCAAATTGTTTAAAATATCTTGTTTTTCCTTGAACATTGTTAGCCACAAATTTTTTAACTTTATAAAATATCTTGCTCTATCTAGAAAATCCTCTTGCATATATTTTGGAGCTCGAACTAGTAGTGTTTGCACAAATAAGGGTTGGAAATAGAGGACTCCTTCTAACTTGGAAATTCTCCTTTTTGGAAGACTACCTTTTTCTGGTGCAATTAGAATTGTATGCTCTATCCCTTGTATTTACTTTTAGGTGTCTTCATCCAAATTTCCATCAATTCCTCCTTCATTATAATTTTTCTTATTGCTATCTACAAGTAGGATAGCAATATTCCCTGGAATTTCAGAAGATGTACCCTTAGATTTATTTGCAACACCTCCCATTTTTGAGCTATTACTAGTTCATCCACATTCCACATCCTCAAGGTTCTTAGTAATATCCCTTTTCTTCTTATGATAGTATAAACCATTGCATTTCTTACCCTTTTTCCTATGTTTGACATTTCGACTTATTAGAGTATGAGTGTGTTCTTGGGTATCATGTTTCTTCACCATACGAGTAGAACTAGAACTATACACATGAGACTTTTCAACAAGTTTATTTACAATGTGAGCCCCTTCATTGTTGCAAAATCCTCCCTTGTATACCTCATGTAACAACACAGTAGATTAATTAGGATTGGTTAAGCTATTGGAATACTAATTTATCTATTAGGACCAAATTAATTAATAAGCAGGTTCCTCAGAAAAATAGTAATGTAAACCTTAAATTAGCAAGTTTGGGTAGCTTTGAGTGGCCAATGATTTTTTTTTTTAAATCAATTTTTCTAGACATGGTATTTATTTTATCGATATGGCATCACTTAAAATGGGTGTATTTATTTATAAATTGAACTATCTAGTTATGGTTTTTCTTATATATTTAAGTGTAAAAAGGAGCTAATTTTAGGTATCAATTAGAAAATAGTTTATGTTTGTACCCATGTATATGGTCGGTTTCAAGTACTCCATTCACGACAAGTTCAGTAGATCTAAGTATAAAAGTTTCCTCCATCTTCATGTTCATGTTGTTCTTAGACAAAATATGAAACTATGGACTTTCCCACTAACTATTATCCCTATTGAAATTGATTGTGATTTTTTATGTTACGTAAATGCCCTAGAATATTGATCTTTTATTCCCAGTTAATTCATTTCTAGTATACAAATGCTCCTTTCACGGTATCCATATCTTATTCTTATGGAAAAAAATGCTACAAAAGTAACCTTATTTAACCATTTGTCATAGAGAACTAGCCATTTAAGGTCTCTTCTATAGGAAACATCACTGAATCATGTTTAGAAGTCGCCTAGATTCATAAATAGGACTTCTTACTATTGTTAAATTTTTCATGACTCCTTAGAAGATGGAGATTTGGGGCTACAGTAAGGTCTGCAAATGATGTTGTATTTACTATAGGACACATTAAATGCTACAAGTCTGAAATAACCCAAAATAAAATTGCTTCTTGGCCACTGAAAGCTACCCAAACTTGCTAATTTAAGGGTTACAATACAAATTTTATCAAGTACTTGCTTAAAAATCACCCTGTATTTATTGTACATTTTTTTTTGGAGGTGAGCACCAGGTTTATTTATTGTATGATGGCATGACGAGTCCCATAACATGCCCAAAAATAACTTAGATTGGAAATTGTGTGATTTGATTGATGTTTGAGATCAACAACAATACTATAATTTTTTAGAATGCTCATAAGTGCCTCTTACTACTACTTATGTGTTCATATTTAGTCTTTACTAGTGTATGAGGGTAGAAACACGGCTATACCAAGCCCAAATTTGTCTAAAAATACCCAAAATCACTTCTTAGTATTGTTTCATGAATAAGAATGCTCATATCTTTAGGAAGTAAGTAAACAAACCCCACCACATCTGAGCAATCTTCGTGTGTAGTGGCTTAGATTCTAATCATGAAGACATCTTAATACAAAACAACATAATTTACAAACTATCTCATGATCAAGATGTAACCCTAAGTGTACACCCATTCAATATCAGGGGGGGTAAGACATGAGATTACAAATCAAAACCCTGATTCATTATACAGTAGGAAACTCCCACAAGGTTCACTTCAAGGAGAGATTGTTCTTAATAGTAATATGTGTAGGCCAACTATTAAGTATGGTTGCCATTGATGTCAAAGGAGGTCATTAATGAAAACATAAGTGTTGATGGGAATGTGTGCTAAGGTTGGAAAGACACATTTGGTGTCCTGATGACTCATGATGTAATTGTTACATTTTGGTAGTACTTTGTAAGACTAAGTGATGAAAAACTGCCTTAAAGAAGCTCCCTTGTGAAAATGTCCACCATAATTCACAAGAAGAAGAAAATGCCCGCCGTGACCTGCCATGCCATAGATTGTTGAAGTATCTATCTGACCATGGCCCCACTTCTCAGAAAAAATCCTTGAAGAAGAAGATACAGGTCTTCCAAAAGAAGGTTTTTTGGTCAAATTACTCAAAATTTCTCTAGGGAAATGCTCTCCATAATCTGTGGGTTGAAGAAAATGCCTGCACCATATGGTCATCTTATAGGTGGGTGTTTTGTCTACCTGGCCATGTTCTCAAATTGACTTGATAATTCCTAAGGAAGAAGTTATGGATCTGCCAAAACAAGGTTTTAGGCAGTTTTACACCAAGTCCAGTAAAATGCCCACCTAGGGAAAATAAAGATGAGTCTGGGAGTGAAATTAGCATAGGTGTTCTCAGTGAGGTGTAATACATCATCTAGTAGAATTAGTTCAGGTTTTTGGTGAAATGAAAAATCCACCGTAGAGTTTGGACAAAATATCCAAGTATGGAATTAATGGTAAAATATGCCTTAAAGTGGCCTCGGTGAAATGCCTTCCATGTCTCATAGGATGTCAAGAAAAATAATCTGAAAGTGTTAGGCTCTAGTATATTGGTTGGTGCATCCAACCATGGCCTCATATTGCCGAAGGAGTCTCTGAGGAGGAAGACATCAATCTTCCAAAGTAGAAGTAAAAGTGTTTTACATATTAGAGACAAAAAATTGTCTAAATGTCAAATTCACATGGCTTAGAGGTGATTTGGAAATTCCCACAAGGAAGGGTTCTTTTGATGATAAAATTCATCAAATAGCATGGTCTTGATCCTTGTTGAGGTTGCTATCAATCCATACCTTCAGTTTTCATTATGATGGTCATATATGCAAAAGATGAATCTGCTAAAAGTTAGAAAAATATTATCTTGCATATTAAGGATAAAAAAATGGTCAAGTGTTGAAAAGGGGCAAGGGTTAAGAATTCCCACAAGAGGGATTAGTTAATCCCACAGGAGCTATGTGATTTCTGCAAAAGGAGATCCCATAGGCCCATATCCCCGTAGGAAAGTGGATATGCCCGCAGGGAGGGCTAAGAATTCCCACAAGGGCTAAAGATGCCCACAAAAGGCTAGGAAGAAGCCCGTTGGGGCTGAAGCTAAGCCCGCAGGCACTTAAGGGATGCCTACGGGAGGTAAGGGTAAGCCCTTAGTGGCTTGAAAATTACCGCAGGGGATAAATAAAAAGCTATAAGGGCTTAAGGGTTCCCATAGGGGTTTAGATCAAGCCCGCAGAGAATTGAGGAATCCCACAGGGAGCTCGCAGGTGTGAATGAAAGGAACCGTACAGGCCAGAAGAATTGAAGAATCCCGAAGGCCTGAAGATGGAGGGCATGAGAAGCCAACAAATATTCGAAGAAGCATGAGATGCACACGAATTTTAATTAATTAATTACTTAAAAATATGTAATAAACATAGATATAAATTAAATATTAATAAACACTGATTTGAAGATGCACTAGAATGAAAGATCACGAGTCATTTTGTAAAGGTGCGATGGTTAAATAAAAAAAAGAAGAATATATAAACAAAATAATGAAATGGAAAGAGGGTGTCTTCGGTGTCTTAGTTGAAGCAGTAGCAAGAGCAGGATGAGACCAATGAAGTTCCACGATTGAAGAAAAGATGTTCTGGAAGATCTAAAGAAGTCAGACAAGTGTGGAAGGCTGGTTCTAGGGTAGGAAGGAAGCCTACAGGGGGTCATATCCTCCATCTAGTAGAAGTTGGAGAACAAGGTGTCATTGCATCCTTTCCTGTAACAGTAGGAAAAAGATCTGGGGTGTTGTAGCATCCTTGTCTATAGCAGCAGGAAAAAACTGGGGTGTAGTTGCATCCCTTCTGTAGTAGCAGATAAATAATTTTGTAAAATTTCATCTTGTTAATGAGTTTGAATTTTTGGTTTTCTCTTTGAGGTTTCCACGATAAAATCTTGTGTCCTAACTTGTTTGATTCTTTGTGTGTCTTGTACTAATTGTTTTAATAAAAGAAAAAGAAGGACAAACTAATTGACTCCCCCTCTTAGTATTGCTGGATAATCCAACAATTGGTATCAGAGAAAGTTTCTTCACTACAGTCTAATCACTGGAAGGAAGATCCTAATTAAGACCACAATGGATCCATAGGAAGGATTAGGTACCAACATACCTCCATTGTTCACAGGAATTAATTATGCATAGTGGAGTGCAAGAATGAAGTGTCATCTAATGTCTCTTGGATGGAAGGTTTGGAGAGTAGTTGAAAAGAAGTATAAAATAGAAGACAACCTACCTACAGACAAAGAAGAACTTGACCAATATGAGGCCAATGCAAAAGCCCTGAATGCAATCTTGAGTGGGTTAAGAAAGTCAATGTTTTTGAAAGTCATGCAATGCGAAACAACCAAGGAGGCATGGGATAAATTAAAAAATGTCTATGAAGGAGCATCCAAAGTCAAACAATCAAAACTTCAAACATACAAAGGACATTTTGAAAGTTTAAAAATGAAAGAGGAAGAAAATATTACAGAATATATTCTAAGAGTAGACGAAATTGTCAATGCTATTCAAGGCCTTGGAGGAGAATTAAAGGAGAAAGAAGTAGTGGACAAAATACTACAAACCCTGCCAATGAAGTATGACTCAAAAGTATCTACTCTAGAAGAACAACATGATTTTGAAGACATGAAAGTAGATGAACTACATGGTATATTCATTGTCTACGACATGAGAAAAGGACAAGATGGACAATAAAAAAAAAAGCATCATTTAAAGCCTTATCCAATAACCAATCAGAAAACTTAGATGATGAAGAATCCCTTTTCATCAAAAATATTGAGAGAGGTACTAGCAAGTACAAGAGAAATCTACCTCTAAAGTGATTTAACTATGGAAGAGTTGGACACTTTGCGTCAAACTGTCCTTATCCTAAGCAAAATGGAAATGATGAGAAAGAAGCCTCAAAGAAGTTCCAAAAGGACAAAACAAGAAACAAAAAGAAGTTCAATGAAAAGAAGAAAATCTTTTACACCATGGAATATAGTGAAGATGAAGACACAAGTGAAGATGATGAAACAAAGATTCTATTCATGGGAAAAGAAGCCCAAGATGATGAATCAATGGAAGAAGGAGAAGTAGATCTAAGAGCTGAACTAATCAGTGTTGTTGAAGAACTTGAAAAATGTAGGAAAAAGAATAAACAATCAAACCAAATCATTAGTGATTTGAAAACCCAGCTTGAAGAGGCCAAGAAGATTGAAAGATACTTGGATTTACAGCACAAAGAGAGAATACAGGAATCATATAAGCTTGAAGAAGAAATTATGCAGCTTAGAAAGAAGCTCGATGAAGAATATATTAAGTCAAAATATGAAAACAGTTCAAAGACTTTAGATGACATCTTGAGTAGCCAAAGACCATCAACCTATAAATATGGTTTAGGATATGACAATGAAAGGAATCCAGAATGTTCCTCCTTCACAAATCAAGGAAGAAATAAAAGAAGTTATGCTGCTGCACTAAAGAGTTCATTTAAAAAGGAAGAAAGCAAGAAATTTGCTCCATCTTCTCTTGACAAAAAAAGAACTAATGTAATTCCTAGAGGACCAAATACAAATAGATATCAATAGATCTTCTTTGTACGTTGTTACTCTTGTAATAATTTTGGACATAAAGCCCTAAATTGCAGAGCATATGGAAAGTTTCGTGACTACAAGAAGAGGGCATATAGTAACAAACCAAAAGCAAGGAATCATAACTTTTTTGCACCTCTTCAAAAGTACGACATAGAGTGTTACAAATGCAATAACCATGGACATATAGCAAGAGACTGTAAACTAATGACTCCTACAAAAAGGATTGCTGCAAAAGAATTCCAAGACAAAAACCAGAGAAAGGATTGGAAGAAAAAGAACGAGGAGGAGAAATCCATGATTGCTCTATGTGTGACAAAAAAGAAGAATCTATGGCATATTGATAGTGAGTGTTCAAAACATATGACAGGAGACACAAGTAAATTCATAAGCATAAGAAAAGATAATAAGGGTAGAGTCACGTTTGGAGATAATATGTCTTCCAAAATAATTGGCGAAGGTACAACCACTATCAATAACAAGATCAAAGCTGAAAATGTGTTGCTAGTAGAAGAGATAAAGCCTAATCTTATCAATGTAAGTCAAACTTGTAACCAAGGGCACATCTGCACTTTTGATTCTCAGAAATGTGAAATCAGAAAAAAAGACTCAGGAAGACTTGTTGGGACTACTGTAAGAAATTCAAATCATGTGTACATCCTAGAAAATGAAGATCAATGCTACATGAGTATGATTGATGAAAGTTGGTTATGGAACAAAAGGATGGGACATTTAAATTTTGATAATATTGTCAAGATAAGTAATAAGGAGGCTGTGAGAGATTTTCCAAAAATTTTGAAACCTTTGAATGCAGTTTGTAAGCATTGTCAGCATGGGAAGCAAGCTAAATCTAGCTTCAAGTCAAAAGAACATGTGACCTCACATCCCTTGGAAATAGTTCACACTAATATTTGTGGACCAACAAGGACTAAAAGCTTTCAAGGAGAGTATTATTTTATGTTACTTGTTGATGATTACACAAGGAAAAATTAGAAACCTTTGAAAAGTTCAAAATTTTCAAAGCAATGGTGGAAAATGAGACAAACCAAAAAATCAAATGTCTTAGGTCAGATAATGGAGGTGAATTCACTTCAAATGAATTCAATGAATTTTGTGAAATCCATGGGATTAAAAGAGAATTTTCAGCTCCAAAGACACCTCAGCAAAATGGCATGGTGGAAAGAAAAAACAGAAAAGTCCAAGAAGCTGCCAAAACCATGCTAAATGAAGCAAAACTTCTTGATATATATTGGAGAGAAGCAATATAAACAACTGTCTACATACTTAATAGAGGAAAAATCAGAGTGAATAATGACAAGAATCCCTATGAACTATGGTATGGAAGACCTGCATTAGTCAAGTATTTTAGAGTGTTTTGCAGCAAGTGCTACATAAAGAGGAATGAAGATGATCTTGGCAAGTTTGATTCTAGAACTGATGAAGGAATATTTTTGGGATATTCCTTCTCCAAGAAGGCTTACCAATGTTACAATAGAAGATTACACAAAATTATAGAGAGTGCAGATGTAAGAGTGGATGACATGAAGCCAAGAAGAATAAGAAGCAAAGATGAAGATGCAAGAACAAACAATGAAGAGGAAGTCTTGCAATAGAATGAAGATGTTTTTGAGAGAGAAGAAGAATAAGAGGAAGAAGAAAGAGAAGAATCACAAGAAAATGAAGATGAAGATTCTCCAAGAGCTGATACAAAGGAAACATCAAGAAGAATACAAAAGAACCATCCCAAAACACAAATTATAGGTGACAAAAGTGTAGGGGTCAGAACAAGAAGAAGATTGTTTACTGAACAAGTCCTGCTTTCAATAGTGGAACCTAAGAACTTTGCAGAAGCAAGGAAAGATGATGATTGGATCAAAGCCATGAATTAAGAACTAGATCATATTGAGAAGAATGAAACTTGGGAACTTGTTCCAAAACCTACAGACAAGAATGTTATAGGGACCAAATGGGTTTTCAAGAATAAGTTCAATGAAGATGGTAAATTGATCGGAAATAAAGCAAGACTAGTGTGTATGGGATATGCTCAAGTGGAAGGTATTGACTTTGAAGAAACCTTTGCACATGTAGCAATACTTGAAGCAGTCATAATGTTTCTGGAATTTTCATGTTATAATAACTTCAAAGTATATCAAATGCATGTCAAGTCTGCATTTATAATGGGAAGCTAGAAGAGGATGTATTTATTGAACAACCTAAAGGTTTCCTCCTATCAAAGAATAGGGACTATGTTTGCAAACTAAAAAAGGCACTCTATGGTCTCAAACAAACCCCAAAAGCATGGTTTTCAAGGCGGCTAGATAACTTCTTAAAACAACAAGGATATAAAAGACAAGCCACCGATAGTAATCTCTACATAAGAATCGAAGATAAGAATATGATGAAGCAAGAAACAATCCTCCATATCACTATCTACACCAAAAGTTGAATATGTTGCCGCTGCATCATGTTGTACTCAAGTCATTTGGATAAAGTAGACTTTGGAAGAATTGCTTGTGAAGTATGAGAATCCAATAATAATAAATTGTGACAACACTAGTGCTATAAACATGTCAAAAAATCCTATTATGCACTCTAAAACAAAGCACATTCCAATAAAATATCATTTTCTAAGAGATCAAGTGTCACAAAAGGTTGTCAAATTGGAATATGTATATACAAAAGAACAGATAGATGGCATTTTCACTAAGGCACTACCCAAAGAAGCATTTGAGGATATTAGACAAAATATGGGAGTAATTTGTTTACAATAAATAAAAAGGAGAAAAAGGCATAATGTCAGGGGGAGATATGTTGATAGGGGGAGCTTTCAAAATGAAGCCTTTGTCATTAATGTCAAAGGGGGAGTAAATAAAGGAGTGGTTGTCATCAATGCCAAAGGGGGAGAATGTTAAGTATGGTTGTCATTGATGTAAAAGGAGGTCATTGATGACAAAAGAAGTGTTGATGGGAATGTGTGATAAGGTTGGAAAGACACATGTTGGAGTCCTAATGACTTATGATGTCATCGTTACATTCTGGTAGTAGATTGTAAGACTAAGTGATGAAAAAATGCCTTATGAAAATGTCCACCATAATTCATAAGAAGAAGAAAATGCCCACCATGAATGGCCATTCCATATATTATTGAAGTATCTATCTTCTCATGGACCCACTTCTCAGAAAAAATCCTCGAAGAAGAAGATACAGGTCTCCCAAAAGAAGGTTTTTTGGTCAACTTAGTCAAAATTGTTATAGGGAAATGCTCACCATAATCTATGGGTTGAATAAAATGCCCGCACCATATAGTCATCCTATAGCTGGGTGTTTTGTCTACCTGAAAATGTTCTCACATTGACTTGATAACGCCTGAGGAAGAAGTTATAGATCTACCAAAATTGAGTTTTAGGCAGTTTTACAACAACTTCATTAAAATGCCCGCCTAAGGAAAATAAAAATGAGTCTGGTAGGGAAATAAGCATAGGTGTGCTCAGTGAGGTGTAATACATCATATCGTTGCATTATTTTAGGTTTTTGGTGAAATTAAAAATCCACCTTAGAGTTTGGAAAAATATCCAAGTATGGAATTAATGGTAAAATCTGCCTAAGTGGCCTCAGGGAAATGCCCGTCGTGTCTCATAGGATGATAAGAAAAATAATCTGAAAGTGTTAGGATCTAGTATGTTGGTTGGTGCATCCAACCATGGTCTCATATTTCCCAAAGAGTCTCCGAGGAGGAAGACATCAATCTTCCAAATTAGAAGTAAAAGTGTTTTACATATTAGAGACAAAAATTTGTCTAAATGTCAAATTCACATGGCTCATAGTCCATTTGGAAATTCACGCAAGGAGGGGTTCTTTTGATGATAAAATTAATTAGATAGCATGGTCTTGATCTTTATTGATGTGTCTATCCAGCCATACCTTCAGTCTACATTATGATGGTCATATATGCAAAAGATGAATCTGCCAAAAGTTAGAAAAATATTATCTTGCATATTAAGGATAAAAAAATGGTTAAGTGTTGAAAAGGGACAAGGGTTAAGAATGCCCACAAGGGGGCTTAATTAAGCCCACAGGGGCTATGTGATGCCCGCAAAAGGAGTTCCCATAGGCCCATATGCCCATAGGAAAGTGGATATGCCTGCAGGGAGGGATAAGAATGCCCACAAGGGCTAAAGATGCCCACAAAAGGCCAGGAGGAAGCCTGTTCGGATTGAAGCTAAGCCCACAAGAGCTTCGGGGATTCCTGAAGGAGGTAAGGGTAAGCCATCAGGGGCTTGAGAATGTCCACAGGGGATAAAGCAAAAGCCATAGGGGCATAAGAGTGCCCGCAGGAGTTTAGATCAAGCCCGCATAGAATTGAGGAAGCCGATAGGGAGCTCGTAGGTGTGAAAGAAAGAAATCCCGCAGGCCAGAAGAATTGAAGAAGCCCGAAGGCCTAAAGATGGGAGGCATGAGAATCCCACAGAGATTTGAAGAAGCATGATATGCACACAAAGTTTAATTAATTAATTAATTAAAAACATGTAATAAACAAAGATATAAATTAAAGATTAATAAACAGGTATTTGAAGATGCACAAGAATGAAAGATCATGAGTCATTTTGTAAGGGTGCGATTGTTAAATAAAAAAAAGAAGAACATATAAATAGAAAAATGAAATGGAAAGAGGGTGTCTTCGGTGTCTTAGTTGAAGCAGCAGCAAGAATAGGACGAGACCAATGAAGTTCCAGGATTGAACAAAAGATGTTCTGGAAGATCTGAAGAAGTCAGACAAGGGTGGAAGTTTGGTGCTAGGGTAGGAAGGAAGCCTGCACGGGGTCGTATCCTCCATCTGTTGGGCCGTGGAAATGCCCCTTTTTGACCATACCTATTTCATCATTTTTCCCAGTTACGCCCTACTTTCATAAACCATATACATGTGTTTTTCCATATTAATCAGCAGTCCTGACAAGGTATACATCATTATTGTTTAATTTAATTAAATGCCTAAGATTGTTATGGTTATGAATTCTAGCCTTTGATTTATGCTAACTTGTGTTGATTTCATTAAGTTAAGATCAAGCACAGGTGTATCAGCCGCAATGCCTTGGGAAAGAATCGTGTGTGGTGCCAGCTGTTACTCTTCTTATTTGATTCCTCATATTTCAAGGGACAACGCATTTCTCCACGTGAAGCTATAACAGGTTGCTGCGACAGATAGGACACCTCCCAATTTGTTAAATTGTTGATCCATTGATTGCCAGTGTAACAACATCCTTCATGATTAACGACCTCATTCATTATGGCTGTAACAGTTTAGCTATAACTCTGCAGCACGAAGATCAGAGATCTTCATTGCTGCACGAAATTAGTGGATCACGAACTATATTTTGCATGTATAAATATGGGAAGGATTTCAAAGTCTGGGGTTGGATAATTATCATTTTGTATGGGATGTAACAGAGAAATGAGACTATGAATTACCATCTTTAATGAAGAGCAGAGTTACTTCCATTTCTGTGTCTTAATTTTTGGTAGTTCACGGCATCTCTGTTAGAAGGCCAAGGCCCACCTTCTCATAGATATTGCCGAGTTAATTAGGTAGTTAATTTATTCATTTCCCATTGTGTGTTGTGGAATTGCATTAGGCGTGCTTCTGATAGCTGCAACATAGATTTATAATTGCATTCTTTATTGGTAGTTTATTCGTTGCATTACGATTAACTGCAAGTGTGTGGTGTGACAATTGACTGTGTAGGTTAGTTTGATTAATGCATGTGTGTTCAATAGATGCTACAGCCAAGCTCATCCTCTATTCCTTTCAGTCATTTGTGCTTCATAGTATTTCCAATGATTATCAATTTAGAGTTCAAGTTTATTTTCTAATTCTGGTTGCTGTTGTATCTTCAATTGAATTCATAGATTAGGTAGATTATAGTTGAGTTATAGTAGTTGCTGGATGAATCATTTTGCTAAAGATTGAATACTGTATTTTTATAATTATAGGATTTAACTTCTTGCAAAAGTAATCTAGTTCAATAATATTTTTAGATCAATAATTGCTAGGTTGATTTCTGTAGGAAGGTAGCTGCACTTTGAATTCCTAGATGTATGAGTTAGATTAGTTTTCTTTATGGAATGAGTTTGGCTAAGTAGATAGGTAGGATTATTATCTCTATTCACTTGATCAACTACTGGAAATATTTATGCATAGATTGTGCTTATTTCCATTGAAATAAAAGACCTCCCTGGGTTTGACAATTTATATTGAGCATGATGTGTGTTAGTTGTAATTAATTGACATATAGGGTGACGAACATTTTTGGCGTCGTTGCCGGGGAATGGTAATTGATAGACATAGTTAGTAGTTGGTTTTATTTGATTTCATTTTATTTTAATCATTTACAGCATGCATGAATACAAGAAAAAGAAATCCGGAACCCCCTTTGAATACTAACACTGCAGGTGGAAGAGGTCGAGGCCGTAATGCAGGTTTGGGAAGATCAACATTTATTGACGATATAATTGCTAAAGCTGATTCTTATACCAAACCACCGCGTACGTCTACAGGAAGAGGAAATTCTGTTCCTCCCAATCTTGAGAATTCAGCATCAACTGTGGAGAATACAATGGGACCATCCACTCCCATTGCAGAAAAGAAACCTCCTAAAGACAAGAGAAGTGTCGTGGGTGTACCGGACAGAGAGGAGATTTATCATATCAATGGGACTAGAGTTACTAAAGAAGTGTGGTTGGAGACTCACCGAGAAGCAGAGGAAGAGAGAAGGTGAGAAGAAGAGAGGAGGAGAGAAGAAGAAGCAAAGGAAGAGGAAGAATGCATAAAGGAAGCCATTAAATTTTGGACTAACGACATGGCTAATAGAGAATAGGAAGGAGAGAATGAACATAGGGAGAACTGAGAAGAAAAAGTGGAAGATAATCAGCCTGGTAATATTGTGGCTACATTAGAATTCCCTATCCTCCATAAACCTAGAGCATCTCCTATGAAAAACATCTCACCATCATTTCTCCCGAATTTCCATGGTAAGTCTTCTGAAGATCCTGATGAATTTATTTTTGAGTTTGATATCCTCTATTGCAGCTATGACTATACCTCTAGGGCTCAGAAGCTGAAACTATTCCCAGCCACCTTGAAAGGAAATGCTCTGCGCTGGTTCATGAATCTAGGTCGTGAGACCATTATTACTTGGGACCAAATAAAACACACCTTTCTTTCTAAATATCAAGAATATGGTAGAATCAGTGATAGAAAGGAGGAGTTGTTTAAAATGGTTTAGAAAGAAGAAGAGAGCTTGGAAGACTTTGTGGAAATATTGTTGTACAATTTACAGGTCTGGACACACTGAGATTGGAAAAGATGTACTTAAGACTATTTTGCTACAAGGAATTAGGGAAGATTTTCTTGATATGTTGAATTTGTTGGGGAAAGGGCACATCTCAAAAGAACCCTTCGAGAAGATCGTTGAATTATGTCAAAGGTACTCAAGGGGATCCTCTAGAACTAACAAACGAGACAAGGATTGAGATCAAGATGTCTTCACTAGGACACAGAACCCAATGAAAAATCCTAATTCTTGGACACCATGGTCACAGTAGTCAAACAATCAAGCTCCTTGGAATTCCAACTGGAGAAATTCTTACCAAGGAAATAACTTTCCCCATCACCAGACTCAGTATCAACAGTATCCTTGTCAACAGTATCCTCACCAACAATACCAACAACCATAGCTGCAATTCCAAAAGAATGTTGCACCTACGAATGCACCACTTCGACCACAGCTACCTGCACAACCTCACCCAAACCCAAACACTAAAGCAGTTCATCAGTTTGAGACTGCCAACATGCCTACGTATTCCATCTCCCAAGTTCCTTGCAATGATATACAATTATGATCAGAGAGGGTAGTGGAAGCTATCGTCACTGAGGATGTTCCATCCCTAGTGGCTGAAACTGGAGTGAATTAGCACTATGAGAATATGGTTCATTCAGCAGTCGCCATCATTGAGGATGTTGGCATTCCTACTGAAACAGTGGCTAAAACTCAAGAAGAAACACACGATGAAGCAAAGCCTACACAATTGATGAGAGAACTCCCATACCCTAAACGATTGGCCTTGTAGAAAACAATGGAACAACCTCGATTCAATCTCTTAGGGGAATTGAAAATTTTGTATGTCAAAATTCCACTGTTACAAGCCCTCCATGACATGCCCATTTATGCTAATACTGTTAGAGATTTATGTGTCAAGAAACCATGAAGAAAGCCTAGGGATCCTCCCACTATCCATGTATTGGGAAAACTTTCCGAATTGATAATGGGGAAGACTCCTGTGGAAAAACACGATGACCCTGGAAATCCTACTGTGACAGTTCACATAGGAAACACACAAATCCGCAACATCTTGGTAGACTTAGGCATGGCTATTAATGTTATGACCATAGAAACTATGAAGAAACTTGGACTCACTAACCTTCGGCCGAACCCTACCATTTTAAAACTTGTTGACAAATCAACAATCAAGCCTGAGGGGATCCTACACGACCTTGTAATCTCTGTTGACTTGTGGGAATACCCTACGGACTTCTTGGTGTTACAGCTGAAGTCTTAGTTGGGGGGACACCCACTGATCCTGGGAAGACTGTGGTTGGCCACAGCAGATTCCTGTATTAGCTGTCAGTCAAGATCTATGACCATCTCAAACGAGACTAAGATGAAAATCCTAAACTTATACCCTTCAACTCGACCAAGCACAGAAGCTTAAACTCCACTTTGGGTAGATTTGGAGGAAGAGGAAGGCGTTCAGCCTTTATTAACGATTGGGAGAGCCTTAAATTTTAAATATGAAACAGAGAACAATACCATTAACAGTTTCATCAGTGAGCCCACGTCCATCAATAAGCATGTTTATCAGATTCTTGACAGTACATTTGATGAGAAAGAAGAAGAAAATATTACAGAAGAAACTCTAGTCAGTGATGCCAGTATAATTCCAGTACTCAAAAATTTGAAAAGTGTTCTAGTAGAGATCGAGCCATAGAAAACATTGAACATCAATCCAAACCTTGCGCCCAGTGAGCTGGAACAGCTAATCACTCTGCTGAAACAACGTAGAGGAGCTTTTGCTTGGGAGTACACATACATGAAAGGTATTCCTTCTAATCTGTGCACCCATCACATTTATATTAAGAGCGAATCCAGGCCTATGTGTCAACCACAATGAAGGATGAACCCAAACCTAAGGGACATAGTGAAAGAGGAGATCCAAATTTTTTTGGAAACGGGATTTATATTAGGGGCGAAATTTTGCCAATTGGCTATTTTGTGGAATTTTTTTCAAAAAATAAAATTGCTATTTGGTCATTTTTAGTCTCTAATATCGCCTATATTTACATAAAATATGTTTTTTCATCATAATATTCGCCAAAATTTACAAGTTTCAGTAGTAAATTGTATATTTAATATTTAATATTCACCTACCTATATATATATATGTTTCTTTCAATCCAAAATAATCACCTATAATACTATACTTAAGTAAAATATTAGAATCCTTAAAAAATACCCTGATTTATATACCCGATTTCAGACAGTGAGTGGGTTTCTCCACTTGTGATTGTGCCAAAGAAGAATGGGAAATGGAGGGTCTACGTGGATTGCAGAGAATTGAACAAAGCAACGCAGAAGGACCACTTTCCCTTACCTTTTATCGATCAGGTCCTTGATGCCTTGTCCGGGAAGAAGTATTTTTCCTTTCTGGATGGCTTTAGTGGCTATAACCAAATCCAGATTGCTCCAGAAGACCAAGACAAAACCACTTTCACCTATCCCTGGGGTACTTTTGCATACCGGGTACTTCCTTTTGGGTTATGTAACGCACCGACCACATTTTAGAGAGCAATGATTGGAATCTTTTTAGAGATGGTAAATGATTGCATGGAGATTTTTATGGATGACTTTACTCCATATGGTTATAGTTATGAAGAAGCACTGAAAAATTTAGAAAAGATCTTGAAACTCTGTGAACAAAGCCAACTCTCTTTACGCACTAAAAAGTGCCATATGATGATGAGCGAAGGCATAGTTCTAGGGCACTTCATCTCTTCTGATGGTGTCTAGGTAGATCCATCCAAAATCAAGGTAATTGAAAATATACCAACTCCTGGAACACAAAAAGATGTACGTAGCTTCTTGGGGCATGCAGGCCATTACAGAAGGTTCATAGAAAATTTTTCCAAACTAGCTTCTCCTTTGTTTACTTTATTGATGAAGGATGCATCGTTTGTGTGGAATGATGCATGCCAAACAACGTTTACTGAGCTAAAGAAAAGGCTGTCTATAGCACCCATCTTATGAGGGCCCAACTAGGCTCTTCCTTTTCATATTTCTTCAGATGCTTCAGACACTGCCATTGGAGCAGTTTTAGGATAGCAGGAAGGTAATGCTCCTTATGCAATTTATTACATTAGTAAGAACTTATCCCCTGTTGAACTAAACTATACTATCATCGAAAATGAATTCCTTTCCATAGTTTATGCCATCAACAAATTTAGACACTACATTACTGGATACTCCACTTTTATGCACACTGATCATTCTCCCATCAAATATTTAATGAATAAACCAATCATGAATGCTAGAGTTACTAGATGGTTGTTACTGTTACAAGAATTTGATATCACAATTGTTAGAACAATAATCCATACTTAGTACCATATTCCATAACCATAGTCAATTTTTATTGCTCATGTGCTTCATTACACCATAGTTTGGACTAGGTGACTTTAGTTGGTCAAATACCCACATTTGAGAGTGTTCACACCCACTTCCAAGCAAACCAGTTCACCCAACCTCCTGTTTTGTCCACAAGTGTGCCCTCATTAAATGTTGGAGCGCTCTCTCTCCTTGATTTGGGGAATTGTTGTTGACTAGGAGCGCTAGGGTGGATTTTGCCCAATTTTGGCTAGATTTGGAGCATTTATTGCTCCCTTGGTCCTCCCAAACACCTCTACTTGCTCACCCATGCCTGCCTTGGCCTCATTTATGACCCAGCATGCTTCAGCCACCTTCACACCTGAATTCATGACTTTTTGGGATGATTAGGACTGAGTTGGGCCCACCTAGGGGGGATTGAGGCCAATTTGGCAATTTTGACTTGTACACTCATCTTGAGCTATCTAATGCTCTAAAATTTCTCATGGATGTAATAAAAACCTGTTCTTAACATCTTCACATGTTAGACAGTCAGTTAATGCAAATATTAAGCTCACATTGTGTGTAAAATTGTCTCCTTTTTCAAGCTTTTTCACTAGTTTTGCAAATAATTCGATTTTGTGAGGTTCTCCATAGCTCCTAGATCTTACTGTGATCAAAATACTCACATGGTATCAGAGCCATTGTGGAGTTAGTGATTTTTAGGTCAATATTGAGCATTGAACTGCATTCTAGAGAGGATTTCCAGATAAAAATTGAGTGTTTTTTGCAGGTGTTTCAGTAGTTTTCTCACCATTAACGCAACAGTAATGGAAGCAAACCAAATGTTGCTGACACCCTTCAATTTCTTCGATTGGAAGGCTGAAATGGTTATCAAGCTGAGATCTAAGGGTCTCTATAGAGTAACCATGGGCACAGAAGTGGAGCCAAACTCTGCTGTGGAGAAAGCAAAGTACTACAATCGACTTGATGAAGCTTATGGATTGTTATGCCTGAGCATTTCGAGGGAACTCTTGTTTCATACAGACAGTTTGACAACCCCCAATTAAGTATGGGTGAAGCTAGAATCACTCTTTGGGAAAATTGATGAACTGAGAGGCCACCAGCTTGAAAACGAGCTCATTAGCTTGAGCCCAGCGCATTTTGAAACCATCCAGGAGTTCTTCACTAAGTTCAAGTCACTAGTGCTTCAACTGCAATAATGTGGAATTGTTAAGAAGTAGGAACAATTGATTCTATCCATCCTTTCGAAGCTAGGCCCATAATTTTCTGTATTTGTTAGCACATTTCACTCAGCCAAGATGACCCTTTGAAATTGGCAAATGCCATCACTAGCTACCTTCATGGATTGTCTCACTCAGGAGCAGGACAAACTAGTTCAGATGGGCACCATAAAATCAAAGGACCAAGCACTGGCAATGGGTGTTTCAAATGCCAACAAAGGCAAGCAGAAAGCTAAGAATTCGAAGCAGCCAGAGAAGAGGAAGTTTGGCAAGACCAAGTCTGTAGATGGAGGTTAGAATCTGTCAAAGGAGAAGGACAAGAAGGGAAAGGAAAAGACCAAATCCACCTATTGTCATAAGGGATGGCATCCAGAGAGCTCATGCATGAAGAAAACCATTGACTCAATGGCGCAGATGCTAGAGAAGAACAACATCCCAGTCCCTGAGGGCACAAGGAAGAAAGAGAGCACCTCAAATCATGACAATAAGGATAAATGTCATGCTTTGGTAGCAGGTACTTCGAATCCCTCATCCTTTATCATTGATTCAGGAACTTCCAGACATATGGTTTCATCCAGAGAGCTCTTCTCTTCTATGCATTCGAATGGTGGCCCAACAGTTCGAATGGGAGATGATTCTGAAATCCAGACCAAGGGGATTGGTAGGATTGACATGGAGCATGGCTATTTCAGTGATGTGCTCTATGTACCTTCATTGGCTGCAAATTTTCTATCAATTTATCAAATGAACCATATAGGAGAAGCCAAGAGAGTAACATTTACTCCAGATTTGGTAGAAATCTCAGAAATTTCTTCAAATCAAGTTGTGGCAGTGGGGTATGCTAATCATGAAGAGAGAATGTACAAATTCTCCAATTTCATTCCAAACTCTAGTGACCATGCTCTTGTCTCTCATGCCAACGAGACCTCCAAGTTGTGGCATGAAATATTTGGCCACATGAACTACAAATATCTCCAAACATTGCACAAGGACGAGATGGTGGAAGGGCTTCCAGAAATCAAATCTTCAAATGGTGCATGCATTGGTTGTGTAGTTGGAAAGCATCCTGAGCGCAGCTATGAGAAGGGAATGGAAAGGAGAGCCACTCAACCACTTTGATTGGTACATTCAGACCTCATTGGTCCTCTTCCCACTCCATCATATGGTGGATCAAGGTATGTATTCACATTCATAGATGACTACTCTCGATTCTGCTAGGTTTACTTCCTTAAATTGAAATCAAAAGTGTTTGAGAAATTGAAGATTTGGAAGGCCTTAGTGGGGAATCATAGTGGTCATAAGATAAATATCCTTAGGAATGATAATGTAAAGGAGTATGTGAATGATAACATTCAGCATCTTTGTGAGGAATGTGGCATCCAAATGCAACATTCAATCCCCTACACACCTCAGCAAAATGGTGTGGCAGAGAGGAAAAATAGATCTCTCAAAGAGATGGCCACTTGCATGATTGAAGCTAGGGATCTAAGCCCTAAGATATGGGCTGAAGCCATCAATTGTGCTGCTCATATTCAGAACAGATCCTTTCACAAATCAGTCAAAGGAAAAACCCCCTATGAGGCATGGTTTGGCCAAAAACCAAATGTGTCAAATTTAGAATTTTGGGTCTAGAGCATGGGCTCGAATTCCATCAGAAAAGAGGAAGGCTTTGCAGCCACAGAGCAGAGAATGTATCATGGTTGGATATGGTGAAGACACAAAGGACTACAATCTCTTTGACACATCGAAACTCAAAAATTTCATTGAGAGAAGTGTGCAATTCGAAGAAGAACCAATTCCTGATTTTGAGCTTGCACTGGGGGAAAACTCTTCTCCTCCACACCTTAATGAAATTAGTGATGATTCCACTTCTGATTTTTCTGATATTGCTGAAGATGACATGGCTGAAGATGACATTGCTGTACATGAGTCACCATCAAGGCCCAAGTGGGCTGAAAAAATCATACAAGCTGCAGGTGAATTGGTAGGCAATCCCCAAGAGCCTAGGAAGACTAGATCTCAAACAATCAATGCTTCCTTTGCAAATGAAAGTGAACTTGATGATCACTTTTATATGATGATTGGATCTGATCCAACATCATATCAGGAAGCTCATCATGATCCAAGGTGGAGAACAACAATGCAATAAGAATTCCAATCTCTCCAAGAGAACAAAACATGGGATTTGGTGCCTCTTCCTCCCAAGAGGAAACTTGTGCAATGTAAGTGGATTTTTCGAACCAAACCTATTGCTGATGGTTCTGATCTGAAGTATAAAACTAGGTTAGTGTCTAAGGGCTACTCACAGTGTTAAATTTTGAGTATTAAATCACAATACTATAGGATCTTTGTTGAGAGAATAACATCTACAGTATATCAATGCATGACAATCATAATATGACAAGCATCACAAGCATCACAAGAATCAAGAGCATAGAGACAAGAGACACAGAGTTTCCGTGGGGAAAACCCTAAGGTGAAAACCCCACAAATTCCTCAGAGATAGAGAGAGCAATGGCTCAACCAAAATACAACCAAATAACACTGAGATAGTCTCCTAGCAGATGATCCTCCTCCTCCTGACTAGTGCGCCACTTTTCAGAGAGAGAGTGAGTTACTTTTCCGAGTGAGTAAAATAGAGATCTCCTATCTCTATTTATACTCACCTTTTTGCCCAGTGACCTACTGGGGCCGACTTGTCTACTTAGATACATCCACATTATATTATATATTAATTAGGGCTGACCCCGTATGGTGGTCTAATAACCCATCGGCAAGTACACACACTTATGACACTTGTCAGTACACATGACGACACTTCCTTATAGAGGAATAACACATCTCTTATAAGGGTACAATATATATATATATAATACACAGATGAAATACATTCCGAAGTTACATATACATCAACACTCCCTCTTAACTAGGAAGGTATTTCTCGACACAGATCTGCTAGACAAGTCTTCTTCTCTGGATCATCGTCATCATCATCGTCACTGCTGCTACTATCTCAACCAATATCTGACTCTACTCGTCATAGGAAGTTCTACAGAGCCAGTCCTTTTTCATACTGGATGTAGGCCCACCACCTGCAGGTCTTCATCATCACTGGCCATACTGTGGAATCCTCAGGACTTATTACGTGCATCACAAAACCTCGAAAGAGCATCCCAGGATGTTACGGGTACACAACTCTGACCTGTAGGATCTCCCAGGGCGCTATTACATGTGACCCCACCACAAAACCTCGAAAGAGCATCCCAGGATGTTACGGGTACACAACTCCAACCTGAAGGATCTCCCAGGGCACAAATTACATGTGGTCACCACAAAACCTAGCAAGAGCATCTCAGGATGTTACAGGTACACAACTCCGACCTGAAATCTCCCAGGGAACAAATTACATGTGGTCATGGCAAAACCTCGAAAGACCATCTCAGGATGTTACGGGTACACAACTCCGACCTGAAATCTCCTAGGGAACAAATTACATGCCATAGGACAAAACCTCGAAAGAGCATCTGCCAGATATCCCAGGGCACAAATTACATGCCATAGGCAAAACCTCAAAAGACTATCTGCAGATCTCCCAGGGCACAAATTATATGTCCTCCCAAGCAAAACCTCGAAAGAGCATTTGTCAGATGTCCCAGGGCACCGAATTACATGCCATAGGCAAAACCTCGAAAGACCATCTGCGAATCTCCCAGGGCACAAATTACATGCTTATCTGCACAACCTGTTCCACGGCCACAGAGTATCAACCTAATACTCACCATACATCATCCTGATGTACACATGATCATCCTGATCATCATCACTGCAACATCCTGCTGCATGTCATCTGGAGCAACATCCTGAAGCTCGTCATCCATGATCATCCTAATCATACAATGCATCCATCTGATGCACACCACGTATCTACCTGATACATATAATCATACATGATCCACCTGATCATACAATGTATCCACCTGATACAAATACATGATACATATCACCTTCACATGATCCACCTGATCATACAATGTATCCACCTGATACATATACAGATACATGGTCCAAGCATCCAACATGATGCATATACAAAATACATACACATGATCCAACTGATCATATCCATCATCCAACATGATGCGTACATATAAATGATCCAACTGATCATATCCAGCATCCAACATGATGCGTACATACATACATAAAAATGATCCAACTGATCATATCCAACATCCAACATGATGCGTACATACATACATAAAAATGATCCAACTGATCATATCCAGCATCCAACATGATGCGTACATACATACATAAAAATGATCCAACTGATCATATCCAAGAAGAAACCAGAACATCATCCCGATGCTCATCATCCAGCACTTACGTCCACAGCCATGTGAAGGATCCTCCTTCCAACATGCTTGGAATGGCTTCAGCAAAAGTGTCCATCACTTCTTCCTTGAAGTGTCCTCGATCTGAAGAACGCCAAGCCTCTCTCTGAAGTACTCGAAAACTTCACTCTGGCTAGTGGCTTCGTCAGCACATCTGCAATCTGCTCATCCGTCGCAACATACAGAAGCTTCATAGCTCCTCTCTGCACCATATCCCTGATATAGTGATATTTGATCTCTATGTGTTTCGACCTGTCATGAAACACTGGGTTCTCGGAAAGCTTCACACAACTCTGGTTATCACAGAAGATACCAGTAGCCTCCAACGGGAGATCAAATAACTCAGACAGTAGCTTCCGTAGCCATACTGCCTCACAACTAGCTGAACAGGCTGCAACATACTCTGCCTCAGCTGTACTCAGTGCTACGCAGGACTGCTTCCTGCTAAACCAAGAGAACACACCTGATCCCATACTGAAACAGCACCTAGATGTGCTCTTCCTATCTGTAGCACTGCCAGCCCAATCTGAATCAACATAACCCTATAGGTTAAACTTTTGATTCGCTTCATACTTGAGCCCATAATCCACTGTACCCTTCAGGTACCTCAGAACATGCTTTACAGCAACTAGGTGAACACTCCTCGGATCCGTCAGGAACTGGCTCAATGTGTTCATAGAAAAGCAAATGTCTGGTCTCGTGTTCGTCAAGTACATCAAGGATCCAATCATCTGACGATACATAGAGACATCAACTGGCTCAGATGAAGCATCACAAAGAAGCTTCAAATTCGATGCCATTGGTGTGGCCATGGCCTTGCAATCCATCATCCTGAATCTCTTCAGGATATCTACTGTGTACTTCCCTTGACCAAGGAAGATCCCACTTGCATTTTGCCACACCTCCATACCTAGGAAATAGTGCATCATTCCCAAATCTTTCATATCGAATTCAGCTGCAAGCTTCCTCTTAGTATCTGCAATCAGTCTGTCATCTCCTGTCACAAATAGGTCATCCACATACAGGAGTAGAATCACTGGATTCCCTTCCTCAACCTTGTAGTAAAGGTTGGAATCCGCTTTACTCTTGGTAAAGCCCAAGCTAGATAGAAAACTGTCCATCCTACCATACCAAGTTCTGGGAGCTTGCTTCAAGCCATACAAGGATTTCTTCAATCTGCACACATATGACTCCCTGTCATGTATTTCAAAACCAAGTGGCTGTTCCACATATACTTCCTCTTCTACTACACCATTCAGGAAGGCAGTCTTGACATCCATCTGGTGTATTTTCCATTTCATTGCTGCAGCCAGGGAAAGTACTGTTCTGATGGAAGTATACCTGGCTACAGGTGCAAAGGTTTCTTCATAATCTATTCCTTCTTTCTGAGAGAAACCACGAGCTACGAATCTTGCTTTGTATTTTTCTACACTGCCATCTGCAGCGTGCTTGATTTTGTAGATCCACTTGGAAGTCACAACAGACTTCTCTTTAGGTCTTGGGACAACATCCCAAACATCATTCTTCATTATTGATTGGTATTCCTCAACCATAGCATCCTTCCATTCTTTCTTTTCTGCTGCCTCTTCATAACTGGAAGGCTCTTTGTTCATAATGTCACAGAGTAAAGCAACATAACTGGTGTGTGATATGGTTCTCTTCTTTGCTCTGTGTTCTTCTTCTGGAATGCCAAATATTTCTGCATCATGAATGAGCTCTCTAGCCCATACATGTTTCCTCTTGTGAGAGTTATCCTCACGGGGTGGATCTACAGGTTCTTGTGGATCTTCAAACTCACGAAGAGTTTATGGAACTGTTTTAGTCATGGTAGTGTCCTGAAATCTTGTTTCCTTAGGTTCTTCATAAACTTCGGTAGGTGCCTTTCTTGATTTGATGAATGCTGAGTTTTCATCAAATGTTACATCCCTACTGACATCAATTTTCTTGAACCCTGGAAAGTATATTCTGTAAGCCTTCGAGCTTTCACTATAACCCACAAAGATGCCCTTCTTTCCTGAAGGATCTAGTTTAGTCCTATTCTCTTTTGGAACATGAGTATATACTGGACAACCAAATATTTTGAGATGGCTGACTTCAGGTTTCTTACCAGAAAAGACCTCTTCTGGTGTCTTGTTGTCCAATATCTTGTGGGGTGTTCTGTTCTGCACATATATAGTTGTTCTAGCTGCTTCTACCCATAGATGCATAGGAAGATCCTGGTCAAGCAACATTGCCCTTGCTGCTTCCATGATAGTTCTGTTCTTCATTTCTGCAACTCCATTCTGTTGAGGATTATAAGGAGCAGTCAACTCCCTCTTAATCCCTGAATCACTGCAAAGCTTCTTGAAGTCACTTGAGGTGAATTCTCCACCATTGTCAGATCTGAATGTATTGATTTTCTTGTCAGTTTGATTCTCCATCAAGGTTTTGAATTCCTTGAATTTATCAAGCACCTCATCTTTTCCCTTCAAGAAGTATACCCAAGTCTTCCTGGAGAAGTCATCAATAAATGATACATAGTAAACATACCCACTCAGGGAACTAGATGACATAGGGCCACATACATCTGAGTGGATGATTGCCAAGATATCTTTTGCTTTGCTTTCACTACTTGGGAAAGCCTTCTTAATGTTCTTACCTTTTGCACATCCTTTGCAAACACCTTCATGTTTGGTCTTGATTTTAGGAAGACCCTCTACTGCCTTGCTTGCAATTGGAAGTGCCCTATAGTGCATGTGAGCAAGTCTTCTATGCCAAAGTTCACTTGGCTCCATGGATTCATGCACCATGGCATGTTCAGGTTGTCCCTTCAATTTATACAAGCCTCCCTCTTGCTCTCCAATTACTACTGCTTCATCTATGGTCTTTCCCTTTGGCCACATTAGGACTTGGCCATCCATAAATGCAACCCTCATACCTTTTGAATCCAATGCAGAAATGGAGAGTAAGTTCTTCTTGAGCCTAGGTACATAAAGTAATTCTTTCATCTTCAATGATTTTCCAGAATCTAAGTTGTAGGAGGATTCACCACTTCCTTTGATTGGGTATTGATAATCATCCCCAAGTTTCACCTTATGAGGTGATTCATGTTCAGATAGGTTCACAAAGGATTCCTTAAACCCAGTCATGTGTTTGGAAGCCCCACTATCAATCAACCAATCATTACATCCATGGGAGATGGTACCTGTAAGAGCATAAATTAGAACATATTCTTCTTCACTTGATGAGTCATCATCACTACTACTTTCTGCCATAGCCTTCTTCTTTGGAGGTTCATCATCTTCGGCAGCATGAGCATGAAACCTTCTTTTGCTGCCCTTCTTCTTCTTACTGGAGTTGTTGTTATTATCCCTTTTGTTCTTGGGACAATCTGAAGCAAAGTGACCCTTCTCATTGCATGTGAAGCATCTTAGGTCCTTCTTACTCTTTTGATGGGATCTTCTGTGGTGAGAGTGATCCTTCTTGGTTTTGCTTCTTTTGGTGTGAGCTGCAAGAGCTTGATCTTCTCCTCCCATCTTTTCTTCACGAGCTATAAGTCTAGCTTCTTCTTGAGAGCATTCTTCCCGAAGTCTACTGAAGGAGATCAACTTCTTCCTTGCACAAATTCCTTGAATAAAGGAATCCCATGACCTGGGTAGGCCATTTAGAGTGGTCATCACCACTTCACCATTCTCCACCATTTCATCTACTGCTTCTAATTGTTCCTTGATCCGGGAGACCCTTGAAAAGTAAGATTGAATGGTTTCTCCATTCTGAAACTTCACTGCTTTCAATTGGTTCCGCAGGGTCATCTTCCGATTTATGTTCTTTCCTTCAAATAGCTTGGTCAAAGATTCAAACATCTCTTTGGGTGTCTTAAGAGAAGACACATGAGGTATGAGATGGTCTTTGATAGAATCAGCAATGATTCTCTTTGCCTTGACCAAGTTCTTCTTGTGCAATGCCTTGGCTTCTTCATCCTCTGGGATAGGGATGTCTTCTTTCACATATGAGTCCAACTCATTCTCTTCCAGGATTAACCCAATCCTATACTTCCAAGCTCGGAAGTTATCAGCCCCTTCAAGCTTATCCTCAAGCTTGGTGTGGAGAGACATATTTTAAGAGTACTTCAAATGGAAATAGAAAAGATTTAGGACTTACCACTTGAAGTGCTGAAAACTGGATCTGGTCCCGGATTAGGGTTTGTCAAAGAAACCCTAAAAATTCAAAATGTGAATTTCAAAATTCCGAAAGGATAGAAAGATGCGCCTTGGAGAACTGATTAGCCTAGTACATTCAGAATTTGAGATCAGCAAGGTCTTGCCCTTCAAAATTGCCTTTTTGTCCTCCCGGGTTCACTAGGAGAGCCCTGAATTAGGGTTTGAGTTTCCTGGAGATCTACCCAGCCAAAAATATCGATCCAAAGCTCTAACCTTCGATTTTTGCAAGGAGCTTCCAGCTGTGCCTTCAGTTTCCAGAAATTCCTATTTTTGTGGAAACCCTAATTTTTAGGGCCAAATCTGAAAATGCTCGGAACTGAATTCTGATTGGACATATAGATGCGCCTTGATGAGTAGATCCAATCTACTATACTGAATTTCAAAAATCTATGGAGAGAAACCCAGTAAACAAGGAATACAAGCTTCCGTCACTGCAAAATGTCTTCTTCTTAGTTAAGCTCTGATACCATGTTAAATTTTGAGTATTAAATCACAATACTATAGGATCTTTGCTGAGAGAATAAAATCTACAGTATATCAATGCATGACAATCATAATATGACAAGCATCACAAGCATCACAAGAATCAAGAGCATAGAGACAAGAGACACAGAGTTTCCGTGGGGAAAACCCTAAGGTGAAAAACCCCACAACTTCCTCAGAGATAGAGAGAGCAATGGCTCAACCAAAATACAACCAAATAACACTGAGATAGTCTCCTAGCAGATGATCCTCCTCCTCCTCACTAGTGTGCCACTTTTCAGAGAGAGAGTGAGTTACTTTTCCGAGTGAGTAAAATAGAGATCTCTTATCTCTATTTATACTCACCTTTATTCCCAGTGACCTACTGGGGCCGACTTGTCTACTTAGATACATCCACATTATATTATATATTAATCAGGGCCAACCCCATATGGTGGTCTAATAACCCATCGGCAAGTACACACACTTGCGACACTTGGCAGTCCACATGACGACACTTCCTTATAGAGGAATAACACATCTCTTATAAGGGTACAATAAATATATATATAATACACAGATGAAATACATTCCGAAGTTACATATACATCAACACACAGATCCATGGTGTGGATTATACAGAGACCTTTGCACCGGTTGCAAAGATGGACTCAATTAGACTAGCTCTAGCCATGGCAGCTAGTAAGGGTTGGGAAGTTCACCATATGGATGTTAAAAGTGCATTCTTACATGGTGAGATACAGGAAGAGATCTATATGCAGCAACCTAAAGGATTCGAAGAGGATCCCACACTTGTTTGCAGGTTGAAGAAGTCAACCTATGGACTCAAGCAAGCCCCCAGGGATTGGTATGCCAAAATGGATGTTTTTTTGCTCTCAATTGGTTTCTATCGATGCAAGTCTGATCCAAATATTTATTTGCAGCAATGTGATGATAATTTTCAGGTCATTGTACTGTATGTTGATGATCTTTTAATTACAGGGAGCTGCAACAAACAAATTGGCTCAATTAAAGCTTCTTTGCACAGTGAATTTGCCATGAGCGACCTAGGATTGCTAAGGCAATTTTTGGGTTTGGAAATTGAGCAATCTGAGAGAGGTATATTGCTGAGTCAACCTAAGTATGCTTCAGACCTATTATTGAAGTTTAAAATGGCTGAATGTAAGGCAGCCAAGTGCCCATTCCTTTCAGGCATAAAACTAGGTGAATTTGAAGACTCTCCATTGGTGGATTGCACACTCTACAGGCAGCTAGTTGGAAGCTTGTTGTACCTTACACATACAAGAACTGATTTGTCATATGTTGTAAGTGATACAGAAAGATATATGCAGCAGCCACATGATATCCATTGGAAGGAATCCAAAAGGATCCTTCAATATGTCCAAGGAACAAAGAGCTTTGGGGTACACTATGCAGCTGGTTCTTCACTACATATAGCTTGATTTTCTAATTCCGATTGGGCTGGAGATCCCATCGATAGAAAGTCCACTTCAGGTTTTGTTTTTATGTTTTCTGAAGTTCCCATTTTCTGTTCAAGTAAGAAACAACATACCATTTCACTTTCATCGGCAGAGGCCAAGTACAGGGCAGCAGTGAACGCAGCCACACAGTGTGTTTGGTTGCAAGGCATTCTTCGGGAGTTTGGTGTTGCTATTGATTCTCCAACCAACATTTGGGTGGATAATCAAAGTGCCATAAAGATATCTACTGATCCAGTACAGAGGCAAAGAACAAAGCACATTGAAATCCATATGCACTACATTCGAGGCTTGGTGCATGACAGGGTGATTTCCTTGCAGTATTGCCCATCCACCGAGCAAACTGCAGATATTTTCACTAAGTGTTTTACTGAGAAGACCTTCACTCACTTGAGAGATTTGCTTGGAGTGCATGATGGATGGTGATTTCTGCAATTTAATTGCAGGTTCAGCCCCATGTCCATTTTAGAGGGAAGTTTTTATCCCATGTGGTTTTACTTCTTGTCCTCGGTTTATATGGACAAATAAAAATTCTGTTTGTAATGAGGTGACTTGAGCCTTTGTTGCCAAGGCCTCCCACTTATTTTCATGAGTTGTACTAAGTTCTGGTTAAGGGGGAGTGTTAGAACAGTAATCCATACTTAGTACCATAGTCCATAACCATAGTCAATTTTTATTGCTCATGTGCTTCATTACACCATAGTTTGGACTAGGTGACTTTAGTTGGTCAAATACCCACATTTGAGAGTGTTCACACCCACTTCCAAGCAAACCAGTTCACCCAACCTCCTGTTTTGTCCACAAGTGCACCCTCATTAAATGCTGGAGCGCTCTCTCTCCTTGATTTGGGGAATTTCTGTTGACTAGGAGCGCTAGGGTGGATTTTGCCCAATTTTGGCTAGATTTGGAGCATTTATTGCTCCCTTGGTCCTCCCAAACACCTCTACTTGCTCAGGCATTCCTGCCTTGGCCTCATTTATGACCCAGCATGCTTCAGCCACCTTCACACCTGAATTCGTGACTGTCTGGGATGATTAGGATTGAGTTGGACCCACCTAGGGGGGATTGAGGCCAATTTGGCAATTTTGACTTGTACACTCATCTTGAGCTATCTAATGCTCTCGAATTTCTCATGGATGTAATGAAAACCTATTCTTAACATTTTCACATGTTAGACAGTCAGTTAATGCAAATATTAAGCTCACATTGTGTGTAAAATTGTCTCCTTTTTCAATCTTTTTCACTGGTTTTGCAAATAATTCGATTTTGTGAGGTTCTCCATAGCTCCTAGATCTTACTATGATCAAAATACTCACAAAAATTATTGATATACTAGGGAAGGAAAACATTGTTGTAGACTTTGTATCTCGACTTACTAACCGTGATGACAATCTACCAGTCGAAGGTTCCTTCCCTGATGAACATTTGTTTGCAGTATCATCTCATTCCCCATGGTATGAAGATATTGCTAACTTTTTGGCTACAGGTAAGCTCCCAGCACATCTGTCGAAGAGAGAAAAAAGAAAGATCATACAATAGAGTGATAGGTATTGCTGGATTAATGGACATCTTTTCTACAAAGGTCTTGATTTAGAAATCAGAAGGTGTGTTAGAGAAGATGAAATTTTTAGTATCCTTAAAGCTTGCCATGACGAGCCCTGCGGGGGACATTTTGCTGACAAAAGGACAGGTCATAAGGTCTTGAGGATGGGTTATTTCTGGCCTACATTGTTCAGGTATGCAAAGAAGTATGTTCAGGCATGTGATAGCTACTAAAGGATGGTCCGACCCAACAGATTAGATGAAATGCCTTTGCAGCCACAACTCGTGGTTGAACCATTTGATAGATGGGCTCTGGATTTCATAGGGCCGATCAACCCTCCCTCAAAACAGAAAGTTCACATCTTGGTTTGCACATATTACATGACCAAATGGGTTGAAGTTGTAGCTTTGGTTAAGGCTAATGATCAGGCTGTGATTTATTTCCTGTATGAATAAATTTTTACTCGGTTTGGAGTACCCAAGGAAATCATCACAGATGGTGGACCGCAGTTTGTGTCTCATAAACTGGAAGCGCTGTTATAGAAATTTCATATTTAGTATAGAATAACCTCACCATATCATCCATAGGCCAACGACCAAGTGGAGATTTCAAACAAGGTCATCAAGGCTATTTTGACGAAGACAGTGAAAAGCCATCATAAAGATTGGGCTGAGAGACTTCTAGAGGCACGATGGGCCTATTGCACTACATGGCGTAACACCACTAGTTTTTCCCCATATGAGTTAGTGTATGGAACTTTGTTTTCCCAATTGAATTTGAAATCAGAACTTTGAAGACCATTGTAGAAGCAAACTTTGATTTATTAGAAGCACAGAGGAACCAACTGAATCAGCTTAACGAATTGGATGAAAAGCGCACAACAGCAATAAATCGTACAACTTTAATGCAATAGAAGTGCTCTAAATGGCATGATAGATTCATAAAAAATAAAGTCTTCCAGGAAGGAGTCTGGGCTCTGTTATATGATTCACAGTTTAAGAGGGATTTCAAAGGAAAGCTATGCACTCCTTGGTTGGTACCTTATCAACTACATCGAGTATTTGACAATGGAATAGTCTGGTTGATCACCATTGATGAAAACAAGACACCATTATTCGCAAATGGTCATCGGCTGCGACTGTATCATAAACCGATCTCAAAGGATGCTTTCGTTTCACATGTTGCAGCTGATCCAGACTATTAGTTAACACTAGGGAAGGGATTTTTCTCAACCCCTGTGAATTTTTAAGAACTGCAATATCCACATAATTTGTACATAAATAATTTATTTTTCATTCTGTATTTCATCTATTTTTCATTTTGCATTTGATTGGGTTTGTTTTAAAGAATTGTGTGCAGGAATTAACTGGAGGAATAACAGTCGTGACTGGGCCAGGCGATTGCAGACACCTTACATTGTTTTCCTGATTTAATAAAGCTCTTTTGAAGAAGATGGATGATTTGTTAGTTTTCAGGAGCCAGCTAAAAATCCCCCTGTTACTCATTTTGCACAGCTGCGACTCCTTACCTTGCTCATTCTTCCAATTTTCGCAGCTATAACCCTGCTATTTCCCATTCACTCCACTTTTCCAGCAGCTGCGACTCCGCTACTTTTTCCTATTCCGCCAAGTCTAGTAGCTGGGACTCCGCTATTCCCATTTCATTTTCTCTTTTCTCTAGCAGTTTCAACTCCGCTATTTTTTCCTATTCCTCGAAGTCTAGCAGCTGCTGCTCCGCTATTCCCATTTCATTTTTTCCTTTTGCCAGCAGCTGCGACTCCGCTACTTTTTCCTATTCCGCCAAGTCTAGCAGCTGCGAATCCACTATTCCCATTTCATTTTCTTCCTTTTTCCAGCAGTTGTGACCCTGACTTTTTCCTATTTCTCCAAGTCTAGCAGCTGCTATTTCGCTATTTTTGCTTTTTCTCCAGATGTTTGCAGCTGGAACTCTGCCATATTTCACCGAACTCTGCTAAGTTCTTTCTACGACTCTGCTATATTGGATTCTTTTCCAATTGCCTTGTCAAATCCTCTTATTCATCATTTGCAACCTCGCTATATTGTTTGCCTTTTGGAACAGTCTCGCCGCTGATGATCTGACCTGGCTATCATTTAAATGATGACTCCACAGTTCCAATCACAGTCTTCCAAGAATGAATGATAACTATTGGCCGTCTTGCTTTCCTATCAACGTGAATGTACTTATCAGCTTGGTTGGTGGTGTCCAACTCATCTTGGCACACACGTATTCTACCAGAGATGTGACTATGAAATATTATGCCACGGTAGAAGGGCGGCTTGAGCATTAAGTCTGAAGGTACGGGTTCTAACTATAATCATGATTAGGCATCTATTGACATCGTAAGAAATTATGATTATACTTGTTATTTACCCCTATCATTGATCTACAGAAAATCAACTGAACCAAAATCACGTTTAAAGTTGTTACTTGTACTTATGATATGATCGCCGTTCTTCCTAACTTGTGCGATAATCCTGCCACAGGTTTTATCCCAAAACTAACTATGCCACCTTTCCAAAAATGCTCAATTCAAACTTCGACTATCCATCAACCATGTCTCCATGCAATTAGTTCGATGTTTGAAACTGTAACTGGTGTATTCGTTACAATATTTCGCAAAAATCTCAGTGGTATGGGTATCCCTGTGAGGTATGATCCTTTAACAATGGAATCTCTGTAAAAGAATAGAGATGTCTTTTCTATCTTTCAAGAAGCAGGGTGGATAGATTATTTTCAATGCTTGAATGGTTTTCATGAGGAAACAACTGTTACACCTAAAATCTACCCATCATTATGATTTAGTGTATACATCATTATGATTTGTACTCAGTTTGTACACCCTTTTGAGATGTCGTCGCAGGTTGCACACTAGCAGCATGCAATGTCGCAGGTTGCTCCATAGCAGAGTGCGACGAGGTCTGTTAATGGGGAAAAATAGCCATTTCGAGATCTTTCTCGAAGCTTGCCCATTTGGGGGCTTATCCCTGATCTCTTGGAGAGCTGGTACTCGACCCCTAGCCTGTTGGGAAGATCCCCTATCTCTCTCCTACCATCTCTCATCCGTTCCTATCCATAACCTCATCCACTTAGTCCTATATATGTGAGGCTCACTCCCATACCAAAGGGGAGGAAGACTATGGTATCTACATGTTGGTGAAATCTCTCTTGGACACCTTCACTCACCTCTTGGATAATTCATGCTTCCTTGGAAGGGCTTGGCAATTGGCTTGTGTGGAGAAGGGCTGCTACGTTAAGTCATTGGTTGTAGTTCTATATCTCTATCATGTACTCCTCTATTTGCAGTAATACAAATGCTTTCCAGCAATATCGTTCATGATGTATAATGATGTTGTGTTGTTTACCTGTTTAACTGTTTACATAGATCTCTTATTGTATAGATGCTCTTTACTCGTTTCTCTTTTATGTGTCTTAATAGGTCTTGCAGCTTGGATCTGACGACCTCGGGACATGGAGCAACATTCGGGAGGAAGGATAGCGAAATCAAAGAGGTAAGACATCTAGTACTTGATCCTTAAGTAGATCTAGGAAACGTGTTTGTAGTATGTTCTATTTGTTCTAGACTCGCATTGAGCTAGGGAGATCCAGCTTGCCTCCGGTCGAGTGGATTGTCCGACAACAAATCTGGCGACCATAATGGGGAGTATTCTTGTTTAGTGATCATTAATCTGAGTCATTTTCAGTTTATTACTTGTCACAAGCCTTGTTGTCATTTTTTCCATTTTCCTTCTTAGGATTGATTCCATTGTCAGATCTTCACATTGAAGATCCTGATCTTCTTCCTTTGAGTTTGTACAACTCAGTTTCAAACCTGTTGATGGTTCATTTTTGGGAGATCTGATTCATTTTTGAATCTAGAACTCGCCTGTCGCACTTGGGTAGTGAAAATAGAGCGACACTGTGTTTTCCTAAGCCTCTGTCCTTTGTCTGTTGCTTTCTCGTCGCGTCTTGTGCATTAGTGAATTGCGACACCATCGCACCTCTCGTATAGGTGTCCTGCGATGTCGCACTGTCTGCAAAGACAGAGTGCGCCGATATGTCAAGACTTGACATATGGGCATTCATTCCCTCATTTGACAGTCTGAGCCTTGGTTTTGTGTATGAACTCTTCCTGTGTTGCATCATTCAGCCAGAGAGCCCATTTTTTATTTCTGTGTTGAGAGTTTGGTTTACTTGGATTGATTTTGGGTTCCGCTTTGGACGAGTTTGAGATTGGTACTGTTGGACACTCTTGTCTCCTTCACCTTCATCCTTTTCATTCTTGCATTCCCTTCCTTCCATCCCTGATCTGATTATTGCATTGCATCACCTTCCAAACCTCATCTATTTCTGTTTTGAGCTTTGCTTGCTTAGTTTGCTTGTTGTTGCTTGATTTTGAGTTAAGTGTGTCATTTCTGCGTGGTTGGGTGCTTGTCTTTTCTTGAGTTTTCTGAGTCTATGAGTGTCGTAAGTATCATTTTCTTTTCACTCATTTAGATTTGAAAGCAAATTTGTCTTCAAGTTTATTGCTTTAATACATCCATTAAAAGATTAAAAGTGCTTCTTTCCCGTTATTTCTCAAAATTTTATTGAAGAAAGATCATTGTGCATTGGAATGTTTTGGAAGAGATGAATGGAAATATGATTGATTGTGTTTTTCTTGAATTATGAATTATTCATCTTCTTGAAAAGCTCTTTTACATTTCGTTTTCTTTCAAAAGTTGTTTTCATGCTAGGGAAAGATAGGTGCATTTTTTATTTTTTGTTGCCTTTAGATCATTGAAAAGAGAAAGTGAAAAGCTTGCATTTCCATTTCAGAATCCTCTCATCTCATTACTTAGTGTTGTTTTGATTTGAAAAAGAAAAGAAAAGAAAAAAAATACTTTGATTTGGATAATAGTGTTGTGAACGTTTGTGTGTTTCGTTGAAAAAGAAAAGAGTACTTTCATTGTCAAAATTTCTTGCATTGGGAATTGTGTTGCATTGAGTTTGTTTGGTAATACCATTGGAAAAACTTTCTCCTTACCATAGGTAGAATTCATCGAAAGAAAAGAATATTTCGTGCATGTAGCTAGGACTTGCATTCTGTTTCCGATTATGTACTCACCTCATGCATTCACCTAACCGTCCAAGATAAAATAAATGGTAGAACTAGGTAAAATTTTTAGTAACTTGTGTGTAAGTTAGAGACGTGTTCTGGCATCATTAAGTGTGGTAGTTGTCGTTACTTGCCAGCACTGTAGTCCGGGGGTATTGTAGTCTTCCACGTACATCGGTATATCGAGCTCCTTCACGTACCCACCAAGTACCATAATCCGTACTTGGCGTATATCGAAGGGTGTATCACATACTCGACACGTATATCGGAAGGTCTTGTGCCAATGGTTGTGCATTAGACAGCACCACTACAGATTTGAGCTCCCATGTACCTTGCGTATATCGGGAGACACCATTAGGATTCCTGAAACCAACTGAGTTAACCATTTGGCTGTCTTGGCAAAGCAATACACCGAGAACAGCACTCGAGGAGATTAGCACGCACGTTCTGTCCAAGTAATCGGGTATGCAGGAAAGGGTACGGTCCCAATCCTCCTTGTCGCGTCATACTGTTGGACCCTGCAGTATATTGCGGTTTGCGATGCCTTGATAATCCCGTGAGGTTCCAGACTTTTGAATCCACTCTGTCACATAAGTTTGCTTGTTGCCTTAGTTTGAGTAGGTTTTCTTGGACTGCTTTTCTTTTAGTATACCTTTAGGAGAAACGCTGTTTCGACCTTTTTTGGCTGATTTTCCTGAGACTCTGGCGAATTTTCCCTAGAGAAGGTCCCATAGGATCTTGAACTTGCCACCCGAATTTCCCCTTAATTCGGAGGTCATTTCAAGGGTAAGAATGGATCAGCATAACGCGGTCGTAATTACTGAAGTAGGGAACCCGACTTTGAATATTGGTGGACATTTGTTTCCACCAGATCCACTTGCCTCTCATCCCACGCAAGATGAAGGAGCACAAACCCCCACTTCACATGACCTTTCTCCCGTCATCCCGGGAAAACCTAGATCATTGGAATGGATAAACCAACCCCAGGATGACCCTACAGCAGTTGTTGGTCCTTCAACAGCTTATTGGACATATTCTACAGACCATCCAGTGGCTCATTTTTCCATCTCATCCCCACCTAACTGGACTACTCCAGAGTTCACTAGACCTTACCATAGGCCTGACCTTGCCAAAACTTTTGTCCCCATTCACGAATGTTTGGAATAGTTACGTGTCAAAGGATATGAGCTTCGAAGACAAAGTCTCGAGCGACACTCTGAAGAGTTCCACAATCATCATTTCCAAATAAGACTTGATGACGGAAACATCCCAGTTCATTCAATATCTTTCAGATCACCTGAAGCACCCCACCACGTGACCACTAATGAGACTGGTCAACCCTCATAGGAATCCAGTCCTGCACCTCAAGTGAACCAACCAGTGGAAGGACAACGGTCCAGCACACCTGTCAGTACCATGGTTACTTTACCAGTTCCTCCCCCACCTCAAAATTCACGTGGAGGGTACTCCATTCCTAGGGATTATCTTATTGGTAATTTTATTACCACGGTAGCTAGTCAACAACCCACGTTGGTTCAACCTTTGAATAGTGATCATCCTATTATGGCTAGGGGGCAACCCCCGTTTCCTAACTAGAATGTTGGTGGAGTCCCCAACGGGCCTTCCGTTGGACCTACCCAACCCGCTAGACTGTCCACCATGGGATTATCTCATGTTGGAGGGCCTTCAAATGTAACCCAACCCTCATGGAGTCAAGCATATACAGGTTCTGTTAACCCTGTGCCGGGCCAACCTAATCCCGGAAACGCACCATACAGGATACCTTATCCTGGGAATCCTTACACTCTATGAGGGAAACAACCTGTGTTGCAACATGGACCCCAACTGACGATCCCTCAAGTACCACCACCCCCGATCGGTCCTCCCCCACCTGCTTTTGGAGGCGGCAGGCCCCCACCTAACATTGGCAGAGGCCCACCCCATTTTACCTACAACGCCCCTCACCCCTCAAGCGGTGGCGGGAATGGTCCACCACCTCCTCCAGGTGGAGGAGGCAGCGTATCACTTTATCATGGTGGAGGAGGAAATTTCCCTTTGGGTGGCGGCGGTGGTCCACCTCCCCCTCCAGGCGGAGGTGGTGGAGGACCTAACTACCCTGGTGGTGGTATAAATCCTCATCCTTTCGACAGCGAAGGCGGTGGAGGCCCCCACCCATCTAGTAGCGGAAGTGGTCCACCACCCCCTTCAGGAGGAGGCGATGGTGGGCCACCTTATTACGGTTATGGACCTCCACCTCCTCCCGGTGGTGGCGGTGGACCTCCACCCCCTCCCGGAGGTGGAGGTGGACCCCCACCCCATTGGAACGGACCACCTTATGGTGGCGGACCTCCTTACGGTCTGGGCAGTACACCCCCCTACGGTCAGTTTTATCCTGGTACACCTTATGGTCAATTTAGTCCTTACACGCCATATCAGTATTATCAATACGCGCAGCCTAATCCACATCTGCCCTTTTTTGCTACTTTGGACCTACCTAACCTTTCTCGTTTCAACAATAATCCCATTTACCATGGATCTAACTGGCCACCGATTCCAGTGAAACTTCTGTCTGATATCCCCAAGTTTGACGGCAAGCCGGGTGAAGACCCCAAGAACCATGTGATGACATACCACTTATGGTGTTCATCAAATTCCTTAATGGCTTATTCAATTCATCTTAGATTGTTCCAAGGACTCTCACTGGTTCGGCTACCAAGTGGTACATTGAGTTGCCACCACACTCTTTTCCTAATTTTTGCTCTCTTGCTATGAACTTTTTGACGCATTTCCAGCTGCCTATACAGTATGAGACTGGTACTGAGCTTTTAACCTCGCTCCGTCAAAATACCGCCACTCACATTTCGGATCATATCCACGAGTGGCGAATGAGACGACGTCTCATTAAAGATCCCATTCCAGATCAGCTCCTAGTAGACTGGTTTACAAAGTCACTCCTTCCTGTCATAGCAAAAGATGTTTCCATGTGAGGTGCTGTCACCGAAGAACAAGCCATCGTGAGTGCTCATATGTTAGACCTGGTCTATACCCAGTCTGGCACTCTGTTCAATATTTTTCCTGACGCACCCCCGGATGTTAACGATCCCATGAAACCACATAAGGGACCCCAAGATGACGGGATCATAGGTTCCCTTACCACCCAGCCTGCTACTAGCACTGTTGGATCACACAACCCAACTCCGGCTGGACACAGCACCGCCAAGTCCACTCCCCCTGCTGTAACCGAAGAGGTGAATTCTGTTCAATCAGCTTCATCTCATAAGTTTAATGGCAAAAAGAAGAACAAAGGGAAACCCAAGAAGTCTTCTGCATAGTAGGAAACAAAAATCACTCCCAAAGATACTAAGCAGAAAAGGAAACTGAAGTATCCTTGCTTACGGTGTGGAGAAGACCATTTCTCCAAAGAGTGTCCCCATAGAGACGAGGTTCAGAAGTTTCGTAGGGGTAAACCGACTCCCACAATCCTCAACGATCCGTTTCTTGCTTAAAATCAGCAGACGATTGCTCAAACCCCCCAGCCCAGGGGGAACCATCTAATACCGCGGATGTTCTCATGTTGCGTAATGAGGCGATCAATTTAACCATTCACTCGCGATCTTACGAACAGGTCCCTTCGAAGGAACCCACCGGAAGTAATATTGAAAAAGATTCCAACTCATTACCTGATGTCACTGTACCATCGACTTCTCTCATTATCGAGAGACCCTCTTTAGATTCGATATTGCGTCCGTGAAAGACCACGATTCAAAAAGTTGATTTCAATCCTAATGCTCACACAACACAGAATTACAATATCGTAGAAGACTTGGCCCAAGCTCCTTGCGCCATGTCCACCCAGGAATTTTTGCAAAACTGTCCCAATGAACGCAGAACTCTCCTTGCCGCTATTGGTGCAGTTGAGCCAGATTCCTTGAATACCATCATGTTTCATCTTGACAACCTTAAGCCGAGGCTCTCACACCAACTCGCATTCCAAGTTACTGCGAACCTTGGTGGGAAGATTGTCCATCGCACTCTTTTGGATGAGGGAGCCTTCACTTCTATCATGTCCATCACTTGTTGGAGAGCCATTGGCTTCCCTGAATTGAATCATTCTCCTACCACGTTGAAAGCATTCGATGGGCGTGGCTTTCAACCTCATGGGCTCTTACAAGCTCTTGCAGTTGAGTTGGGCGGAAAGACCGTAACCATTAACGTGGAATTGGTCTCGGCCCTGTTAGATTATAATCTCTTGCTTGGTCGCAATTGGTTTTATACCATGTAGGAAATATCCTCTTCGGTCTTCCACACAGTACAATTCCCCCACCAAGGACGAATTGTTACGATCGACCAGTTAGATTTTTGTACACCGGACACCACGACTCATCCTAGTGACCATGTTCTTTCCATTGGACAGACGTCACAACAGTATGAGAGTGTAGGGGTTGGCTATTGAAAGATTCATCTCTCATGGGCATTTTTCCAGCCGCGAACCCTCCTAATCATGTTGCCACAGTGAACATGATCTCCACTGATATTTTATCTCACTCAAACGATGCCTGGCTTGTATCGGATGAAGCCACAACACACCTGTTTGGAGACGCGATGCCTCTTTCACCCGCTAGACGCATTTATGAGGCTATCCAAACAGCACCGGAGGAGCTTTTAACTATGGCCTCGTCACCTTGTTCTCTACGACGGACATCCTCTCTACCTGATCGCTTACTTCGGACTTTTCATTCGGACGAGTCCATCATGGAAGTAATGAATGTGGACGATGGTCCGTGGGATGATCTTCATCACAGGTCATCTTTTCTTCCTCCTTTAGAATACATAGAGAACAACATCCATACCCTCTTTTCACCAGATATCTACCCATCCCCTCATTTTCCCATCCTTCCATGTCTTCCAGACACAGAGGGAAACTTGGCTAACATTGAGCCAACTAGTGAGGTAGACATCTCCATGAAACCAGGTATAGTGGAACACATTCGCACAGGCCAGAAGTGTTCCCCTGAAGAAATCGCTGTTAGCACGACCTTGTTCAAGCAATTTTGAGACGTGTTTGCTTGGTCCTATGAGGAGATGCTTGGGATAGACCTCACAATTGTTTCTCACGAAATAAAAACCTATCCTGACGTCAAACCTGTACGTCAAAAGTTGCGACCAGTACACCCCCGGAAGACTGCGGCCATAAAGGCAGAAATTGAAAAGCTCTTAAAGGCTGGCTTTATTTATCCTGTCCCATTGATGGACTGGGTCTCGAATGTCGTTCCTGTGAACAAAAAGCAGGGCACCATTCGCGTCTGTGTTGATTATCGGGACCTTAATCGGGCCTGTCCAAAAGACAACTACCTGACCCCCTTCATCGACCAGATTATCGACAACTGTGCCGGAAGTGTCATCTTCTCATTCATGGATGGGTTTTCTGGTTACAACCAAATTGAGATCAACCCATCCGACCAACATAAGATGGCTTTCATCTGCCCATGGGGAACATTCGCTTATCGTAAGCTCCCATTTGGCCTTAAAAATGTTGGCGCCACGTTCCAACAGGCTATGTTGTATGCCTTCCACGATATTAAGGACTTTTTGGAACCCTACTTGGATGATCTCTCTGCTCATTCAAAGTAGCGTGAGTTCCACATCGATCATCTAACTGCCATTTTCCTCAGATGCAAATGGTACAATATTCGTCTGAGTCCTCACAAGTGTATCTTTTGCATTGAGTTCGGATGCCTCTTAGGATTTATCGTTTCAAAGAATGGGATCCGCATTGATCCCTTAAAGGTGGAGGCCATCATCAACCTACCACCCCTGACTAACATTACGGAACTTCAAAGTCTCCAAGGGAAGGCGACTTACCTAAGACATTTTGTGTGTAATTTTGCGGAGAAAACTCAGGGCTACATGAGACTGCTCAAGAAAGACGTCCCGTTCATTTGGGATGACCAAGCTCAAAAATATTTTGACAGTATCAAACATGCCATCACGCATGCCCCTGTGCTCCAACCGCCTAATTATTATCGAGATTATATCTTATATCTCGCCACTTTTACTACCACTATCACCATGGTTTTTGTACAGGAGGACCAAAACACTCAGGAACATGTGATATACTATTCAAGTAAGGGTCTAGCTGATGCCGAAACTAGATACTCACATGTCGAAAAACTTGCTTTCACTGCAGTCATTGCTGTCCAGAAGTTCCGTTACTACATTCCACTCCGCACCACCACTATCATTGCCGACTCAAACTCCATGTACCACGTACTGACACGTCAGGTGCTTGGGGGCAAGTAATCACGCTGGATTGTGATACTGCAAGAATTTGATCTTCTTTTTGAGAAATCCAAGTCTAAGAAGTCTTTGGTGTTTGCGGAGCTCATTTGCGACCTTCCCTGTCCTGATGCAGAATTTGAGCACAATGACTCATTTTTGGATGAATCATTGTTTCTCATCAGTACGACTGACCCCTAGTATGGAGATATTCTGTTATATCTTCAAACCCATTGCTTCGATCCTCAACTTTCCAGCGACGATCGTCGTAAGGTTCGTCACCATGCAAAGTATTACTTAATCATTAATGATACTTTGTATCGTCGTGGCGTCGATTCAATCCTTCGACGTTGTCTCACTCTTGATGAGGCTGAACACGTTCTGAATGACTGTCACGCTAGGGCATGTGGCGGTCATCTCTCTGGGATGGCTACAGCCCAGAATATTTTGTGTGCAGGATATTACTGGCCCACTATCTTCAAAGATTGTATTGAGGCCATTCAAAAATGTCCTCGTTGACAACACTTCCATACAAGGAAGCGCACTCATCCTGCCCCACTACATCCGGTTATTGTCGTTGGCCCATTTGCAAAATGGGGCATCGATTTTATGCACTGTAAGCCTACCTCGGCTGGGGGGCATAGTTACATCATCGTAGCTGTGGATTACTTCACAAAGTGGGCCGAGGCTATCCCTACATACCAAAACGATGGCAAAACCGCCACACTCTTCATGTTTAATCATGTGATAGCGCGATTTGGAGTTTTGCAAGCCATAGTTACCGATCATGGTTCTCACTTTCAGAACCATATGGTTGATGAATTGAGTGACAGGTTGGGTTTTTGACATGAAAACTCGACACCCTACTACTTGCAATACAATGGATAGGTCGAGGCAATTAACAAGGTCTTGAAAACTATGATCCAGAGGATGGTAGAAACACAAAAGTCCAACTGGCATAATATGCTCTTTTCAACATTACGGTCCTACCGAACTACCGTTAAAACCGCCACAGGCTTCACTCCCTTCCAATTGGTATATGGATTGGATGTTGTTCTGCCGATAGAGTGCGAAATCCCGTCTTTACAGCTCGTGGTCGAACTTCTTCCTAACACTACTGCTAAGGAAGAACGTCTCTTACACCTAGCCCAACTTGATGAGTCTCGCCGTAATGCCGCTCTTGCTAATGAAGCACATAAGAAATGCATCAAGGCCGAATATGATAAATCAGTTGAACCTCGTATATTTAAGGAGGGTGATCTGGTCCTCACTATGACCAGAAGCACGATAAGCTAAGAGCTGGGAAGTTCGAGTCCATGTGGCATGGACCCTACGTCATAAAATGTGTGTTGGAAAAAGGTGCCTATGAGCTTGAATATTATGATGGCATCTCTTTAGGTGAACCCCACAATGGGCTTTACCTGAAGAGATACTACGCTTGATCTCTCATGCATAAACTTGCTTGTATATACTATACATGGCGTGTTTTTTGTGTTTTTGTGTGGTGTGACGCATTTTCCTTTTCGAGTGTCTTTTGATCTTGCTTCCGCTTCTCATACCATGTTTTGTCTGTGTGTGCAGATGGCAACATGCTATGGATTCGCGGACGATGCCAGACGGCATACCCTTCACCTTGCTTCGGCAGCCTAGGTACTATATTCCCCAACAGGTGAGCTCATTAGCTCAGGAGGAAGTTGCCTAGGGTTTGCGACCAACAATGACGCAGAATATCAGGCAATGATCGGAACTCTAGCTGATGCTACTTCTTTGGGTATGAACCATGTTGTCATCCACATGGATTCTCAATTAGTGGTTTCCCATCTGAACCGAATATACGCCATCCGTGATCCCATCTTGCTCCATCTCTTCAGATGAGTATGTCTCCTGGAAAGGTCATTTGAATCTGTTCAATACCTGCACATTCCATGAGAGTTAAACACGGTTGTTGACTCGATGGCCAATTTCATTCTGGATTGGTACATTGCACACACATAGTACTCATAATATGTAAAAGCATTCACAACATGTAAATATTAAGTACAGAAGAAAACATGTAAGCAAGATCACATCACTAATCATTTTAAGAACACATAATGTATAAACCGCCGATAATGTAGATATATATAAATCGCTCAAAAGTAGTGCTAGTACAAAATCTGAAGCATGCTAGCTTTCAGTGAGTCTCTACAAAAATATGAAGCTACATAGCTTTCAGTAAGTACAAAAATTCGAGGCCTCAAAGCTCTCAGTACAAGTCTAAAAGTGCAATCGGGATGGACGCCTGATCCATACACCACCCTTGCCTCTAACAGCTCTCTGATGCTGGGTGAGAAAGCAGTCTACAGTACGAGCCACCTTGTGGAGTAAGGTGTTGAAGCGCACAGATGCTCCAACCCCGTACCTCTGCATGGGCCTCGGTAGGTCATTGATAGCCGGCTCTGGGACCTCCACAGTCAGCTCGGACAGGTTTCGTTATACCTCCTCCATCTCCTCAATGGTAGCATGAGCACCTGTAGGAACCACTCCCTCTCCACCTCTGTATCTCCTTGCCAGAAGAGAGAGACCTACTGGTTGCACGGGACCCATGTCTGCACACACATATAAAGTACTTGTCAGCACTACAAAAAAATAATCCAATTCACAAAACTAAAAGTATAAGGGTTTTGTTCTTACTGATATCACCCCATGCTACATCCTCTGGCAGCACTAAGTCGGGATCCTCCCAGAAGTCTGTACCGTTGTATGGAAATTCCTCAACCATGAGCATCTGGATCTCTAGCCAGCTAAAAAAATCAGGACCGAAACTGAGGATGGGACGCCCACCATGGCGGGTCATCAGCTCTACCCATCTGAGCATGTGTGGATCTCTCTGATCCCTATCATCCAGTACCACCTGCGGGCACAAGAGAGGAACCCGCTCCAAGAGGAACGACACTATGATTGATCCGTACCCAAGCTGCTTGAGCTCCCCTCGCCGATACTTGGTCAACTGAGCTTGGATGTTTGCGAGGAGACCCTCGCACTAGTTGAACACCATGGGGGACATACAATCCTCCGCAAATAATATCTAAGACCGAGTAGCCGTATGTGGACCTTGGCTACCCGCCACCCTGGTAATAGTAAGAAGTATAGTCCTCAGTGGATGACTCACCACATCTCTGATGAGTATCTTCCCGCTGGAAGGACGAGGAGTAGAAACACAGTGTTGTGACACCATGTCCTCAACTGTACGATCACTGGCCCGTGTCCTAGTGAGTTGTACAGCATCCCCCCTTCGGGACAAACCGGTCAAAAAGTATATGTCCTCAATATCAATATTGAGGATATGCTCACCTATGATGAAGCACTGTTGGGCTGCATCCCAACTCTGTAACATGTGTGTTAAGAACGGGACCTGGGCTCTCATCCCCTGTACCTGGAAGAATTTGAGCAACCCACAGTTTCGCAAAGCAGCCACACATTGTGGATCGTTTGTGGCTTTCTCATCCTCTATCTCGTGTTCTCTCTCTCGCCACTCTAGCACCATCTCTGCTTGCTGGGAAGCTGCCAAAAGGAGCATTTAAAACATGTTAGGTCCTTTCCCAACTGGCACAAGCTCACTTTTTGAAAGATTTTTTATGTTTGAGTTGTGGGTTTCCACCGTCACAACTCACCTTCAGGTATAGGGAGACATCGTCACAGCTCCCATTTTCGAGACTTGCGACGACTCAGCCTCGTCGCAATTCCCGAAAGAGCCACTTGTGACGAGCCAAGGGCGCAATGGCCCCTCCCCAAATCATCAAAAAACTCAAAAAATGAACAAAATGGAAAAACTAAACCACTACAAAGTTTTTGGCTAAGATTTAGGCCTACCAGGTCTGGACAGTTGGTGAAATGGCGGATCGTAGCTCCCGAAATCGGTAAAGGAAGTTTTGGCTCCAAATTGGTACTTCTCCACCCAAATTGGCAATTTGAACAATGTTTCTATTTTTGGCCCATATTTCTATTTATAGAATGAAATGGAATATTCCTTTTCAAATATTTTGATGCTTTTGGGCCATTTACTATAATTTTGACTGTTTGTCATTATATTTGGGACTATTTGACACTTTCTCTAGTGTACAGGAGTCGTAAAGTGGTCTTTTGTAGCGTTTCTTGCATTACCAACGATAATTACAGGTATGAACACTCCCTTGAACGTTTTGTAATTATTGTTTTTGGTTAAGTCGTAATTATTGCATGAGGATGAGTTTACTCTTCATTTTTTCTCGTACTCACCAAATCATGAGAACAAGTACCAAGTTATGATTTATCACTTTTCCGGGCTCGTTAAACTTCCACAAAAAAGGACACCCCCCGGAGTCCATAGTTAAGCTCTTTTTAGACTCCCTAAAATTGAAAAGATTGCCAAGCGAACTTGTCGCGTTCATTCTTGTTAAAGTATTTGAATGGTAATCTTCCTAGTGATAGTTTACCCCTTTTTTGGACCAGGGGGCACTAATTACGAAAAAGGAATACTCCAGCCAGTCATGACTGGAAGAGTCCTCTACCACGTTGTTTTACCTTTTTTGGGTGATGAGGCTAACTTTACGAAAAAGGACCATTGGAATCTTCTTTAGTTCTTTTCAGACTCTCTAAATATGAAATGACGACCAAGTTTGCCTTCTATGGACTCGTTAAATTTTCACATTGAAGGGCCCACCATGGGACGAACCCCTCCTATCCTAGGTTCGGAAAATATTTGGGATTGGACTCATCTATGAGATGAGCTATACCGAGCATCTGGTTACCCTCATCAAGCTCGTTAAAAAACACATGACGCACTCATCATTCATGATGGGGAAAAAGGAAACTGTTTGTGTTGCATACTTTAGTGGCAGTATATAGTTGTTCTTGAACATGGCACTCATTTGCATTTGCATACCGATACTTGGGTCATATGTTTGTCTATGAGTCCCTGCTTACTTTTTGAGTCCTGTTACTCCTCTGAGTCATTCGGAGAAAGCTTCCAATATCAGTTGCATTAGAAGTTTGTGTCATTCTCATGTCAATACTGCCAATTCATGCCATGCCCATGTTCAAGAACACATTCATCACTCATCATTTTTTGTCAGTACACATGTCATCATGCCGTTGTTACTTTGAGTCAGTATCACATGTTATTGTACCATCCGATCCACTCTACACATCTTTTTTCGTGTTTCGTGTTGATTGATGGGGGATTCATTATGGCCCTCCTTCGATGGATTCATCCTTGTCGACTTCAACTCATCATCGAAGGATTGAATCTAGAAACCAGTCAAGTACCTTGGTCCTGCATGCCTCAATGGCAGGTCACCTCGCTTTCATCATGAGTTTACATCATTGGCTCTTGATTGAAAGATTCCATCTTTCGTTCGACGTCAACTCATTTATTCACGCTTGGTGATATGTACTGTGATACCTTGGGAATCATTGACATTAATGGTGATCTCCCTCGCACTTGTTAATAGTTTACATCAATGACTGGTAATAAAGTGGTTTCTACCATGTTCGACGTCAAGACATTTGTAATCACATGGATAGATTTGTATCATTGCAGGTTCAACTTGAAGACCCTGGGGAGTCATGTTTTTACCCAGGTTGCGAAGGAGTTTGTATTGAGTCATATTACATGGATCCACTTTTGTATTGGTCTTGGCTGTGTTATCATCTCATCATGGATCTACGCTTGTGTCTAGTAGCCATGATTGTGTTCAGTCGGTCATTACTCCCATGGATCTGCAATGTATTGGTCGGCAGCCATGTTGTACTACATATGAGATTGTCAGTTCAGAGTCAGTTGTACTACAGCAGCGTCCTTCATCCGACAAGTCTTTTTCCATTATTTCTATCAAAGCACTTCACCTGTACATCCTTAACAACTTCATGCTTTGGGGGGCATTCTGTTACACCTAAAATCTACCCATCATTATGATTTAGTGTATACATACCTGAAGTCATCTGGACCAAGTGCTCATTTGGAGGATTTGTCCTCAGTTTGTACACCCTTTTGAGATGTCGTCGCAGGTTGCACACTAGCAGCATGCGACATCGCAGGTTGCTCCATAGCAGAGTGCGACGAGGTCTGTTAATGGGAAAAAATAGCCATTTCAAGATCTTTCTTGAAGCTTTCCCATTTGGGGGCTTATCCCTGATCTCTTGGAGAGCTGGTACTCAACCCCTAGGCTATTGGGAAGATCCCCTATCTCTCTCCTACCATCTCTCATCCTTTCCTATCCATAACCTCATCCGCTTAGTCCTATACATGTGAGGCTCACTCCCATACTAAAGGGGAGGAAGACTATGGTATCTACATGTTGGTGAAATCTCTCCAGGGGCACGACGTGAATTCTCTACAAAGATAGTGGATGAGGACTGGAGTTCCTCAAACTCAGTTCGGGGGAGGATTGGAACACCAGAAGTTCAATTGGAGGATGAGGAGGAAATATATGAAGAGGATATTGAAACCGAGGCAACGAAAATTGAAACAGTATAAGAGGAACGTCAGGCGAAAGAAGTAGCAGAAAGCGGTCTAGAAGCTCTGAATGTGGAAACCTTCCCTGAGATAAGAAGAACTTTAATTCAAAAGGAGGGATTTGGCCTTGTTTCTAAGGCGATAGGATTCTTTTTGCCTCAGAGGAGAAAATAAGGGCTAATGATCAAGGGCCAGACATCCATCCCAACGAAAAGGAGAAAAATCAAAACGGCTACTATAGCAGAGGCAGGTCAATTTATTGGGGTAGAAATTGGGATTCCCATCTTAAAACCGCGACCACCTGCTTATACACAAGAACCTGTTGTAGAAGAACCTCAAATAGAGAATCTTTTGTTTGAAAATGAGCTGTTAAAGGAGGAGGTGCAAGTGCTTCATGCAGAACTAGAAAAATGGAAGGAGACATGTTGAAAACAGGCAAAGAAATATATGAATACAATGGTGGAGGCTACAGATTAATTGGGGAATTTATCGTCCATTTAGGGGAATAAAGGACAGCAAGAAATGATATGCCTGGAATGTGGAGATATTTTTAATATGGTAGGGCATAAGGTTACAGTAGTGAACCTAGCATTACAGAAACCCTCAGGAGCGATACAATCAAAGGAATTATACCAGGGAACAACCTCATTGTTTCAGGAACATTGAACCAATTCAAAAGGCCAAAAGAATCAAGAAACAGAACGTTGTTACACAAGAACCAACGTCCTCAAAATTTCTTTTTATTGGAATTACAACTCAGGAAGAAGATGTTGAGATGGGGATATAAGGAAAAGATATTGTTTCATTGCAAATTTGGTGAGTTCCAATATAAGATGAAGCTGCTAAGGGTAAGGAGAGGCTATCACACAAGACCTAGCGTTTCCAATGGCTAATTGTCAAAACTAATTCCTTCAACTCACTTGCATAATATGAACGAGGATCAGAGTCAGGATCGAACTAATCGGCTGTTGCATGAGGACATGCAAATGGATAGTTGGGGGTAGATGTTGGGCCCTAGAAATGCCCCTTTTTTACCATACCTATTTCATCATTTTTCCTAGTTACACCTTACTTTCATAAACCATATGCATGCCTCTTTCAAGATTAATCAACAATTCTGACAAGGTATACATCATTATTGTTTCATTTAATTAAATGCCTAAGATTATTATGGTTATGAATTCTAGCCTTCGATTTATGCTAACTTGTGTTGATTTCATTAAGTTAAGATCAAGCACACATGTATCAGCCACAATGCCCTGGGAAAGAATCGTGTGTGGTGCCAGCTGTTACTCTTCTGATTTGATTCCTCATATTTCAAGGTACAATGCATCTCTCCACGTGAAGTTGTAACAGGTCGCTGGAACAGAGCTTAGCTGCAACAGATAAGACGCCTCCCAATTTGTTAAACCGTTGATCCATTGACTGCCAGTGTAACAACATCTTTCATGATTAACGACCTCATTCATTATGGCTGTAATAGTTTAGCTGTAACTCTGCAGCATGAAGATTAGAGATCTTCATTGCTGCACAAAATTAGTGGATCATGAACTGTATTTTGCATGTATAAATATGGGAAGGCTTTCTGTAGTGCTCTGGTTTTTACAGCAGAGCACTGTGTAAAATTTATGGTTTAATTCTCTACGTTTTAACTTTACCAGTTTATGGAAGAAAATTTCTAAGAATTTCAATGTGCCTAAATAATATTTAGTATTATGTCGTGTTTTCTTTTATCACCTTGCATTCGTAATTTAAAATAGACTAACATACTAATATTTTCTTTTCAACAGCATAAGCATAGGTTTCACAACTCAGTAAATCAGTAAATAGCAGTAAACCAGTGTATAGCAGTAAATCAGTAAATAGCAAGTGATGCATGTTTACAGTAAGTTTAAGCATAATAGTAAATAACGGAAATTACCTGATGCTGATGCTAACCGTAAGTTGTAGCAGGTTTTATAACCCCTTAGACAGCCAAACTGAAGTGTCCACCCTACCGACCAGCTATAATCTTGCTGGCCCTTGGGAATCAAAGGATTTCCAAGCCCCCGAGCCCACAATCTGATAATCCCGAGAGCAGTCTTTCCTTCTGTTCAAAAACTCTTTCTGTTCGCCAAACTTTTCTGTTTCCCCAACTTCTGTGCTCCAAACTTCTTTTCTTTCCCCAATAAAAAAACCTCCCCCCACCTTCAACCTTCTTCCCCTCTATATACATGTCCATCCTCGAGAAGACCTTGGGCTTCCTCCACCGCCCCAAAATCCCCTTCTCGAGCCCCTCAACACTTACTCCTATCACCAGTTCATTTATACACGGTTCTTTATTAAAATGTATAATTAATTACTCTCATGGAAAAGTTAGTTGGTTTTGGGATTGACGGTAGTAAGTATTTATTACGGTGGGGATTATCACCCAAAGGTTATCCGTTCGAAACAAGCTTCATTAAATACAAGTATATCCGCCGTTCTTGATATTTTAACGTTATTAATGTAATTAATAAAATATTACATAATTAGTTGCCCCTTGTCAACTTGGACATGATGTGTCCTAATGATCCACCTTATCCGTCGAGGCTACTTTAGCTTGAGGTTTAAATTCCAAGATTAACATTGAATAATTAAATATCCATTTCCATCACATCACGGTTATTCCAAAAAAGGATTATCTTGTTATGGCTAACTTTGAAATGGAATTAATCACGTAATATTAATTTATAAATCAACATTTTAAATCTTACTTATATTGCATTTGTTACGATAGGGATATAAATGTTGCTGGAATATTATTTATTAATTAATAATAATAATTAAATCACCCTTTGACAATAATAAAAGGTGAATCAATCATAGTATTCTTAATTATTTGTTTATCACATGGGTACCCTATCATCAACCTAGCATCCTTGTTATTATAAACAAAGCACTTGTGAGGGCTTAAACAATTTTACTAATTAATTAGACACTATCATTACCCTATTCACAACAGTTCTTCTATGACAATGTTAACTGACGATACTTGTCCTAGTTTATTATTACAATGTTTTCATATAATTACTAATTCACTTATTCACACGTTGACAACCTAACCATTCATTACCTAAGTTGATTGATGTATCCTTAACTGAGTTATCTATGACATTTATACTACTATTCGAGCATGACAAGTATGTTATACACCAGTAATATTGTACACGTACGAGGTGTGCATGCATGGCCAGTGTATGCACATGTCGGACATGTACTATAGACAAACCCCATTCCGCCTATGCATACTTGCTAACTAACAATAGTATCTACCCCCATGCAGAAGAGCAAGCATAATCTATAGTATAATTACTTTAACATCCTCGGTTATTTAACAGTTAACCCTTTACGATTTAACATCATTGTCTTTATGTTTACATTAGTTTAATCAATCAAGTACAGGAAGGGTTCCTACTTCCACTAACTCGGAATCAAGGAATACTAACCCCCCCAACAGTACTAACTAACACATCCTCCCATCATAACCTACGTCCAGCATCCTCCCTATCCTCCCTCTGCTAGTACAACAGTGGGTGTCGGACTCACCGATCTGACCACATAGAACTTGAGAGCGAGAGCGTCGGCTGAACAGCGGACCTATCCTCCCCTAGCAGGCATCCGACAATCGTCATCACAACAACATGGGGAGCGTGTCTCAGCACGGCCCTCCCACGACCTCGGGTCTCATGGAAACATAGGGTGGGAAACACATCCATCCCTCTCAACATACTGGGCCTACGCCCTTATCAACTCATACTTGCTGCTATCGGGATTATCAGTTTGTGTTATCGTATCCTCATTTTGGCTGCTAAGGTTTGCTGTATGAACATGTTTTTCCTTTCCAATGTATATCAGATCAAGTAACTGGCTATCCCACAGCCCTTGTGTCCTGTAGGTTAGTGTTTTGCAAAATACAATTTATAGAAAGCATTTTCCATTGATCGCCAATTGATCCATTTTATCATTTCATTTCATGTAACCTTTGTGCTCATCATAGATACATATAACATTTCAATAATTCATATAAGAAGATGGTATCCACGTACCGAATCATATATTTCACATTTCATTAAGGAAAACATATAAACATATACTGCAATCGTAAAATAAGGAATCATATGATAATCATAACATCATAACTGCATAACATAGTAACATCATAATCATGGCGAAATCATAAGACAGAGTAACATCATATAATGAGGTCCAATATAGTTTACTCAGTCGAGCTGAGTTCGACAAAATATATAAGAAGTAAAGTATGGTGTGTCTAACTAATAAATATGCCGAATCAAAATATGGGCATTACATACACCCACCCTTCGGGAAACTTCGTCCCGAAGTTATGGTCAAAATAGTGAGGGAAAATCTCGACGCATGGTCTCTGCGTCCTCCCAGGTAGCAGACCCGGGGCTATACTTGTCCCATTGGACCTTAACTTGGTCCACATGGCGACTACGGAGTTGTCGAACCCTACGATCAAGTATACGTAATGGTTCGACCCTGAAGGTTCCCTCGTCCGAGACCTGCAATTCCTTCCAATGAATTTTGTGAGTCTCATCAGCTATGTAATGTCGTAATACAGAAACATGAAATACATTATGAGTTTTATGCAAGTGGGGTGGCAGCGCGAGACGATAAGCAACTGGTCCGATTTTCTCAAGAATTTCAAATGGACCTATAAAGCGAGGTGACAACTTGGTACCCTTCCCAAACCGAATGGTACTTTTATTTGGTCTGATGCGAATAAATACACGATCCCCTACTCCATAAGTTCTATCTGATCTGTGTGCATCAGCGTAACTCTTTTGCCTATCCTGTGCTTCCTTCAGCCGCTGCCTAATCTGTATCACTTGCTCCTCCATTTCCTGAATTAATTCAGGCCCAATTAAAACTCGATCCTCTAACCTGTCCCAACTGAGTGGTGTCCTGCACGGCCTCCCATACAATGCCTGATATGGTGGCATACCAATGGAGCTGTGATGACTATTGTTGTATGCAAACTCCACTAAAGGAAGATATTTCTCCCACTGTGTCTGCTGATCCATAACATACATCCTAAGCATGTCCTCCATCACTTGATTCACCCTCTCAGTCTGTCCATCTGTCTCGGGGTGATAAGCTGAGCTTAAGTTCAACTGTGTCCCTAATGCTGACTGCATGCTTGTCCAAAATCTGGAGGTGAACTTAGGGTCTCTGTCAGAGATTATCTTTTTAGGAATTCCATGAAGACGTACAATCTCATTTATGAATACCCTTGCCACATCTGTCACATCATAGGTGTCTCTGACTGGAATGAAGTGAGCACTTTTGGTCAGTTTGTCGACTACCACCAAAATAGCATTATGTCTCAGAGATGTGAGTGGTAATCCTACAACGAAGTCCATGGAAATGACTTCCCATTTAGTCATAGGAATATCATGCGGTTGTAGGAGACCGGCCGGATGACGATGATCTGCCTTCACTTGTTGACACTCAAGGCACTTCGAAACAAAATCCACTACATCCATCTTCATACCTGGCCAAAAGAAGAGTTGCTTCATGTCAGCATACATCTTCTTCACTCCCGGGTGGGCACAGTAATGTGATCTATGGGCCTCTCTAAGGATTGTTTTCCTGATATCACCTTCCTTAGGAACATACATCCTTCCCTGATACCGCAACAATCCATCCTCCTCAAGATGGTACCCATCATACTTCAATTCCTGTTCCTTTCCATTCTGAATAGCTGAGGTTATTTTTAGATACCAACTATCGCCCAGTAGTTGTCCTAGTACCCTTTCCCTCAAGTCAACCTTCAAGGGAATTAAGGAGAAAAGTCTCGGCCTTCGGCTTAGAGCGTCTGCCACCACGTTCTCCTTTCCTTTGATGTAAGAGATACCAAAGTCATACTCACTCATGAACTCACTCCATCGCCTTTGCCTAGCATTCAAATCCCTTTGGGTAAATATGTACTGCAAGCTCTGATGGTCTGTTTTAAGGGTGAAGCTTCTACCAACTAGGTAGTGCCTCCATAATTTTAGTGCCAACATTACTGCTGCCAATTCTAGATCATGCGTGGCATACTGCTCCTCATGAGGTTTCAACTTTCGAGATGCATAAGCTATTACCCCACCTTCCTGCATCAACACCGCCCCTAATCCCTGCTTCGAGGCATCGGTGCATACCATGAAATGCTCTGTAGTGCTCTGGTTTTTACAGCAGAGCACTGTGTAAAATTTATGGTTTAATTCTCTACGTTTTAACTTTACCAGTTTATGGAAGAAAATTTCTAAGAATTTCAATGTGCCTAAATAATATTTAGTATTATGTCGTGTTTTCTTTTATCACCTTGCATTCGTAATTTAAAATAGACTAACATACTAATATTTTCTTTTCAACAGCATAAGCATAGGTTTCACAACTCAGTAAATCAGTAAATAGCAGTAAACCAGTGTATAGCAGTAAATCAGTAAATAGCAAGTGATGCATGTTTACAGTAAGTTTAAGCATAATAGTAAATAACGGAAATTACCTGATGCTGATGCTAACCGTAAGTTGTAGCAGGTTTTATAACCCCTTAGACAGCCAAACTGAAGTGTCCACCCTACCGACCAGCTATAATCTTGCTGGCCCTTGGGAATCAAAGGATTTCCAAGCCCCCGAGCCCACAATCTGATAATCCCGAGAGCAGTCTTTCCTTCTGTTCAAAAACTCTTTCTGTTCGCCAAACTTTTCTGTTTCCCCAACTTCTGTGCTCCAAACTTCTTTTCTTTCCCCAATAAAAAAACCTCCCCCCACCTTCAACCTTCTTCCCCTCTATATACATGTCCATCCTCGAGAAGACCTTGGGCTTCCTCCACCGCCCCAAAATCCCCTTCTCGAGCCCCTCAACACTTACTCCTATCACCAGTTCATTTATACACGGTTCTTTATTAAAATGTATAATTAATTACTCTCATGGAAAAGTTAGTTGGTTTTGGGATTGACGGTAGTAAGTATTTATTACGGTGGGGATTATCACCCAAAGGTTATCCGTTCGAAACAAGCTTCATTAAATACAAGTATATCCGCCGTTCTTGATATTTTAACGTTATTAATGTAATTAATAAAATATTACATAATTAGTTGCCCCTTGTCAACTTGGACATGATGTGTCCTAATGATCCACCTTATCCGTCGAGGCTACTTTAGCTTGAGGTTTAAATTCCAAGATTAACATTGAATAATTAAATATCCATTTCCATCACATCACGGTTATTCCAAAAAAGGATTATCTTGTTATGGCTAACTTTGAAATGGAATTAATCACGTAATATTAATTTATAAATCAACATTTTAAATCTTACTTATATTGCATTTGTTACGATAGGGATATAAATGTTGCTGGAATATTATTTATTAATTAATAATAATAATTAAATCACCCTTTGACAATAATAAAAGGTGAATCAATCATAGTATTCTTAATTATTTGTTTATCACATGGGTACCCTATCATCAACCTAGCATCCTTGTTATTATAAACAAAGCACTTGTGAGGGCTTAAACAATTTTACTAATTAATTAGACACTATCATTACCCTATTCACAACAGTTCTTCTATGACAATGTTAACTGACGATACTTGTCCTAGTTTATTATTACAATGTTTTCATATAATTACTAATTCACTTATTCACACGTTGACAACCTAACCATTCATTACCTAAGTTGATTGATGTATCCTTAACTGAGTTATCTATGACATTTATACTACTATTCGAGCATGACAAGTATGTTATACACCAGTAATATTGTACACGTACGAGGTGTGCATGCATGGCCAGTGTATGCACATGTCGGACATGTACTATAGACAAACCCCATTCCGCCTATGCATACTTGCTAACTAACAATAGTATCTACCCCCATGCAGAAGAGCAAGCATAATCTATAGTATAATTACTTTAACATCCTCGGTTATTTAACAGTTAACCCTTTACGATTTAACATCATTGTCTTTATGTTTACATTAGTTTAATCAATCAAGTACAGGAAGGGTTCCTACTTCCACTAACTCGGAATCAAGGAATACTAACCCCCCCCAACAGTACTAACTAACACATCCTCCCATCATAACCTACGTCCAGCATCCTCCCTATCCTCCCTCTGCTAGTACAACAGTGGGTGTCGGACTCACCGATCTGACCACATAGAACTTGAGAGCGAGAGCGTCGGCTGAACAGCGGACCTATCCTCCCCTAGCAGGCATCCGACAATCGTCATCACAACAACATGGGGAGCGTGTCTCAGCACGGCCCTCCCACGACCTCGGGTCTCATGGAAACATAGGGTGGGAAACACATCCATCCCTCTCAACATACTGGGCCTACGCCCTTATCAACTCATACTTGCTGCTATCGGGATTATCAGTTTGTGTTATCGTATCCTCATTTTGGCTGCTAAGGTTTGCTGTATGAACATGTTTTTCCTTTCCAATGTATATCAGATCAAGTAACTGGCTATCCCACAGCCCTTGTGTCCTGTAGGTTAGTGTTTTGCAAAATACAATTTATAGAAAGCATTTTCCATTGATCGCCAATTGATCCATTTTATCATTTCATTTCATGTAACCTTTGTGCTCATCATAGATACATATAACATTTCAATAATTCATATAAGAAGATGGTATCCACGTACCGAATCATATATTTCACATTTCATTAAGGAAAACATATAAACATATACTGCAATCGTAAAATAAGGAATCATATGATAATCATAACATCATAACTGCATAACATAGTAACATCATAATCATGGCGAAATCATAAGACAGAGTAACATCATATAATGAGGTCCAATATAGTTTACTCAGTCGAGCTGAGTTCGACAAAATATATAAGAAGTAAAGTATGGTGTGTCTAACTAATAAATATGCCGAATCAAAATATGGGCATTACACTTTCAAATTCTATGGTTGGATAATTATCATTTTGTATGGGTTGTAACAAAGAACTGAGACTGTGAATTACCATCTTTAATGAAGAGCAGAGTTACTTCCATTTTTGTGTCTTAATTTGTGGTAGTTCACAGCGTCTCTGTTAGAAGGACAGGGCCCGCCTTCTCACAAATATTGTCGATTTAAGTAGGTAGTTAATTTATTATTTTCTTGGTGTGTGTTGTGGAATTGCATTAGGCGTGTTTCTGATAGCTGCAACAGAGATTTATAATTGCATTATTTATTGGTAGTTTATTCTTTGCATTAAGAATAGCTGCAACTTTGTGGTGTGACAGTTGACTGTGTATGTTAGTTTTATTAATGCATGTGTGTTCAATTGCTTTTATAGCCAAGAGCATCCTCTATTCCTTTCATTCATTTGTGCTTCCTAGGATTTCCAATGATTATCAATTTAGAGTTCAAGTTTATTTTCTAATTCTAGTTATTGTTGTATCTTCAATTGAATTCATAGATTAGGTAGATTATAGTTGAGTTACAGTAGTTGTTGGATGAATCATTTTGGTAAAGATTGAATACTGTAGTTTGATAATTATAATATTTAACTTATTGCAAAAGTAATATAGTTCAATTCTATTTTTAGATCAGTAACTGCTAGGTTGATTTCTGTAGGAAGGTAGCTGGACTTTGAATTCCTAGATGTATGAGTTAGATTAGTTTTCTTTATGGAATGATTTTGGCTTGGCAGATAGGTAGTATTATTATCTCTATTCACTTGATCAACTACTGGAAATGTTTATGCATAGATTGTGCTTATTTCCATTGAAATAAAAGACCTCCCTGGGTTTGACAATTTATATTGAGCACCCTGTGTGTTAGTTGTAATTGATTGACATATAGGGTGACCAACACCATCCAGTAGAAGCTGGAGAATGGGTTTTCATTGCATCCTTTCCTACACTAGCAGGCATAAGATCTGGGGTGTTGTAGCATCCTTGTCTGTAGCAGCAAGCAAAAACTAGGGTGTGGTTGCATCCCTTCTGTAGCAGCAGATAATTGTTTTTGTAAAATTTCATCTTGTTAATGAGTTTGAATTTGTGGTTTTCTCTTTGAGGTTTCCACGATAAAATCATGTGTCCTAACTTGTTTGATTCTTTGTGTGTCTTGTACTAATTGTTTTAATAAAAGAAACAGAAGGCAATCTTGATTCACCTTCCCCCTCTCAGTATTGCTAGATAATCCAACACCAACTAGTAGACAACAACAACATTCAATGTTCTAATATATATAACAACCTTCTAGAAGTGATGCTTATTTCTAGAATTTCACATTAGCCACAAAGATGAATTTTAACAGTCCATGAGAAATTTCCATATTGTAAGGTTTTAATAATTGGGTACCACCATTCAAGGTTACTGTATGCATATCTTATTAGGAAATGTCCCTTGTCAAATTTAAATTAGGACTATGACAAAGGAAGAAAATAAGCAAAATTACCTTTTTTTTTGGAGGATGGAAACCAATAGCTCATGTCAAAGCCTCAAAGTCCAATATGCATATAATTTGTGAAGCTGGCTTCACCAAGCGTTCCTCAACAAGGCATTATTTCTTCATTATGCTATCATGATATTATTGTAGACTATTTTCCATATTTTTTTGCAATACATAATATTCATATGGTCACAACACCTTTGATGTGATAATCTAAACTATATCGATGGAAAGCTCTATGTTGTGTTTTAGGACAACCGGTGCCATGTTGGTAGGTCCATCCACCTATGTTACTATTGTGTTATAGTGGAACCAAATAAATTAACTAAATGACATCAAGACAAATGACTGCTCATGTCAAATTCTCAAATAAATCTATAATATATTTGAAACTGGGGACCATCTCTTAATAGATTTAGCCTCGTAAATTAATATTATAATGTGGATAATTGTTAAGTATATTACTTGGTACATAGTTACCAAATTTTAAAATCAGTCATATCAAACAACTATCACACTAAAACTATAATTTATTATGCACAAATCAACAACAATATCATATTAATCACTAGGGAAAACATGACCAGATAAAGCCCACTTAATCAATTTTCACCTATAAAACAAACTCCATAGTAATTGATTTTGACAACTGGTAAATAATCCTATGGTATTCAATACTATTCTGTTAATTTCATTTAAACTAACTACATCAAAATTATGAGTTTTCGTAGCTATTTTCCAAATATTATGTACGTGAAGTACTGTTATATTTTTAGCATTAATTCGATATGCTATAGGATCTTTACTGAGAGAATAACATGTACAGTATATCAATAAATAACAATCATATCAAGCATGTCAAGCATCACAAGAATCAAAAGCATGAGACAATATACACACAGAGTTTCCGTGGGGAAAACCCTAAGGTGAAAAACCCCACAACTTCCTCATAGATAGATAGAGCAATGGCTCAACCAAAGTACAACCAAATACAATAGATAGTCTCCTACTATGCAGCTGATCCTCCTCCTCCAATGTGCACCACTTTCTGAGTGAGAGAAGAGTGAGTTCTGAGATGATCAAAATAGAGATTAATCCCGACTCTCTATTTATACTTGTCCTGACCTGCCTAATTACTTATGGGGCCGACTTGTCTAACTCATCCTAGTAACCCTAGTTACATATATTTTGGGCCGACACCCACATCAGGTAGTCTAATAACCCATCGGCAAGTTAATCCACTTACGACACTTGTCAATACAAATGACGACACTTCCTTATAGAGGAATAACACATCTCTTATAAGGGTACAATATATATATATATGAAATACATTCCGAAGTTACATATACATCAACACTCCCTCTTAACTAGGAAGGTATTTCTCAACACAGATCATCGGGCACAAGTCTTCTTCTCTGGATCATCGTCATCAATGCATCGTCATTGAATCATCATCATCGTCACTGCTGCTTCTATCTCGTCCAATATCTGAATCTACTCGTCATAGGAAGTTCTACAGAGCCATCCCTTTTTCTTACTGGATGTAGGCCCACCACCTATAGGTCTTCATCATCAATAGTCATACTGTGGAATCCTCAAGACTCATCACATGCATCTGTAAAACCTCGCAAGAGCATCCCAAGCCTTTTACGAGCACACAGCTCAACCTCTCGAATCTCCCAAGATCTTTTACATGCCACTGCACAACTTGTCCACGACCATAGAGTACCTGATACTCACTATACATCCAACTAATGTATATCACCACATGATCAACCTGATCATCATCATCATCTCTGCAAGCAAGCCATCAAGTAAGTACACCTCAGGACTGATTACACTGCCTCTGCAAAACCTGCAAGATCTCTCAGGACTGATTACACTGCCTTGGCAAAACCTGCAAGAGCATCTCAGGACTGATTATATGCCTCTGCAAAACTTGTGTATCAAACTGTCACATCAATGTCTTCAGATCACCACATAGTCCACGGAGCACAACCCAGATGCACACACACAGCACTTACACTCACCAACATGGGAGGACCAACCTACTACCATCTGGGAAAGGCTCATAGCACTTACATCAATGACCATGGGAGGACCAACCTACCACCATGTCGGAAAGGCACAACACTTACATCAACGACCATGGGAGGACCAACCTACCACCATGTCGGAAAGGCCCAGCACTTACATCAACGACCATGAGAGGACCAACCTACTATCATGTCGGAAAGGCTTCAGCACTTATATCATGACCATGAGAGGACCAACCTACCATCATGTCAGAATGGCTCCAGCACTTATATCTCACCATGGGAGGACCAACCTACCACCATGTGAGAATGGCCCAGCCCTTACATCTCACCATAGGAGGACCAATCTAACACTATGTGAGAATGGCTCAACCCTTACATCTTTCCATGGGAGGACCAACCTACCACCATGCAAGAATGGCCCGGCCCTTACATCTTGCCATGGGAGGACCAACCTACCACCATGCAAGAATGGCCCAGTGTGCATCTGTGTCTCTGGACTCATCACTTCCCTCTAGAAGGCATCTCGATCTGAAGTACACCAAGTCTCCCTCTGAAGTATTCAAACTTCACTCTGGAAAGTGTCTTGGTCAACACATCGGCTATCTGCTCATCTGTTGCAACATACAGGAGCTTCACAGCTCCTCTCTGCACCATATCCCTGATATAGTGGAACTTGATCTCAGTGTGCTTAGACCTGTCATGGAACACTGGGTTCTCTAACAACTTCACACAACTCTGGTTGTCGCAATATATACAGGTAGCACTCAACTGGAGATCAAACAAATCAGATAGTAGCTTCCTAAGCCATACTGCCTCACAACTAGATGAACAAGCTGCAACATACTCTGCTTCAGCTGTACTTAGTGCCACACAGGACTGCTTCTTGCTAAACCAAGAGATCACACCTGATCCCATATTGAAGCATCACCCCGAAGTGCTCTTCCGATCACTGGCACTGCCTGCCCAATCTGAATCAACATAACCCTCCAGGTTAAACTTTTGATTTGCCTCATACTTGAGCCCATAATCCACTGTACCCTTCAGGCACCTCAGAACATGCTTTGTAGCTATCAGGTGAACATGTCTCGGATCTGTCAAATACTGGCTCAAGGTGTTCACTGTAAAGCAAATGTCTAATCTTGTATTCGTTAGGTATATCAAGGACCCAATCATCTGACGGTACATCGTAGCATCAACCGGCTCAGAAAAAGCATCACACAGAAGCTTCAGGTTCGATGCCATAGGTGTGGCCATGGCCTTACAGTCCATCATCCCAAAATTCTTCAGGATCTTTACTGCATACTTCCCTTTTCCAAGGACGATTCCATCTGCACTCTGCCACACTTCCATACCAAGAAAGTAGTGCATCATACCCAAGTCCTTCATCTCGAACTCGATAGCTAGCTTCCTCTTCATGTCGGCAATTAGTCTATCCTCACCTGTCATAAACAAGTCATCCACATACAGTAGTAGTATCATTGGATTTACCTCCTCAACCTTGTAATAAAGGTTGGAATCCGCTTTACTCTTGGTAAAGCCCAAACTGGATAGGAAGCCATCTATCCTGCCATACCAGGTCCTGGGTGCCTATTTCAAACCATACAGAGCTTTCTTCAGTTTGCACACATGTGTCTCAAACCCGAGTGGCTGCTCCACATACACTTCCTCTTCAACTACACCATTCAAGAAGGTTGTCTTGACATCCATCTGGTGTACCTTCCATTTCATAAACTGCAGCCATAGCAAGTACTGATGTAATGGAAGTGTATTTGGCCACAGGAGCGAAAGTCTCTTCATAATCAATTCCTTCTTTCTGGGAGAAGCCACAAGCTACAAACCTAGCTTTGTATTTCTCGATGCTGCCATCTACATCATGCTTGACCTTATAGATCCATTTGGAAGTTACCACAGACTTCCCATCTGATCTTGGGACCACATCCCAAACATCATTCTTCATAATATATTGGTATTCTCCGATCATAGCATCCTTCCACTCTTTCTTTTCTGCAGCTTCTTCATAACTGGAAGGTTCTTTATCCATGATGTCACAGAGTAAAGCAACATAACTAGTATGTGAACTTGTCCTTTTCCTTTCTCTGTGTTCTTCTTCTGGAATGCCAAATCTCTCTGCATTTTGGATGAGATCTCTAGCCCATGTTGGTTTCCTCTTGTGAGTATTCTTCTCACGAGGTGGATCCACAGGTTCTTATGGATCTTCCACTTCTCGATCTTCTTTAGGAACTACTTCATTCATTGTGGTGTCTTGAGTTATGGATATTTTGGGTTCTTCATTGTCTTCAACAGGTGTCTTTCTTGATTTGTGGTAAGCTGAACTTTCATCAAATGTTACATCTTTGTTGATGTCAATCTTCTTGAATCCAGGGAAGTAGATTCTGTAAGCTTTCAAGCTTTCACTGTAACCCACGAATATACCCTTCTTTCCTAAAGGATCCAACTTTGACCTTTTTTCTTTTGGGATGTGAGTGTATACTCGACAGCCAAATGTTCTAAGATGGCTCACTTCTGGTTTCTTACCAGTAAATACTTCTTCTGGTGTTTTGTTGTCAAGTATCTTATGGGGTGTTCTGTTCTGCACATATACAGCTGTCCTTGCTGCTTCAGCCCATAAGTGCATAGGTAAGTCTTGGTCATGAAGCATTGCCCTTGATGCTTCCATGATTGTTCTATTCTTCCTTTCGGCAACCCCATTCTGCTGTGGATTGTAAGGAGTAGTCAACTCCCTCTTAATCCATGAATCACTGCATAACTTCTTGAAGTCTCCTGAAGTGAATTCTCTGCCATTGTCAGATATGCAGATCTTGATCTTCAAGTCAATTTGGTTTTCTATCAAGGCTTTGAATTCCTTGAAATTGTTAAACACTTCATCTTTGTTCTTCAAGAAGTAGATCCAAGTCTTCCTATAGAAATCATCAATAAAGGAGACATAGTATACATACCCACTCAGAGAACTGGATGACATGGGACCGCATACATCAAAGTGGATAATCTCCAAGATTCCTTTTGCCTTGCTTTCACTGCTTGGAAATGTCTTCTTTGTATTATTTCCCTTTGCACAACCTTTGCAAATGCCTTCATGCTTTGTATGGATTTCAGGAAGACCTTCTACCGCTTTGCTTGTAATTGGTAATGCTCTGTAATGCATGTGTGCAAGCCTTCTTTGCCAAAGTTCACTTGGCTCTACTAAATCATGGACCAGGCTTGTTCTAGATGGCCCTTCAATTTGTACAATCCTCCCTCTTGCTCTCCAATCACAACTGCATCATCTATAGTCTTACCCTTAGGCCACATTAGAACTTGGCCATCTATAAATGCAACCCTCATGCCTTTTGCATCCAATGCAGAGATTGAGAGTAGATTCTTCTTGAGTCCTGGAACAAAGAGTACATCTTTCATCTTCATAGACTTTCCAGAGTCTAGTTTATAGGAGGCTTCACCACTACCTTTTATGGAATACTGTTAGTCATCTCCAAGCTTCACCTTGTGGGGTGAATCATGTTCAGATAGATTCACAAAGGATTCTTTGAACCCTGTCATATGTTTAGAAGCCCCACTATCTATGAGCCAATCATTACTTCCATGAGTAATGGTTCCAATGAGAGCAGAAATCAAAACATATTCTTCATCACTTGAAGAATATTCACTATCTTCTCTATCCCTCTTCCTGGGAGGTTCATCATCCTCTGCAGCATGAGCATGATGTATTCTTTTGAAGTTCTTCTTCTTGTGAGGACCCTCTTTCTTATTCTTAGGACAATCTCTGGCATAGTGTACCTTATCATCACATGTATAGAAACGAACATGGGTCATGTCCCTTCGATGTCTGGGACTATTTCTTTGATTATGATATTTTCCTTTCTTTCCATGATGGTGAGCTTTCTTGTCACCATGCCTTTTGGAGTGAGCTATGAGTGCTTGGTATTCACTCCCCATCTTCTCTTCTCTGGCTACAATTCAAGCTTCTTCCTATGAACATTCTTCCCACAGTCTAGTAAAAGAGATAAGTTTCTTTCTGGCACAAATTCCTTGGATGAAGGAATCCCATGACCTAGGGAGGCCATTAAGAGTGGTCATCACCACTTCTCCATTTTCTACAACTTCACCCACAGCTTCAAGTTGTTCTTTTATCTAGGAGACCCTTGAGAAATATGACTGCATAGTCTCTGCATTCTGGATCTTGATATTCTTCAATTGATTCCTCATGGTCATCTTCTGATTTATGTTCTTGCCTTCAAATAATTTGGTCAAGGAATCAAACATCTCTTTTGGTGTATTTAGGGATGAGACATGGGGAATGAGATGGTCTTTAATAGAATCAGCAATGATCCTCTTTTCCTTAACCAAATTCCTTTTATGAAGAGCCTTAGCCTCTTCTCCCTCTGGGATAGGGACCTCTTCACTTATATAAGTATCCAACTCATTTTCTTCAAGGATTAACCCAATCCTATACTTCCATGCTCAGAAGTTATCAACTCCTTCAAGCTTATCCTCAAGCTTAGTGTGGTGATACATCTTTAAAGAGTACTTCAAATGGAAATAGAAAAGACTTAGGTCTTACCACTTGTTTGCTGAAAACTGGATCTGGTGCCGGATTAGGGTTTGAGTTTTCCGGAGATCTACCCAACCAAAAATCTTGATCCAAAGCTCTAAACTTATGATTTTTCAATGAGCTTCCAACTGTGTCTTCAGATTTTAGAAATTCCTATTTTTGAGGAAACCCTAATTTTTAGGGCCAAAACTGAAAGTGCTCAGAATTGAATTCTGATTAGACAGATAGATTCATCTTGCTGAGGAGAGTCAATCCATCATATTGCGTTTCCAAAATATGTGGAGAGAAACCCAAAAACAAGAAGCCCTAGCTTCCGCAACTGCACAGTGTCTTCTTCTCAGGTTAGCTCTGATACCATGTTAGATTTTTAGCATTAATTCAATATGCTATAGGATATTTACTGAGAGAATAACATGTACAGTATATCAATGCATAACAATCATATCAAGCGTGTCAAGCATCACAAGAATCAAAAGCATGAGACAATAGACACACAGAGTTTCCTTGGGGAAAACCCTAAGGTGAAAAACCCCACAACTTCCTCAGAGATAGATAGAGCAATGGCTCAACCAAAGTACAACCAAATGCAATAGATAGTCTCCTACTATGCAGCTGATCCTCCTCCTCCAATGTGCACCACTTTCTGAGTGAGAGAAGAGTGAGTTATGAGATGATCAAAATAGAGAATCCCGACTCTCTATTTATACTTGTCCTGACCTGCCTAATTACTTATGGGGCCGACTTGTCTAACTCAGCCTGATAACCTCAGTTACATATATTTTGGGCCGACACCCACATCAGGTAGTCTAATAACCCATCAGCAAGTTAATCCACTTGCGACACTTGTCAATACAAATGACGACACTTCCTTATAGAGGAATAACACATCTCTTATAAGGGTACAATAAATATATATATGAAATACATTCCGAAGTTACATATACCTCAACAAGTACCACAACCTCGCAATGAATCAAACCCGGGTCTCAATCAGGTTAGTTGTGAGTTGTTTTGAGCTAAACTCAATTAACAAGAAAGACATAATCAATAAATATTTTCTAACTTTTTCTAACCTTAATGTAGCTAGAATCATTACATCAATTACTTCACCACCTTGGCTGCAAATCACCTTGATTATTTTGGTGCAATGGAACATGGTAGCCATAAGTGGAAAATTCAAAAGAATATGTAAATACTTGAGAATTGAATTGATCACTATGTGAGAATTAAAAATGATCTTGCTTGATTAAGCCAGTGGTATTGTTTATGTTATATAATTAAGAATGCATGATTCAACATTAAATTTGAAAAAAAGAACAAGCAAAAATTCAACATTTGGGCCATGCCTTGAAAAAGGGAAAATTTACTATTAGTTAATTTAGTACAACTTTTCTACAATAGTCATTGCCACATTTTGTGGATCTATATAGATGTTCAATTTCTAGAATCGGGGCCTACAATGAGAAGAAATATTGTGCAATTTATATTTTTTCATATGGCAGCCAATGGATTGAAAACAATAAAAGAGGAAAATGAAAAATGGTTCGACGGAAGGAAAACTAGAAAAAAAAAAACACCATTTATGAAAACTTCTACAATTTTTTTTTTTTTCATATGATCTGAAGAAATAAGAGGAGCGCTTTGTGAGGATTATATAAATAATGATATTAAGGAAATATTTTAAGTGACCAAATTATGGTCCTAATAGCTAATTAGTCTTCTAATAACTTAAATAATCCTAATTAATCTAGTGCGGTGTTACACCTCATACTTAGGGAGATTTCTAGCATATTGGATAAGAATCGTGTGGTGTTTATACAATTTTTAGTGTGACACCTATGGAAATCCTTTGTTTCCATTAAATTGAAAGATTCTATACATTTAGCTAACTCGTCGAAACATACAATACTTTTTAAACTTAGTGCAACATATGTAGAATAGAAATTCAAGAAATATTTATCATGGATCAAGTTACACCATCCCAATGATTACTTATAGAACTATGTCATAATGAATTTGTCACAAATAAACCTTCACAACTAATTGTGTTTACCTTCATGTTAAGATATTTAGACACTTAGGAGTTAGTTAAGATCAACTTGTGTAATATATCCGTTAGGGATAGTGTGTTTCTTTAGTATGCATTAGTATGCATTTGTAAATACTTAATCCAACGGTCACGATATGTTCTCGACATAGAGTGATCCGATGGCTCAACTTCTCTTAGATCAAACCTAACCTTGATCCGTGGCTTAGCACCCGATTGGTCCATGATCTTTATTTAAAGAGAATGGAGGGTCATTGTTTAGTTGATCGATTATGAGAAGCTCATTTGTAACTTTCTTTCTTTGCATAATAAATTGTCCCGTAGAAGCTATTTGGTCGGGGCCATGGAGTGTTTCCCTCAAGAGGGTTTAAACCACGTCAAAACATCGGTGTGTTGATCTGTGATCTGTTTGTGTGAAGTGGTTTTTCTTGGTGTTCGGTCCTTTGGTAGTACCTTGTGTACCCGAACATGGTATTAGAGCTTTTATGAAGTGTCGCTTCTGGTTATGGTCTAGATCTTGAACTGTTGTTGCCGAAACTCGAAATGGTTTCTAGTTTTGGTATTTCTGTGCATTTTTGGGCTGTGGGAGGTGTTCCATTGCATCCAGAGTGTCGTCTCCATTGGGAAATAGTTTTCGTTTGATCGAAAACGGTTCCCGGTTGCTCCAGAAACGCGTATTTCATCAGATCTGAAGGTATAATGTTACAGTGACGCATTTTTTATTTTCTTTTTTTTAAAAGGAAAAAATATCATATTTCATCATTTTTTACTGTTAGATTTTTTTTGGGTTCAGATTGTTCCTTTCTCGTCTGCGTATGCTCTTTGCCGTGCACCTTGAGCGATCTCGACAAATCAGAAACAGAAAGGGAAAGGGTTTTTCTCGGCTGCGTATGCTCTTTGCCATGCACCTTGCGCGATCTCGGAAAATTAGAAACAGAGAGAAAACGTAGAATTTCCAGGAAAGCTAACAAGATCTAACTCCACAAGTGTGGAAAAGGTTTTTTTGATTCGATTTATGGTGTGTTTTGCAGGAAAAAGGGCAAGCACGCAAACCGAGCAACAAGAGTAAAAAAAAAAAAAAAATCCTTCCTCATTCCCATATTTTATATACCTTTTAATCTAGCTCACTTGGTTCAAAGTTGCTTTATTCCTTAATAGGTCTTGAGTTCAAGTCTTAGGAAGTTACTTTTAAAAGAAAAAGTGCATGCAATTTCTATTTTCAAGTTATTTTATCGTAAAAGTGCGTCTCACTTAAATAATAAAAATTAAAAATACAAGTGAGTCACTTAAGTTTTTTTTTATTATTGTTGCACTATTTAAAAGTAATATCATTGTAAAAGTGAAATCACTTATTTTACAAAAGTGGTTCACTTAAAGCAACTTTCTTGTAAAGTGATTGTCAAAAGGTTCATCTTGGGAAGAGGGGGGTTCTTTTTTTTTGCTGGACATTCTCTAGCTGCCACGTCACTATTGGGGACATCTTCAACAGTTTCTTTGTTCAAGCATAATTTCATCATACAAAGTCCGTTTTCAGTGCCATTTTTTTTTAAACCACCAATTTTTTCGAGCTCTTCCCATCTACACTATTGGTTTCTGCTTTTATAGCCATTAATTTACAAATATGGATGCCCCTTGTGATATTCTACTTAACAGTTCCAACTATTTCTCATGGAAATCTCGTATGGAGGATGTTCTACGAAGTAGGGGACTTTTCAGAATTACCTCAGGGAAAGAAAAAGAACCCACTGATGATGATAAGAAAATAAAATGGGCAAATAGATGTGATGAAGATCGTGGATTGATTGGGATATCAATCTCTACTGATTTACGATTCCACATATCTGGAATTGATGAACCTAATGCTGCTTGTGACAAGTTGGAATCTATGTTTGGTAAACACAATGAAATTCGAGGTCACCAACTTGAAAATGAGTTGATTTCTTTAAATCCAAGTGACTTTTCATGCATTCAAGATTATTTATCTAAGTATAAAACTCTTAAACTCTTATGTGCAGAATGTAAGATTGAGAGGGAAGACAAACAATGCATTTATCATATTTTTTCCAAACTTGGACCTGCATATTCAGTTTTTGTATCTACATTTTACTCCATGAAAGCATCATTGAATGCACCTAGCTATCAAGAGCCTAGTCTTGAATCCTTTTGTGATTCCTTGATTAGAGAACAAGATAAACTCATTCATCTTGGAATAATCAACAATGCAGATACATCTGGGAAAGCCTTATTGTCCCAAGAGAAAGAAAAGTCCAAGCCTCCCAAGAAACAAAATTTTCGCAATAATAAGTCAAACAAGGGTCCCAAACCCTCTCAGTCAGCTCTTTCTTTAAAAAATGACAAAGGATCCAAGCCAAAAGGCAAGAAGACTGAGCGTTGGAACTATTGCGGGAAAGATAATCATGATGAATCTAAGTGTTTCAAGAAGATGGCAGCCTTGGAAGCGGCAATGAAGAAGCACCACATCAGCCTAGATTCGTCTTCAGAATCTGCCTCTCATGGACATGCACTTTGTGCTTCTGGTTATTCTTATAATGCATCTTCTTCTTCTACTTCAAATGAATGGCTCATTGATTCTGGAGCATCTTATCATATGGCTAAGGATCAAGCCATCTTTTCTACTATGCATGAATGTAACACCAAACAAATATTTGTTGGTGATGATAGATCTCTAAGTGTTGTAGGAGCTGGAACAGTTCCAGTAGATAATGATCATTTTAGTGATGTACTATGTGTTCCAAGAATTTCCTGCAATTTGTTATCAGTCTATCAGATCACTCATTCTGGTGAAGGTAAAACTGTGACCTTTACACCTCACCAAGTTGTAATCAAGGATTTTAAAGATCCTCAACAGGTACTAGCTACCGAAATTGTTGATGATATTACCAGGTTGTACAAGTTTAACAACTTTGGGTCATCACCTTTCCCTTCAGTTTTTGTTGCTCATAGTGATAACTTGAGCAAACTTTGGCATGAGCGATTTCGTCACTTAAATTATCGCCCATTACAACAACTATGTAAATAAAATATGGTGACAGGTCTTCCGATGGTATCTTGTAGGGATGGTGTTTTCTTCGGTTGTGTACTCGGAAAACATCATCGGGCCAGTTTTGACAAACATGCATCTTGGCACGCCTCAGTTCCCTTAGAGATTGTACATAGTGACTTGTGTGGTCCTCTTCCATCTGCTTCTTTTTCTGGTTTCAAATATTTCTTAACTTTCATTGATGATTACACCAGACGCACTTGGGTTTATTTCCTAAAACTTAAGAGCGAAGTATTTAACATGTTCTTGGCCTACAAGGCCCTTGTGGAAAAACAATATGGTCATCAAATTATTAAGTTAAGATCTGATAATGGAGGAGAATATGTTAACAATAAGTTCACTACTTTATGCACTGAACAAGGCATCCAACAACAGCACACTGTTCCATATACACCACAACAAAATGGTGTAGCTGAGCGGAAGAAACACACTTTAAAAGAAATGGCTAATTGTATGATCCAATCTAAGGGACTAAGTCTTCAATTTTGGGTTGAAGCCATTAATTGTGCAAATTACATAGTTAATCGCACCCCCACTAAAGCATTACAAGGTATAACACCGGAAGAATCATGGAGTAAAAATAAACCTGATGTAAGTCACTTCCTTGTGTTTGGTAGTGAAGCATGGGCTCACATTCCGGATGAAAAACGAAAAGCATTGCAGCCTAAAAGTGAAAAGTGCATATTTGTTGGATATTCTGAAGATGTAAAAGGTTATAGACTTGTTCAACCACATTCTCATGATATAATCATTAGAAGAGATGTTAAATTTGATGAAAATATCTTGGCCTGCGAGCCTAACTCGACGATTGTGCCAGCTTTGGCCTGCGAGCCTGATTCGGCGTTTGTGCCTTCTTCTTCTTCTTCCAACTTCCTTGACAGGTTTCCAACTCCAGTTTCTGATGATGACAGTGAGGATGAAAATCCACCTCCGCCTGCTCATGTTCCTCCAGTTGCACTAGCACAAGTGCTTCCTCGATGGGTCCGTTCAACATGTGAAGCAGCTGGTGATCTTGCCGGTGATCCTAGAGATCAATGTCGAACATGTTCTCAGTTTCAGCGAGCCTCTTCTCTTTTGGCTCAAGTTTCCAAGAATCATGATCTAGAAACTTTTGCAGAAGCTTCAGGGAATCCAGATTGGGATGCATCCATGGATGAAGAATATCGTTCCTTAATGGCGAACGATAATTGGGATCTTGTACCTCTTCCAAAAGGAAGAAAACTTGTCAAATGTAAATGGGTCTACAGAACTAAGTATGCATCAGATGGAAGTGTTGAAAGACTTAAGGAAAGGTTAGTTGCCAAAGGTTTTTCCCAAGTTGAAGGGATTGACTACAATGAAACCTTTTCTCCTGTCGCAAAAAATGAACTCCATCCGCCTTGTTCTTTCCCTTGCAGCCTTACACAACTGGGAATTCCATCAAATGGATGTCAAGTCTGTCTTCTTACATGGTGATTTACAGGAGGAAATTCACATGGAACAACCTCCTGGCTATGTTCAGAATAACTCTAGCCTTGTCTGCTGCCTTAAGAAATCCTTATATGGCCTTAAGCAAGCTCCTAGAGCTTGGTATGCCAAAATGGATAACTTTCTCCTTGACACTGGTTTTTCTAGATGCCATTTTGACCCCAATGTGTATACCAAGAAAGTAGGAAACTATCTCATCATACTTGTTCTATATGTTGATGACCTTATTCTTACTAGTAGTGACCCTAAGCTTATAACCCATGTGAAATCCAGTCTTAAACAAAATTTTGAAATGTCAGACTTAGGACATTTGCATTATTTTCTTGGTCTCCAAGTCCTGCAAACCAAAGAAGGAATCTTTCTTTCTCAGTCTAAGTATGCTTGTGACCTTCTTCGTTTCTTTCACATGGAAGATTGCACACCAGCCCCTTCTCCCTTCTAGTCTGGAGTCAAACTTTATGCCACTTGTACTTCACCTGAAGTCGATGCCACCTTGTATCGTCAGCTTGTTGGTAGTCTCTTATACTTGACTCATTCCCGTCCTGACCTTTCCTTTGGCGTTGGTCGTGTTACCCGTTATATGCAGACACCTCATGAAAGTCACTGGAAAGCAGCTAAAAGAATACTTCGATATATTCAAGGTACAGTTCAGTTTGGGATTCATTACAGTACAGGGGGGAAACCTTTGTTGGTTGGTTTCACTGATTCATATTGGGCCGGCGATCCTGATGATCGAAAGTCTACTGCAGGCTATGTTTTCAATCTGGTATCTGGACCTATTACTTGGGCTTGTAAGAAACAACAAGCTCTTGCCCTTTCTTCAGCAGAGGCAGAATATCGAGCAGTAGTTAATGCCAGTCAGGAAGCTTTATGGCTTTGACAGATCCTTTCAAAGTTTGGATTCGAGCAGCAGCAGCCTACTCCACTTTGGTGCGACAATCAAAGTGCCATCAAGCTTGCCTAAGATCCAGTTCTACATCAACGCAACAAACACATTGAGCTACATATGCACTTCATCAGAAATCTTGTTCATGATCGTGTTCTTGAAGTTCTCTTTTGCCCTACAGATGATCAAGTTGCAGACATCTTCACCAAGTCTCTTACAGAAGTGAAGTTTTCTAAACTTCGATCTATGTTAGGAGTTCAGGAACTTGTCATTAAGGGGGGATAGGCTCTAATGCCTCCTTCCTTCTCCTAATAGTGTCACTTTTGTAAATCCTTCAATCCTATCCCAAGTTGTTCTTAAGGGGGGATGTTAGGATATTTAGACACTTAAGAGTTAGTTACGATCAACTTGTGTAATATATCCATTAGGGATAGTGTGTTTCTTTAGTATGCATTCGTATGCATTTGTAAATACTTAATCCGACGGTCACGATATGTTCCCGACATAAAGTGATCTGACGGCTCAACTTCTCTTAGATCAAACCTAACCTTGATCCGTGACTTAACACCCGATTGGTCCATGATCTCTATTTAAAGAGCATGGAGGGTGATTGTTTAGTTGATCGATTATGAGAAGCTCATTTGTAACTTTCTTTCTTTGCATAATAAATTGTCCTGTAGAAGCTATTTGGCCAGGGCCGTGGAGTGTTTCCCTCAAGAGGGTTTAAACCACATCAAAACATCGGTGTGTTGATCTGTGATCTGTTTGTGTGAAGTGGTTGCTCTTGGTGTTCGGTCCTTTGGTAGTACCTTGTGTACCCGAACACTTCAAAACCATACACGCTAATGGTGTATTGTTTTTCATAAATATATTCACCTTTTCCATTTAATAAATCCCTCGCATTTTGGTTTAGGAACTCTCACTTTTTAACATTCAACATATTCTTGAATTTCCCCTCAAATTCATCTTAAACTTCTAGGAATGACATTGGAACTAATGCCTCCATACCGATAGGAACCATAGTCACATTGAATCTATGCTAGTGTTCACATTAGGATTTAAGGATATTGTCTCAAAAGTGTTCTAGTAAACTAAGTAGAAAACTAAATATGAAGACATGAAAAAAAAGTTGCTTCATTTTAATTACAAAAAAATCTACTCAATAATGGTGTCATCCCCTTGTAGAGATCAAGAAATTCAACCGTATTTTCCTTGTACACCTATTGAATCTGCAATTTCAATTTATGTGCCATTGGTTATGAATGCCAAATCCTCCAAAGTTTTCTTCAAGGAAAACATTTGATTCTAGAATCCAAAATTTGTTAGTAGGATCTTCCAACTTTAGGATTTTCTTAAAGGTAAGTGTTGTCATAGGAACTTCGCATTATCTACTTTATCCAATATTTCTATTCAATGCTTTGAGTCCCATTGTTGCACACACTAGTGCACTACTTCTTGACGTTTGAAGGCCTCAATTACAAACCAACATTCACAATGCTAGAGCTCCAAGCCTTATTCTCCATCTATCTTTCAATTGATAGATTTGTGCATAATTTATATGTAGCATACCAATGGGCAGTGCTATCAACTTGAGCCAAGGAATTTATAGTATCTCCATTGATGGGTTCCTCATCTTCTTGGTATAGATCATGTCTCTGTTATAACTTTGCATAATGTTAACCATATTCCTAACACATAGATAATTCTAAATGTAATTCTTATGGTGATATATCACAAGCCAAATCCTCTAAGTATCTAAGCACAATGTAGGATAATACCATTAATTATGATTTCATTAATGCCTTACTTCATATAGTATTGTCCACTAATGTTGACACCCATCCTAAGATCATCAATCCACCTAGGTGGATTTTTTTATCACACTTGTCTACAGAGAGCGAGTGAGTGTAAACTGTGGAGCATGAACTACATAGCTATGATGATATGTGGTGTTCATTGCTTCCTCCTGTCATCTGCATCACAAATACTTTTTAAGGTTGTAGACTATAGAGGAGGGGTATAGTGGGAGACAATGAAATGGGATGGGCTATGTAGCTACACACTTAACATTAGCTTTGATGTGGAAGGAAAACTACGGAGGTAACTATGGAGTTCTAAAAGCATCTATACTCATTTCCATGGGCGAAACCGAAAGGTCGTTTAAAAGAAAAATCACAATGATGGGTTTGAAATATGATGATAAAGGAAAACACACCAGAACTCCTTCATCAAATTCTAATAATAAAAATTATAATAAGAATTAAAAACCATAATCTCATCAATAAAGGACAGCATGTGCATAAGGGTTCGAGGAACTTCACTCCCAAGTTAGAATGTGTGGTATAACTAGCAATACTTATGAGCAACCATCATTAAATTATAAATACGAGACAAACCCAAGTAATTCACAAAGGTCAAAGTATTATATGTTAATATGAATAGTGATGATTATAATGAATGAATGTGATTTCTTTAATAACATTGAATGAATGGCTTGCGATGAATAGTTGTGATCCTAAGGAATTATACCTATTAATATGTTATTTAACTAGCCATACTAATTAATGTTTATCCTAGTTACTAATATATATTTAATTATTATCTTTGGAAGATTCTCAACAACATAACCACAAATTGAGCCTTAATAAACTTCAAGTATTTTATCATTCTAGCCTAGGCCATACCCTCTTCATATGTAACTTGTTAGTACATGTTTCTTTCCTCTTTTAGGACTACCACTTGCTTTTGTTCCTCGTGCCACTTCTTATCCATTGCTTCCAATTTATGCTCATGCTTATTTAGATATTCTTTTATCTATTCATAAAAATCATTAGAGGTGGTTTCCTTAAGTAAATTTTATTGAGACTTGTATTTCCATGCCGTCATCTCCCCAAGGACATGATCCACCTACTACTATAATTGAGCCTCTTTTTCATTAGGAGTATTAATCTGGATGGAAAGGAAGCCTAAGGATTTATTCATATTTGCTTTAGTGTGTCCATACCTTTTTTTTCCTTAGAATAAAATAATATTATATTTCAAGTAGAAATGTGATACATTCTTAAAAAATGCTCAAAATTTGTCCATCAAAGGGCCACAAGATTTTTCATCTCACATAGTGTCTAACATGATCACCAATTTTAGCTCTGTGATCAGTTAGTAACATATAGATCCCGAGATTTATATACATAACAATCAAATTAACCTTAAAAAAAAAAGCGAGAATCCATTAGGTGAATCCATGAAGATGGGTGTCTATTTTGGGGGTCTTGTGAGAAAATAAATCTGATTTTTTCATGTTTTTCAACTTTGGGTGAATAAAACTGATATTTTTGTTTGCAATTTCACTTTTCACTAAAAAGAAAACTTTTATAGAATTATGTTAGCTTTCTATTCATAATTTTTTCAATTTTTTTGCTGAGATTTGATATGTCGATTTGGCAAATGTTTGACAGTGTGTTCTTATAAAATGAAAGGACTACAAAATAGTCATGTTTTGTCACAAATGTAAAATCATTGTTAAACTTGTTTTTTGCAACAAAAAAAATATTCTACGACAATCTACACACAATATACTACTGCATGACTATAATTTTGTAACCAATGGATTGATATACTAATTATTATATTTTTTTGAATTCGATCAATGGGGAAACTTTGTTGATTTTCAACATGTTTTGTGTCGCAACATTTTTCTCTCAATTGACTATAAAACTAAAAAATATATGAATACCCTTTTGAAGAAGACACGCCAATTAACTGCAGCATATTTTTTTCAATTTTTTTGGTGGTGTATTTTTAAAGCTATGGATTTTTCATTTCACCGCATTTTGAAAGAGATGAAACCAAACTCGACACATGTTAAGAAAAAAATAATTAAAAATATCAGATCTGACTTATACACAACAAAATCTATACATACGGAAAGTAGATTCATTGATAAAACTAATGGTATCAAGTCCGAAAGTCGCTTTGTAGTGTAAGAGATTGTTTTTACCTTCCAAAAATGGATAAACCTGAAAACTGTGCACAAACGTGAAGTTTTCAGGTTTCAGAGGTTATTCGGTCGAATAACCTTTTTCCATTACAAAACCATTAAAATAATTATTCGATCGAATAAACAAATAAACACCAAATAATTTCTCTGGAAGGAACTGTGTCGCACGCAGTTCAAGGTCTCCATTATTTTAAATGGTGAACTATTAATAGTTGTTCGGCCGATTCATAAATTATAGATTATTCAGCCGAATAACCATACTTATTCGGCCGAATAACTATGGTTATTCATCTGAATAGATTCCACTATGTTTCTCGGGCACTCGATTCTCACAGAACTGTTACCTCTGACGGAGATGTTTATTCCTCCGGTCGGAGAATTCATTATTGTACTTGGGTCATGTAAAGTCATCGAGGTCAATCCTCCCATGTAAGTCGAGGAATTAGTCCCCTAGAGTCATTTGTATTGGGGTGTTTAAGTCCCCTGAAGGAGTCGGCCTAGTCAAATTTAGTTGAGGCCGACTTGTCAAGTGGTAAAGGTAAAGTGAAAGGTAAAGTATAAATAGAGAGCTAGGCTCTTTATTTATACACACAATCTAATTCACTCACTCACTCATTCATACAAGTGGGAGAGAGAGAAGTTCACACAAGTGGAGGAGGAGGAAGCTGTTGGAGATCATCTTCTTGTTTTGGGGTTTTGTATTATTGCTCATTCTATCTCTGAGGAAGTTGCGGGATTTTCTCCTTTATGGTTTCCCCGGTGAAATGCTTTGTGTCTCTTGTCTCATATGTTTGATATGTTGTGCATGTTGTTCTCTCAGTTAAGATCCTAGATCATATTGAATTAAATGATGAAAATCTAACATGGTACCAAAGCTATCCTAAAGGAAGGCATTGTATGGCATTTACGACACTTGTTTCACTTGCGACAATTTGAAAGCTAGGGATTTGTATAGAAAAACCTAGTCATCGTGGAACTTTCGCTATAAATCCATTTTGGAGACAGTTCAGGATATGAAAATTGGATAGGCCTAAGATGAAATTTTATGTACCTTTTGTCCGAGTTTCTGCCTCAGATTCATTGTACTTTCTGAGATATGATCCATACAAGTTAGTGTTTCTGCCTCTTATTGAATGAATCCCTAAACAGGTGACCTAGGTAAAAAGGTCATATCTCGAGCTAGGAATCTCCGAATGGAATTCCGTAAAAAGTGACAGTTAGGAAACGGATTGAAGTTTCACAGGTCCGAGTTTCAGAGGCCGAAGTTGAAACAATGACATGTGGCACTCTGTACAAGTTTGCTATGTTGTTTCATCCCTTAAACAAGTCATGTTGGGAAACTGAGCATATCTCTCTGATGGAGAATCCAATGAAGCTCAAAACTATGGGGTTGTAAATATGACTGGTCAAGCTACCATAGACCGAAGTTTCAGACCCTTTAGATCTGAACGTTTAGAGATACATCAGAAAAAAAAATGACACATCTGAAATGTCTCAACAAAGGAAATCAAAGAAGAGGAGGAAGAAGCTCTCACTTAGGGTTTTCAGTTTTTAGGTATGGAATGACTTGATACAATGTTGGAGACACCTGATGAAATGTTAGAAACTTTGAAAATGGATTTGGAATCCATTCATCATAGATATTGATCCTCCATCAAAATGTTGTGGGAGGAAGGAGATTGAAAATTAGGGTTTCCAAGTAAGAAGAAACCCTAGCAAAGTTGGGATATCCATAGGGAAGCAATGAAGGAGTTTTAAATGGAACTGATATTCTATCGTCCTAGAACCATGAACCTATATAAGATGTTTACAAGTGATATACCTTGGATGGTTAGGGTTTTACCCTTATAGAGAAGACTACAAGCAATCTCGATAGGTATGACTTGATGAGATACAGGTATGTTTTGAAATTTGTTTCATGATTAAGTACATGATATGTTTGTCTTCATATTATTGAGGTTAGTGCAATCATGATTAATTTTAGATTGTCTTATCACCTTAGTAAAAGTATGAATGCATGTGAATAATAAAAGACATTCATTGATTAGGGGCATGACACTTATGATTGTACTAATGCATTGTGGTGTTGCATGAGGATGATGTTTTCGGCTAACATGAAAGGGTCATCAAGAAAGACAAATCAAGTTCTAGATCAATAATATATTACCATTGTGACATGAAGACAAAGAATCATCCATAGTCACTGATCACATAGAATCTCTACTTACGAGGTATGTATAATTTGGTTCTACAATGCTTAACTTATGAGATATGCAGGTTACTAGCACAAGGTCTCTAAATCATTGAAGAGAACAAAGAAGACATTGTTTGGGTATGTTAGACATAACTAGAAAGCATGATAATCCAAGTATGTTTTCCTATATTGAGTTAGAATCCTACCTTGTGTTAGGATCTTATATAAGTATACTTTTGTATGATTGATAATGATTATTCATGAAGTTATAATTTTGAGTAATCATGGGTTTATGCATATTATGCTTCTTAGTTTGATTAATGATATGACAAACTAGAAGAGTCCTATGGTCAAATAAGAATATGCATGAGTAAACGAAGTACTCCCTGAAACCTTGAATACTAATGCTTGTGATAAATTACCTGTGTATGAAATGATCATGACCATATATGTTAAGATTATAGGATTATAATGTTTTGATAGTATTGAGATTATATTAATGAATGTATGATTATGTATGAGATCTTGAGGATGACACGATGAAGAAACTAGTAATCATCCATAGTGGTACAGGATGGATAGAAGTTCAAAAAAATATAATCATGACGCTATCACAAAGGGAAAATAGAGATCAAGAGGGAGCACATTCCAGTAGTTCTTGCAAGGAAGCAAAGATTGAGAGGGAGTCCACCCAATAACCAAACAAAGATAAGTATTTGAATTGTCATTCCTTATATATCTGATTATTTAAATTATATTGTTCAATCATGTACATAGTTATCTTCCTAGATTTAAGGTTGTGTATTATGCATTAATGAACAAGATACTACTAATATGAAAGTAATGAGTAAGTGGCCTATGGTACTGTACAACATTCCATTGCTACTTATCTAGAATGAAACCTCGTTGCTGACTTGTTGGGGGTAGTGCACACTCTTCACAATGTTCTGGTAGAGATGGAAGGCATTTAGGAAGTTACTGTATGAATACGGGATAAGGATGAATGTTGGGTTGAATCATTGGCTAAGATAGTTGCATGACTGCGTGACCTATGTCTTTATGCGTAAGAATTTGTTTTGAAAAATTATGAAATGTTTCTAATCACACAACTAAATTGACTTGTAGGAAAGATCGTGTACTACAAGAGAGACTTGTTTCAAAAACCAAGTGACGATGATTCAGCTAGAAGATTTATGAAGTCAAGAAGAAGACACTGAAAAAATTGAAGTTTCCAGGATCATAAATACAGTAATGGAAGAATCGATTCTAGAAGAATATGGAGAACGCGAGGTGGAAGACCCACAGGAACCTGTAGATCCACCACGTGAGAAGAATTCTCACAAGAGGAAACCAGCATGGGTACGAGAAGCAATTCAAGATGCAGAGAGATATGGTGCTCCAGAAGGAATGCATAGAGAAAGTAAGAGACCGAGACCATTCTCCAGTTATGTAGCCCTGTTGTGTGACATCATTGACAAAGAACCTTCCAACTATGAGGAAGTAGGTGAGAATAAAGAATGGAAGGATGCCATGATCGAGGAGTACCATTTGATCATGAGGAATGATGTCTGGGATGTGGTCCCAAGACCAAGAGGGAAGTCTGTAATGACTTCCAAATGGATCTACAAAATCAAGTATGTTGCAGATGGAAACATAGATAAATACAAGGCAAGACTTGTGGCACGTGGATTTTCCCATATTGAAGGGATAGACTATGAGGAGACATTTGCACCTGTAGCGAGATACACTTCCATCATATCAGTACTTTCTCTGGTTGCAGTAATGAAATGGAAGGTACACCATATGGATGTCAATACAGTGTTCTCAAATGGTGTAGTGGAAGAGGAAGTATATGTGGAGCAGCCACTCAGCTTTGAGACACATGACAGGGAGACTCATGTGTGCAAACTAAATAATTTTTTTTATGGTTTGAAACAAGAACCTAGGACGTGGTACAGAAGAATAGACAGCTTCCTGACTATTTTGGGATTTACCAAGAGTAAAGCAGATTCCAACCTTTACTACAAGGTTGAGGAAGGAAAACCAGTGATACTCCTATTGTATGTAGATGACTTGTTTGTGACAGGTGAGGATGGGTTGATTGCTGATATGAAGAGGAAGCTTGTTTCCGAGTTCTAGATGAAGGACTTGGGGAGGATGCACTATTTTCTAGGCATGGAGGTGTGGCATAGTATAGATGGAATCTTTCTTGGACAAGGGAAGTATGCAATAGAGATCCTGAATTAGTTAAGGATGATGGACTACAAGGACATGACCACACCTATGGCATTGAACCTGAAGCTATCAAGTGATGCTTCATCAGAGTCGGTTGATGCCATGATGTATCATTAGATGATTGGGTCCTTGATGTACCTGATGAATACAAGACCATATATTTGCTTTGTTGTGAGAACATTGAGCCAGTTCCTGATGGATACGAGACATGTTCACTTGATTGTTGCAAAGCATATTCTGAGGTACCTAAAGGGTATAGTTGATTATGGGCTCAAGTATGATGTGAATCAGAAGATTAACCTGGAGGGTTATGTTGATTCTGATTGGGAAAGCAGTGCCATTGATAGGAAGAGCACTTCGGGGTGTTGCTTCAGTATGGGATCAAGTGTGATCTCTTGGTTTAGCAGGAAAGAGTCATGCATGGCACTGAGTATAGCCGAAGCAAAGTATGTCGCAACTTGTTCGGCTAGTTGTGAGGAAGTATGGCTAAGGAAGCTACTGTCTTATTTGTTTAATCCCAGTTGGACGCGACTTGTATACATTGCGACAACTAGAGTTGTGTGAAGTTGTCTGAGAACCCAGTGTTGCATGACAAGTCGAAGCGCATTGAGATCAAGTACCACTATATCAGGGATATGGTGCTGAGAGGACTAGTGAAGCTCCAGTATGTTGCGGCGAACGAGCAAATAGCCGATGTATTGACAAAGCCACTGGCGAAAGTGAAGTTTGAATACTTTAGAGAGAAGCTTGGTGTACTTCAGATCAAGGTTCCTTCCAAGGGGAAGTGATGAGTCCGGAAGATGCAGATGCACACGGGCCATTGTCACATAGTGGTAGGAAAGTCCGCCTATGGTGTAGATGTAAGGGTTGGGGCCATTCTCTCATAGTGGTAGGAAAGTCCTCCTATGGTGTAGATGTAAGGGCTGGGGCCATTCTCACATGGTGGTAGGAAATTCCTCCTGTGATAAAGATGTAACAGCTGGGCCATTCTCATATCGTTGTAGGAAAGTCCTACCATGGTACAGATGTAAGGGCTGGGCGTGGCTTTTCCGACATGGTCATAGGTTAGTCCTTCTATGGTCATTGATGGAATTTTCGAGGCTTTTCCGACATGGTCAGAGGAAAGTCCTTCCATGGTCATTTACGTAATTGACGATATTTTCTGACATGGTCAGAGAAAATTCCTTCCGTGGTTGTTGATGTAATTGCTGAGCCTTTCCCCGATGGTCAGAGGAAAGTCCTTCCATGCCGGTGATTGTAAGTGTTGTGTTGTGAGCATATCGTCTGTGCTCCATTGACGATGAGATGTTCTAGAGATGATGAGGTGATAGTAGGGTACATAGGTTTTGCATAGGAATATAATTAATCCTGGGATGCTCCTTCAGGTTTTGTAGTGGCATTTAATCATTCCTGGGAGATCTTGCAGGTTTTGCAAAGCCATATAATAGGTCCTGAGATGTACCTACTCGATGGATTGCTCACATAGATAATGAAGACCTACATGGAGGCTAGGCCTACATCCAGCATGAAAAAGGGCTAGCTCTGTAGAAATTCCTATGATGAATAGATTGGAGATTGATGATCGAGATAGCAGTAGCAATGACGATGATCTAGTGATGAAGACTTGTGTTGATGAACTGTTTCAAGAGAATACCTTCCTAGTTAAGATGGAGTGTTAATGTATTTGTAACTTTAGAAAGTATTCACTTGTATATTTTATATCGTATTTGTATTTTATGATTGTACCTCTGACAGAGATGTTTATTCCTCCGGTCAGAGAAGTCATTATTGTACTTGGGTCATGTAAAGTCATTGAGGTAAATCCTCCCATGTAAGTCGGGGCATTATTCCCCTAGAGTCTTTTGTATTGGGGTTTTTAAGTCCCCTAAAGGATTCAGCCCAGTCAAATTTAGTTGAGGCCGACTTGTCAAGTGGTAAAGGTAAAGTGAAAGGTAAAGTATAAATAGAGAGCTAGGCTCTCTATTTATACACACACTCTCATTCACTCACTCACTCATTTGTACAAGTGAGAGAGAGAAGTTCGCACAAGTGGAGGAGGAGGAAGCTGCTGGAGACCATCTTCTTGTTTTGGGGTTTTGTATTATTGCTCATTCTATATCTGAAGAAGTTGCATGCTTTCCTCCTTTATGGTTTCCCCAGTGAAATGATTTGTGTCTCTTGTCTCTTATATTTTATATTCTATGCATGTTATTCTCTCAATTAAGATCCTAGATCATATTGAATTAAATGATGAAAATCTAAGACTTGGTTGATACGATAGTCCCAAATATGAATTCATCTTCAATCACTTGTAGAAGGGGGGCCAGTTGAACTTGATTTTGAGAGAGAGTCAACATGTCCATTAAATTTCCTATAAATATGATGAAAGGATATAATGTCAAAGGAATTAAAGGGTATTATCAAATGCGTTTCCAAGTTATAAATCCTTCATCTTTGAATCTAATTATCTCCTTTCATCCATCTTATTGAAATATTTGAATCACCAAAAACCTATAGTTAACACATGCCTTTGTTGTGAGCTACTCTTAAGAGGAGAATAAGAGTTGTAAGTTATCCCAAGTTGTTGGTCCCTTCTCCAGGAAAGGAATTCCCCTCAAAATACAACACTACAAATGGCACCAAGAGATTGGCTTGCTTCGTCAAAGAAGCCCCATGCTTTAGCTTTCACTACAATGAAAAGGACCTTTAGTGGAGGTTATAGTGTATGCTACTTTCAAATATATGTTTCTAGTGGAGGCTAGTAAAAATTCAAATTTACCATACATCGCTAATATGCCTCCCCGACGCATCGTTCAACAGTTAAAATGTTTGTTAGTTCATGAAAAAAAATTAGCGGTTTAGTTTTTAAAATTCAACCTTAAATGCACATATTTAAAAAAAAAAATTAAAAATTTTGTGTGGTGTGTTCGAGACGTTTGGCTCGCACCGCTTTACGATTGTTAGTGGTGTGAGTCGAATGACTCGAAAGCACCAAAAAATTAAAACCCACAAATGGTCACCAATGTGTTACACATTTAAGAGCACTAACATTCTGGTTCCCTTAAGGGGAATACACGCACTGTTGATCACACCATTTATAAAAAATAATAAATGTTTAACAGTGTGCTTATGCCACTCATGCACAACGGAAATCAGTGCAATGATGTGGCATAAGCACACCGTTGATACACCTCATAAAACACTGCATTTTCATAGACACTGATGCGTTTAGTACAATAAAGGGAACCAGACTTACGGTGCTTGTTATTGTCTAATGCAATGGTATTGGTACAATAAAACCCATAATCATTTATGCGGTGTGCGTATATCACATCATTGCACCAACAACGGTGCAATTATGTGACATAGGAACACCAGTGACACCTTTGATAAATTTGTGAGCACACAACTAACGGTGATCCTATGTCACGTCAACGAGCCGGTGTACGATGCGCTGACGTGGCATATAGGAACTGTAAATATATTTTGAAGATTTTTTTTTTAATTCGGTTCATTTGAATAGCAGTGTGCTAATAATATTTAGGCGCACCATCCAATTCAATTTAAAATTTTTGATATATAACCAGTGGTGAGGCATATATATTGTAGCGCACCTCTTTTTCGATGCCTCCACTATATAAGTGCACCTCTTATAAACCCATGAACACACAACTATTAGTGCTCCTATGTCACGTCAAGGCCTCAATTCACAGTGTGCTAACATGGAATAGGCGCACCGTGAATATATTTCAAATAAATTGTTGTTTTTTAAATTCAATGCATTTGAATAACAGTGTGTTAATAATATTTAGGCACACCACCAAAATAAATTTAAAATTTTTGGTATATAACCAGTGGTGCAGCATAAATATTGTAGCGCACTTCTTGTCGGTGCATCCAATATATAAGCGCAGTGCTAGTGGTGCGTTTCTAATATTTACGGCGTACTGGATTTATTTCTTTGGAAAAAAATTAAAAATTTCATTTTTGTAGATATAATATTTTTATAATTCTTTTATATGTATGCTTATGAGACTGATTTATATTATATGTGAAACAGAGACGTGATCGTCGTGAGGTGCATCAACAAAATGAGGCACAGGTAGATGGGTACAACTTCCGCAGAGAGTAAGAGGCCAGGGATCGGGAGAGAGATTTATACCCTCATCCCATTATGCCTCAGACCAGACACCTCTTGAGATTTGTCAGCCTCCTCAAGTTCTATGAGGAGGCAAAATCACTCAAGGGGAATAGTATGTTGCTGACCCAGTTGATAGCACATTGGGATCATTATAGGGATGCTTTCTGATTTGGCCCTGATGAGTGGTTCCAACCCACTAAGGAGGACATTTACTTTATCATTGGGATCTCTAGGAGAGGTGAGGAGATTCCTTAGTTCCCTAAGGTTCCAGCTAGATTTGTAATAGTGACTCAGTTGGTATATGTTCATATATATGTTGATCATAACGTCCTTGAGCCTTCTCAGTTTCAGGTCAGTGGTGGCCAGCTTTCCATTGCTTCTTTTGGTAGAGAGGATGTGAGGTCCTTCTCTTTGTTGGTGATGACTATCACCCATTACACTATTGATGGGAAACGCATTAGATGCCATTTATTATATTATGTTGATTCTTTAGTGTAGGAACCCAGATGCATTCGGTAGTCTAATATTTGTTTATGACAGTTTTTTTATGCTCTCAGTTGATGTTGTGCGTGTATTGTCGGGAGGGGGAACTTCCCCTTCAGTTCATAGTTGTTTTATCTATTTTTTGAGAGATTTCTGATGACTAGGCCATCTTTTGACTAGAGCCCTCCTAGGTTGATGACATATGCGCATGTGTGGGTAGATGATTCATAAGAGGGGGCATCCATATTTTCCTATGAGAATCACTATCGATGTGATTGACATGATAGCGAGGACCAACCACGATTAGATATGGTTTCACATACATATACAGGGCTGGATTAGAGAGGGTGTACCAACATCTTCTTCACCCAGGATGAGCCACCTAATCACATAGGTAAATTTAGCATTATGTTTTGTTGTTGCACTTTTACTTCAACCTCGGTTCACACTTACCATCCCACCAAAAAACACCTTGAACACATATACCAGCCCGAAATGGAGTTAATCCCTTTCAGAAACACCTGCTGAGCAGATGAAGTCTTACCCAAAGTACCTACGGAGAATGCAAAACCTAGGCTTCATGCAGTATAGAAGGGGAATAACTTGATAAGCAATACATTCATCAATTTATTCTAGTTTTAGAACATCAACAAAAATTATTACTTCACCATATTGTTGTACTTATATTATATTCTCATCCATATTACATACAACTATGCTGATCATGCAGTCACTTAAATATTCAAAAAATGAAAGAAACACATATCAAATCAAATCACATCACACATCACACCACATAAAAACACCATGTTTAATGTGGAAACCCATCTAGCAAAAACCATGGAAGCGCTTATATTTTATTATGAGTCGCATCCAAATAAGCACTTCAATTAAGACTTACGGGTTTTTTCATGAATTACAAAGTATCTGCACACATAGCATGCAGATAAGAGACTCAACTTCTCCAAAATAACTCCAATAGACATAGAAAATAGTTTCATTACAAAATAGTAAACGTGAATACAATAACCATAGAATATAACCACAAAACTTCCCTCTAAACACATATTTATAGGGCTCACTTAGCTTTCCCCGTTCCGACTAACCCATTAAATTCCTAACTCACTCATTAATATAATGTGGACCAATCCTAACTAATTGACTCAACTCCGACCATTAACTCGAACAACATGACAATTTTTCTCATTTTCTTGGCCCCTTTCTCGGATATGACCACTTTGTCGAGCTGCTTCCACTTTGTCCTTGTCCACACTAAAATTGTTACCTCAAAAATGGTACCTCCAAAAATCTAGTCCCAACATGTTTAATTAATCTATTTTAATTTTTTTCTCGTTATACTTAATGCAAATGAAATATTTTTTAAATTGTTATATTAAATTCATGTTTCATGAAATTTTCTAATTATTATTGTGTACTATATATTTTATAGATATTGGCACATTTTATGGTGATGTGGGGCCTCCTCTGCTGCTGGATGATGAGGATGAGGACATACAGATGCAGGATCAGTCAGAGGTGCCTCATCTAGCCATACATATCCTTCGACGGAGGCCTAAGTAGAGGTTCAAATAGGATATTGCAGATAGGCTAGCCAGATTATTAGCGGATCGAGGCGTTTGACTTGTTCATGTCAGGGATATTTAGAGGCAGGACTGATACATTAATATATGGAGGGTTATTCCTCTTGATATGAGGATATTGATGTAGCACATTGTTGGTGATTTCGTTCTTTTGGATGCCGCACCTCATGGTAGTTCATTGTATGACGAGGGTGGATATCCTCAGCCTCCTATTCCGCCTCCTCCATCAGTTGCTTCGATTGGTAGGGGAGCCTCCACATCCATTGCACCTCCTGCTCAGAATCTACCTCCTAATCCTCCATCTTCGACATCTCATCCACCCCATCCTCCACCTCCATTCCCTCCTTCATCCTATCCTCCACCTCCCACTCCTTCGACGGAACCAACATATGATATTTTATACCTATTCGACTAACCAACCTCTATTGATCCATCACCTCCTTCATCATCTCCTCCACCTCCCCCTTCTTTGACGGATCCAACATCTGATACTTTATACCTATCTGACTGACTAGACTCAATTGATCCATTACCTCCCCATGATCCTCATACACTAGTACCCTAATATTTGGAGATGATGCTTAGATCGGGTGGGATGATCTAGATTCCCAGAGATTGTGTGTTTCCTACTGATCTACATGATAGATTATTTCCTAGCAGAGGTACTGATCATGCCTCTAGCTCTACTGCTAGAGGTGCTGATACATCTGGTGGGTCGATAGATAATCATGATGATATGGTTCTGAGGGTGGAATAGACATGCATATCTGACATTTATCATCATTTTAATACTATTATATATATATATATATATATATATATATACATTATTTTCCATTTTGCAGATGTGGATTTTTTTTATATGTTGATGGTAATGAGGTGTATGTTAGGCTAGGCTCGATGATGTTCATTAGATGTTTTTGTTTTCCATTTTGTATATGTTGATGCTTATATATATGTTTATGGCAATGTACTTGTGTAAGTTAGGTTAGGTTCGATGATGTTCATTATGTTAGAAACTGGAACTTGTGTTTTGTTACATGTTATTGTTAGATCATATGTGTGTTAGATGATGTTTAAATCTATAAGATGTATATGTTAGATGAAAATGCAGTAACATAATGCTTATGATGGTACGTTCATGCTTATTTTTATTGGTTTGATGTTAATGATGGTATGATGGTGTTTCTTTTTATGTTTTTAAATGGTGACAATGATATTAATGATGACATGTTTATTTTTACATAATATAATTGAAAAAATATCATTCAATTAAATATGGTTATGAATTTTGTATTGACAATGGATGAAGTTGTGACAACTAGCTATATGATTTATGTTTGTTGTATAATTTGTCATAGTATCATGTTTATGAACATCACAAAAAAATATAAATTATATGAACATGAATATGACCTATCAATGTATCATTCAAGATTTTTAATTTGTTGACAATAACTCAATTTACAATGACAAATATCAAATCTTTAATAGGAAGAAAAAAGAATAGTTAATTAAAACAACACTATTTTTCTCTCAACTAATGTAAAGCCACAACTTTCATTATCCAAATATATTATTATTAATAATAATTAAGTTGATTTGATGATCTTCAATCCGTTTTTATCTCTTATTCCCATTCAAAAAACATTTGCAAACATTTGCAATTATAATGATTAGCATTATTTATGACAAAAACATCGTGAAACACAAACATTCAAATATTGATCTTGTAGAAATTAGAGAGCACATTAATTTTTTTGTTATAAATTTCATTGTTATCAAGGCCATAAATTAAGTCATTGTAGAGGTCAAGTACACTAGTAAAAAAATTGTTGGATTTACAAACTCCACCAAGGTTTCAAATGTGTCATTTTCTATGTTGGAGTTAACATTATAAATACAATTAAAAAATACCAAAACATTACATTATAACAAACATTCAATTTAATCGAACCATATAATAAAAAAAACATTACATTCTAATGGAAACATCATAAATTAATGCAAGTATAATTTTTAGCATTATTTATAACAAAAAATTCAGGAAATACAAGAATTCAAATATTGGTGGAGATATCAAAGAGCACCTTAAAATTTGTTGTACATTTCATTGTTATCAAGGCCATAAATGAAGTCATTGTAGAGCTCAACAGTAGTAAAAACATTGTTGGAGTTTCGTTCTCCATCGAGGTTGCAAACATGTTATTTTCTATGTTTGAGTTAACATTATAAATACAATAAAAAAATCCAAAAAAATTACATTATAACAAAAACAAAAAAATTAACCAAATCATATAATAAAAAATCTTTACATTATAACAAAAATGTCAAATTAATGCAATTATAATTCTTATCATTATTTATAACAAAAACATCATGAAATACAAACATTCAAATATTGATGGAGAAATTAGAGAGCAACTTAAATTTTGCTGTAAATTTCACTATTATCAAGGCCATAAATTAAGTCATTTTAGAGCTCAACACTACTAAAAAAATTGTTAAATTTTCAATCTCCATCAAGGTTACAAATGTGTCATTTTCTATGTTGGAGTTAACATTATAAATACAATAAAAACATCTAAAAACATTACATTACAACAAAAATTAAATTTAATTAAATCATAAAATGAAAAAAAACATTACATTCTAACATACATGTCATAAATTAATAATACAATTATAATTCTTAACATTATTTATAACAAAAACATCATAAAATACAAGCACTAAAATATCAATATAGAAATTTTAGACCACCTTCAAGTCAGGAATTAATAAATATGTTAGCTTTTACATTCAAAAAAATTAAATTGAATCATGTAAGTTATTTTTTATGGTGTATATATATGTATATAGAAAACAAAATATGAGTAATTTGGACAATGACATATAATCATTCTATACAATCATTGTTGGAATAATTAAGCCTTCCTACCATTCATTTAATTACATAAGATGCATTAATTAATCACTTGTTGGTTAATTCTATGTAATAAATGAGGAAATTGCCATTGTGTGGTCCACAAGGAAACATGGGAGGATAAGATTCCATTCAAGGTGATATACAAGCTACTTAGACCACTTATGCGCTTTCCTAAACATTTCTGGATGATTTTAAGGAAGAAAGGCGCACTTGTGAAGAAATTGTTGCTTTTTACTGCTTTTTCCCCCATAGGGAAAAGCCAGTCAACCTAGGAAAGTGTTTTTCTCACCAAAAACTTTCCTTAATGTTATTTTCACTCAAATATCGTATTTGGAATCTATTTTGGCTATATTTCACCTTCAGCTCACTAATTGGAGAATTTGTGAGCTTTTGGGCAGTTTTGGAAAGTCAACTTGCCACCTAGGGGGGATGGGCATTTTTAGCAAGTCTGATTAAGTGGAGATTCTTTTGGCATATTTAGCCATTCGAATTACTAATGTAAATTTATTTAATAATAGCCTTTTACATTCATATGTTGGCTGATGTAATTTTATTCATGAGAAGTTAATACAGAAATCTACTCTTGTGCATAATTTTTGTGTCTTTGACTAGTTGTGTGAGAGTTTTCATATGAGAGAGTGTAATTTCCTGATTAGATCTTGGATGTGATCATATTTTCACATTGTATCAGAGCCATCATGCTATTCCTTTCATCTATTTTTTTTCTTACAGGATCCAATAGTCTCAAGAAGGGCGCATTGATCAATTCACCGGGTGAATTCTATTCTCTGCAGGGCGCATTTTGGAATCCAGAAGTGTTCTAATTTCAGTCCAAGAGTTTATATCAGTTGCAGAAATGGATCATATACAACAGATAATCCTCATTCATTTAAATTACTTTGATTGGAAAGCACAGATGGAGATTCTACTGAGGAGCAAAGGGCTCTACAGGGTGACCATGGAAACAAAATCTGAGCCAACCTCAGCAGTGGAGAAATCTAAATGGAATAATCGAAGGGATGAAGCCTATGGTATGTTATGTCTCACTACATCTAGATAACTCTTATTTCATCTTGATGGCCTCACTTCACCCAATGAAGTATGGTTGAAACTTCAAGAATTGTTCGGTAAAACCGATGAATTGAGAGGCCACTAATTGGATAATGAGCTAGTCTCTTTGAGTCCACAAAATTTTGATAATCTACAAGACTTCTTCTCCAAATTCAAGTCTCTTGTATTGCAGCTGAAGCAATGTGGAATAGACAAGAAAGATGAGCAATTATTTTTGGCCATTCTCTCCAAGCTTGGCCCGGACTATTCAATTTTTGTTTCCACCTTCCATTCCACCCGGAAAGCAATTAAAAATTGGAAGAGCCCATCACTTTCAGAATTCATGGAGTCATTAACACAAGAACATGACAAACTGGTCTTAATGGGAGCCATTAAAAATCCATCCAAATACCACTGTCTAAATGTTGGAGACTCGAGGAATTCGAAAGGCAAGAAGAAATGCAACTTCAAGAAGCCCACCGGTGAGCGGAAATACAAGCCGAATTTTAATGGAGAGCCATCAAACTTCAAGAAGAATTCGAACAAGAAGAATGAGAAGACAAAGTGCACTTATTGCAGCAAGGGATTTCATCCCGAAATCTCTTGTATGAAGAATACCATCAACCAATTAACTCATGCATTGGAGAAAGCCAATATCCCTCTCCCAGAGAGCGCAAGAAGGAAGGATGGAGGATCAAATTTCGATGACAAAGAGAGAGTTCATACATTGATGGCCAACAATTCCCAATATTCATCATTCATCATTGATTCCGGTGCTTCAAGACACATGGTGTCTACAAGTAAGTATTTTACTTCACTTGACTCTTCTAGTGGTCCGAATATTGTATTGGGAGACAATTCTGAAACTTCTAGCAAAGGCAAAGGTAGCATAGATATCGAGTTTGGGTCATTTAATAATGTTTTATATGTCCCTGGACTTGCTACAAACCTACTGTCAGTCTATCAGATGACCCATACAGGGCTTCCCAAGAGAGTAACCTTTACCCCCAATGATGTTGAGATAGCAAAAATTTCAACAGGAAAAATTATTGCATTTGGTACTGCTGATCACTATTCTAGAATTTACAAGTTTTCTCATTTTGTACCAAACTCCTCACCTTCTGCTCTATTAACCCATGCCAAAGAGTCCAGCAAGCTATAGCATGAAAGATTTGGCCACCTAAACTACAAATACCTTTCCCAACATCATGAGAAAGAGATGATTATAAGGCTGCCCAATATCAAATTTTCCAAAGGTGTCTGTCAATCCTTCATCCTAGGAAAACATCCTGAGCATAAGTATGGGAGATCTACCACTGAGAGAACCACTGCACCATTGGAACTTATACACACTTATATATCAGGTCCATTTCCTCATGAGTCATTGAATTCAACAAAATATATTCTCACATTCATAGATGATTTCAGCAGGTATTGTTGGATTTATTTCATCAAGCTTAAATCATAAGTTTTCGGGTTATTCAAGTTATTCAAAGCCTCAGTTGAGAATCAGTCTGGTAGGAATATTAAAGTATTAAGATCTGATAATGGTGGTGAGTATGTAAAATCAAATTTTCAGCCATTTTGTGCTTCATCCGGCATACAGATGCAACATACAGTTCCATATACACCTCAACAAAATGGGGTTGCTGAGAGGAAGAATAGATCTCTTAAGGAGATGGCCACATGCATACTTGAGGCAAAATATTTGTCTCCGAAGCTATGGGCTGAAGAAATAAATTGTGCCACCTATATTCAGAATAGAGTGCCACACAAATCTCTCAAAGGTATCACTCCTTTCGAGGCTTGGACAGGGAACAAACCTGACATCTCTCATTTCAGGATTTTTGGCTCAAAGGCTTGGGCTAGAATTCCGATTGAGAAGAGGAGGGCTATACAGCCCCAAAGCCAACCATGTTTGTTTGTTGGATATTTAGAGGACTTCAAATCTTATAAGCTGCTTAACATGACCACTCATAAAGCATTCATTGAAAGAAGTGTGCAATTTGAGGAAGAGCCCTCTTAGAGCGTAGAAATTGGAGATTCATCTTCACCACCAGCTGAAGAAGAAGTAAGTGATGTTCTTGATATTTTTTATTTTGATATTTCTGATGATGAGGATAAATTTATTGTAGATTCTAACTCACCTACAAGGCCTAAGTGGGCTGCAAAAACTTTGCAAGCAACAGGTGAACTAGCAGGCAACCCTCAGGACCAAAGAAGGACTAGATCACAGTTTGAGACTGCTCTCAATGTGAATGATCCTTATCTTTCTGAGAAGTGTTATATGATGATTGATTCTGATCCAAAAACATATGAGGATGCCTCACATGATCCTAGATGGAATATTTCTATGGATTGTTAAATTTTCTGAATTTACTTCAATATGATCTAGGATCTTAACTGAGAGAACAACATGTACAGCATATCTACAGCATATCAATCATGGAGACAATAATGCAAGCACACAAGAGACACAAAGATTTACTTGGGGAAAACCATAAAGGTGAAAAACCCCAATAACTTCCTCAGAGATAGATAGAGCAATGATACAACCAACCAAGAGAGATAGCCATAACCTAGCAGCAATCCTCCTCCTCCATAAGTGCACCTCTCCTCCTTGAGAGCATGTGTGAGAAGTGAGTGAGCAAATAGAGTGCCCCCCGCACTCTATTTATACTTGACTTGACTTGCCTTTTTACCTAACTCATGTCGGCTCGAACTTAACCACATAACATAATGCTGAGTGGGCCGACCCCCAATAGGGTGGTCTAATAACCCTTTGACCCACATGGCCGACCCCCAATAGGGTGGTCTAATAACCCTTTGACCCACATGACTTATACAAGGCCGACCCCAAACAAGGTGGTCTAATAACCCATCAAGTATAAGTTACGACATTTACAATATAAATGACGACACTTCCTTATAGAGGAATAATACCATCTCTATAGGAATACAATATACATATATGTGAAATACATTCCGAAGTTACATATACATCAACACTCCCTCTTAACTAGGAAGGTATTTCTCAGCACAGTTCTTCTAGCACAAGTCATCTTCTCTGGATCATCGTCACTAGATAATCGTCATCGAGTCATCATCATCGTCACTGCTGCTGCTATCTCAATCAATCTCTGAATCTACTCGTCATAGGAAGTTCTACAGAGCCAGTCCTTTTTCATACTGGATGTAGGCCCACCACCTGCAGGTCTTCATCATCACTGGCCATACTGTGGAATCCTCAGGACTTATTACGTGCATCACAAAACCTGGCTGCAGCATCCTAGGCTATTACGAGCACACAGCTCTACCTGTAGGATCTCCCAGGAGCACATTACATGTGACCCATCACAAAACCTGGCTGAAGCATCCCAGGCTGTTACGAGCATGCAGCTCTACCTGTCGGATCTCCCAGGAGCACATTACATGTGATCTCACCACAAAACCTGGCTGAAGCATCCCAGGCTGTTACGAGCACACAGCTCTACCTGTCGGATCTCCCAGGAGCACATTACATGTGGTCCACCACAAAACCTGGCTGAAGCATCTGAGGCCTTTTTCATCCTGTCCAGATCTCCTAGGATCAAATTACATGTGGTCATGGCAAAACCTGGCTGAAGCATCTGAGGCCTTTTTCATCCTGTCCAGATCTCCCAGGAGCAAATTACATGCCATAGGACAAAATCTCGCAAGAGCATCTGCCAGATATCCCAGGGCACCGAATTACATGCCATAGGCAAAACCTCGAAAGACTATCTGCAGATCTCCCAGGGCACAAATTACATGTCCTCCCAAGCAAAACCTCGCAAGAGCATTTGCCAGATGTCCCAGGGCACCGAATTACATGCCATAGGAAAAACCTCGAAAGACCATCTGCAAATCTCCCAGGGCACAAATTACATGCTTTCCTGCACAACCTGATCCACGGCCACAGAGTATCAACCTGATACTCACCATACATCATCCTGATGTATCCATGATCATCCTGATCATCATCACTGCAACGTCCTGCTGCATGTCATCTGGAGAAACATCCTGAAGCTCGTCATCTATGATCATCCTGATCATCACTGCAACATCCTGGTGCATGTCATCTGGAGCAACATCCTGAAGCTCGTCATCTATGATAATCCTGATCATCACTGCAACATCCTGCTGCATGTCATCTGGAGCAACATCCTGAAGCTTGTCATCTATGATCATCCTGATCATCAATGCAACATCCTGCTGCATGTCATCTGGAGCAACATCCTAAAGCTCGTCATCTATCATCATCCTGATCATCACTGCAACATCCTGTTGCATGTCATCTGGAGCAACATCCTGAAGCTCGTCATCTATGATTGTCCTGATCATCACTGCAACATCCTGCTGCATGTCATCTGGAGCAACATCCTGAAGCTCGTCATCTATGATCATCCTGATCATCAATGCAACATCCTGCTGCATACCAAGTATCTACCTGATACATATCATGATCCATGATCCTCCTGATCATCAATGCAACATCCTGCTGCATGCCAAGTATCTACCTGATACATATCATGATCCATGATCCAAGCATCCAACATGATGCATATAAAATACATACACATGATCCAACTGATCATATCCAGCATCCAACATGATGCGTACATACATACATAAAATGATCCAACTGATCATATCCAACAGAAACTAGAACATCATCCTGATGCTCATCATCCAGCGCTTACATCCACAGCCATGTGAAGGATCCTCCTTCCAACATGCTTGGAATGGCTTCAGCAAATGTGTCCATCACTTCTTCCTCGAAGTATCCTCGATCTGAAGCACGCCAAGCCTCTCTCTGAAGTACTCGAACTTCACCCTGGCTAGTGGCTTCGTCAGCACATCTGCAATCTGCTCGTCCGTCGCAACATACAGGAGCTTCACAGCTCCTCTCTGCACCATATCCCTGATATAGTGGTATTTGATCTCTATGTGTTTCGACCTGTCATGAAACACTGGGTTCTCGGACAGCTTCACACAACTCTGGTTATCACAGAAGATACCAGTAGCTTCCAACGGGAGATCAAATAACTCAGACAGTAGCTTCCGTAGCCATACTGCCTCACAACTAGATGAACAGGCTGCAACATACTCTTCCTCAGCTGTACTCAGTGCTACGCAGGATTGCTTCCTTCTAAACCAAGAGATCACACCTGATCCCATACTGAAGCAGCACCCAGATGTGCTCTTCCTATCTGTAGCACTTCCAACCCAATCTGAATCAACATAACCCTGCAGGTTAAACTTTTGATTTGCCTCATACCTGAGCCCATAATCCACTGTACCCTTCAGGTACCTCAGAACATGCTTTACAACAGCCAGGTGAACACTCCTCGGATCCGTCATGAACTGGATCAATGTGTTCACAGCAAATCAAATGTCTGGTCTCGTGTTCGTCAGGTACATCAAGGACCCAATCATCTGACGATACAAAGAGACATCAACCGGCTCAGATGAAGCATCACATAGAAGCTTCAGATTCGATGCCATAGGTGTGGCCATATCCTTGCAGTCCATCATCCCGAACCTCTTCAGGATCTCTATTACATACTTCCCTTGTCCAAGGAAGATTCCATATGCACTCTACCACACCTCCATGCCAAAAACAAATAGTGCATCATCCCCAAGTTCTTCATCTCGAACTTGGAAGAAAGCTTCCGCTGCGTGTCGACAATCAATCTATCTTTACCTGTAACAAACGGGTTATCTGCATACAAAAGTAGTATCACTGGATTTCCTTCTTCAACCTTGTAGAAAAGGTTGGAATCTGCTTTACTCTTGGTAACGCCCAAACTGGATAGAAAGCTGTCTATCCTACCATACCAAGTTCTGCACACATATATGACTACACCATGCTGTCTTGAGATCCATCTGGTGAATCTTCTATTTATATTTCTCAATGCTGCCATCTGCGACATGCTTGATCTGATAGTTCCATTTGGAAGTCATAAAAAACTTCCCTTCACATCTTGGGACTACATCCCAAACATCATTCTTCATGATCGACGGATCATGGCATTCCATTTCTTCATCCCAGATCCTGGGAACTTCAATATCTTCAATAAATAAATTTGTTGCTGAACAAATGTTGTAGTTCTTCTTTTGTAGGAGATGGCATATGATCTTTCCTACACAACAAGTTAAATTGCATGATTAGAAAACATCTCATAGTTTTCAGAACAAATTCTTACACATAAAGAAATATGCCATACAGTCATGCAATTATCTTAGCCAATGCTTCAATACAACATTTATCCATATTCCGTAACTTTCTAGATGCCTTCCAATCTCTACCAGAACATTGTTAAGAGTGTGCACAACTCCCAACATGTCAGCAAAGAGGTTTCATTCTAGATAAGTAGCAATGGAATGTTGTACAGTGCCATAGGCCACTTACCCATGCATATTAGGAGTATACTGTTCATTAATGCAATCATTCTAATATGCACAATACACAACCTGAGTCTAATACCATGAGCATATACATCATTGAACAATTTTATTTAAACAAACAAATATGTAAGAAATGATAATTAAAATACTTATCTTTGTTTGTTCGTTGGGTGGACTCCCTCTGAGTCTTCGCTTCCTTGCAGGAGCTGCTGGAGTCCTAATCTGAAGTAGCTTCTTCTACACCTTTATGTTTTGGGATGTAGAGAGATGGTCAACTCCATCTGAATATCTGCATCCTTGCATAAACCACTGGAGTGTACTCCCTCTTGATCTTTGTTTCCTGGATTACCTGTTCTTGAATCTCATATTCATCCTTGGTCCCTATGCATGCTTATTAGTATCATGAATGTGTTATCCTTGTGATCTCATATAAAATCATACATTCATTAATATACTATTAAAACACAATAATCTCAAGCATGTATAGTCATGATCATTTCAAACAGAAATAATAAGCATTAGCATTCAAGGATTCTTATGGTTAGTCAAATCATAAGAAGCATAACATGTCTAAACCTATAATAACTCAAACATATGACTGTTTAGGTTAGTTGAATCATCAATCAAGATAAGAGATATAAAATGCATAAAACCTGTGATTATTCAAACCTATACCATCATGATTCTTCTGGTTAGTCATATCATCAATTATGGTAAGAAACATAATATGCATACAATCATGATTATTCAAACTTATGACTTCATGAATAATCATTATCAACAACATTATAAGATCCTAACACAAGGTAGGATTCTAACTTGATATAGGAAAAACATACCTGGATTAGCATGCTAGCTATTTATGTCTAACATACTCACATGATGTCTTCTTGTTCTTCTTCAATGACTTGTGCTAGTAACCTGTATATCTCATAGGTTAACTATTACAAAACCAAGTTATACATACCTCGTAAATGGATCTTCTATGAGATCCATGACAATGGATGAATCTTTGTCCTCATGTTATCATGATCATATGTTCTTGGACCAGAACATGATTTGTCTTTCTTGGTGTACCTTTCATGTTAGTAGACAACATAAAACTCATACAACACCATAATGCATTAGTACAATCATAAGTGTCAACACCCTAACCAATGAATATCTTCTATCATGCATTCATAATTTTGTTAAGGTGATACGACAAATCTAAAATCAAAATTGTACTAACCATAATAACATGAAGACAAACATACCATAAACTTAATCATGGACAAATATCGAAACATACCTCGATGAGTCATACCTATTAAGGTCGCTTGTAATCTTCTTATGTAAGGCCTTGGCCTTATCTCCCTCTGAAACAGGAACTTCTTTACTCATGCAGATGGTCAATCCATCTTCTTCTAGGATTAACCCAATCCACTTGATTTGCAAGAACTGGACCTGGAGCTGGATATGGGTTTGTCAGAGAAACCCCAAAAATTCAAGCTTTGAATTTCAAACTTTCGAAAGGATAGAAATATGCGCCTTGATGAGCTGATCAAACTGGTATATTCAGAATTTGAAAACTGCAAAGTTTCACTCCTCAATTTTGCCTTTGAAACTCCCGGATTCACTGGACGTGATCCTGAACTGGGGTTTGATGAAGCCCACTCTTTTTCCCCATCAAAATGTTTGATCCAAAGCTCTAAGCTTCTATTTTTCTGAGGAGCTTCCAGCCGTGGTCACAGATTTCAAAAATTCCCATTTTTACACAAGCCCTAATTTTCCACTTTTCTGATCAAAGTCCCGAACTAGGGTCTAATCAAGTCCGGCCTTCTGCCCAACCAAAAATTCTGATCTTGGTCTCTAAATTTCTATTTTGATGAGTAGCATCCAGCCGTGGTCTCCGATTACAAAAATTCCAACTTTCTCCAAAGCCCTAAATTCCGGAAGCCATGAATGAAGGTACCAAAAAATAATTCTATTTTGACAGAAATATGTACCTGATTGTTTCTGGTGTAACTCCAAAATTTTTGATCCACAGGGTCTGAAAAAAAGTTTCCTGAGATAGCATGACCTGTTATCTTTCCATCCTGATAGGTCTGACCTCAATTGGATTCTCTGAGAGAGAGTTATGCCAAATGTCGCAACATGACCTGTTTTGGGATAAAACAGGAGAGCGAACTTGTACGGCGTGCCACGTGTCACTGTTTTAACTTCGGCCTATGAAAACGTTTTCTGAGATAGCTTGGCCTGTTACCTTTCCATCCTGACAGGTCTGACCTCAATTGGATTCTCTGAGAGAGAGTTATGCCAAATGTCGCAACGTGACCTGTTTTGGGATAAAACAGGAGAGCGAACTTGTACGGAGTGCCACGTGTCATTGGTTCAACTTCGGCCTCTGAAAAAGTATTCTGAGATAGTACAGACTGTGTACTACCTGTCACTTTTTACTAAATTTCATTTGGAGCTTCCTAGCCCAAGATATGACCTTTTTCCCAAGGTCACCTGATTTTGACTCAGATCTGGAAGAGGCAGAAACCCTATATTGTACAGATCATAAATCACAAAGTACAACGAATTAGAGGTTGTCCTTTGGACAAAAGATACCTGGAGATCTTAGCTTCGGCCTGTAACAATTTCAGATCCGAAAACTTCGCCAAAACGGATTTATAGCGAAAGTTCTACGATGACTGGTTTTTTTCTATATCAAGCCCTAGCATCGTAAGTGCAACAAGTGTCATACATGCCATATCATGCCTTCTTTCAGGCTAGCTCTGATACCATGTTAAATTTTCTGAATTTACTTCAATATGATCTAGGATCTTAACTGAGAGAACAACATGTATAGCATATCTACAGCATATCAATCATGGAGACAATAATGCAAGCACACAAGAGACACAAAGATTTACTTGGGGAAAACCATAAAGGTGAAAAACCCCAATAACTTCCTCAGAGATAGATAGAGCAATGATACAACCAACCAAGAGAGATAGCCATAACCTAGCAGCAATCCTCCTCCTCCATAAGTGCACCTCTCCTCCTTGAGAGCATGTGTGAGAAGTGAGTGAGCAAATAGAGTGCCTCCCGCACTCTATTTATACTTGACTTGACTTGCCTTTTTACCTAACTCATGTCGGCTCGAACTTAACCACATAACATAATGCTGAGTGGGCCGACCCCCAATAGGGTGGTCTAATAACCCTTTGACCCACATGGCCGACCCCCAATAGGGTGGTCTAATAACCCTTTGACCCACATGACTTATACAGGGCCGACCCCAAACAAGGTGGTCTAATAACCCATCAAGTATAAGTTACGACATTTACAATATAAATCACGACACTTCCTTATAGAGGAATAATACCATCTCTATAGGAATACAATATACATATATGTGAAATACATTCCGAAGTTACATATACATCAACATGGATGAGGAGTTTCATTCATTGCAGAAGAATGAAACTTGGGAGTTAGTCAAGCTCCCCGCAGGCAGAAAGTTGGTAAGATGCAAATGGATTTATAAGACTAAATGTGCAGCAGATGGTACAGCCATTAAGTACAAAGAAAGGCTGGTAGAAAAGGGGTATTCGCAGGTCCAAGGACTTGATTATAATGAAACATTTGCATCAGTAGCTCAGAAAGACTCCATTATACTAGTTTTGGCAGTGGCAGCTTCCAAGCGGTGGGAAGTACATCACATGGATGTGAAAAGTTCTTTCCTCCATGGGGAGCTTGAAGAAGAAATATATATGCAGCAGCCACAGGGGTACACATCAGATCCAAACCTTGTTTGTAGGTTGAAAAAATATTTGTATGGACTCAAGTAAGCCCCCAGGGCTTGGTATGCAAAGATGGACAGTTTTTTGCTGTCACAATCCTATCTTCGGTGTAAATCTGACCCAAATGTCTAGATGAAGTTTGTTGATGGTTTTATTATGTTAATAGTTCTGTGTGTTGATTATTTGCTGATCACAGGTGATATCACTGAACAAATAGCATCACTTAAGACCGCAATGCACCAAGCATTCTCCATGAGTGACTTGGGAATTCTTAAGCAATTTTTGGGGCTTGAGATTTCTCAAACAAAAGAAGGAACCAAGGTATGTTAGTCAAAGTATGCTTCTAATCTATTAAAGAAGTTTAATATGGCTGATTGCAAGCCTTCTAAGACTCCATTCATTTCTGGAGTTAGAATGGAAGAAGCAGAATCTACACCGCTTTTTGACAGTACTCTATACAGACAGTTGATTGGCAGCTTGCTCTACTTGACACACACTCGACCAGATCTTGCATATGCTGTGAGTGTAGCATCTAGATATGGAGCAGCCACATGAGCTACATTTTAGGGATTAAAAAAGAATCCTTCATTATGTGCAGGGCACAAAGAGTGATGGGATTCACTATGTGGCAGATTTAAGCTTAGATCTCTTGGGTTTCACAGATTCGGATTGGGATGGTGATAGCCTTGACAGGAAATCCACATCAGGATTTGTATTCATGCTTGGAGGTGGCCCTGTTTGCTGGTCCAGCAAGAAACATAATTCCATAGCACTATCTTCAGCGGAGGCAGAGTACAGAGGAGCAGTGAATGCTGCTACACAGTGTGTATGGTTGCAGGGGATTTTGTCTGAGTTTGAGATTTCTTTCAGTACTCCTACTATCATTTATTGTGACAACCAGAGTTCCATTAGAGTTTCATGTCATCCAGTACAGAGGCAGAGGACCAAGCACATAGATATTCATATGCACTACATCAGAGGCCTAGTGCATGACCAAATCATAGATTGCAGTATTGCCCCACAGGTGAGCAAAATGCAGATATCTTCACTAAGGCTTTCATAGAGAAGACATTCAACTACCTTATATCACTAATTGGGATGGTTGGACATGTGGTGGAGTGAAGGATTGATCAGAAACCTTTCAATTTTGATATGTCCATGTTTTGAGGGAAGGTTTTTCCCATGAGGTTTTCCTTCTATCCTTATTTTGTGGACCGACAGTATTTTGTATTGGGTGACCACGTCTTGTTACTGGGCCCTTAGTATTTTATTTTCTAATATTTATTTCATTTAATTCAGAATTAAGAGGGGTTGTTGGAATAATTAAGCCTTCCTACCATTTATTTAATAACATAAGATGCATTAATTAATCACTTGTTGGTTAATTCTATGTAATAAATGAGGAAATTGCCATTGTGTGGTCCACAAGGAAACATGGGAGAATAAGATTCCATTCAAGGTGTGCTCTACAAACTACCTAGGCCACTTGGGCACTTTCCTAAACATTTCTGGATGATTTTAAGGAAGAAAGGCGCACTTGTGAAGAAACTGCTGCTTTTTCCCCCATAGGGAAAAGCTAGTCAACCTAGGAAAGTGTTTTTCTCACCAGAAACTTTTCTTAATTTTATTTTCACTCAAATCTCATATTTGGAATCTATTTTGGCTATATTTCACCTTTAGCTAACTAATTAGAGAATTTGTGAGCTTTTGGGAAGTTTTGGAAAGTCAACTTTCCACCTAGGGGGGATGGGCATTTTTAGCAAGTCTAATTAAGTGGATATTCTTTTGGCATCTTTAGCCATTCGAATTACTGATGTAAATTTATTTAATAACATCCTATTACATTCATATGTTGGCTGATGTAATTTTATTCATGAGAAGTTAATACAGAAATCTACTCTTGTGCATAATTTTTGTGTCTTTGACTAGTTGTGTGAGATTTTTCATATGAGAAAGTGTAATTTCCTAATTAGTTCTTGGATGTGATCATATTTTCACAATCATAAATTAATTCATAGACATAAATCATATTTTGCATCATATAATTGGTTCTTAACCAAATGAAATTGTTTAAACACTGGATCCAGTAATCAACTTTCCATTTCCACCATCATAAAATGAAAAATAAACAATATAATTAGACAATCAAAGATAACATTAACGAAATGATATCTCAATCTGTAAATGACAAAATAAAACATGTACATATCACTCTCCATTTCCATCACCCTCATTATCTTTCCTGGTTGGCATGATAACATTCTTGTTCTTAGAAACATATTTAAATATAGGGTCGTGTCTTAATATGAACCACCAATCTCTATCCAACACATCTGGGTGAAAGAAAACTTGGTTGCAATGTTTTGGGAAAACATAAGGCTCCTTACTTTCACCCCACATCTTTCTAGATTTGATACATATCAACCCACTATCACAGTATTCCTTTACATTATTCCTCTCGAATGTGTCCCACCACCTACACCTAAAAATAACACATTGGAAATATTAGAAGTCCACTTCAATGATCTCTTGTATCTTTCTGACATAACCCAACATCCATCCTACCAAGCTTTGATCTCATTGCCTAGCACAACTAGATTGGTTGAACTCAACTTTAACTCCACAGTCTTGTGTATCACACCCATTATAAGCATCCTCATTGCGAAAATGATGTCCATAAGCCCACATAGATTGGAAAGAATGCACCCGTAAGAAAACTTAATAAATGATGATGTCATATGTCTATTAACCCGACTATTAATATATTAAACACAAATGTTATAATTCAATGTTGCATTATAAAGTTAGAAATTATGTACATAAATATTTTATAACCGATTTGTTGCAACTGATCCCAATAGTTAGCGCATCCTTCTCCTCAGGAGGGTAATCATTGGATGCACCATATTTCTCTTTGACTTGGTCTGCAACTCAACTGTTGGGGAAGATCATTGGCATATTTTATTTTAAATGATTTGGAAAAGGCTTTCTTCTACCATGCAACCACCTAAATTCTTTTATATCAATGTCCCATTTCCTCCTCTTCTCTTCATACAATGCGACCCACGACTATGTTTCCTCCGCATTGTAAATAATGAATTTATTGATTGCATCAATTTTTGAATTTGTTGTTGTATTCATGGAAACAAAACCACATTCAGTATGTGTGGGATCAAATATATATATTTTGGCGTTTGTTGTGAATATAAATTACTATGTGGAAAATTGAATATTGAAAGATAAGTGAGTTACTCTTTATCATGTGCATTTTTCCATTCATTTCTAGTACCTCCCCTTCCCTTATGTCCTCATCATGTTCATCATCCCAAATTATTGTGCCTGGTGAGCCATCGATTTGCTTGATGTACTCACTAGCATAATAGAACGACTCATATACTATGTACCCCTCTTCCATATACCCATTGGGTTTTTCCCTTTGCTGAACAAATCCATTCACTTTTTTCATGAACCTCTCTAAGAAGAACATCCAGTGATAGAAGACCAGCCTAACTAATTCAACCTCTGCGACTAGGTGAATTAGAATATAAACCTGCAAGTCCATGAAACTCGACGGTAGTTCCTTCTCAAACATACAAACAATCTCATCTATCTCTTCATGCCACAATAGAATGCTAGCGATATAAATCTCCTTTGATGTTATCCACCGTACAAATGCAGATAGTCTATATATGGCATGCCATAGGTAATCAGGAAAGTCATGGTTCACACACCCATGCACAAACAACGAATAATGACACTACAAAGTAAACAAAAAAAGTTAAGTGCATTTTAACTTTTGTGGAAAAAGATATAAATAAATAGAATAACATTTTTTTGGCATTATATGTACCCTTAGAAGGTTGAGATGGTCATGTGATTTCAAACCCGACAACTTTTCGTCTGATGTACTGAAGCAACATCATAGATTAGAACTAGAAAAAGAAGGTGCCTTCATGCCCAATATAACTTCTTTTTCCAAATTAATATCATCTTTCTTCAAAATCCATGGGACATCACCTTTTTAAAATGAAAAAGAGGGGCCAGCCTCGCCTCTATTTTTGTGTCTTTGTCAATGCTTATTTTTAGTAGTTGAAGCAATAAGGTCTTTCCTGACATTCATCTTGTCACTTTTTTTTATGATTTGTGACACCACAAAGAAGATGGAACATTTTTAAATATATGCATGGGATCTAGTAAGTGCGAAATCTTAAGATGCTCCCAATATGGGAGCTCATAAAATATTGATTTCCTTTTCATCCCCGTGGGCATTTTCTCAACTTAGGTTTCGAATAAATCAAGATCATCGATAATGAGTTGCACATTTGAATCGAACATCTTTGTGTATTCCTTCTCCTTCTCTTTGTTATATGCCCTAAGCTATTGAGTTGGTGTCATTATTTCAAGAATTTGGGTTCTCTCTCATTTACCATTGAAAGAAGATTTTTTTCTTCTATAAGAGTGGTTTTCTAGGAGGAATACCCTAAAGAATTCATACACTGACTTTCCTAGGTCTTTGGACCACCTATACTTCATAGAAGGTACACAACATTTACATCCATAATAACCTTTTGTTACAAGACCTGCAATGTTATAGTAAAGATAGCATGTTAGTGTTGAGGATGAAGATAGTCATACCAATTTAAATATGTCGTAAAGTATTGCTTTGAATATAAAAAAAAAATAAAACAACATATTTACATGAACAAACTCCTAACCCCGGATAATCATGTGTGGTGTACGCACATATTCCATACAGTGTAAAAATCCCCTATGATGGGATGGGTCTCGACACATCATATACCTATATCCCTTCCCATAATTCGTTGAATTCATCGATAAATGGTTGTAGGTAAACATCCATATTATTCACTTGTTTTTTACTAGGGACTATAAAACCAAACATAAGATGTTCATTCTTCACGGAAAACCATGGGGGGATATTGTTATTGATCAGTACTATAGGCCAAACATTATAGATGTTGTTTGGTTGGGAATATGGGTTGATGCCATCAATGGCTATGCTCAATCATAGGCTACGTACTTCATCCTTGAATTTATCGGGCCATGTATCCTCTATCTGATTCATGGCTATTGAATCTGTTGGGATTCACATAAATCCTTTATGCAGGAGCATTGGGGCCTAGGAAAAACAGTCGAATTTGATCAACAGGAGAAGTCGACCAGGGGGATTTCCGACGACCACTGGTGTAAAAGGGAGATTGGCTGTTGAAGCCAAATAGTCGAGTGAAGTTGTCGATGGGCGATCGACATGAGTTAAAGGTCAAGAGTCGACAAGTCTGATGTTGACAAATTACATGAGCGCAACGTAGGTGTCGAAGGTGGACATGTTGTCGAACAACGACACCGACGGATTGTGGTGAAAGCCAAGTGTGGAGGATAGGGTGGAATGGAATTCATAGAGGCTAGGTAAAGCCGACGAGTGAAATCGAAGGATGACAGAGCACAGTATGGTCAAGGAAAGTGATGGGACCGACTACTGTAGCAAATTCAGAGACTCAGGATTCAAGGCAATAGCCGTTGGAGGTTGTTGAGGAAGTTATGAGCAGTTATGAAGGTGGTTGGGATCATGCTAGATGTAAATGCAGGAGAAGGTTGTGCAGCACATCCGAGGGGCACTTACAACTACAGGCCTACAAGATCAGGGAGAATTCGGTGAATAGAGGAAGGACACCTCAGGGAACGGAGTTGACCTTAGGAAGAGTAACAGAGCAAAGTAGAAGACTAGTATGGAGGAAGAGAAGAACGGATCGATCATCAGAGGATCGAGAGAGATTGGATCCATTTCTCATCGAGCGCTTTCATTCAGTAGAGGCCATGAAAGGGAGGAAGATCCTACACAGTCGAGAAACACACTGAGAGACAAAGTCTTATTCTGTATATTGTAACAGGTTAAGGCCAACTAGTTCATTTCCTTTGTATTTCACATTGTAATTTGATTTAGTTTAATAGAAGCCAGCTTCTTGCATTGAGTTCACAACCAGTCTTTATGAGCAATTTGTGTGTTGCTGTGTGTATTGTTAAGCAAGTGGCCCCTTTCCTGGACCACCCTTGCGCTAGTTGATATTAGGGCTGAAGCATCCCATGAACATGAGAGATAGCAATACCAACCTAACTTGTGCAGTTGCTATCGGAGCTAGTTAGAATCCACTATTGAGTAGTTTAATCCGGAGAGCTTGAAGAGCCTGCGAATGCATAGATAGCTCCAATTACAGTTGGGTAGAGTTGTGCTCGATTTCGGGAAGTCTGGTTGCGATTGAACGAGTGGGAGTTTGAGCTTGAGGTTTAAAATGGCTCACATAGGCGTTAATGTTCGAGGTATGTGACGAAGAGCGCGTGGCGCAGCAGTCACAGTTAATCGTGAAATGTTCAATGAGTGCATGCGAACAATGCAAAGTTTGACCAATGAGGTCACAGTGATCAAAGAGAGCCAAAGGCATGGATGCATTCCCGATCCACTTGACCACAGTGACAAGGAATTCAAAGAAGTGGAAGCCTGGGAAGAAGCAATCGAAGAACCAGAAGTCAAACTCATCAAGCTTCTGACGGAGATAAGAGGTCGGACAAAGATGGATGTACTTACCTATTGAGGAAGTCTAGATCCAGAAGACTTAATATACTGGTTCTAATATATGGAGAAATACTTTGACATAGAGCAGATAGAGGATCCTAAATGGGTTAAAACTACATGTCTGAGGTTGAAGGATCATGCCTCATTGTGGTGGGACAATGTATAGGTTGACAGAGTCAAGAAAGGAAAAGAGAAGATCAAGTCTTGGGATAGGATGGTTTCCAAGCTGAAGGGGAAGTTCTTTCCTAGTGACTATGTGATTTCCTTTTTCAGGAAGTTGCAAACCTTTCGACATAAAGAGATGACCATGAAGGAATACATAGAAGAGTTCTATTGACTGTCGATTTGGCCGGGACAAATCGATGAAGGAAAAGAAGTTGTCACTAGATATGTGAACAAATTGAAGTATGTTATACAGGACGAGTTGAGCCTATCGAGGTTCAGAGCGGTCGGTTAATCCTACCAGTTATATTTGAAGGAAGAAGAGAAACTATCGAGGAGAACCGCATCAACTAGAGGAAGAATGACCGATCAAGGTGTGAAGACTATTTCCTCAAAGGGTCAAGGTAGAAGAACAAGGAAGGAATCTGTCAAAGATAACCGACATGTAGAACGGACATCGACTAAAAAGAAAGAACAAGGAAACCGATGGGAAGGTCAAGAGACCCGCGGTTGGGGTGCGTATGGTCGAAGTGGTCCAGCCAACAGAAAAGGAGTTGACAAACTAGCTATACTCTGTTATAAGTGTCGAGGAGTAGGACACAAAGTATACGAATGCCCAAAAAATCTACACACTGCAAAAGAGTCGAAACCCAGACATCGACGAGATGAGTGAGTCGAGGCGAAGATGGATTCGACATCCGATAGCAGTGAGGATGGTAGAAGAAAATGTTGAACTATGACGACCAAAAGAACGTTGGTTCAGGACGACCAACGTGACAAGAAGGAGCTTGCACAACGAAAGGCTATCTTTCAGACAAGAGTGTTGATCGACGACAGGTATTGCAAGACCATAGTCGATGGTGGTAGTATAGAGAATCTTATGTCGATGGAGTTCATCGACAAGTTGGGTTTGAGATGTCGAGAACACCCAAATCCATACTAGATATCCTGGTTACAGAAGGGACACCATGTGAAGGTAACCAGACAGTGCCTTATAAAATTTAAGGTTGGGAATCTTGAAGACAATGTACGGTGCAATGTAATCCCAATGGACGCATGTCATCTGTTCTTAGGGATACCATGGCAATATGATCGAAAGATGATCTATGATGGTCAAGCCAACACAGTCACAGTGTGGAAAAATGGCACCCGGAGGACGCTAAAGACGAAGCAGGAGGCTCAATATGACTGCAAGCAGGGAGAGAGAAACTATTGGGAGAAGTGAGTGCTGATGTGTTCAGCCAAGGAATTCCTCACAGAGGAGGAGAAATAGTCGGGATGTTTCGCCAGCATTCTGAAAGGACCATGTTTCGAGAGGTCGATAATGGAGAAGATTCCGATCGAACTCAAAGAGATGCTTGACGAGTTTCGGATCATAGTAGTTGACGAAGAACTGACGGGATTACCACCGACGAGAAGCATATCCCATCATATTGAGTTGATTCGAGGATCGATATTTCCAAACAAGGCACCACATAGAATGACTCCGGTGGAGGGTCAAGAACTCAATCGACAAGTCCAGTAGTTGTTGGACAGAGGATTGATGAGAGAGATTCTGAGCCCGTGTGAGGTACCAATAGTACTAGCGCCGAATAATGGTGGAGAATGGAGGATGTGTACAGAGTCTAGAGCGATCAACAAGATCACGATCAAGTATAGGTTTCCATTTCCCATGATGGATGACTTGATGGATTGCTTGAGTGGAGCTATATACTTCACAAAGATCGACCTAAAGAGTGGTTATCACTAGATCAGGGTCAGACAAGGAGATGAATGGAAAACAACCTTCAAGACAAAGGAAGGAATGTATGAGTGGTTAGTCATGCCATTCAGATTGAATAATTCACTTAGTACATTCATGCGGTTGATGAATGAAGTACTGAAGCCATTCTTGGGAAATTTTTTCATAGTGTATCTAGACGACATTATGATATTTCGTCGAACCAAAGTTGAACATTTGGAGCACATTCGACAAGTGTTACGGAAGCTGCAAGAGGAGAAGTTGATGGTGAACCTGCAAAAATGCTTCTTCATGAAGGAAGAACTGGTGTACTCGGGATTTGTAATCTTAGGTAAACGGTTAGTGATGGACCCAGACAAGGTGAAGGATGTATTGGAGTGGCCAGAACCAACAAGCAAAACAAGAGTGCGAATTTTCCATGGACTTGCTAGTTTTTACAGGAAGTTCATCGGGGGATTCAGTTGGATATGTGCACCATTTACCGAGTGCATGAAGAAAGCGGAGTTTAAGTGGATACAAGCTTCCTAGAAATCTTGCAAAAAGTTGAAGCAGAAAGTGATGGAGAGCCTAGTGTTAGCACTCCCATATTTCGACAAAATTTTCCAAAGTCGATTGTGACATGAGTGGAATGGAAATTGGAGTAGTGTTGAGCCAGGAGGGCCGACAAATCTCATTATTTAGTGAGAAGTTGGATGAAGTGAAGTAGAAATATTCATTCTATGACCAGGAGTTCTATGCTATTGTCCAAGCATTAAAGAAATAGAGGAATTATTTTTTGCCGAAGGAATTTGTGTTCTACGCAGATCACCAAGCATTGAGGTACTTGAATACTCAATCAAAGCTGAATCAGCGACACATGAAGTCGATCGAATTCCTGCAAGGATATACCTTCATGTTGTGACATAAGTCAGGTAAGACGAACAAGGTTTCTGAAGTGTTGAATCGAAGAGTTGCATTGTTGAACACGACGACAGTTCAGGAAATGGGAATAGAGTTGATGAAGACAAAGTATGAGACCAACAAGGATTTTGCGAAAAAATGAAAGGCTAGTCGCGAACCATGGAGTGTCAATAGGACACCATACTTAGATTATTTCATCCAAGAGGGAGACCTATTCAAGGGACAACAATTATGTATTCCCAGAGGATCTATAAGACAAAACCTAATCCGAGAGCTGCATAGTGGCAGATGAGCAGGTCATTTTGGCATTGACAAGTCCAAGGAATTGGTTGAAGAAAAGTATTATTGGCCAAGAATGACGACAGATGTCGGAAAGTGGGTATGATAGTGTCGATTTTGCTAGTTAGAAAAGGGAAGAAGTCAGAATACGGGGTTGTATGCACCATTACCAGTGCCGAACACCCCATGGGAGCACCTGAGCATGGATTTTGTGCGAGGATTTCCAAAGATGCAGCAAGGAAGCGACTCAGTATTTGTTGTAGTCGACATATTTTCGAAGATGGCACACTTTATTTTATGTCGAACAACAAGTGATGCCACAATAATTGTTGTACTATTCTTCAAGGAGATAGTTACATTGTATGGGTTGTCGAAGAGTATAACGTCGGAAAGAGATACCAAGTTTATGGGTCATTTCTGGAGAACCCTATGGAATAAAATGGACACGAAGTTGCAGTTTAGCTCCTCATATCATCCGTAGATAGATGGATAGACTGAGGTGGTGAACAGAAGTTTGGGAAACCTTCTGATATGTTTGAAAACCAACACACCCAAGCAGTGGGAGAATGTATTGGCATAAGAAGAATTCACATATAACAACTCTATGAATCGGTCACAAGTATGAGCCCATTCCAGATTGTTCAAGGTCGAATCCCACATGGAGTGGTCAATTTGGTCGAGATACCAACAGAAATCAGAAAAAAGTGCAGATGCAGAATCATTCGCAGAGCACATGAAAGAAGTGCACAAGCGCATTGAAAATAGCAACACGACATAGAAGTTGAGAGCCGGCAGGACGAATAGGCTAGATTTGTTCAGTGAGGGAGACATAGTTTATGCACACGTGAGGAAAGAGGGATTTTCGATAGGAACATATAACAATTTGAAGCTAAAGTAGATTGGACCATGTAAGATATTGAAGAATATTTCAGGCAACGCCTATGTGTTGGAGCTACCGAAATACTTGAGCATTTCACCTACGTTCAATGTCTCAAGCCTGCACAAGTTTCAAGAAGGTTCAACCAGCAATAGCAAAGAAGTGTCAAACCTCGACTGGACAATGTAGATTCCAGATTGACACGACAAGGGAGAAATCACCGAAGTGTTGGAGGAACGCGAATTCGGATGCATGCAAAGTTACCAGAAGAAGGAATATCTAGTTCAATGGAGGGATGATGAATTACAGGAGGCAACATGGATTTTAGAAGAAGAATACAGGATATTAATAGAGCATTCAAGTTTTTTTCACCTAGGGATTCTGATGCAAGAGCATCGAGGCCTAGGCGAAACAGTCCTAGTTGATCGACATGAGAAGTCGACAAGGGAGATTGTCGACGACCACTGGTTTGAAAGGGATATTGGATGTCGAAGCCAAGTAGTTGAGCAAAGTTGTCGATGGTCGATCGACAGGAGTTAAAGGTCAAGATTTGACAAGTCTGATGTCGAAAAACGATAGGAGCAAAGAGGAGGCGTCGAAGGTCGACATGTCAAACAAAAACATCGATGGATTGCGGTGAAATCCAAGCATGGAGGATGGGGTGGAATGGAAGTTGTAGAAGCTAAGTAAGGCCGATGAGTAAAGTCCAAGGATGACAAAGCGCATTATGGTCGAGGATAGTGATGGGACCGACTACTGTATCAAATTCAAAGATGTAGGATTCAAGGCAACAACCGTTGGAGGTTGTTGATGAAGTTATGAGCAGTTATGAAGGTGGTTGGGATCACGCCAGATGTCACTGTAGCAGAAGGTTGTGCAACATGGTTGAGGGGAGCAGAAAACTGCAGGTCTGCAGGATCAGGGACAATAAGGCAGACAGAGGAAGGACATATTGTGGAACGGAGTGGATCTCAGGAAGAGCAATAGAGCAGAGTAGAAGACTAGTGCGGAGGCACAAAATAATAGATTGATCATCAGAGGATCGAGAGAGATCAGATCCATTGCTCATCGAGTGCTCTCAATCAGTAGAGGCCGTGAGAGGGAGGAAGGTTGCACACAGTCGAGAAACACACTGAGAGACATAGTCTTATGTTGTATATTGTAACAGGCTACGGTCGACTAGTTCATTTGCTTTGTATTTTACATTGTAATTTGATTCAGTTTAATAGAATCCAGCTTCTAGCATTCAGTTCACAACCAGTCTTTGTGAGAAATTTGTGTGTTGTTGTGTGTATTGTTAAGCAAGAGGATCTTTTCCGGGACCGCCCTTGTGCCACTCCTTCCTCACTTCGGTTCGATGCATGCCATCCTTGCATCATAGCTAATTATTTGCAATGAAGGAGCCTTTGAATCCTTGGGATTATAGGCATGTGCCTCAATATATTATGAGGAGGACCATGTGCTTTATCCTTGTTACTTGATTCTTTGTATCTTTCATGCCCACATTTTGTACATATCACTTTGTCTACATATTTTCCTCTATATAGAATACAATCATTGGGGCATGCATGGTAATATATGTACTCTACACCCTACAATTTCAACAATTTTGTTTCCTCTGCGCAGCTACCGGGAAAGACATTATCATTTGGAAGTAGCTTATATTTCAATAAACCACAATTAGTGGGAAATACAAATGTATAATTTTATTTAACGTTCATAAAATCAACCATTTTCAATGATGATTGTGTCACAAGATTACTCAAAATATAATCCATTCGATAGTCAGTTAGCTCAACATTGCCGAGAAACATGCATCTGACATGATATACTTTGCTTTCAAGTTGTATAGTAACATTGTTGTCCCCAACTGTGTAGAATTTTCCAACTAGATCCAAATAGAGTTGTGGTGGAAGTCGATTTAAGGTTTTTGAAGAAGGCTTCAGTAATATGAGTGCCATCCCTTAGCTCATTGTCCCAGAATGTATGGAACACCATTGCATCCATGGAAGTCCTTTGTCATAGTAACTCTTACATACAAACCTCTAGTTCATTGCCTCCATCGCCAACATGTGAAGAACTACTATCACTATAGGAATTACTAATTGGTGAGGATAGGCACAATGGAAATTGAATAGGTGGTTGATTCAACCATGCTTGGTATGATTCCTCTCCAAGTTGCACTCTTTTTTCGGCCTTCTCTCAATTTGACATTATACTGGGGTGCAACAGAAGATGGTAGCCAGGTTTCTCATCATCAGAATCCTAATTTCAAAAATATTGAACATTACATCAATGATGTTAGTAAGCACAATGCAATTGGTTTGATCTCACATTATAGAAAATAATTATTACATAAGCACGATAATCACTTGCAGTAGAAAATGTTAAGCTACAAATAATTTATAAAGCAGACGTTCAGATTGAGCGATAAATTAACATCAATTCTACATTAAATATGAAAATTTAAAATTGAGCAACAAATTTTAAAATTGAGTTTATAAATTAAATTAAAAATTTATAAAACATAAATTCAAACTAAGCAATACATTAATATGAATCCATTGAAAATTAACAAGTACAATTAATCAATGTTTTTTTGTCTTACGCCCCAAGCTAATGTCTAAAGGTAATCCCAATGCATGGCGCCTCTGACGAGCTGTTGGTGGTATATAGAAGTTGTAGTTTATTAACAAATCATCCCCAAGATACAAACTACATATTGCATGTACAACAACAAATCTGGATGCTTTCTTTTTCATAAAGAATTCCTGGTCATTGAAGTGTTCCTTAAATGAACAGTTTGGAGAAAATAAAGAGCACCTAGAAATATTTATGAACCCTACAATGTTCCCATGAGTGCATGGACAACCATCTATATACAATAGGTTCTTCCTGTTAAAGTTTCCATAAACATAAGTATTCATTCACATAATATACATGGAAATGTTGTGCTTGTATTTAACAATATTCAAGTAATCATACTGAAAATAGATAGGACTGCAAAATGGCATAAGTGCTACTGACTATTTGGGAGGAACAGGTACATGTGAAAGGATAAAAAACATAATATTTGTAGCATCTATATTATACTTGGTAATCGTAAAATGATTACCACAAAAGGAGAATTCGGTTCCAACATTAGGCACAGGTAGAGAGGATGCCCAAACGCCATTAAAAGCGCGGTTGTAGGAAGTTTGATATTTACTTTGCAAATTCACAGGAAGGGAGAAATCATCGCTACCTTCCAACAATTGGATGGACCTCTGTGTGCACTTGGACAATTTTTCTCTCAACTCATGCAACGTTTTGGATATTCTAGTAGAGATGGGTTGGGTGTCATTCATATCATACTTTCGATCACTAGAAAATTCATTTGATCGAACATAATCAAAGGGGTTTGTCAATTTAGGATGAGACATAGTTATTGTGAATTTCAAATTTTCCAAAAATGATTATAAGGAAGTGTTCGTGTGTGTATTTTCTATATCACCTATTGAATTTTTTACTACAATGGGGGGTATTAGACCATCAACATTAGGTAATATATCATTGGTGTAATGGGTGAGTGTGACAGGCCAAGGGTTCTCCTTCAACCCTTGAAATTTTGAATAACCAAAAGATATTGGGCTGTCATAAAAGAGTTCCATATCATGACGAATTACCATCAATGAACGAGGATGGCGGCTTGAAGATGGCATGTTACAATTGGTGGGGTAAAGTGACTTCCCATTTTCATCCATGAACTGCTTGTTGTATCTTGCTCCTGATAAGAGCTTATGGTGTTTTGAAACTGGTGGAATCTGTTATGCATCTAAACTCGAATCTAAATCGTGATCCTCCAATACGGAATAAATCAATATTCAGATTCACATGGGTAAGTATCATAAATTCAAATAAGTAGTCAAAAAATAAATAAAACCTAAACTTATCGAGGATGGAATGGGAGAACTCGTCGAACTTTGAACAAGATTGTATGAGTTGGAATATGAAGAATTATCCATTTGATACTACAAACGTTTCTTCCTGCATTTGAGCCAAAGTCAACAATCAACATATATATACTATGAATTATTGTAATTCGTTCTATTAAAGAGTAAAGGGACATTTGGTATGAAATATAATTTTAAGTGGACACATAAAAGCAAGCAATTTACAAAATAAACCATTGCATTTATTCATAAATAAACACACCGATGCACTAAAATAAACCAGAAACACTAGTGTGTAACAATGTAAACACACCGTTCAAAAATATCCACAAAAGCCCCCGCAGTGGAAAAAATTTGCTACATTTGGTAGCAGATATTTCTACATGCATTTTCACAAAATAATTCATTCTGGTGTGTTTCATACATATAATCTCACCGGTGTAGCCTAACATTACATGAACCATCATACGGGTTTTTAAATTATTTGAAAGATGGTGCATTCTACATATGTATGCACCCCTGTGGCTTGACACTAGGCACACTGGAAATGTCGAAAACCAAAATTTTAAAAATCACACAAACCATTTTTTCCCCTAAATTAAAAAAAGGGCAGAAATTTTAAGTTCGAAAAGTAAATCTAAATAGCGTTAAAAGCCAAAAACCTAAACAATAACCCATTGTTTTGCCGAAATTTCAGGGGAGAGTTTTGGAAGAGATACTTATGTGGAAGGAGTTTGGGGCAACTAGAAGGATTTTTGAGGGTCGAAATTTCTTAAGTATGGTGAATCAAACCAAACCCTACATGATAGAAATTTCAAGCATGTAAGTATTACTGTAGATCTTATAACCTTATTTAGATTTTAACTAGATTTAGAAAAAAAAACTTCTTACTTACCTTAAATGTTGCAACTATTATTTTTTCACTGCCTCTTTTAGTTGTATGTAGCTGCAAAATTATTCATTAGGGTTTAAATCCCTCTATTGTTATATAGAATTACGATTTCACCTTCTAGGGATTTTCGATTTACCGAGCTTGTGATTATATATAGAAATCATTGGGTGATATGGGTCCACTTTCTTGGTCGAATCCATGACCATGTAGGCCCTGTCAATTTTTGGGTTTTTTTATTATTATTAAAAAAGGCATGCGTTAAAATCAGTGCAGTTGTATTACGATAATGCACCAATGCATTATTCATCTAAATAACACACCATGTTTGACCTGTGTCGCATCATTTTTAATTATTTTATAAAAATGAAAAAAGTATGTTTTTGTGTCTCATTTCTATGTTCCCAGCACGTTGCATTTACTATAACACACTAGATTTGCTATAATGCGTCATTTTTTATTATTTTACAAAAATGAAAAAAACTCAATTTTAGTATCTGGATTCTCTATTACCGGTGCGACCTATTTGATTTAACACACCAATGCAGTGTTGTAACTGATGCACCGGAGCATGTCATGTATAAAAACATGACAAAATTAGATTTATTCTTTTTAATATTTTTTTTGTCATATTTTGAAGGTCTGTAATTTGTTTGTATAAAATATTGATAGATTTTGTATTTAATGGTACATATTGTTTATTGATAGAAAATGCATGTTATGATTTCAATGAACAATAAATTTAATCAACATGATTGTAGCACATCGAGAATTACGAAGAAGGCAAGTGCTTTTAACTAATTTTTGTATTTAAATTAATTTGTTTGAATTATTTGTAAAGTTAACTAATATGTATTGGTTAATGTGTGACATGAAGTGCCGAAAAATGAGGAAGATCGATAAGATTCTTACCAAATTAAGTCCAAAAGGGCATAAAACGTTGATGGAAAAGTTGTAGAGGGATGAATCAGGTGAATAAAAAATAAGTCAATATGAATTATTTATTGAAATTTGAGTAATAATATACTTAATTAAGAATATTCACTAATATGTTTCAAATATCGTAATTCACATATGATGAATGTTATGTAGGTACCGACAAAAACAAAATTCATCTCATCATAAGAAAAAAAATATGGAAGATGCAAATGATGATCAAATGGCCCTTAGATCAACTCGAGTGGTCTTGGAAGTTAATAGAAGGGGAAAACAATTTTATAATACTATGAGGGATTTAGTGGAAAGAACGTACATATGTACTTTTCACTTACAATACAAAAACAATCAAATGATTCAAAGAATCGGGTCATATGTAAACTACAAGAGGCGTTCCCAGAGCAATGGTCAATGAGGCTTACCAGTATTGCAACATAAAAAACATACAACAACAAAAAAGAATCATTCAAAAGGTAATACTCATAAACATGTCTATGTAGAATATGTATTTAAAACTATTACAAAGTATCATTCATTCAATATTTTAAAGTCTATCATATTTATTTTTCATATAAACAGAGAAATAGTTTAATATCATTTTACATTTTCAGGAATATTATGACAATTCCAAAGGACGAATGAGGTGATATGAGAAATGTGCAAGTAGGGATGTCCAAGAAAGTGTACAACGAGATGGTAAAGGAAATGGACATAATTGCATTACAGGAAGAGCCATCTCAACAGTAACATGATTCAAATGTATGAAATCATTGATTTTTATGTTTATGTTATACATTTCATTAATTAATTCGACATTAAATATTAAATTTCAATTGTGTTGTTGCAGAAAACAAAATAAAATTGAACCCAGTCAACACACAAGACAAGACGCCAAGGAAAAAAGGGCTTCATAGCAAAGTTTGTGAGTATTTTTATTTTGTTGTAAGAAATAAAGATTGGGTAGTGGTTTTTATTGGCATACTTATTTTTTTCATTGGCAATCCTTGCATGCCTTCTAACAGGTGTTAACATACAAAGAGGAGCCATCAGAAGAATTGATTGACATTGGCTTAAGAAAGGGTTTTGAGTATATGTTTGCGTACCATAAATTAATTGTGGATTTTGTCAGTCTCTATGTTGTTTTACTTCTCTCATTTTATAATTAATAAAACAACAAAAAACTTTTATATTAAATCTATGATTTGTGATGGTGCATAACACTTACAGGAAACAAACTATGGAGTGGAGCCAACAAAAGACTTGTTGATACAAGGCATGTGATTTGGTTTCAGAGAATGTGTATCATTCATGAGTCGATTATTTCTATGGTATGTCACTTTTCAATTTACATTAATGTATACTATCTATTTATTTCTCATTTGCCCACTAGTAATGTAGACACACTGAGTATACTTTATTTTTGTGTTTGTAGATGGAAGCTGAAGAAGAGGAAAACAATCGATCCAATCAACAAAACATTCGGCCAAATAACCTAATTGATGCAAGTAGCTCAAGCACCGATAACAGTTCTAGCGAAGAATGGTGCTTCGTATTTAATTTTGATATTAATGCAAGCTGTTGTAGCTTGTTTTATATTTTGAAATAATTGTCTATGAAAATCATACATTTTGTATAATAATGTACTGGACATAGTGTCTGAATTCAAAGACGAGTTACCAATAAGGGTAAAAATAATTACATGCATGTTGACATTTTGATTATTGTTGTCTCTATGTTGTCGTATTTTTTATAACAAAGGCACTCTTATTGATATATATAAAATAACCTTTTTTATTATATTTCATTCTTCAATATTATTCTCAAATGTTACATGTGAAATGGTACATTGGTAATTTGTTTTCAAAGAAAAAAATGGATATTTTCATTCAAGATGGAGAAAAAATAAATTATTCAGTGCCATACAGTAGTCATAAATTGTAAATTGGTAATTAAATGTATGGATGATTAAATATTACAATAGATTCTTGCATCTATGATATAAAAAAAAATCCAAAAAACCAATTTCAATAATTAAAATTAAAATGAATTTTACTATAAACAAATATTTCAATTTAAGATGAATAACGGAATTAAAAAATAAAAAATATAATATATATATTTGAATGAAATATAAGTAGCCATTCTCCAAAGAATCATATTATGGTGCATTTAAACTAACATTGGGCCACGATGCATATAAACTAAACTTGTGCACCTATGTGTTTTATTTTATGAATCGTACCGGTGCATGTATATTGCTTATGCGTATCGAGAACGATCAAAGCTTATGCCCACCGGTTTTTAGTTTTTAAGCTTGGCGGTATGTTTCATGTGTTAAAATGCATTGGGCCATGTTGATATTTTGTAAGCACTAATGCGTTCTACTATTAAATGCACCAGTGCACTCCTATATGAAATGCACTTGTGCGACCGGATAAATGTACTGCACCGCTAAATTTAAATATAATGGAAAAATATACAGTGCGTATGATATAAAATATCACACCAGTGCGTTTATGGTGTACATACACAACGGTGCATATATACTATACTCAAGCACTGGCGCAACATTGAAATTTGATTCTTTCTAGTGCTTGTTCTAGTTGAGTGCACTAGTGCATCTGTTCTAATCATACATCATCAGTGCATCATAGTAAGAAATGCACCGGTGCACTTAATTTCTATTGTACACACCAATAAAGTAACCTCCGCTAAAACCTCTAGCCACCAAGTACTTTTTAGTTATAAATTGTATCCATTACGAACTCTGTAAAAGCATCCACTACCATTGGCGGAGGTCGTAACGAAGTTTTTTTGACAATTTTTGCCAATCTTGTAACACTAAAAACATCAGATATGACCTCCGTTACAAGGCCTATTCCATGTAGTGTTTATCAATTTGCAGTGGAGTTATTCCAAGTTACAATGAGTATGAATATTTTTCTATGTTGTAGAAGTGATGAAGAATAGATAAATCCTAAGTTGTTACTTGGAAGATAGGGACACAATTTTCCTGATATATTACTTCATTTCTTTCTATCCATAATATTAGTAGGACTAAAAATGGGAAAATCCTGAAGGACATTAATTCCCTATTTTCTAGCCAATGAGAAAGATTTTACATCACTGTATGTTTTTTCCATAGTCCCTCTAGTCCTAGAGTGGAATCAATGACTTTCCACATTTTCTTTGAGAAGGGACATTTAGTGAATAGATGGTGATTAGATTCATTAGCTACGTGAAAAATGGAGCACCATCCCATCCCTTACCACTCTTGATTCTAGATTATATCCCATGTAGGAGTGGAGTCAACTTCTTTATCAAGCAACAAAGTTAGATTTCCTCTCCTCCAGGCCTTTAATTCTAGCCACTTCTTCCTCTAAGGGTTGGATAGTTCCCAAAAAGTAAAAGAATGTTGATAAGGTTATACAATATCTTACAAATTTTTATGTCTGTTACAATGTAATCTTCCACCTTGTGAGAATCAGCACTCTTTGGCCTAGAGGATCCATTTCACTGACCCAGAATGACTTTATATCCTTCAGACACTATTTTTTCCCTTGTACGCTTGTTGCATCATTACAGTGGGCATACCTGCGAGTTGCATCACTATAGCCCATGGGTAGCATGTAAAATGGTAAAAGTCACTAGTTTATTACTTTTTACTCCCAAAAAGCGGTCATTGGGTGACCTTTGATTCTCCATCTGCCCAAGAAACGCCTCGATGTGTCCTTTCACTTACCTTTGAGAGGACTATATATTGAGCACATATGGCTTATGGACGGGAGGAAAAAGAAGAGCAAGATAACTCTAGTGGATTTTTGCCCTATCTTAAGTCTACACTCATTGATCCTTGTAGTTGTGAACCCTTTATGTTCACCTTCCAAACTCCTACCATAGTTTGAGTTTTCCATTCCATGGAGGATTGAAGTGGTGGAGGCGCAAGTGGATTGACCTAGATCTTGGTTCAGATTGGTTGCCGGCAAGAGGCCATATCACATTGTACTTCTTCTTGTTTATTAATAGAAATACTCATATTCTCGTCCATTAATGTTGTAAATGTTGTTTATACTACATTGGGTTGCATTTTCTTGTTATACCATGGGCCATTGCTATTGATGATGTTAATGCCGTTTATATATTATATGTACTTGTTGTATATTGGCTGTCAAGACTAATTTGAAGATTCAAGTGCATGGATTGAAAAGCTCCAACGGGTATCTACATCAAACGTTTGGATCGAGGTTGGTTATATTCTTCATTATATTAGCATTGTTATTTATATAGCATAGCATTGGGAATTGAGTTGATTTCTGGTAGTCAGCTGTCTGTTGTGGTCTACCCCAAGCCATAGTGAATTTTCTCCAATACAGAAATGGCGACTCCGCTGGGGATAAACATCCATTTTTGGGGATTTTTGAGCATTAGTCCTTAATTAGAGTTGTTGTTTGTTGAAGCTCTGTGTCACTAATTGGCCGTTGAGATATACTATAGAAAACTGGTTTTTTCTGAGCCATTAGACTCTTTGTTTGCCCATTTTCCTTTCCTTACTTGCGGGCTAGCTTAGCTCTGTCGCGTACACCCGCCTCTGTTTACTCTACTGCTCGCGGGTACCCATAGGTTTTCCTTCAACAGTAGCGTACAAATCCAGCTTTGGTTGATTTATGACTGTTGGTTGTTGCTGGGTTGGCTTTGGATGATCCTGAGTCTTTGTTGGCCTGTTTCTTGACTGTTCCATGCCTTGGTTGTGACTAGAATTATTCTTTTCTCTTGGTTGATCCTTGTTGGTTTTTTTACCCATCTTTGGGTTTAGCCTTGTTGGTTTTTTCCTTTTGAGCTCATTCCGTTGGCTGAGTCTTATTGTTTGGTAGCTGCTGGGTTGTCTTAGTGATCTTCTTGGCATATCAGTGACTAGATAGTAGGATTTTACTTGCATTTTTCATTTCTTTATATTGAAAAATATAAAAATATACATATAGTTTTGCATTTTCTTTTTGTTTATAGGAGAAAATACAAAACAATTTTGCTTTTATGTACTGCATCTTGCATTGAGTGCTTTCTTCCTTCATTTAGATTATGATTGTGCATCGAAAAATATAAAAGGATTGCATATTTATTTCGAAACCATTGGATTAATTTTGCATGTTAGTGGCATTGTTTTCATTGGATAGATGAGTCTAGGATTTGACGATTTTGCATACTATTGAGTCATACACATCACTAGCTTCATGACCATATCCCTTGAGTAACCACATGCATTAAAATTAATGCTTAATCTTAAAATTGATTAGACCAATTTTATTTATAGGGTACACCAACTAGCATAGGTTTAGAGTCTTGGAATAGATCATTGTGAGTTAACAATCCAAGACTACTAGACGAAACATTAGGTGTCTAACTAGGGAGTGGAGGAATCCATGGTATATATCGGTGTTCTCAGGAAGCTCTACTCAAGCTAGAATTAAGCACGAGGTCATGGGAGGTTGGTTAAAGAGATATCCCTCTGATACCAGCTGAACGTGGGAGATATTTCCAGGGTTTGTTTGTATCTGGGTGTACAGTAGGTTTGTCCTCTTATGTTTCAGGCTTAGCTACCCTTCCCATACGACAGATCCCACCTGAGACTGTCCCCTTGAGCATTGGTTATATTGCGGTGGCCATAGTTTCCTTACCTAGGTATCGCATAGGGTACTTGTAGTGGTTATGCTGTTTATGTCCTGAGTCAGATAGGGGTCGAACATCACAGTTGTCATTGTATAGAGACTTGACCCTGTGTACGCAGTGAAGTATGGGGGTCATTATAACTGATTCTGTTACCTCCGGCTATAGTTTGGGAGTCTCAATCCTCTCCTAGGAGAGACATACCGGCACTAGTGTCGGGAACTCATTTAGCCACTCTATTTGTCTGATCTTGGCTGTAGTTTCTCTAGGTGTGTTCTTTTGATTTACCATTTTTTATCGATAGTTGGCCTTTAGGGGACGTTTTGATTTTATATTATCCCTAGAGATATCCTGGCGAGGAGTCCTACTCTCCGCCGATCCTGTTGGTTTGCTGGTTTAGAACCTACCGAGCTTTCACGCCGCGTTGCTAGGGGACATCAACGGGCTCCCTCTGAGTCTTCGGATTCTTACGAGACATACGTCCTAGATGTCATGACTGCTGCACATTCTGATACTAAAGAAATACCTATGTCTCCATCGGGTAGAGTTGAACACACTTCAGACACCCCTACTCCTCGTGCGGCATGGGGGGGTGATCCACCTGAGACCCAACGTAATTTGTTTGGTGTAGATCCACCAGAGGACGACCATTTCGATCCTTCATTTCTACACAATTATATACACGAGATGCCAGAGTTACATGACGACACTGGTCCTACGGTCAACCCAACCGCATTCTCTTTTGGTATGCCTAATGATAATATAGTTGATCCTTCCACTACGTTTGGCGGTCATGCTGGCACTAGTCATAGTATTAGCCACACTGCACCCACTGGGGGCAATACCCTCGCCGTGGGCACCACATTGTCCACTCACACACATAGTATGGGGACTGGTTGTATTCCTCCTAACAATGCTAATGTTGGAAGGTGACCGCCTCCTAGGACTACCCAACCTAATAGGAACACTGTCCATAACATGACTCGCCATCCACCACCTAATACACATGACACTACTCGTCAAACTAGGATTACTTTCACAAATGTTAATGCTCCTCCTAACCACAGGGGTGGACATATACCTCATACTTTTGCGTCCACTGCCGCCACTAGTAATGCTAATGTAGGAGGTGGGAATATATCCTATCCACATGGACATAATGCCACCATCCCTGTGTCACAAACCCAAAATTTAAAAAAAAATTCTATACAGTAATAAATGCAAATATTAATTGTTGCGGAAGTATATTACTGACCAATTTATCCCGTTTAATAACAGTTCAGTCATATGATGCCACAAAAACCGTAATCATCGTGATGTTTGTAATTAACTTTAAATGTAGTACATACATAAATTCACTCCAACGTTATTTTCTAACTTTTTCATGTGAGGAAACTACCATTGATTTTCTTTATTTAATTGAAACTTGCATAAAGTTTAATATATTCCTAATATGTATACAGCTTGCAATAAAACCTATGGAGCATCAATTCAACTGCATGCATATCTTTTTATAAGTTAATCATATCAAGACAAAGAGGAAATAGTAAACCTTATTATAGTCATAAGGAATGCTTAATAGCAACACGCATCAATTCAACCACTAACAATTTATATTAATCATACATGTGAACAAGTCTAAGTAATCATAATTTCACTAAGAAGAGAAAGTACACATGCATATAAGACACATTGAGGAACACATATAAAGTACACCATGTTTAAGGTGGTTCACCCGCAACTTGGGCTACGTCCACGAAAGGTTGTGTTTTATTATTCTTCAAGATCAAGATTACATTCCGCAACAAGGTTGTTGCCATGATTTTCATTTCCTCAGATCTATCATCATATGTACATAATCACTTTTCAACTCTATGAGGTTCATTCCTCACTTAAATCACAAAGCAAGCCTTTTTAATTTATGTTAATTCTATAACATATATAAATCAATACTAAACCAAACCCTACCTATGGGTTTATAAAAATTATAGGAAGGTATTTATAACTAAATACATACATTCATGTGGTCTACCTTAAATGCATTATTTTGACTTCATCACTATATACAAAAAGTGAAAATACATAAACGCATTCCTCACTTAAGTCACAAAGCAAGCCTTTTTAATTTATGTTAATTCTATAACATATATAAATCAATACTAAACCAATCCCTACCTATATGCTTATAAAAATTTAGCAAGGTATTTATAACTAAATACATATATTCATGTGTTCTACCTTAAATGCATTATTTTGACTTCATCACTATATACAAAAAGTGAAAATCCATAAATTCCTTTTTCCTTTATAATCTTTTCTCATCGAGATTCTTTCAAGGCATTCAAAAGAAATAACTAAACATAAAGTGTAACAATTTCCTTATTCTTTGACTTTAGACTAAGCCTTTTTGATATCTAGGTCTAGGTTTTGTCATAAATCTTAGTTCTAGTTTTAATTATAGAGTGGTATAGTTGGGCCTTAAAGGGATAAGCCACTAAAGTCTCCACAACACAACTAGTAACAAAATCAGTTCTGAACAGAAATGCGTCTTAATGAGATCTAAATACCTTTTCATATATATATATAGATATAACAACAACTTAGAATAAAGGGGACTTATCACAACCCGAAGTCCTTTACAAAAATATATTATAACTTATATAATAAAGAACTAGGCTATGAGGAGATCGTGTTACTTATGGTTGAGTGTAGAGATGGCACTTTTTGCAGGATGCAAATGACGATATCATGTAAAATTTAAATCATAAAAAGGTCATTACTGAATTTACAGCTCCGTCTAACAAAACGGAAGGATTATATTGTAGAGATTTAGAATATAAAAAAACATAAGAATCCTGCCAGTAAAAGCATACCCAGCCATTCCTAAGCAACTAGTTTATATATCACAATGTAAACTATGCTGAGATTTTAATCATGGATGGTTTGCTAAATGCTTCGGATAGTTCACTTACCTCTAACTCGCTTCAAACTTAAGCTAAGACAGAGATCGGATTCCGCTGAGGTATTGACCAAGATCGAATCTCAATGAGGTGTTCACCATACATAAATCTGGTGCTAACTCGGTTAAGATCTGAGATGAGACAGAGATCGGTTTCCTCTCTTAAAAACGCTTTGTTAGATGCAGAGATTAAGATGTTGATCCAGAATACAGACAAATGCATAAAATGGCGCGTCTCTAATATTTCTAAGGAAAACATAGAAAGATTGAATAAATTTTAGCAATTGTACTACCAACATCGCAGTGCAAACAAAATCATATTTCAGGCAATGCAAAAGGTAGATAGAATGAATGCACTAAGTATTTAACTTCCATGATACCAGCCACGCAGAGATTCTAAATTCACAGATTTATTATCTTGCATAGATCTAAAAATAATCATAAGCAGAGTTTTAGTACGGAAATCTCTTACCAGCCTTTGTTGCCGGGTCTCTTACCAATTTGCCGAACTGGGTATGCAGCTCCATTGTAGGTTTGAAATCGCAGGGGATTTCAACTCCCAGATTTTCCTCCTCAGAACATTAAAAATGATCTTAAATCGCCCATGACGAACAATTCTTAACCTACCTCTACCTTAAAAAAGACTTATTTAACAATTCTTACTACGTAGGAAAATGTCATACAAACCACAAATACCTATATATATATAATTGCATTATTTATGTTATCTCAAAGGTATTCATTACAATTTTCATGTGATAATAAAATGGATGACGACAATTCTTGATCTATATATATATAAATGGTATATACAGCTATATAATTATTTATATAGCATTTATAATTTATTTTAGTAGGTATTATATCAATAACATCTTGGTGATGTATTTTCCAACACTTTACAATATATAAACAGATTTATATGTGTACATATGCCTACATGCACTTTAAATAATACATTCCAGCTAATAGTTAGGGAGGTTATGCCCCTTCTTTTCCATAATGTAATATTCTTTTCCATAATGTAATATTTATAGTTATATACAAAACTCTTCCATAATGTAATATATATATATATACATAAAACATGCTTGGTACTAACTCATACACTACTTTGCCAAAAGAGGGTGTGCCCTTGTTCTTATGTTTATAAAGTTGATGTCCATAAGTATTTAACATATTAGTAATAACAATCAATTTGCTTTGTTTATCCAATTTCATTGAGTACTTTTATAAGTATCTTCCTATCTTCACTTCATATTGATCTATTTTAATCTCTCGTTATTCCTTTTTCGATTAAATGATTTTGGATTTATAAATAAAGAAGAAAAAGTTCTTTATCTATGGGGATTTTGATCCTTTAAAATATAAAATGGCAATTTATTCGTTGGTGTCTTTATATATACTAATTATAATATATTCACTAATCTTTCTCTTTTATGGTAGTGAATATAACATAGTTATAAAACTATCAAGTTTGATCCTCTTAATTTACCAGGTCTACTAATAACCTCATTAGTAGTTCTTACCTTAATTAACTCTAGTATCATATTTAACCCTTATAATGGTAATTATGTTCGCCTTTAGTAATGAGATTATAGCAGTCTTCCAAAGGTTAGCTACTGCTTAGTAATTACTCTAGTGTGTGTAGCTTTATGCTAGAAGGTAAGTCGTTTGAAGTTAACTAACATGCGGCAAATAGTCGTACTTAACTCGAACTTAGGTAATGGCGTTATCACCCAAGGCATTGGTTAAGTCGATTTTCTTTTGCTCTAGTGCTAGTAGCACTAGGATGATCCATTATCGTTATTTGTTATTCCACAAGTGAATTTAGTTGTTCTCTTGTAGTTGCGTCATCCGGAAGTCTCCTAGGTGTAAAATAACACTTACAAACAAAGTAGTAGTTTCCTCATCCACTAGTGGGGCCTTGGCCTTGAGCTCCTCACCAGGGCCGCTTACATAATTTCAATTTCATTTACAATACTAATAATAATAGGGGTTGAATTTGAGGGATGTTACACCCTGCTACTAGTAACACCAATGTTGGGGCTGGGAATACATATCATGCTTATGGTCACCACACGACTGCTCAAGCTGATCCAAATGCTGGGGGTGGGAACATACCATACCATTATGGTCATTACAACTCGATTCCTGCTACGAATAGTACGTATATGCCCCATACTTATGGTGGAAACCCTTACTACAACATAGTCGGTGCTAGCCATTAGTATAACCCACTCCAATATGGTTCCCAAAACACGTATATACCTTATTACTCTCATATGGGTCAGGGAGGAGGAGGTTATCAACCCTATGGCCATGGTCAAGCTTATGGTCCGTCAGGTCCTCATTATCAGCAATTTAATCCTCATGGTCAAGCTTTTGGTCCATCTTATAATTCGGTTCCATTCAACCAACCTTTTATGGGAGCTTAAAATCAAGCTTTCTAGCCGCAGCTCCCGTTCCTTGCACGTTTGAACCTTCCGGATCATTCGAAGCTCACGAATGATCCGGTGTGTCACGACCCTAATTGGCCTCTGGTCCCTACCAAGATCCATTCGGACATTCCTAATTTTGAAGGGAAACGTGGTGAGGACCCGGGTGATCATGTCACAACATTTCACCTTTGGTGTTCCTCCAACTCGTTGAATCACGATTCCATTAGATTGCGACTATTTCAACGCACCCTCATGGGGGCAGCCGCAAAGTGGTATGTTGAGTTGCTTGGAAACACTTATAGGGGTTTTAACGAGACCGCTTTGGTTTTATTGGACCATTTCCAGTTGTCAGTTCGTTATGATACTGGTACTGAACTTTTGTCTACTTTCCATCAGAACAAAGCCACACATATTTCTGACCATGTTCAAGAGTGGCGTCAACGGAAGAGGTTAGTGAAAGCCAACATTCCTCCAGAGTTCCTGTTGAAATGGTTCCTCAAGTATCTACTCCCATACATTGCTAAGGATGTTTCGATGTCCGGCATTGTGACTGAGGAACAAGCCATCTTGAAAGTCTAGCAGTTAGATTTATTATACTCTCAGTCTGGCATTTTGTATGACATTATTCTTGACACACCGCGAACATGCCATCAGCCTCAGTCAGTTCCTAGACTGCATGCCGATGGAATCGTAGGATCTGCAAGCACTAGCCCTGTAGATTTGGTAGCTAATCAATTGCAAAATTTGTTGCTAAACCAGTCTACTCCCGGACAGGTTCACACCCTGTCCACTTCCACCCCATCGTCTGATGTACACAGTGTGCAATCAATTAACCAATCGGGTAACCAGCAACCTGGTGGTAAGGAAAAGGGGAGAAACAACCGTAAGGGTGGAAACAATGGGAACAACAATAGCAATTGCAATACCCCCCTTAAGAATAATTCCAACCCTCCTCGGGAAGGAGAAAATGCTGGAGGGGACCATAAACCTAGGCGTAAGGTGAAGTTTCATTGTAAGCTTTGCAGGGAGGATCATCTTACTCACTTATGTTCTCGAATTGAAGAAGTATCGAAGCATTTGGCACAAAGCCCAGCTGTGCTAAAGGATCCCCTTCCTCATCATCAAAACATGGCTTCGCATGCTCCCACCACTGGTTATGGACCTACTGAGACGACAACATCTTCTTCCAATACCAGTGGTTATGGATGTGTGAATATGGTTCAATCGGAGGTTAGTGTTGCCACTCGTCAACGTGATTACGGTGCACCATAACCTAATTCGGGGAGTGAGCCTCCCCCTCCTCCTAATAATTCCTTGCATATCGAGAAGCCCTCTAATATGTCGCAGATACCAAAAGGTGTTCTTAAGCACTCTACGCATAATCCCAATGCTCGAGCCACCCAGAACTACTCCATCGTGGAAGACTTGGTCCAAAATCCGTGTGCCATGTCGGCTCTTAAAGTTTTGCAGGCCCGTCCTTCTCAAAAGCATGCCCTTTTGAGTGCGTTAGGAGTTCAGGATGGGGGAAGTCCCAGTGTTATCAAGTTCGACACTACTCATGTTCAACCTCGCTTACCTTACCATTTGGATTTTCAAATCTGGGTGGCGTTCCTTCAGAATTTTGTCAAACCTACGATGGTTGACGATGGCGCTTCGGCATCAGTAATGTCATTAACTTGTTGGAAAGCTCTAAGTTCTCCTCCTCTACTCGCGTCTAGAACCACGCTCACTGCATTCAACGGTCGGTCATTTAAGCTGCATGGAATTATCCCTTCCCCTGTTGTCTTCTTGGGAGGTAAATATGTGCCTATTGAAGTCGAGGTGGTTGATGTGCCCATCGACTACAACCTTTTACTGGGTCGGAATTGGATGTACGCTATGAAGGCTATCGTGTCTATTGTATTCAGAGTTATCTTCTTTCCTCACGAAGGCAAGATTGTGACCATCGATCAACTGGATTTCATTAATTCCCCTTCCATGGAATCCACAGGATCCATAGTCCCGCAGGTTACTCATTTCAGTCGGCAAATGGGAACATGGGTGTTGGCATGTACCCTTCATTGATGGGAACTTATGATTTTTCTGCACCTGTGAATTTTCTTGGACCAATTACTGACGATGCGTCTCCTCCTTCACATAATATGTCATTCCAGACTTTCTATTTTAATGATCCATGGACTTTACCATCCATGAGTTCCACGTCTGGAGACATTACGCATATCGCGATGTCTATGCCACTGTCTGTAGCTGAGCTTGCTTACCAGTATATTCAACAAGCCACTGCAGAGCCGAATCTTTCTTCTTCTCAGAAAGTCGAGGAAGATCTCGTTACGCTGCTAGTTTGGGTAGCCAACTCGTCTTGTTCCCAAGACTTCCTTGATGATACTTTACCTTCATATGAAGCTATTATGGAGGCCATGTGTGGTAGTGAGGAACCTTGGGAAGATATGCACCATCACTCTTATTTCCTTCCCAACCTCAAGCTCTCCGAACAAGAAGAGTTTAGGATGACTCTTGCAGAAATGGTTGGTCACCCTGTGGCTCTTTTAGAGTCGCATGATGTTTTTGCGGAAGGAAATATGGCTAACATTTCCCCCACTACGTTGATCAACATCTCTCGTGCTCCTGGAAAGTTGAGAACGTTTACATCGGTGACGATTGCACTCCTGAAGAGATTTCTATTTACACTGAATTGTTTACAAAACTCCGGGAAGCTTTCGCTTGGTCATACGAGGAGATGCCAGGAATAGACCCCCGCATTGTTGAACATGAGATTAGAACATATCCCAATGCTAAACCGGTTCGACAACACTTACGTGCTGTGAACCCTAGAAAAGCAGCCACTATTAAGGTAGAGGTGGAGAAACTTCTCAAGGCCGGTTTCATCTACCCCGTTCCCCTTACCGAATGGGTGTCAAACCCCGTTCCTTTGGATAAGAAGCAGGGAATGATCCTTGTATGCACTGATTTTAGAGATTTGAACTGCGCATGTCCGAAAGACAACTTCCCCACGCCATTCATCGATTAGATCTTGTATGTTTGTGTGGGAAGTGAAATTTTTTCATTCATGGACGGCTTCTCAGGGTATGATTAGATTCAAATCAAACCTGGGGACCAGCATAAGACAGCTTTCATTTGTCCTTGGGGAACATTTGCATATTGGAAAATGCCCTTCAGCATTAAAAACACCGGAGCTACCTTTCAGCGTGCCATGACCTACGCCTTTCACGATCTTAAAAAGATTATGGAGGTTTTATTGGATGATCTTGCCAACCACTCTCACAAGAAGATGGACCACCCCAAGCACCTCCACATGATTCTCGAACGATGTATACGATACAATATTCGATTGAATACTAACAATGCATCTTTGCTGTAAGGACGGGTCGCCTTCTGGGCTTCATAGTTTTGAAAGAGGGTGTTAGAGTCGATCCTCTTAAAGTTGAGGCAATACTTCGGTTGCCTCCTCCGCACAACTTGTTACAACTTCAAAGCCTCCAAGAGTGAGCCACTTTTCTACGTTGTTTCGTAGTCAATTATGCTAATCTTACCAAAGGTTTCGCACGCTTATTGAAGAAATACACACCATTTATCTAGGATGAGCGAGCCCAATAGTCTTTCAACACCCTTAAGAAAGCTTTGGTATCAGCCCTTGTGCTTAGTCCACCAGACTTCGCACGAGATTTTATTCTTTATGTGGCCATGCCTCAAGAGACGATTGGCATGGTCTTGGTTCAGGTTGATGACGCGCTTGTCGATCATGTCATCTATTACCTTAGTCGAAATCTAGTAGACGCTAAGCTAAGATATACTCATGTGGAAAAGCTGGCACTTGCGACTATTCATTCAGTCCAGCGGTTACGACATTACATTTTTCTTAGAACAACCATAGTTGTCACGCATATCAATCCATTTCAGTTCATTCTATCACGACGCCTTATAGGGGGGAAGTACAATAAATGGATTGTGATCCTTCAGGAGTTTGATCTCAATTTTGCTTCAGCGAAATCGGTGAAATCATTGGTGTTTGCTGAGCTTATGTCGGACCTTCTGAGACTTGATGAGGATGTCATTCCTGAAGATTCCTTTGTGGATGAGCACTTATTTCTTATCTCGTCTGAAGACCCTTGGTATGGGGATGTCATTGTATATCTCCAAACTTTGAAGTTTCCTCTGCACTATTCATGAGATGAGTGACGGCATGTGAAACATCACGCTAAAGATTATACTATTGTCGGTGACACTCTGTATCGCTGAGGAAATGATTCTATTCTCCGTCATTGCTTAACTCACGAAGAAGCAGAGCGGGTGCTTAATGATTTCCATGCCGAGGCGTGTGGCATTCACATATCTGGGCTCGCTACAACCCAACGTATCTTGCAAGCTGGTTATTTTTGGCCCTCAATCTTTAAAGATTGTATTAACACTGTGAAGAGATGCCACCCTTGCTAGGTGATTTCTTGGAATATACGCTTGCATCCCGCACCCATTCATCCGGTCATCACCGTTGGTCCCTTAACCAAGTGGGGGGTGGATTTCATGGATTGCAAACCAGCTTCAACTGGGGGGCATCACCATTTTATAGTGGTCGTGGACTACTTTTCCAAATGGGCTGAGGCCATGCCTACCATAAAAGATGATGGTGCTACAGTAGCCATTTCATGTTCAATCAAATTATCACTCGGTTCGGTATTCCGAAAGAGATTGTCACTGACCATGGCAGTCACTTTCAGAACAAGATGATGGAGGATTTGTCTCTCAAGCTTGGGTTTCATCAAGAACGCTCATCTTCTTATTATCCCCAAGCGAATGGTCAAGTTGAAGCAGTTAATAATTTTTTGAAGACCATTCTCCAGCGTACCATCCAACAAATCAAGACCAACTGGCATATCATGTTACATCCTGATTTGTGGGAATATCGAACCGCAGTCAAGACTGCCACCAGGTTCTCACCATTTCAGCTAATTCACGATGTGGAGTAACTTCTACCGATTGAATGTGAAATCCCTTCTCTTAAACTTGCCATAGAGCTCCTCCCTGATATAACAGGTCTTGAGCAACGTTTAATCCACCTTGAGCATCTTGAAAAGTAGCGTCGAGATGCCGCCATGGCTATAGATTCCAACAAACATCGTGTTAAGGTTCAGTACGATAGGTCTGTCCGTCCCTGGCAATATGCTGAAGGTTACTTGGTCCTCTTATATGACCAAGATAAAGAACCACTGGGGGCAGGCAAGTTCAACCCCATGTGGCACGCCCCTTACATCGTGAGGCGTGTCTTGGAAAAAGGAGCCTATGAATTAGAAGACTATGAGGGGACTGTCTTGAAGGAGCCTAGAAATGGTCTCTACCTCAAGCGGTATTTCACTTGAACCTTTGGTTTAGGCTAATACTTTTGTATACTACTGTATAGTTACTTCTGTACATAGTTTAGCTTTCTTTTGGTTTTCGGGTCTGCTGATTAGCTTCCGTTTGATTGACAGATGTCAGCTAAGTTTCCTACATTCTTAGGGTTCGCGGATGGTGCTAGCTATCATACACAGCAACTTGCTTCTGCTGCTTGGGTTATTTTCTCACCTTACCACCTAGTTGTGTCCTCAGGAGGTGCTTGTCTTGGTCCTACATCTAACAATGTGGCTGAGTATAGTGCTATCATTGAGCTACTTCAGGATGCCATTTCACATAGTATCTAGTCTTTAGAAGTCCTCCTGGATTCACAACTAGTTGTGTCTCAGCTGAATGGGAAGTACCCTGTGCAAGATCCTACACTACTACTGAAATTCCTAAGGGTAAGACTCTTGGAACGACATTTTGTTTCAATTACATACATTTATGTTCCAAGAAGTGTTAATCATATATCTTATGCATACGCTAACTATGTATTAGATTGGCATTTGTCACATTCACAATAAAGCACACAAATAAGAGACATTCACACATTTGAACATACACACATATAGTAGAACCGGAGAACTAGAGATTTTATAAATAATATGTTCAAAATAGTAGTGTCATGATGCAAAACTAGAGCCCGTAGCCCTAAAAAATATACATATCGATACAAAAAATGAGATCCTGAGATATCTACTCCCTGCAAGGAGGCCTAGTTTCCGCCCCGAGAGGATGTGTCTCATATAAATACTGCACTGCATTTGTGACTCGCTGTAGTAGTCACACCCAGTTGCTCGACACCCCCACTACCTAGCACTGCATAGCCTCTGGCAGTTGCGCCACCTCTTCCTGTGGTACCCTAGCAGTCATTCATGATATGTTGGACCACAGAGTTTGTAGTGTTTTCTCTGTTGCAGCAACTACCATCTCATCACCCCTACCCCGGCGACGATGTCTCGGGAAGCCATCAGGTCTCACTAGGCCCTTGTCTGCAAGCAAATAGTCAAACTTTAATACATGATACTACCCCCAAAAAATATTTTTTACATTTACAACTATAATAAAAAATCCCTAAAAAATTTATACTCAAAAAAACTAAAAAGAGTACTCATCGATGTCTCCGAACGCTGCATCTAGTGGGAGAAGCATGTCTCGATCTTGCCGGAAGTTTATCCCTGCATAGGGGTAGTCATCTATCTCTATGATTTGTCGATCCCACCAGTAGAAGAACTCCTTTGTATATGGTGACGCCTGACAGCCACCACCCTGTCGCATCAAGACCTCAGCCCACCAGGTCATGGCTGGGTCACGGAGACTGTGAGGAGGAACCTCAACCCTTGGACTAAGCCCCGAAACCCACTCGAAGAAGAAGCTGCACAAAATACTGCCATAACCAAATTTTTTCACATCCCTTTGCTTGCGCTCTGTCAGCTAGGTCTTCATGGACCGCAGTAGCGTAGTACACCAGTCAAATATCATAGGCTGCATGCACTGTGATGCATAGAACATGATTGGCCTAGATGCCTGGTGAAGAGCTTTGGATCCAGCAATCCGCACTAAAGTGGCCATGACAACCTTCATACTGAGGTTGACTATGGCTCGGATGGGCACCTAACTTCCCACTGCCCGAGTATTTGGAACACAATATCTCTCTATGTAGTCGGGGATGGTGATCCCACCACCCACAGTTCAAGACCGAAGGCTTTCCACCTCACCTCGGTGGGACAAACCTGTGATGAAATAGATATCTTCCACCTCCAGTGAAAGTATTTTCCCATCTAGGTTGAAGTTCTGTGCATCAACATCCCAATAGTCTATCAAACGCCGGAGCAATAGGTTTTGGGCCCTCAAACCCCCTATGCTCCAAAACTTGTATAAACCACATTCGTTCAACGCTTGTTGTGCACATAGATTGTTACGAACAACCTCATCTACTAGGTCATGTTCCCTCTCCCTCCACTCTAGAACCATCCCGGAGTGAGAAAAAACAAAGATTTTAGTCATTTTCATTTGCAAAATCAACTTCATGGCCATACCCGCGGGAAAATTTGCATACAGTGGCGAGTACCCGTGGTCAACCTGTGCATTGAATGCGAGTATGATGCCCTACCCACGACCCGCATAGTAGTAGCCCACGGGTAGCGCCGAAGCCATTTAGGGCTTGGACAAACTAAAAATCCAACCAATGAAATTTGAAATAAAAACATTAAAATGGAAGGTGTGGATGAGATTACCAACTTACTCCTGACGGTTTGACGATCGGACGCTTGTAGCTCCTGGAATCAGCAACTGAACTTTGAGGTAAAAACTAACCACAAAACTCCAAATAGGTGAATAGTAAAAATGAATTGTAAATTGTAAATTTTTGTTACTATTTATAATTTTCAAGACCCACTTGTCTATAGTTTTTGCCATTTAATGTTGTTATGGACTAATATAATGTCATGGAGTAGCGTTTTTAACCATATTTCTTCGATGAAAGTTGTTTCCGAATGTTTCACACCTACGGTAGGTACGTTTCACACCTGACATATAGGTTAGATGTCATTTTCACATGCATTATGCATTTGACCTGTTGACCACTTTCATAAACCCTAGGTGCGACCCCGCTTCTTAACTGACACGGAACCTTCACACTGTTACAGAAGTGTCGTTATGTGGCAGTAGGGCCTTTCTGAACATGGGTACCCTAGATAAAACCCCCTGTTTGCATTCTGGTGCCCATGCCATTGTTTGTCCTTAGGATTGGGAGTCCTTTGTAGTTACGCCATGACATTGCGATAAAGACTCACACTCTACTTTGTCTTATGCTGGCCATCTCCTATAAGGACTCCCCCGTTTATACCAAGTTGTGATTGCATTGCATTATCCTGCTTGCCGCTTGAGCCTTGTGCCGGCTCCTGCTTACTCTGTTATTAGCTTGGTGCCTGAGCACTTTTCCCTGTCGAGCCCTGCAGAGCTTATATTTTCCCTTCACAATTTGATGACCTTTTTGACCCTAAGGGAACACACCCCTCGAGTGTCCACGTCATGCATGCACTTTCTTGCATTGATCATAGGTATGTTCCACTGCTTGGAACTAGTCTGCTCGTTATTTGACACTTGTTCCCTCACTTCTTGCACTATAAGCAATTTTATTCTTTTTCAAGCTTTCACCAAATATGAAAAAGAACAAAAAATCAAATATTCCGAAAAGCTGGATGGGATTATGGTTACTACTTCTTGTTGGCAGTTGTTGTGTCGCCTTTGAACAGAGCATTCATTCCACTCCATACATTATGAGTCAGGACTATAGTTGGACCTTAGGAGTTGTACTTGTTTCTCAGTTTACTCCACCGATTGGTTAAGCTTCCAATCATTATGGAGCCCTTTGTAATGCCTCCTGCATTGCACATCCTATATCAAGTCTATGTTGCCTAAGTCTATCCATCTTCTCATGCTCTTGTTCAAAGGAAGTCCTGAAACCAGAGTCGGCCACTCCTTAGATCTTTTGACTATTGCATGTCGGCCATCCTTATTGAGTCAGTCTGTTTCACCTGAGTTCTTCCAAATCTTTCAGCGTAGCTGGTACCTTGTGCTAGTTGATGGGGGATGCCCTAATTCCCTCCTTCCAGCGAGTCTCGTTCTGTCAACTTCAACCCATTTATTCCGGAACTTGAGGCTTAGATTTTGGTTGAGTACCTTGAGGCTTGCAGTTATTAGTGGCAGGTTCTCTCGCCATAGATAGTTTTGGGAATACATCAATGTTCCCTGATCAATGGATTCATCCTAGTGTTCGACTTCAACTCATCTATTCACACTCTGATGATTGTGCTCTGTGCCTTGATGCCCATTTTCATTATTGGTGGGTTATCTCGCGTCTGTTAACGGTATACATCATTGACCGGTAATCAGACGATGTCACATCAGGTTCGACCTCAAGTCCTTTATTCACTTGATGGGACTTGCACTATCGAAGACTTGTGTAGAAGACCCTAGGTGATAGTGGCATTCAGTATGCTACTTATGATGATGACTTTACATCTGATATATCACCTCTCAGATATCAGTAGTTTGTACCTCCATATGGAACCAGTTGTTTCCTTTTCAGCAGGATACCATATCTTACTGCAGAGGGATCATGGCTATGATCACGTATGACATGTATTCACTATGTGCTGCCTATTCATGGCCATTGTATCAAATTGTTGTACTACCGACATGTATTCAGGGATACTATTGTATTATGATGAGTGAGCTTCTCTTTCCACTTGTGTTTCCATCACTCCACTTCTGCGATTTATAATGTATTTCAGCCATCGTAGCATTAGTCTCTGACCTCACACATTAGGGGGTATCTGTTACAACGTAATCTTTCACCTTGTGAGAATCAACACTCTTTGGCCTAGAGGATCCATTTCACTGACTTAGAACCACTTTATATCCTTCAGACACTATTTTTTCCCTTGAACACTTGTTGCATCATTATAGCGGGCATACCCACGAGTTGCATCACTATAGCCCACGGGTAGCATGTAAAATGGTAAAAGTCACTAGTTTATTACTTTTTACTCCCAAAAAGCGGTCATTGGGTGACCTTTGACTCTCCATCTGCCCAAGAAATGCCTCGATGTGTCCTTTCACTTACCTTTGAGAGGACTATATATTGAGCACATATGGCTTATGGATGGGAGGAAAAAGAAGAGCAAGAGAACTCTAGTGGATTTTTTCCCTATCTTGAGTCTACACTCATTGATCCTTGTAGTTGTGAACCCTTTATGTTCACCTTCCAAACTCCTACCATAGTTTGAGTTTGCCATTCCATGGAGGATTGAAGTGGTGGAGATGCAAGTGGATTGACCTAGATCTTGGTTCAGATTGGTTTCCAGCAAGAGGTTGTATCACATTTTACTTCTTCTTGTTTATTAATAGAAATACTCATATTCTCGTCCATTAATGTTGTAAATGTTGTTTATACTACATGGGGTTACATTTACTTGTTATATCATGGGACATTTCTATTGATGATGTTAATGCTATTTATATATTATATGTACTTGTTGTATATTGGTTGTCAAGACTAATTTTCATATTCAAGTGCACGGATTGAAAAGCTCCAACGGGGATCTACATCAAACGTTTGGATCGAGGTTAGTTATATTCTTCATTATCTTAGCATTGTCATTTATATAGCATAGCATTGGGAATTGAGTTGATTTCTGGTAGTCAGCTGTCTGTTGTGGTCTACCCCGAGCCATAGTGAGTTTTCTCCAATACAATGTCAATGAGCATGCTTACATTATTATGGTTAAAAGGTTAATTTTTTTCAATTGAATGTAGATTATTGAAGAAGGAGAAATTTAAAAGATTAGCATATGAAGAGTACCATGCATTTGATCAGGATGATGTTGATAGGAGGGGATTTGGGTCATTTGCATGTCCATGCAATCGAAGCTTTCGGGGGGGAATAAAGCAAATATAAATTATTCGTAATCATATAAGAATATATGGCAATACCAGTGTTATCCCTTGGAATCAACCAGAGTATATTGCTGATTTAGAATTTAAAAAGTATGAGAGATTGAGTTGAGAGACCTGACATCGATAAAGAAATTGAAATTGGTAGAATGTTGAATGAGTATTTCCAACATGGAAGAATAATTATAAATGATGTTGAGAAGAATAATGTCAAAGATGAGAATGTTGTTAATATGCAATATTTAATGGATCTTGCTAGAAAAAATATGTATAGAAATTGGAAGTTAAGTCTCCTATTAGCAATCCTTATAATTCTTAACTTCTAAGTTGCGCATGGATGGACAAATGAGAGTGTTGATGAGGTATTAGGTTTTCTAGATGAATTGATACCATCCGAAGCTACATTTCCACTTTCATGGAACAAATGTAAGTCTATAATAACTAGTATTGGCTTGGCATATGAAAACATTCATGGATGTGTGAAAGTTTGTGTACTATTTTGCAAAACCATAATAAATGAGATCCAATTTCTGAAATGTAAAAAATTGAGGTTTAGAAAAGGTTTGAATTCAAATTCTCCAAGAAAAGTGCTTCGTCATTTTCCACTTATTCCATGATTGCTACAAATGTATAGGTTTCGAGTGCAATATCCTCATTGCTACCCCACTTTTGTTGTAACTGAAATACAAATGTAAGTGTATAATGTACAAGTTGTTGACGAGGAGATAAAGGCCAAGGCCCCATCAGTAAAATCCGTAAGTAATTTCCTAAATTGTTTTGTATTTTTATTTGTAGAATTAGGACACTGAAGGAAATAAAACAACTAAACAATAGGGGCACAAATCCACTAGGGGGATAGGTCACGACTAGGAATCCATGACTGCGGTGACAACTGTCATATTCTTGGTGCCTTGGGAACTTAAGGAAAAGTGAAGTTCATTGATGTTCATCGGTATAAAATATCTTAGGTGTCATCCTAAATTAAAGTAAGTCTTGAAGTAGATTAAGTTACATTCTTCCGACTAGCAAATCGTGGGATTATACGATCTTGCTATCAAGTCAAAGGTTTATTATGATAATCTTAAGATTCGACAATTATCTAATTTTTATAATAATTACACCTTGGCATCAAGTGCCATAGAAGTTATCCATAGATATTTTTAAGTAGAATTAAGCTATTTCTCTTATTTTGAGGAACTTTATTGCAATCAGCTTCATTAAAAGAAAGATAAATTCGATAGATATATCATGATAAATTATTTAGAAAAATATAAATATATAAATATATATATTAGAATATAAAAAGATTACAAAAATTATTATTTTAATAGTCTTTTATTTGGTTACTCACCAATATTAAATACATATACAAAGGATCTTATACCTTGAAATAAAAATTATATGTCAATATAGTTTATTTGAAGACGTAATAAGAATTCGATTAGGGATCTCAAACCCACACATTTCAAAGTGAGAAGAGAACTCCATTGCAAGGTTCTTTCCTTGATAGGAAACAGTTTTTGGGAGAGAGAACAGTTATGGTTTTGTCTTTTATGGAGGCATCGGCCTCACTGGAGAAAGGGGGAATAAGGTTTTGGTCCTTCCCTTATTTTGTGTCTTGGAAGGGTGTAACACCCTTATTTTGACCCTGTTACATTAAACATGTAAATGGTGTAAAAATCGTTATAAAAATCATGGTGAGGAGCTCAAGGACAAGGCCTCACCATTAATTTAGCGTTCATGTATCGGCAATTAAAAATTGATGCATGTGGATCGCGTTCTACCGTGGCACAATGGAAATTACAAATATCATGTAAATATGTATTTTAATAAAATGGCCACAACTAGCTATGCAATGCAACAAGAGTATGGCGGCATAATTTTTACAAAGAATGGGTAGGGAGAATATCCAAATGGGCCTTGAATCAATCGTGCCAAGCCAAGTGTCAATGAGAAAATCCATGAACCATCAACTACCCACATTTACTTTTGCACCCGATCATTGATTTCTTCCAAGAGGTGGTTGAGGTAGTTATTCTTTCGGAAAATGGAGAGGTACGGTTGTCTAATTTCATGTATGGGAAAGCCACCCTTTTTTAAAACAATGTTTGTCCTCCTGGGAGAGAAAAGAGCCACGAATTCCCCCCCAACCCATTATTCACCTATCAGGTTTTCTCTCTTGTGAGTTATGGGCTTGTTGGGAATTTTTCTCCATGAAATTTCTGACATTTTCTGTGTTTTCCCTCATTTTTAACTGGGAGAAGGGCGCTTTTGTGTTTTAAAACAATGGGGAAGAAGGGAATTTGATTTGTGGGTCCATAGAGGCCGTTTTTTTTCTATTTGAATGCTCATCTACCTATGGGAGAAATCGTTTTCTTCCCTATAGTAGATTTTCCCCTCTCACGACTTGTTTTTGGGTGCCACGATTTGGGGAAATCCATGGACATCTTGTTTTGTGCATCCCATAGTTGAAATAATTTTTTCCATTCCCATCTTGGGTATTTGTTGTTTGTTTGTAGAGTTTGTTGTTAATCGGTTCAGGTTTATACATTGTTTTGGCTTGAACTTCTGAGTAAGAGACCAGGAGTAGAAGAGGATTACAATTGGCTTGATAAACCTAGTGAAGAGCGTAACCTCACCAAATTTCAAAGTGGATTTGGATACTTTTCTATGCACCCCTATGACGAGCAGTATAAGGGAAGGTATGTCCCGAGGGACTGTGTAGCAGTGAAGGGAATACTTCCTTGTTTTAGGTGTTGATGTAGGAGCATCGGGACCTAGAAAAATCAGTCAAAGATGATCGACATGAGCAGTCGACCAAGGGGTGTGCCGAAGACCACTGGTGCGAAGGAAGATTGGCTGTCGAAGTCAATGAGTCGAACGAGGAAGAATTCGATATGAGATCAACAGAAAGATGTGAAAGGTCGAGAGTGGACATGTCAAAGGTCGACAGATGACGGGTTGTAGTGGAAGGCATCGTAGGTTGATATGTTGTCGAATCGAGACACCGATAGGTTTTGGGCGAAAGCCGAGCGTGGAGGAAGAGGCGGACTGGAAAAGCCTTAGAAGCGAAGTAAAGCTGATGGGTAAGTCGAAAGCTGATGGAAGATAGTATGGTCGTTCGGGGTTGCTAAGGAAGTTATGAGCAGTTATTGAAGGTGGTTGGGATCATGAAAGATGTCACCACAGGCATAGGTTGTGCAACACGACAAAGGGAGATGACAATTGTATTTTTGCAGGATTAGGAGGATTCGACGGACATAGGAAGAGTGTCTCGAGGGTTGGAGTGGACCTCGGGATGAGCAGTAGAGCATCAGCAGGGTAGAAGACCGGTGAGAGGCACAAAGGACAGGGTAGTTGATCAGAGACTCAAGATTTGATCAGTATATTGGAGAGAACATTCACTCATCAACCGAACGTAGAAGATATCAAATCCATAGCTCAGCGAGCACATGCATTCAACAAAGGCCATGGGAGGGTGAAGATCGCACACAGAGGGAACACACATTTTACTTATGTATATTGTAAATGCTAAGGCCAACTAGTTAACTGCTTACATTTCCTTGCATTTCACATTGTAATTGATTTGAATTAATAGAAGCCAACTTGTGGCATACTGTTTACATCCAGTCTATGTAAGCGCCATGTGTGTTGTGTGTATTGTTAAGCAAGAAGGTCTAACCGACCTTCCCTTGCAATAGTTGGTATTAGATCCCGAAAGTAGAAGGTCCGGTTGAGTAGAAGAATCCTGTGACCAGGAGAGCGCTAGTTAGTATCACGAAACTAAGTGTCGAGTGCATTGAACAGCTCCAACTGCGGTTGGGCAGAGTTGTGCATGACTTGTGAAAGTCCGATTGCGATTGGACGAGTGGGAGTTTCAACTGCAGTTGAAAATGGCTCACAGAGGCATTCATTTACGAGGTATAGGATGAAGAGTGTGTGGCGGGATAGTCGCAGTTGATCGTGAAATGTTCGACAAGTGCATGCGAACAATGCAAAGTTTGACTAGTGAAGTCATAGCAATCAAAGAAAGTCAGATAATGCATTCCCGATGTAGTAAACCACAACGACGAGGAAGTCGAAGAAGTGGAGGCATGGGAAAAGGCATTCAAGGAACCAAAAGATAAATTCATCAAGATTCTGTCGGAAATGAAAGGTCGGACAAATATAGATGCACGTACCTACTCAGGAAGCCTGGATCCAAAAGACTTGATCGACTCGTTCAGAGAGATGTAGAAATGCTTCGACATAGAGCAGATCAAGGATTCTAGACGGGTTAAAAATGCATGTCTAAGGTTGAAGGGTCACACCTCATTGTGGTGGGACAATGTATAGGCTGGAAGAGTCAAGAAAGGAAAGGAGAAAATAAATTCTTAGCACAGGATGGTCACTAAGTTGAACGGGATGTTCTTGTCGGGTGACTATGTGATTTGCTTGTTCCGGAAGTTGCAGAACTTTTGACAGAAAGAGATAACCGTGAAGGAGTACACAGAAGAGTTCTATAGATTGTCGATTCGGTCGGGCCAAACCAACGAAGGAGAAGAATATATAGCTAGATATGTGAAAGGCTTGAAGTATTCCATACAGGGCGAGTTGAGCCTGTCAAGGTTCAGAGTGGTCGGTGAAGCCTATCAACTAGCTTTGAAGGCACAAGATAAATTGTCGAGGAAATCCGCATCGACCAAAGGTAGGATGACTGGTCGTGGTGCGAAGACTATTTCCGCTAAAGTACAAAGTAGCATAAGCAGGAGGGAATCCATCGAAGAAAATTGTCGTGTATAAGGGACATCGACTAAGGAAAAATCGTAAGAAAATCGACGCGATGGTGGAGAGAACTACGGTCAAGGTGTGTATGGTTGAAGTGGCCCATCCGACAAAAAAGGAGTTGACAGACCAGCCATAGTCTGTGATAAGTGTCAAGGAGTCGGACACAAGGCATATGAGAGCCCAGAGAACCTACATGCTACAGAGGAGTCAAAACATAGATGTTGAAAAGATGATCAAGTCGACAAGAGGGAGGATTCAACGTCTGACAGTAGTGAGGATGGAAAAAGGAAAAGTCTATACATGACGGCTAGGAGAACATTGGTTCAGGATGTCCAGCGCGATGGGAAAGAGACGGCATACTGAAAGGCTATCTTTCGAACCAAAGTACGGATCGACGATTGGTATTGTAAGACCATAGTTGATGGTGGCAATACAGAGAACCTTGTGTCAACAGAGGTCATCGACAAGGCAGGTTTGAGATGTTGAAAACACCCAAAACCATACAAGATATCTTGGTTGCAGAAAGGACATCATGTCAAGGTAATCAGATAGTGCCCGATTAACTTGGGAAGCTTGAATACAGTGTATTGTGCGATGTAATCCCAATGGATGCATGTCATCTATTGTTAGGGAGACCATGGAAGTACGATCGGAAAATGATTTACGATGGTCGACCCAACATAGTCATAGTGTGGAAAAATGGCACATAGAGAACTCTGAAGCTAAAGCAGGAGGATCAAGTTGACTGCAAGCAGAGCGAGAGCAATTATTGGGACAAGCGAGTGTTGATGTGCTCAGCAAAGGAATTCCTCACGGAGGAGGAGAAGCAGTCAGGATGTTTCAGTAGTCGGGATGTTTCACCATCATTTTGAAGGGGCCATGTGTCGATAGGTCGAAAATGGAGAGGATTCCGGTCGAAGTCGAAAAGATGCTCGATGAGTTCCGGAGCATAGTAGTCGATGAAGCACCGACGGGATTGCCACCGACAAGAAGCGTATCCCATCATATTGACTTAATTCCAGGATCAATTTTTCCAAACAAGGCACCTCACATAATGACTCCGGAGGAGGGATGGAACTCAATCGACAGGTCTAGGAGTTGTTGGACAGAGGATTCATGAGAGAAAGTCTGAGACCTTGCGCAGTACCAGCAGTATTAGCGCCGAAGAAGGGTGAAGAATGGAGGACGTGTACAGACTCTAGATATATCAACGAAATCCCAATCAAGTATCGGTTTCCATTACCGATAATGGACAACTTGATGTATTGCTTAAGTGAAGCAAAATACTTCACAAAGATCGACCTGAAGAGCAGTTATCACGACATTCGGGTTAGAGAAGGAGATGAATGGAAAAAAACCTTTAAGACAAAGGAAGGACTGTATGAGTGGTAAGTCATGCATTTTGGATTGACTAATGCACCCATTACATTCATGCAATTGATGAAAAGGGTACTGAAACCATTCTTGGGAAAGGTTTTCGTAGTCTACCTAGATGACATTCTGATTTTTAGTCGAACCAAGACAGAGCACTTGGAGCACACTTGACAAGTGTTACGAAAGCTGAAGGAAGAGAAGATGATGGTGAACCTACAGAAATGCTTCTTCATGAAGGAAGAGCTAGTGTACTTGGGATTTGTAATCTCGGGTAAAGGGCTAGTGATGGACCCATAGAAGGTGAAGTAAATATTGGATTGGCCAAAACCGACAAGTGCGACTGGAGTGCGAAGTCTCCATGGACTTGTCAGTTTCTACAGGAATTTCATCTAGGGATTCAGTCGGATATGTGCACCTTGACAATGTGCATGAGAAAAGGGGATTTTAAGTTGATGGAATCTGCCCAGAGAACTTTCAAGATGTTGAAGGAAAAGGTCACTGAGAGCCCAGTGTTAGCGCTCCCAGATTTTGACAAAGTTTTCCAGGTCGATTGCGAGGCGAGTGGGATGGAAATTGGAGCAGTGTTGACCCAGGAGGGTCAACCAATTGCATTCTTCAGTGAGAAGTTGGATGAAGTGAAGCAAAAATATTTGGTCTATGACCAGGAGTTCTATGCTATTTTCCAAGCATTAAACAAGTGGAGCCATTATTTGTTTCTGAAGGAATTTGTGTTGTACACAGATCACCAAGCACTAAGGTACTTGAATACTCAGTCGAAGTTGAATCAGAGACACATGAAATGGGTCGAGTTCCTACAGGGATATACTTTCATGTTGTGACATAAGTCAGGAAAGTCAAACAAGTTTGTCGATGTGCTGTGTCAAAGAGTTGCATTGTTGAACACGATGAAAGTTCAGGAAACAACAATAGACTCGCTGAAGATAGAGTATGAGACCGATAGGAATTCACGAAAGCATGGAAGGAGAGTAGTGAACCATGGAGTTTCGACAGAACCGCATACTTGGATTATTTCATCCAAGAGGGATACTTATTTAGGGGACAACAATTGTGTGTTCCCAGAGGATCCATAAGAGAGAACCTAATCTGAGAAATGCATAGCGGAGGATTAGTAGGTCATTTTGGCATCGACAAGACCAAGGCGTTGGTCGAAGAAAACTATTATTGGCCAGGAATGACGACAGATGTTGGTAAGTGCGTACGACATGGTCGAGTTTTCCAATTGGAAAAGGGAAGAAGTCAGAATACGGGGTTATATACGCCATTACCAGTGCCGAATACCCCATGGGAGCACGTGAGCATGGATTTTGTGCTAGAAATGCCAAAGATGTAGTAGGGAAGAGACTCAATATTTGTTGTAGTCGACAGAATTTTGAAGATGGCACACTTTATTCTGTGTCAGAACACCAGTGACACCACAAGCATTGTTGTACTATTATTCAAGGAGATAGTCAGATTGCATGGGTTGCCGAAGAGTATCACGTGGGATAGAGATATCAAGTTTTTATGCGACATTTCTGGAGAACCCTATGGAATAAACTGGACACTAAGTTGCAGTTTAGCTCGGCATATCATCCGCAGACAGACGGAAAGACTGAGTTGGTGGACAAAAGTTTGGGAAACCTTCTGAGATGTTTGACGGCCGACAGACCCAAGCAGTGGGAGAATGTGTTGTCGCCAACAGAATTCACGTACAACAATTCTGTAAATCAGTCAACAGGTTTGATCCCATTACATATTGTTCAAGGATGAAGCCCACATGGAGTGGTATATTTTATTGAGTTACCGACAGAAATCAGAAAAAGAACAGATGCAGAATCATTCGCAGAACACATGAAAGAAGTGCATAAAGATGTGCGAAAGTGCATATGAAAGAGTAACGCGGCATACAAGTTGAGATCCAACAGGAAGAAAAGGCTACAGTCGTTTAGCAATGGAGAACTAGTCTATGCACATTTGCGGAAGGAGAGATTTTCGACAGGGACATATAACAAGCTGAAGTTGAAGAAGATTAGACTATGTTGTTAGTTTTTCATAAATTTCAATCTAATCTAGGATCTTAACTAAGAGAATAACATGTACAGCATATCTATAGCATATCAATCATGGACACAATAATGCAAGCACATAAGAGACATAGATTTTCACCAGGGAAAACCAAGAAGGTGAAAAACCCCGCAACTTCCTCAGAGATAGATAGAGCAATGATACAACCAAAGTACAAGAGATAGTCTTCTCCTAGCAGATTATCCTCCTCCTCGCAAGTGTGCCACTTTCTGAGAGAGATAGAAGTGAGTAATGAGTGATCAAATAGAGATCTCCCGATCTCTATTTATACTTGTCCTGTCCTGCCCAATAAACTAATGGGGCCGACTTGTCTAGCTTAGCCTCATAACCCATGGTTAACTTAATCCAGGATGAGCCCACACTTGGTGGTCTAATAACCCATTTACTCACATGAATCATATAGGGCCGACCCCATCAAGGTGGTCTAATAACCCATCAAGTATAAGTTACGACACTTACAATATAAATGATGACACTTCTGTATAGAGGAATAATAACATCTCTATAGGAATACAAACACTTTCATATAGAGGAATAATAACATCTCTATAGGAATACAATACACATGGGTAAAATACATTCCGAAGTTACATATACATAAACAGTCCCTCTTAACTAGGAAGGTATTTCTCGACACATATCTGCTAGCACAAGTCTTCTTCTATGGATCATCATCAGCGAATCATCGTCATCATCACTGCTGCTACTATCTCAATCAATCTCTGAATCTACTCGTCATAGGAATTTCTATAGAGCCATTCCTTTTTCATACTGGATGTAGGCCCACCACCTGCAGGTCTTCATCATCACTGGCCATACTGTGGAATACTCAGGACTTATTACGTGTGTCACAAACCCTTGCAAGAGCATCCCAGGACTTATTACAAGCACACAACCCAACCTATCATATCTCCCAGTTCTTACATGTGACCTCTACTACAAACCCTCGAAAGAGCATCCCAGGACTTATTACGGGCACACAGCCCAACCTATCAGATCTCCCAGGTCTTACATGTAGCCCACCACAAATCCTCAAAAGAGCATCCCAGGACTTATTACGGGCACACAGCCCAACCTATCGGATCTCCCAGGTCTTACATGTGGCCCACCACAAACCCTCAAAAGAGCATCCTAGGACTTATTACGAGCACACAGCCCAACCTATCGGATCTCCCAGGTCTTACATGTGGCCAACCATCACAAACCCTCGAAAGAGCATCCCAGGACTTATTACGGGCACACAGCCCAACATATCGTATCTCCCAGGTCTTACATGTGATCCACGGTGTCAGTCCATTTTCATACTGGATGTGACCTAGAACAAATCTAGGATTTCCATTGCACAACCAATCCACGGCCATAGAGTATCATCCTGATACTCACCATACATCATCCTGATGTACACATGATCATCCTGATCATCATCACTGCATCGTCGTGATGCATGTCCTCTGGAGCAACTTCCTGAAGCTCATCATCCATGATCATCCTGATCATACAATGCATCCACCTGATGCATAAACACTATCTTCCTGATCCATATCATCATACATGATCTACCTGATCATACAATGTATCCACCTGATACATCTACAGATACATACCCATGATCCAACTGATCATATCCAGCATCGAACATGATGCATACATACATATAAATGATCCAACTGATCATATCCAGCATCCAACATGATGAGTACATACATATACATATAAATGATCCAACCGATCATATCCAGCATCCAACATGATGCGTACATACATATACATATAAATGATCCAACCGATCATATCTAGCATCCAACATAATGCATATATACATATACAGAGCAGTAATTGGAGCATCGTCCTGATGCTCAGCATCCAGTGCTTACATCCACATCCATGGAAGGATCCTCCTCTCACCATGATCGGAATGGCTCCTGAAAATGTGTCCATCACTTCTACCTCGAAGTGTTGTCAATCTGAAGAACACCAAGCCTCTCCCTGAAGTACTCAAACTTCACTCTGGCTAGTGGTTTCATCAGCACATCCGCAACCTGCTCATCTGTCGCAACATACAAGAGCTTCACTACTCCTATCTGCACCATATCCCTAATATAGTGATATTTGATCTCAATGTGCTTCGACCTATCGTGGAACATCGGGTTCTCAGACAGCTTCACACAACTCTGGTTGTCACAAAAGATACCAGTAGCATCCAACGAGAGATCAAATAACTCAGACAGTAGCTTCTGAATCCATACTACCTCACAACTAGCCGAAGAGGCTGCAACATACTCTGCTTAGGCTATACTCAATGCTACATAGGAATGCTTCCTGCTAAACCAAGAGATCACACCTGATCCCATACTAAAGCAGCACCCAGATGTGCTCTTCCTATCTACAGCACTACCTTCCCAGTCTGAATTAACTTAACCCTACAGGTTAAACTTTTGATTCACATCATAGTTGAGCCCATAATCAACCGTACCCTTCAGGTACCTCAGAATATGCTTTACAGCAACCAGGTGAACACCTCTGGGATCCATCAAGAACTGGCTCAATGTGTTCACCGCAAAGCAAATGTCTAGTCTCTTGTTTGTCAGGTACATCAAGGACCCAATCATCTAACGATAAATAGTGACATCAACTGGATTAGATGAAGCATCACACAGAAGCTTCAAGTTCGATGCCATAGGTGTGGCCATGTCCTTGCACTCCATCATCCCGAACCTCTTCAGGATCTCTACTACAAACTTCCCTTGTCCAAGGAAGATTCCATCTACAGTTTGCCACACCTCCATGTCTAGAAAGTAGTGCATCATCCACAAGTTCTTCATCTCGAACTCGACAGCAAGCTTCCACTGCGTGTCGGAAATCAATCTATCCTCACCTGTAACAAATAGGTTATCTGCATACAAAAGTAGTATCACTGGATTTCCTTCCTCAACCTTGTAGTAAAGGTTGGAATCCGCTTTACTCTTGGTAAAGCCCAAACTGGATAGAAAGATGTCTATCCTACCATACCAAGTCCTAGGAGCTTGCTTCAAGCCATACAAGGCTTTCTTTAGTCTGCACACATATGACTCCCTGTCATGTGTTTCAAAACCGAGTGGCTGGTCCACATACACTTTCTCCTCGACTACACCATTCAAGAAAGCTGTCTTAACATCCATATGGTGTATCTTCCATTTCATCACTGCAGCCAGAACAAGTACTGATTCGATGGAAGTGTTCTTGGCTACAGGTGCAAAAGTCTCTTCATAGTTAATCCCTCTTTCTGGGAGAAGCCACGAGCTACAAACTTCTTTTTGTATTTCTCCATGCTACCATATGCAGCATGCTTGATCTTATAGATCCATTTGGAAGTCACAACAGACTTCCCTTCAGGTCTTGGGACTACATCCCAAACATCATTCTTCATGATCGATTGATCATAGCATTCTTCCATTACTTCATCCCAGATCCTGGGAACTTCAATATCTTCAATAGATATCTTTATTGCTGGAACAAATGTTGTAGTCCTTCTTTTGTAGGTGAAGGTATATGATGTTTCCTACAAAACAAGTTAAATTGCATGATTAGAAACATCTCATAGTTTTCAGAACAAATTCTTACACATAAAGAAATATGTCATACAGTCATGCGATTATTTTAGCCAATGCTTCAATACAACATTCATCCATATCCTGTAACTTTCTAGATGCCTTCCAATCTCTACCAGAACATTGTTAATAGTTTTCACTACTCCCAACATGTCAGCAAAGAGGTTTCATTCTAGATAAGTAGCAATGGAATGTTGTACAGTGCCATAGGCCACTTACCCATCACATGCATATTAGTAGTATACTGTTCATTAATGCAATTATTTTAATATGCATAATACACAACCTAAGTCTAGGAACATAAGCATATACATCATTGAACAACATTATTTAAACAAACAAATATGTAAGAAATGACAATTCAAATACTTATCTTTGTTTGGTTGTTGGGTTGACTCCCTCTCAGTCTTTGCTTCCTTTCTGCAACTCCATTTTGATGTGGATTGTGAGAAGTGGTCAACTCCCTCTGAATATCTGCATCCTTGCCGAAACTACTGAAGTGTGCTCCCTCTTGATCTTTGCTTCCTTGATTACCTGTACTTGAACTTATATCCATCCTTAATCACTATGCATTCTTATTGGTATCATCATTGTTTTATCCTCGAGCTCTCATACATAATCACACATTCATTACTATAATCTTAATACTATCAAAACACAATAATCTTAAACATGTATAGTCATGATCATTTCAAACACAGATAATAAACATTAGTATTCAAGGTTTCAGGGAATACTTCTTTTACTCATGCATATTCTTATTTGATCATAGGACTCTCCTGGTTAGTCAAATCATCAATCAATATAAGAGACATAATATGCATAAACCCTTGATTACTTACATTTCTAACTTTATGAATGAACATAACCAATCATACCAAGTATACTTATATAAGGGATCCTAAAACAAGGTAAGATTCTAACTTGATATAGGAAAAGCATACCTGGATTACTATGTTAGCTAGTTATGTCTAACATACCCGCATGATGTCTTATGGTTCTTCTTTAATGACTTGTGCTAGTAACCTGCATGTCTCATAAGTTAACCATTGTAGAACCAAGTTATACATACCTCATAAGTAGATCTTCTATGTGATCCATGACAATGGATGAATCTTTGTCTTCATGTCACCATGATCATATGTTCTTGAAGTAGAACATTATTTGTCTTTCTTGGTGTACCTTTCATGTTAGCTAACAACATAAACCTTATACAACATCACGATGCATTAGTACAATCATAAGTGTCAAAACCTTAATCAATGAATATCTTCTATCATGTATTCATAATTTTATTAAGGTGATACGACAAGTCTAGTAATTAATCAAGATTGTACTAACCGTAATGATATGAAGACAAACATATCATAAGCTTAACCATGAAAAGATATTGAAACATACCTAGATAAGTCATACCTATCAAGATTGCTTGTAATCTTCCTATGTAAGGTCTTAGCCTTATCTCCTTTGGAAACTAGAACTTCTTCACTTATGCAGGTGACCAATCCATTTTTTTCTAGGATTAACTCAATCCACTTGATTTGCAGAAACTGGATCTGGAGCTGGATTAGGGTTTGTCACAGAAACCCTAAAAATTAAAACTTTGAAATTAAAACTTTTGAAAGGATAGAAAGGTGTGACTTGATGAGCTAATAAACTTGGTATACTCAGAATTTGAAAACTGCAAAATTTGACCCCTCAAAATTGCCTTTGAAACTTCTAGATCTTCTAGACAAGATTTTGAACTAGGGTTTGATAAAGCCCGACCTTCTGCCCAACCAAAAAATTTGATCTTGGTATCTAAATTTCAATTTTGAAGAGTAGCATTCAGCCGTGGTCTCTGATTACAAAAATTCCAACTTTCTCCGAAACCCTAATTCCCAGAGCCATGAATGAAGGTGCTCAAAATCCAATTCTGTTTTGACAAAAATATGCACTTGATTGTTTCTAGTGTAACTCCGAAAATACAAATCCACAGGGTTTGAAACTTGTATCTATGGTAGCCTGACCTGTCATATTTCCAACCCCACTGGTATTATCGCAATTGGATTCTCTGAGAGAGAGTTATGCCAAGTGTCGTAACGTGACCTGTTTATGGGATAAAACATGAGAGTGAACTTGTACATTGTGCCATGTGTCACTGGTTTACTTTAGGCCTTTGAACCTTTGGCTTGTGAAAGTAAATTCCGTCCCCTAACTGTCACGTTTTATAAAATTTCATTTGGAGCTTCCTAGCCCAAGTTATGGCCTTTTTTCCTAGGTCACCTATTTATGACTTAGATATGGAAGAGGCAAAAACCCTAGATTGTACAAATCATAAAACACAAAGTACAACGAATTAGGAGTTTTCCTTTGGACACAAGGTACATGCGTATCTGATCCTTGACCTATCAAATTTTCAGATCCGAAAACTTCTCCAAAATGGATTTATAGCGAAAGTTCTACGATGACTGGTTTTTGCTATATCAAGCTCTAGCATCGCAAGTGCAACAAGTGTCATACATGCCATACCATGCCTTCTTTCAGTCTAACTCTGATAACATGTTAGTTTTTCATAAATTACAATCTAATCTAGGATCTTAACTGAGAGAATAACATGTATAGCATATCTACAGCATATCAATCATGGACACAATAATGCAAGCACACAAGAGACACAGAGTTTCACCGGGGAAAACCAAGAAGGTGAAAAACCCCGCAACTTCCTTCGAGATAGATAGAGCAATGATACAACCAAAGTACAAGAGATAGTCTTCTCCTATCAGATGATCCTCCTCCTCACAAGTGCGCCACTTTCTGAGAGTGATAGAAGTGAGTAATGAGTGATCAAATAGAGATCTACTGATCTCTATTTATACTTGTCCCGTCTTGCCCAATAAACTAATGGGGCCGACTTGTCTAGCTTAGCCTCATAACCCATGGTTAACGTAATCCGATCCGACCCCAAACTTGGTGGTCTAATAACCCATTTACCCACATGACTCATACCGGGCCGACCCCATCAAGGTGGTCTAATAACCCATCAAGTATAAGTTATGACACTTACAATATAAATGACGACACTTCCGTATAGAGGAATAATAACATCTCTATCGGAATACAATACACATGGGTAAAATGCATTCTGCATTTACATATACATCAACACATGTAAGATTCTAAAGAAAATTTCGAACAATGCTTATGTGTTGGAACTACCGAAGGAATTGAGCATTTCACTAATGTTCAATGTCTCATATATGTACAAGTTTGAATAAGGTTCAAGTAGCGAAATTGTAGAAGTGTTGAACATTGACTGGCTAGTGCACATTCCAGATCAACACAAAGAGGTAATCGCCCAAGTATTATAAGAACGCCAAGTCAGAAGGACGTGAAGTTTGCGAAAGAAATAATACTTAGTGCGACGGAAAGATGATGAGTTGCATGAGGCGACATGGATTTCCTAAGAAGAATTCAGGAGACTGACAGAGAAGTTGAGCTCTTTTTCACCTAGGGAGTTGGATGCAGGAGCATCGGGACCTAGGAAAATCGGTCGAAGATGATCGACATGAGAAGTTGGGTAGGGGGAGTGTCGAAAACCACTGGTGCGAAGGAAGATTGGATGTCGAAGTCAATGATTCAGGAAAGGAAGCAGTTGATATGAGATCGACATAAAGATGTGAAAGGTCGAGAGTCGACATGTCAAAGGTCGATAGACGACAGGTTACAGCGGAAGGCATCGTAGGTCGACATGTTGTCAAATCGCGACACCGACAGGTTTTGGGAGAAAGCCAAGAGTGGAGGAAGGGGCGGACTGGAAAATCCTTAGAAGCGAAGTAAAGCTGACAGGTAAGTCAAAAGATGACAAAAAACAGTATGGTCGAGAGGTAGGTCCAATTACTGTAGTAGTGTTAAAGAAGTTCAAAATTCAAGGTGAGTACTTGGTATCTGTTTGGGGTTGCTAAGGAAGTTATGAGCAGTTATTGAAGGTGGTTGGGATCATGACAGATGTCACCACAGGAAGAGGTTGTGTAGCACGAGAGAGGGTGCTGACAACTTCAGGTCTACATGATTTGTAGGATTCAAAGGACAAAGGAAGAGTGTCTCGGGGTTGGAGTGGACCTCGGGATGAGCAGCAGAGCATCAACAGGGTAGAAGACCAGTGTGAGGCATAGAGGACGGGTGAGTTGATCAGAGACTTGAGAGTTGATCAGTAGATTGGAGAGAACAGTCACTCATTAACCAAATGCAGTAGATATAAGATCCATATCTTAGCGAGTGGATGCATTCAACAGAGGCCATGGGAGGGTGAATTACGCACATAGAGGGAATGCACATTTTACTTATGTATATTGTAAAAGCTGAGGCCAACTAGTTAACTTTTTACATTTCCTTGCATTTCACATTGTAATTGATTTGAAGTAATAGAAGCCAACTGCTGGCATCGTGTTTACATCCAGTCTGTGTAAGCATCATGAGTGTCGTGTGTATTGTTAAGCAAGAAGGTCGAACCGACATGCCCTTGCACCAGGCGTGTAGGTATTGTGGGTGCCAAGATATCTAGATCTTGTAGAGGTACCAATAGCTCTGTGGTTGAGCTCACTAGCTTAGAAATTCTTTGTTCTACTTCCTTAACAACCTAATAAACCTAGGTGTGGAGTGTATTGGCTGTGATGTGTTATATACTTATCTATGTGTGAGTCTGTTGTTCCCTTTTTCCTTGTGGAAATCATATCCAGCTCAGGGTTGGCATTTGTGTTGAGGGATTGATGAGCACAGTTGGCACATGGTTGGGTCAAGCATTGCAGTTGCATAGCCAGTTGCTTGGGACAACTTCAACTCAAGATAAGTACTCTCTTGTGTTATTTTTGCAATGTCTTTCAATATTGATAGATATGATTATGCTTATAAATGCATGTTAGATGTGCACAGCATGTTTTATTTTCGTTGTGTTATTTGTATGATGCATATGCATACATGTAAATTTGGTTGCATTTTACTTGTTTATGAATTTGATGGTGATGGGGCTAGAGTCTTGAAAGCCCAAATTTTCTAGTCATGTTCCCTTCCTTGATTTGGATTGAAGGGGGGAGGCAACGTGACAAAGGGTGATCTCAAATATTTAAGGAATACTACATATGAATTATGGGGGTCATCTCTTAGGGTGAGAAAATTCAAGTATTTTACCTCCTTGTTATATGTAGTTGCAGAATAAAAGAGGATCAACCTTCATTGGAAAATATGATCCCAACTGTGGTATGTAGTATCTTCTTTGTAATATTGATGATAGATGGCCCTTCACTATAGAGGACCACTCTTTTATTTTGCTTCGTTATATAAGTTATAAATTTTTTTTGTGTTGTTATTCAATGGTCATCGTTGACAAAGTTCTATTACTTTTTAATATCTAACTGTGAGGAAGAGGAGAAGCCTCCTCATGCAGATATTACTCCCTTCTGCTCTTTTTTTAATCTCTAACTACAATGAAGAGGAGCGGCCTCCTCATGGAGTGTTGACTCCCTTCTATTCCTTTTTAGAGAATGATTTTTTGTAGGTATTAGTGTTATAATCTAATGGTGGAAGTGAGCCATATGAAAGGAGAAGCATCCTCGAATAAGAGGACTAATCCCTTTCTTACCTTTTCTTCTTCCTTTTTATCTATCAATTTGATTGTTACCCTTAAGAAAATAAGAGTGACCTCAAATAAAAGACCAACCCTAAATTTCACGTACATTGGAATTAGCTCTTGTTAATGAAAATACTTTCTTTCTTTTGTATTAATCCCTACTATGGGAGGAGGGCACTTCCAGGAATGCACAGCCTTAGGCTAATGCATGAACTGATGAGAGGCATATTAATTTTAAAGTACATTATAACTTTACTTTTAGATCCAAGGAGGGAGCTTCCAGGAAAGGCACTTCCCTAGGCTAACTCATGAACTGTTGAGTGAAGTATTCGCCTTTAAATATATTATAATTTTACTTTCAAGTCTAGATTAAGCCAAGGAGGGAGCTGCCAAGAAAGTTGCAGCCCTAGGCTAATGCATGAATTGTAGATTGATGTATTCTTCTAAAATATATTATGATTTTATTTTCAAGACGGGAAAACATTGTAATATGTTGATATGGTTAGTTTTCTAGTGAAGCTATGAGGGGTGTATACCTGAGAAACTCCTATTGTATTAGTAATAGGAAATTATTAAACTATACTTGGAATAAAGCCGTGAGGGGTAGAAACCTTATCTTGGTTGGTATCAAACTGAAATAACATTTTTTGTGGATAGAGAAGAAGGACGGTCGATGCCTCGACCTCAAAATTTATTTATTTACATTATTTATGTGCACTCTGAACTCTGTAGTTGTTTATTAAGGTTTGAGTGGGATAGTTGGACTTTGAGTTTAACCTTTCATTTAATAACTGAGTTTAATAATACAAGTTAGAAGTAAAATATATTGTTGGGGAGTAGTTTATGATCAAGCTTCTTGTAGAGGATATGGATTAGACTCCAAGACTTGAAAAAATGTCATTGCCAAATATTTATCTAGTCCCTTCACCTCGTTGATTCATTTCCCATCTCAAGGGTGGCCTCTCAAAGGGAAGAACATACACCGAACATAGAGGAAAATGGTTGGTTGGAACGTTGTAGTCAAGCCTTCAGTTGCAAGGCTACATAATCCAGATTAGTCATTTACATTTCCTTTGTAATTATTATTCATCAAGTTTAATAAGTAATGTCATTTAGAATTGGCATAGCCATCTTGAAATAAATATTTTTTTGTAATTCAATGAATAGTATGTATATGAAACCCATATTCTTAGATTATGAGTGATAAGTGTTAAAAAATATATTATATTGTTGATTAATACAATTACTTGGCTACATTAGAGTTGTGGAAAGCTAAACTTGTATAAATGAAAGTACTTTACTATCTCTAAGTGATTATTGGTTCATAGCCAAAAAGTAGCGTAAATTTGTTTTAAGAAGTTATATACATTGTGCACAAGCTTGGTAAGAAGTATTTGTAATAATAATTGATGTTTCTCATATAATGGTATGAATTTATCTAATAGGTTTAATATTCCAAATGCAAGGATATAGGGAACTTATTCTTCTTCAATATAATAGCTAATTTTAAGTGATTGTATTATACCAAGAAAGTGTTGGTAATTTGATCACACATAAAGGATACATCAAACTACGACTACTTTTCTATTTAGAGTACCTTAGAGTGAATGGTTCCATAAATAAGTAGATTGATTATATGTAACTACAACTGCCAAGGAGTAATCACACTCTTAAGTTTGAATATTTATGGTTAAGTAACAGTTAATATGCATATTGGTTGACCTTCTCTAATATGGAGGAAGTATTATACTCATCATGAATTGATTGGATAAACATAGTTCTTGACATGACTTTATGACAATTGCTATACTTGATCAAGGTAAATGAATCTAATGACAAGTTAACCAATTTTTTTTGTAAGTACTATTCCATTCTATTATAAGAGACATAAGCATTAATAGAATTGAATTATATGTTTCATAAATGTAAGAATAAAACTCATGGAAATGTACCTTTGTGGTTATTGATTCTTTAACCATTGACGCTAACTTATTAGTTTGTTAGGATGAAAGTTTTGAAGAATCAATTCATATTTATTCTTATCTATAGGAATACGTTGTAATAGCCCTTTATTTACCCTATTATTTTTGTAAATAGAAAATGTAAATCTATAATTGTTCTGGTGAGGAGATCAAGGCCAAGGCCCCACCAGTAATCCTTGTTAAACGGTTTTTTATTTCCTAGTTTGTAATGGTTGATTATAGACTAGGGACTGAAGTATTTTGAATCAACTAAATGAAAGGGCGACATGAATCCACTAGGGGGAAGGGGGGGAGGTGTTTGGATAATAAATCATTGGGAACCTAGTTAAAGATGACATGATGTCATCTAGGTCCTTAGGAATTTGATGAGAAGATAATTAAGTTATGGGCGTAAGTGTTCAAAAGAAACTTAGCTACTATTATGAGACTATCCATTGAAAACCTATAGAAGAGAATGAGCCTATTAATAAGTTACCAAGTGAAAAATGATTAAATGATACGAAGAGCCTTTACATATATATATAGGTATGCCTACATATTTCCTACATAATAAATCAAAACCTTATTATATAGCATAAGGAGAAAGTTTTATTATCTATATCTATATATATATTTATTTATTCGATTTGTCTTAAACATTTAGTTGTCTTCCACAAACATGATGGAAGAATTCAAGCCATAATGACGACATCCCTCATCTACTACTTGGAAATTGTATGGAGACTACGACTTCCAAGTGGTAGAAGGGGGATCTTACCTAAAGGGACCCCTCGGTGGAGAGAAACGGTAGTTGCGCCTAGACTGAACTTTTCCTAGGGATTTTTTGTTGAGTATTGTTGTCATTGATGACAAGCCATTAATGACAAAGGAGTAATTAAGGTTGATGAAATGGCATGGAGGAGTGACAAGGGTTGATGGCATGGCATGAAGGACATGATAGTTTGGCAAGAAGGACCAAATGACCCATTTTGTGGTCATTTGTGGTTTGATGGGGCCATGGAACCCTTGGTGATGGTCCATGCTACCATTTGATGATGGGCTTGAATTCCATGAAAAACATCTTCATAAAATATTAAATGACATCTTGAAAGAGTCGTTGAAACTCTTGTATGTGGTATCCTTGGGTATTAAACCCACTCACTTGGCATCCAGTTGATAATGATGTACAAGTATTTTTGTGGTATGATGGAACTTGGACACATTTGAAAGCTTGTTGATTTGGAAGCTTGTTGAGAATTTAAAGCAAGAAAAATTATATGTGCACAGGTCGGCTCCACAAATAATTCAAAAAAAAAAAAAATGAAAAATGAAAAATGGGACAAGTTGGCTCTAAATAAAAATGATCAATTATTTTTATTTTTTATTAAATAACAAATATAAAATACATATTTGTATAGCAATTCGGCTTAGTAAAGATCCAAGTTGAACCTATATAAATATACCTTCAAAATTCCTTTAAACATGAAGATATAGCCCTGAATTTTCGGATTAGCTCTGAGATTTTTCGGGTACACAGTGAGGTAGCTGCAACAAAAAACAATTTTGGGCATCTACAGCAGAAGTTGAATTTTTTGTTGGTTATTGAAGGCATCTAGTGAAGAAGTATCATCTCATTGAAGGAAGCCACAACTTGGGCAAAAACTAAAGTCTTTTTTTTTATTTTTTCTGGGTTAGCTGAGATACAACACAGAGGTCTAGATTTCGGACAACGACAGTGTATAATTTGAGTGAAGTGTTGAAGCATACAGCTCTGAAATTCATGGTCTAATTTTCAGATCAGCTCTATTTTGAAAGTTTTTTTTGTGCTCAAAATTTCGGGTGGATTGGGTACCTGTGACAACCACAGTCTAAGAAATTTTTCAGTGGTCAAAGGAAGAGCAACAGCTGTCCAGCCTCTATAATTTCAGACTATTTAACCTCTGCAATTTCTGGTATGTGACAGCCTCTGAGATAGCTCCAGTAGATCAAGTGAAATTCATCAATGGTTTATTGGGATATACCTCAATATCATTCAAATATTCAAAGATTGAATATCATAAACATGATGGTAACAGTTTGATTGAGCACATGAAAAAGTTAATGACAGTCTTGATATGACAGTGATGTGCAACAAAAATTTTACCCAGTGATATGTTGTATGCATGATAACAAGTGTAACAGAAGTATACATAGTATCACAGTGATACGATGATATATAGTGATGACATGTAAGTTTCCACTATGACTCATTCAATATTCAGTAACCAATGTTTACACAAGGATGATATTGATCATGCTTAGTGGAATAATGATGATAGAAATAAATACACGTGATGAATTGATTACACAATAGATTGATGATGACAGTGGCATGATGATGTACAATGATGAATTGATTACACAATAGATTGATGGTGACAGTGACAGGATGATGACATGTTTAGACCTTGATGGTTGATGACGTGACAAGCATGTTGATAAGCTGAGGTAATGTGATATTTTTATGGGAAGAAATTGATGGCATGAATGTGGAAAGGATGATGACTTGTACAGACCTCTGAATAATTGGCTTGAGTAGTACATAGATGATTGGATTGACAAGTTTACAGGAAGGTAACTTGGGATGGTCAATTAACAACATAAAGATGACAAGCAACAGTTGAATGAGTAACATAATGTGAAATGTGACAAATGTTTACAAGCAATTACAAGCTGGGTCTTGTACATATTTTCTTAGTTGGATCTAAGAAAGACCAAGATGAGTCTTGGAATAGAAGTTGGTGCTTCTGATTCAGTTGTAGTTGGTTGAATCAAATATAAAAAGATTACAAAGTTTATACTATGATGTGTCTCTGATGGTGTGAATTGATATTATGAATGACATGTTTAGATTTGATGAATGATAATGATAGGTTAGTGATTGATGAAAGCATTGAAGTGAAATTGTTGAATGATATACATGTTAAGTATTTAAGAAGTTGAAATTGTCAAAAGTGTTGGCCCACTAATTCACCCCCCCCCCCCTCTTAGTGTGACATTGTGTCTAACAATTAGTATCAGAGTGGGACTTCATCACAATCCTAGCAAGCTTGAAGGGATCCACGTACACAAATGGAAGAACCAGCAAAGCTCATTCACAATGAAGTTCCAATTTTTGAAAAGTCAGATTATTTTGGTTGGAGAAGTAGAAAGAAGGATTACTTGAAGAAATTTGATGTTTGGAAAATTGTGGTTAACCCACCTGTCCATAATAACAAGAAGACAAAAACAACAGCTGGAAAAGAAAACAATATTGCATTCAAGTTTATGATGGATGGACTCTCAAGCCCTATCAAAGAAAGTGTAAAAGAATATACCTCTTCCAAGGATCTCTGGTTCAAGCTGGAAGGTGAATATCAAAGGAATGTTCAAGACAATGACAAGGAAACAGAAGTCAAGACCTCTGACGATGAGAAGCAAGAAGAAAAGCAGGAACAAGCTTCAAATGTAAGTGAAGGTAAGAACTCTTTAGCTGATGAAAATTCTGAATGTCACGATGTTGAAATTCCACTTATAGAAGATGAGAAGGAATATTTGCTAAAGGTCAATAATGAATTGGAATGCACCCTATTGCATATTGATCTAAAATTCAATCTGAGGCTTAAAAAGAAGCTTTCAAGTCTTTTGAAAAATACCAATAGGAGACAAGGGCATTGTTCATGAGATTGAAACTCAAGAACAAAGATTGACAAGATGAGCTAAAAGATCAAAATGAAGAAGTAAAAAAATTGAAGATTGAGTTAGAAAAAGAACAAGAAGAGACTTGTAAGGATCCTATAGAACTTGAGGAGACTAGATGGGATAATATTGATCTAAAAATCCAGTTGGAGGAAGCTAAAAGAATAGAAGAAGCCATGAAGCTTCAATTGGAAGAAAAATAGAAGACAAATCAGAAGATTGAGATGGAAATTGTTGATCTCAGAAAAAAAATTGAAAAGTCAAAAGCTCATGTGAAGTTCAATGAACGTTTAGTTATCTTGGATGAAATACTTAAGTGTCAAAGGTCTCCATTTGACACATCTGGTCTTGGGTACAAGAAGGTAGAAGACAAATATGAAGAAGACATGTGGTCCCCCAAGACTTCTGAAGTTGGATCCACATCCTTCAATTATGAAAGCAAAGCTCCTCAACAGGAACCTGCACATGACAACAAACTTGGAAGATAAAAAATGCATCAAGAAGATGGTCCCACTCCTCAAAGAAAAATCTTCAAAAGAGAGATAACTCCAAGATGGAACCAAACATCTAGGTATGAATATAGCTGTAATGGTTATTGTTATTCATGTTATGAGTTTGGTCAAAAGGATATGGACTGCTCATTCCATCGAAGAAGAAGTGGCGAATGTCCCAATCACACAATTAGATGTTGGGCATGCAATCATGTTTGAAATATTGTTGCTAACTGCCACACCTTGAGATGCTACAATTGCAGTCGATTTGGTCATAAATCCCAAACTTGTGCTAGTCCAAGAAGACAACCAATGAAGATCCCATCATATACATCAGCAAGGAGAACCAATGAATCTTGGAAGATGAATAATACAGGAAGACTTAAAGACCAGAGGACAAGTGATCATAGTCAAGGTCACTCTAAGGTATGGGTCAAAAAGAATGTCTTGTTCAATCCAAATGAGGTTGATCATTGCAAAGAAGATGGCTGCCATATGGCAAGCCAAACTTGAGGTATTTTAAAGACCTTGGCACACCTTGAGTTCATGAAGTTTGGAGGATGAACTCAAAGGCAAGAGAAGGCTGCTCCAAATAGGTCCAAGGATCATGGTTGAATTTGAAAACAAAAGTAAGGAAAGGATAAAGTTTAATAAGTGATGATGTTGGCATGTTGATAGGGGGGGGAATATGGTGAAGTAGCTTTAAGTAGTTGTCATTGATGCATGCTTACCTTTTATGAATTTACTGTATGTTTGTTGAGTATGACTCTCTCTAGTTTTGGATATGGTTGTATGACTTATATGGCATAAACACACAAGAGAAAAAAAAAAAAAAACAATGATAGATAACAAAGGCAAGTTTGAAGATCGTTTGATTGCAGCATCTGATTGAAAAGAAGATAATCCCATTCCGAGGGGGAGCAAGTTTCTCAGTGAACCAAGAAGACATTGAAGCTTATGAAGACCATGATATTTCTATAGTAGTCCATGTAGCATTGATGATTCCTGATGAACAATTGAAATGGTTGACAAGCTTATGAGATAAATCCTATTCATCTCATAAAGACAGATGAACAGAAGCAATAACTATGATATCTCCTTGGATGAAATTTTGCATCGAAAGTGGGTTGGTGAAAAAGGCTAGGAGAACCTTTATACTAGCTGGAGCAATCTCTACTGATAAAGTCAGGTTTGGCACAAACTTTCATTACCATCCTGATAAGGCCATACATAAGGAGTATTAATTGATCTGGAAGAGACCTAAGTTATCCTTGAATAAGAGTTATGAACAAGCAAAAGAACAGGAGAAAGACAATCTTAGCAAGTAGAAGACAATCAAAGTCTGATAACTGCCATCCTAATCACTTTGGAATCTGAACGTTTGATCTCTATATACATTTTGTGAAGACTTCCAAAGTCATCTAGTACTGGTTTGTCTAACAAAATTAAAGGCTAAGCATGCACAACAAGAAAGCATTAGAATCTCCCTTGCAATAGACATATAGTGGAAATTTGATATGCACATGAAGTTTGGGCACTCTCCATATTTGTGACATCATTTTGAGTATACCATTGAAGATCTAAATTAAAGCACTGAATTCTGATCAGTTTGACTCAGAAGTAACGTGTTTGATTGAGACAAGCAGCTGAGTAAATTGTGATTGAGAGAAGACTAATGACTTCATTCTAAAGTCAAATATTGACTGAGTTTAGAAATGTGTTTGGGAAACAGTTCCCCATGGGTGTGTTGACTTGTGAAGTAACATGGGTAGGTCTACTATTGTGAGTTGGTCAATGAGCAACATTGACATATAGGCATCAAGCCATAAGCATGAGCATGTGATCAGTAGATTGGCATGAGCAGGAGTTTTTTTCTTAGAAGAAAGACCAAAACAACCACATCAGCATATCAGATAGGGAGAGCAGTAAGTTCAGTGAAAAATTAAGAGTTGATCTTGACACACATTCCAAGGACCAATCCAATAGTGTCAAAAGGGAGCAGGCATTTCAGCATGATCTCATAATACAATTTTTTAAGTGTTTGACCCTTTGTCATTAATGTCAAAGGGGGAGAAATTTGAAGAGGTTGAAGAGGGTTTCCATCAATGACAAAGGGGGATTTTGTTGAGTACGGTTGTCATTGATGACAATCTATTAATGACAAAGGAGTAATTAAGATTGATGAAATGGCATGGAGGAGTGACAAGGGTTGATGACATGGCACGAAGGACATGATAGTTTGGCAAGGAGGACCAAATGACCCATTCTGTGGTCATTTATGGTTTGATGGAGCCATGGAACCCTTGGTGATGGTCCATGCTACCATTTGATGATGGGATTGAAGTCCATGAAAAGCATCTTGATCAAATATTAAATGACATCTTGAAAGAGTTTTTGAAGCTCTTGTATGTGGTATGCTTGGGTATTAAACCCACTCACTTGGAAGCTAGTTGATAATAATGTACAAGTCTTTTTGTGGTAAGATGACACTTGGACACATTTGAAAGCTTGTTGATTTGGAAGCTTGTTGAGAATGTCAAGCAAGAAAAATTATATGTGCACAAGTCGGCTCCACAAATAATTCAAAAAAAATGAAAATGAAAAATGAAAAATGGTACAAGTCGGCTCTAAATAAAAATGATAAATTGTTTTTATTTTTATTAAATAACAAATATAAAATACATATTTGTATAGCAAGTTGGCTCAGTAAAGATCCAAGTTGAACGTATATAAATATACCTTGAAACTTCTTTCACACATGAAGATATAGCTCTAAATTTTCGGATTAACTCTGAGATTTTTGAGTACATAGTGAGGCAGCTCCAGCAGAAAATAATTTTGGGCATCTACAACAGCATTTGAAGTTTTAGTTGGTTACTGAAGGCATCTAGTGAAGAAGTAGCAGCTTATTGAAGGAATCCACATCTTGGGAAGCAACTAAAGTCTTTTTTTGAACTTTTATGGGTTAGCTGAGATACAACACAGAGCTCTGAATTTCGGACAGCCACAGTCTGTAATTTGAGTGAAGTGTTGAAGCATAGAGCTCTGAAATTCATGATCTGATTTTCATATCAGCTCTGTTTTGAAAGTTTTTTTTTGTGCTCAGAATTTTGGGTGGATTGGGTACCTGTGACAGCCATAGTCTGATAAATTTTTCAGAGGTCAAACGAAGAGCAGCAGCTGTCCAACCTCTGTAATTTCGGACTATTTAACCTCTGCAATTTCTGGTATGTGATAGCCTCTAAGGAAGCTGCAGTAGATCAAGTGAAAGTCATCAGTGGTTTATTGGGATATACCTCATCATCATTCAAATATTCAAAGATTGAATATCAGAAACATGATGGAAGCAGTTGGATTGAGCACATGACAAAGTTGATGATAGTCTTGATTTGACATTGATGTGCTACAAAATGTTTACCTAGTGATATGATGTATGCATGATAACAAGTGCAGCAAAAGTATACACAGTATCACAATGATATGATGATATACAGTGATGACATGTAAGTTTACATAGTGAATCATTCAAGATTTAGTAACCAATGTTTACACAGGGATGACATTGATCATGCTCAGTGGAATAATGATGATAGAAATAAATACACAGTGATGAATTGATTACACAGTAGATTGATGATGATAGTGACATGATGATGTACAGTGATGAATTGATTACACAGTAGATTGATGATGATAGTCAGGGTAATTTTTAACGGTGAAATTTAGCCAATTGGCTATTTTTTGGGCTTTTTTTCAAAAAGTAAATTCACTATTTGGTCATTTTTAGTCTCTAATATTGCATATATTAACATAAAATATGTTTTTTTTATCATAATATTCACCAAATTTTACACATTTCAGTTGTAAATTGTATGTTTTATATTTAATATTCACCTTCCTACCTATATAGATGTTTTTTTAATCCAAAATAATCGCCTAGGATACTATACTTAAGTATAATATTAGAATCCTTAAAAAATACCCTGATGACAGTGACATGATGATGTATAGTGATGAATTGATTACACAGTAGATTGGTGATGACAGTGACATGATGATGTATAGTGATGAATTGATTACATAGTAGATTGACGATGACAGTGACAGGATGATGACATGTTCATACCTTGGTGGTTGATGACGTGACAAGCATGTTGATGAGATGAGGTAATGTGATATTTGCATGGGAAGACATTGATGGCATGAATGTGGAAAGGATGATGACTTTTACAGACCTCTGAAGAATTCACTTGAGCAGTACATAGATGATTGGCTTGACAAGTTTACAGGCATGTAACTTGGGATGGTCAATGAACAGCAGGAAGATGAAAAGAAGTAGCTGAGTGAGTAACAGAATGTGAAATGTGACAAATGTTTACAAGCAATTACAAGCTGGGTATTGTACATATTTTCTTAGTTAGATCTACGAAAAGACCAATCTCAATCTTGGAATATAATTTGGTGCTCCTGATTCAGTTGTAGCTGATAATACCTCATGGTTGTAGCTGGTTGAATCAAATATAAAAGGATTACAAAGTTTATACTATGATGTGTCTCTAATCGTGTGACTTGATATTATGAATGAAATTTTTAGATTTGATGAATGATAATGATAGCTTAGTGATTGATGAAAGCATTGAAGTGAAATTGTTGAATGATATACATGTTAAGTATTTAAGAAGTTGAAATTGTCAAAAGTGTTGGCCCACTGATTCACCCCCCTCTCTCAGTGTGCCATAGTGTCTAACATTTGTCGCCATAATTTATATGGAGTACAGTAGGAGGTTCCACTTGGCATCTTGAAAACGTAAATCGTTTCTTATGCTAGTTGATCCCTATTGGGGTGATCCATCGATCAGAGGTGGATGTCCCATTGAGAGACCCAGTGTGTATATATATATATTTATATATACAATTTTGGAAGTTGGAGGGGGGTCAGAAATAGTAGGAACCTCTGCATTTTGTTTTATTAGGAATTGTTAAGATAGTAGTGTAGGAAAGGACGGCTCCTTGGGAGTGTTACACCTAAATCATGTCATCATGAGTCTCATGTTAACTCAGTTCCATAATCCCTGAGGTTTCCCTAATCAAGAGAGTCAATTGGAACAAGTTGCTGACCTTTGTGCACTGTTTGCACGGGATAGATCTACAGGAAGTGCAGAAGCTGACAGGCATCAAAGGGTCATCCCGCGAAAGAAGGATCATTCGCGGTATTCACGGGAGCGCAAGAATTGTTGGATTAATTAAGTTGGTCATGTGGACCATTTTGTAATAGAATAGAAGCATATAAATAGAGTAGGATTGTAAGCCTAAGGGCATCGAAGTTTTGGAGAATTATCCTATCTTTTGGGTTCGTATTGTATCAGCGGTATGATGTCTTCACGGTTTCTGCAATGTTTATTCTGCAGGTTTGGTGAATGAATGAATATCTTTGGTTATGATGTTATCTTTGTGTTTAGTCTTATGAAATGATGAATGAGAACTGTGTTATGTGAATGCTTATACTGGTTAATGTGAATACATTGTAGAAGTAATGCTAATCTAAATAAGTAGGTTGAAGATGTTGTTTTGAATGTTTGGTGAAATTGGTGAATGATAAAGTAATAGTATGTGCAAATGTTGTAATCTCTGGTTAGTAAGAAGGTAGTATTCGCATATACTCTATGAAACTATGGAAACTTGGTTCTAGTAGCCCCCTTATCCATCTCAGGTGAGACTGCACTTGCTCCACAAGTGTTGCTCGAAAGGGTTACACCTTTCTGGGCCGGTGTATAAGGCATTGTGGGTTGATAGTTTGTTGGCGACAGTACGAAGTGAACCCCTATCAATAGACACTGCATCAACAAAAAGTTCCATTATCAGGACCTTAAAGAATAAGAGAAGAGGATATGATATGGCACCCAACAAAACCAGAGATCCAAGAGTGGTTCGACAAGAAGGCGGAGGAATTTGCAGAGAGCGGGAAGCGAGATCCTAGACAGATAGTGACCAGTTGGTTAGAGAGATACATCTACTCAGACATCCACGAAATATTCTTCTGTGAATTCCCATTGTTGTTGCATGAGTGGCTAGCATAGCTGACATTCCGAAAGAATCACTATCAAAAGACTGAGCTTGACTGTTGGACCCCATAATTAGTGCGACAGCTAAAACAAGTCAATAACAAGGTATCACGAGCTATTGATTTTTGGGTAGACAGTATCCTTGAAGGATACATAACTGAGTTCACTGTTGACACTATCAAGTCATACAGCGACGCTGAAAGAAACTTCTTTAGGGGGCCAAGAGGAATATTCTCGTCATCCTTAAAACTTTGGATTAAAATGCTTGTGTGCGAAAAAAGGGATATTGAGGATCTCTTTTGACGAGTAGAAGAATCGGTGTGCGAGGGTGAAGGTATCGCGTAAATGCGAATTTGATGAAAAGATGTGGTAGATGGACATGAGCAACGATGAATTTGGAAGGGAAGCTGACGAAGAGTGTGGTACCTTGAGGAGTGGAGCAATATTCCGGTGTCCTGAGAAGAAGAGGAGGATTGAGAAAGAGTCTCCTGAGAGGACTGGAACAGAGAACTGTGAAATAGATCCACAAGAAAGGAAGCAACCATATAGCGAAGGAAACATTGACCAGGATACCCCAGAGGCAGAAGGAAGTCAGATCGTAATTTACCACGTACCTTCGACCCTGCACACTATTTCAAATTTTATAGGAAGGAATCCAAATTAATCGCAGAGTTTCCATACATGTAGCGGCAAGAGTAGTGCTTCAGTAAATAACAATACTAGCAACGTTCAAATGGAAAATGAGGCAAAGATGCCCACATTTCAAGGGGACGAGATCGAGGATCCCAAATAGTATTGGTTTATCTACGAAGCAGTCTGGATCATGAAGCAGGTTCAGGACGATGCTATAAAGATGGGATAGCTAGTGACAACCCTTAGGGGTTGGGCGTTAAAATGGTTCATGAAGTTTGTAAAGGTTCCAGTGGGAACATAAACTAAAACATTAGCAGAGGTTAGAACGTAAATGATTAACGAATTTAAAAACCAAAATCTAAGTCGCAATACATCACTGAGCTTAAGGAAATTAAGCAATTCCCAAATGAGTCAGTGTGGGAATTTGATCAGTGGTACAAGATGTTGATAGCGAAAGTGAGCTTTCTGATAAATGAGTTGCAACATAAAGAATGGTTCATTGTAGGACTCGTACCACATATACGAGGGTCGCTGATGCAAAAAAAACTCGCAACACAAGTAGAAGCATTAGAAATCACGATGAAGCTGGAGGCTTCACCAATTGGCGAAGCAGGGATGGTAATGGATAAAGTGTAGGTGCAGTTGGCCAAATTAACATTGCTATTGGAAGATATAAAGAAGGGCAAGGAGACCCACAAAGATGTGTGGTGCACCAAATGTAGAAATGAGGGGCACCATAAGGACAACTGTCTAGAATTTTGGTAGTATTTGCAGTCATGGGCATCAAACCCCCTTCGTTAAGGGGGCATGCCATGGTGTACTGTCTATCAAAGCAGAGGGAATCGACCGAAAGAATGTGTATACCTACAAAAGATGGTATCAAAGCCAACGAACTTATACTATAATTTTTTCCGCTCGGTTGGCCACGATGAGAAGGATTGCAGGTCCTATGATCTGTTGCAAGACCGAACAATCAACATGTATTTTATGAAGGGAGAGGAGCCACTGATGGTGCAGCAGTAACATGACCAGGGGAAGTATAGGAAACCACAGTATGGTGCACCGCAGTATGGTGTGCCACAGTATCAGTAACGTCAGTATCCATAACCGCAGTACCAACAGCTACCGTATCAGCCGCAGTATCAATAAGCACAGTATGGACTGCCGCGAGGAGGTTTCGGCGGAGGATTCTGTGGAGGACATGGTGGTGGCGCAGGAAGAGGAGGGGTTGTGGGACGAGGTCAAGGACCTCTGATATGCTACAATTGTGGGAAACAAGGGAATTTTGCAAGGGATTTCCCAAATCCAACCCCGCAGTGCACATATTGTAGTGTGGTGGACCATGGTGTGGAGGACTGCCCACAGATCATTGCCATATGGAAGACAAAGAAACTACCAACCTGTTGATGCCTCGGATGTGCAGGTTAATGCAAGGTGCTAGAATGGTTTCCAAAGCACACAACAGGGGATGAAAACCCAGCCAAAGGCTTCGAAAGACCCTACGCAAGGGAAATTCTATCCTCAAGTTGTTTGGTGTGGTAATCACCCACGGATACAAAGGCCTCCGCTGGCACTTATGGTTTTAATCCAAAATGGATCTGTCCTACAGAGATGTAAGACAAAGGTATCCAAACTCTAAAGGTTGACCTAAGTCTTAGGTTAATCCTATCTAGAATGAAGTCTAAACTAAGTCAAATCTAATCTAACAGAGTGAAATTGTAGAAGATTTGTGTGCACGATAATTTGGTTTGTAAATTAATAAGTTAACTTAACCGGCTTAACAGAAATGCAAAAACCAGATGGCTAACTTATTCCTTCAAATCATTATCAAATAATGAAAATTATTGACAACAATTTAAAGATTCAGCGCATCCAATGTTATCTTGTTGTTCATTTTGTTACTTGAAAAATTAACCTGAACTGCGATATGAACTGCATATCATTTGTAAAAAATAAATAAACATGCTGCATAAAGAAACTCATTCAACACATTCATACATTCAAATCATCAATAGTGATAAACTAAAATCTAAGATCTAGGAATGTTAATTGTTTACAAATTAATAGACAATTACTGATAATAGACTCAGATCCATCATCAAACTGATCAAAGAAACTTGAAGAGTGAACAAGAAAGTCATATGGAGAAACTTTACTGTATTAACACAACTGTAAGAAATTATAGTGTCTGCAAAAACATGGTGAGTCCAACAACTCCTTGCTGATTCGAGCTCTAAAGTCCATCAACCTTGGCAATGTCTCCTCAGTTCTGGAATATAAATCTTTCCATCTCTGCTGAGCACTTCCTCCCCTCCAGATCATTGAAGGTAGGTATTTATACAGAGAAAATTACAGAAAAGATAAGAACCATTCCCCAAATTCCTCAACTAACTAGCTGAGTTGTTTCATTTGCCAGATTTGTCCATGAGAAAAATATGGAAAAATCCATTTTGAAGAACCAGTCGTATCTCCCAAATAGAGAACTTTCTAAGGATTCTTCTTATCAACAAACTAATTGGGAACCTTCTGCACAAAACCCATGTCTCGGATTTTCCAGATTCAGCTTCATCACTCCCGAAATCACGTCCAAAAATCGCTGCTTTCCACTGGGCACGTTTTTTATCATTTCAAATATGGGATGCAAATTCGTCAATTTGATTCCTCTAAATCCAAAACAACACCTGCACAATACAGAAGATAAATTAAAATATCATTCCAAATCCAATCAAAGAAATCTAGATTAATAACAACCCATTTGCAAATAAAAATAAAAATAAACAAATTCTTATGCAAATCCAAAATTGACTGTTCATGCAGATTTTTGGGGTGGTTAAGCTAATCATTTGGAGAAAATGATCTTCCCAAATCATTCCTCATCCTTCTAGCTTTCCAACAAGCTATCACGGGCTTGATTTGGACTTGTAAATCTCAAGATATGGCTCTTGGAAGTTAAGACTTAGCAGTCGTTGATTTTATTTCAGGATGAATTGTAGCCATTGATTTAAAAATTAAATCCATAATTCATATTAATTATTTTCCAAATGAATAATCCAAAATCCATTTTCCCACCAAAATCGAAATTACATGTCGGGAGAGAAAATCGAATTAGAAAAATGACTTAAACAAATTAAAATCACGAAAACCAAAATTAAAACCAAATTAAAACCCTAAGTGGAAAATTAAGTTACCGAAAATTACGTACTCGAAAATTTAATTAAAATATAACTTAAGAAAAACTTAGGGTCCGGAATAATGCAGGAGTGAAACCGAAATTTCGGGTTTCGAGTTGCGGAAACATTATAAATCTAAAAAAATTAAAATCAAAATTTTCGCATTCCACATCCCGAAATTTCGGGTTCGGGTTGCCGATTGCGGAAACACTATTTTTTTAAAATAAGAAAATTAAACCTCTCCCATCCTGCAATTTTGGGTTGCGGGTTGCGGGAAGGTTGAAATTTAAGAAAATTAAAAGTTCCCCCAAACGCATAAAAATGATGGAAAGCTTTGGAAAAAATGAATTTTTTTTATTTTTTTGAATATTGAATGAAGTAGATTAAAACAAAACAATAATAGAGAAATGATTAAAAATCTAGAAATATTCACAACATGAATGAAAATCCAATATGAGGAAACCCTAAACCTAGAAGTGAAAATAAATAAATAAAACCATTTACAAATCTATTCTTAGGAAAATGATTGTTGGAAACAAGTTACATATATAGGAAATGAATAGCTCCTATAATATAGGAGAGTTAATTAATTCCATAAATAGGTTTCTAACATTATCATTTTCCGAACAGCAAGAAAATAATAACAATATTTCATTTTGCACAATAATTAAATGGGAATTCTTTTAAATTGCAAAATGGAAAAATATAAGTTATATTTTCAAAACCAAATTACTTATTGAGAATGAATGACTTATCCATGATCAAACTAATTTACATTCGTGAATGTTGAATTTTAATCCCACTAATTTCCAAATAATTATAAAACCAAATCTCATAGAAATTATAGAAATTAGAACTCAAACAAACTAAAAAATGTGTTCTTTTAATTTTCATAACATCAAAATGTGTATAAGTTTAATATATGGATTTAATGAAATACACAAACTAAGTTAATGAAAGTCAAAGCATGAACATGAATATTAAAATATTTCAATAAGCTTAATTTTAAACACTAAAAATATTAAACTAACATAAGCAAACAAACCCAAAGACTAAGATTATTTACAATATTTACATCATGATTCTAGGCATGAAAAAGTTTAATAAAACTCCATCAAGCTCAAATACCATACTAATGCAATATCCAAAATCTTGAGAAAAGAAACCATAAGATCGATCAAAATCCCAAAATGAAGGTAATCAACCAACCATCATCTCAAATAATCAGTTTTTGCAGCAAAGACCAAATCTAGGCGGAGCATGTGAGCAACAACATCGTAAATTAACCACCAAGATCACGGAACCAAATCAAATGAATCAAAAGCAAATGACTAAAATGTAAACGGACCAAATAAACACTCAAATCGTGCAGCGTAACCTCATCCGCTGGATCAAGACAAATCAACGGTTGGGATTGAATCTCGTGGATGTGGGGTCAAGTTATTTTTCACACCATTTATTCATGATTCCTGAAAGCTGCAACCTGAAACTTGCAGGTTGCGAGTTTCGGAAATGGAAGCAATCTCAAAAATAGAAAACTTTTCCCGCATCCCACAACCCGACACTTTCGGGTTGTGAGTTTCGGGAACACACAACGCAGCTAAAGGTAAAATAGATTTCTGAAATCCGAAAGCCACAATTGCGGGTTTCGGGTTTCGGGTTTCGGGATGGCAAAAATAAGTGACAAATTACTCAAAATTTAAGGCTTCCCGCAGACCAAAAACATTTAGATTTTTTTCAAAAAAACATGACAATCAAGCCAGGAAAAGTTATAGGTAAAAGATCAAAGAAATAGGTTTCAAGAATCTTTTGTTTCGGAAACACTTTCTCAAATACCTTTGCGTTTATTCAAAAATGGGGCTCCCGTGCTTCATCTAAGCATGGGATCTGTTGTGGCCACAACAAATGGTGACACGCTAGGACGAAGTAGTTATCTCTGCCTTACAGTATTGGAATCCATAAAAACTAGGGACAAAGATGAAAAGCCTTCTCATGCTAAATTTCAAATAATCTGAATAGTAGCATCACTGAGTGATATAGTATTGGTCAGACTTCAAAGCTTCTAAAACATCCAAGTCATTTCCATCATTATCCAAAAAAAAAAAATTTTTAAAGATAAACTCATTTTTTCAAAATAAATTATTCACAAGATGTAAGAATCAAGAACATTACTGGGAATTAACCTCGAGAAATCAAGCTAATCATATAAGACACGATATTAAGAAATGACTCCAATACCACAGGCAGGACCCTACAGCCAGTCGGCATCTATAGCCACGACAGGGATGCCTTTTAACCCAATAAGTTGCTTTTATCCCATCCACTAATTAAATATACAAAGCTTATCAATCCTTGTTAAAGATTTGCATCCTTAGAAAGAAACTAGAAGCCACTGTCCTGAGTTGGTGATCAGGTTGCGACAGTGTCATTCACATCAACTTATAGATAATGAGCGGGTTGGCTCATGATGAGACCCCCCGTCTTGCAACCATTTTTGTGGCTACAAGCCAATATCCTAGCTTGGTGACCAGATGTTGATAAAGTCATTCCATAAGAAGGCATGACCATGAGCAGGTCGGCTTATAATAAGACCTCATGTTTCCCAGCTCACTCCCAGAGATGTTAAAGAAAAGGATTGGGCAATGTTTAATGTTAATCTCATAAGAGATTATTTAATGGGTGGGGAAGCAACTATACTCCTTAAGAGTAAGAGATGGCGTAAGAAATCTATAGATTACTAATGTTTACATATTAAAACTTCTTTCCCAAAACCGATTCCCTTAAAAGTAACTAAATTCAAACTTATATGTTTATGTTGAGTTAAAGATAAAGTTCTAAGGATAATGATGGAAAGATTCAAATAGAATTATTAGCACAGTCTATTATTGATTTTTCACAATCAGGGATTAACTATTCAAAACATTTGATTTCCAGCAAGCAGAAAAGATTCATAAAGATCTCCTTTATAGATAAGATTTCAAGACTGTAAAAGAGTGATAAGCTCTTTTATCATTCTAAAAGTGAAAATCATAAAAAACTCGAAACAAACCAACAAGAAAAGAAAATGTAGGAATGATAAAATCAAACATATATACAAGTGGAAACTAAAGTAAATCATAATTTCACAACTATATCACTAACTAAAAGAAAAATTAGTGATCAAAATTTTGTTTTTTAATAATCCATGAGATATCAGATTCAATTAGGTCTTTATTGAAAATAAATAAAGAAGCCTAAAAGATTAAACTAAATTAAGATGTGCAGTTATGAAATTAAGAAGGCTCTTTTATTCCATTTCATATCAAGAAAGAATAATAATTTATGCACTTTTATGAAAATGTTGTCTTAAAACATTTCTTGATAAAGTCATTATAGTTTAAAAAATGAAGATATAACTCGAACATGAATGTTTTAAAGTAAATCCAATGATAAACAAGAGCATGAATAATGAAAAGTAAAAGCAGATAAAAATACTTCCCTGAATGCCTTCGATGAAGCCTTGATTTCAGTTTTGAAACTGATGTATCATCACAACTGCTTTATTAACAAAAATTTAAACCAAATTTAACTAACTTACCCTAAATCCTACTTGCTGAATATCACCAAACTAAGTAAAGTCATATTTCCAATGTAGCCATTTATGTAACTTTGAACTTGCAAAATAAAACAAGTTATGCATTAGCATTGGAAATCGCAATACTCCAGATGGAAACAAATGACAAACCAAATCAATTTTCTTATGTTTCAAAGAAAGAAGGATGATATGAAAACTTTTGATAAATGATTCTTCCAACCAACCCAAAACTAGATCATAAAAATCATGTTGGAAGCGATATGATGCCTGTAATGCATTCATAGAGAAAATTGATATCTCATGAGGATCATAACTAAAATGAATCTTATTAGGAATATGATTAAAAAATTGTGAAAGGGATTCGGTGGAAAATGAATTCTTTAAGACAATATCATCGTTATTAAATTGGAAAGTAACAAAATGACAATTTGGTATTACCTTGAAATTGATCACCTTATTCTGTCCTTCAATTTGAAGCTTGGAATTCATGACATCAAATCCAAATGTGGTCATTATGTTGCAAAATAGACCAATATCTAATACAACATGAGAAAATATTCTATCCCTTTCCATTTTACAGACTGAATCATAATCCTTAATAACATGAGATGAAATAGATGAAGATGCATTTATTGCATGAGTAATGGTAATAAGATTATTATTATCATCTTCGTAAAAATTTAGAGATAAACTAGATTGAATAGAAATGTGTCCCTCATTCTTAAAAGACATTCTTTGTATCCTATCAAAATCTGACCATAACATAGTATTAGTTTGTAATATATGATCATAAAAAATATCTGGATACAAAGGGAAATAGGTTTCAAAATGTAAAAAAAAAAATTGAATGCTTCCATATTGATAAAACTGATTTCATTAATAGTTTCAAGAGAAGCATAATTAGTAAAATCTGATCTAATAATGAATTTTGTGAAAGAACAAGGGGACCCGCTTGATTATTAGAAGAAGATAATGTAATGTCAATAATAGAATCATCATTAGCACATTCAATTGCAGGATCTAGAATCTTTAATTCTTCTTCCATGGTATCATCTATAACAAGAGTTTTGGGATCATTACTTGATATAACAATTGAATTGCAATCCTTATTCTTTTGTTTCCAGAAACTATGTATCACAAAATCCTAACTCTTGTTCATGCACAACAATTTCATTATTTTGAGTGGAATTAACAAGATTAGATCCTAAATCAACATTGACTAATGAAATAAGATATTTATCAATATGCATGTCATTAATTTCAGATTTATCATTATTTTCCAAATCAAGTATATCAGAGAAAGAATTAAGATGGACAAACCAATCAATTGTGTCTTTTTCAGAAAGTTGGTGCCTCTCATGAAATCTGCAACATATTACCATAAATCTGAAAAAGAAATCATCAAGAGATTCCTCTCTGCATCTACGAATATTTTCTGATTCAAAGCCAAGTTTTCTGTAACTATAATTCTCATGAGCACTAAGAAATAACTCTGTGAATTGTTTCCATGAATGAATAGATTTAGCTGGTAGAAATTCATACCAACTACGAATTTTTCCTTCAAAAGTAGTGGTAAAAATTTTGCATCTCATTCTCATTAGATAAATTTATTAAATCACAAAAGTAATTAAATTCAGAAAGTTGTTGAGATGTAGAGATCTTACCTTCTCCATTGAATCTCAATTGTTGTGAGAAATTAGTAATCCTATGAGGAACATAAAGTGGAAGAAGACAAAAGTACTTCCTGGAATGCATCTGAAGAAGTGTCATTTCCAAATCGGACTTAGCTTGTCACTGCAAATACTTTATTGAAGAAAAAAATAATTTTAATTTACTTATTAAAATTAATCTATTCTACACCTACTCCTACACTACTCTAAGAAGTAAACAAACACTAAGTGTAATCAAATTTCCAATGCAACCATGAAAGCATATGGAAACTTGCAAAAAAGAAGATGTGAATAGTTAGAAAGCATGACATGAATGCTTGAAAATAAGAATGGAAAAAGAGTGCATTAAAGAAAATAATATGAAATTTATGTACAAATAAAGATAATGGAGTCTTACCATAATGATGAAATCTTGCTAAGACAGATTTCTCAAGCCAATCAACAACCCAATCATGGTATGTGCAATGAAAATCAGAAAAATGACATAAAGAGTTTGAAACATTTGTGCAATGAAATAGATCGTTTGAAAGAAAATCAACATCAGTATTATGTGAATCCAAAACTTCTTCTTGAATAATTTTCTCCTTAGGAATACTCTCTTCAGTAAGATCAAAAAAATCAGATCCAATTTGTTCTAGTCGATTGTCGTAATAATCATCATAAATTGGTTGATTAAATTGGAAATTTTCAAAGAGATCTAATTGTCTTTGAGCATTTACTTGAGAAGAATTAAAGATATAAGATATTGAAAGTATGGAACTAGTATCATTAACATCCTGATAAGATCCTTCTTCATCAAGTATTTGATTGTAAGAAGAAAAGGTTGATTCATTGAATGATGAATCATAAAAGGAAGAATTCTGAAAATCATCATTAGAAATAGTATTCATTTCCAGCAAAGAAGAATGACAAGAAGACATAGATTGATGACAAAGATAAGAATCTTCTTGTTCTTCTTCATGCATTTCATAATTAACTAGTATCTGTTTAGGACTCAACAATGGAGGATTAGAATCTGAAATATATGATTGAGTGCCATTGTTATCAAATAGATCAGGATACACAGAAAAATATGAAGAGGAAATAAGTGCATGAAACTCATCTCTTTGTAGAATATTTTTAGATCGAGATTCCTTAGCAGATATTTTTTCTTCAAAAGAGATATGTATGAAAGGTTCCAAATCAAAATCTACTTCTTCTTTTAATGTAGTATCATCATTTTGTGAAATGTGCTCTCCTATAAAATCACTTAGACCAAAAAATGGCAATTGGGAAAACATATCACAAATTTCAGAACAATTGGTTGATTCAAGATCCATTAAGGGATTAATGGAGTAATAAATATCAGAACCTTGAAGGTCTTCAATTAGGCTAGAAGAAGATTGTTCGATATTATGATCAGAACTATTCTCTTTTACTTTAGAAGAATCTTCTATAGAAAAATGGTTTCCTTCACGATTAATTAAAATTTGACTTTTTTGTGAAACAGATATGGGCACATCAACATTTAAATCATCCAAATCATCATACTGAGTATGATCCATATCTAAGAATGAGAAGGAATTCATTTCTATAATTTTTAAATCCTTAGATTCTTCATATAAATCTAAACCAAGAGACAGATGATTATCAATGTATAATTCAGATTTATCATCTACTAATTGCTCAGATTAATGTGAAACAGAATTAGTGTGCTGAAACCATTCAAGTACTATAGGATGATCTATTAAAGGGAACCTACAATAGAGGTTAAAAGTTCTAATTGCAAAATCTTCTAATGATTCACCTTCCTTTCTGGGGAGTTGTTTCCATTCATTACATAATCTAACAAAGTTATAATGTCCAATAAAAAGTACGAAAATATCTACAAAATGTTCATAAGAATGGACAGAGGCAAAAGGTAAGGTTACAAACCACTCTTTGACTCGTCCTTTGAATGTGAAGACTAACAATCTACACAAAACATCTTGATCGAAAAATTTGTTAACAAGACATTTATGAGTAAATTGAAGAACATGTTCTTGTGCTAATGTTTCTCCTTCACCATCAAATTTTACTTCTATCAAATGCTTCAACAAATATGTTTGAAATTGAAAACTAATTTGTCTAGAAAAAGAACTAAAATCAAAAAAATAATTAAATACATATTTTTGGGCCGGAGCCATTATAAAATAATCTGATTAAACTAGCTCAAATGACCTTACATGTCGGATGGCGGCCCTCCTTCTAGCGCCATTTGTTGATGCCTAGGATGTGCAGGTTACTGCAACGTGTTGGAATGGGTTCCAAGGCACACAATAGGGGATGAAAACCCATCCAAAGGCTTTGAAAGACCCTACGCAAGGGCAATTCTATCCTCGAGTTGTTTGGTGTGGTAATCACCCACGGATACAAAGGCCTTCGATGGCACTTTTGGTTTTAATCCAAAATGGATCTGTCCTACAAAGATGTAAGACAAAGGCATCCAAACTCTAAAGGTTGATCTAAGTCTTAGGTTAATCCTATCTAGAATGAAGTCTAAACTAAGTCAAATCTAATCTAACAGAGTGAAATTGTAGAAGTTTTGTGTGCAGGATAATTTGGTTTGTAAATTAATAAGTTAACTTAACCGGCTTAACAGAAATGCAAAAACCAGATGGTTAACTTATTCCTTCAAAGCATTATCGAATAATGAAAATTATTGACAACAATTTAAAGATTTAGCGCATCCAATGTTATCCTGTTGTTCCTTTTGTTAATTGAAAAATTAACCTGAACTGTGATATGAACTGCATATCATTTGTAAAAAATAAATAAACATGTTGCATAAAGAAACTCATTCAACACATTCATACATTCAGATCATCAATAGTGATAAACCAAAATCTCAGATCTAGGAATGTTAATTGTTTACAAATTAATAGACAATTACTGATAATAGACTCAGAGTAATCATCAAACTGATCAAAGAAACTTGAAGAGTGAACAAGAAATTCATATGTAGAAACTTTATTGTATTAACACAACTGTAAGAAATTACAGTGTCTGCATAAACAGGGTGCGTCCAACAACTCCTTGTTGATTCGAGCTCTAAAGTCCATCAACCTTGGCAATGTCTCCTCAGTTCTGGAAGATAAATCTTTCCTGCTCTACTGAGCACTTCCTCCCCTCCAGATCATTGAAGGTAGGTATTTATACAGAGAAAATTACATAAAACATAAGAACCATTCCCCAAATTCCTCAACTAACTAGCTGAGTTGTTTCATTTGCCAGATTCGTCCATGAGACAAATCTGAGAAAATCCATTTTGAAGAACCAGTCGTATCTCCCAAATAGAGCACTTTCTGAGGATTCTTCCCACTAAGGAACTAATTGGGCACCTTCTGCACAAAACCCATGTCTCGTATTTTCCAGATTCAGCTTCATCACTCCCTAAATCATGTCCAAAAATCGCCTCTTTCCACTGGGCACGTTTTTTATCATTTCAAATCTGGGATGCAAATTTGCCAATTTGATTCCTCTAAATCAAAAACAACACCTGCACAATCCAGAAGATAAATTAAAATATCATTCTAAATCCAATCAAAGAAATCTAAATTAATAACAACCCATTTGCAAATAAAAATAAAAATAAACAAATTCTTATGCAAATCCGAAATTGACTGTTCATGCAGATTTTTGGGGCGGTTAAGCTAATCTTTTGGAGAAAATAATCTTCCCAAATCATTCCTCATCCTTCCAGCTTTCCAACGAGCTATCACGGGCTCGATTGGGACTTGTAAATCTCAAGATATGGCTCTTGGAAGTGAAGACTTAGCAGCCGTTGATTTTATTTCGGGATGAATTGTAGCCGTTGATTTAACAATTAAATCCATGATTCATATTAATTATTTTCCAAATGAATAATCCAAAATCCATTTTCCCACCAAAATTGAAATTACATGTCGCGAGAGAAAATCGAATTAGAAAAATGACTTAAACAAATTAAAATCGGGAAAACCAAAATTAAAACCAAATTAAAACCCTAAGTGGAAAATTAAGTTACCAAAAATTACAGACCCGAAAATTTAATTAAAATATAACCTAAGAAAAAATTAGGGTCGGAAATAATGCAGGAGTGAAAATGTGGAAAAGTGATTCCCGCAATCCGCATCCCGAAATTTCGGGTTGCAGGTTGCGGGAATGTCTAAAATGTAAAAATTGAAACCAAAGTTCCGCATTCCGCATCCCGAAATTTCGAGTTGCGGGTTGCGGGAATGTCTAAAATGTAAAAATTGAAACCAAAGTTCTGCATCCTGCATCCCGAAATTTTGGGTTTCGGGTTGCGGAAACATTATAAATCTAAAAAAATCAAAATCAAAATTTTCGCATTCCGCATCCCGAAATTTCGGGTTCGGGTTGTGGATTGCGGAAACATTATTTTTTTAAAATAAGAAAAGTAAACCTCCTGCATCCCGCAATTTTGAGTTGCGGTTACGTATATAGGAAATGAATTGCTCCTATAATATAGGAGAGTTAATTAATTCCATAAATAGGTTTCTAACATTATCATTTTCCAAGAATAGAACAGCAAGAAAATAATAACAATATTTCATTTTGCACAATAATTAAATGGGAATTCTTTTAAATTGCTGTTAAATTTTCAGAATTTACTTCAATCTGATCTAGGATCTTAACTGAGAGAACATCATATACAACAAATCTACAACATATCAATCATGGACACAATAATGCAAGCACACAAGAGACACAGAGTTTACTTGGGGAAAACCATAAAGGTGAAAAACCCCAATAACTTCCTCAGAGATAGATAGAGCAATGATACAACCAGAATACAAGAGATAGTCTTCTCCTAGCAGCAGAGCCTCCTCCTCCACAAGTGCGCCACTCTCCCAAGTGTGAGTGAGAGAATAGAATGTGTAAAATGAGAGAGACACACTCTCTATCTATACACTAACTTGACTTGACCTTTACTCAACTAGGTCGGCCTCAACTTAACCACTTAACATAATGCTGACTGGGCCGATTCCCACTAGGGTGGTCTAATAACCCTTTGACCCACATGGACGACCGCCAATAGGGTGGTCTAATAACCCTTTGACACACATGACTTATACAGGGCCGACCCCAATAAGGTGGTCTAATAACCCATCAAGTATAAGTTACGACACTTACAATATAAATGACGACACTTCCATATAGAGGAATAATAACATCTCTATAGGAATACAATATACATATATGTGAAATACATTCCAAAGTTACATATACATCAACACTCCCTCTTAACTAGGAAGGTATTTCTCGACACAGGTCTTCTAGCACTAGTCTTCTTCTCTGGATCATCGTCACTGGATAATCGTCATCGAGACATCATCATCGTCACTGCTGCTACTATCTCAATCAATCTCTGAATCTACTCGTCATAGGAAGTTCTACAGAGCCAGTCCTTTTTCATACTGGATGTAGGCCCACCACCTGCAGGTCTTCGTCATCATTGGCCATACTACGGAATCCTCAGGACTTATTACGTGTGTCACAAAACCTTGAAAGAGCATCCCAGGCTATTACAAGCACACAGCTCTACCTATAGGATCTCCCAGGGCCATATTATATGTGACCTCACCACAAAACCTCGCAAAAACATCCCAGGCTGTTACGAGCACACAACTCTACCTATAGGATCTCCCAGGGACAGATTATATGTGGTCACCACAAAACCTCGCAATAGCATCCTAGGCTGTTACGAGCACACAGCTCTACCTATAGGATCTTCCAGTGACAGATTATATGTGGTCATGGAAAAACCTCGCAAGAGCATCCCAGGACTTATTATGGGCACATAGCCCAACCTATCGGATCTCCCAGGGACATATTATATGCCATAGGACAAAACCTTGAAAGAGCATCTGCCAGATATCCCAGGGCCAGATTATATGCCATAGGCAAAACCTCGAAAGACTATCTGCAGATCTCCCAGGGCCAAATTATATGTCCTCCCAGAGCAAAACCTTGAAAGAGCATTTGCCAGATATCCCAGGGCCAGATTACATGCCATAGGCAAAACTTCGAAAGACTATCTGCAAATCTCCCAGGGCCAAATTATATGCTCATCTACACAACCTGATCCACGGCCATAGAGTATCAACCTGATACTCACCATACATCATCCTAATGTATACATGATCATCCTGATCATCATCACTGCAACATCCTGCTGCAAGTCATCTGGAGCAACATCCTGAAGCTCATCATCCACGATAATCCTGATCATATAATGCATCTACCTGATGCATACCAAGTATCTACCTGATACATATCATCATACATGATCCACCTGATCATACAGTGTATCCACATGATACAAATACAAATACATGATACATATCACCATACATGATCCACCTGATACATATACAGATACATGGTCCAAGCATCCAACATGATGCATATACAAAATACATGCAAATGATCCAACCAATCATATCCAGCATCCAACATGTTGCATACATACATATAAATGATCCAATTAATCATATCCAGCATCCAACATGATGCATACATACATATACATATAAATGATCCAACTGATCATATCCGGCATCCAACATGATTCGTACATACATATAAATGATCCAACTGATCATACAAAGCAGAAACCAGAACACCATCCTGATGCTCATCATCCAGCGCTTACATCCACAGCCATGTGAAGGATCCTCCTTCCAACATGCTTGGAATGGCTTCAGCAAATGTGTCCATCACTTCTTCCTCGAAGTGTCATCAGTATGAAGAATGCCAAGCCTCTCCCTGAAGTAATCGAACTTCACCCTGGCTAGTGGCTTCGTTAGCACATCTGCAATCTGCTCGTCTGTCGCAACATACAAGAGATTCACAGCTCCTCTCTGCACCATATCTCTGATATAGTGATATTTGATCTCTATGTGTTTCGACCTGTCATGAAACACTAGGTTCTCAGACAGCTTCACACAACTCTGGTTATTGCAGAAAATACCAGTAGCATCCAATGGGAGATCAAATAACTCAGACAATAGCTTCTGTAGCCATATTGCCTCACAACTAGCTAAACAGGCTGCAACATAGTCTGCCTCAGTTGTACTCAGTGCTACGTAGGACTGCTTCCTACTAAACCAAGAGATCACACCTGATCCCATACTGAAGCAGCATCCAGATGTGCTCTTCCTATCTGTAGCACTATCAGCCCAATCTGAATCAACATAACCCTGCAGGTTAAACTTTTGATTCACATCATATTTGAGCCCATAATCAACTGTACCCTTCAGGTACCTCAGAATATGATTTACAGCAACCAGGTGAACACTCCTCAGATCTGTCAGGAACTGGCTCAATGTGTTCACCGCAAAGCAAATATCTAATCTTGTGTTCGTCAGGTACATCAAGGACCCAATCATATGACGATACATAGTGACATCAACCAGTTCAGATGAAGCATCACACAGAAGCTTCAGGTTCGATGCCATAGCCTTGCAGTCCATCATCTGAAACCTCTTCAGGATCTCTACTGCATACTTCCCTTGTCCAAGGAAGATTCCATCTACACTCTGCCACACCTCCATACCTAGAAAGTGGTGCATCAAACCCAAGTTCTGCACATATATGACTCCCTTTCATGTGTCTCAGAACCAAGTGGCTGCTCCACATACACTTCTTCTTCAACTACACCATTCAAGAAAGCTGTCTTGAAATCCATCTGGTGTATCTTCTATTTCATCACTTTTATATTTCTCTATGCTTCCATCTGCAACATGCTTGATCTTGATAGATCCATATGGAAGTCATAACAAACTTCCCTTCAGGTCTTGGGACTACATCCCAAACATCATTCTTCATGATCGACGGATCATGGCATTCTTCCCATATCCTGGGAACTTCAATATCTTCAATAGATAATTTTGTTGGTGAACAAATGTTGTAGTTCTTCTTTTGTAGGTGATGGCATACGATCTTTCCTACACAACAAGTTAAATTGCATGATTAGAAAACATCTCATAGTTTTCAGAACAAATTCTTAGACATAAAGAAATATGTCATACAGTCATGCAATTATCTTAGCCAATGCTTCAATACAACATTTATCCATATCTTGTAACTTTCTAGATGCCTTCCAATATCCACCAGAACATTGTTAAGAGTGTGCACAACTCCCAACACGTCAGCAAAGAGGTTTCATTCTAGATAAGTAGCAATGGAATGTTGTACAGTGCCATAGACCACTTACCCATGCATATTAGTAGTATACTATTCATCAATGCAACTATTCTAATATGCATAATACACAACCTAATTCTAGGAACATCAGTATATACATTATTGAACAATATTATTTAAACAATAAAATATGCAAGTAATGACAATTCAAATACTTATCTTTGTTTGTTTTTTGGGTTGACTCCCTCTCAGTCTTTGCTTCTTTTCTGCAACTCCATTCTTATGTGGATTGTGAGAAGTGGTCAACTCCCTCTGAATATTTGCATCCTTGCATAAACTACTGAAGTGTGCTCCTTTGCTTTTTGCAGGAACAACTGGAGTGTGCTCCCTCTTGATCTTTGCTTCCTGGATTACCTGTCCTTGAACTTACATCCATCCTTAATCACTATGCATGTTTATTAGTATCATCATTGTGTTATCCTGGAGGTCTCATACATAATCACACATTTATTAGTATAATCTTAATACTATCAAAACACAATAATCTTAAACATGTATATTCATGATCATTCACAGATAATAAGCATTAGTATTCAAGGTTTCAGGGAAGTCTTCTTTTACTCATACACATTCTTGTTTGATCATAGGACTCTTCTGGTTAGTTGAATCATCAATTATGGTAAGAAACATAAAATTCATACAACCATGATTATTCAAACCTATGACTTCATGAATAATCATTATCAACAAGACAATAGTATAAGATCCTAACACAAGGTAGGCTTCTAGCTTGATATAGGAAAAACATACCTGGATTAGCATGCTAGCTAGTTATGTCTAACATACCCGCATAATGTCTTCTGGTTCTCTTCAGTGACTTGTGCTAGTAACCTGCATGTCTCATAAGTTATACATACCTCGAAAGTAGATCTTCTATGTGATCCATGACAATGGATGAATCTTTGTCTTCATGTCACCATGAGCATATGTTCTTGAAGTAGAACATGATTTGACTTTCTTGGTGTACATTTTGTGTTAGCAAACAACATAAACCTCATACAACATCACAATGCATTAGTACAATCATAAGTGTCAAAACCTTAATCAATGAATATCTTTTATTAAGGTGATACGACAAGTCCAGTAATTAATCAAGATTGTACTGTAATGATATGAAGACAAACATATGATAAACTTAACCATGAAACATACCTGTAAGACATACCTGTCAAGATTGCTTGTAATCTTCTTATGGAAGGCCTTAGCCTCATCTCACTCTAAGACAGGAACTTCTTCACTTATGCAGGTGACCAATCCATCTTCTTCTAGGATCAACCCAATCCACTTGATTTGCAAGAACTGGACCTGGAGCTCGATTAGGGTTTGTCAAAGAAACCCCAAAAATTCAAAATTTGGATTTCAAACTTCCGAAAGGATATAAATATGTGCCTTGATAAGCTGATCAAGTTGGTATATTCAGAATTTGAAAACTGCAAAGTTTCACCCCTCAAAATTGCCTTTTAGATTTCTGGATTCACTGGGGAGGACCCTGAATTAGGGTTTGAGTTTCCCAGAGATTCACCCAACCAAAATATTTGATTCAAAACTCTAAGATTCGATTTTTCTGAAGAGCTTCCAACCGTGGTCACAGATTTCCAAAATTCCAATTTTTGCAGAAGCCCTAATTTTCCATCTTTCCGATCAAAGTCGCGAACTGGGGTTTGATCAAGCCCAGCCTTCTGCCCAACCAAAAAAATCTGATCTTGGTCTCTAAATTTAGATTTTTATGAGTATCATCCAGCCGTGGTCTCCGATTACAAAAATTCCAACTTTCTTCGAAGCCATGAATGAAGGTACTCAAAAATAATTCTGTTTTGACAGAAATATGTACCTGATTGTTTCTGGTGTAACTATGAAATTTTTAATCCACAAGATCTAAAAAAGTTTTCTGAGATAACCCGACATGTTATCTTTCCATCCCAATAGGTCTGACCTCAATTGGATTCTCTGAGAGAGATTTATGCCAAGCATCGCAACGTGACCTGTTTATGGGATAATACAGGAGAGCAAACTTGTACGGAGTGCCACGTGTCACTGTTTAAACTTCGGCATCTAAAAATTTTTCCTGAGATATTTCGACCTGTTATATTTCCATCCCGACAGGTTTGACCTCAATTGGATTCTCTGAGAGAGAGTTATTCCAAGTGTCGCAACGTGACCTATTTATGGGATAATACAGGAGAGCGAACTTGTACGGCGTGCCGTGTGTCACTGGTTCAACTTCAGCCTCTGAAAATTTTTCCTGAGATAGTACAGTCTATGTACTACCTATCACTTTTTACGAAATTTCATTTGGAGCTTCCTAGCCCAAGTTTGACCTTTTTCCCAAGGTCACCTGATTTTGACTCAGATCTGGAAGAGGCAAAAACCCTATATTGTACAGATCATAAATCACAAAGTACAACGAATTAGAGGTTGTCCTTTGAAAAAAAGGTACATGGGGATCTTATCTTCAACCTATAAAAGTTTCAGATACGAAAACTTCGCCAAAACGGATTTATAGCGAAAGTGCTACGATGACTGTTTTTTGCTATATGAAGCCCTAGCATCATAAGTGCAACAAGTGTCGTACATGCCATATCATGCCTTCTTTCAGGCTAGCTCTGATACCATGTTAAATTTTTAGAATTTACTTCAATCTGATCTAGGATATTAACTGAGAGAACAACATGTACAGCAAATCTACAGCATATCAATCATGGACACAATAATGCAAGCACACAAGAGACACAGAGTTTACTTGGGGAAAACCATAAAGGTGAAAACCCCAATAACTTCCTCAGAGATAGATAGAGAAATGATACAACTAGAATACAAGAGATAGTCTTCTCCTAGCAGCAGAGCCTCCTCCTCCACAAGTGCGCCACTTTCCCAAGTGTAAGTGAGAGAATAGAATGTGTAAAATGAGAGAGACACACTCTTTATTTATACACTAACTTGACTTAACCTTTACTCAACTAGGTCGGCCTCAACTTAACCACTTAACATAATGCTGACTGGGCCGATTCCCACTAGGGTGGTCTAATAACCCTTTGACACACATGGCCGACCCCCAATAGAGTGGTATAATAACCCTTTGACCCACATGACTTATACAAGGCCGACCCCAACAAGGTGGTCTAATAACCCATCAAGTATAAGTTACGACACTTACAATATAAATGACGACACTTCCATATAGAGGAATAATAACATCTCTATAGGAATACAATATACATATATGTGAAATACATTCTGAAGTTACATATACATCAACAATTGCAAAATGGAAAAATATAAGTTATATTTTCAAAACCAAATTAGCTTATTGAGAATGAATGACTTATCCATGATCAAACTAATTTACATTCATGAATGTTGAATTTTAATCCCACTAATTTCCAAATAATTATAAAACCAACTCTCATAGAAATTAGGGAAATTAGAACTCAAACAAACTAAAACATGTGTTCTTTTAATTTTCATAACATCAAAATGTGTATAAGTTTAATATATAGATTTAATGAAATACACAAACTAAGTTAATGAAAGTCAAAGCATGAACATGAATATTAAAAGATTTCAATAAGCTTAATTTTAAACACTAAAAATATTAAACTAACATAAGCAAACAAACCCAAAGACTAAGATTATTTACAATATTTACATCATGATTCTAGGCATGCAAAAGTTTAATAAAACTCCATCAAGCTGAAATACCATACTAATGCAATATCCAAAATCCTGAGAGAAGAAACTATAAGATCGATCAAAATCCCAAAATGAAGGTAATCAACCAGCCATCATCTCAAATAATCAATTTGTGCAGCAAAGACCAAATCTAGGCGGTGCATGTGAGGAACAACTTAGTAAATTAACCACCAAGATCACGGAACCAAATCAAATGAATCAAAATCAAATGACTAAAATGTAAACGACCCAAATAAACACTCAAATCGTGCAGCGTAACCTTATCCGCCGGATCAAGACAAATCAATGGTTGGGATTGAATCTCACGGATGCGGGGTCAAGTTATTTTTCACACCGTTTATTCATGATTCCTGAAATCCGCAACCCGAAATGGAAGCAATCTCAAAAATAGAAAACTTTTCCCACATCCCGCAACCGGACACTTTCGGGTTGCGGGTTTCAGGAACACACAACGCAGCTAAAGGTAAAACAAATTTTTGAAATCTGAAAGCCGTAATTGCGGATTTTGGGTTTCAGGTTTTGAGATGGCGGAAATAAGTGACAAATTACTCAAAATTTAAGGCTTCTCGCAGACCAAAAACATTTAGATTTTTTTCAGAAAAAAACATGACAATCAAGCCAGGAAAAGGTACAGGTAAAAGATCAAAGAAATAGGTTTCAAAAATCTTGTGTTTCGGAAACACTTTCCCAAATACCTTCGCGTTTATTCAAAGATGGGGCTCCCATGCTTCATCTAAGCATGGGATCTGTTGTGGCCACAACACAACTCCACCAAACCAGAACTAGAATCAAAATCAGAACCAACCGGCGGTACAAAAATATCAGCAGAGGTTAGGAGACATTCTGCGATGGTGGGAATAGTGACACGAGGAGGAGCAGCGACAAGAGCTGACAAACCATAGCCCATCGTCCGACCGATAGGAAAGAAACATGTCACTTTTGACACAGAAAGAGAAAGGGACACCTCTTTAAAGGTACAATAGGAGGTGCTATGATAGCAGAGGAACGTACCTCTTCAAGAAGAAATTTATGTTAGGAACCCATGTCTTTACTTTGTTAGTATATTGTTGTTGGACGCATATGCTTTGTAAGTCGTCCCATAGTATTATATGTCCCATGGTTTTGACTCATAGTATTGGCGCGTAGACTTAGCCCATGGTTTGTATTGACACATAGTATTGACCCATGGTATTGGAACCTAGACTTAGTATATAAGCGTGTGTTGAGGCCTATGAAGGCACCGTGAAGTTAATTGTATTGAGCTTGCTCAAAGGAGGTTTCCCCCTCGAAGTGTCCCGTGATCAATATAAAAGTGATTCTAAGTTCTATTATTTCTGATATCTTGTGTATTTGCATTAATTAATTATTGCAGGTTCATCACATCTGGTATCAGAGGACTTTCTTAGGTTCGTTGGGTTGAATTTCTGTCAATTTTTTTTTTCGCATCTGTTGCAGCTTCGGATTTGGGAATAATCCCTATCCGCTTAACTGTGGGAAGTACTTGAGCATAAGCCCTAAAAATCATTGTGAGGAGTACCACAGGAACCCCAAAGTAGCTGGCCCATTGAGAGGACCTGCCAGCGAAAAGGGCAACAATCCCTACCTGATTGACTAGTTCCCACCCGTGAGGTAAACCAAGAGCTGTCGTTTGTGGCAAAGTGGTTATCAGTTTTACCTGAGCCGTGGAGTGAGGGGTACTTCCCCAATACACAAGCCGTCAGACAGCATTGGTGGCCGAGTGAAACACCTGAACTGTTAGGAAGCCATACATACCCGGGGTCCATATCTATTTTCAGTTGAACTGTTGTCGATCACCTCCGCTCCAGATCTATCCATTTCAGATCTATTCTGAAAGTCATTCCAGATCTAGTCGTCATTTCAGATCCAGCTGTTTTCGATCCCTTCTGTGCCATTGCAGATCCATCTGTTGCGGATCCCTTCCGGCCATATCTCCCTTGTTTCAACTCTATTTTCTCTGAAACTTCACTGACATCCCTGCAATCCCATTCTGTATATTTCATTCCTGAAGACCCTATCCCAAATTCCACTTCCCAAGACCAGAAATCCCACATTTGTCTATTTTTAGGGTTTGCCATAACTTCTTCAATTTTCACCTGATTGCCTTCAAATTTTACCATAGTGTTCCCGCTTCTGAAATCCCCATTTTTTGCTTCCCTATCCCTCAGAAAGTGTCAAAAACCTAGTCAAACCCCAATCACCCCTCCGAGTTTTTCCCAAATCCAAATTTCCCCTTACTAAATAAGCTTATGTTTGTGTTTTTCTATCCATTCCCCCCCCCCTAAAAAAATAAATAAATAAATAAAAAATTACTGGTTATGGTTGTCACTCGCACAGGAGCCAACACCATGGAGGAAGCACTTGCAGCCATCCAAACCAAACTCCAAGATCTGGATGAAAAATTTCTCAGCCTCCATCTTCGGCATTCAGCCATGAACAATAACCGACAGCCAAAATATTTTGCAGCCACCGGGTTCTCTTCTTCCAGCAATTTTCGTGGGCCGAAGCTTGATTTTCCTCGCTTGAATGGTACTGATCCGACTAGATGGATATACCGAGCATAACAATATTTCAGTCTGCATAATACATTTAATGTACAGAAAGTTCCACTTGCATCCTTTCATTTGGAACAGGAAGCCCTTCAATGGTACTATTGGTACATCAAAGCTCATCCCGAGCCAAACTGGACAGATTTTTTCCAACTCCTTTTGTCATGATTTGGTCCTAGTGCTTTTGATGACTTCACAGGAGCACTCACTAAACTTCACCAAATGGGTACAGTGAGAGAGTATCAGACAGAATTTGAGAAACTAGCCAATCACACAGAAGGATTGTCTGATGAATTCTACATGAGTTGTTTTATCAGTGGTCTCAAGGATGAAATCCACTCAGAGGTCAAAATGTTATGTCCCAACACAATGATGGAAGTCCTAGGGTTGGATAAGTTGGTAGAGGACAAGATCGCATCTCAACAACGCTCCAAACCCACCTTTGTCCCTTCAGAAATATGGGTTCCGAACGACCTCCCATCATGCTTGCTCCTCAACCAACTCCTATCAAGCATTTGTCTGAAACAGAGATGCAGGCACGCCGAGAAAAAGGGCTTTGTTATAATGGTGATGAGAAATTCACTCGGGGACATAGATGTGTTCAACAAAATCTCTATCTCTTGGATGTGGATTCTCCGTCTGCCTCAGAACTTGATGAAGAAGCTCCAGATACAGTAGATGATCAAGTCGACATTCAACACCCGCCTGTTGACACCCCATCTCAGGACGACCCACCCAAGATCTCTCTCCATGCTGTAACTGGCGTCACCACCCCACAAACAATGCGAGTCAGGGGATACTTCAAGAAGCTCCCTCTTACCATACTCATTGATTCTGGTGGCACTCATAACTTCATTGATCCTCGGATTGCCAAATAGGCTGATTGTTTTGTCCATCCTTGCACCAACTTTGAAGTCATGGTTACCAATGGGGGCACCTTACCTTGCAAGGGGATGTGTCACAATGTGTATATCTCTATGGAAGATTATAACCTGCGCTCTCACATGTTTGCCTTGTCCTTAGGCGGATGTGATGTGGTTTTGGGCGTTCAATGGTTACGCACACTTGGCACCATCTTATGGGATTTTGCTGAACTTTGGATGCAGTTTTCAGTCAATGGGGCACAACACAAATTTATGGGCTTACAACCAGGGTCTATATGCATCATCAGTTCACATCGCCTGGAAAGAATACTTAAGAAGAATTCACATGGTGTCATCGCTCAGCTCCATTCCATTCAGATGCACCCACCAACAGTCTCCACTACTTCCTTAGATAGATATGCAGGTGTCTTTGTTGAACCAATGAGCTTGTTGCCTTCAAGAGACCTTTCCGGTAAGAATTTAGCCGCATCTACCTCTTAGCAGGAAATGATGACTATCTTGCATACAGAACAGAAGTGACAGCCATCCCTACTGGGGAATTATTTCTGCATCAAGACTGATCTCCAGAGTCTGGAAACTTTCATGGAACAACGGGTCTCCTCCCCAACACACCTGAAATGGGTTATCCAACTCATAGGTTATGACTATGCGACCACTTACCAGAAGGGTAAGGACAATATGGTGGAAGATGCTCCTCCTCGCACATTTGATGACCCAGTCTCTCTTACAGCTATTTCTCTGCTTGTTCCAAATGGGTTGCAATCTGTTCAACGGGGCTATCTCTTCTATGAACTCCATGCTTCTTCATCAGTAGGGCACTCTGGGTTCCTCAAAACGTATGACCAGGAACAATGTAACTTCCTTTGGTAGGGACTCAAAAGGACAATTCAACAGATGGTCGTTGACTATGATACTTTCCAGGTCAACAAGAGTGAAACGACCCTCCTTTCGGGATTGCTCGAACCCTTACCCGTCCCTCCACAAATTTGGACAACTATTTCTATGGATTTCCTAGAAGCGCTCCAGTGGTATAGTACCACATCTCAAAGGACACCATATGAAGCAGTCTCTGGACAGGCACCACCAGTTCTTCTTCCATACACCTTCAGCAGCTCCCCAATTCAGGAAATTGACTCAATTCCTCGAAACCGTGATCAGCTTCTTCTCATTCTGCAGGACAATTTTCACATGGCAAGAATTCAACTAAAACAACAAGCCGATCAACACCGTTCTGAGTGTACTTTTCACATCGCTGATATGGTTCTTCTTCGTCTACAGCCTTCCATGCAATCCTCCCTAAAACTCCAAAGGCGCTAGTGGCTCGGAATGCAACCCGAGGATGCTACAGGGGACCTACTCCTTCAGATTCTACATCAATTTCCACATCTAAAGCTTTGAGGACAAAGATTTTTCTAAGGGAGAGGGGATGTTAGGAACCCATGTCTTTACTTTGTTAGTATATTGTTGTTGGATGCATATGCTTTGTAAGTCATCCCGTAGTATTTGTTGATCCATAGGTTATATTAGCCCATAGTATTGGATGCATATGCTTTGTAAGTCGTCCCATAGTATTATATGTCCCATGGTTTTGACTCATAGTATTGGCGCCTAGACTTAGCCCATGGTTTGTATTGACACATAGTATTGACCCATGGTATTGGCGCCTAGACTTAGTATATAAGTGTGTGTTGAGGCCTATGAAGGCACCGTGAAGTTAATTGTATAGAGATTGCTCAAAGGAGTTCGCCCCCTCGAAGTGGCCCGTGATCAATATAAAAGTGATTCTGAGTTCTATTATTTCTGATATCTTGTGTATTTGCATTAATTAATTATTGTAGGTTCATCACAATTTACGATATGCCGCCGACGTTCGCCCGGACGAAGTCGTGAAGGAATGCCACTACTTTAAAATCCCTCTTGGAGATCTGTTTAGAATTCGCAAATGATGAGGAGATGTTGGAAGAGATATCAAACCTATTGCATCGACGTGATTATGGATGCCAAGAACTCAGATTCAACCGCATACATAAGAAAAATACCGGTAGAGAGATGCGGATGTCAGCACAAATCAGAGCATTTGATGTCTACTCCATCATCTTGGACTTGGGGTCAGACTTGAATATTCTGACTAAACAGACATGGGAGACAATGGAAAAACCAAAAATGACCTAGTCACCAGTACAGTTGCGATTAGCAAACCAGGGCAAGTTCACTCCTCTTGGCCGGGTGTGTAAACTTCTTGTCGAGATTGAAGGACTTCGAACACACATTGATTTTGATGTCATAGAGATAGTAGATAACACAAGTTCGTATCCATCACTATTGGGAATCGATTGGGCTATGGACAATCAGGCGATTATTAATTTCAAGAAGTGGGTCATGACGTTGAAGACCGGGAAATGATGGTGGTTGCAACCCTGGATCCTGTTGAAGGGGAGCAATATATGGACCCAGCCAGAGACGAGTTTATGGAAGGATGGGACAACTTGTATAACATTTATGAGGATTATTTTAACCCCACCATGAATGGAGAATTGGGATGGCACAGCGATAGCTTAGCATCCTCCGATTTAGAAGAGGCCCTTGAGAATTGGAAGAAACGGATGCATGAAGTATTGCTTTGCAGATGTGCAAGAATTACACAGGCAGTGCGCTGGGTGGCTACAGAGGAATGTGTGCTGCCAACATACAAAGGATTATCAAATATGAGCACTTTCATCACCGAATTCGAGGAAAAGGTAACAGAACCACAGAGGTTATTGGCCTTGGAGGAAGCTTTAAAGGCTACTCCGGCACGTTGGTGGGCAGCGCATAAGTCAAAGATACCAAACTGGCCACTATGCTGATGCCTCCTGGAGGTGCGGTTCGACAACACCACATCATAGAGTGGATGGAAGTTTGATGGAAAAGGAAATCCAAATGAACATGTGAAGGCTTGTCAGAACCAATGGGTAGCGCGACCAGAGCAGGAGTGGGCGCATGCCTTTTTGCATACATTGGATGAAGTACCACAGAGTTGGTATGTCACAACGGAACTGCGACATGGTACACTTTCTTTGGAACAGTTGACAATTGGCTTCAGCCAAATGTTCTCCGTCTTAGACAAAAATCCCTTCACCCATGATGCAATCCAGGAAACGTATTTTGAGCCAATACCGATAGCACAATTGTCAGAACTATGGTGGACTACAACACCCGAAATAGGGATGGAATGCTACAATGTCATAGGAGAACCTAATGACGACAATGATCCATGAGTCCCATATGTGTCGAAACATGAGGGCAATCGCAATGTGAAGGCACCAGAGATACCATCCGACAAGTATCACCAACTATTGAAGATGACGAAAGTAAACATCGGGTCGAAAGAAAACCCAAAATTCATGAACATCGATGATTCCTAGGATGAGTCGACCATTGTAGAGATGACAGACCTGTTACACGAGTTCCAGGACTTATTCCCAACAAAATGTTCAGAAATGAAGGAAATCTCCGGGGACCTCGACGAAATGAGGATTCTCCTGAAATCTGATGAGAAGCCGGTTAAACCACAACCATACCGATTGCATATCGACACTTTGGAGGATGAGTTCGAGAAGGACGGATACGCGGCAAGAGGAAATTTGCGACTACAGACCACATTGCCCAACGCGAACACCAGACCCAGCGATAAGGTGTCGACAGTATGGCACCTCCTCGTAATGCAATAATTAATATATATATATATATATATATATATATATATATATATATATATATATATATATATATAAATAGATGAGATACTAGGCGGCCGCAGGGTGCACCAATCGGAAGAGAAGCTGGAAAGAAAGGGTGTGAGCGGGACTTGTTCTGTTGCAGGGCGATGACAATGGCTAAGCGACGCCCCATCAAATCAACAATCATTCCAGACTTTCAGCACTTTCAGCAAATGGGACTCTTTAGGAGGCTCGTTCTTGTTGACATGTATAATCCTTGGTCGGTCTGGACTACCGCAAGGGTCAGACATGTTCGGCACATGGAAACGCACAATGGCAGCATGGTCGGTAGTACCACGATGCATGGTTTGCAAGGTGGAGAAGTATGGTCGGCCACCACACATGCAGAAAGTATAGTCTCCACATGCAGGAAAAAAATGATGACTGAATCGGCACATCAGGTAAATGGATTTGTGAATGATTCCCGCAGCAGGCGTCGAGGAAGGTGAAAGGCATAAATATAGACAACGGAGGCTCAGTAGAGCTAAGTGGAAGTTACCAATCGAGAGAACTACATCTTGCAAGTAGTTCATGGAAAAGGATAAGTTAGGAATTCCAAGTAGGCTATGGAAATGATCCATTTAATTTCATGTGGCAGCACCCTAGGTGCGCTGCGAGCCAGAACGACGAGTGTGCATGAACAACCAGAAAAGAAAGCAACGTGGACACTTGGGAGGAATAGAGACAAGGTCTCAACCGAGATGTCTAAGTGCATGGTGATAGTTAGAATAGTTTTGGTCCCAATGACCACCAAAACACTAGGGGCAGAAACCCCCTTGCCCCAGTTGATGGCCGTGCCGGGTGCGAAAGAGATGTCTCGGAGCAGTCGGCTTGTTTCCCACCTTGGTAACACCAATGAACTTCTCCTTAGTCTGGAACAAGCGCAGAGAAGGGTAGCAGGTAGCCCGGAGGTAGATGATCAAGGTTCCAAGAGACTGGAGGATGAGTTCGAGAAGAACATGACAGTGAGCCAGAGATCAAGGTACAAGTTGGAGAAGTACACAACAACGAGCTCCAGACGGCAAGAACAGTTTTCCGAAGGATAGTACAACAATGGAGAAGTGCAGACCAACAGTGTCCAGCTGAGGTGGCTCAAGACAAGCCACAAGTTTGTGTTGGGGGTCTGTTGGCACGGGATAGATCCGCAGGAAGTGCAGAATCCGACAGGAACGAAAGGGTCATCTCGCCAAAGAAGGATCATTCGCGGTATTCTCGGGAGTGCAAGAATTATTGGATTAATTAAATCGGTCATGTGGACCATTTTGTAATATAATAGAAGCATATAAATAGAGTAGGATTGTAAGCCTAAGGGAATCGATGTTTTGGAGAATTATCCACGGTATTGTATCCACGGTATGGTGTCTTGACAGTTTCTGCGAGGTTTATTCCGCAGGTTTGGTGAATGAATGAAGATGTTTGGTTATGATGTTATCTTTGTGTTTAGTATTATGAAATGATGAATGAGAATTGTGTTATGTGAATTCTTATACTAGTTAATGTGAATATATTGTTGAATTAATGTTAATTTGAATAAGTAGGTTGAAGATGTTGTTTTGAATGTTTGGTGAAATCGGTGAATGATAAAGTAATAGTATGTGAGAATGTTGTAATCTTTGGTTAGTACGAAGGTAGTAATCACATATCCTCTATGCAACTGCGGAAAATTGGTTCCAACAGCCCCCTTATCTATCTCGGGTGAGACTGCACTTGCTCTGAAAGTGTTGCTAGAAAGGTTTACACCTTTCTGGGCTGGTGTATAAGGGAGTGTGGGTTGATAGTTTGTTGGCGACAGTACGAAGTGAACCCCTGTTGATAGACACTGCGTCAACATCCACAAGTTCTAGTTGGTCTGACGCAGGTTGTCCTCTAGCAGCAAGCGCCCAAATAGGTCAGGCATAGACTGTCATCTGACAGACTGCACTGGTGGCTCAGGTTTCCCTTCTACATCCTGCGCTTTCCCTCTCAGGCGCAAGTTTCCTTCATGCAGCATGCACCAAAGTCAGTTAAAGTGGATAAAGGGGACCTTTGAGTGAATTCTTGAAGGTGGATGAGGTGGATCTCTATCCCGATCTTGTAGGTGAGCTGGCCTTTGGTTCCCTAACCCCTAGTGAGGATCCCTTAGTTCTCTCCCACCATTTCTCAACCTACTCTATCCTCTTGATCCTATAAATATGAAGCTCTCTCCCATTCCAAAGGGAGGAATTCTATAGCACTTACATGCTGGTGGAATTAGCCTAGAAGATCCCTATCCATCTCTTGGGAGGCTTACATTTCCTTTGGAGGAATTGGCTTGACTTGTTGGAGGAGGATTGCAGCATTAAGGCTTGGGTTGTAATCATCACTCTACTTTGTATTTTCTACTTTATTGACAGTAATATAATATCTTTCCATAAATGTATTCATGTTGATAGCATTTAGAGCTTACTTCCTTAACTATTTTCTTAGATCCGTTAGTGGTTAGATGTATTGTTATTGCTTCTTTAGTTTCCACATGCTTTGACAAGTTTTGCAGCTTGGATCTGAAGACCATGAAGCTTGGAGCTACAAAGAGGAGATAGATCTACAGATCTGAAGGTAATAAATCTATTAGACTTGATCTCTAATTGATCTAGGAAAGTATTATTATGTTATGTTCTTATTTGTTCTAGATTCACTTGAACTAGAGAGATCATGCTCGCGTCCACTCGAGTAGATTGTCCGATAGAAAATCTGGCGACCATACTGGGGAATACTTTGCTTTGATTTCAATTTGAATGTGTTGTTCTTTGATTTCTTAATGAGCCATTGCTTTGCCTCCTGATCCTCTTTTCACCATCATATTTTCTTCTTGAAGAGTCTGTTGACTGACCTTCTCTCAGTCTATTTGAGTCATTATCAATCCATTTACTTGTTCATTGCTTGGAGATTTTTCAATTTTTGCATTGGTTTATTCGCTTGGCACACCTAGGTAATGCATCTAGTGTGCCTATTTATACAGAGCACATTCTTCATTTGAGCATCCTACACCATCGATGCGTTTGTTGATCTGATAGTTTGCATCCCTGACACTTTACACCTGTATACAATCTGCACTGGGCACTCTACGCCTAACCACACACTGCACCGATCTTTCAAAGTTGGTGCTTGGTTTATCCACTCTCCAAATTTTGATTTTGGTGTGATCCACAAACTTCTCTGTGTTGTACCTTCCACTTAGAGGTCTCTTTGCTCAACATTGATTGTGTTTGGATTGCTTGTGTTGATTTTTGGGTTTCATTTAGTTAAGTGAGAGATCTATTTGTGGTGGGAAATTTCAATCCCCCACGGTCATCCTCTCTGACTTGCATTCCCTGATCACCCTATCAGATATATTCACCATGCTAGATCTGAATCCAAACTCTTCTCACGCTTAGTCATTTCGTTTTTCTTCCATCTTACTGATTTTGAGTGACTTGAGTGTTTTTGGTTTCATTTGAGTGCTTGTAATTTTTCTTTGAGAATTTCTGAGTTACTAGTGTGCTACAATTAGTCTCTTGTTTTATGCTATTTACATCTCAAAAGCATATTCATTATCAGATCTAGTTTTGATATACACATTGGGAAAATAAAAAAATGTCTCATTTTATTGTTTTCAAAGTCATTTGGAAATTATTCTAGGATGGTATTCACGCATTGGAATTCATCATTTGTTAATCTTTGGAAAGGAAATTAGTTCATTGTATTTTTTGAAGTTGTGAATCATTCATCTTTTTGAAAAATCAGTGAATTTAAGCTTTTGCAAACTAGTTCCAAGTTGAAGCATTCTGTGCATTTTTTATCTTCTTATGCTTTTTAATCCATTATTGTAAAAATTGAGAGTTAGTGCATACTAGATAGGAATTCTCCTTTTTCATCATGCTTAGTTTATTCTAGTTGGAAAAGACAAAAAGAAAAATAATTTTGATTTGGTATGTTATTCATTTTTATGTTTTGTTGGAAAACGAAAGAGTGCTTTTGTCATCTTTGGTAGATTCTAAACTTTTGGGGTTTTGTCTTATAGAGGTCATTGGAAAATAATTTATCCTTCCATTACATAGATTTCATAAAAAAAAAGCGTGCATTTTTCATGTAGTTAGGATTGCATTATGTTTACATTTATGTACTCACCTCATGCATTCACCTAACCGTCCGGATAAAATTTACCGGTAGAACTAAGTTAAAATTTACTAGTTACTAACTTGTGTGTTAAGTTAGTGACGTGTTCCAACGTCATAAAACATGGAAGCTGTCATTATTTTCATGCACTCCATCCTAGGGGCACTGTAGTTCTTCCACATACCAACTGGTATATCGAAGGCTCCTTCATGTACAACCTGGTATATCGAAGGCTCTTTCACATACCTTAGGGTATATCGAAAGGCTCTTCATGTACTCGGTAGTATATCGAAAGGCACTTCACATACTTGGTAGTATATCAGACAGATCTTCTCATACGGTTGTGCATTAGACAGCACCACTATGGATTTGAGCTCCCATGTACCTTGTGTATATCGGGACACACTCCTAGGATTCCTAAAACCAACTAAGCTAACCATTTGGCCGTCTTCACAGAGCAATACACCGAGAAAAACACTTAGAGAGATACTACGCACGTGTTTCTAGGTAGTCCGGTTATACGGTTAGGGATATGGTCTTGATCATCCCTAGTTAGTGATCTAATCGATTATAACTATTGGACTCTGGGGTATATCGTGAGTTGCGAAGCCTTGACAATCTCGTGAGGTTCCATACTTTTGAATCCACACCTATCACATAAGTTTTCTTGCGGCCTTAGCTTGTGTATACTTTTATGGATTGATTTTTATTTTTTATAGAAGACATTTAGGAGAAATTCTTCTTCATTCATTCTGGCTTAACAACCTTTGATAAGTTCCTATAGAATTTTAAACTTGCCACCCGAATATCCCCTTAATCAAGAGGTAATTTCAAGGGTGAGTACGGATACACCAACTGCGGTCATATCACCTGAACCAGAAAAATCCACCATGGAGTCAAGAGCGAATTTATTTCCTTCGGGTTCACCAAACTCTGATCCTCCTAGGTCTGAGGCCATGGAACCATCTACTTGGAGAAGCACATCCTTCCATCGTTCGTTGGAAGGAGAACCTGGGGCCATAGATTGGTTAAATCCATCCCAGGACGACCTTGTATCCAAAACATTTGGTCCATCTGCATCCTTTTGGGAAACATCTCTAGGACAAAAAATGGATCATTTTTCCATCTCACCTCCTAGTTGGGGTTCTCATGAAGTGCTTCTGGCACCCTTTCTTGACCGCCTGAACCGGTTACATACAATCGGCGAAGAACTTAGAAGACAAAGTCTCTCACGAAGGGATGAGGACTTAGAGGTACCCACACTTAGACATACCCCATTCTGTTCTTTATCTTATGATTCACTGGAAACACCCTTCCATAGCATGACCACTTATGAACCAGGTCAACCCTCATTTCCTACAAGTACACCTCTTAATCAGGAGACCAGTTCTATACCTCAAATGACTCAATATGTTGAAGGAAAAAAGTCCAACACCTCTAATACTACTACTAGAACATTACCCACCCCTCCCCTACCCCAAAACTAACGGGGAGGATACTCTTTACCCCCTAATTTTATCACAAGTAATGTTTCTTCAATGGTAAGTAACCAACAACCCATTATGATTCAACCATCTATAAGTGGTCAGAACATTGTTATTGGGGGGAAACCCCTGTTTTATATTGAGTTACCACCGCACTCTTTTCCTGATTTTCGTACTCTAGCTATGTAATTCTTAACTCGTTTCCAGTTACCCATTTTCTATGAAACTGGTATGGAATTATTGACCTCTCTTCGCTAGAATACCGTGACTCATATATCTGATCACATCCATCAGTGGCGAAGGAGACGATGTCTTATTAAAGATCCCATTCCAAATCAATGACTAGCTGATTGGTTTACCAAATCTCTTTTACTGACCGTAGCTAGAGATGTATCTATGGGTGGGGCCGTCACCGAGGAACAGGCTATTGCTCGTTTCCATTACCTCGACCTTGTCTATGCCCAATCTGGCACCTTATATGACATTGTTCCTAATGTACCCCATCCCACCTACAATCCTGCTAAACCACCCCAGGGACCTCATGCCGATGGCATCATTGGTTCTGTCCATTCCCAGCCTCCCACTCAAACTGGTGGATCATCGAACCACCATGGTTCCTCTCCACCCTCGCCACAAGATGGCAGTAGTAACAACAAATCACCCACTCCATCCCTCACCGAGGAGGTGAATTCTGTCCAACTAGCTTCGCCTCATAAATTCGGTGGCAAGAAGAAAAACAAAGGTAAACCTAAGAAATCTTCTAACCCATGGGAGCACAAGACCACTCATGAAGACATGAAACATAAGCGAAAGCTTAAGTATCCTTGTTTACTGTGTAGTGGTGACCATTTCTCCAAAGAATGTCCCCATAGAGACGATGTGAAAAAGTTTCTTCAGGGCAACCCCACACCCGCACTTCTCAATGATCCCTTCCCCACCCAGAATCAACAAATGATCGCTCAACCTTCTCCTTCCCAAGGAGAAACATCAACCACCGCGCATGTTCTCATGATGCATAGTGAGACGGTAAATTTGAATACATGCTCACGATCCTACGAATCAATCCCTCTGAAGGAACCGGTTGGAAGTAATACTGAAAAAGCTTCCACCTCCATTCCGGATGTTACAGTGGCACCAACTTATCTCACCATAGAGAAGCCTTCATTAGACTTAGTGTCGCATCCGCCTAAGAGCACGATTCAAAAAGTAGTTTTCAATCCTAATGTTCGGGAAGCTCAGAACTATAGCATCGTAGAGGATTTGGCGCAAGATCCTTGTGCCATGTCGATGCTCGAGGACTTGCAAAATTGTCCCAAACAACATAAGACTCTCCTTGTTTCCATTGGTGCTGTAGATCCAAATTCCTCGAATACAATCATGTTTCGACTTGAGTACTTTAAACTGAGACTTTCCCACCAGTTGGCTTTCCAAATCGCCACGAAATTTGTTAGGAAAAAAATCCATCGTACTGTACTAGATGAAGGTGTCTCTACCTTGGTCATGTTGTTATCTTGTTGGAGAGCCATTGGTTCTCCTAAGTTAAACCATTCTCCTACTACCCTGAAAGCATTCGACGGTCGTGCATTTCAACCCCATGGGATATTACAATCCCTAACAGTTGATTTGGGGGGTAATACTATAACCATTAATGTGGAAGTAGGCACAACCCCATCGGATTATAATCTCTTACTTGGTCATAACCGGTTTTATGCAATGACTGTGGTTGCGTCATCTGTCTTCTGCATTGTGCAATTCCCCCATCAAGGCCAAATTGTCACTATCGACCAGTTGGACTTCTGTACACCAGACACCACTACTCATCCTGACGATAATGTCCCTTTGTTAGGACAATCTTCACAGCTATATGAAAGTGTGGGGGTTGGCCTCATAAAATATTCATAAGTTATGGGTGTCTTTCCAACCCTAGATTCCCCCTAACCATGTTTCCTCGGTGAACATGATATCCTCCATGATTGCATTTTCTTCCAACTCTGTTGATCAATGGCTCGTACTCAATGAGGCCACCATGAAGTTGATTGGAGACATTATGCCTCTCTCACCCGATAAAGTTACTTATGAGGCTATCCAGTCATCACCCGAGGACAACCTAGCCATGGCCTCCACACCTCGTTCTCCACAGCGGACGCCATCTCTATCAGATCCTCGGCTCTGGACTTTTCATTCTGACGATTCCATTATGGATATTATGATCATAGATGAACCTCCGTGGGAAGACCTTCATCATCAATCATCTTTCCTACCCTCATTAGACTCCGTGGAGAACGCTATCACCACCATTTTTACATCGGGTGTCTATCCTTGTGATACGATTACGATTATGGAAGGAAACATGGTGAACATCACGCCCACCATTCTGATTGAGATATCGGTTACACCCTGTTAGCACCAGGATTGTGCTAAGCTTTGGAGGGAGGATTTTGAGAATGGGGAGGTTTCAAACTCCGGGAAAATGACAATTAGGGGCCCTGCCCACTATTTATTCAGTCTCTAAATTAGAAGATCAAAGCTCTGCGCACCGGGCCTGATCCAAAATTAGCATATACAAGAAAATCCAATGTTTAAGGGCGCCGAGAAGGCTGAAGGATAAAGAAAAACCCGCCCGCGGCTCATAAAGACGCAAATAGATGGACAGGATTAGGAGCGGTAGAAATCGATGGTTGCAGGCACACATCGCAGTGGCAGTTGGTGTTAGTTTAAGCGCAAATGGAGGCCTTAATTGGCGAGGAGGTCTAAATTTGATCGATGGAAGACGAGGACGATCTATGGCTGAGAAACGGTTCGCATACATAACATGGACGAGAAAATCCAATTCGCAGATCTGTGAACTTTTGGTAGAGAGGTGCAGGTATGGACGGTTTGGATTGGGCGGAGTCCAGATCTACCACCGGGAGTTACTTCGCAAATCCCACTTGTGCACTGGGCCAACGTGGTCCATATTTGCGAACGTGGTAGGCGTAGCAACATCTGACGGCCCAGATCGGGGTAGGAGTGAGATCTATGGTTTGAATTTGGCCATGTAGGCGGATGGCTCAAGGGCATTTTTATGCCACCAAAATGATTGCAAATGGCCCGGAGGCCACCTCAGCACCGTTGTATAACCTTTTATCTATCCAGAAAGGCATGGCTAAGCATGTTTTACGTTAATTCATGTGCGGGCAGCATGGCCCCTCAATTGGGAGATTCTATCAGGACATCATGGCAAGGACGATCGCACATAGCTATTGTCATCATCACAGTCGTTATAAGTGTGCTCACTGCGTCCTGATTCAGAAATCATCGCATGGGAAATTTGGCAAGCTTGGCTGCTCAGACGTCTTTCGGTTGCGATCTGATTATGGACAAGGATCAGGGGGCTGAGGTGGTTGTTGTACCAGAGCAGGTATGGTTTGAGGTGGAGGAGGAGCATGTTTCCTCCTCCCCGATAGCATTTGACCACGTGGAAGAAAGTTTGTCCAGCGAACCTGAGGAACACACAGGCCAACAAACGGACAGGAAAGTTCGATGTCGGTTGAAGAACAAAGGGACCGGAGAAGACAAGTGGGACGTTCATTAGGACATGGAGATTATCAAAGACTACATCATCCCCACTGAAGAGATGACACATTCTCCCGTAGCAGAAAAAGCATTGGTGGATGATTCCTTGAGAGTAGAAGACTTTTTCGATCCACAGGGCCAATTTAAGGCTCCAGAATAAGGTGGCATCCTTTTCGTGGCGTTTTTTTCCTTTCTCGGAAGGTCTATCTTTGGCTAAGTATGTGGGTATCTTTTTCCTCTGTTTTGAGGTTAATTAGGGTCTGTCTGTTGAAACCATGGTGGTATGCACCCTGTTAGAGACACCTATAGCACCATTCGTGGTTAGCTAGTTATTAGTCCTTTTCAATTTGTAATTGGCTGTCAAGGATGGCAGGCCAAGCCCTACATAGGTGGCAACGTAGTCGTAGCAATTTTTTATGGTCAATTTTGAGGCTAAGAGCCTATAAATACCATGTAATAGAAGATCAAGAGGTTGGAAAATATTTTGGCTGAGGATGATATTTGGTGGAGATTCATGTGTCGCTTTGCTTACATTCTGTTTTATTCTCTTTCTCTTGTGAATGTGCTTTCCTGTTGTTGATTTTCGTTATGTTTTCCCTTTCATACCTGAAATTAGTGTATAATAGTGTAGAATTCTTGGCAACAGGCTCTGGCTATTGTTTTAGGTGTTCATTTAACATTGCCACTAAAGTTGATATCGAATTCATCTCTGGTGGGTGCTTGTATCAAAGGACTGTTCTCTCTTTCTTCTTTTATCACCAGAAAATAGGCTTACGACGGGAAGCAGGTGGCTATCTTGCCTCTGTTCGGATAACTCATGCTAGAGCACTGCTATTTGATTTTCGTGTTGTGTATTGACTCCATCGCCCAACGTTTTCACCCATGATTATATCAATAAACTATTAAACAACTAATTCCAACCGAAATATGACCTTCTAAATGCGCTATGAATGATTATTTTGAGTAATAAGGTTCTACGTTTTTTCTTGATTATCTTCAGTCCTTTTTTAAGAGAGATCCCTCTCAGACTGTGATGGGTCAGTAGCATAAGTCTAAAGTGGTTTTTCTATTACCCTAGATTTCCCTCTTCCATAACCTAGGGGGTCATTTTGGGTGATAACAAATTGGCGCCGTTGTCAGGGACCGAATGTTCTATCATCCCTGGGAGAACGACAAAGTTTCAGAGCTTACTGTTGATGGTGAACTACACTCAGATATAAAGAAGGTTGTATACCCCTCACCTAGCAACTCAACTCATCGATTTTTTGATATAAACGTGACTCCACTGGGAAAAAATCAGCGACTCCATGCTAGAAGTAAGGTGTTGAGGGTCCCATAGTGACTCCGCTGAAGAGCGAGCCCAGCTGTCTGAAGCATGGAAGAACTAAGGGCCAGGTATCCAAATATTAATCTCCTTAAAGAAGCATTGTTCTTTTACTTTGGTTGCCTTCTACCCTTATGTATTTATGTTAGGAGATCCCTGCTCCGCAGGAGAGCCTTCAGTCATGAGAGAGCCTCCTTTGTATATCCTTCACTAGATTTTGAAAATATACATTCTCCATCCACCACTGGAGTTGATTCCATCCCTTCCTTCGAACCATGTAAGGTCCATAGCCATCCTTGCAAACCCCGTGAAAGTGAGGCTAATAATTTTATCCTTGTACATATTCCTTCACCTCCCAGGTCTCAGCTGAGATACGGCCCTTTAAAGCTGCCCCATGTTTTTCATTAATTTCCTAAAAAATACCATAAGTACCTGTTAACACCCAAAAAGTGCTCACTGGCTCATTCCCTTATTCACATGACCCATTTGTCCACTTTTCCACCATCTGAGCCTCTGAAACCAACAAAATGTCACCAAAAGACCTTAGTACACCCCTTTTCCCACTCAAAAAGATTATTTTTCCTAAAAAGCATAAAAAACCCTCAAAAAGGGTCCAAATTCCCAAAATTAAAAAGGGAATTAAAATATTAATTTTATTCAAAAAAGGAAAAAGGAGGGAAAAGTACCTAAACCATGTTGGTCAATACCATTTGGTTTCCACAAAACTACAAATGGTATTCCCCACCACCAAAACCTATAAAAAGGTGGTAGGGGCTCCTCATTTCACATCCATCCATATTCCTATCCTCATGCTGCCAAAATCTCCCTTGAGTATTTTGGCCATTATAGCAAGCCTTGGAGAAAGGACCCATTGGAGATTGGAGCTGCTCACCATTGGAGCCATTCAACAACCTTCATCACTTGGAGGTATTGTACTTGCAAGCATTTGCTTGCCCCATTGTCAATACAAAAAATTATTTTTTATCTTTCTTGTTCTTGTTCTTTAATTCAAATGCACATGCTAGTTTAGTTTAGTTTAGATTTAGTTTATTGTTATTTGCTTTACATTGAAACTGCTGCTACTAGTTAGCAGGTGCCCATAGCACTAAGCCTGGTTGCAAAACCAAGCCAACAGTTTTTGGCGACTCCGCTGTTTTTTGAACAATAGATCTCTAGTTTTGCTTTCAATCTTAGTTTTTTATTAGTTTTTAGCCTTTAGATCCATAGATCTACCATCCTAGACAGCAGATCCATTGCTGCTCTAGTTTTTGGCCCCATCTATTGCCATTAACAGCCCGAAATTCTCAATTTTCGGGTTCGTTTTTCGGCTTCTGTGCACGGATTTCGCCTCGCGGTTTTTAGCCTGACAGTCGCGCGGTCCATCGCGGCTTTTGGGATTTTTTCTGCGCGGTTCCCCGCGGCTTCGCGGCCTATTTGCGCGCTGCACATTGCGGCTTCGCGGTCATTTACCGCGCTGCACATCGCGACTGCGCAGCTCTTTTCCGCGCGGTTCCCCGCGGCTTCGCGGCCTATTTGCGCGCTGCACATCGCGGCTTCGCAGATTTTTTCAGCGCTGCACATCGCGACTGTGTGCCGAAATCCCGCGCGGTCCATCGCGACTGTGCGACAGAAACCCGCGCGGTCCATCGTGGCTTTTCTGTCAGAACCCGCGATGCTAATTTTTTCATTCGGCCGAATCGTTTAAAAAAATAATTTCTTACTGTACTGTCTTCCCACATAGCACATTTTCCAGTATTAGAAATTCTGCATATTTTACAGCCATCAAAAAATTTTACTATTTAGAATGCACATGTGAAAGAAGTCTTTTTAAAACATTTCATCAATTGAAAGAAAGATATATTTTTGCATTTTATGTAGATTTACAATTTTTTGCTGTTTGCTTCTTTAAAATTTTGCCCATAGCAATTATTGAAAACGAAATCCATTTATTTCGAAAAAGAAGTTATATTATTTGCTTTCTTGTTTGAAAGATCCTTCGTTTTTTTAACAGTCCTTGAAAAGCATTTAATTTCCATTTATTGAAAAAGTCATAAAATTTGCTTTTGTTTTCAAAAGATCCTTTGTTTTTTGAAATACTTAGCATTTACTTTTTTCGATTTTCAGTTTCAAATACCACACGTGCACCCAATCAAACACTAATTTTAAATTGAGCCTTAAAACTCACCCTAATTTCAACCCACTTTTAACCCCACTTGGGGAACACTAAAAGAACATTGTAGCTAGGTAGTATTGAGGGGATAGGTGTTCCAATAACACCCCTCAGTTATTACATCTGAGACATAGTTGTTGTCCTTTAGGGAGCTAAAATATCTTAGTATTTATTGGCGCGGTCACAACCAGTTTGTGGGAAGGCCTCTCTCCTAAGAGGGTTGAAGTCGCGAGGATGGTTCCGGAAGCCTGAGTGGAATACCGAAATCCATTCAGTAACCGAAGGGCTACCATTCGCAGTTCTAGGGATATCCCTGTATTGGGATATTGCGATCAAGGACCAAACGACAGATTTACCTTTTCTCAACGCGTCATGAACGGAGTATCCTAGTAGCCATTCTTTAGGATTGATTACCCGGTGTCCCTCCCGGTAGGGGGATATCTAGCCGTGGACTCAACACTCAATATTGTCTGACTTGGATTTCATCACCTTGCAGAGAATATAGTTTGTTGATTCACAATACTTTTAGTTAGGTGTTTGCATGATTTCAACCCACCTTTGGTCTAGTTACACCTATTTTTTCTAGAAGCTGTTTGCCTGTTGGTACTCTGACCATTTGTTGCATCCCTCCACTTATTGTAGCATAGCTGCTAGAATAAGTGCCTTTTTTGAGGTTGATTTTTTGGCCTGAGAGCCTTCATTTTCACTCCCCTGCTTGCACCCTTGGTTGCATTAGGGTTTTGAGTTTTTTATACATTACCATTTTACACATACAGATTTTGACGCAAAAACTTATTTTCTCACCATTAAGAATTTTAGACGCTCTCGTCGTCTACAGGGCGAACTCCCAGAGTTCAGTCTACTTGGCTCGCCACGTCACCGACGCTGAGCCTTATCCCTTGACTCGACACATCGTCGGTCAACTAGACAGTCATCCGATTCTGACACGCCTCACTTCACATTTGATTTAGAAGCAGAATCCGAAAACCCCACCGAGTTATTCCCAACCAACATTATGTCTGGAACACCATTTGATCCACTCTTTACCAGCACCATAGGAGAGACGTCTACAGACCCTTCTACTGCAGTGCCATCCATGGCAACACCTACCCCCCTAGGTATGCCTAATATGGCGGACACTCAACATTTAGGAATGCCCAACACAGGGCCACCTCCTGTTATAGGAATCCCCAACATAGGGCCACCACCTGTTATGGGTATGCCCAACATAGGGGTCACACCCCCTCTGATTCCCACAACCCAGATTCTAGGAATCGCCACTACTATTCCTAACCCAAGTGTAACCCATGTTGCACTTGGAAGCGCTGGCCCCTATCAGACCACACCTATTGGAGGACATATACCTTCGATACCTAGCATACCTTTAGGTGCTACTGGACCCCTACATCATACCACCATGACTAGGCATGTCCCAGTCCCAGTCACTACATCTGCTAGCTTACCGTATATGGCGAGTATGAACTTGCCAGATTTAGCCAGGCTCACCAATGACCCTATCAGACATGATCCTGCGTGGCCTCACATGCCCACCAAACTCCCCTCCGACATCCCTAAGTTTGAGGGTAAGGCAGGTGAGGACCCCCAGAACCATATAATGTCCTTCCATCTATGGTGTTCCTCCAACTCCATAGTGGACGACTCTTTCCGCCTCCGTCTATTACAGCGCACCTTCACTGGCTCTGCAGCCAAGTGGTATATCGAGCAGCCCCATGGGACGCATGCCACCTTTACATCCCTTGCCTCGACCTTCCTGCAGTTCTTTCAGTTACCTGCCCGCTATGATGCGGGCGTCGAGATCCTACTGTCTTGTAGACAGAACACGGCCACCCACATCACTGACCACATTCATGAGTGGCGTCGACGCCGAAGCCTCTGCAAAATCAAGTTAGATGACCGCATCTTCTTATATTGGTTTCTGAAATCCCTCCTCCCTCTCATTACGAAGGATGTGGCATCTGAACGTCCCCAATCTGAAGAAGAGTCCATCCTCAAAGCCCAGCTGTTTGACCTCATTTACGCCCAGTCGGGTTATCTGTATACCATTATACCGGACGCACCTCGTGTCAATTCATCCCAACATGATGCGTCGGGGGCATCCCATGCCACAGACGGCATCATTGGTTGTATTACCCTGCATCCCCAACCCTTTTCCATTACACATCCTAGCCATGGTCCTGACCTTTCGCGGGCTACATCTCAGTCTGGAGCAACCAGTTCATATGCTCCCATGGCACATCACCACCATATCCACGGACCTTCATGTCCACCTCAGTGCTTTGGTCATGCACCATCTGCATACGCCCCCCCAGTCGCACCTCAACCTGTGTACTATCCATATCTAGCTGCGACAGCTAACCCAACACCTCCAATAGCTCAGGGTTACCAAAAACCCCAGCAGGAAAATGGACCACCTCCAGCCCCACAGGCTTATTATCCACCACAACCCGCTCCCGCACCTGCGGCGAACCAAAATCCTCCCACTGCTCAAGGGAAAGTGTATACACAGCACAACCAGCCCCAGAACCAAAACAACTAGCGCAACCAAGGTGCGCAACAGAACCATGGTAGAGGTCGCAACCGCGGTAATAACCAACAACATCAGCAAGGTCCTCCACCTCCCAATCCTCCGCAGAATAACAATGCTGCTCCTCCCAACCTCAATCCGGATCGGAATCCTAAGCAGCCTAGAAATAATAACCTCAGAACAAACCACCCTTGTTCTATCTGCGGGGTCTATGGTTATTACATGCATTCATGCCCACATTTGGAGCGAGCTCGGCAACTCTGGACCGACGATGCCCATCGTCAAGGGCAAGCGGCTCCTCAGCCGCCACCCAACCCTCCACCACCTCAACATCAACCCTTGGTGCTGCAAAACCCCTTTCCAAACCAGGGTGTAGTGAACACTCAGTCGTTAGCCCCCCCTTAGGGCGACGTGCCACCACAGCAGATCACTTATGCAGCCCCTGATCAACCCATGTTCGATTCAGGTACTCACCATTTGTTGATGATGTCGACTGTCGATGCCAACCTCCAAACTCGTCGGAACCAATATGGCTCTACGTCTGAAGCCCCCTCCGCCGACAAGAACACTAACGTTAATCCCACAAATCAAACGTTACGTATACCTCCGGCTCGACTTGATGGCGCTTCCAAAGCACCTCGCTTCCCACTTCGTCGTATCAACAATAATCCCAATGCTCGTGCTGCGTCGAATTACAACATCGTAGACGACTTAGCCCAGTCTCCTGCAGCCATGTCTGCTTTAGAAGTCTTGAAGAACTGTCCTTCACAGCGCAAGACTTTGCTCTCTGCCATTGGCGCTATCAACCCCAATGATTCACAGCTGATCGCATTCGATTCAGACCAGTCTGAACCACGCCTGCCTTCCTCTTTAGCATTCCAAGTTTCCGTTTTCGTTCGGAATCTTGTTATCCATCGGTGCATTATCGATGAAGGGGCCTATACATGTGTCATGTTCACATTCATTTGGCAGAAGTTGGGATCCCCTACTCTCCAGCAGTCCAACACTGCATTACGAGCCTACGATGGCCATTCGGCTCAACCCCGAGGTCTTTTAGCCAATGTCCCTGTCCAGCTGGCGGGTAAAACCGTGCTCATTGACATTGAGGTCATCAATGCACAACTAGACTATAACCTTTTACTTGGTCGCAGCTCACCTATTACGATCCCAAGGCCCCCGCCACACCTGGAAATGTTCTCCCCATGGTTGAACAACCTGTTTGTGGTGCAACTACCTCATTCATTTCCTCAGTAGGACCCGGACTTTACTCCGAGGCGCCGATGACCTCTACTTTCCAGGCCATTCCACCACCGTCACCAAAAACCCAGGTAGCTAACCTCTGCACTCTTTCACAAACACCCGGTAATCAACCCTCCTTGTTACCCAAACCACCATTAGTCCCTAGTCACATTGGGGTTACACCCATTCACACAATCCCCTTTCTATTTCCTCCTTCGGGTGTAGTAAGCGCCCCGTTCATGGCTACCCTTAGTCTCCCCGGGTTAACATTGGGATTACCCGTGTGGTATATTACACCTCCCGTTCCACCGCCGACACCAAATGTCATCCTGCAACCGGTCCAACCCATCATCACTTCTACCCAACCACCTCCCGGTATCGCGACTCCTTCGTCGTCGACGAATCCCCCTCCATTCGTCAGGACCACTGGGGGTAGAGGCCCACAACCATACACTGCAGTACCCCCACCCAAGGCAGTTAAACCTCCCCCTGTGTTTCATGCTCCCCCCAAATGCTCATTGTGTGATGAGTTAGGCCATCCAACCCATCAGTGCCCACAGTTACCTGCATTGCAGGAGCACATGCAAATGCTGGACGACGACCCCAACATCCCTGTGGTCAAACTCGATCCAAACCCCATGCCTCGTGATAAATCACTGCGTACCAACCACCCATGTGCGATATGCGGTATTTATGGCCACTACTCCCATAACTGTCCTGACATCCCGGATTACAGAGCAGCTCTCTACGAGATGAATAATTTGGACCTTGAGACGACATCCCCTACTATCAAGGAGATCTACCCTCCCCCATCATCCTCATCCGGAGAGATTAACACCATCTATATGATCTCATCAAAGACCACTTTCAAACCAGAACCCCTTGATTTATGGTCTGACTACTTCCGTACTGATGAGCAAATCTTGGAAACACTCACTGCACCCGACTATCCTTGGGACGATATGCATCATCGCTCCTACTTCCTCCCAGAGTCGTCTACATCCACGGCATCTAACCAACTATCAGTCGAGTCGAAAGACTTCATACCCACTGAGGTCGATTGGTTAAAGGACCCCATCCCAGCACCAGATGCCTTCGAAGAAGGAAACATGTCCAACATTTCCCCCATTATACAAATTGACATTTCCACCACACCTGGGAAACCCGAGCTCATCTCGCTGGGTGTGTCTTGCACTCAAGCAGAGACTCAGGCATACAAAAAACTTTTCCAAGAATTTTGGGATGTCTTTGCCTGGTCCTATAGGGAAATGCCTGGTCTTGACCCCGGCATTATAGAGCACCACATTGACACATGGCCTGATGTCCCCCCCGTTCGTCAGAAACAGCGACCCATTCATCCTTCTAAGCTCCCCGCTATTAAAGCCGAGGTTGAGAAACTTCGCGAAGCAGGATTCATCTATCCTATTCCTTATACCACATGGGTTTCAAACCTCGTTCCCGTCAACAAAAAACAAGGCACCCTTAGAGTATGTACTGACTTCCGTGATTTAAACTGTGCCTGTCCCAAAGACAATTTCCCCACACCATTCATTGACCAACTCATCGATGAGTGTGTGGGGCATGAAGTCCTATCTTTCATGGACGGTTTTTTCGGATACAGCCAGATTCAGATCTGTAAGGAGGATCAGTACAAGACTGCCTTTACCACCCCATGGGGCACATTCGCCTATCGTGTCATGCCTTTCGGCCTCAAAAATGCTGGTGCCACCTTCCAGCGAGCCATGACCTATTGTTTTCACGACTTGGTCCATATCCTGCGAGTCTATCTTGATGACCTTACAGCTCGTTCCCGGAAACGATCAGACCACCTTAACGACCTCCGGCAAGTTTTCCTCCGTTGTCGCAAATATAAAATCCGCTTGAACCCACACAAGTGTGTCTTTTGCATTCCTGCAGGCCGTTTATTGGGTTTCATTGTTTCCCAGGATGGAATTACTGTTGATCCCCTGAAAGTCAAATCCATCTTAGACCTTCCCTCTCCACGGATGCTTCGGCAACTCCAGAGTTTACAGGGGCGGTCCAATTTCCTTCGTCGCTTCGTGCCTGATTATGCCACCAAAGTTCACGGTTTCTTACGCCTACTTCGCACCCACATACCCTTTATTTGGGATGAGCAAGCAGACACGGCATTCGAAGCCCTCAAGAAAGCTCTCACACAAGCCCCCTTGATCTCCCCTCCGTATTTCTCTCAGGACTTCACCCTTTACGTCTCAGCATCTGAGCATGCCGTGTCCGGAGTCTTGGTCCAAGAGGATGCCTCTCACCAAGAACATGTCATTTATTACGTCATCCAGACCTTGTCTGGCCCACCCCTACGTTACCCATACGAGGAAAGATTAGCCCTAGCTATAGTCTTTTCCATCCAAAAATTACGACACTACATCCTGCTTGGTCAAACCACGGTCGTCGCCGACTCCAACCCTATGGTCTATCTCCTAAACCGGCGGCTCCTGCAAGGTCGTGTTGCTAAATGGGTCATTATCCTCCAGGAATATGACCTCACTTTCAAAACTCCCAAGAGCACCAAAGCCCTCGCGCTTGCCCATCTCATCACTGACCTCCCATCCTCTTCGTCATCACCTTCCATCCAAACAAATCTGATCGACGATCACATCTTCATTATTTCGTCTGACGACCCATGCTACGGTGACATCCTAGTTTACCTCCGCACGAAGAAATTTCGACCCCACATCGATCGTGATGAACGCCGTTGTATACGTCACCATGCCCCCCGATACCTCTTGTTAGGGGATGTGCTTTATCGACGAGGCATTGATACCATCCTATGACGTTGCCTATCCCATAGTGAGGCAGAACAAGTCCTCAATGATTGTCATAGCGGTGCCTGTGGAGGCCATTTCTCCGGCATGGCCACCGCCCAAAAGATCATTCGTGCAAGTTACTTTTGGCTGTCATTATTTACTGATTGCATCATCGCAGTCAAACATTGCCAAAATTGTCAACTTTTTGCCCCTAAAGCAAGAACCCCACCCGACCCCCTTCATCCAGTCGTTACTGCCGGACCATTCTGCAAATGGGCCATTGACTTCCTTGATTGCAATCCCACGTCAGCCAACGGTCACAAACACATTATTGTGGCCGTCGATTATTTTACCAAGTGGGCGGAGGCAATGCCAACCTACAATTGCACAGCCGAAACCGCAGCACGATTCTTTCTCAACCATGTTATCGCACGTTTTGGAGTGCCAAAGCAACTTGTATCAGACCACGGCTCTCACTTCGAAGACGCCATCTGGAAAGAACTATCCACCTTACTGAAATTTGAACACCATTTCTCTTCTGCCTACTACCCCCAAGGAAATGGCCAAGTCGAAGCAATAAACAAAATTTTGAAAACAATCCTCCAGCGCACTGTAGACAAACACAAGTCAAATTGGCACCACATGCTCTTCCCGGCACTATGGGCATACCGCACATCGACTAAAACTGCCACTGGTTTTACCCCTTTCCACTTAGTTCATGGTGTCGAATTTGTCCTCCCCATTGAGTGTCAGATTCCAACCTTACATATGGCCGTTGAACTCCTACCAGATACTGCCCCAATTGAACAGCGCTTACTACTCCTGGAGCAGGCCGATGAAGATCGACGCACAGCCCTTCAAAACATGGAAGCAGCCAAGAACCGATCCAAATTGAATTATGATAAACATGTCCACCCAAGATCATTTTCTGAAGGGGACCTTGTCCTCGCTTACGATCAAGCTCATGACAAAACTGGGAAAGGAAAATTTGTATCCATGTGGCAAGGCCCATATATCATACACTCTTTCCTCGGACAGGGGGCATACATTCTGACCGATTCAGAAGGCAACCCCCTCCGCAACCCGCGCAACGGGTTGTACCTCAAACAATTTTACCCATAGTAAATAGGATGGACACCATCGTCCATTGTAGAACTGCATGATGGCTCTTCCCTTTTTTCCTGTTTTCACCAGCTCCATTTTTTGAACATTTTTTGGACGCCCTCATTGCCTCGATTTGCGTGCCACTTCGGCCGTCGTCCATTTTTGGCATGCCTTATATCGCCGGATTTAGTTTTCCGCGCTCGTGATGATGCTTGAGATCATTTCTCGTTCTCACGCCTAGATTTTTTGGGCATTTTTTCCCATGCCCCCCTCATCACCTCGATTTGCGTGCCACATCCACCGTTCTACGTTTTTGACGAGTCTTATATCGCCGGATTCAGTTTTCCGTGCTCGTGATGATGCTTGAGATCATTTCTCGCTCTCACCCCCAGATTTTTCGGGCATTTTTTACATGCCCCCTCATCGCCTCGGTTTGCGTGCCACATCCACCGTTCTCCGTGGTTAACCATCTTTATATCACCGGATTCAGTTTTCCGCGCTCGTGATGATGTTTGAGATCATTTCTCGCTCTCACGCCCATACTTTTCGGCCATTTTTTCAAAATGCCCTCTCATTGCCTCGGTTTGCGTGCCACAACGGCCGCAACCCCCTTTGTGTCAATCTTTCTGTCACCGGATCCAGTATCCCACACACATGATGACGCTTGAGACATTTTCTCGCTCCCATCTATCCATTTTTGTTCGGTATAATGTTATCCCTTTTTCGGGCCGAGCAATCCCTTTTTACGAAAAAGGCACTTAGGGAGTTTCTGTTAAGCTCTTTTCTGACTCCTAAAACAATGAAAAGATCGCCGAGCAATCTTGCTTCCTTTCATGCTTGCTAAACGTATCTGAAAGGGCGTCTACCTGGTATAAGTTTACCCCCTTTCCGGACCCCATAGACTAATTACGAAAAAGGTATACTCTAGTCACATCGGCTAGAAGAGTTCTCCATCCGCATCATTTTACGCTTTTTCGGGCCTTGGAGACTAAACTCACGAAAAAGAACACCAATGGAGTCCACTTACCGCTTTCAGACTCTCTAAACATGAAAGCAACCACGAGCAACCACCATCCTGGGCTCGTAAAACCAACAGGACAGTAGTCACAACCACTGCAGATTCTTCTTATCGCTTTCAGACTCCTTAAAAATGAAAGCACCAATGAGCACGAACAGTCCTCGGCTCACAAAATCCACAGGATAGTACCATTTTAGAGCACACTTTTATCCCTTCTTGGAGCTCATTAAAACTACGAAGAAGGACCCAACGGTGCTTCTCGGTGCCATGACAGATCACGTCTACTCATATGGCAGCTTCCCCATTTTGGTCGCCTTTGTTCAGAGTATTCTGCAGTATGTCACCCTGAGAACCCCTCGACAGCACCCATCAGCTTGATTCCCCCCCAGAGTCAATACATACCCTTCAATCCTTAAAAGAAATGATTCCCACACCTACAAGTCAGTTCCCTACGCTGCCAGGTCAACCACGTCATCATGCTCTGAACAAAGGAAGTTTGAGTCTACCCACTATATGACCCCAGTTACTTCCCATCCCCACAAGTATGTCAGTCCTACCATCAGTACTACCACACTTCAGTCATACACCTCGCGCTCCTATCAAGGAAACATCATTGCCTTGTTAGTTTCTGGTCTCCCTCTGTCGACAACAACCACATTTATTCCAGAGGATAGACCTAGAGGTCCCTGTGTCTTAGACTCATCACCATTTATGATGAGTGCCTACGAATCATTTTGAGAAGAGTCCTCAGTGCCTCTCCAAATGGTTGTTTCTCACATGCTCGACTTCAACACCTTGATTGCATCGTTGAGACTCGCACAGGGCATTGGTCCGCTCAGTTATTAGTCGAAGACCCCGGATACCTTCTGACTCCTCCACATTTGAGAGTCTACCTTTGGATACAACCAGTTACACTGTTCCTATAGATATCCGGGTTGCGTATGGCGACAGTATTCAGATGCACACCAGTGTTATACTCCCTCAAGTATACAATTACAGATACTTCCCAGAGATGGCTCACAGTCATTACGTCCCTACAGATGTTGGACACCTTCAGTACCAACAAGTTCATCAGTTATTCCAGTGTATCAGTTATTTAGATCAGCCATGTCATGATCATGAGTACATCCCAAAATAATGTACCCTCTGGACCATTATGATGTACCAGTATATTTTTTATGTATTAGATCCCCCTTCTTGGGACTAATTGTTATGTATATGTCTTGATACGAGCATGGGTATGCTCGCCTCGTCCATTATCAGAGATTATTCCTCATTCATATTGAGGCCATGTAATATTTGTTTATTTTTTGTAGCTTCCATGGGGCGCGGATCCAGCCTCCAATCGGTCTTTTCTCCTCCCTACAACCCCAGAAAAAAGACAAAAGAACTATGATGTCTATCGGCCATATGATGAGCTCCTGCTCTCACACATCAGGGGGCAATCTATTAACACCCAAAAAGTGCTCACTAGCTCATTCCCTTATTCACATGACCCATTTGTCCACTTTTCCACCATCTGAGCCTCTGAAACCAACAAAAGGTCACCAAAAGACCTTAGTACACCCCTTTTTCCCACTCAAAAAGATTATTTTTCCTGAAAAGCATAAAAAACCCTCAAAAAGGGTCCAAATTCCCAAAATTAAAAAGGGAATTAAAATATTAATTTTATTCAAAAAAGGAAAAAGGAGGGAAAAGTACCTAAACCATGTTGGTCAATACCATTTGGTTTCCACAAAACCACAAATGGTATTCCCCACCACCAAAACCTATAAAAAGGTGGTAGGGGCTCCTCATTTCACATCCATCCATATTCCTATCCTCATGCTGCCAAAATCTCCCTTGAGTATTTTGGCCATTGTAGCAAGCCTTGGAGAAAGGACCCATTGGAGATTGGAGTTGCTCACCATTGGAGCCATTCAACAACCTTCATCACTTGGAGGTATTGTACTTGCAAGCATTTGCTTGCCCCATTGTCAATACAAAAAATTATTTTTTATCTTTCTTGTTCTTGTTCTTTAATTCAAATGCACATGCTAGTTTAGTTTAGTTTAGATTTAGTTTATTGTTATTTGCTTTACATTGAAACTGCTGCTACTAGTTAGCAGATGCCCATAGCACTAAGCCTGGTTGCAAAACCAAGCCAACAGTACCTCCCTATTTTTTTATGGAGAATATAAAAGTCTTACTGCTGAGAAACATATTCAAGGCTTTGAACATTTTCTTGACCTTTTTGAAATAGAACATAACGATGTCTGTATGAGGGATTTTGCCAAATCCTTCCAAGGAGATGTGAAGAAATGGTTTAACCGTTTACAACAAGAGTCTATTGACACATGGAGGAAATTGTCTGATGTCTTTCTGGAGTTTTGGGGTAGGAGAAGGTCATGGGACCTAGTTCTTTCAGATTTTTACTCCATGAGAAGGTGGGAAGAGGAGACCATGTCCATCTTTAACAGGAGGTTCGCAAGCTTCTATTATGATAAGCCAAAGGAAATTCATTCCCTAGAGAAGGCCACTAAATTACACTATGCGTCCATCTTCCCTCCTGATTTATCTCTTCTTCTTTTGGAGAGAAGGTCTTCTAATTTGCCGCACATGTTCACTGATGTGGTGGAGGTTGAAGACAATCTCAAAATGTCTAGAAGAGTCCCAGGGAGAGGAAGTAAGGATGAGTTGAGGAAGGGGTTAGAGTTTAGAAAAGGAGGTGGGCATGGAGGATATAGGATTTTTTCCCATGGCGAGCAAAGAGATGGTCAACCTGGCCATGCGCGAGAAGAAGATGATACTAATGTGTTTGATGAAGGTTACAATCAGCATTTGGAGAGTCCTGTTGTACAAAACCTTGAAGAAAGGTCTGGTCCACCCATATATGATGAATACAGAGATGAGAAGGCGTAGGATTTCTGCAGGTGCAAGACAAAAATGAGCCTTCATGCAGTCAGTCTCAATATTCTTGAAGACCCGCTAGGGAGGGAGACTCAACATCAATTCTTAACTCCCTTATTGTAGTCCACGAGAATATCAAGCCTGAGGGTGGTGTATCCCTGTTTCTCGAAGCTGAATCATTCGCAAAAATAAGGAGAATTCTTAAATCCATGAATGAAGGAACCCTCAAGAGTCTGCATGAAGAACCTTGCCCTCATTCGCGGGAAGAAGGAGGAACTAGTGATTAAGAGGTTCCTGGAGATCTCCAGCAGACAGAGTTTTCTTTTCAGGTTGAAGCCGAAGAAGAGTATGAATACTTGAAGAAGTTATTGGCCCTGGCATATACCTTCAACAATTGGGCCAGATAGTTGAGATGCTAGAGGATGACCAGGGTGGCCAACGTGATTTTTATATAGGATTTTCAAACCTCGAAACCTGGTCTCGGGAGGAGGGTCCTTTACTTGATGCTATTGGAAATCAGGGTGACGTTTCTTTCGAAACACCAGAACAGAACCAGATTTTTAATCCTGGGATTTTGAGAAGCCTAATGAGTGATATTATAAACGACCCAGGTGCTGAGACACCCTCTCTAGTTGCAGGGTTTCAATCACAGCCGAAAGAGATGTATGAAGCTGGTTGGTTCAGCCTTGCTGAGTTGTGTCAGAGCCTATACATAGGTGAGCTCCAGGATTTATTTGAATCTTACCACAGGTGTGTTATCCCTATAATTGAGGTGAGAAACAAAGGGGATAAGCAGGCTAACTTCAGTCCTTTAAAGGGAAAATGGGTCGGGCTACAAGCGTAGCTACAGTTTGCTAAAGAGCTAGAGGAGTGGCGACTAAGGCAGATTTTCCCATTCGAGGGGATACCAGTCGAAACTCTTCGAGAGCATCATACTTTATGCGACCCCATGGCCGACTATATCAGAAAGTCCTTTAACTAGGTAAAGAGGTTATGTTTTTACAAAAAGGACCACTCCTATCCTCAGTATTTTCTTCCATCACAATCTTATTCTCTGATTTTAGTCAAGAATGGTGGAAGAATCTGTCCGGGGTATCAGTTGCTGGACTGGATACACTAGAATTTTCATATGATCAAATGATATGGAAGCCATTTTGGGGACATAGGGTAGGGAAGCATGTACATAAATAAGCTCGACATGGCGAGCATGCTTTTAGAAGTTTCCAAGCACAGTAATAGTTTCCAGTTTTCAATCTGCTTTCAATTTTAATAATAGAGGGCTACAAGTTGCAAGTTTTTCAGTGAGCCAAGCCCAATGGATACAGCACTGGTCTATGACATTCTTTTCTACCTCACAAGGAGGATATCATCCCCGAGTTGGAGCTAGTTGTTAGCACCAGGATTGTGCTAAGCTCTGGAGGGAGGTTTTTGAGAATGGGGAGGTTTCAAACTCTGGGAAAATGACAGTTAGGGGCCCTGCCCACTATTTATTCAGTCTCTAATGTAGAAGATCAAAGATTTACACACTGGGCCTTATCCAAAGCTAGCATATACAAGAAAATACAATGTTTAAGGGCACCAAGAAGGCTGAAGGATAAAGAAAAACCCGTCTGCGGCTCATAAAGACACAGATAGATGGCCAGGATCAAGAGCGATAGAAATCGATGGTTGCAGGAACACATTGCAGTGGGAGTTGGGGGTAGTTTAAGCACAAATAGAGGCCTTAATCGAAGAGCAGGTCTAAATATGATCGACGACGGACGAGGATGATCGACGGCTGAGAATCAGTTCGCATACTTAACATGGACGAGAAAATCCAATTCGCAGATCTGCGAAATTTTGGTAGAGAGGTGCAGGTATGGACGGTTTGGATCGGGCAGAGTCCAGATCTACGACCGAGAGTTACTTTGCAAATCCCACTTATTCACTGGGCCGACGTGGTCCATATTTGCGAACGTGGTGGGGGTAGCAACATCTGACGGCCGAGATCAGGGTAGGAGTGAGATCTACGGTCTAAATTTGGCCAGGTAGGCGAACGACTCATGGGCATTTTTTTGCCACCAAAATGATTGCAAATGGCCCATAGGCCACCTGAGCACCATCGTATAACCTTTTATCTATCCACAAAGGCCTGGATAAGCGTGTTTTATGTCAATTCATGTGAGGTCAGCATGGCCGCTCGATTGGGAGATTCGATCGGTCCATCATGGCAAGGACGATCGCACATAGTTGTTGTTGTCATCACATCCATTATAAGCATGCTCACTACGTCCTAATTCAGAAATCGCCGCATGGGAAAAGTGGCAAGCTTGGCTGCTCAGACATCTTTCAGTTGCGATCTGATTATGGAGAAGGATCAGGGGGCCGAGGTGGTTATTGTACCAGAGAAGGTATGGTATGAGGTGGAGGAAAAGCATGTTCCCTCCTCCCCGATAGCATTCGACCATGTGGAAGAAAGCTCAGCCAACAAACCTGAGGAGCACACAAGCCAACAAACGAACAGGCATGTTCGACGTTGATTGAAGAAGCAAGAGACTGGAGAAGACAAGTGGGACGTTCATCGGGACATGGAGATTATCAAAGACTACATCGTCCCCACTGAAGAGACGACACCTCCTCCCGCAGCAGAAAAAGCATCAACGGATGATTCCTTGAGAGTAGAAGACTTTTTCGATCTGTAGGGCCAATTGAAGGCTCCAGAATGGGGTGGCAGTCTATTTGCACCGTTTCTTTTCCTTTCCCAGCAAGTCTATCTTTGGCTAAGTATGTGGGTATCTTTTTCCTCTGTTTTGAGGTTAATTAGGGTATGTCTGTTGAAACCATGGTGGTCTGCACGCTATTAGAGACACCTATAGCACTAGTCATGGTTAGTTGGTTATTAGTCCTTTTCAATTTGTAATTGGCTGTCAAAGATGGCACGCTGAACCCTGCATAGGTGGCAGTGTAGTCATAGCAATTTTTGATGGTCAATTTTGAGGCTAAGAGCCTATAAATACCATGTAATAGAAGATCAAGAGGTTGGAAAATCATTTGGCTGAGGCCTGGGGATCTAGCTCTATTTTGAAATTTCTCTTTAATACAAATTGCAGTGTCTGAGGCTGATATTTGGCGGAGATTCATGTGTCGCTTTGCTTATAGTCTATTTTCTTCTCTTTCTCTTATGAATGTGCTTTCCTGTTGTTCATTTCCGTTATGTTTTCCCTTTCATACCTGAAATTAGTGTATAATAGTGTAGAATTCTTGGCAACAAGCTCTAGCTATTGTTTTAGGTGTTCATTTAACATTGCCACTAAAGTTGATATCCAATTCATCTCTGTTGGGTGCTCGCATCAATGGACTATTCTCTCTTTCTTCTTTTATCACCATAAAATAGCCTTACGATGGGAAGCAGGTGGCTATCTTGCCTCTGTTCGGATAACTCATGCTAGAGAACTGCTATTTGATTTTCTTGTTGTGTCTTGACTCCATCGCCCAATGTTTTCACCCATGATTATCTCACTAAACTATTAAACAACTTATTCCAACCGAAATCTGACCTTCTGAATGCGCTATGAATGATTATTTTGAGTAATAAGGTTCTGGATTTTTTCTTGATTATCTTCAGTCCTTTTTTAAGAGAGATCCCTCTCAGACTGTGTTGGGTCAGTAACATAAGTCTAAAGTTGTTTTGCTGTTACCCTGGCTTTCCCTCTTCCACAACCTAGGGGGTCATTTTGGGTGATAACACACCCAGCGTCGTGGAACACATCCGCATTGGCCAGACTTGCTCTCCTAAAGAGCTCACCACATTTACGGCCTTATTTAAACAATTTCGCAGCATTTTCACATGGACGTGTGAGGAAATGCTCGGGATCGATCCTACTATTGTCTCACATGAGATCGAGACTTATCCTGAGGTTAATCTTGTTCGCCAAAAATTATGACCAGTACACCCTCGAAAAACTGCGGCAATTAAAGATGAGATTGAAAATTTCTTGAAGGCTGGGTTTATCTATCATGTTCCTTTAAAAAAATGGGTCTCCAATTTCATCCCTGTGGCCAAAAGGCAGGGTACTATTCACGTCTGTGTCAACTATAGGGATATGAACAAGGCTTGTCCTAAGAACAATTACCTGACTCCCTTCATCGATCAGATAATCGACGATTGTGTTGAAAGTGTCATCTTCTCATTTATGGATGGATTTTTTGACTACAACTAGATTGAGATCCTCCCATTCGACCAACACAAGACTGCTTTCATCTACCCCTAGGATACATTTTCTTATTGTAAACTCCCCTTTGGTCTTAAAAATGTTGGTGCCACGTTCTAGTGGGCCATGTCATATGCTTTTCATGATGTGAATTAACGACTTTGTGGAGCCCTATTTTAACGATCATCTTTCCCATTCGCAGCATCGTGAGTTCCACATAGATCATCTTACTGATGTATTCCTTAGATGCAGGCGGTATAACATCTGTCTGAATCCTCACAAGTGTATTTTCTGCGTCGAATCAGGATGCCTCCTAGGTTTTATCGTTTCAAATGATGGGATCCGCAATGATCCCTTAAAGGTGAAAGCCATTGTTTCTCTCCCACCTCCTATTGATGTTACGGAACTCCAAAATTTGCAAGGGAAGGAAACTTATCTACAACGTTTTGTCTATAATTTCTCTCAGAAGACAGAGGGCTATATGTGATTGTTGAAGAGCGATGCCCCTTTTGTTTGGGACAACCAAGCCCAACAATCATTTTACAACTTAAAGTCTTCCATCACTCACGCCCCTGTGCTCCAACCGACCAATTACTACAAGGATTACATTCTTTATCTTGCTTCTTCTTCCACCACAATCACCATGGTCTTGGTCCAGGTAGACAACACCACCCAGGAAAATGTGATCTATTACCTTAGTAAGGGTCTTATTGTCTCTGAAACCCGTTACTCACATGTCGAGAAACTCACTCCCGCGGCAGTCATTGTCGTCCAAAACTTTTGTCATTATATCTTACTCAACACCACCACTATTATCGCCGACTCGAACCCCATGTACCATGTTCTTACATGTCAGGTGCTTGGGGGCAAGTATTCACGCTGGATCATGATACTTCAAGAATTCGATCTCCTCTTCGAGAAAGCTAAGTCAAAGAAATCCCTGGTGTTTGTAGAGCTCATTTGTGATCTTCCCCATGTTGATACGAGAACCGAGCCCATCGAATGCTTTTCAGATGAGTCATTGTTTCTCATCAGCACGTCCGACCCATGGTATGGATATATTACGTTATATCTTCAAACCCAACGGTTCAACCCACATTTATCTCGTGATGACTGTCCTCGTATTCACCGCCATGCCAATTATTACTTGATCATTAGTGATACCTTATCTCGACGTGGCATAGACTCTATACTTTGACGTTGTTTAACTCATGAAGAGGATGAACACGTACTTAATGACTGTCAATTGGGGCTTGTGGTGGTCATCTTTCTGGGATGGCTATGGCTCAAAAAATACTTTGTGCATGATACTACTCACCTTCAATCTTCAAAGATTGTATTGAATCCGTTAAGAAGTGTCCTCCATGCCAGCACTTTCAATTTAAGAAGTGCTCCCATCCAGCCCCTCTCCATCTGGTTATTTCCGTCGGCCCCTTTGTGAAATGGTGCATAGAATTCATGCATTGTAAGCCTGCCTCGGCCGGGGGGCATGGTTACATCATAATATCCGTTGATTACTTCACTAAATGGTTTGAGGCTATTCCTACATACATCAAGGACGGAAAAACCGCTGCACTCTTCATGTTTAACCATGTCATTGCATGGTTCAGAGTTCCACAAGCCATCATTACCGATCATGGATCCCACTTTCAAAAAAATATGGTAGATGAACTGAGCACCAGATTGGATTTTCGTCATGAGAACTCAACTCCATATTACCCATAGTCCAATGGACAAGTAGAAACCATCAATAAGGTCTTGAAAACCATGATTCAATGCATGGTGGGTACCCACAAATCAAACTCGCATAACGTGCTCTTTTCTTCCCTTTGGGCATATAAGACCTCCGTTAAGACTACCATTGGATTCACACCCTTCCAACTAGTTTATGGATTGGAGGTAGTTTTACCGATAGAGTGCGAGATTGCGTCACTAAAACTCGCATTTGAACATCTCCCACACACCACAACCAAGGAACAATGCTTTCTTTACTTAGATAAACTTGACGAAACCTATCGCGATGCCTCTCTTGCCAATGAAATAGAAAAGAAACACATTAAGGCCCAGTACGATAAGTTAGTCCAACCTCATATACTTAACGAGGGGGATATAGTCCTCACATATGACCATAAAAATGATAAGTTGGGGGTAGGAAAGTTAGATTCCATGTGGCATGGCCCATATGTTGTAAAATGTGTCTTGTAGAAGGGAGTTTACGAGCTCGAGGATTATGATGGAATATCACTAGGAGACCCTCGCAATGGGATCTACCTAAAGAGATACTATGCCTGAGTCTTTTCATGCATAAGTACCTTGTATATATTGTACATGATGTGTGTTTTGTGTGGTGTGATGCTTTGTTTTAAGTGTGTTAGGATATTTTTTGCGCTCATGTCATGTCCTGCCTACATGTGCAGATGACAACCTACTTTGGATTTGTGGATGGCGCCAACCAGCATACCCGCAGTCTCTCCTCAGTAGCTGGGGTATTATATTCTCCTACCAGCGAGCTCATTAGTTCAGGAGGGAGTTGTCTAGGATGCGCAACCAATAACACCGCTAAATATCATGTGGTTATTGGAGTCTTAACCGACGCTCTTTCCCTGGGTATGTGTTGGCCCGGTTTTGCAACCAGGCTTAGTGCTATGGGCACCTGCTAACTAGTAGCAGCAGTTTCAATAGAAATAAAAACAATAAACTAAATAAACAAAAATTTTCATGGATCTAAGCAAGAATCTAAGCAAATAATGTAAACATTTCAAAATCAAGAACAAGAAACATAATAAATAATTTTTTTGTATTGAAAAGTGGGGGGCAAGCAAGTGCTTGCGATATTACCTTCAATGGTGAAGGTTGATGTTGAGCAACTCCCAAGATGAGTAGCTCCAAACTCCAATAGGTCTCTTTCTCCAAGGTTGCTTCAATGGCTAAAAGTGCTCAGGAGAGATTTCAGCAGCATAAGGATGAGATAATGGAAGGATGTGAAATGAGGAGCCCCTACCACCTTTTTATAGGTTTTGGTGGTGAGAAATACCATTTGTGGTTTTGTGGAAACCAAATGGTATTGACCAACATGGTTTAGGTACTTTTCCCTCCTTTTTCCTTTTTTGAATAAAAATAATATTTTAATTCCCTTTTTAATATTTTTGGGAATTTGGACCCTTTTTGAGGGTTTTTTATGATTTTCTTGGAAAAATAATCTTTTTTAATGGAAAAAGGGGTGTACTAAGGTCTGTTGGTGACCTTTTGTTGGTTTCAGAGGCTCAGATGGTGGAAAAGTGGACAAATGGGTCATGTGAGTAAGGGAATGAGCTAGTGAGCACTTTTTAGGTGTTAATAGATTGCCCCCTGATGTGTGAGGGCAGGAGCTCATCGTATGGCCGATAGACATCATAGTTCTTTTGTCCTTTTTTCTGGGATTTAGGGGAGAGAAGAGACCGGTTGGAGACTGGAGCCACGGCCCTTGGAAGCTGCAAAAACAAAAAATATTACATGGCCTCAATATGAATGAGGTATAATCTCTGATAAAGGACGAGGCGGGCATTCCCATGCTCGTATCAAGACATATACAAAACAATTAGTCCCAAGAAGGGGGATCTAATACGTAAAGAAATATAGTGGTACATCATAATGATCCAGAGGGGACACTATTGTGGGATATACTCATGATCATGGTTGATCTCAATAACTGATACACTGGAATAACTGTTGAACTGCTGAAACTGAAGGTGTTCAACATCTGTATGGACTTAATGACTGTGAGCCATCTCTGGGAAGTATTTGTATCTGTATACTCGAGGGAGTATAAAACTGGGGTACATCTGAATACTGTCGCCATACGCAACCCGGATATCTATAGAGAGAGTGCAACTGGTTGTATCCATAGGTAGACTCTCATATGTGGAGGAGTCAGGTGGTATCCGGGGTCTTCGACTAATAACTGAACGTACCAATACCCTATGCGAGTCTCAACGATGCGATGAAGGTGTTGAAGTCGAGCATGTGAGAAACAACCATTCGGAGAGGCACTGAGGAGTCCGCTCGAAATGATTCGTAGGCACTCATCATAAATGGTAATGAGTCCAAGACACAGGGACCTCTAGGTCTATCCTCTGGAATCAATGTGGTTGTCGTCGACAGAGGGAGACCAACAACTAACAAGGCAATGATGTTTCCTTGATAGGAGCACGAGGTGTATAACTGAAGTGATGTAGTACTGCTGGTAGGACTGACATACTTGTGGGGATGGGAAATAACTGGGTCAAAAAATGGGTAGAATCAAACTTCCTTTGTTTAGAGTATGATGACATGGTTGGCCTGGCAGCGTAGGGAACTGACTGTAGGTGTGGGGATCATCTTTTCGGGACTGAAGGGTATGTACTGACTCTGGGGGGGTGCAGCTGATGGTAGCTGTCGAGGGAGTTTCAGAGCGACATACTGCAGAATACTCTGAACAAAGGCGACCAAAATGGGGAAGCTGCTCTGTGAGTAGATATGTGGTGTTGTAGCGCCAAGAGGCACCATTGATTCCTTCTTCGTGGTTTTAATGAGCTCTAAGAAGGGATAAAAGTATGCTCTGAAATGGTACAGTCCTGTGGATTTTGTGAGCCCAGGACGGCGCATGCTCATGGTTGCTTTCATGTTTTGAGAGTCTGAAAACGGTAAGTGGACTCTATTGGTGTTTCTTTTTCGTAAGTTTAGTCTCCAAGGCCCGAAAAAGCATAAAATGATGCGGATGGAGAACTCTTCTAGCCGATGTGACTAGAGTATACCTTTTTCGTAATTAGTCTACGAGGTCCGGAAAAGGGGTAAACTTATACCAGGTAGACGCCCTTTCAAATACGTTTATCGAGCATGAAAGGAAGCAAGATTGCTCGGCGATCTTTTCATTGTTTTAGGAGTCAGAAAAGAGCTTAACAGAAACTCCCTAAGTGCCTTTTTCGTAAAAAGGGGTTGCTCGGCCCGAAAAAGGGATAAAATTATACCGAACAAAAATGGATTGATGAGGGCGAGAAAAGGTCTCAGGCATCGTCATCTGTGCGGAAAACTGGATCCGGTGACATAAGGATTGTCGAAAACGGAGAACGGCCGATGTGGCACGCAAACCGAGGTGACGAGGGGGCGTGGAAAGAATGCCCGAAAAATCTAAAGGTGAGAGCGAGAAATGATCTCAAGCATCAGCACGAGCGCGGAAAACTGAATCCGGCGATATAAGACACATCGAAAACGGAGAACGACCGATGTGGCACGCAAACCGAGGTGACGAGGGGGCGTGGAAAAAATGCCCAAAAAATCTAAAGGTGAGAGCGAGAAATGATCTCAAGCATCATCACGAGCGCGGAAAACTGAATCCGGCTATATAAGGCACGTCTAAAATGGAGAACGACCGATGTGGCACGCAAACCGAGGTGACGAGGGGGCGTGGAAAAAATGCCCGAAAAATCTAAAGGTGAGAGCGAGAAATGATCTCAAGCATCATCACGAGCGTGGAAAACTGAATCCGGCTATATAAGGCACGTCTAAAACGGAGAACGGCCGATGTGGCACGCAAACCGAGGTGACGAGGGGGCGTGGAAAAAATGCCCGAAAAATCTAAAGGTGAGAGCGAGAAATGATCTCAAGCATCATCACGAGCGCGGAAAACTGAATCCGGCTATATAAGGCACGTCTAAAACGGAGAACGGCCGATGTGGCACGCAAACCGAGGCCATGAGGGAGGCTAAAAAATGGTCAAAAAATGGACCTCGTGAAAACGGGAAACGGAAGGAACCTCTATGAAGTTCTCGCTGTGCTGATCCCAACGGTATCAACGGTTTGAGAAATGGACCTCGTATGACACCGCAATGGTTGTTTGAAATTTGTGGAATTTCTATAAATAGGACGTGGGGCCCAATATGACTTGTCATTGTTACGTGCGAGTTTGATAGAGCTGTCAGAGCTCTTTCTTGATTTCCGGGAGATTTCACCGTTGGTTTTCGGTCTAGCGAGTTGCAGGTAACTCTATTTGCCTTAGCCTAGTTAATTATGTCTTTTTTGTTTGGCGGTGGGCCCCCGAAGGCCGCGAAACTCCACATTGACTCTCCAACGTGGAACCGCGCGGGTTTCGGGTCTAAACCCGCGATGAACCGTGCGAGTTTTAGGCTCACAATCGCGACTGTGAAGTTGGAACCCGCGATGTTCATCGCGTGTTCAGGGGGGATAGTCGCGATGTTCATCGCGACTGTCTGGACAAAACTCGCGATGTTCATCGCGGGTTTTGGCATGGATCCCGCGATGGTCATCGCGGCTTTCTGTGGAAAAGCCGCGATGGGCATCGCGGCTTTTTGTGTAAAAGCCGCGATGGGATTTTTTTTTTTTTTTTTTTAATTTTTATGCTGGGGCTAAAAATTTCCTGTTTTTTCTTGGCAGGATGTTGCGGAGAGCTCAGTCCGTGTGGCGGGAGAGAGAGATTGATGGCGAGCTGATGCTGAGGATTGAGACTGATGGAGGGGTGAGACAGACCCTAGCCATGAGCGGACTCTTGAAGTTCGCTCAGATTCCTCCCATCCGTTCAGTGAGGAGACTCCTGAACAAGCTCGTGCAGTGGTGGGTGCCAGCAGAGGGTGCCTTTATTATTGGTGGTGAGAGGTTGGAGATTACTCTCACTGATGTATATTTTTTGAATGGTTTGCCCCGCTTGGGTGAGGTGGGTGATATTTCTCCGAGGTTGCCTCCGGGTGTGGATATGGAGGACCTCTTACAGACCTTCTGTGTGGATGACGCTGTTTTGGTAAACAGCTCTATTAGTCTGAAGTTCCTACGTGAGTGGGATATGCGGGCTGTTGGTGCCTGTGTTCTGAGGATTTTGGGTGCTGCTGCACCACATCGTATGTCTGGGGGGCAGACGATGATGGTGGATTCCGTTCTACGGGGTACTTACTACGCTTGGGCGCAGATGTTCTTGGCCGGTGTCCGGAGAGATCTGGACAAGGCTGTGAGAGAGGGAGGCGAGTTTTGCTACGCCTCTTTTTTATGCTGTTTTTTCTTCGAGCGGGTGCCGACCTTGTGGCCACATGTGCCCGTTCGTGCTGGTCTTCCTAGTGAGCCTCGTATGATGAGGTGGGGGCAGATGATGCCCCGTGCCGGGGGTGGTGTTCGCGGCTACTTCACAGATGATTTCTTTCAGCAGTGGGAGCAGATGCCCCTGGTGATCGAGGACTATCCCTACGCCGGCATGGACTACCGGGGTGACCCAGAGATGCCACGTGCCCCAGGACAGGCCTGGAGCTTGGACGGTATGTTTTTTGTTTTATTTGATGTTGTATCATATGTTGTTGGTTTATGATGATTTTGTTATATAGTATCTAATGGTTTACTCTCTTTGTGCAGATGTGGGTCCAGTGCCACCACCTGACTATGTGACCCGGCAGGGGCGAGCGATGGTGGTCGCTCGTCCCCCTGTACCTGTACCTCCCCCGCGTGGTGGAGGATATGCAGCTCGTGGGCGAGGGGTTGGCCCTGATGGTGACGCCATAGATGGTGTCCGACGTACCTTTGCCCGGATCCTAGCTAGGTTCCCTGAGGATGGTTGGAGGGATCTGGATCGGGATGTTTTGCAGGGATGTCTTGGTGCGCCACCTGAGTGGCAGTCGCTCCTGTTGAGGACAGCGGTGCTTGCGGCGAGGCACGGGGGTGGTAGAGGAGATGCTCCGGCAGGGCCGGCTCAGGGGAGGATACGTTTGAGGGATGATCCAGCGGGGCCAGCAGAGCGGCGAGTTCGGGGTCGTCATGACCTGGCGGGGCCGGCGGAGGAGGAGCCGGAGGAGGAGCCGGAGGAGGAGCCTGAGGATCCTCAGGATCCAGATGAGTAGATGATATTGTACTTGCCCCCAAATGCTCATGAGCATATGGGGAAGCATTTTTTGTATGACAGATGTATTTTTTGTATATCGAGTGCTGAGGGCACTTATGACATGTTGACTATTTGATTTGTATATATATGTGGATATATATTATAGATATATTGTCGTGTATGCACGTGGATGCACATTTATCTTTTGTATATGCCCGTGGAGGCACATGTTATGCACGTGGATGCAGTGTGTTTGTTGATTTATATATGCCCGTGGAGGCACATGTTATGCACATGGATGCATTATTTTGGTTGTTTTTATGCCCGTGGAGGCACATGTTATGCACGTGGATGCAATATTGGTTTTTGTATATGCCCATGGAGGCACATGTTTTGCACATGGATGCATTTTTGTTTATGGATATGACATGATGTGATTGGTGTGCCAGTCGAGGACACTGTTGGCCATATTGTCAGCTAAACTATTGAGGTGTCTTGGGACATGTGTGAATGTAATGGATTCAAACTGTCTAACCATTTGTTTAGTGCGCAGGAATTTTCTGAAAAGACACGGATCGCGTACCTGGTAATCATTGTTGAGTTGGGAAACTAGGAGCTGTGAGTCCAAGAAAACGTTGAGGTGACGTATGCTCATCTGGAGAGCAGCGGCCAGGAGACCGGTCACGGCATCGTATTCAGCTTGATTATTGGTGGCGGCACCTAAACATACTCCATCAATGTGAATTAACTCATGTGAAGGGGAGTATATTACCCAAGCTGCGGAGGCGAGATTGGGAGACCAACGGCTTGCACCATCAGCGAAACCGACATGGCAGAGTGGAAGAGGCTCCATCTGTGGTCATGCAGAGAAAAACAAATATTTAGGTTTTTTGAAATTTTTTGTGAACGAAAAATGTATGCCTATACTAAAATGGACGATGGTGTCCATGAGATTTTCTATGGGTAAAATCTTTTAAGGTACAACCCGTTGCGTGGGTTGCGCAGGGTGTTGCCTTCTGAATCGGTCAGAATGTACGCCCCCTTCCCGAGGCAGGTGTGTATGATGTAGGGGCCTTGCCACATAGACACGAATTTTCCTTTTCTGGTTTTATCATTGCCGACCTATAATTGCAAAGCCGACACTGCAGCACGGTTTTTCTTCAACCATGTTATCGCTCGTTTCGGAGTACCACATTGTTTTCCACCTCGACTCACAATTGGTCCTCCACCATGAGGAGCTATCCCATCATCCATGTGAAGAAACCTGAGTTGAAACTAATAATAGGACCCCTGCCACCATGGTGGGCCATCACCTCGGACCACCTGGTCATGTGAGGATCTCGAAAATATTGATCATCAAGGTCTACCTATGGACGTAAGTGGTGCACCTACTCCAGCAAGAAAGATATCACCATTGAACCATAACCAAATTGCTTCAGTGCTCCGCGCTGGCATTTGGTCTACTGACCCCGTAGACTGCTGAGGATACCCTCGCACCGGTTGAACATAGTAGGATCCATACACTCCTCAACATACATCATCTGGGATTTGCTCGCCAGATGAGAAGATCGACTACCGACCACCCTCACGATGGTGAAGAGCACAGTATGGAGGGCTCGGTCTCGAACGTCCTTGATGGGAATCTTTCCACCAGCCATCTGAGTGCCTGGAGTGCACGACTGATCAATCATGTCATCCATAGTGAGATCACCCCCTCATGATCCAATAAGAGACACATGGTTTCCCCATCGGGACAACCTTGTCATAAAGTAGATGTCCTCGACATATATACTCAAAGTGTGCACCCCGATCTAAAAATTTTACTGTACTCGATCCCAACGTTGGATCATATGTGTCAACAATGGAACTTGGTCCCTCATACCCGGCACTTGGAATTACTTGAGGAAACCACAATTCCTCAATGCAGTTATGCATTGAGGGTCATTTTTAGCTTGGGCATACTCGATCTTGTGCTCACGTTCTCGCCACTCGAGGACCATTTTGGTCGATGCAAACCTGTCAAAAAGGCCAATTAAACACCATTAGGAGCCTCCTTAACCAACAAAATACTTTTTTTGGGGTTGGGTATTGATTTTAACATGTGGGTTTGTGCCGGTACAAACCATCCTTTTGGACAAGGTGCCGCCGGTGCAAACCATCCTTTCGGACAGGGCACAAAGCATCCTTTTGGGTTTTGCACCGGCGCATACTCGGCACAGATCCTGAAAGGGGGGATTGTGTCGTCCCGCATGCACAAATGCTCCCACATAACAAGCTCAACACCTAATAAAATGAAAGAAAAATGCAAAAGTAAACCACTAAAAAGTTAAAGGGTTGAGTTTAGGGTTACCTGTCACTAACGACACTCGAAATGGTCGATCACAGCTCCCGAAATCAGCAAAAGCAAAACGGCTCCAAATAGCATTTCTCACCTCTCCAACTTGGTAAAAAAAAATAGTAATTATTTTTTACTATTTTCCCATTTGATAACAAAAAAGAGCATATTCCTTTTTAATTTTATTCCATAGTCGGTTATTTTTCTATAGTTGGGATTATTTCTATTTGATAGTCACTTTGACCTAGTTTCAAAGCTTGCTGGTGAAGTTAGGTGCCTCATTAATACTGTTTTTTCATGACTGCGGTCATCTCATGTGTATTATCAGGTATGAACAACTCAGCGAGCGTTTTTATGTCATTATTTTGCTCATTAAAATTCAATTATTAATGACGTCGATCTAACTCTTTGTTCTTTCTTGTGCTCGTAAAAAGATGAGAATAAGTCACCGACTTGTAGTTTATCACTTTTTCGGGCTCGTTAAACTCCCACAAAAAAGTAACCCCTCCGAGTCTTTCCTTAAACTCTTTTCAGGCTCTTGAAATATGAAAATATTTCCAAGACAACTTGATGCATTCACACTTGTAAAAGTATTCGAACAATCGTCTTTCTGGTGATAACTTACCCCTTTTTCGGGCCAGGAGGAACTATTTACGAAAAAGGAGTGCTCCATCCAATCATGGTTGGAAGAGTTCTCTCTTGCATTATTTTACCCTTTTTCGGGTAGAGAGACTAACTTTACGAATAAAGGACATTTGGAGTCTTCTTTAGTTATTTTCAGACTCTCTAAACATGAAATGACGCCGAGTTTACCTTCTATAGACTCGTTAAAATTTGACATTGAACGGCCCGTCATGGGATGAACTTTGAAATTTAAGCACAACAGATCTATGGAACAAGAGAAACTATTACAAGAGATGCATAAAGAATAATATGTGAAAACTATGCAAAAGACTTGCAGCAATGCTCTACTGATTTACTTAGAAGTAAAATACAATATTTACAATAATGTCACAAGGACTGAAGAATTCAAATTAACCAAGGAGGTCATTTGAATAGCCTACATGGTGTAGCTGGTCTGCACTAGGAGTCCTCATCATCAGATCAGTGGTAGTGTCATCAATGCACAAGTAACGGTTAACCAGGTGTCAAATTAATTCTAACTCAATGTAGGTAGGTGTAACTGATGCATGGAGAACTAATGTAGTGAAGGACAATCCAATGAGGGTGCATGAGGAGCTGTTAGTAGTCAGAATAGGCAAACTAGTCTCTTTGGATGTCCATTAGAGTGTTTCAGTCAGTTAACTAGTCAATCTGTCCTCAAATCAAGGAACTGTTGTAGCCACAACAGATGCCACGCTTAGCTAAATTCGAAGGTATATAGGTAAGTTTCCCTTTGTGAATATGAGTTTTCGGTTTAGATCTCTTTAAGTCTAATGCCCATACCTTCTTGCTCCATGTTACTGCCTAATTTGGATTATCTCTAACTGTTTGGTTAGCAAAAATACTTAAATTTTGAGTGTTTTAACATTTTTTCTACCAACCCGAAACCCGACACTTGGACAACCCGAAAACCCGAAACCCGAAAGTTTCGGATGCGGGAAATTGGTGTCCTCATTTTTGGATTTTCGTCATCCCAAAACCCACAACCCAAAAGTTGCGGGTGCCGGATTTCATTTTTCGAAGTTTGTTTTGTATAAACCCGAAACCCGACAATGTCGCGTTACGGGAATCCAGATTTTTGTTTTTAGGTTTTAATAAACCCGAAAAACCGAAACCCGACAATCTCACGTTTCGAGATTTGGAAATTACCTTTTTAAATTTGCGTTTGATTGCGTCCTGAAACCCACAACCTGCAACTGTCGGGTTGCGGCTTTCGGGAACCTCGTTTTGATTTGGTTATATTTTGAAACCCGAAACTCGCCAGTGTCGGTTTTCGGCTTTCGGGAATGGTAAATAAAACTTTTTATTGTGTTTCTGAACCCGATCCTGCATCTTGCATAAAGTTGATCTCACCCGTTCATTATTCCAGATCCTACGGTTGTGATTTAACTTGGGTAAATTGATAAATATAGGGTTTTTTCTATTTTTCGTTATCATTTTTACTCACCGAAAATTACCCCGCTGTGCTGATTCTACTGTGAATTTGGTCTCTAAAGGTCGTTTTTGCCGGTTTTTCAGTTATTTTAGGTTGATTTGTTTCCATTATTGCGTTCTGTGTTCAGTAATTTGGTTATTTTGGGATTCAGAAACGGCCTTTTTATTATTTGATTCGGCTCTTCAAGGCTTTGTAGATTATAACTTTTTAGTCTCTGCAGTGTAGCTCTAGTCTTTCTGTTAAATCAATGATTTGGATCTGGTTTCCTAGGTGAAATCAAGCCGCAAGTTTGTGTACTGAAACTCTTGTATTAGCCATTTCGCAGTCATTTCTTGCACCGTAACTCTCATTTTTATCTCAAATCCGAGGTCATGATTGTTGATGTGAACAAATTTGTAATGATCGGCTTTCATATGCTTTTAAGTCATGCAAATATCGATTAGATTTGTACTTCCCCATGGATCCAGATCCGCTTAACTCACATTATGGCTTGTTTCGTTGCAGTTGGGATGATTGTAGTGTCCTAATCACAATAATTTAACCATTATGACTGGCTCTATTCAATCATTACCATCCTATCAGTTGGCTTTAAATTGGAAACAAACACGAAGCCTTCAGTACGTCCTTTGCATTCTTTAAGGGGAAATTTTTCGGTATGATAATCTTGTGAGCTTCCTTCTGAACGTATTTGATAGAGGCAGTATGCAGACAGGTCATGAATCTCCCAATGCTCACTTCAAAGATGGATAAATATATCCCTTACTTTATCAAGAACCTATGTCACCACCTTTTGATGCAGGTGTTCCTAATTTAAGCAGTGATAGTGGTGAAGAAGATTATGATGCTCCATCTGTTTGCTTGCAAGTTCTTGGCAAGAAAGACAAGAGAGTTTTGAAGGAATTGGCTGACCGTGACAACGATATTATACGAGATTATATAATCAATGAAGAACCTAATATTCCGCTGACTCCTTCTAAGGTGGACCCTTTGACGGATTTCTCTGCTTTTGAGAACTTAGTCTCTCACCCAAAAGTTCGTGCGGTAAATTCTCTACAATCCGAATCATCTATTGTTGATAATGAGCAGGTTGGAGCAGAATTCTTGTTGTGATATGAATATCCTTCCAATTAAAGAATATATCTTTAGAATCCCTTTGGAAAGGTGAAAGAAACCATGTAGTCCGAGAAATGGCAAGGTTTCCTGGATCAATAGTTGAATCTGATTTTGTAATTTCTATCTCCTAGGTTTCCCCTATTGTACTCGGTGGTTATATTTTTATTTAAGGAAGAATACCTCTCTTGGTGAGGGGTCAGAATATTTGGAATTGTAATTCAGCAGAAGATAAGACTGGGGATACTCTATGGCCAGAGTCATTGTAATTTTGGTACAAGACATCTTAATATAGTAATGTTTTCTTTGGATCCATCTTCTGGTTGTTACTCAAATTTCTTTGAGAATTTCTGATTTTTATATTCCAGATTATCATCCGATATATACATGATCTCTTGTTAGATATTTAATGAATGCATAAATCTATTGTATTGATTTTCTGTATAACTGATGTATGCATGAAAATATTTGATTTAATTTCTTCAATTTAAATACTTTCTTTATCAATTTCGTCAAGTGATTCATGGCACAATAATTATTTTTAATTTTTCAATTAGCAAAGTGTTCACAGATTTATCTTGAATAGGATTAAGCATTTGAATTATTGTCTCTTAATTTTCATTAATAGATAGTGATTTAAATTAATAAGTGAAACAACTAAAAGCATTTATGTGAAAGGTTGCAATTTACTTATTCACCACACCCAAACGTTAATCTGCACAAGATCAAGCTTTCATTTTAGAACAGGACTGACTTAGACTAGTTCCCCTTTTCTAAAACAGGTTAGGTTAGCTTTGTTTTACCATATCCACACCTTGGTTTTCCTTGACTGGAAAACTGATCTTATAGGTCAACTTATTTACTCTTAGAGTTCTAGCGGAGGCTTAATATCCATGGGGGATCACCACATGAAACAGGTTGGGGATAGAATTTCCCTTGCACAGGGTACTTTGAAGCCTTTCAACTTGGGTTTTCTTCCTTTGTTGAGTGTCTTGGAACATTCTAACACCTTTTGCATCTAACCTGCACAACCGAGGCATCAACAAATGGCGCTAGAAGGAGGGCCAATAATACAACATCCCTAAACAAGCCACTAAGAAACCTCCTCCAGCAAATACTTCAACGGTTCAAACTCGAAGCCAATCAAGGGCTTCAACATCTAAACAACCAATAGAGCCACAACCCACGGTCGCTCCTGTCACACCTGCTCAACAAATTGTTACACCTATTGTATCTGCAGTACAACAGGACAACAAAGAGAATATATTTATTGTATCACCTACCAAGGGAACACTCTCACTAGAGTAGATATTGAAAACATCAGCTGATAGGGTTTCCAGGGCAGAACAAAGACTTGCTGATCAACAAGGGCGTGGTTTTGTAGCGATCAATTTACAAAAATTTTTGCAAACCAGTAATCAGGTACTTCAGCAAAACACAGTTTCACAGATCAGTGAACCATCTATCCAACAGAAAACTGATCACAATATTGAACATCAGCAAACAAATAATCCACAACCTCAAAATCAAGAAGCGGTTGGTCAATCAGGTTCCCCTGAATACAGCCTTGGAAAACTTTTTCAGGAAACACAAGATCATCCAAAACTTGAGACTGGTGAACCACCACCATCTCTTCCTTCATCCTCTTCCTCAGACAGTGAACATTCTTCAATCTCTTCATTAGAAGAAGAAGAGGAAGAACCACCGATGGCTGCAGAAGGCCAAAATAGACCTTGGCTTGACCAAGATGCAGTATGGGTACTTGGAGACCATCATAGACTACCTAAAAACCCTGAGAAGTGGTTACCCAAGTTTAACCCAGATGACAAATCACCTTCCCTGGACCACGTTAAAACCTTCATGCAGGCTATTAGGCTTAGAAGTGTCATTTACGAAGATGTGGTCTGCAGACTCTTTCCTTATACTTTTGAAGGAAAAGCAGCTACATGGTATTTTTCCCTGCCACCAAGGTCTATTGTTTCTTGGGATGAGTTTGAGAAATTATTCATCCAAAAGTTTGGAGATGACAAAACACCACAGGATCTTGTTTTGGAATTATACTCCATGAAAATCAAAGGGAAAGAAAGGGTTAAAGATTTCAATCAGAGATTCTCATACTTAAAGAATAGAATTCCTATCAATCTTCTTCCTGCTGAAGAATTGTTGATAGCCTACTATGAAAAGGGCCTACCTGCTTCAATTTCAATGTGGGTAAAACGAGCACAAAAGGGGACTTTGTTGGAAGTGTTTGTCGAAGCAATACAAGTCAAGAAGGAAATTTTTTGTCTTAAGGACAATTCGGAGATTGCGGATGAACAACCTTCAACTTCCAGGAAGAAGAATGACAGTGTTCCTAAACCCACTACACAAAGTAAAGATCCATTTGACATAACTGACATGAAAACGATAATCCAGAAAATGACAAATGAGATAGTAGATTTGAAAAGAACCAACAATGAAAATCAAAACCAGAATAGAGATTTTGTGAGGCCACCTTTTAGGAGACCTTATCAACCTCCAACAAATCCACCGCCTCCTAATCCAACAGAAGGCCTCACGAATGAAGAAATTTATTCTATCTTTAGAGACTTTGCAGTAGAATCTCAGAACACCCCAGAAGTCCCTAATGATCAAACTGTTCCTAATCCACAACCCCCTGAGGAAGAAGAAAATGAGCATGAGGATCCACAAATCAACACTGTAAGTTACTTTTCAGAGCTTCCTATGTGTGGAGAAGAAGAGGAACCTGAGACTGTGTTTAATGTCCAACATCCTTATAACACAAGGTCCAAACCTCAATCCTCTCAAGAGCCCTCATCCTCTATACCTGTTCCTAATAAGGGAAAGACTGTCCCCCACAAGGATACAATCATCCCTGAGATGGAGTACAATCTAGTTGAAGATCTTAAAAGAGTAAAGGAAAACATCTCTTTGTTTGAATTATTGAAAATCCCTTCCATGAGGGATACCTTACCCAAAAGTATGGTGGTTAAATAGCCAAGAGAATTGCAAAATAATAACCTTGATTCTTTCACAAAACCAGATGATCAAAAGTCTGGCAGCAAAAGGACACCGCCTTTTTTACTCACTTTTGAGATTTTCAACCGAAACGTACATAATTCCATGATAGATTTTGGTGCCTCATCAAATGTGATGCCCCTTTCTGTCTGCAGAAAGTTGAATGCCACATGGGAACACTGCCCTACTCAGATAGTGCAACTTGACATATCAAAATTCAGAGTGGTAGGAAGACTTAGAAATGTTTTAATTACATTATCAGCTGATCCTCGAATCCATCAAACAATTGATATAGTCATTGCTGATATTCCAAAAGCATATGGTATGTGGCTTAGTAGAGACTGGTCAGAAAAGATAAAAGGTTATTTTTCCACTGATTGGTCCCATTTATGGTTACCCTACAAGGGTCAGCCAAACAAGATCAAGATAAGCAGGGAACCTTTTATGAAACAGACGGTTACAGATCTAAATGATGCAAGTGAGCCTGTGGGTTATTTCAACACGCACATTGAAAGTTTTACCTTTGATACCTTTTTCGGGAATTTATCAGCTGATGTTTCGCCACAAGAGTATGCACAGAATGAATCTCAGGTGACTCATCTCACTTCTGTACCATTCTCAGGAGAAATTGTACACAATTTTTTTAATGTAAATACTAATTTTAGATTAGATCCCATTGCTTGGACATTTTTTTTTATGGCTCTAAATCCAAGGATGGAGCTGGTGCAGGATGTGTTCTTATAGATCCAAGAGGAACAAAAACTATGATTGCATGCAGATTAGAGTTTGATTGTACTAACAATGTGGCTGAGTATGAAGCACTGATACAGGGACTAAAAAAGGCTATTGACTTGAAAGTACCAATCATTCATTGCTTCGGAGACTCAGAAATCATTGTGAAATAGGTGAGAAATAAAATATATTGCCTGTCCCCTCGCCTATTGAATTATCAGAAATTGGTAACAGATCTTACCATCTCTTTTATTGCATTCAATATTAATTTAGTTCCTAGGTCTTAGAACTTTGATGCTGACTTGTTGGCAAATACAGCTTCCAGATTGATTCCACCAGAGGGCCTATCTCCTCAAACATTTTCAATAGAATTGATTTATAGTCATTCCATACCAGATAACATGACAAACTGGAAAGTATTCAATGATGATCAGCAGATACTTGATTTTTTAACAAACTAGGACACATTCCAGGGTACGGCTATAGACGAGGGTGAACATGAAAAATATCTTTCGATTCCTCGAATGTCATCCCAAAGTCTATGATTAATTTGGAGAATTTTTATGATTTGCAAGACAAGTTCAGACATAAAACCAACTGCAAAACTCAAAGCTCATCTTTGAACTATAAGCGAGTCAATTTAGGCACCGAGCATGAACCCCGCTTTATCAATTTGGGAGTTGATTGTACCCCTGAAGAACGGAGAGCCATCATTGCATTGTGTAAGCAGTATAAAGATGTTTTTTCCTGGACTTATGATGAATTGAAAACATTTGAAACTAGCGTCATGTTCCATAATATACCCATGAAACCAGAGGTTAAGCCATTTCAACAAAAGTTGTGGAAGATGCACCCCAGTTTAGAGCCTTCCATAAAAAATTAGTTGGAGAAGTTGCTCACAGCTCGAATTATCTTTCCAGTCAGGCACACTCAATGGATAGCTAACTTAGTGCCTATACACAAGAAAAGTGGTGAAATTCGACTATGTGTCGATTTCAGGAACCTGAATCGGGCTTCTAAGAAAGACAACTATCCTGTTCCACCTATGGAGAAGATTCTTCAAAAGGTAGTCGGGTCGGAGATGTTTTCCCTCCTAGATGGTTTTTCAGGATATAACTAGGTTATGGTTTCCCCGGACGACCAATTAAAAACAGCTTTCAGGACCCCTTGGGGTACTTTCGCCTACAGGCGGATTCCTTTTGGGTTGATCAATGTAGGAGCCACTTTTCAGAGAGCTATGGACATAGATTTCCGAGGTTTAATGCATAATTCTGTCGTAATTTATCTTGATGATATCACTATTTACTCCAAAAAATGACATGAACATGTGTTTGCTCTGAAACAGGTTTTCGACCGCTCCAGAAAATTCGGTATTTCTCTCAACCCGAAGAAATCTATTTTTGCAGTAATAGAAGTAAAGCTTCTGGGTTTCATCGTTTCGAAAGAAGGTATGATTATTGATCCTGAACGCACAGAGGCTATTTCAAAGATTGGGTTACCAGGCTCGCGCAAAGCAATGCAATCCTTCTTGGGTAAGATTCATTTTGTAGTAGATTTGTACCAAATTTTGCTCAGATAGTCAAACCGTTACAACTTTTGGTCAAGAAAGATGTGCAGTTTACCTAGTCCCAGGAACAGAGAGATGCGTTTATCGAAATTCGAAAGGCTATCGCTGAAGCTCCTACTCTCATGTCCCCATATTTTGATAAGGATTTCATTCTTTATACTTTTGCCACTGACTTTTCTTATGCGGTTGTTCTAACGCAAAAGCATGACAATGATGCAAAGATTTCGATCTCTTTTATGAGCTCAACATTCAAAGGTGCAGAGCTTAATTACTCACAGATTGATAAGCAAGCATATGCGGTCTATAACTCTGTCAAACATTACAAGCCCTACTTGCTGAAATCTCGAGCCAAAGTCATTGTCCCATATTCTGCTATTAGAAACGTCCTGATCCAGAAAGAGTTAGGGGAAAAGAGGGCCCATTGGATGACGGCCCTGCAAGAATATGATCTTGAGATAAGACCAGCTAAAATTGTCAAAGGGCAAGGCCTTTGTCTTCTCACCACTCAATCCAATGACCCTACACAGCATCACTCTGAATGGGATCAGGAGGAAGAAATTCCCTCAGGTGTTGTTAACGCTATCGATGCCCCGACATCAGAATGGTATGATGATATCATATTTTTTCTGAACCATGGGTTTGCTCCCGAAACCCTTGATTTTAAGAAACGAAGGTCTTTGAGACTAAAAGCTTCTCCTTATCAGTTTATTGATCAAGTTTTTTTTAGGAAAAATTATGATGGAGTATTTCTTAGGTGCTTGGAAAAACATGAAACTGATGACATCTTATTCCAATTTCATGCAGGACCTGCTGGAGGCCATTTTTCAGGTGAGACTACAGCACATAAGATTCTCAAGGTTGGATATTATTGGCCCACGTTGTTTAAAGATGCTTATGCTTATGTAAGGAGGTGTGAACCATGCTAGAAATGCATAGGGAAGTTCAAGAAACCTGCATTTCCTCTTCAACCAGTCACAATTCAGTTTCCATTCCAACAATGGGGACTAGATTTTGTTGGGCCTATAAACCCTGCTCCGTCCCTCCAACATAAATATATTCTTACAGCAACTGACTACTTCACCAAATGGGTGGAGGCATCCCCTCTTAAACAATGTAATGCCAGTCAAGTAATCTCCTTCCTTGATAGTCAGATCGTCACATGGTTTGGCGCTCCAGAGTACCTAGTTTTCGATAATGCATCCTACTTCTCTTCAATCGATATAACTGAATATGCCTTTGAAAAGGGGATTAAGCTTAAGTTTTCTGCCAATTATTACCCTCAAGGAAATGGTTTGGCTGAGTCATCAAACAAAAATATGATAAATATTCTTAAGAAGACTGTAGCTTCTCATCATAGAGATTGGCACACACAGTTATATAATGCTTTATGGGTAGATCGAATTACCCCAAAGGAAGCAATTACAAATTCTCCCTATTGTCTAGTCTATGGCAAAGAAGCCATCCTTCCTACTAACCTCACCATCCCTTCACTACAATTGGCCCAGTCTGTCCAAAAAGATGATTCTTCTCCTCTCCAACAAAGAATTGACACTCTATTGAAGCTAGAGGAGAACAGGGAGATAGCTAAGAACAAATTGTATCATCATCAATAGATGGTGAAAAGATGGTTTGATGAAAAATCTTCATCTGACAGGGAATTTTCAGTTGGTGACCTAGTTCTGAGGTGGGACAAGCAACATAAAGATAAGAACAAGTATACCAAGTTTCAGTGCCTTTTCCTAGGGACTTTCATTATTACATAAAAGATTGGTCCCAACACTGTTCGATTATAGACATTGGAGGGAGTTGTGTACACTTACCAAGTGATTGTGTCTCTTCTCAAAAAGTATTTTGTTTGAATGATTTGGCGCACTTGTATATAGGTGTGGTTTGTTTTTCTTTCATTTGTTTTCCTTATGTTGATATTTTGATTGGTTTGTTTTGTTTTGTTTAGTTTTTCATTAATAAGGCTTCACATATTTGGCAATGGCTTATGATCACTTTTCTTAGCAACAATTGTTTCTGAAGTCTCAGCATTGCTATCAATCTTAGTTTCTGGCTTATGATTAGAATTTGTTCTGAAGAATAAACAGTCAATAACTGCAGTACTTTTGGATACTTTTCACTTTGATCATTATCTTTCACAATACTTTATTTGTGTAATTGCGGTATGGAGGATGGTCATCATTTCTTTATCTGGTGTTTCATGGTTGAACAACATATCATAATAACTTGACCAGCTCCGATTGCTCATGGATCCTTTTACAATCACTTTGATTATAAATTTTGTTTTAAAATTATAAGTTACAAGGTGGGTGGTCTTGCTATCAAGCTAGCCTATTAGGTTCATAGGTGTGTAAGTGGAATGACATCTTCACATCAAGCCACTACACTTGGCAGATGACTTCCAATTCTACTGGAAGATGGAAGATCCTATTACAGGTCGGTCCATTCATGATCTTCAAAGCACTGGTGAGTAACATTACCATGATATGGTCACCTAGCCATGGTAATGTCTTGTAGCTTATGCCAAGATAATTTGTTTTTGTCTTTCACTTATAGGATTTTGTTGCATACAAGAACAGGGGGGTCTTATCACAAGCCATCCCTGCCATGATCATGGGTTTGACCTTGGACTGGAGTTATCATAATGTGGTCACCAAGCCATGACAATTTCTTTTGGTCTTACAGCCGAAAGACAAGGAGTCTCGTCATCAAGCTAGCTTGACCAGTTTCCAGATCAGGCTTGTGAATGGCACTATTTTTTCTAATCACCAAGTCAGTACAGTGGTCTTGTATCAACAAGTTTTTATGTATAATCCATCTTTTAACATACAAAAAGGAGGAAAAGAGTAAACAAAAAAAAAAGAGGAAAAGAAAAGATAAAGAAGTGTATATAACCCAAAGAGGATCATTGAATATACATGCATCTAATAAACCAAAGCGATCTGTAATTAGGATATCCATGAGCATTTCTAAGACTGTTTCCAGGTTCAACACAAGCTGGTTTTCAATGATTACATCATGGTAAAGATTCGGTATTGTTCTTTAAATCTCCTTATCAGATGAGTGTTATCTTTAAAATGGTCACTGTTTGAGATTTATCCATTTTCATATTTATTGTTTGTTGGCTGTTATCTTTTGAGTATTTTCTTTGAATTGAGTTTCAAGAAATTGGTTCATTAACATGTTGTCTTTAATCAGATTTGATTGCAGAGATAACTGGTTCTTCCCCGTCAGTCGCCATTTGTTGTGGCCACAACAGATCCCATGCTTAGCTAAATCATGGGAGCCCCATTTTCAATAAATTCGAAGGTATATGGATAAGTTTCCCTTTGTGAATATGAGTTTTCGGTTTAGATCTCTTTAAGTCTAATGCCCATACCTTCTTGCTCCATGTTTCTGCCTAATTTGGATTATCTCTAAGTGTTTGGTTTGCAGAAATCTTTAAATTTTGAGTGTTTTAACCTTTTTTCTACCAACCCGAAACCCGACACTTGGACAACCCGAAACCCGAAAGTTTCAGGTGCGGGAAATTGGTGTCCTCATTTTTGGATTTTCATCATCCCGAAACCCGCAACACGAAAGTTGTGGGTGCAGGATTTCAGTTTTCGAAGTTTGTTTTATATAAACCCGAAACCCGACAATGTTGCGTTGCAGGAATCCATATTTTTGTTTTTAGGTTTTAATAAACTCGAAAAAACCGAAACCCGACAATCTCGCGTTTCGGGATTCGAAAATTACCTTTTTAACTTTGCATTTGATTATGTCCCGAAACCCACAACTCGCAACTATCGGGTTGTGGCTTTCGGGAACCTCGTTTCGATTTGGTTATATTTTGAAACCTGAAACCCGCCAGTGTCGGCTTTCGGCTTTCAGGAATGGTAAATAAAACGTTTTATTGTGTTTCTAAGCCCAATCCCGCATCTCACGTCGGTTGATCTCAACCATTCATTATTCCAGATCCTACGGTCATGATTTAACTTGGGTAAATTGATAAATATAGGGTTTTTTCTATTTTTTGTTATCATTTTTACTTGCCGAAAATTACCCTGCTGTGCTGATTCTACTGTGAATTTGGTTGCTAAAGGTCGTTTTTGCCGGTTTTTCAGTTATTTTAGGTTGATTTGTTTCCATTGCTGCATTCTGTGTTCAGTAATTTGGTTATTTTGGGATTCAGTAATGGCCTTTTTCTTATTTGATTTGAATCTTCAAGGCTTTGTAGATTATAACTTTTCAGTCTCTGCAGTGTAGCTCTTGTCTTTCTGTTAAATCAACGATCTGGATCTGGTTTCATAGGTGAAATCAGGCCGCCAGTTTGTGTACTGAAACTCTTGTCTTAGCCATTTTGCAGTCATTTCTTGCACCGTAACTCTCATTTTTATCTCAAATCCAAGGTCATGATTGTTGATGTGAACAGATTTGTAATGATCAGCTTTCATATGCTTTTTAAGTCATGCAAATCTTGATTGGATTTGTACTTCCCCGTGGATCTAGATCTGCTTAACTCACATTATGGCTCGTTTTGTTGCAGTTGGGATGATTGTAGTGTCCTAATCACAGTAATTTAACCATTATGATTGGCTCTGTTCAATCATTACCTTCCTATAAGTTGGCTTTAAATTGGCAACAAACACGAAGCCTTCAGTACGTCCTTTGCATTCTTTAAGGGGAAATTTTTCGGTATGATAATCTTGTGAGCTTCCTTCTGAACGTATTTGATAGAGGCAGTATGCAAATAGGTCATGAATCTCCCAATGCTCACTTCAAAGATGGAGAAATCTATCCCTTACTTTATCAAGAACCTATGTCACCACCTTTTCATGCAGGTGTTCCTGATTTAAGCAGTGATAGTGGTGAAGAAGATTCTGATGCTCTGTCTGTTTGCATGCAAGTTCTTGGCAAGAAAGACAAGAGAATTTCGAAGGAATTGGTTGACCGTGACGACGATATTATACGAGATTATATAATCAATGAAGAACCTAATATTCCGCCGACTCCTTCTAAGGTGGACCCTTTGACAGATTTCTTTGTTTTTAGAACTTAGTCTCTCATCCAGAAGTTCTTGCGGTAAATTCTCTACAAGTCGAATCATTTGTTGCTAATAATGAGCAGGTTGGAGCAGAATTCTTGTTGTGATATGAATATCCTTCCAATTAAAGAATATATCTTTAAGAATCCCTTTCGAAAGGTGAAAGAAACCATGTAGTTCGAGAAATGGCAAGATTTCCTAGATTAATAGTTGAATCTGATTTTGTAATTTCTATCTCCTAGGATTCCCCTATTGTACTCGGTGGTTATATTTTTATTTAAGGAAGAATACCTCTCTTGGTGAGGGGTCGGAATCTTTGGAATTGTAATTCAGCAGAAGATAGTACTGGGGATACTCTGTGGCTAGAGTCATTGTAATTTTGGTACAAGACATCTTAATACAGTAATGTTATCTTTGGATCATCTTCTGGTTGTTACTCAAATTTCTTTGAGAATTTCTTATTTTTATATTCCAGATTATCGTCCGATATATACATGATCTCTTGTTAGATATTTAATGAATGCATAAATCTATTGTATTGATTTTTTCTGTATAATTGATGTATGCATGAAAATATTTGATTGAATTTCTTCAATTTAAATACTTTCTTTATCGATTTATGCAAGTGATTCATGGCACAATAATTATTGCTAATTTTTCAATTAGCAAAGTGTTTACAGATTTATCTTGAACAGGCTTAAGCATTTGAATTATTGTCTCTTAATTTTCATTAATAGATAGTGATTTAAATTAATAAGTGAAACAACTAAAAGCATTTCTGTGAAAGGTTGCAATTTACTTATTCACCACACCCCAAGGTTAATCTGCAGAAGATCAAGCTTTCATTTTAGAACGGGACTGACTAAGACTAGTTCCCCTTTTCTAAAATAGGTTAGGTTAGCTTTGTTTTACCATATCCACACCTTGGTTTTTGTGAAAATCCTCACAGTAGATCTAAGAGATGATGTATACCTCACAAGAAAGTAATTGATTAAGCAAGAAAATAGAAGAAGAGTGGTCAATGCAGTATAATGAGCAACAGAATAATATGGTATAGTAGAACTCAGATAGAAGCAATAATACTTCACACACACTAATTAATTAATCACAGTATGGACAAATAAATAGTACAATGGTAGAGAGGATTTGAATGCCTAAGGTGGCAATTCGAATTAGCCTCTCAGAGTGATCATAAGATCAATAGAGTGTCATCGGAGCACAACTAGGTGTCCTCATGATCATCGGAGCACAACTAGGTGTCCTCATGATCATCGGAGCACAATTGGAAGTCTTCATTATCATCAGTGGAGTCATCAATGCTCAAGTAACTGTCAACCATCAGTCAAACTAACTCTGGTAGGTGTAACTGAATGTAACTCAGTGTAACTGAGCGTAATTGACTGTAACTGACTGCAACTAAGTGTAATTGAGTGTAACTGAGTATAAACTAAAGACACCTGGACTGGTAGGTGAAGAAGGGCGAGTTGCTTCCTAAAATCAAGGAAAAAGGGTGCATTAAGCAACTGGAGGGCTAAAACTGAATAATGAGAAGCTCCTCGGGGATGGCTAACTAAGGGCTAGGTGCTAGACTGATGACTGGGATGCATGCAAACCCTAGAATGCATGCAAACCCTAAAAGTGCATGCATGACTGAAAATGTAAATGATCAAAATACTAGTGGGACTAGGATGGAGTATAGGAATATCCTAACACCCCCCCTTAATCCATCCTGGGCCCTGGTAACTAAGACCAAAGGTCACCCAATACAATGAATAATAATAGTCAATAAACCAAGAAAGTGGGAAAATTTCATGGGAAACATACCCCCTCCTCAAAAACAGATTGTAAGGCACACAAAAATAAATGCTCCAAACTCAAGCAGGTGTGATGCTTGGTCATATGTCTGGAGGTATCTTCTTCTTGGGAAGAAGTGGATCATGCTCAAAAAGCATGCATTTGTACTTGCTCTTCAGTTCGAATGTGATGAGAACAAATCCAAAAGTATGAGAATGATCCTTGAACCTGTGATTTGAATCAGCTGAGGTAGGATCAAATTTTTGAATGTGCATATAGTCTTTTGTCTTCTCCTTCGAACCACCATGGGTGAGATTATGCCAAAAATAACTATTACATGTTTGCTTGAAATCAAAATCAGATTTAAGACTTAAAAAATAGTTTATTGAGATCTCCTTTGAACCAGCAGGGGTGAGATCAAAACTATCATATGCATGAGAAATTTTTCCAAGCAGTAATTGCTTAGAACCCAAATTAGATACAAGACTTGAATCATGGTTTCTTGAGATCTCCTTTGAACCATGAGAGGTGAGATCAAAACCAGTAGATGCATGAGAAATATTCCGAAGAGAATGGCAATGGCCATATTCTTCAATGACCTTCTGAAAGCATGGAATTATGATCATATAGTAGTATAAAAGAGGAGATAGCTGGAGAGGAGCGAATGCATTACCTTCAAAAGATTTTTTGACCTTCGAAATAATCATGTGATCATGATGCAAACCAACAGACTCTGGTGTAAGAGAGGATTTAGGACCTTCTGCAATATCTAGAGTGTGAGCTGGCACAGAAATAGAAGAAGGTTTGAGCATGAGTGGAGAATCTACAAGTTCTTTGTCAACAACTTCAATATGAGATGATACTGGTTCATGATCTGAGAGACCATCAAGAGGAGCAAATGCATGACTTTGCTTGCTTTCGAATGGGTTAGGACCAAGTCCTTCATTCTTTCTGCCAAATTCTTCATCCAGGTGAACCCATAGCTCTTGTGGAGTTTCAATATAAATAATGATTGGGAACAATATGTAATCTGGCATACTAAGCTTCATTCTTCCAATGTGCATGTCACCTTTATTCAACCAGTCAATCTTCTCTTCAGAGGATTCGAACTCTCTTTCAAAATAACAATCAAAGAGATCATGGCTCTTCAAATATGCTATTATTTTTGGTTTCCATTCATCATAGTTGAATAGAGAAAGAGGAGTGATTTCTTCTAATTTTGGATACATTGAAGCTATAGAAGACCTACAAAAAACAAAAGTAATACTGCTGCAAAGATGCAGAAACTGCTGCACTCGAAATCTTGGTAATAACCTGCAAAAAACTCTCAAGAATGGAGATAAACAATACTCTCAACATGCTCTGATACCATGTGAAAATCCTCACAGCAGATCTAAGAGATGATGTATACCTCACAAGAAAGTAATTGATTAAGCAAGAAAATAGAAGAAGAGTGGTCAATGCAGTATAATGAGCAACAGAATAATATGGTACAGTAGAACTCAGATAGAAGCAATAATACTTCACACACACTAATTAATTAATCACAGTATGGACAAATAAATAGTACAATGGTAGAGAGGATTCGAATGCCTAAGGTGGCAATTCGAATTAGCCTCTCAGAGTGATCATAAGATCAATAGAGTGTCATCGGAGCACAACTAGGTGTCCTCATGATCATTGGAGCACAATTGGAAGTCTTCATCATCATCAGTGGAGTCATCAATGCTCAAGTAACTGTCAACCATCAGTCAAACTAACTTTGGTAGGTGTAACTGAGTGTAACTCAGTGTAACTGACTGTAACTGACTGTAACTGACTGCAACTAAGTGTAATTGAGTGTAACTGAGTGTAAACTAAAGACATCTGTACTGGTAGGTGAAGAAGGGTGAGTTGCTTCCTAAAATCAAGGAAAAAGGGCGCGTTAAGCAACTGGAGGGCTAAAACTGAATAATGAGAAGCTCCTCAGGGCTGGCTAACTAAGGGCTAGGTGCTAGACTGATTACTGGGATGCATGCAAACCCTAAAAGTGCATGCATGTCTGAAAATGTAAATGATCAAAATACTGGTGGGACTAGGATGGAGTATAGGAATATCCTAACAGTTTTCCTTGACTGGAAAACTGATCTTATAGGTCTACTTATTTACTCTTAGAGTGCCAGCGGAGGCCTAATATCCGTGGGGGATCACCACACCAAACAAGTTGGGGATAGAATTGCCCTTGCGTGGGGTACTTTAAAGCCTTTCAACTTGGGTTTTCTTCCTCTGTTGAGTGTCTTGGAACATTCCAGCACCTTTTGCATCTAACCTTCACAACCGATGCATCAACAGGAACAAATCCACAAATCATGCAACTAACTGAGTGTGACATTGGTGGTAGGTAAGAGAGGGCGCACTTTGTCATAGGATATGAAAACAAGGCGCATAATGGACTAGGAGGGCTGGAACTGAGCAAAAACAAGCTCCCGAGGCTAGTAAACTAGGGACTAGGTGCTGGGCGACTACCATACTAATAACTGGATGCATGCATCCATGCAGAATGCATGCAAACATAAATATGATGGTGAGAATATCGTAACACCCCCCCCTCAAGCTATACTATGAGGTAAAGAATAAAAGATAGGGCCCTGGTAACTGAGACCGAAGGTCACCCCAATACAGAAAATAATCCAAAAAAGAACAGTCCATGAACCAAGGAGATGGAGAAAATCTCATGGGAAAACCCCTTTCTCAAAATAGACTGAAAACACTCCAAAGTATTAATTGCTCCAAACTCAAGTAGATATGTCGGGAGGTATCTTACTCTTTGGAGGAATTGGATCATGCTCCAAAAACATGTGCTTGTATTCTCTTTTAGTTGATGCAAGTGAATATGGAGGCTTTATAAACTTTCTCTTCAAATCGAACATGGTGAGAACAAATCTAAAAATATGAATATCATCCTAGAACCTGTAATTTGAACCAACTAAGGTAGGATGATCTCCAATCAAATCTAATAGGTCTTGAAAATTGAACTTCTGATTAGTGGAATTCAAATCGGCTCCAAGAATTGATAGATGGTTTCTTGTGATCTCCTTTGAACCAAGAGGGGTGAGATCATAACCAAAATCACAAAAATTTGCTTTGGAATTGAACCCAAGCAAATGGTAGTGTCCTCCATCTTCAATGAAACTCTGAGAACATGTGCCAATGATAGAACATAAGTACATAGCAAGCATATGATCAAGGAGGGCAAATGCATCACCTTAAAAAACCGTTTTATCCTCCAAAACATTCAATAGATCATCATTCTGCACACTGGAAAACTTATGTGAAAGAGAGGATTTAAGAACCTCCTCAGATTCTAGAGTATGAGCTGGCTTATCTTGCTCAGAATTCGAAATAGAAGAGATTGAGAATATGAGTGTTGAATCTGCAACTTCTTCTTCATCTTGAACAACTTCATCATGAGATATGGTTGAGGCCGAGACGTAATTAGAGAGAACACATAAGGAGGTATCACTGGGCATGTTCTCCAAATGGCTAGCATGATCCTCTTCTTTCTGCTTTCCAAATTCTCTATCCAGTTGGGCCCATAGATCACTTGGATTTTAAGCAGTTTTACTAAGGTAGCACATACTAGAAGACATAGCAATACACATTGCTCCAAAGGCTCTATCACAGTCATTCAACCAATCATTCTCCTCTTCATTGGAAGCAAAATATCTTGTAACACCAATACACATATAAAAAATAAATTGTCTCTTCAGACATGCTGTCATCTTTGGTTTCCACTCATCATAGTTGAATGGAGTAAGAAGATTTTGTGAATAAGAGTCCATCTCTGCAATAGCGAATGCAATAGGAGGTAGTGAGAAACCTGCAATCACAAACAAACAAGAACCATTAGGTTGACAACCTGCACTTTTCAAGTTGCATCACACCCAGCTTAGGATATCAAGCAAGCTTGAATATCCAATGATCAATATCCAGGAATTATGTGGAAACTCTCGGCTTCTGTTTTAGAGTTGGAATTTTGGAGCAATAGCTACAACTATAGTAAAACTGTTGCAATGTGAGCAAAACTTGCTCAATATTCATGAATGATCCCTACATAAAATCATTCTTGTCCCTGCCATGGCTCTGATACCATGTCAAATTCAAGCACAACAAATCTATGGAAGAAGAGAAACTATTACAAGAGATGCATAAAGAATAATATGTGAAAACTGTGCAAAAGACTTGCAGCAGTGCTCTATTGATTTACTCAGAAGTAGAATACAATACAATAATGTCACAATGACTAAAGAATTCGAATTAACCAAGGAGGTCATTTGAATAGCCTGCATGGTGTAGTTGGTCTTCACTAGGAGTCCTCATCATCAGATCAGTGGTAGTGTCATCAATGCACAAGTAACAGTCAACCAGGTGTCAAACTAAGTCTAATTGAATGTAGATAGGTGTAACTGATGCATGGAGCACTAATATAGTGAAGGAGAATCCAAGTAGGGTACATGAGGAGCTGTCAATAGTCAGAATAGGTAAAATAATCTCTCTGGATGTCCATCGGAGTGTTTCAGTAAGTTAACTAGTCAATCTGTCCTCAAATCAAGGAACATATCAACAAATCGTGCAACTAACTGAGTGTGTCATTGGTGGTAGGTAAGAGAGGGCGCACTTTGTCATGGGATATGAAAACAAGGTGCATCATGGACTAGGCAGGATGGAACTGAGCATAAACATGCTCCCGAGGCTAGTAAACTAGGGACTAGGTGCTGGGAGACTACCATACTGATGACTGGATGCATGCAAACATAAATATGATGGTGAGAATATCCTAACATGAACCCCTCCCATCCTAGGTTCGTAAAATATTTAGGATTGGACTCATCCATGGGATGAGTTATACCGAGCATCTGTTTACCCTCCTCAAGCTCGGTAAAAACAAGTGAGGCACTCATCAGTCATGATGGGGAAAAAGGGAGGATTTTGTATTACACTATAATTTACGGAAGTACTTAGTTGAACATGGAACTCATTTACATTTGCATTCATTACTTGGGCAATCCGGTTGTCTTTGAGTCCTACTGATTTCCTGAGTCATGTCACTCCTTTGGGTCATCCAAAGAATGCTTCCATTATTAGTCGCATTAGGAATTGGTACCATTCTCGTCATGTCAATACTACCAAGTCATGTCAGACCCATGTTCAAGAGATGTTCATTACTCATTGTCTGCAGTCTGTACACCTTCCACCATGTTGTTCTACCCTAAGTCAGTCTTCCATGTCGCTCTACCGTCCGACCTACTCCAAACATCTGTTATCAAGTTTCGTGTCGATAATTGAGGATTCATCACAGCCCTTCTTCGACGGATTCATTCTTGTCGACTTCAACATATCATCCAAGGATTGAATCTAGAAACCAATCGAATACCTTGGGCCTACATGCCTCAATGGAAGGTTACCTTGCTTTCAACATGAGTTTACATCATTGGATCTTGATTGAAAGATCCCGTCGAGTGTTCAACTTCAACTCATTTATACGCACTTGATGGTATGTACTATGATAACTTGGGAATCATTGACATCAATGGTGATTTCCCTCTTGCTTGTTAATGGTATTCATCAATGACCAGTAATCAAGTGGTTTCTACCATGTTCGACTCCAAGACATTGTAATCACATTGATGGATTTGTATCATTGCGGGTTCAATTTGAAGACCCTGGGGAAAATCATGTATTTCCTAGGTTGCGATGGAGATTGTTTGAGTCATATTACATGGATCCACTTTGTATTGGTCGTGGCTATGTTATCATGTCATCATGGATCTAGGATTGTGTCTAGTAGCGATGATTGTGTTCATTCGGTCTTTACTACCATGGATCTGCATTGTATTGGTCGGAAGCCATGGCGTGAGTCATGTGAGATTGAGATATCAGAGTCAGTTGTACTGGATCAACATCCTCCATCCGTCAAGTCTTTTGCATCTTTATTTCAAATCATTTCACCTGTCTTTTTCGGACAGCTTCATGCTTTGGGGGCATTCTGTTACACCTAAATCTCGTCATCATGAGTCTCATGTTAACTTAGTTCCATAATCCCTGAGTTTTCCCTTATCAAGAGAGTCAATTGGAGCAAGTTGTTGACCTTTGTCCACAAGTTCTAGTTGGTCAAGATTAGGTTGTCCTCTAGCAGCAAGAACCCAACTAGTTAAGGCATAGACTATCATCTGATAGGCTGCGTCGGTGGCTCAGGTTTCCCTTGTGCAACCTGCACTTTCCCTCTCAAACGCAAGTTGTCATCATGCATCATGCACTAGAGTCAGTTAAAGTTGATAAAGGGGACCTTCGAGCGAATTCTTGAAGGTGGATGAGGTGGATCTCTATCCCTATCTTGTAGGTGAGATGGCCTTCGTTTCCCTAACCCCTAGGGAGGATCCCTTAGTCCTCTCCCACCATTTCTCAACCTACTCTATCCTCTTGGTCCTATAGATATGAAGCTCTCTCCCATTCCAAAGGGAGGAAGTCTATAGCACTTACATGCTAGTGGAATTAGCCTAGAAGATCTCTATCCATCTCTTGGGAGGCTTACATTTCCTTTGGAGGCATTGGCTTGACTTGCTGGACGAGGATTGTAGCATTAAGGATTGGGTTGTAATCATCACTCTACTTTGTATTTCCTACTTTATTGATAGTAATTTAATCTCTTTCCATAAATGTGTTCATGTTGATAGCATTTAGAGCTTACTTCCTTAACTATTTTCTTAGATCAGTTAGTGTTTAGATGTATTATTATTGCTTGTTTTGTTTCCACATGCTTTAACAGGTTTTGCAGCTTGGATCTGACAACCGTGAAGCTTGGAGCTACAAAGAGGAGAGAGATCTACATATATGAAGGTAAGACATCTATTAGACTCGATCTCTAACTGATCTAGGAAAGTAGTATTATGTTCTGTTCTTATTTGTTCTAGATTCACTTGAACTAGGGAGATCACGCTAGCCGAGTAGATTGTCTGATAACAAGAGTTTGATCCTCTGTAATATGCATTTTGATTATTAAGTATCGTTATAATAGTATTGGAAGAGAGGATGGCTCCTTGGTAGTTCGATCCACTATAATATGGATTTTGATTTGTTAAGTATTGTTATGATAGAAGTGGAGGAGAAGACAACTCCTTGGGAGTCTGATCCTCTATAATATGATTTTTAATCATTAAGTATTATGGGAAATGATGGCTCCATTCTAAGGAATGAGCCCAATCCCAACAATACGTTCTATCCCTTATTCCATTCGATTCTCAGAGCATACATAGAGCGAATGCAGTTGCGTACAAGTCATGATTTGTCCCAAGTAAAACTAGTTATCTATCTAGGTTTCTTCTTATTTACACCCTAGTCTGTGTTTATTGATAGATACGATTGAATCAATATTTTTGGTTTTGTTTCGAGCTGCGACCTTTGATAAAGAAAGATTTGTTTGAATAGAGTTGAGTTCTATATATTTCAAGTGATCTCTGAAAGATGCTTGGTCGATTCGCGGTCTACTGGGTATTTCATTAATCGCAGAGCACAAGGCGTCTCTGCCTTGATGCATTCATATCCATCCTTTATATGTTTACTATCTATTGCATCGATCCCATAAAGTGTCTCTTCCTTGATCGATTTACTTTCTCTTGCATATCTTTTATATTGCATTAATCATTAATCAAAGAGCACACAAAGTGTCTCTTCCTAGATCCATTTATACTATCCATTATATGCTTTCTTACTACCTTGGTCGAAAGGAATACAGGGCGTATTTTCCTTTGAACGGATATGTGAGTATTTCCTTATATTTTGTCATGACCATAGTCATGTATTTTATTGGTTGATTGATGGAATTGTGTGTTTAAGAGAGACTATGATAGTGTTAGTTCGATGGTTATTTTATACATATTATATAAATTCTACTCGGCAACGCTATGAGAGAATCTATCCTTATCTTATAAATTTATATATCTAGGAAATCCATCCAACGATATGCCATTGCAAACTGTATAATGTTATGAATGTAAGGATGTAATAAGTTGGGTGATTCTCTTGTAGAGTCCTGTTGATTTCAGTAACGAAATTAGAGCCGTAACCATGGTGTTTGAATTAATTTAGGTGTGAATAGTATAATGATTGGTTTTTATATAAATTACAATGAGGACTATTTATGCCCTTGCTATGGTTAAACTAATGATTCCCCGAATGTGTAGTAGTTGGTGTGGGTTAGCTACCAATTCAGGTTGTGATTTTAGCATGATATCATTTTTTGTTATGTCACCCTAGTGGATATTTGACCAGCTTGGGGGTGGCCTCTCGGTGGCAGTAATATACACCGAACAGAGAGTTATATGGTTGGGAGGAAATTTGTAGTCAATCCTTCAGTCACCCTTGTTTACTTCCTCAAATAAGTATTTTTCATTATTGTTTTCCTTATTAAATTATGATTTCATGAATGTGTACTTTTGTGATGAGTTTCCTTGTTAGATGATTATAATGCAAGGTATAGATACTCGCATTGCTATATTATTTTGAGGATGTGAGTTGTAAATATATATATATATATATATTGATCATGAGTGCCTTTATTGATTTACTTACATATGTAGAGTTTTGGATATGTTGATTATGTATGACAAATGGAAACACTTTATATTTAACTAGTTATGAGATGTGTGTCATATATCTTATAAAGGATATGCAATTATAGTCATTGCTTTAACATGATGATTGGATGGATATTATACATTGTTGTATTTTAAACATAATATATATGTATAGATTAAATGGAATAATACTTTGAAAATGTTCGAAAATGCATTGACTCTTGAATATACTATGTGTGACATATGAAAAAGTAAAATGCTTGCTTAGAAGTTAAAGTGGTCACAAAAGTCAGGGATATTCATATGAAGAATTCAATTGTATCGACCAAGTATTATGTATCCTTTTTATTAGACTAACTATACATGGAGAATAAAGAAGTTGCCTTGAAGTGTTATAAGTAATAAGAAATCTGTGATTGTCCTTTATGTGAACAATGAACCTAGGAAGATGTTGTCTGGACATACAAAGTAATTTCCTTTTTTATAATTCTATCAGTGAACTGTGGTTGATGGAGTAGAATTAACACACTATTGTAGTAGGTTGGGATAATCTTATAAATATTATGACTTGGGTTATATTTGAATTAGAGTAAGTTTTAAAATTGATTGGGAAACCTCCCCTTCACATGATGAGGCCCAAGTTAAATGAGGTTAAATACAACTAACAAGTTTGGTTTAATAATGAGACTAATCTAACAGTTGTTCTACAATGGCGAAGGAAATTTTTTTACACCCCATTTCCTCAAAAATTACATCGAGGATTTTGGGTATGTTACATACGTTCTATGATTATAATGTCATGTGAGCAACAAAGCTAACATACTTGGTTATTGAATGAAGTTTAAGGAAACATTTTATACCCGAATTCCTTAAACCGTATTGAGGATTTTGGGTTGCATTACTAGTGGTATCATAACAGAGTGACTACATTATGGCCTAATGGAATTGCCTACGTTTAGGTAAACTGCATACTCTATGGACTATTATTTGAATGCAAAGTTGTTTCTGTAACCATTTAATTTGGTGACATACATGTTATAGAAAATATGGAATTAATGATGGCATATTATACTTTTTTATAAAGGAATGGATTAAATTATATGACTGATTGTTAAAGCGTGCAATAAGATAGACATGCTTAATCGACTGCATGATGGCATGGTTGGGTATGTGAATGATTTTTGATACATGTACAATCGTCATGCATAAAGGCAGCAAGGAATAAGGAAACTTCAAGTTTTGAAACTTGTTCTGGTAATAAATAAATTTTACGGTAGTGACTTTTGAGTTAATTGTTTTCTTAAATATTAAGAAGAATTGTAGTAAGCTTAAGCATTGGCTAAGGAAAACCATATTTTATTTATCTTGTCTATTTTCATGTGGCACAAAGATGAACATTAAGCATGAAGAAATGATATTAAATATGTTCTAGACATTAGTAAGATGTTTTTAATGTTTGCTTTGGCTGATGTATATAATGCTTAAAATTATAAGGTCATGATTGACATGTTTACCTTCTCATAAGCATGGAAATTAGAAGCTATGACCACAAGGAAACAAGTATGCATTGAAGTATGAGTGATTTTAATTATTCCTTAAGTGATTACTTAGAATGTTTTATTGATCAAAAGTTATGATTAATGGTGACATATATAGGATTCTAGAAACTTGACATGATTAGTTGAATGCATGAAAATAAATAAGTTCAAAATTTATTGTAAGTGTAGATAATTATCATAACGATTTGACATAGTGCTTGAGTTGTTTATTTTCGTATATGTGTAAAAGAATGGTTACATTTTGTAATAGACATATGGATTTCCTCTAAAGCCTTAAGTAATAAGAAAAGAATGAAAATGGAATTGAATGTATTACAATGCTATTAGGATGTAACAGAAATGCATATTGGCATATCAATTCCATTATATGGTCATGATATTACCACATGAATAATGTTGAGAAAAATACAAGTTTAAGTATAATTTGTTTAAATTATACTAGAAAGGTTAAGTATACATTGAGTTTACTCGTGAGAGTTGGTTATTGAATATTGTGTGTTAAAGAAGTCTGAAGAGAGGACATGATGTATTAAATCTAGTGGTAGAATTAAAGGTTTAATGTGTATTCAGGCTTAAAACAAAGTATGGCATGAAATTGTGATTGATATGTTGGAAATGAAGCAATAGATAAATAAAGTACAAATCAATGAAAGATATATACAAGTAGAGGTAACTAATACATAAGTATAGTTACAACAAGATAGAATCTATATTGATACACTTTGATTGCAGTAGGAATATATCTGAATGCATTGGGATTATTGCAATAAGATATTCTATTGTATCAAGATTGTGCATTGCCTATAACATTGGAATTTGAATCCCCAAAGAAGAAAAATTGTTGATATATATTTTACATATTGCTTTAAAATTATGTTGTCAAAAGGGATCATGATGTAAACAACTTCTAGAAAGAACTTGTGAGTGAAGCATTGAGGTATAGTCAGTAGCAAGAAACTTCTCTAAATTGAAGCTAAGACAATGGAAAGCAATACATGAGGTAATTGTTGGTATGAGTTACAATTCAACAATTATTCATGAAAGGTAGCAGCACGTTATTGAAATTTTACCAAATGATAATCAATTGCTTAAATGATTTATACAAAGTATTTATGAAACAAATTGGTAGATTTGAATTCTTATTGAAACAATGGAAAGAAGTAAAGGTAACATCTTTGAGAATGTTGAGTTGTGATATTTAGCAATCGATTTAAACCGGGTAGTGCATGTAACTGCACCAAAATGATGTTTCAATAGTATTGAGTTATGGAATTGATAATGAAATGATCAATAGACATTGTACAAGTTATTTGCATTAAAATGCATAATGATATATTATGAAAGATAAACCTAGAATGATACACGTAGCAATGTGCACTTGGACAGGTGAGCCCATGGTTTTTTGTAAAACAACAAGATAGATGAATTGGTAAAGGGAAAGAGAACATTTCTTTTAAAAAGAATATATTATTATGATTGATAATGCCTTGAAGAAACTGCAGGGAATGAGTTATAACAGTCTCAATATAAGATGTAAAATCTGGAGGAATTACTACATTGTTTGATGTTGAGTTGGAAGACTCTAGAGCATAAAGACTATTTATATCTATCATGTTGATTAGATGTTGAGTGAAGGCGTCTGTAGCATCAGTTCGGTTACAATAAATTGATGTTGAATTGGGGAAACTTCAGAGCATTAGGTATAATTAAGAATGTGATGATTATGTGTTTGGTTTGATGTTGAGCTAGTAGGATTTGGAACATCAAGTACAGTTAGTGATGTGATGATTATGATATTTTATGTTCTTCTGGAAAATTATTGATTATATGTCTTTATGACTGACAGTGTTTTGAAGTAATTGCAAGTAATGGGCCATGGTAGTTTCAATAAGACCATAATTTAAGGAATATCTTGAACTTAACTTGCAATAAGAAGAATAGATTTAATACAAGTAAAGACTTCAAACAGATAATTATGAAACTTTTGAGCTAATCATGGGTGACTCCCTGGATTATAAGGCTCTTGAAATTTTAGAATTTTTTTTCTACACTAAACAAAAACTCTTTATATTGAGAATTAACAAATTAATGAAAATGTCCCGAATCCGGGTGCCACCGCCACTGCTAGCAGGAAAACAAGAGGGGACATGTCTACTCCTCCCTGCACCATCTCCTAGGCTCCGCATTAATGGTGGACATGACCACTACACAGCTGTCCTCCCCGCACGTGGTTGATCCCATCGCCCACATGGCCTGGGGGGAGGCATTAATGCAGGTTTAGTCTCCTATGTCCTCTCACCCGAGATGGTTTCAATTCATCATAACTCACTCTCGTGTGACCTCCCACCGTCACCACTGCTCCCTTCGGGTTATGAAGATCCATGTACACCCACCAGCAGTCTTTATGTGTCTCTGTTACTCACTGTCTGCATCAACTGCAGAGAGTTCGGCCCCTGTTGAGAGTTCGGCCCCTCCGCTGTCCAATTCGATCATGAAGCACACAAGAGGTACCTCCAGGCATGGCTCCAGTCAAGGAACAGGAAAAATGACATCTGCGGAGAAGGAAATTCCTACTAACATCAGTTACAAGTATAATGTGTCTATGCTGGTCCGTTGTCTGGTGGAAGATTGGGAGTCCAGGAGTGTTGCTGAAATCCTCGCCTTTGGTAGCCTTGGTACTCAGGTGAATCATTATTGGTTGCTCAAAAATTTGCTTGGTACTTTGGTACAAGAAATGCTCACTAATTGGAACGTGGCTAAGATGACCATTATGGACACCAGGTCCAATATGGCTCATTTGGATGGAATCGTTGTTACATTGGAAGCTTTCCTCACGGGACACAGATACTCCTTATTCCCACATCAGTCTCTGCCCATTGGAGTTGGTCCTGTTGCTGGTATCGACGACGAAACAGCTGGTTTTCACAAAGTTGTTTCTCCACACATGGTTGAATAGGCGGCCGACAGTTCTCTTCATAATTCTTTGGGCCTCGCTGCTTCTGAGGGCACCACTCCTGCTCTTGCTCCTGGACACACCTCCGGTCCAGACTCTCCAACAGCCATAGTAGTCACTACTACATTTTGACCCAAAATCCGACGGCGCGTGGATTTATCTTTATAAACTTACCAAAAAACACAAGTGTACAAATTTTTTTTTTAAATGTGGCAACAAGAGTCAGCTATGCGATGGCGCGTTTAGTACACGTCGGTTAAGCGACGTCTCTTTTAGTACACGTCGATTAAGCGACGGTTAAGAGAGCACATTTAATAGGTCAAATATATGAAATATGTATAGTCGTCGCATAGCCGACGTGTACTAAAAGAGACGTCGTTTAACTCCACGCGTCCTAAACGAGCCGTCGCATATTCGACGCTTGTGGCCATTATTTGCAAACATTCATATAAATAGATATGTAGGCCTAGGTTCATAATCTCACACACTCACTCTTGCACAAATCTCTTGGACAAGAAATGCGAAATTCCTAAGGAGTATTAGGGTTTGGTTTTTGGACTTGTGCTTTTGTCGGGACCTTCCCACTTGGTCTTGGAATTTGGTCTTGCTCTTTGGTGACTTCTCTCTTGAAGTATCTCTTGGTTAATTTCTTGGTTTAGGGTTTGGTTTTTGGCCTTGTGCCTTTCTGGGGATCTTCCCACTTGGTCTTGGAATTTGGTCTTTCTCTTTTTTTGACTTCTCTCTTGATGTATCTCTTGGTTAATTTCTTTGTTTAGGGTTTGGTTTTTGGCCTTGTGCCTTTGTGGGGATCTTAACACTTGGTCTCGGATTTTGGTCTTGCTCTTTGGTGACTTCTCTCTTGAAGTATCTCTTGGTTAATTTCTAATTGGTTTATCATTGGTAAATCTTTGTTGGAGAAAGTTTGTCCTCTTGTGTTAGGGTTTACCCTCACTAGTTAGGGTTTTCTCTTGTGGATTTGGCTTTGACTCTTGTGGAAAAGAAGATTCATCATATACTTGGTTTTGTTTTGAGTTAGGGTTTACCCTCACTTAGGGTTTGCTCTTGTGGATTTGGATTTGACTCTTGTGGAAAAGAAGATTCATCATATACTTGGTCTTGTCTTGAGTACTTAGGGTTTACTCATGTGGATTTGGTTTTAACCAATGTGGAAAAGAGGACTCATCATATACTTGGTCTTGTCTTGAGTTAGGGTTTACTCATGTGGATTTGGTTTTAACCATTGTGGAAAAGAAGACTCATTATATACTTGGTCTTGTCTTGAGTTAGGGTTGACTCATATATTGTGGATTTAGTTCTAACCCTTGTGGAAAAGAAGACTCATCATATACTTGGGTTTGCTTGTACTTTGTTCTTAGGGTTTGAGTAATAAAATGCCATGTAACAATAATGTTACAGGTCATCAAGATCATCTTGAACAAAATCAAGAATTGCTTGATAGGTTGTGGGATGGACTGGAAAGAAGGGGTGATGGAAAATGTTATTGTCCTTGCAATCGATGTAGGGGCTTTAATAAGAGAAGGTTACTGATCTCAACAGCTAAAAAACATTGTAGGGAACATGGACATGTTGAGGGGGGGCATGAATATCATCCATTGGTAAGTCATAATTCATTATATATCATGCGGTCTGTTTGTGCCAGAAATTGTTTCCAGGACACAAAGAAACAAGCCAACACAATCTCAAAAATACAATAAAGTAAAAGTAGGTTTTAGGCTAAGTTGCCAGGGTACTTGGGTACTGGGACGGGTACGGGTACGCCACTTTTTGAAATAGGGTACTTGGGTACGTCGGGGTACTGTAGACATATATATATATATATATATATATATATATATAATTTTATAAATTTATAATTAATAATTATATTAATATATTTATAATTAAATATAAATATAATTAATAAAACTGAAAATTAAGCTAAATTATTAATTATTAATTATTAATACGAAAAAATTTAAAATTGAGAAACTTTAAAATTATTGCAGGAACATTTTCTTTTATGATAATCTGTCTGTAGCCATATCAAGGAACTCGGCCACTAGTTGTTGTTTACCTTTTGATTTATACCCATCCATGTTTGATTCCATTCAAATGCTTTTTTCCTTTTTGTTAGTGCGCTCCATTTTATGAAATCTGTAAAAGCCTACTTGTCCTTTTGAAATGTCTCATGCAGACGTGTTTTAACTATTAGTATGAGGTTGCAAAAGGTCATCATGCTAAAAACCTTAGGTTGATTTTCTGAAACATTAAACTCGCCTTGATTTGTAGTTGGCAATGTGGCATCCTTGATAATTGGATTTTTAAGGACCCTAATTCGTTTTACCATTTTGTCAAAAAGCCAAGTTAATCCTATTTTATGTTGCTAGGTTTGACAAACTGGAAAGCAAGTTGACTGTCTTATTATAATTAGCATTTATGCTAATCCTACCAAAGCTACAAACAGGCCTTGAATAAAAGTTGCAGTTTATCTTGCTTGGTTGGTTAACTGTGGTTGGAAAGCATGCTGATTTGACCAAGCTAAAGTCATAAAAAAACTTGCTATTCTGAAACCTTAAGTGAAATTGGCCATTCCAACCTAGAACTCGATCTCCTTTTCATGTGGGGTAGGATTCCTGAAATTGTCAATGTTACTCCATGAGTGGATTTCATAACTGACAAGCTGTGTTGACCTTGGAACTTTATTCTCGGGGGAAATTGTTAAAGTGATTAGATTACAGCATGACTGAATATATGACAGTGAGATGGCAGTTTGTCAAATATTGCTATCCTGGAAACAATACTAAGCCTGGTGTGCTGATTAGACATAGCATAACCTTGGAAAAAGTGTGATGTGATGATACTTGTAAACATATTAGTTATTATACTGAAAGACAGCTAAATGAATGAGGTAAAACCACTCTAATAGGCAGTTCTCATGCATGTTCTCTAATTACAGCCATGCAAACAGCAGAAATTATGAGACAGAGCCGTTGTAGTAGTTGTTTTTCTGAGTCATGTCCATTCATTAACACCATGTATATTGGGCCAGCCTTTGACATGAGCAACCTGAATCTTTAGTTTGGCAAGCATGCTAATGGGTGTATAAATTTTAAGTTGTATAATCTAAAGTTTTAAATTTACAGTATTACATTACTGTATAGTGTTTGAAGTTCATTCATAAAAGACAAGCACTACCAACATACAAACCATAAACCAGCAATGAATTTATCAATTATGTAACTAAACAAGTTAAAAATGAAGCCAAAACACAGACTGAAGGGTAAAAAGGATCATATATATTTCATAATTCTGTTCAGCAAATACACATGAGAGTTACAGTACTTAGGCGCTCATAAACAAGTCACAGACCTCCTTAAGCCAGCCAAAAATCGAACTCTATTTCTATCTTTCTTCTCACTCTAAATACTATTTTTTACAAAATTCGTTAGGGTCTAAACCCTAACTGCTTTCAACCAAATCCTCGATGGGTTAAAGTGAAATAAAGTCTTTCCTCTAGAACATAACTAAAAAACTAACTAATTAAAGCATCTATTAAAAGCTCCATAAGTAACTGACTAACTGCCAACTCAAAGGTCTTTGGCAGCTTCGACTAGTAAGGCTATTCCATCCGAGATTTGAGCCTTTTTTCTAGCTCTCTTCTGCTCAGCTTCTGTCTCTGCTAACTTCCTTGTAAGCTTTTCATTCTTCTGCTGCAAGTCTTTGACATTCTGCTTCAATTCTGCATAATGCAAATCTTTGCTTCTCTTTCTCTTCAAGGCTTCTTTAGACACTGTTATTAGCTCTTGATAATTTTCATTCACTTCCTGTAAGTCTTCTCTTAGCCTTCTATTTGCTAAGACTAGGGCATCATTAGTCTCTTGCATGCATGCCATTTGATGCCTATATTGTTTGATGGTTCTTTGCAGGTTCTCCATGTCTGAGTCAAAAACCTTCCCTGTTATGGTATTTTGCATCTCACTGGGCAGCCAAGGGACATTCAGTCTTCTGAAAATATCCTCATCTTCCTGTAACAGCTCTGAAGATACACCATGAAAAATAGGGTTTTCCTGACTTGTTGTTTCAATGGGTGTAGTTTCATCTATCAAGTTCTGATTTTCAGAATAAGAAACCTCAATTTCCTTCTTTTGTTGTTCCTTTATTATTTCATCTTTTAATTCCAGAAACACAGCAGATAATTTTGTTTGAGTGAGACTGGAATCTTCTGCTGCTGAATTCTATTACAGTTTATCTTTCAATGGTATTTACTGTAAATACTGTGGAGCATGGAAACATGAATTCCAAAGATTTAAATTAACAGTAAAGAAGAGGAAATAACACAGATGAATGAATTTCACATAGAAGACATTCTGCAACAAAACTTGGAAGGAATCTTAAACATGAGAAAACCTGTATGTATGTTCTTTCATTGAAGTTCACAAAATCCCAGATACACAAGTCTTTTCTTCTTAACAATATGAATTTCTTCGACCAAAGACCAACCCTCTCCCTATCGAAGTAGGGTCTATTTGTAGTTAATCTATTCAAAGGAGAGATGCAAAAAACTAGGAAACAGTTACATACGTGGGGATTATGTCCCAGCAAAATAGCTTAAATCCTATCTTCTAAAACAGATGGCATAGTGACCATTTATTACATAACCAACTCTACAAAAAGAAATGACAGCTGTATGAATATTTATGAGGTCGATAATCCTTTTAGGATCAACAATATCCTATTCATTTCCAGGATGGAAAGAGATATCATTGATGTTTTCTGATAATTTTAGCCTTCAAAGGCGCATACTGTCTGAACAGGCTTGCTTGATTTTAGGCTCGCTTGATTAACTTGTCATCTTCCTCTGAATATTTCCAAAACAACTGTAAATAAAGTAGCTGTGTGACTGTTGCTTACTGTAGTAACTGCAGACAACAAGCTAGCATCATGGACTCCCAAGATAGCATCATGGACTCCCTAAAACTTCTTCGGAAGGATCTAAACTTTATAGTTCTTAGCAACAGTATCAAATATATGACAACCTTGACTTACTTATGCTTCACGGACATCTAACTGGCACTTCCTGGACCTGAACTTGGTATAAGAACTCATGCTCCCACCCTGAATACTTCATTCCAAGCATCATCCTTTGGAACAGAAGCATCAGATAATTCTTCCATCAGCACATCAAGCTCTATTAAAAGACCTTCTGTAAAGACAGGCAATTTAGATTTAACCTCCCTGAAAAGTAATGGAAGTTCGAAGTCCTGCCTCATTTTGCTTACTACCACCATGCCTTTAAGTCCTTTTACCATATCATTAAATTTTCTATGGTCTGATCTGGCTTTAATAAACATTTCTTTATATTCAGGCCATGCTATTGGCATATTCTCATCATACCAAAAGGATGGTAAACCATAACCAATCAATGGTAAAAAGGCTTGCTTGAACTTCTGCACTTGCTTTTTAATCTGGGACATCTTTCCTCTGACTGAATTCAACAGAGTATATTTCTGCAACACCCTCCTGGCATCTACTAACAGAGCATTTCTGTTACTCACCTTTAAAACCTGTAACTCAGAAGCAGGAGCTTTACTGAGGAAAATAATTGCATTTTGAGCTACCTCTTGAGTTCTGTTAATTAACTTTTCCTCAGCTAATTTACATTTGTTGGATGCCACTCCCAATTCCTTCTCATGCTCCTCCACAATGATCAATTGAGGCCAGAAAGCATTGATATCTGCTATCAATTCATCCCAAAGCAAATGCTTTGCACCTTCCAGTGGCAGAACTCCCTTGGTTTTCTCTTTCAACTTATAAATCTTATCTTTCAGTTTATCATTTTCTTCTTTGAGCTTGATGATTTCCTGCTCTCTAGGATCCTGAGCTTTAATCTCTTCAATCTGCAGTTTAAGTTCAGAAATTGTGTCCTGTAAGTCTGAAACCTTCTCCTTGAAATTCTCAATTTCAGCTTCATGTACAGACATATCTGCAATGTCATGTATGATCTGGTCAATTGGTGACAAAGGACTAGTTCCCCTGTTTGATTTCAATTGTTCAATTTCTTGAAGCAATTTCCCTTTCTCTTTCTCCAATGCCTCTTTCTGCTCCTGAAGGACTAGAATTTTGGCATTATCTTCCACAGCCTTTGCATTCAAACTAGCTATCTCTTCATGCAACTTAACCAAATTAGGTGAAGGTGTAGTATCAACATTAACATTTACCCCTTTAGCCCTCCTTCTAACTGTCTTAACAGTTTTGACTTTGATTGTTGGCTGGGTTTCTGCCCCTTGTGCAGGTGGCAACTCTTTATATGAAGCCAACTCAGTTTGTAAATAAGCCACCTGTGTAGACCATGCTTTGTTTGCCACTTTCTCCTGCTTCAGGTGAGCTTCCAATTTTTTTATTTTTTGCACTGCATTCTTATGTGCCAAGGTCTCCCTAGTCAAGTCAGCATAAAGGACTTCATTGGCTTGTTTGTGGAACCAAATCTTGTCAGGAGTTGGTAATTGATCCATTTCTAAATGAATATCAGAAGCATTTTCATCATCAGTGATGGCCAAACTTAAAGATCCAGTTCTTGAATCCCTCACTGTCATCAATGTTGTCTTCATATCAGATTTTTCTTTGAGTTGATTCAATTTTTTTTGCTCTTGCATCACAGACTGATTTCTCTGATCAATGTAATGTTTGAGGAGACTCTGCTTGTTTTGAAATTGACCTTCAGCAGCTGCAGCATAGCTATATTTCTTGTATTGCAGGACCGGTACAGGGGGTAGTTTACTGCTTTCTTTAGGTTTTGCAGTAGTATTTTCAACTCTGGTCTGTGATACTTCTTCTTGAATAATAGTAGGGGTGATAACTAGCTCCCTTATCAACTCAACATCAATGATCTCTGTAACCATGGCAGTTTTCTGCTTTTTAGATGTCTCAGGTTCCTTTGTATCCATCTCTGTGGCCTCTGGTTCTGACCTTTTCTTGGTAGATATCTGCTCCACTTTTCCCTGTGCAGTATTTGACTGTGAAAAATCTATATGATCTCTAGCCTCTACAATCTCCTTTAAAGGCTCACTGATCCAGATCTAATCATATATAAGAGAATTGGCCTCTCCCATCCAAGTTTCAGCCTGACTGTGCTGAAATATACCTCTACCATACTCCTGTCTCCTTTGTGAAATAACATGTTTAGGGTCATATTTTACAGGTGGTACTTGAGGGAAATCAAGCTGCTTCAGAACTTCTTCAATAATGGGCAATGCTGCTTCCTTCTTTAAAATGAAATTTCCCACAGTCATAGGATATTTTATCCATGAACTCCTTTTCAATGATGGGGCAGTGAAATGTTCTTTATCTGCAGAGATCCTTTGCCTCATTACCTCTAAAGCAAATACACTGGTAGTTAAAAATATAGGCAACACATATGGTGATCCAGTGAATCCAAAGAATCTGACAAGGGAGAAGTTTTTTGCCAGGAACCAATCTCCAATCAAATCAGGGTTTAGGATTTCTTTCAAGTCATTTGAAATTCTGCTGATCTCTGGATTAAACACTCTGAACAGATTAAGTACGATCAAATCCATGAATTTGGCATAAGACCAGGCATGGTAAAATGGTGAAGAAGGAGGCCATTTCTTAAAGGTTTTTGAGTCTGTAATGGCTAGTGCTCCTAACTTAGCATGAATTATCAAAGAATATAAGTATGCCTGATACCTGAAATGATAGATTTTGGAGAAATTGGACAACTGAAAAACACATTTCTTTGGCAAAATATTCATCAAACCTAAGGGGTGCTGTTCCAGGCCTATCTAGGTATAGGAAAATTCCTAACATAGCTTCAGTTACCTCCGAACTAGTGTCTGACCCTAAAATTTGACTTAATAGGGTTACAGCAGCAACAATAACTGGTAAACAAAGTTTAGATGAAAAAGGAACAGACAGGTTCTCCACTAGTTTCAACAAAACCTTCTGATACATTCGTTCTTTATCCTCACTAGAAACTTTCTTATAAATCTGGGATATTTCAGCTTCATTAAAAGAGATAGAAGTTGAAACGAAATCAGCAGAATATTTCAGGGTTTCCCCAAGGGTTTGAGGGTCTACTTTGCAGATAATTTGGTCACCCTGGTAATTCATAATTACTCCCTCTGAGGTTGAAAAATGTTCAGCACATAAGGATACAAATTCCGGGCAACTAGGTAAAGGATACAATGTAGAAGGGATCAAAGTACTGTACAATTTGGTATGGAACTCGGAATTGTCAAGGGAAGCAGTACTGAGGTCATTGTGACTGGTAATGATATCAACGGGTTTTGAAATTGGGTCATATACATCCCAGAAACGGTCAGAAATCAGGTCTTCGGAGGAATCTAAGGTTTTTACAGTGGTAAACATGGTGAAAGCAGGTAATTCAACAGAGGAATACTCAGAAATTGTGTACCTGAGGGTAAGGGCTGACTGTAGTTACTCACAGTTGAAATGTTGATAGTATATCTGGTATCTGTAGCAGCCGAACCAATCAAACATTGATCTCCGAGCAGAAATGGCGGAAACAATCTTTCAGCGGTCTTTGACGGTAACATGTACGGTGGAGCCTCCTTAGTTAGTGCCTAGACCTGCGAGTTAGCAAAAATGGCGGAAACAGTCTTTCAGCGGTCTTAAAAAATTAATACCCTAGACCTGCGAGTTATCATGTTAATCTAGACTGCAGCGGAAAATAGGATATCGTACATTTCTGTACGGGTATCCATTTTCCGCTTTCACTCAGCGACAACCAGGTAGCACACGTCACATCTCAGCGGAAAATGGATACCCATACAGAAATGTACGATATCCTATTTTTCACTCCGGTATTTTTTTTAAAAAATGTTTACAGCTTGTCGATTAACCGAAACCTAGCATATTGTCGGTTAACCGACACCTAGAACATCTACAGCCTGTCGGTTAACCAACACCTAGAACATCTACAGACTGTCGGTTAACCGACACCTATAACATCCAAAGACTGACGGTTAACCGACACCTAAAACATCTACGGACTGTCCGTTAACCGACACCTATAACATCTACATGCCATCGGTTAACCAACGTCGTGGAGCATTTGATCAACAACAAGAAGCCGTCGGTTTGTTTTTTTATATTGTTCTAGGCGTCGCTTGATTTGCGTCGGTTAACCGACACCGCTCCTAGGCATCGGTTAACCGACGGGATGATTAACCGTCGCTGAAACGACGGCTTGGAGCGTTGTCGGATAACCGACGACAATCCAGCGACGCCTAAAAAAAATCATAGTGTCGTACATGCGACAGGGAAATGTCGAAAATCTGACAATACAGCCGTCGGATTTTGGGTCAAAAGGTTGTAGTGAGTGCAAGGTGCTTCCCCTCCTGGGACTTGTTTCCCGGTTCCTTCTACGATCGCCATCACCTAGTACAAGAGACTTCATAAAGACGAAGCATAAACAATTCTCCTGTGTAAAGTCGAGCCTCTGCCCATCAAGCTCATAGAGTAGCAGTGGACGGATGAATTCTTTAGCCCCTGCCCCATCTCTAGAGACATACATGACTCCAAAGGCGCAGAATCCAGCTCTTGAGATGACCTGTCACGAGCACTGCACACCTGGTTTTACTACTTTGTTTCTTTGTTTTTGTCTACTCTGGCTTGTACAAAGTTACAGTTTCATACTGTCTTTCTTGTTCGGTGGATATCTAGTTTATCTCTCTAAGTTTGGTTTTACTGCACTTTTTTGTAATATTGGCAACTTGAACATGGCCAGAATGCTATATTCGGCTTCTTCTGATGATTGTAATCTTTTATGTACTATAATATAATCTTTCCATGCAGCTTACAAAAAAAAAACAAATTAATGAAAATGAATAATAATTGGATAATAACAGTATGTGTCTAAGCAAGAGGACCTGTATTTGAATATGATCATTTCCCAAAACGAAATATTGTAGAGAGTGGACATTACTAGGGGTAATGGTCCCTAGTACACTGGAGGATTCTGTTGTAGGTCCTTGAGCACTCAGTTTTTCCATCGTACAATATATGGCTAGTCCAATAGGGATTTCATAAGGGGAAAAAATTATAGGACTCTACATAGAGTGGGTAAAAAACCTTCTCACTACTCTACATTAGTAATAAAGATAGAAAACAACCCTGAAATTTTGACCGAGTCTACAACAAAAAGGTAAGATTCTTCTTGTATTGGATGATTTGATGAAGTACTTGGTGTTGATGTTTGGTGTTGATCTTGTAGGATTTAGAGAACCTAAGTTGCTTAGACTCATTATGATGTTTGAGTTTGGTGTTGAGCTTGTTATCTCTGGAGCACCTAAACTGCTTAGAATAATTGTGATGTTTAAATTCGATGTCGAGCTTGTAAGCTCTTGAGCACCTAGATATTCTTAAGTTGAATGATGTACTGAAGTAATTTGTGTACTCTTATCACTTGGTGTTTTAGTTAATAACACTAGTTGTGTCACCACCCTGAATAGAGCATGTACGAGATACGCCAATGAAGGGTATCATACTCGTGTTGGGTGAGTTATGAATAATAGGAACACTATTTGTTTTTCATATTTTTCTTATAAGCATGTTATGCACACATTATTCTTATGTTATGCTCAGCTGATGAGAATTGAAATGATTTCTTTATAAGGAAAAGCAACTTGTAATGACTAAGAGTACTTGAGAAGAAGTACTACCATACATGAGGTATGGATGAGGATGATATATTTATGGAAAATTTATGTTCCATGAAAATAATTTTGTGAATATTTTACCTTAGATCATGAGTTTTATATATATGCATGATTAACATATATTGTGTGTGCATGAATATTACAGAGTGAAACTTTGTAAGTAAACTAAACTCAAAAAGAGTTGCTAAGAAAAGGAAACAACAAGATGTTGCAAAGGAAATTATTGTTTGTGTTCCTTTGATTTTGAATAATCATGTGTATGCATATATTTTATGTTGAAATTCTAGAAAAATAAAGTATTGCATGTGTAAAATACAGATTATGAAAGGAAAAGAATCTTAAAAATATCCAACTAGAGTTGTTGAAAATAAAAAAGGTTGGAAAATAAAGTAAAAGAAATAGAAAAATGTATTTCGTAAATATAATTGAAAGTTAAAACCAAAGTATTGAAGGGAAAAAAATCCGACAACAATGTTATTTATAATGGGGGCATGTACTATCCTCTCTGCTGCCCCATTTTTGTTGTAGTTGAAATACAAATGTAAGTGTGTAATGTTTTAGTTCTTGGTGAGTAGCTAAAGGCCAAGGCCCCGTCAGTAAAATCTGTAAGTAATTTCCTAATTTGTTTTCTTCTTTGATTTGTAGACTTAAGATACTGAAGGGCTTGATGCAACTAAATGATAGGGGCACTAATCCACAAGGGGGAGAGATCAAGGATGGGAATCCATGAGTGCGACGACAAGTGTCATCTTGGTTCCTCTCGCACTCAAGGAAAAGTGAATCATTGATGTTCACTGGTCTAAAAGATCTAAGGTGTAATCCTAAATTGAAGTAAGTCTTGAATTATACTAAGTTACTTTCTTCCAACTAGCAAATAGTGGGATTCTATGAGCTTGCTATCGAGTGAAAGGTTAATTATTATTGTAATCTTAAGATTAGGAGATTATCTAATTTTTATAATAATTACACCTTGGAATCAAGTGCAATAGAAGTTATTCGTAGATATTTCTAAATATAATTAAGCTAATCTCTCTTATTTTGAGGAACTATATTAATAAAATCACCTTCATTAGAAGAAAGATAAATTTTATAGATGTATCATGATAAATTATTTATCAATATATATATAGCAATAGAAAAAGATTATTTTAATTGTTTTTTATTTAGTTACCCACCAATATTAAATACATATACAAAGGATATTATACCTTAAAAGAAAAATTATATGTCAATATAATTTATTTGAACTCGCAATAAGAATTCGATTAGGGTTTTCAAACCCATGCATTTAAAAGTGAGAAGATAACTCCATCTTGAGGATTTTTCGTTGATAGGAAACCATTTTTGGGAGAGAGAGCAGTTAGGGTTTTGTCTTTTATGGAGGTAGAGGCCTCATTGGATAAAGGGGGAAGAAGATATTGGTCCTTCCCTGCTTTTGTGTCTTTGAAGGGTGATCTAAAATCTTTAAGGAAGATTGTGTATGAATTATGGGAGTCATCTCTTAGGGGGAGAAGATTCCAGTACTTTACCTTGTTATATGTGATTAGTGAATAAAAGAGGATCGACCTTCATTGGAAAATCTGATCCCAACTGCGGTTTGTAGTATCTTCTTTGTAAGCTTGATGATAGACGATGATTCATTATAGAGGACCACTCTTTTATTTTCATTCGTTATATAAATTATAATTTGTTGTTGCGTTGTTACTCGATAGTCATTCTCCACAAAGTTATGTTCTTTTTTAATCTTTGACTGCGAGTAAGAGGACCGACCTCCTCATGGAGAGACGAACCCTTTCTATTATTTTTTTAATCTCTGACTGAGAGTAAGAGGAGAGTCATCCTCATGGAGATCCAACTCCCCTATTTTCCTTTTTATAGAACCATTTTTGTAGGTGTCAATGTTATAATCTAATGATGGCAGTGAGCCATATGAAAGGAGAAGAATCCTCGAAGAAGAGAACAGATTGATCTCTTACCTTATTCATTTTTATCTATCAATTTGATTGTTACCTTTAAGAAAAGAAGAGAAGCCTCAAAGAGAACACCAACCCTAAATTTCCTATGCATTGGAATGAGATCTTCTTAATGAAAATAATTCCTTTCTTTTGTATTAATCCCTACTGTGGTAGGAGGGGAAAATGTTTCCAGGAAAGTCAAAACCTTATGCTAATGCATGAACTACTGAGAGATACATTAATTTTAAAATACATTATAAGTTTACTTTTAGAGCTAGGGAGGGAGCTTCCAGGAAAAGCACAAAAGCATAACCCTAGGCTAACGCATGAACTGTTGAGTGAAATATTTACCTTTAAATATATTATAATTTTACTTTCAAGTTTGTATTAAGACAAGGATGGCGTTTCCAAGAAAGGAATAGGCCTAGGCGAATGCATGAACTATAGATTGATGTATTATTTTAAAATATATTATGATTTTATTTTCAATACTTGAAAGCATTGTAATTTGTTGATATGGTTAGTTTTCTAGTGAAGCTATGATGGGCATATGACTGAGTAACTCATGTTGAATTAGTAATACAAAATTATTAAACTGTACTTGGAATGAATCCATGAGGAGCACAACCCTTAGCTTGGTTGGCATCAAACTGAAATAACATTATTTGTGTATAGCCAATAAGGAAGGCCAATGCCTCAGCCTCACAATTATTTATTTACAATATTTATGTGCACTCTGAACTCTGTAGTTATTTCTTAAGGGTTGAGTGGGATAGTTTTCCTTTGAGTTGAACCTTTCAGTTAATAACTAAGTTTAATAATGCAATTTAGAAGTAAAATATACTCCTAGGAAGTTCATTATAAAGAAACTTCTTGGAGAGGTTGTGGATTAGCCTCCAAGACTTGACAAAAGGTCATTTTCAATATTTTTCTAGTCCCTTCACCTAGTGCATTTGTTTCCCATCTCATGGGTGGCATCTCGGTGGGAAGAACATACAATGGATAGAGAGCCAAATGGTTGGGTGGAAAGTTGCAATCAAGCCTTCAATCACAAGCTTACATAATCCTTATAACTCTTTTACATTTCCTTTGTAATTATTATTCATAAGTTTAATAAGTAATGTCATTTAGAATTTATATGGACATCTTGAAATAAATATTTTATTTTAATTCAATGAGTAGTATATATATGAAAACCATATTGTTAGATTATAAGTGATAAGTATTGAAAAATATATTATATGCTTGATTAAGACAATTACTTGGCTACATTAAATTTGTGGAAAGCTAAACATGTATAAATGAAAGTACTTTAGGGTGAAAACACAAAGTTGTGTAACGCGTTTTTGAGAATGGAGAGGAAAATAAATAGTGCACGTAGATAAACATGCGAAAAAAAGTCAAATTCAAACTCCAGTATGAAAGTTTGTGCGAGTTGAAACTCTCGGTTGAGAGTTTAATAAAACTCTAGGCCAAGAGTTTGAACCAATCACAACATCGTATTTTAACAAAATCTCTCGGATGAGAGTTTAAACTAAATTCTCAACCGATATTTTTGAAGATATTTTCTTGGTCGAGAGTTCATGGTCAAAAAAACCTACAAAAATCCAGTGCATCTCTTCGGAACCTGCAACTTCAACAAGGAAAAACCCCTGCAAATTTTAAAGATTATTTGTCAAATTTGGTACCAAATGATTCATCTTTGAATCTAGTTTCCAATGATATAAGAATTGTTTCATTTCATTTAGAATTTCTATTCATTAATAATTTGTTTCTAAACCTTATCCCTTTATAATTTTATTGTTCTAAAAATAACCCGAAATAAAAATTTAATATCATAACAAAGACAACAACAACAAAAATTGAAATCTTCACAGATATTTTCCTTGCCCCGTCCTCTTCAAAATGGTGGCTTTTAGTTTTTCCAATAAGTGTTACACTAAAAATAAAATTGAAGCTCACCAACATGTGTCGATATAGCACCATTTTATGGACATATTCTATTTCGATAAATAATACAAAATAGTTCCCAAGTCTAAAAAATCTCAAAATATAGTCCATGCACAAGTGCAGTGTGTCTAGATTATGAGCATACATTTTTTCCCTAAAATGAATAACCATATATAAAATAACTAGTGCTCATGCAAGTCACTCATTATCCATACTTCAAATTTTCAAGTATATTCCATTGGTGAGCACCAAATTTATCCCACTATATGTCATGTTACCGGACAATCCACTCGATCGGAGGCGAGCCGAATCTCCCTAGCTCAATGCGAGTCTAGAACAGATAGAACAGACTACAAACACATTTCCTAGATCTACTTAAGGATCAAGTGCTAGATGTCTTACCTCTTTGATTCGCTATCCTTTCTCCAGAATGTTGCTCCACATCCCACGGTCGTCATATCCAAGCTACAAGACCTATTAAGACACAGAAAAGAGAAACGAGTCAAGAGCATCTATACAATAAGAGATCTATGTAAACAGTTAAGCATTTAAACAACACAACATCATTACACATAAGAATGATATTGGTGGAAAGAATTTGTATTACTGCAAATAGAGGAGTACATGATAGAGATATAGAACTACAACCAATGACTTAACGTAGCAGCCCTTCTCCACACAAGCCAATTGCCAAGCCCTTCCAAGGAAGCATGAATTCTCCAAGAGGTGAGTGAAGGTGTCTTAAGAGAGATTTCCCAACATGTAAGCACTATAGGCATCCTCCCAAGATAGATTTCACCGGCATGTAGATACCATAGCCTTCCTCCCCTCTCATGGAGAGAGTGGGTGTTTATATAGGACTAAAGAGATAGGGTAGGTTGAGGATTAAGGGGAGATGGTTAAGGGATCTTTCCATAAGGTTAGGAACCGAAATGCCACCTCACCTAGAGCCTATGGATAGGCCTCCACATCACTCATCTTCGAGAATGGGCTCGAAGATACTCTTTTATCCAAATAACTGACTTCGTTGCAGGTTTCATTAGGAAAACCTGCGACGTCGCATGTTGCACAAGGGCAGACTGCGACGACCTTGAAAAGTAGGTCATTTAATCCCTCCAGACATGGGAAATTTAAGGGATGTGTTTTTACTCAAAAATGGGTTTAGGTAAAATAGCAAAGAGTTTACACAATGGTCAGGATGACGACATTGTCACAATGGTCATGATGACAACACTTGGTCATAATGATGATACTTGCAATGGTCATGGTGACAACACTAGGTCAGGACGACGACACTTGCAATGTTTGCAACACTTGCAACACTTGCACAAGGGTGACGACATTTTGGTGTAACAGAATGCCCCCCAAAGCATGAAGTTGATGGAATGAGACAGGTGAAATGCTTTGTAGTAAGAAAAATGGCAAGGATTTGTTGGTTGGAAGGAGTTGCTGCAGAAATGACCTGAGATCCACAAATCTCATACAACACAAAACATGGCTGCCGACCAATACATTGCAGATCCATGATAGTAAAGATCGACTGAATACAATCATGGCTACTAGACACAATCGTAGATCCATGATGAGATGATAACACAGCCACAACCAATACAAAAGTGGATCTGTGTGTCTCAAACAATCTCCATCGCAACCTGGGTAAAACATGACTCCCTAGGGTCTTCAAGCTGAACCCGCAATGATATGAATATATCCATGTGATTACAAATGTCTTGACGTCGAACATGGTAGGAACCACTTGATTACTGGTCATTGATGTAAACCGTTAACAAGTGTGAGGGAGATCACCATTGCTATCAATGATTCCCAAGGTATCACAGTACATATCATCGAACGTGAATAAATGATTTGAAGTCGAACGCAAGATGAAATCTTTCAATCAAGATTCAATGATGTAAACTCATGATGAAAGTGAGGTAACCTACCATTGAGGCATGCAGGCCCAAGGTACTTGGTTGGTTTCTAAGTTCAATCCTTGGATGATGATTTGAAGTCGATGAAGAAGAACCCGTCGAAGGAGGGCCATGATGAATCCCCCATCATCGACATGAAACTCGATAACAGATGTTTGGTGTAGATCAGACGGTAGAGTAATGTGCAAGACTGACTCAAGGTAGAACAACATGATTGAAGGCATATAGACTGCAGAAGATGAGTAACAAATGTCTCTTGAACATGGGCATGGCATGACTTGGAAGTATTGACATGACGGGACTGATGCCAATCCCTAATGCAACTGATGGTGGAAGCATTCTTTGGCTGATCCAAAGGAGCGATGCGACTCATGGAATTGACAAGACTTGAGGACAAACGGATTATCCAAGTACTGAATGCAAATGCAAATGAGTGCCATGTTCAAGAGTGACTATGTACTGCCGTAATTAAGGTGTAACATAAAATCTCCCCTTTTTCCCCATCATGATTGATGAGTGCCTCATGTGTTTTTGATGAGCTTGATGAGCGTAACCAGATGCTCGTTATAGCTCATCTCATAGATGATTCCAATCCCAAATATTTTCTGAACCTGGGATAGGAGGGGTTCGTCCCATGACGGGCCCTTCAATGTGAAAAATTTAACGAGTCCAGAGAAGGAAAACTCAGCGTCATTTCATGTTTACAGAGTCTGAAAAGAACTAAAGAAGACTCCAATGGTCCTTTTTCGTAAAGTTAGCCTCATCACCCAAAAAAGGGTAAAACAACGCGGGAGAGGACTCTTCCAGCCATGGTTGGTTGGAGTATTCCTTTTTTGTAATAGTGCTTCCTGGTCCAAAAAAGGGGTAAACTATCACCAGAAAGACGATCATTCAAATGCTTTTACAAGCATGAAAGCATCAAGTTCGCTTGGCAATCTTTTCCTATTTAGGGAGTCTGAAAAGAGCTTAAAAATGACTCCATGAACAACTTTGTCATGGTTGATGACCAAGTACGACAAAGGAAAAAGTAAACTCGGCACAGTTCCTTTTCCGTAAATAGTCTAGCGAGGCTGGATATGTTGATGTATATGTAACTTCGGAATGTATTTCACATATATGTATATTGTATTCCTATAGAGATGGTATTATTCCTCTATAAGGAAGTGTCGTCATTTATATTGTAAGTGTCGTAACTTATACTTGATGGGTTATTAGACCACCTTATTTGGGGTCGTCCCTGTATAAGTCATGTGGGTCAAAGGTTTATTAGACCACCCTATTGGGGGTCGGCCATGTGGGTCAAAGGGTTATTAGACCACCCTATTGGGGGTCGGCCCACTCAGCATTATGTTATGTGGTAAAGTTCGAGCCTACATGAGTTAGGTAAAAAGGCAAGTCAAGTCAAGTATAAATAGAGTGCGGGAGGCACTCTATTTACTCACTCACTTCTCACACATGCTCTCAAGGAGGAGAGGTGCACTTATGGAGGAGGAGGATTGCTGCTAGGTTATGGCTATCTCTCTTGGTTCGTTGTATCATTGCTCTATCTATCTCTGAGGAAGTTATTGGGGTTTTTCACCTTTATGGTTTTCCCCAAGTAAATCTTTGTGTCTCTTGTGTGCTTGCATTATTGTCTCCATGATTGATATGCTGTAGATATGCTGTACATGTTGTTCTCTCAGTTAAGATCCTAGATCAGATTGAAGTAAATTCTGAAAATCTAACATGGTATCATAGCTAGCCTGAAAGAAGGCATGATATGGCATGTATGACACTTGTTACACTTACGATGCTAGGGCTTGATATAGCAAAAACCAGTCATCGTATCACTTTCGCTATAAATATGTTTTGGCGAAGTTTTCGGATCTAAAATTGTTACAGGCCGAAGCTAAGATCTCTAGGTACCTTGTGTCCAAAGGACAACCTCTAATTCGTTGTACTTTGTGATTTATGATCTGTACAATATAGGGTTTCTGCCTCTTCCAGATCTGAGTCAAAATCAGGTGACCTTGGGAAAAAGGTCATATCTTGGGCTCGGAAGCTCCAAATGAAATTTTGTAAAAAGTGACAGGTAGTACACAGTCTGTACTATCTCAGAAAATTTTTCAGAGGCCGAAGTTGAACCAGTGATACGTGGCACGCAGTACAAGTTCGCTCTCCTGTATTATCCCATAAAAAGGTCACGTTGCGACATTTGGCATAACTCTCTCTCAGAGAGTCCAATTGATGTCAGACCTGTCAGGATGGAAAGGTAACAGGCCGAGATATCTCAAAAAACGTTTTCAGAGGCTGAAGTTAAAACAGTGACACGGGGCACGCCGTACAAGTTCGCTCTCCTGTTTTACCCCAAAACAGGTCACGTTGCGACATTTGGCATAACTCTCTCTCAGAGAATCCAATTGAGGTCAGACCTGTCAGGATGGAAAGATAACAGGTCAGGATATCTGAGGAAACTTTTTCAGACCCTGTGGACCAAAAATTTCGGAGTTACACCATAAACAATCAGGTACATATTTCTGTCAAAACAGAATTATTTTTTGGTACCTTCATTCATGGCTTCCGGAATTTAGGGCTTTGGAGAAAGTTGGAATTTTTGTAATCGGAGACCACGGCTGGATGCTACTCATAAAAATAGAAATTTAGAGACCAAGATCAGAATTTTTGGTTGGGCAAAAGGCTGGGCTTGATTAGACCCTAGTTCGTGACCTTGATCAGAAAAGTGGAAAATTAGGGCTTCTATAAAAATGGGAATTTTTGAAATCTGTGACCACGGCTGGAAGCTCCTCAGAAAAATAGAAGCTTAGAGATTTGGATCAAACATTTTGATTGGACGGAAGAGTGGGATTCATCAAACCCCAGTTCAGGGTCACGTCTAGTGAATCCAGAAGTTTCAAAGGCAAAATTGAGGAGTGAAACTTTGCAGTTTTCAAATTCTGAATATACCAGTTTGATCAGCTCATCAAGGCGCATATTTCTATCCTTTCGAAAGTTTGAAATTCAAAGTTTGAATTTTTGGGGTTTCTCTGACAAACCCATATCCAGCTCCAGGTCCAGTTCTTGCAAATCAAGTGGATTGGGTTAATCCTAGAAGAAGATGGATTGATCATCTGCATAAGTGAAGAAGTTCCTGTTTCAGAGGGAGATGAGGCTAAGGCCTTACATAAGAAGATTTCAAGCGATCTCGACAGGTATGAATCATCGAGGTATGTTTTGAGATTTGTTCATGATTAATTTTATGGTATGTTTGTCTTCATGTTATTACGGTTAGTACAATCTTGATTTTAGATTTGTCGTATAACCTTAACAAAATTATGAATGCATGATAGAAGATATTCATTGGTTAGGGTGTTGACACTTATGATTGTACTAATGCATTATGGTGTTGTATGAGGTTTATGTTGTCTACTAACATGAAAGGTACACCAAGAAAGACAAATCATGTTCTGGTCCAAGAACATATGATCATGATAACATGAGGACAAAGATTCATCCATTATCATGGATCTCATAGAAGATCCATTTACGAGGTATGTATAACTTGGTTTTATAATGGCTAACCTATGAGATATACAGGTTACTAGCACAAGTCATTGAATAAGAACAAGAAGACATCATGTGAGTATGTTAGACATAACTAGCTAGCATGCTAATCCAGGTATGTTTTTCCTATATCAAGTTACAATCTCATTTTGTGATAAGATCCTTTATATAAGTAAACTTGGCATGATTGATTATGATTATTCATTGAAGTTAGTATTCATGGGTTTAGGCATATTATGCTTTTTACTTTGTTTAATGATATGACTAACCAGAAAAGTCCTATGGTCAAATAGGAATATAAGTAAAATAATATGTCTCTTATATTGATTGATTTGACTAACCAGAAGACTCATGAAACCATAGGTTTGAATAGTCATGGTTTTATGCATATTATATCGCTTCTCTTGATTGATGATATGACTAACCCGAAGAGTCATAGCTTTGAGTAATTATAGGTTTAGACATGTTATGTTTCTTATGATTTAACTAACCATAAGAATCCTACATAAACCTTGAATGCTAATGCTTATTATTTCTGTTTGAAATGATCATGACTATACATGCTTGAGATTATTGTGCTTTAATAGTATATGTATGATTTAATCATGATACTAATAAGCATGCATAGGGACCAAGGATAAATATGAGATTTAAGAACAGGCAATCCAGGAAGCAAAGATCAAGAGGGAGTACACTCCAATGGTTTATGCAAGGATGCAGATATTCAGAGGGAGTTGACCATCTCTCTACATCCCAAAACAGAAAGGTGTAGAAGAAGCTCCTTCAGATTAGGACTCTAGCAGCTCCTGCAAGGAAGCGAAGATTCAGAGGGAGTCCACCCAATGAACAAACAAAGATAAGTATTTGAATTGTCATTTCTTAAATACTACTGTTCAAATAATGTATATACTGATGTTCCTAGAATTAGGTTGTGTATTATGCATATTAGAATAATTGCATTGATGAACAGTATACTCCTAATATGCATGGGTAAGTGGCCTATGGCACTGTACAACATTCCATTGCTACTTATCTAGAATGAAACCTCTTTGCTGACATGTTGGGAGTTGTGCACACTCTTAACAATGTTCTGGTAGAGATTGGAAGGCATCTAGAAAGTTACGGAATATGGATAAATGTTGTATTGAAGCATTGGCTAAGATAATTGCATGACTGTATGGCATATTTCTTTATGTGTAAGAATTTGTTCTGAAAACTATGAGATGTTTTCTAATCATGCAATTTAACTTGTTGTGTAGGAAAGATTGTATGCCATCTCCTACAAAAGAAGAACTACAACATTTGTTCAGCAACAAATTTATTTATTGAAGATATTGAAGTTCCCAGGATATGGGATGAAGAAATGGAATGCCATGATCCGTCGATCATGAAGAATTATGTTTGGGATGTAGTCCCAAGATGTGAAGGGAAGTTTGTTATGACTTCCAAATGGAACTATCAGATCAAGCATGTTGCAGATGGAAACATTGAGAAATATAAAAGTGATGAAATAGAAGATGCACCAGATGGATCTCAAGACAGCATGGTGTAGTCATATATGTGTGCAGAACTTGGTATGGTAGGATAGACAGCTTTCTATCCAGTTTGTGCGTTACCAAGAGTAAAGCCGATTCCAACCTTTTCTACAAGGTTGAAGAAGGCAATCCAGTGATACTACTTTTGTATGCAGATAACCTGTTTGTTACAGGTAAATATAGATTGATTACCGACACGCAGCGGAAGCTTTCTTCCAAGTTCGAGATGAAGAACTTGGGGATGATGCACTATTTGTTTTTGGCATGGAGGTGTGGCAGAGTGCATATGGAATCTTCCTTGGACAAGGGAAGTATGTAGTAGAGATCCTGAAGAGGTTCGGGATGATGGACTGCAAGGATATGGCCACACCTATGCAATCGAATCTGAAGCTTCTATGTGATGCTTCATCTGAGCCGGTTGATGTCTCTTTGTATCGTCAGATGATTGGGTCCTTGATGTACCTGACGAACACGAGACCAGACATTTGCTTTGCTGTGAACACATTGAGCCAGTTCCTGATGGATCCGAGGAGTGTTCACCTGGTTGCTGTAAAGCATGTTCTGAGGTACCTGAAGGGTACAGTGGATTATGGGCTCAGGTATGAGGAGAATCAAAAATTTAACCTGTAGGGTTATGTTGATTCAGATTGGGCTGGCAGTGCTGCAGATAGGAAGAGCACATCTGGGTGTTGCTTCAGTATGGGATCAGGTGTGATCTCTTGGTTTAGCAGGAAGCAGTCCTGCGTAGCACTGAGTACAGCTGAGGCAGAGTATGTTTCAGCTTGTTCAGCTAGTTGTGAGACAGTATGGCTACGGAAGCTACTGTCTGGGTTATTTGATCTCCCGTTGGAGGCTACTGGTATCTTCTGTGATAACCAGAGTTGTGTGAAGCTGTCCGAGAACCCAGTGTTTCATGATAGGTCGAAACACATAGAGATCAAATATCACTATATCAGGGATATGGTGCAGAGAGGAGCTGTGAAGCTTCTGTATGTTGCGACGGACGAGCAGATTGCAGATGTGCTGACGAAGCCACTAGCCAGAGTGAAGTTCGAGTACTTCAGAGAGAGGCTTGGCGTTCTTCAGATCGAGGACACTTCGAGGAAGAAGTGATGGACACATTTTCTGAAGCCATTCCAAGCATGTTGGAAGGAGGATCCTTCACATGGCTATGGAAGTAAGCGCTGGATAATGGGCATCAGGATGATGTTCTGGTTTCTGCTTGGATATGATCAGTTGGATCATTTATGTATGTATGCATCATGTTGGATGCTGGATATGATCAGTTGGATCATTTATGTATGTATGCATCATGTTGGATGTTGGATATGATCAGTTGGATCATTTATGTATGTATGCATCATGTTGGATGTTGGATATGATCAGTTGGATCATGTGTATGTATTTTGTATATGCATCATGTTGGATTCTTGGACCATGTATCTGTATATGTATCAGGTGGATACATTGTATGATCAGGTGGATCATGTATGGTGATATGTATCATGTATGTTGATGGATACATTGTGTGGATCATGTATCTTTGTATGATCAGATAGATCATGGATGCTGATGGATACATTGTGTGGATCATGTACCTTTGTATGATCAGGTAGATCATGTATGTTGATGGGTACATTGTGTGAATCATGTATCCTTGTATGATCAGGTAGATCATGTATGTTGATGGGTACATTGTGTGGATCATGCATCTTTGTATGATCAGGTAGATCATGTATGATTGATGGATACATTGTGTGGATCATGTATCTATGTGTGCATCAGATGGATGCATTGTATGATCAGGATGATCGTGGATGATGAGCTTCTCCAGATGACATGCAACAGGATGTTGCAGTGATGATGATGAGTATCAGATGATACTTTGTGGCCGTGGATCAGGTTGTGCAGGAAAGCATGTAATTTGTGCCCTGGGATATTTGCAGATGGTCTTTCAAGGTTTTGCCTATGGCATGTAATTCGGTGCCCTGGGACATCTGACAAATGCTCTTGCAAGGTTTTGCTTGGGAGGACATGTAATTTGTGCCCTGGGAGATCTGCAGATAGTCTTTCGAGGTTTTGCCTATGGCATGTAATTCGGTGCCCTGGGATATCTGGCAGATGCTCTTGCAAGGTTTTTTCCTATGGCATGTAATTTGCTCCTGGGAGATCTGGACAGGATGAAAAAGGCCTCAGATGCTTCAGCCAGGTTTTGCCATGACCACATGTAATTTGCTCCTGGGAGATCTGGACAGGATGAAAAAGGCCTCAGATGCTTCAGCCAGGTTTTGTGGTGGACCACATGTAATTTGCTCCTGGGAGATCTGGACAGGATGAAAAAGGCCTCAGATGCTTCAGCCAGGTTTTGTGGTGAGATCACATGTAATGTGCTCCTGGGAGATCCGACAGGTAGAGCCGGGTGCTCCTAACAGCCTGGGATGCTTCAGCCAGGTTTTGTGATGGGTCACATGTAATGTGCTCCTGGGAGATCCTACAGGTAGAGTTGTGTGCTCGTAATAGCCTGGGATGCTGCAGCCAGGTTTTGTGACGCACGTAATAAGTCCTGAGGATTCCACAGTATGGCCAGTGATGATGAAGACCTGCAGATAGCGGGCGTACATCCAGTATGAAAAAGGACTGGCTCTGTAGAACTTCCTATGACGAGTAGATTCAGAGATTGATTGAGATAGCAGCAGCAGTGACGATGATGATGACTCGATGACGATTATCTAGTGACGATGATCCAGAGAAGATGACTTGTGCTAGAAGAACTGTGCTGAGAAATACCTTCCTAGTTAAGAGGGAGTGTTGATGTATATGTAACTTCGAAATGTATTTCACATATATGTATATTGTATTCCTATAGAGATGGTATTATTCCTCTATAAGGAAGTGTCGTCATTTATATTGTAAGTGTCGTAACTTATACTTGATGGGTTATTAGACCACCTTATTTGGGGTCGTCCCTGTATAATTCATGTGGGTCAAAGGGTTATTAGACCACCCTATTGGGGGTCGGCCCACTCAGCATTATGTTATGTGGTAAAGTTCGAGCCTACATGAGTTAGGTAAAAAGGCAAGTCAAGTCAAGTATAAATAGAGTGCGGGAGGCACTCTATTTACTCACTCACTTATCACACATGCTCTCAAGGAGGAGAGGCGCACTTATGGAGGAGGAGGATTGCTTCTAGGTTATGGCTATCTCTCTTGGTTGGTTGTATCATTGCTCTATCTATCTCTGAGGAAGTTATTGGGGTTTTTCACCTTTATGGTTTTCCCCAAGTAAATCTTTGTGTCTCTTGTGTGCTTGCATTATTGTCTCCATGATTGATATGCTGTAGATATGCTGTACATGTTGTTCTCTCAGTTAAGATCCTAGATCAGATTGAAGTAAATTCTGAAAATCTAACAGGATAAAGTGATAAACCTATACTCGTTAGACACACCTTTTTAACTCAATTTTTTAACGAGAACGAGAATGGTATCAAAAGCACTCGGAATCTTTTTCATGTTTGAACTAGAGCACGAAAAAGTAAAAAATAATCTCAAACCACTTTTCATGTTTCAACTAGAGCACGAAAAAGGTGAAAAGTAAGCTCAAATGCTATCTTACTATTTTTAACGAGCTCGAAGATAGGTTGGAAGAATGCTCATGATGTCTGCTTCATTTTTTAACGAGCTTTTAGCAAAAAATGAACTATGCTCAGGATAATTTTCATGGTTTAATGAGCTCGAAACCTAAAAAAGGAAAGTATGCTCGAAAATGTTCCCAATGGTGAACTTTTCCCCAACATGGCATCCAGAGGTTGATGTGTGCCCCCAGCATGATTGCTAGAAGTAAGTGACTTACCTCCAACATGGTGTGGAGAGGCGATTGAGTTGACTTCAACGTAACTTCCAGAGGTTGAATACATGTCCCCAAGCTTCATTTCATTCGCCTAAGGCACAAGCTGGTGAAAAGAAGGTTCAGGTACTAAGTCTATGGGAAGACTCGACTCAATAGAAAATGAGTTGTTTCATTTTTTAATGAGCTTGACACAAGATTAGAACTCTGCTCATGGGAATCTATTTCATTTTTTAATGAGCTTGACATAGAACGGGAACTATGATCATAGGTTAAGGCCCATTGATGGGTTCCTTGCCAACATGATGCCCAGAGGTTGGTAAATGCCCCCAACATGATTGCTAGTGGCTTAACATGGTGGTGTTCCCTCAACATGATTGCTGACGGTATGACATGTGGCATGCCCCCCAAGCTTCATTTCGTCTGAAAATGTTGCTTGCTAACCCAACTACCAACCTGGATACTAATATGAAAAATGTTCACCAAGGGGGGGAAAACGAGAATCAGATGAACTGAAGGTTCAAGTTCTAACTCTAGCGAGAGACTCGAACCGATGGGAGGGAGATCTATTTCATTTTTACACAAGCTTGAAATAGACAATAACTATGCTTGAGGGGGGCCATCTTATTTTTTAATGAGCTTGAAATGGAATAAAACTATGCTCGAGGGGGGCCATCTTATTTTTTAACAAGCTTGAAATGGAATAAAATTATGCTCGAGTGGATGGTTTCATTTTTATGCAAGCTTGAAACCAAAGGTAAACTACGCTTAGAGGGATCTATCTCATTTTTTAACGAGCTTGAAATAAAATAAACTGTGCTCCAATGGATTGGTTTCATTTTTATGCAATCTTGAAACCAAAGGGAAACTATTGCTAGGGTGGTTGGTTTCATTTTTTAACGAACTTGAAACATAACATAAACCGTGCTCGTAGGAACCTATTTCATTTTTTAACAAGCTTGAAACATAACATAAACCGTGCTTGTAGGAACCTATTTCATTTTTTAACGAGCTTGACATAGAATGGGAACTATGCTCATAGGTTAAGGCCCACTGATGGGTTCCTTCCCAACATGATGCCCAGAGGTTGGTAAATGCCCCCAGTGGAGTCGCCAAATTTGTTAACGGACAATCCACTCGAGCGGACGCGAGCCGGATCTCCCTAGTTCAAGTGAATCTAGAAAAAATAGTACAGAATACAAAACTCATTTCCTAGATCTAGTTACAGATCGAGTACTTAGATATCATACCTTTCAGATCGCGGATCCTTCTCCTTGTTGTTGCTCCACGTCTCACAGTCGTCAGATCTCCAGCTGCAAGACCTATCAAGACAATATGGAAACAATACAAGTAGTACAAGATATCTAAATAATAACTGATCTAAACTAATAGTTGAGGAAGAAAGTTCTAAACATCATCAACGAGACAACATTTATGGAAAGAGATTATATTAATTGTATAAAAAGTGGGAATACATAGAAAATATGAAGATACAACCAAAGCCTCAACATTGCATCCTCCATCCAACATGTCCAAGCCAAGTCTCCAAGATGGTACAAGCTTCCCAATCACCAGTATGGATCCTATCAGCATAAGGGTACAATAGACCTTCCCCCTTCTCATGGAGAGAGTGGGTGTTTTTATAGGGCTAAAGAGATGGCTTGGAATAGCAATCAACTGAAACTAACATTTAGATTGAAAACAACAATGTTCTTCCCTAGTCGAATCGCCAGATTTGTTACCGGACAATCCACTCAATCGGAGGCGAGCCGGATCTCCCTAGCTCAATGCGAGTCTACAAAAAATAGAACAGACTACAAAGACATTTCCTAGATCTACTTAAGGATCAAGTGCTAGATGTATTACCTCTTTGATTCGCTATCCTTTCTCCTAAATGTTGTTCCACGTCCCACGGTCGTCAGATCCAAGCTGCAAGACCTATTAAGACACAGAAAAGAGAAACGAGTAAAGAGAATCTATACAATAAGATCTATGTAAACAGTTAAGCAGGTAAACAACACAACATCATTACACATAAGAACGATATTGGTGGAAAGCATTTGTATTACTGCAAATATAGGAGTACATGATAGAGATATAGAAATACAACCAATGACTTAACGTAGCATCCCTTCTCCACACAAGCCAATTTCCAAGCCCTTCCAAGGAAGCATGAATTATCCAAGAGGTGAGTGAAGGTGTCTAAAGAGATATTTCCCAACATGTAAGCACTATAGGCTTCCTCCTAAGATAGATTTCACCAGCATGTAGATACCATAGCCTTCCTCCCCTCTCATGGAGAGAGTGGGTATTTATATAGGGCTAAAGAGATAGGGTAGGTTGAGGATTAAGGGGAGATGGTTAAGGGATATTTCCATAAGGTTAGGAACCGAAATGCCACCTCACCTAGAGCCTAGGGATAGGACTCCACATCACTCATCTTCGAGAATGGGCTCGAAGATACTCTTTTATCCAAATAACTGACTTCGTCGTAGGTTGCATTAGGACAACCTGCGACGTCGCATGTTGCACAAGGGCAGACTGCGACGACCTTGAAAAGTAGGTCAGTTAAGCCCTCCAGTCATGGGAAACTTCAGGGATGTGTTTTTACTCTAAAATGGATTTAGGTAAAATAGCAAAGAGTTTACACAATGGTCAAGATGAAAACATTATCACAATGGTCATGATGACGACACTTGGTCATAATGACGATACTTGCAATGGTCATGGTGACAACACTAGGTCAGGACAACGACACTTGCAACGTTTGCAACACTTGCGACACTTGCACAAGGGTGACGACATTTTGGTGTAACATGTCCATAATTTTTTTTTTTAAATATGAGTGCGAAGCTAATTAAATTACCTAAAACATTTGTTTTCACTTGAAGGTGAAATTCGTAAGGGAGATATGGGTTTAAAGGGGTTGAAGTTGAAAAATATAAAATTTTGTAGTTTTGGTTGTTCATTACTCCACAGTTTTGTAACTAGTAAATGAATGGAAATCTACGGAAGATTTTTTAAAATCAACAACTTTGAACCTCTTAAGTAGGTTCATCCTCAGGAGAAGCAAAAATCTTACTCTTTTTTTGCACGGGAAGGTGAAGAATAAATATTGTTATGTTTGTTTATTTAGTTTTTTAGGGTAAGGTTTGGGATATGTCATTCAATTGTATATTTCTTACAAAGAATTATTAGTTTAATTTTGTAGTTTGTTTGTCAAAAAACAAGCAAAAATGGTTACCCAACTTCATGTTTTCACCCTTTACTATCTTGAAGCAATGATTAGCTCATATTCAAAAAGTAGATTAAAAGTGTTTTAATAAGTTATATAGATTGTACACAAGCTTGGTAAGAAATATTTGCAATAATAAATTTATGTGTCTCAGATAATGGTATGAGGTTATCTAATAGGTTTAATATTCTAATTGCAAGGACATAGGGAACTTATTATTCTTAAATATAATAGCTACTTTTAAGTGATTGCATTATACAAAGAAAGTGTTAGTAATTTGATCCCACATAAAAGATACATCAAACAGCTACTACTCTATTATTTAGAGTACCTTAGAGTGAATGGTTGCATCAATAAGTATATTGATTATAAGTACCTAACATCGCTAGGGAGTAATCACACTCTTAAGCTTGAATAGTAATGGTTAAGTAACAATTAATATACATATCTGTTGACTTTCTCTAATATGGAGGAACTATTATACTCATCATGAAATGATTGGATAAACATAGTTCTTCACATGAATTTATGACAGTTTCTATGCCTGATGAAGGTAAATGAATCTAATGATAAGTTAACCTAGTTGTTTTATAAGTACTATGTCATTCTATTATAAGATACTTACGCATTAATAGAATAGAATTATATGTTTCATAAATGTGAGAATACAACTCATGGAAATGTACTTTTTGTTGAAGAATGTAACTTCAGAGGATATTCCTATTTGTATCATTTGTAATATTTGTATTGTACTGCCTTCAGGAATTATTATTGATGTAATTGATCATGAAAAATTCATTGAAATATTCAATGTAAACCCTAAGTGTTAGGTCATCCTAGAAATATCCAAAAAAAATATTTCATTGTTAACTGGACAACGCGGCCCTATTAGGAGAGTCAAGTCTAACCTGTTTGGGGGAAAAGGTCAAGTCATGATTAGTATCAATGAGGATCTCGCCCTCCTCATTTTTTCACCTCACTCACTCATCAAGTTCACATGAGTAGGAGAGCTAGATTCAAGTGAATAGTTTCTTTTGGAGTATTATTGTTTTGGGTCATTATATGAGGAATACTATTGTACATTCTCACAAATCTATATAGGATAATTTTACTAGGTTTTTATGTCGCGTGAGGGTTTTCCCAGGATAAATTATTGTGTACTATTGTCTATGTTGTGCCAGTTTATCTTTCATTGATCCTTATTGTTAGTGCATTTAAAATTCTAACATGGTATCAGAGTTGGCTTGAAAGAAAAAATTATGTTGTTGTTGCAACTACAGATACTAGGGATTCTATTTCTGGGAGCTCTCTCCATAGATCAGCTGGAAAAGAAGGTCCAAGCAACTCACCTCACTAAGGTGAATATTTTGTCGAAGCAAAATACCAATTTGAGTATTTTCATTTTTGGGCCCACCACTGCAACTCGAAGAAGTGGGACATCAAGTTTTTGCAGGAACTGTCCATAGAATCGTAGAAAAGTATCTTTGCTCAGATCACCTTAGGTAGGCGCATATTTTTGTCCTCTAAGATTTTCAAGATACAGAAGTTGAGAAATTAGGGTTTATCTAACAAACCTTAGGACTTCCTGAAGCAGATCATAGAAATCAACTTCTGATTGGAGCATCTCATTTGGTAAGTTATACTCTCTATATTTCCATTTGAGGTTCTCATTTATCAAATTTATCATGATGACAAATCATACCAAGATTGAGGATAATCTTGAATGGGTAGATAACTTTTGAGCATGGAAGTATAGGGTGATGCTCATCCTAGAAGATCATGAAATGGAAAAATATGTCACAAAAGTAGTTGTGGATCCATAGGGAGATGAGGACAAAGAAAAGCACAAGAAGAACCTGATAAAATCCAAGACGATCATAGCTGACTCGATCAAGGATCACTTGATCCCACACATCTCATCTCTGAAGACTCTGAAAGAGATGTTTGATGCACTAAAGTGACTATTTGAAGGAACCAACATCAATAAGAAGATGACCTTGAAGACTCAACTCAAGGATGTGAATATGAAAAGCAATGAGAGTATCCAATATTACTTCACAAGGGTCTCCCATTTTAAAGATCAATTAAGTGCTATTGGAGATGAGGTTGAAAATGCAGAACTAGTGATGACTACCCTAAATGGTCTTCCAATACATTGGGATTCATATATTCAAGGAATATGTTCCAAAAATAATCTCATCTTGTTCATTGCACTCTTAGAATCATGCACCTAGGAGGAAACAACGATTGTATCCTGAGAAGAAAAGTTAGGTGATGAAGACAATCAAGCTCTGGCGGCTCATTCCAAAAGAGGAAAGAAAGGAGATCATCATCACAAGAGGTCTCACAAAGGTAGAAGACATCCTAGAGACTATTCAAGTATTATATGCTACAATGGTGATGAGATAGGACCCATTGCTAGACATTGTCCCAATAATAAAGGTAACAAGAAGGGAAACAAGAAAAGACATCATGGTCATGTTGCGGAGGATGATGAACTTGTAAGTAAGAAAGAAAAAGAGGATTATTCAAGAGATGAAGAATATGTTTTGATCTCAACACTCACACGTACAGTCTCACTTGGAAACAATGATTGGATTGTTGATAGTGGTTCTTCTAAGCACATGATAGGTTCCAAGGATGCTATCAACAAAATAACAGAAAAGGATTCACCTGATAAGGTGAAACTAGGAGATGAGTATCAATATCTCATCAAAGGGGTAGGGGAAGCTTCCCATAAGCTTGAATCTGGGAAGCCTATCAAAATGAAGGATGTTCTATATTTACTTGGATTGAAGAAGAATCTACTTTCCATTTTAGAATTAGATGAGAAAGGATAATAAGTATCATTTGTTGATGTAAATATACTAATGTGTCCCAAAGGTAAAACCTTTGAATCTTGATGATGCAGTGGTAATTAGAGTGCAAGAGGGAGGATTATACAAGGTCAAGGGACAACCAAAACAAGCCTTGGTTCATGAAACTATGGAACCAAGTGTATTATGGGACATAATATTTTCTCACATCAACTACAAGGAATTACCAATCATGATAAAGATGGTGAATGGGATAAGTCTCCACATTTCCTAGCAGTTCCCTCCTTGTATTAATCCATACTTGAAAGTAGAATTATAATATATTTAAAGTTGAATGCTTCACTCAATAGTTCATGTGTTAGCCTCGGGTTTCTCCTTTCCTGGAAGTTGACCACTTCGATATGAAAGTAAAGTTATAATGTATTTTAAAATGAATACGTGTATCAACAGTTCATGCATTAGCCTAAGGTTGTTCCTTTCCTGGCAGTGCCCTCCTCCCATAGCAGGGATTAATACAAAAGAAAGCAATTATTTTCACTAAGAAGAGCTCATTCCAATGTACAAGAAATTTGGGGTTGTTCTTCTATTTAAGGACACTCTTATTTTCTTAAGTGTAACAATAGAATTGATAGATAAAAAGGAAAGAGAAAATGTAACAAAGGGATTAGTGATCTTATTAAAGGATGCTTCTCCTTTCATACAGCTCACTTCCACCATTAGATTATAACACTAATACCTAAAAAAAACATTCTATAAAAAGGAACATAAGGGAGTCAACTCTCCATGAGGAGGCCGCTCCTCTTCATCGCAATCAATGATTAAAAAAAGAACAAAAGGGAGTTGGATCCAAATGAGAAGGCTACTCCTCTTCCTCAGAGTTAGAGATTAAAAGATAACATAACTTTGTGGATGATGACCATCGAGTAACAACACAACAGCAAATTATAGTTTATATAATGAAGGGAAATATAAGAGTGGTCCTCTATAGTTAAGGGTCATCTATCATAAATATTTCAAATAATGTACTACATACCGCAGTTGTGATCTGATTTTCCAATGAAGGTCAATCCTATTTTATTCTAGAACCACATATAACAAGGAGGTAAAGTACTAAAATTTTCTCACCCCGAGAGACAACCCCCATAATTCATATGCAGTCTTGCTTAAATATTTGAGATCACCCTTAAAACACACAAAAGTAGGGAAGGACCAAGACCTTATTCCCCATTTCTCTAATGAACTTGTTGCTCCATAAAATACAAAACCCTAACTTCTCTCTCTCCCAAAAACCGTTTCATATCAAGGAAAGATCCTCGTGATGGAGTTCTCTTCTCGCTTTGAAACGTGTGGGGTGTGAGAACTCTAATTGAATTCTTATTATGTGTTCAAATAAATTATATTTACATATAATTTTCCTTTTAAGGTATACGATCCTTTGTATATGTATTTAATTGTAGGGACCCCCATTTATGTGTTCAAATAAATTATATTTACATATAATTTACATATAAATTATGTGTTGAATTCTTATTATGTGTTCAAATAAATTATATTTACATATAATTTTCCTTTTAAGGTATACAATCCTTTGTATATGTATTTAATTGTAGGGACCCCCATTTACGAGTCCCTTCTTAAAACTAAATTTGAAATTTAGTTGCATAATATCAATGAAGTCAATCCTATAATTGATAGAAAAAAATAAATAAATTTAGTATTTGAACTAGAAAATACAAAATCGAAACAATAAAGCTGTCAACCATAGGTCGATCCCGTTGTGGAGGAGGAGTCATCGTCGTCAATATGATCCATCATTTCCATTGTCGTATGCATCTTCCATTGGATTCCACAAGTAAAATATTGTTTAACGATAAGCGAAGCAATCGTTAGCTTCTCCACCCAACCGTAGTCTTATGCAATCAGTCACATGGCCACCCCCGAGCCTTGAGGTTGTAAGAACATACCAGCCTTGACCTTACGATGAGATATCCCAACCCCCAGACATGCTAGCGACCAAACTCGAAGGAATCACAAACAATGAAAACTTCTATTACGAAGTCCATCCAGCACTAGGGAGCAAGAGAGAGACTCTCCTTCTCCTCCCCTTTCTTTTATAGCCCAAATATTGCATGACATGTGTCCTCTCATGCAAAAGTAACTTTTAATTTAATAATTCCTTATTATTTATCCTCACACAACAAGTGTCACTCTCACATCAGTGTGCACCTAAATCCCTTAATTATCTCTTTGTTGTCCCCCCAGTCAAATTTTCTAATCCCTAAATCAAAGGGAGTAGGTGGAGTGGTCTCTACAAGAGTGTTATTCTATTTGTTCTCCATAATTTATTAATTTGAATATTTATTTATAATTTTAATCTCATGCATATTCATTCTGACATAATGGGTACGCATCTACCCCAATTTCCCCTTCTTCTGAAATTTCATAAATTAAAATGCTCTTTTATTTGATTTTCTAATATTCTATATTAAAATTTTAACATGTATGCATTATTGTTTTAAATGTGATAAGGTGTAAGTAATAATTTCCCCGCCGTTGTCTAGGTACCTCCTCGAGGATTCCTTCTGACAACCTCTTTTTCTTCACGTGGGGAGTGTTGTGTAGCGATCAGTGGATCATTACCACGATCTCTTGACTACACTTCCTTGGAGACTAATGGAAGTTGAGGTATAAGTTCCTCTCTATCATGCGCCTCTCAACACATCGTATGCGACCAAATTGTTATGGCCTTACTCGTACGACACACACTTCCCCGGGTGAGATGAAACGTCCTCTGACCCATGTGTGGAGTGCTAATTCAGGGTCATGAGTCTGCCATCGTACCCCTGGGTATTTTTCCCGTTCTTACGACCCCTTTCTTGTTCTATCATGAGTTAGTTGGTAAACTGCCTTACCTGTCACTATACACATACTCAGAGCACACACATCAATAGTACTGCTCAAAAATCATCATATCGTAATTCATTTCTTTCATTCGCTAATCATTAAGAAAACATAGATAATTTTCCTTTGGATTCACATCATAGTCACCCACATTATTTCATTTCCATATTTCAGCATAAATACGACATTCATCATAAGGATTCAGATGTGCTAATCAATCAACAATATTTTATATTAAAACCAAAATTATCCATAATCGTCGTTAAATCAATCATTCATTAGAAACATATTCGTTTATCACAAACATCACTAATCAGTCAACAATTTTATTCTAAATCAACATATAAGCAATCATTTATCTTGGTTTCTTTAGTTGGGTCACTTACCAATAAGTGTCGTCAATATCGATAGTCTTAGCAAGTTTGAGGGGCATCACATTGATATTGGTGGGTAACCAAATAAAGGCTATTAAAATAATCATTTTGTAATATTTTTCTCTTGTAATATATATTTATTTATATATTTATATTTTCTAAATAATTTATCATGATACATCTACCAAATTTATCTATAAAATTTATCTTTCTTTTAATGAAGGTGCTTGTAATGGGTTGACCCATGAAGGTGGTTCACAATTGTTGGCAAGCAAAGTGCCAAAAATTTGTGTCACGGACCCTCGATCGAGGTCTTTCAAAGCCCTCGATCAAGGTATTAAAACCTGGATCGAGGGTTTTAAAAGACCTCGATTGAGGGATTTACAATACCTCGATCGAGGGTTGGAACAATATTCGATCGAGCTATCAAAACCTTGATCGAGGGTTGAAACAAGACCTCGATCTAGCTTTTAAAAGCTCGATCTAGCTTTTAAAATCTCAATCTAACTTTTGAAAGCTCAATCTAGCTTTTAAAAGAAAATCTAGATCTAGCTTTTGAAAAAATAAAAAAAAGGCCCGCAACCTGTTTTTTAGGCCCTCGATTGAGCAATTTAGTCAATTGAGGGTTTTAAAATACCTCTATCGAGGTCTATTTAAAAACCTCGATCGAGGTCATATTTAGCCCTCAATCGAGTTATTTTAAATACCTCGATCGAGGGCCTAAAAACAGGCCGAAAGCCCTTTTCACTGAAGAAAGAAAGTTTTGTCTTCCTTTCAGATTCTTAAACTATGTCATTAAATGCACATTAATGAACGAACTTGATACCATTGGATTTGTCAATGAATCCGCTATGCATATACATTAAATTTATGAATTTTTATCTTCGTATGTCTTCTGTTTTCAAATTTCTACTAAAAATTGCCCTAAAAAGCCCTGTCGACAACTTCGATTGAGCTCAAAGATAAATCAATAACATTCAAAATACGCATCCAAAAAAATTGAAAAAATACACAAGCACTAGATAAGTGCGTCCTCTTCAAAATTGTATTTTTAGTTTTGCAAATTATGTAAACAATCAAAATATTTGGTGCACACACACACACATGTGTGCAAAATGTGACTGAAATATTCATTGGTCAATTTCGAAAAATAATAATAAATATATTTTTTCGATAAAAATTAAAATAAAAATATGTAAGCACTAGTGCATTCTTTCTAGATCATGTTCACATATTTCATTTTTAAAATTATTACTTTAACATTAAATTATTGTGCACACACACAAACCACTTGTTAATTGCTCTTCAAATTTTTAAGTACACACATTTCATTAAATGAAAATTTGACACAATAAATGACACTGGTATATTTTGAAAAAAATATCATTGGAAAGCCAATATAATTCTCTACATTTCGTTTTTTAACCGCATGTCGAAATTCATGTGGCAAATATGAGTTTCGATGGCTTCAATTTAATACATGAGTAAAATTTCCATTTTTCATCGCCATATTTGGCCAAAAATAGCTACCCATCTTCATGGAATCACCCTAATATAATTCATCAAAATAAGAGAGCCTAGCTTAATTCTATTTAAAAATCACTACAGATAACTTCTATGGCACTTGATGCCAAGGTGTAACTATTATAAAAATTAGATAATTGCCTAATATTAAGATAATAATAGTAATTAACCTTTCACTTAGTGGCAAGATCATAGAAGCCCATTATTTGCTAGTCGGCAGAAAGTAACTGAGTCTACTTCAAGACTTACTTCAATTTAGGATGAAATCTAAGAGCTTTTATATCGTTGAACATCAATGGTTCACTTTTCCTTAAGTTCCTGAGGCACCAAGATAAGACTTGTCATCGCACTCATGGATTCCAAGCCATAACTTCTCCCCCTAGTGGATTTGTGCCCCTATCGTTTAGTTTTGTTAATCCATCCAATCTCCTAAGTCTTTAAATCAAAATACAAAACAACTTAGGAAATTACTTACATATTTTATTGATGGGGCCTTGGTCTTGAGCTTCTCATCAAGAACTTGTACATTATGCACTTACATTTGTATTTTAGTTACAGAAAAAGTGGGGCAGCAAAGAGGATATTACACTCGACACACATACATTCGAACTAATCATGGAATAAGTGGAAAACAATGAAGCACTTTTCTTGGAGCATTTGAATTCAAACCTTTTTTAAATCATAGTTCTTTAAAGTTCAGAAATTGAATCTTATTTGTTAGGGTTTTTCAAAATAGTACAAAAATCTTCAGACATCCAAGAATGTTTTCATATTCCATGCCAATATTAGTTATTATAGAATTACATTTTTTCCTTGAATGTGGCAATGTAGATTTAAATGGTATCAATTCATCTAGAAAACCTAATAACTCATCCACACTCTCATTATTCCATCCATGCACAATTTGCAAGTTAGGAATTATTAGGATTGTTGATAGAATAGTTAACTTCCAAGAGTTATACATAGGTTTTCTAGCAAGATCCATTAAATTTTGCATCTTCACAACTTTCTCATCTTTGACATTATTCTTCTCGACATAATTTATAATCATTATGTCATGTTGTTGGAAAGCCCCATTCAACATTATACCGATTTCAATTTCTTTATCGATGTTACGTCTCTCAACTCAATCTCTCATACTTTTTAAATTCTAAATCAACAATATACTTTGATTGATTGACAGGGCTAACACTAGTATTCACATATATTCTTATATGATTACAAATCCTTTCTCTTTTCTTTATTCCCCCCCAAAGATTCGATTGCATGGACATGAACATGACCCAAATCCCCTCCTATCAACTTCATCTTGATTAAATGCATGGTACTCTTCATATGCTAATCTTTTAAATTGCTCCTTCTTCAATAATCCACAGTTAACTGAAAAAAAATTACCCTTTTAATCATAATAATTTAAGCATGGTTATTGACGTAAAAATCTGTAAGATATTGTATAACCTTATCAACATTTTTTTTACTTTTGGGGGACTCGGAGGAAGAAGTGGTTCGAATTAAAGGATTCGAGGGGAGGAAATCTAAATTGTTGTTGGATAAAGAATTTGACTCCACTCCTACATGGGATAGAATCCAAAAGCAAGAGTAGGAAGGGACAATATGGTGCTCTCTTTGTCACGTTGCTAATGAATCTAATCACCATCTAATCACTAAATGTGCCTTCTCAAATAAAATGTGGAAATACATTGAATCCTCTCTAGGAATATAAGGATTATGGAACAAACATATAGTGCTAGAAAATATTTTTCACTGGCTTGATAGTAGGGAATTAAAGTCCTTTAGGCATGTTCCATTTTTAGTCCTATGGAGATTATGGCTAGAAAAAAATAAAGTAATATTTGAGGAAACTTTTGTCCCTATATTCTAGGTAGCATCTTAGGATTTTGTCTATTCTTCATCACTTCTAGAACATAGAAAAAGATTCAATTTCCACTGTAAGAACTTCATCACAAATTGATAAAGCTAAAGCATGGGGCTTCTTTGAAGAAGCAAGCCAATATCTTGGTGCCATTTGTAGTGTTGGTTATGTCCTATACTTGAATGATAATGTGTATTTTGAGGGGAATACATTTCCTGGAGAAGGTACCAAAAACTTGGGTGAACTTACAACTCTTATTCTATTGTTAAGAGTAGCTCACAGCAAAGGAGTGCATTCACTATAGGTTTTTGGTGATTCGCATATTTCAATAATATGGATGCAAGGAGAAAATAAGATTCATAGATCAAGGATTTATAACTTGGAAATGCATTTGAGAGTACCCTCGAAGTCCTTTGACATGATATCCTTTGATCATAATTATAGGAAATTTAATGGACATGTTGACTCTCTTTCAAAATAAATTTTATTTGGTCCCCCTTCTATAGGTGATTGAAGATGAACTCATATTTGGGACTATGGTATCAACCAAGTCCTTCCCTTTTTAAAGCCATTAATTATGTTAATGGATTCTCTCTCTTTTTTTAGACTTAAGTTCATTGTTATGTATATGAAGATCCATCTCTATATGTTAGTGACTACTCAAAGAGCTAAAATTAGTGATCATGTTCGACACTATGTTAGCTCAAAAATATTGTGGCCCTTGATGGACCAATTTTGAGCATTTTTTAATAATGTATTACATTTCTACTTGAATACAATATGATTTTTTTCTAAGGAAAAAAAGGTATAGACTCACTGAAACAAATATGAATAAATCAAGTCCTTGGGGAGATGAGGGCATGGAAATACAAGTCTCAATCAAATGTGCTTAAGGAAACCACATCCAATTATTTTTACGAAGAGATAAAATAATATCTCAAGAAGCATGAGCATAAATTGGAAGAAACGGAGAAGAGGTGGCACAAGGAACAAAAGCAAGTGGTATTCCTAACAGAGGAAAGACACATGTAATAAAAATTTACATATGAAGAGTGTATGGCCTTGGCGAGAATGATAAAATACTTGAAGTTTATTAAGGCTCAATTTGGGGTTATGTTGTTGATAATCTTCCAAAGATAATAATTAAATATATGTTAGTAACTAGGATAAATATATTAATTATTATGGATAATTAAATAATATATTAATAGGAATATTTCCTTAGGATCACGACTATTCATCACAAGCCATTCATTCAATGTTATTAAAGAAATCATATTCATTCATTACAATCATCACTATTCATATTAACATCTAATATTTTTACCTTTGTGGATTATTAATTTAATGACGGTTGCTCATACGTACTGCAAGGTATACCACACATTCCAACTTTGGCATGAGCTTCCCTCAACCCTTATGCGGCGCATATTGTCATTTATTTATGAGATTATGGTTTATAATTGTTATTATTAGTATTTGATGAAGTAGTGTTGATGTGTTTTCAGCCTTGATCATCATATTTCAAAACAATATTATGATTTTTCCTTTAAACGACCTTTTGGTTTCCGCATGGAGATGAGTAGAGATGCTTTTAGAAATCCATAGTTACCTTCGTAGTTTTCCTTCCACATCAAATCCAATTCTAAGTGTGTAGCTACATAGCCCATCCCATTTCTTTGTCTCCCACTTTACCCCTCCTCTATAGTTTACAACCTTAAAAGGTATTTGTGATGTAGAGGGAAGGAGGAAGGATATCACCACCACATATCATCATAGCTATGTAGTTCATTCTCCACATGTTATACCTACTCGCTCTCTATAGATAAGTGTGATAAAACATTCCACCTAGGTGGATTGATGATCTTAGGATGGATTTCAACATTAGTGGACAATACTATATGAAGTAAGGCATTAATGAAATCATAATTAATAATATTATCCTACATTGTGCTTAGATACTTAGAGGATTTGGCTTGTGATGTTTCATCGTAAGAATTACATTAGAAATTATCTACGTGTTAGGAATATGGTTAACTTTGTGCAAATTTATAACAAAGACAAGATATATCCCAAGAAAAAGAGGAACCCATCAATGGAGATACTATAAACTCCTTGGCTCAAGTTGATAGTGCTTCCCATTGGTATGCTAGATATAAATTGTGTGCAAAGATATCAATTGAAAGATAGATGGAGAATACGGCTTGGAGCTCTATCATGCTGAATGTTGGTTTGTAATTGAGGCCTTCAAATGTCAAGAATTAGTGCACTAGCATGTGGAACAATGGGACTCAAAGCATTGAATAGTAAGATTGGATGAAGTAGATAACGAGAAGGTTCCTTTGACAACACTTACCTGTACGAAACTGCTAAAGTTCGTAGAGCCTACCAAGGAATTTTGGATTCTAGAAGAAAATATTTTCCTTGAAGAAAATGTTGGAGAATTTTACATTCATAACCAATGGCACATAAATTGAAATTGTATATTCGATAGGTGTACAAGGAAAATACTGTTGAATTTCTTGGCCACTACAAGGAGATGACACCATTATTGAGTAGATTTTTTGGATAGAAGTTCAAAACTGTAATGATGGTGAGCTAATAATCCCAGATGAAATAGCACAACAACTGTTGGAATTCAAATGAACCAACAAATATTTCATGTCTTCATATTTAGTTTTCTCCTTAGTTTACTAGAACACTTTTGAGACAATTACCTCAAATCCTAATGTGAACACTAGTTGAGATTAAATGTGACTATGGTACGTATCGTTATGGAGGCATTAGTTCCAATTTCATTTATATAAGGTTTAAGATGAATTTGCGGGAAAATTCAAGAATATGTTGAATGTTAAAAACTGAGAGTTCTGAAACCCAACTGCGAGGATTTATTAAATGAAAAAGGTGAATATATTTATGAAAAACAATACACCATTAGGGTGTATGGTTTTGAAGGTAAAACCTATTATTTGTGAAGTTTTATTTGTGAAAAAATCATTATGACATAGTTATATAGGTAATCATTGGGATGGTGTAACTTGATCCATGATAAATAGTTCTTAAATTTCTATTCTACATATGTTGCACTAACTAAAAAAAGTATTTTTTTGTTTCGATAAGTTATCTAATGGTATAGACTCTTTCAATTTAATGTAAACTAAGGATTTCCATAGGTGTGACACTAAATTTTGTATAAACACCACATGATTCTCATCGAATATGCTACCAGTCTCCCTAAGTATGAGGTGTAACACCCCATTAGATTAATTAGGATTAATTAAGCTATTAGAAGACTAAGTTCGCTATTAGTATGATAATTTGGTCACTTAGAATATTGTCTTAAGAAAATGATTTATATAATCCTCACAAAGTGGTCTTCTTGTTTCTTCAGATCATATCAAAGGATAAAAAATAAAAAAATTGCAGAAGTTTTCATAAATGGTGTTTTTTTTCTAGTTTTCCTTCCTTACAACCATTTTGCATTTTCCTTTTTTACTGTTGTCAATCCATTGGTTGCCATATGAACAAATATAAATTGTAGAATATTCCTTATCATTGAAGGCCCCAATTCAAGAAATTGAACATCTATATAGATCCACCAAATATGGTGATGTCTATTGTAGAAAAGTTGTACTAAAAAAACTAATAGAAACTTTTCCCTTTTTCTAGGCATGGCCCAAATGTTGATTTTTTGCTTGTTATTTTTGTCAAATTTAATGTTGCATGATGCATTCTTAATTATATAACATAAACAATACCACTGGCTTAATCAATCAAGGTCATTTTTAATTCTCACACAGTGATCAATTCAATTATCAAATATTTGCAACAAGATAAGCAAGGTTCTTTGCAACCAAGGTGGTGAAGTAGTTGATGTAATGCTTCTAGATACGTTAAGTTTAGAAAAATTTCGGAAAATTTGATTGATTATATCTTGTTAATTGAGTTTAGCTCAAAACAACTCATGACTGACCTAATGGAGACCCATGTTTGATTCCCTGTGGGGTTGTGGTACTATAAGTACATAATATTTGGTAAATTGCTACAAAAAATCATAATTTTGATGTAGTTAGTTGTAATGAAATTACCAGAATAGTACCTAATACCATAGGATTACTTACTAGTTCTCAAAATCAATTACTATGGAGTTTGTTTTATAGATGAAAATTGATGAAGTGGGTTTTATCTGGTCATGTTTTCCCTAGTGATTTATATGATGTTGTTGTTGAAATGTGCATAATAAATTAGATTTTAAGTGTGCTAGGTGTTCGATATGACTTTTTTTAAAAGTCACTAACTATGTACCAAGTAATATACTTAACATTTATCCACATTATATTAAATTACGAGGAAAAATCTATTAAGAGGCGGGTCCTTAGTTTCAAACAGATTCTAGATTTATTTGAGAATTTGACATGAGCAGTGATTTTCCATGATGTCATTTATATAATTTATTTGGATCCACTATATCAAGATAGTAACATAGATGGCTCGGTACCTTCCAACATGGCACCAGTTGTCCTAAAACACAACATAGAGATTTCCATCAATATAGTTTAGGTTATCACATCAAAGGTGGTGTGACCATATGAATATTATGTACTGCAAAAAATATGGAAAAAGAGTCTACAATTATGATAGAAGAATGAAGAAATAATACATTGTTGAGGAAGGCTTGGTGAACCCGGCTTCACAAATTACATGCGTATTGGACTTTGAGGCTTTGGCATGAGCTATTGGCTTCCATATTCCAAAAAAAAGAAGGTAATGTTGCTTCTTTTCTTCATTTTTCATAGTCCTAATTTGAATTTGACAAGGGCCATTTCATAATAAGATATGCATACAGTAAGTTTGAATGGTGGTACCCAATGATTAAAACCTTAGTATGGACATTTCTCATGGACTATTAAAATTCGTCTTTGTGGCTAATGTGAAAATGATAGTAGTAAGCCTCACTTCTAGTAGGTTGTTATATATATTAGAACATTGAATATTGTTGTTATCTACTAGTTGTCCTACACAAATTACTATTAAGAACAATCTCTCCTTGAAGTGAACCATATGGGATTTTCCTACTATATAATGAATCAAGCTTATGATTTGTAATCCCATGTGTTACCCCCCCCCCCATAATTGCATGTCTATCCACTTAGGGTTACATCTTGATCATGAGCTAGTTTGTAAATTATGTTGTTTTGTATTAAGATGTCTTCATGATTAGAATGTAATCCACTACACATGAAGAATGCTCATATGTAGTGGGGTTTTTTTACTTACTTCCTAAATATATGAGCATTCTCATTCATGAAACAATACTAAGAAGTGATTTTGGGGAGTTTTGGACAGATTTGGGCTTGGTCTAGCCATTTTTCTACTCACATACAATAGTAAAGACTAAATATGGGCACATAAGTAGTGGTAAAAGGCACTTTTGAGCATTCTGGGAAATTATAGGCTTGTTGTTGATCTCAAACAATAATCGAATCGCACAATTTCCAATCTAAGTTATTTTTGGGCATGTTATGTGCCTAATCGTGCCCTCATACAACAAATAAACCTGGTGCTCACCTCCAAAAACATAATGTGCAATAAATACGGCGTGATTTTTAAGCAGGTACCTGATAAAATTTGTAATGTAACCCTTCAATTAGCAAGTTTGAGTAGCTTTCAGTGGCCAAGGATAAATTTGTTTAGGGTGATTTTAGACCTGTACCATTTAATGTGTCCTCTAGAAAATACAACATCATTTGGAGACCTTATTGTAGCCCCAAATATCCATCTTCTAAGGAGTCTCGAGAAATATAATAGTAGTAAGAGGTCCTATTTCATAATCTAGGCAACTTCTAAACGGGATTCGGTGAGGTTTCCTATAGAAACGACCTTAAATGGCTAGTTATGTATCACAAATGGTTAAATAAGGTTACCATTGTAGCATTTTTTCCATAAGAATAAGATCTAGATACCATGAAAGAAGAATTTGTACACTAGAAATGAATGGACCTTAAATAGAAGATCAATATTCCATGGCATTGATGAAGCATCAAAAATCACAATGAATTTCAATAGGGATAATAGCTAGAGGGAAAGTACATAGCTTCATATTTTTTATAAGAACAACGTGAAGAGGAAATTGGAGTAAATTTATGCGCTTAGATATGTTGAACTTGTGGTTAATGGAGTGCTTGAAACTGACCATATACATGGGTACAAACATAAACTATTTTCTAATTGATACTAACATTAGCTCCTGTTACACTTAAATATAAGAAGAGAAAACATAACTAGATAGTTCAACTTATACATAAAGACACCCATTTTAAGCGATGCCATATCGAGAAAATAAATGCCATGTCTAGAAAAATGGATTTTTCAACAACAAAATTGCTCATTGGCTGCTGAAGGCAACCCAGAGTTGTTAATTTAAGGTTTACATTACTAATTTTCTCAAGCACCCTCTTATTAATTAATTTGGTCCTAATAGCTAATTTAGTCTTCTAATATGTTAAGCAATACTAATTAATCTATTGGGTTGTTACATGAGGTAAACAAGGAAGGAGTTGGAAACAATGAAGGGGCTTGAAAAGGCTCATGTCTATATTTCTAGTTCTACCATTATGGTGAAGAAACATGATACCCAAGAACACACTCATACTCTAATAAGTCGAAATGTCAAACATAGGAAAAAGGGTAAGAAAATAAAAGTTTTATAGTATCATAAGAAGAAAAAAGTTATTACTAAGAACCTTAAGGATGTGGAATGTGGAAGAACCAGTAATAACTCAAAAATGGTAGGTGTTGCAAATAACTCTAAGGGTAGATCTTATGAAATTCTAGACAATACTGCTAGCCTACTTGTAGATATTAATAAGAAAAATTCTAATCAATGAGGGAGATACGGAAATGGGGATGAAGACACCAAAAAGTAAAAGTAAGGGATAGAGCATACATTTCTAGTTGCACCAAAAATAAAGATATTTATCAAAGAAGATAAGGAATTGTCAACTAAGTATGCATTGAAGTGGAATATGATCCTATTGGATATTTTTGGGTTAGTCATGATATGATTGAACTCCTGGAATGGATTGTTTCTATCCTTGAGAAATAGAAGTGGTATTTACTTGATATACCAAATTTGAAGTCAACTATATAATTCACTACATCATGGGAGCTACGACAAGCAAAGTAAGAGGTTGCAAATTTATAGGGAAAATTGAAAGGGAAAAAACTGTTGGAGAAAAATACTATTGTCCTTGATTCCCAAGGATTGAATTCCACTGATGCATTCCAAATGCACAAACTTCAAGAAAAATGTTGAAACGTGCTATTGCATATACTAAAGAGAAAAATGCTTTTGTGCAAACATTACTAGTTCAAGCTCCAAAAAATATGCAAGGGGATTTCTAGATATAGCAAGTTATTTTATAAAGTTAAAAAAAAGTGTATCTAACAATGTTCAAGGAAAACCAAGATATTTTATACAATTTGCAAGAAATAGATGAAAACTATCTTTCTTTGTCAACAATATTTTACATTGGGACACTTGTTCTAATGAGGGTTTCATGGGTACATTTGTCAAGATATTGAATTCTACAAATTATTACAAAAGATAAAAGGAGAATCTTCCATTGGATGTTAGTTAACAAAGATTAGGAAAGGCTAGGGTGGTAGGATTGACATTCTCCAACAATTAATTGAATTATGATATTATGAAGAGAGAAGATCTCAAATATTCCATAAAGAGAGAACTATCCACACTCTAGGGGGTTAGATTAGCTCCAAAATGATAAAATGTGCTGCAATGGAGAATTTGAGGCTAGGTTAATGTCAAAGAAGAATGGTCAATAATCTTACTCATGTTTCAGGTTAAGTGAATAAATGGTTAATTGATTATCATGTGGAAGATATGGAGTGTGGTGCTACAACTATAGACCAATTCACTATTCTATGTGACATTGAAGATGAAATGGTTGCTATAAAGGAAAATAACAGATCATGGTGGGTTCCCTTCGTGAAAACACTAAGAATTTGGTTCAAATTCATGATTTACAAATAGCATATGCTTAACCACATTCAAGTCAAATGTGCATGGACATAATTTTTAATGAGATGTGAATTCCATATCTAACACGAAATGTCGATAGCAGGGGTGGAAAAACTCCAAAGTCATGTGTCATTTCTTCATTCTTGAAAAAATTCATTATTAAATAAATAAGGGATGAAAACACAATAAAATATAGTACCTCGTAACAAAAAACTAGAAGTAAGAAAGCACTTCCCCTCCCACTTGCAGAGTCACAACTCTACTTCGCTCTTTGTAGTGTCCACAACAGAATCATAAATCTCTCTTTCGCTCTTTGTTCTTTGCAATGTAGGTAAAATATATCCTCCCTGCTTTCACTAGATGCCCATTCCCACCAATTATGGGTGGAAATGTTTCTTTCCAGGGAGATTGACTACCAATTTGCAAGAAAATTCCTTGAAAATTCACTAATTATCAGAGTTGAATAAGGAAATGTTCTATGTGTTCCTTTGAAGTTTACTTGAAATGCTAGCTCTCTCCCAGACAAATTTGGTAGGATATGTCATAGTTTTTTGCAGTACACTGTAACCATAAAAATACCGCAAAAGGAATGTGATTTTCCTTATCGAAACATCGCATAATGTAACCCTGAAGATCACATGGATCCTTCATAATGAAGACTTCTTCCTCGCAAATGTGTGCCCTTTCTTCAAAACTCTTTCCTGGTAAATGTGTTCCCTTTCTTCGGAAATATTTCCTTGTAAATTTGTGTCCTTTCTTCTTCTACTTTAGTTTTTTACAAAACATAATGACTTGGATCCTTTTGGATAGGGCTTGGACTTATTCTTTAGGTGGAACTGCATGGGTATCTAACTGTGGGTTATAGACATATGATTTATGACTTGGAAAATGCAGAAAATGCTATAGATCTACCTCATACATAATTGTCACATTCTCCAGTGCCATTAACCAATCACCCATGCATTTCCAGTTTTGTAAAATGACCAAGTCATGTGGAATCTGGATATGTTCTGAGTTTGCACTTTCATAATTTCGTGCAAATGCAATCACACCATATCATGATTGAAAACATTCTTATTTATGTTCTTATTTTTATCTTATTTTATTTTAGTTGAACTCATTTAGAGTAACTTATGCACGATGGAAATGGAAGGGATATCGCAAAAGATAGAACTGAATGGATTTGTTCACCAGCTCATCGATCAAGAAGAACGCATTCCATTTCGGATTACAGGGATTGGAGGGATTCTTTGTTGGATCTGCAAACAGAGAACTGGAAAAAAGAAAACAGAAAATTGAAAAAAAGACATATTCCCCACAGCAATGTTGAATCTTTAAACTTATAGCCAACGATGAAGAATCCCTTCAGGGATCTTCAAGTTCCTCGTCACCGGATCATATCCCATGGTGTTTGGGTTCTACCGGATAGTTCCGGCATGAATCACGGCAAAATATTTGGAAAAAAACATGAATGAAATTAGAAAGAAAAAGCATCAACGAAATTAGAAAGAAAAAGCATGAATCACATTTGAAGAAAATCATGAATCGCAAACTGAAGAAAGCATGAATAACTTTTTGGATTTACCATCTAACTCATCTGCTGACTCATGTGCTTTTGGCGTTTATACTTCTACTGACAGAGTCCTAATTCGTTGAAGAGAGAACATTTTTTCTTCATATGCAACTTCATTGTAGAAAGAGGAGCAAAGGAGGAAAATCATCTATCCGTTGGAAAGAAGCATATATAAATCTCAACTCTCACACAATTTCAACATTTACCTCCTTACACCTTACTCTGGTGCATTTGTATGATTGGGTTTCTGGTTCGAGTGGAATGTGTGGCCGGGTGTCGGAATCTGAGTGTGGTTCCGTACCTGATTTTGAAGGAAATGTGAGGACGAAGCTGAGATCAATGCTCTGGTTCAGTGTGTGATAGAGGAAATGGATTTTTGCTGGCTGGACTGGAATGGAGACAAACGAACTTTAGGGGAATCGAGGACGCAACTGAGATCAATGCTTTCTTTGGTTAATTGTGGAGCTTCAATTTCAGGTACATTCGCACTTCTCTCAGAAGCAATCTCATTCATTTCTGTTAATTTTTTGGGCGTTGCAATGACGCTTGGGTTCTGTTCTTGAGTTTGAGCAGAGTGGTTTCAGAAGTCATAGATTTGCTTGTTGTGTTGTATGCTGATTGTTGTCTGTGTGCCTAGAGTTGTCTTGTCTGTATTTTGTGTAAAGTCTCTGATAATGAGAGGGAGAGGAGATTATTTTGTGTTAAGTCTCTGTAATTTATGTATTTTGTGTAAAGTCTCTGATAAGGATTTGGAACTCTGTTCTGAAATTGGAATCAATGAGGACTTGGAGTTACATAAACTTGCTATGCATAGTTATGTACTAGGGTTTGAGCCTTTAGGGATTTAAACATATATGGGTGCTTCACGGATCCTGGGTAGATATATATCTCAGATTCTGTCTGTTGGCTGTGAGGTGGTGGTCGTTCAGAATTATATATGTGAAGCAAACAAATGGGCATTGGATTTTGTTTTGAGGATCATGTTCTTCTTCAGAGAATATCTGGTTCGTAATTTTCTTCTCCCTTTAGTTTCTATCTGTCTATCTAATTGGTTTCTCCGTAATGGTTTAATGGTTTAGTCACAGGTAATCCCGCAATTCTACTCGCCCGCATGCGTGCACCCTCTTTCTCTCAGGCAGTGTAACTCAATGTTTTTGAGGCCGATGACATAATCCTTAGATGTATCTTCAGGTGAGTACATGTATTGAATTGTAGTTTAAACGATGTCTTTCAATTTTGCAGGAATTTATTTTTGGGGGCATTTCTTTTATTGGTTGTTAGCATCAGATTCTTTGCCAACTTTAACTTATGATTCTGATTTGATATGATAATAGTTAAACCGGTATTAGAGACTTGTCTGCTTCTTCAAATTTCTATCTGGTATTTGATATGACAAAGTAAGAATTGAGGTAGTTGAACCACCTAACAAGGGCATCTGAAACGTACAATTCAAAACCCTAGAGAACATGAGACGAATATCATGGAAAAAAAAAGACGAGATGTTTCTTACTTTGTCAATAGATCTATGGCTATGTTTCCTTCTCATACAAATATCATGGAAAATAAATATTACTTTGTCGATAGTCCTTCTCTATGGTTAATATTAATATTCGCTGTAACCTTTGGGGACCTGTTTCCTCCTATGAGCTAACTTTATAGAAGAGAAAGTAAAGAACACTACATAACTTTCGTTGTGTTAAGTATTCTTAGCTGTAAACTGCAGAAGTTGGTAGGATAGGCCTGCCATTTCGCATTCGCTTGTTCGGATGGGCGCCATTAGACATTGCTTCCGTTGACAACAATTGCATTACAACCCTATGTTAACTTATGATGTGTATATTTTGTATTGTAACTATATATATTTCTCATGATGTATACATTTTGTAATTAATATTTGTATTTTATTTATATACTTAAAAAGATTAAAAAAATATTAATATTTTATTTTACTTAAATATATTATGTTTGAAACAATTTAAATAGAGAAAATTATTAATATTTTGCTTTAAAGAAATGTTTCAAGAGATTAATATTTATTTCTGATGATGTATATATTTTGTAATTAATATTTGTACTTGTAAAGTAAGAGAAAATTATTAATATTTTGTACTTTTTCAAAAGAAATTCCATAACCCAATCTAGAATTCTTCATAAGAATAGAGTCTGTCTTCTACACCAAGCAATTGTTTGTTAATTTGAAATTGTAACACGTGAAATGAATGTGTTTTAGGTAGTGTGTTTGTATGTATATTGTTTGTTTATTTAAAAGTGAAATTATTTATTTATATTATTTAAATGCCTGCAATCAATTATTTATTTAAAAAAAATTGTATGATTTATTAGAATTGGTATGATGTGAAAAAATTGTGTTTATATTGTATTTTATTTATTTCAAATTTACTAAATTTATTTCTTGTGCAAAGCGAGAGGGAGGGGTGAGAGGAAGATAAAAGGGGGAGAGGGGGGAGAGAGAGTGAGGGGGCAGCCAAAAGTGAAGGTGAGAGGGAGGGAGATTGCGGAGGGGGGACGAGAAGTGGGGGTGGGGGAAGAGAGAGAGAACGAGGGTGTACAGAGAAGAAGAACGAGGGGGGAGAGATAGTGAGGGCGAGCAGGAGGGAGAGAGAGGGTGGGGGATGGGAGGATAAGGGAGAGTGGGGGGAGTGAGATCGGTAGATAGTTAGGTTGAGGGGGAGTAGCGGAGAGAGAGAGAGAGAAGGGGGTGGGGGGGAGAGAGGGGGAGGGGGAGGTAGGGGGAGAGAAGGGGGAGAGGGAGGTAGGGGTAGGGGGGAGAGAGAGAGAGAGAGAGATAGAGGAGAATTGAGGTTGCAGTAGGGAGAGTTAGGGAGAGAGGGAGTTAGGGGTAGGGGGAGTAGGGGGGAGAGAGAGAAAGAGAGAGAGAGGAGGAGGAGGGGAGGGGGATTGAGAGAGAGAGGGGGGGGGAATGAGCAGGGAGAGGGAGGGAGAGGGAGAGAAAGGGATAGGGAGAGAGAGAGAGAGAAAAAGAGAGAGAGGGGGGGAGGGAGAGAGAGAGAGAGGGGGGTGGAAATGGGTAGGGGGGAGAGGGAGAGGGAGAGAGAGAGAGAGAGAGGGGGGGGAGGGGTGTGAATGGGTAGGAGGGAGAAAGAGAGAGAGGAGTGGGGGGTGGGTGAGAGAGAGGGAAGGAGGGAGAGTGAGGGGTGGCGAGGGGGGAGAGGGAGAGGGGGAGGTTGAGTGAGAGAGATGGGGTAGGAGGGATAGAGAGAGAGAGAGGTGGGGGGTGGGTGGGAGAGGGGGGAGGAGGGAGGTAGAGAGGGAGAGAGGAGGGATATGGAGAGGGGAAGGGTGTGTGAGTGTGAGGGGTGGGGGATATTGACGGGGAGTGATGGGGGGGGAGGAAGAAAGTGAGGGGGAGGGAAGGCAGGGAGAGGTAGGGGCACAGAAAGAGGGAGGGGTAGAGGGAGTGAAGGAGTGAGGGGCAGGAGAAATGGGGAGGAAGGGAGAGGGTGAGGAGGTTGAGGGAGGGGGAGGGGGGGTAGAGAGAGAGATTTGGAGGGATGTAGAGAGAGAGAGGGGGGGGCACATAGAAAATGGAGAAAGAGAGAGAGGAAGAAAAATAGGGGTGGTAGAAAGAGAGGGAGAGAGAGGGAGAGCAAGGTCAGAGAGAGAGAGAGGGAGAGAGAGGGGGGTAGGAGAGAGAGAGTGCGAGAGAGAGTTGGGGGAGAGAGGGAAAGATAGATACATGGAGGGAGAGAGAGAGAGAGGAGGAGGAGGGGGTCAAGGAGAGACATGAGAGAGAGAGAGAGAGGGAGGGAGGAAGATAGATAGATTGAGAGAGGGGGAGGAGGGAGGAGGAGAGAGGGAGGAGAGGGGGGAGCAAGTGAGAGGAGGGTTTGGGGAAAGGGGAGGAAGAGAGAGGGTGAGTCATAGTGGTGAGGGAGAGGGGGAGAGAGAGAGAGGGGGTGGGGAGGGGGAGGGGGAGGAGGAAGGTGAGTTTGGGGGAGAAGGAGTGCAATAGTGTGGGGGAGAGGGAGAAGGAGAGGTAGAAGGATAAGGATCGAAGGGGATCGGGGCGGGGGTGGAGGTGGAGGTAGGTGGAGGGGGAATTGTGAGCAAGAGTGAGGGGGTAATGGAGAGGGAGGGAGAGAGAGGGGGAGAAATGGGGAAATGGGATAGGAGTGAGAGCGAAAGTGAGGGAGGGGGATGGAGGGTGAGAGAGAGAGAGAGAGAGAGAGGGGGGGGAGAGGGAGTGTGGCAGAGAGAGGGATATGGAGGGGGAGGGTGAGTGTGGGGGAGAAGGAGTGCGATGGTGTGGGGGAGAGGGAGAAGGAGAGGTATAGGTACACGGATCGAAGGGGAGAGGGTGGGGGGGGAGTGCGAGCAAGATCAAGAGGGTAGTGGAGAGGGAGGGAGAGAAAGGGGGGATGAGGGTGGAATAGTATGGGAGGGAGTGGGAGAGCGAAGGATGGGGGCATAGAGAGAGAGAAGGCGGGGGAGAGGGAGAGAGAGAGAGAGAGCGGGGGGAGGAGGAGGGGAGGGGAGAGAGAGAGAGAGAGAAAGAGGGGGGCGGAGGGAGGGGGAGAGAAAGGGAGGCATGGTAGGGAGAGGGAAAGACAGGGGGGAGAGGGGGAGGCCAAGTTAGAGAAAGGGGGTCATGGAGAGTGAGGGGGATAGGGAGGGAGAGAAGAGGGAGTGACACTGTGGAAGGAAGAGGGGCTAGGGGAGGGAAGGGAGGGGGAGTGCAAGAGGGATGGGGAGAGTGAGAGGGATAAGGAGGGACGGGCGGATGAGGGGAGGATGGGAAGAGCGGGAGGTGGTAGAGAGAGATAGAGCGGGGGGATATTAAGGAAGAGAGAGAGGGAGAGGGAGAGGGAGAGAGAGAAGGAGAAAGAGTGGAGAGAGAGATAGAGAGGAGGGGAGAGTTACAGATAGGGAGAGAGAGGGGGGAGGTGAGGATGAGAGATTTCCTATAGCATAAGGATACCATTTGTATATGAATTTCTGAAAGGGTTGAAAGGAACTTGTTCCCCATCATCCAAACCATAGAATCCATCTATACAATAAATGGTGGAGCATTCTTTTGTGAAACTTAAAAGGGTCATGTCTTGGTTGCATCATTGGAGAAGCTTCCAAGGGATTTGGTACCACTTGACCCATATGGTTTCTAGACATCTACATTGTCATCGCATCTTTGTACAACCTATCTAATGTAATATTGTAACCACCACCAACCCACAACCAATAAAATTCCATTATGAATTGTTAACCCATACAATCAAATGTAGTGACCACTATCATTCTAACTCCTTGATTGTAGTGTAAAAGAAATCAACAAAATGATTTATTTTTAAATAAGGATAATAGTTATTATGACTGAGTATTTCGTAATTGTACTATATTAATTAATACTTCTCAAGTCATAATGCATAAATCAACAAAGGATTTTGTCAAACATAAATCAAGAAAATACCATGTAAAATATTTTCAAAGTGAAGAAACTAAAGATTATGCCTAAGGCATTGCATAAGTCAAGAAAGGATTGTGTCAAACATAGATAAAAAAAAACTCATATAAGACCCTTTCAGAAAGAAATGAACTAAAAGTATGCCTCACATTCCAAGGCCATTTGGAAATGCAAATCAAAGAGCCCCATGTAAGATCTTTCTAAAGTGAAAGGATTAAATATGATGCTTCAGAGTCCAAATCCATTTGAAGACACAAATCAAGAAATATTATGTAAGATCATTCTAAAGTAGAATTAAAAAATAAATAAATAACTCTTCACAATCCAAGTCTATTTAGAGATAGAAATAAAGAAATCTCATGTAAGATTTTTTCAACACAAAAAAAACTAAAAATGATGTTTGACATTCCCAACACATTTGGAAAGACCCAAGAAGATGTAATAACAAGGAAACATTTATATCTAATAACAATAATATTTACTATGTTTATTATTTTGAGAATTAAGACTTAAACTGACCTTTTGAGCACATTGGAACAAAATGAAAAATAAATAAAGCACACCTTCCATTTTGTTGAAAGAGGTGCCATTTAACTCAAAACAAACAACGATTCATATATAATGTTAAAAGCATGCATCAAGGCATACGATGATAAGATTTTGCATAAGTTAGTTTCAGTACATTCCCACCTTTTGATTCACTTTTGTCTTGTAGGATCTATTTAAGAAAAATGAATAGAACTATAGTAATCAAAGTTGCACATCTGATATGTGATATGCATTTTGATCTCGTTCCTGTGAAACACGAATACCACTCACTATTAGGCTTTAAGAGAACACATTATAATTGGAAATTTTACTATAAGTTGGCATTATTTAAGTGCCATACCTCATGAAGGATGTTCTTTACTTGGTCATTGCAAACATAAATCCAACCTTTTCCACTTGAATCAAATTCCCTAACCACCATAATATACCTACAACATGCGAGAATGCAAAAAGAAAAATTGTTGAAACAACATGGACTTTGAGAATCTTTAGAGCATAAAGAAAGGGTTCCTATATAATTTATTAATCCAATATTATAACCACAATTAGACCACTATAAGAAGTGTTTGTCTATGTTAAAGATCAATTCACCTAAAACAACCCAACAAAATGAAAAACAAAAGAACGCAGGGTCAACTATAAGTATGGGATATAAACTTCTTGTCTAATGGAAAAGTCAAGAAATCAGTGAAAAACATCTTGAGGACCGTCCTAATAAAGAAATGTTGGAAAGTATCACCATTATCAATCTCTAAACTAAATTTTGAATTTATACCTAGAATTATTTTTTCTCTACACCTAAGTGTCATGTGCTAAAAATGTACAAAACTGAGACAACTATAATTTCTATAAATTCAAGACAATTCATCACCCAACTTCACATTTATGTTTGGATTCTTCCATTTTACAGTCAAATTATTTGAAATTCCATTAAAATCATAACAAATGAGCATTAGAGATATACATATTATGTTTGAAGTATGGCTCTCATATGATTTGACACTAGTAAAAAATATATAGCAATCTAGGTGTAAGGTTACCTTCAGATGCATGCTTCTTACAACCTTGACACTAATAACCTAAGCCAATCTCTTCAATCACTTTACAATCGCAAGTCTTGTAAGCATGGTACCACATTGGTTGATCAAGATTAATAAAGGTGGTATATACTCTAACATTGAAGTAAGTTGCATTGAAAAGAGGTAAAGCAAACCAATTAAGCAAAAATGAGCAACATTATATCCAAAAAAACCTAAAATAGATCTTGTGGCAATACAATAATACAAAGCTTTCCTTCAACTATAGAAGGCTCAATTATTTGAGAAGGGAATGCACATTCAAACTATAAGGACTTGGAACCATCCCTTGGAGTTCCACTGGGAAGGGTGGATCCAACAAATGCCATAAATGAATTATTTGAGAAAGGAATGCACGTTCAAAATATAGGGATCTAGAACCATCCCTTATAGTTCCACTAGGAAGGGTGGATCCAATAGATTCCATAGATTATCTCTTTCCATTTATGTCATACCTATAAAGAAATACAATATGAAGCATTACATAAAGTGCTTACTAGGTGGATGATAGAAACATACAAACTTGAAAGAGGTACAACAAGGTTCAAGTTGGTTATGAATGCTTTACCAAGAATGAAGTTTTTGAGCAACTAGGAGATGTAGATTTATCATCAGAGTACTCCTACTTGTAGTAGATAAAGAAAATCCTACAATAGTGTCACATATCGAAAAATTTACCCAAATTACACACATATTTTTTTTTTGCAAGACAATGTATATGTCTGCATTCATTTATTCACTTTGTTTATCCTCATCATACCATTTCCAAGAATGGTTGTACTTATGGCTTTGTGCATTTCACTAAGCATTTAATGAACTCGCTTGTAGTTCCATATTGCTTTCGGGACATGATTTTCTAGCGGAATATTATATTTAATTATGCATATTTATGGTTATTTGTAATGTGTTTATCTCAACTTCATGATAAAAACATTCCTATTATGATTTGAACAACATACTTGATCAAAAGTCTTACACCTTAACTTATAAGGTCTTGGGCCTTAGCTAGCTTGACTAGACTTCAATATTGCCCATTACATGTGTTATCATAACAATATTATTTATCTATATAGCATGGAATCTTTGTCGTCACAGCTATGTTTAGCGTTTATGTTATTGTGCTCATCACCTAAGCATACTCATTTGTTTGGTTTCCCATTGAATTTCATGCATAACCCATGCATTAGTCATATATATATATAACTAATGCATGGGATATATATATATATATATATATATAGCCCATGCATTAGTCATATATATATATATATTAGAACACTTAACTCCCCCATTATATTTACATAGGTGAGTTCGTATATTTTACATAGCCATTGTTAGGCTTACACAAATTTATTGTGTTCACTCATGATGCTAACTTAGGTGAATTCATAAGATTAATGTAGCTATAGTTTGGTATGCTTGATTCTTGCTTTTTTGCTCATAATATTAACTTAGCCCACGATGGTGGGACAATCTACCACATCGATTTTGCACGTAATGTTTGGTATATTATTCATGGCTTTGCTATATTTGTTAGAGTCCTCATTTGCTTATGGTGCCGGGTAGGGTGGCTTGCTTAGCATTAAGCTAATGCATAATAACTCGTTTTGCAGGTGTTCAATGAATTCAAGAACTAAGGATCGATCCTTAATGTTATAGACATGATCTCGCTTAACCCTAAGTTATGCTTCCACATCAACAAGCAAAAAGAAAAGCACTCACAAGAGAACGAATGCATCATAGTTTGAGAAGACCACATCACAAGTTTTAGCTGTAGGTAATAATAGTGCTGGCCAACATGGAGTTCTTGTTTATGATGCAATTAATGTATCCAACTACCTGGCAGTAGCTTGATGCATATTGAACAAGTTTGGTAGTTCACAAGTTTATATATTGTGCATTTACTAATACATTCTTCGTTTGTTGTTGTAGGTTTGTCCTTCCCATGCCTCGAGGGTATTGTAGGCTTGAGGAAGCTTGAGGGATGAAACTATGGTAAGACTCCCTTCCTCAATCCATTAACACAAAGTATAATTATCGGGGTTTGAAACCACTGTTTGACCTTTGCATTCCATCATGCTTGACTTTTATTACAAGTCTTAGCTCAAACGTTTGTCTTCGAAGCTTGTTATCATGAAATACGAATGGTTGAGGTTTGTTTATGAATGGTCAACACCGAGCTATAATGGCTCCTGGAGCCTTGTAACTTTGTTCTTATGATTAATAAAAGAATGAGCAGGGATAACATATCCCGTTTTTGGCTTCCTGTGTAATATGTATTGATATCATTGTTTATTTGTTTAACAATAGATTTCAATACATAATGTTTTTCTCTTTCAGTTTTGAATAGAGCCTTTGTGCTCCATTATTTCAATTAAATATGTTGTTTAATATTTATACTTAGCTTGTCATTTTTGCTTGGATTTAGCTTGTTGCTCGTTCTATTTATAATGAGTGATTGAATATTTTGTTTACACTATAAATGTTGAGGGATTTAAATCCTACAACTCGCTAATGGATGAAGCATGATGTCACTATTCTCTTATTTTAATTGCACACTTATGTTTTAATAATGAATCTGTATAAATGTTTATATTCAATGGCCCTATCCTCTATGGGATTTTTTGTGGCCCTCTTTATTTTTTTGTAGAAATCGTTTGACTTGTTTTTATATTTAATTCTAGGTTATTAGTTAACGAGCCCAAGCTACAAGCTATGAGGTCATTTTTTTTAATAGCTTGGTCCTCAAGCTCCTGAGGACATACACAATGTTTTATGTGAACTATGTTATGAAATATCATGTTTAGTCTTTTGTATAAGTGAAGATATGACAAATTGTGGCCCTCTTGTGTTCTTGGATAACCCTTTGTTTACTTCGAATTTGAATACATAAGCTCTTGTTTGCTATTTAATTAGTTTTGATGGCCTTTATGTAGCAAATCGCTGCCATGTAGAAGTATTGGTTTTGTTTCTTCTTTTATAATGCATACAAGATACTTGGGAGAGGATTTGGCCTCTTCCCATATGGTCGTTATGTTACTTGTATTGACTATGGTCATAATGTAATACTTTCTTTGTTTTGTTTCACTTGATACCATTGTATTATGGTATTTTTTTTATGGATATTCGCTCCCATTGTGGAGCTGCAATGTTTATTGCTATTATATAAATTATTTGTATTATTGTTATATGTTTTTTTTATATATTATTATATATAATTCCACCATGAACATAAGGTACAATGTGGACAACCGTCAGCAATTAAATGATTAAAATGCAAGATATATCAGAAATAGAAGAACACATAAGGAATTTATTGATCGTAGGCCACTTCAAGGGGGGAACCTCCTTTGAGAAAGCTCAATAAAAATAACTCGTGGATTCCTTCCTTGGCCTCAACACCTACTTATATACTAATTCTAAGATAAGCAACTATTACTCCCCATGAATGTGGGATAATACAATATACTCATGGGACAACTTACAAATCATATGCGTCCAAAAACAATATACTAACAATGTGGGATAATACAATATACTCATAGGATGAATTACAAAGCATATGTGTCCAACAACAATATACTAACAAAGTAAAGAGAAGGGTTGACACGGGCTTCTAAAATCCCATTTCCCTTAGAAAAAGATTTGTCCTCAAAGATTTAAATGTGGAAATTGTTGATGAATCTGAAGGAGTGATTCCCATGTAGCATCCTTTGGTTTCATTCTGTGCCACTAAATTAATACTTATGTGATGGATCGAGAGAGAATATGATATCTGCACATATTGAGGATGGCCTCCATCTCCAAAATGATGGATCCTTCATTATCAAGTTCTTGTAAAACAATTTCTGCTCTAATGTTGGTGCCATGAACTTTCTTTAGACAAGAGACATGAAATACTAGATGAATGGAGGAAGAAGGAGGAAGTTCCAATTTATAAGAAACATACCCAATCTTTTGAAGAACCTTTTATGTCCCATAAAACGTTGGATCTAGCTTATGATGTCCTTTGAGTTTTAGGGAGGATTGCTTGTAGGGTTGTAGACAAAGAAAAACCATTTAACCTACTTGATATGGTGATATGGGCTCAGAATAGTGTTGATCGGATTTCGATTTATTTCCATACAAAGATTGTCCTAGAAAATGCTAAGAATCTGATCTTGGGTTCAAAGAACCATGTTAACTGCATATATTGGTAAACTGTTGTGGGTATATGGAAGAAGCACTGGCGGTTCCTGACTGTAATGTCCCTCAAATCATGAATTAAAAAAAAATTTGTGTGGAGTATATTTATCTGTAAAACCTAAGGATTACTTTAAGAATTTACTTCAGCACTGTGTATGAACACTTATAGTTTATATGTTGCTTGTATTTTGACGGTATTACTTCCGGCGACTACTTGCATGATATTGATCTAGTATGTTTAGCTTAATTTGTACCTCTAAATATCATTAATGATCACTCTGTGACATTGTTCACTTCCTACCTTATTATGTTTGTACTTGGGTCTTGGTATATGCTCCCAGCCTTAAGGGTTTAACTTGGTAACTATGATGAATGTGTTTTTTTTCCATTATGATTGAGTTACATAGTTTAAGTTGGGTTTCCAGTATTGTTGTGAAAGGGTTTCATAAGGCTTGGGATTACTTAGCTTTTACACAAGCTATGGAATTATTTAAACTTGGTTACAGGTGGTTGTGGAGGACCTTATTCTAGCTTACTTTGTTAGATCGGATAGCCATTGGCACCAAGGAGTAATGTTCAACTTATAACTACACCTATGCTTATTCCCAAGTGCTTGTATTTTAAAAAGGCATGGCTCCCACCATAGGGAGTGGGTAAAAAATCAAACTACCGGTGTAGGTAGTTATGGAATTAATGAGGCCATGTGAAGGCCTCATGGGAGCTCCTCCACGTTGGCTAAGGTAAAATATTCGACTTACCCTATCACTTTTCCTTCTCTGCGTTATTGTTTTTCTTCGGCATTGGAGAGGGATAGCTAGGTCTCTTTGTTACACTTCGTTGTCTTGGGAGAGGTATGCACATGACCAAAGCAGAGCTCTTGGTCTATGCATACCCTTTATAGAAAGGAGACAGCGTGGTCAAAATAAATGGTGAAGGTAAACATACCGAATCACCCTTCTATGATTGCATTCCATTTAATTCGCAGAAGTTGTATTTGATAGTTTTACCGACTCGGGGTTTTGTTTCTCCTTGTTAGGGAGGTTTCAAAATGGGATCTTGAAGAGTGTTGGATGGAGAATGGAGCATTGCTAAGGAGGTATCTCGGATGCGAAAGGGCCTTGGTAAGCCCCATGTTCAATGAGAGCCTTGTTCCATTCATGCGACCAGTAGAGGGCCTTTCTCTATGTTTAACTTGATTTGGTGTGTCGCGTGTTTGAAGGTTATGCCATCTAGAGAGACAAGGAGTTTTTATGGAAGTTTCTCAGCTCCTTTATTTGTTGTGATTGTAATCATTTTATTTTTAAGAAACTTATCCAAGGATTATGTAAATCTTAATGTGGGAGCCTGTATAGGCGTTTGGGGGATTTATAAGATACCTATGTAATTAATGGCTATTAGGCCTGATTTTTTAACATGTTGTTAATACTCAGACTATACGTTTACTGTTGGATACCTTATGTGTAATGGGATGATTTGTATCAGTTTGTAATTGTTTATTGTTTACCTAGGGTTTAAATACTATGTTTAGTAATTTTACTATAGCTGGTGCTTCCATGTTATTTCGCTGCTCTATAATGAATTTGCGTTTATTGTAGTTATGAGTGAGTCTCCCTATTACTACCTATTCAATGAAGGAAAATCTATGGTTATTTTGTTTGTTTAACTTAGGCATTTAATTCAACATTGACTGCTAATGGGAAAAGCCCTATTTTCAATTTGGTGTGTTATGGTTTCATCAAATGCCACAGGAATGGAAAATATTTCCTAACGCGTATGCGAAGGCTCTCTGTGTTTGGCTTGACATTTATGTCTCTGTTCTTTTAATTAATCCGTGTAATAATCCTATTTAGTTCTAGAACTTTGCTTGATTTATTTATGAGGTAGGGTTTAAGGTTTAACTGATTTGCACTGAAAGCGTGATCTCAGTCTGTAGGTAATTTTTACTATGGTGGCACTTGATCTTGGCATTCTATTGGATGACTGTGCGTGGATTTCCTATTTGCTTATTCGTAGATGTTGTACAATTCCCTAAACCCATCTGTAAATCTTTTAATTATTTTAATGGTAAATAGAGAGGTGCCTTCGCCAACGCTGTAGCATGGCTTATATAACAAGGCTCATTCCAGTCAATTGTTGGAAGTGTGATAATCGTGGAAAGGATGCTCTAAGAGATTCAATCCCGAGTATGTGGTAACCCTATGCTTTTATTGGTCATATGTGTGTGCCCTAAACCCTACACTATATAAGTTATGAATAGCATATTTGATAGTTATTTTGGTTTATATTATCTAATTGTGATAGTTGGGATTTTAATTAAATTTGTCTTATGGGTAGATGATTAGTTTTCTAAGATAGGTCTGTATGAATGGATTTTACAGTCATTCTATAAGCTATATAAAGAAAATTGATTGATGCATGAACTTTTATTTGGAATAAGAATTATAATGACATAGTCCTTTACCCTAAACAGGATTTGGCATGAGTTTTAGTTGTTTTAAGTCTGGAATCTGATTATTAATTTCCAACAATAAGAATTAATTGAACAAAACCTGATGCGTCATGACTTATTACTTCTCTCAATGACCATGAAAACAAATAAAAATAACTAATGCATGTGCAAGAAATTTGTAGCTCTATATTGGAATTATAATACCTATAACTTATGCTTTTAATTCTACTAATGAACATAAAACTGATATAGAAAATATATAAAACTCTTACCAAGAAAGTGCTATTGGAGTTATCTCTGTAATTGAGAAAGTGTTGTTGGATTACCTCTGTAACCTGCACACCACAAGAAAATATTGATAGGAACTACTTTTAACTGACCTGTAGAAATGTAACTGAATAACTTCAGAACGACCACTTTCCTCCCAACCATAGATCCCGAACCATTCCTGGTTCATGGATGAATCACCCCTGAGCTGGTTCAAACATGCAAGGAGTCTAGAACACCTAAAGAAAAATGTTGTTAACTTTGGACTAAATTCTGTACTTTCCAGGTGCAAGTCTTGGAGCCTTTCCAATCTCCTAAGAATAATGATAATGTACATTTCCTTTGTTCTTGTCCTTATATTTATAGTTATATTGGCTAGGTTGCAACCTAGGCTTTTTGAAAAGGAGCAGTTTGTTTTCTTGATTTAACATTCAGTTTTTAAACATCTTCTTGTCCTTAACTCATAGTTTGAAGATATATATAATGTGACTAAAAGATCACTTTACTTATTATTCTTTGATAACTTAACTTTTTATTGTTTATGTTTTTTAATTTAAAAGTCTAACTCTTAGTCTTACTTATTTAATTTATACAATATGTCCAATTTTGACTTTTTAGTTTATTATATATATATATATATATATATAGAGAGAGAGAGAGAGAGAGAGAGAGAGTTTGAACTCAACTCTTTTAATTTATTATCTTCTACTATATATATATAATATATGTATATATATAAGACTCTTTTAGTAATCCCCTTTTTATAATAATTGCATCATATAGTATATATATTGGATGCTTCATTAATCCATAATATTTCTTTATGATAGCCTCTTGTGGGTTTGGTCGGTCAAATAAAGATAGGTAGTTCTAGACTCTTTTGCATGCACGATTCCTCGTTTAGTGGTAGTGTCATTCAGTCCTTGATGACAAAAATAAACAATGATTCAATTAACCAATTTGAATAAATATGATGAGTATTGGTGCTCTGCATATTTTTTCAAGATCAACGCATTTAATGTGAACTCACATGCTATTTAGAGCTTATTCTCAACACCTTTAATGGGAGTTACACTAGTGCAATTCCAGAGACTGTGATCAACACTATTACTAGGATGCATACAAGATACACCCAGGGATACAATGGCCAAAGATCCGATGCTCCAGATATTATGCTCAACATCATGTTCGAGTGCTCCAGGGATTATGCCCAACACTCTATCATTTATATACTGGGGTGTATGGTTTTACTGGAGCACCATATCTGTTGTCAGCCTTTTTAATAACGAGGGTTTTTTCCTTGGAATTTATTAGACAAAGGTTGCATTCAAAAGAAGAACCTTTCTATGCTTTCCAACAGGATGAAAGGATTAATTATGATCCTCATCAAATTATATCGCAAAGGAGACATCAAAATGGAAACAAGGCTTTTGATCATCAAACAGTAGAAGGATTGAAAGAAATGAAAAATTTATTCAAATTTGAATAAGATAATAAAGAGGTGAATATGGAACAAACAGGCAATTTGGCAATGTTGGTTCAGACACTAGCTAAATCTGATATCACCAATAAGAGAAGTATTTCAGAAGTTGATAGTATGGAAGTCGATCAAGAAGTTTCATGGAAAAAATAAAAAGTGGAATGATAGAAGGAAATTATTAGTATGGAGGAACGAGATTTAATTGTTCGAGGAAAAACTAGTTTGATTTCGCCGCCACCTGCAAAAATAAAGGAATATTGTTTTTCAGAAATAAAGGAATCTGGAAGTAACTCACAATATAAGTCCAGATTTGATGTCTGTTCACAATATACATCAAAGAGGAAGCAGTCTTCTGAAGAAACTCAAAAAATTGTACCCTCAAGTAAGAACGCTGGAAGAACAAAAATTTTCCCTTCTTACAGCTATGGATCCAGGAAGAAACTCTATAAGGTTTGCAGTGGTGAACGATGAGAAATTTTCTGAAATGGAAGTTAAGCTTGATGCGATTAATATACCAAATAAGATTCAATTGCATAAACAAACAGGAGATGTCCTGTATTCTGATTTATTGCAATTCACTTTAAAATTTTCTAAATTGCAGTCTGTGATAGCAAAACTGGAGAGTCAATTGAGGCAAGAGAAGGCATAAAACAAAGCAAATTTGATCCAGATCAAAAGACTACAAGTGGACATTATGACTGTGGGAGCTGATCCAGGGAATAGCCAGTGTACCAAAAGGCTCATTGATGAAAAAGAAAATACCATTCAAATTCTCAAGAAAAAATTGAAGGTGCAAAATAATCAACATGTGCAATCTCCAGAGTTGACAGCATTACAACAAGAAAAGGAATCCATATATCAAGAAATGATCGATCACAAATGTAAAATGTTAAAGTTACAAGATGAAAAGCATGCTCAGGAAAAACAAAGGATTAAATTGTTGTCACAAATTTCATTGTTGAATACCAATCAAATTAAAACTATGCGAGCGCCAGAGAAGCGAGGGGATCAATCTCTATGTACGGATGAAGGAAAAATGGAAAAGTGCTCCAATGAACTGACCAGTGCTATGTCACAAATTATTCTAAAATATGTAGAGATAGAAGAGTTGAAATCGGAAAACTAGAAGTTGAAAGAGGGAGTAATTAGAAATTCTAGAGCAAAGATAAAGGCTTTGAGTGATAGAAATCAACTACAAAAGAAAGTTGATGAATTAAAAGATAAATTGACAGGTCGACTTCCATTACATGGAGCTAAACACCTTATATGGGATGCGATATCAGTGGAAGTCACCAAATTCTAGTCTTATTTGAATTTTATAGAAGATAAATATTCTATAGAAAACATAGCTCCCCAGAGGTGTAAAACGGCAAACGAGACATTACGCAAAAGGCCTTCAGAAACAGCTCAAAATATATTCAGTTTGTTAAAAACTCTAACCCAATTAGATATGCAGAGTTTTGGAATCAAAGACAGACCATCAAACATCATTTTGGCAAGAAGAGTTATTGGCAAGCATGATCGTGTTAAAGAAGTAGAAGACATGGTGCAATAGATGGTCCTTGAAGTTTAAAATTTTAAGAAATTATTTCTTGGGACTTTTGAATGTGGTCTAACTTCTTTTTGGAGTGCCAATGGAAAATTAATGACTCAAGAAAATTATCACAATTTGATAGTACAGGCTCATATGGATCACTCAAAATTTGAAGGTTTGGTCAAAGGATTAACTGGAAAGACAATAATTGATAAATTGACCGATGATTTTGAAATACTTGAAAATTTTGTAATGATTAAGAAGGGTATGCCAGATGTGTGTTACACAGAATGCATAGAATTGGAAGTGATGGTGAAAGAAATGATGGATTATGGAATCCCAACTCAAGAGCAATGGAAAATTGTTGAAATATTTGGGAAACCAAAACACAGGTTATGCCACTAATAAATATTCAGGTGTCTTAATTTTAAATGACATTGCGGTTCCTTTGTTAATTGCTTGAGTGTTACAACGGCTGGATTTCTTTGAAATTTCTTTTTTTAGCGAAGAATTCAAAGAATGTTTTGTATAAATTTTGATTTTAAAAAGTAATAGGGGTTGGATCTGAAACAGAGATTCATATGTTGTTACTTTCTTTAGTCTTTTAATTTCTTTTTTGTGAATGTATTTTGCATTACATCATCCTATCGCTTTGCCTCATAGTTGACTGTAATATCTGAGTTAGAATTCATTTTATATGCTCTGATCCAAACATTTAAATATTGTTAATGTTCTTTCTTCCAAATTAATGCAGAATTCATCCTAGAACGGAGATTGGCTAAGTTATAACATATAAACAATATTTATCCCGACTTCTGACCTCCGACAAGAAGGATCGGTCGCCCCTTTGTTTATTATAAAATTGTTAACAACTATATCAAACCATTCACCTGTATCCAGAATGGTGAACACAAGAAGGATCGACCGACCCTTTTTGTAGTCTAGAACTATTTTGAACATGGGTAGAAGAAAGGTCGACCGATCCTTCATTTATGAGTGAATTGTAAAAATATTCAACCCACCTAGGTTGGGACAACAATTCCAGACTTCCAACTTCCGCAATGAATAGTTGGGATTTGTTTATTGGATAAGTTATAACATATCAACAATATTTATTCTGACTTACGACAAGAAGAATCGACCACCCCTTCATTTAGTAGACAACTGTAGACACCTATATGTTACAATTCATCTGTATCCAGAGTGGTGAACACAAGAATGATCGACCGAGCCTTCTTGCAGCTTAGAACTATTTTGAACAGAATACTCGACACAAGAAAGGTCAGTCGACCCTTATTGCAGCCCCCATGAGGATTTCATCTCATTTTTCGAAGACGCAAATATATTGTGGATTGTAGATACCTATATTTCTTAAAACGTTCCATCAATTTCGCTATCCCGCAACCCACAATGCAGATTGTGGAATGGGACAACAATTCTCAACTTCTGACTTCCGCAATAAATAGTGGGGAATGGATATTGGCTAAATTATAACATATAAACAATATTAATCACCACTTCCGACCTCTGACAAGAAGGATCGGCTGCCCCTTTGTTTAGTATAAAATTGTGAACACCTATATCCAGGAGTTCACCTATATCCAAAATGTTGAACACAAGAAAGATTGGACGACCCTTCTTGCAGTCTAGAACTATTATGAAAAGAATACTTGGTAGAATAAGGGTCGGCTTCCCCTTCATTGCATGGGAATTTTTAACAAAGTCAAGGTAGCCATTTAATTACAGTCAAAATGCTTTAGTCTAGTGGAAAAGAAGAGATAAGAAACAATCCAATCAATACTCTTTAATAAGTTTTATTTGTTATCTCTGTATGATTTGTAGAGCTTGTTGTTCAGTAATTGTCCAAACTTAATTAAGGTTGTCATCTATTCAATGCATGTAAATTCCATTTTTAATACTAGAAATCTTTTCAAATTATCAGGTGTCCTGCATGTACTTTTGTCCAAATATTCAACCTCCGAAGGAGAGGGTGTCATTTCATGTATATGAAGAATGGTAAACACTGAAAGAAGACTGAGCACAATAAGGGCCGATCGACCCTTCATTCACGAGATAAATGTATACACAACAAAACCTCTTTCACTAGCCCCTTCGGCATCACCTTGTAAACAGGTTGAAGTCTAACCCAAAGCGAATATGGGGGTTGCATAATCAAGATTCTGTTAACCATGGCGATGCATAGATGTCATTATGATCTTCGCATAAAATTCTTTTTAACATCAACTAACTAATGGGATAGAACACCAAATGACTTCGCATTTAGAAGTTATTGCAGTATACAGAACTACACTGAATCTTTATTGTATTCACCAGTTAGCTACGAATTCGTCAAACAATGTGTTTCTTCTTCACAATCACGCACTTGTATTCCAATTAATCAATGTGAAATTACCATTCACATACATATAAATTAAGTACAAAAACTAACATAAACTCGAATACAAAACATGTGATAAACTCATACACATAAACAAGAAGGATCGGTCGCCCCTTCTATGATGATCGCTCATTCTATGATTGATCCTTATCTCAAACGACTCTATAAAATGTGCATTCGATCTCTCATGGATAATGCTAGCAGATTTGTTCTTAATCAATCAATTGATTTTGAAAATGAGGGGTCGTTCCTTAACCATGGATCATTAGCATGAACATTTGCAAGTATACATCTAATATGAAAACACTAATTTATAATTATAGACATTGTATGCATTCTTATATTGACTACTTAATATTGATTGTTTTGCAAATAATGCTTGGTTGTGTTGTTGAGCTTCAGTAACTACCAGGAAATCCCTTTCTTTGAATTGAAAAAAGATCACGACATTCACCTATTCACAAATGGATGGTATGTTGAGATGGAAGAACCCGATAATTTGTACCCGCATTTATATCTATTCTACTTGGCTTACGAGAGAGCTCGGACTAGATTTGGAATATTGACATATGTGGATCCCGATGAAACTGATGAAAAATTGCGAGTTCAAGTTGAAGCATTTGATGGTGAAAGGTGTTTCCTTCTACAGCTTGATCTTATGGTTTGTAACTATCGACCAGATCTAATGAAAATTGGTCCTGATCCATATCCGATTTCCTGTACGAAGCAAGGGTGGGTTTTTCCCTCGTATGATGTTTCTAATCGTTCTGGAATTGATACCGCGTCATCCTTGAAGAAATAAATTTTGTCGGTATGGAGGAAAAGAATGATGGCTGGGAAAACTTCATCTATATTGCATTACATGAATATTAATAAGAAACTGATAAAGGTATGCTGTGAAAATATTCTTACGTACAACAGAAGAGCATTTCTCCAATTTATTGTAAAAGATGTGGACAAATCTTCCTTCAAACAACTCAAAGGAAGTCCTTCTAAAGTGATTCTGCCGAAAGCGACTAAGAGCTTCGAAAGTTCAAAAGAAGTTCAACAACACCATATCAAATACTTTTTGTTCAATGAGCAAGTTTTCTCCATTGACGTAACAAGATGTGTTGTTGCGCCTCCGCACTTACAATATCGAAAGGTTGATGAGGAGGTGGTGCAAAAGATGGTTGTATCTCTTCTCCATACATTTACAAAAACATTGAGAGATGTTATTCTATTGTCTTTTGATAAGGATACCACATTGGCCTTTCTTCCTGGAAATGAAGAAGAAATTAATTTTCCATCAGTAATTTTTTATATATTGGATGGGCAGCATACTATTTCTGCACAGAAAATAATCATTGCAGATGATCGATATAAATAGCTCCATTTAAGGTATCGGCATCGAACAACTCGTCTTCTACATAGAGACGTTCCTCAGAACACCATCATCAAATTATGCAAACAATAAAATTTGTCAAACAAGGAATTTGCAAACACTTCATTCATTTCTCAAGTTGAAAAAGCAAGGGAGAAATGGATATCATGTGGTACTCCATCCCACCCGGGAAAGGGAAACGTTTCCAGTGATGCTTGGAAGGTATAGATTTTTTCTTCTTATCCATTAAAGTCTTTATATTGCTACCTGTGTTATGAAATTAGCAAATTAACTAGAATATTCAATTTTATAGGTTTGCAGTCTTTCCAAGATGAATGTATGGATATCTTTCTTGTTCAAAATAAGGAGAACCTTAAAGACAAGCTAACTCTTGTTTTGACATCAGATCGACTGTGGAGAAAATGGCAGTCTGTATTCAAGCTTTACAAAAGTGGCTCCTTGCCATGCTCGCTCAAGAGCATCACTGAGGATGATTTTGTTCAAACTAAAATAAAGAGTTATGGCTCTAATTTTTTTAGACCATTGCGTGATCTTGATGAAGATAAATTGACCGTTGTGGCGGACAATATAATCAATAGATCGGTTTGGATAATCACATTAGTCGATAAAAATGTTTGCACAGAAACTTTAAATCAATATTGCAAACGAATCAAGGACGAGAGGTCAACTAGGCATTCGATCGTTGAATATTTCAAAGTTAATGATGTTCAAATTTGTAAGTTTTAAACCTTAAGAGTGAAGTACAAACTTATATTGATTCTTAAGCATTAACAGAAAATACACAATGGCACACACATAACACAGAGATTTTCACCTGGAAACCCTTAACTGGGAAAAAACCAGCAAAACTTAGAGCCACACTGCTCCTTTTCATTATATGTTTATTCAACCATTTACAATACAATATATGGTATTCCGCAGCATCTAAAACCCTAATTTTTTTACCCGAAATTAGGTTACAACCCTAATCCCTTTTACCGGGATTAGATAGAGTACAATGGGTCGAAATCGCGAAAAAGAAAAAAACAACCCAAAAATTTTGCGCTCCGCGCGGACTCCGGGGGCCTAACGGTCCGAAACGAAGGGGGTGGGCCCTGTCAGGCTACCCCCCCTCGGTTTATTTTTTTGTTTTTCAATAAAGACGAATTCAGTGCACCTTATGTTTTTTGTAGTATGATGAATTCTCACTAGTAGCTCGTCACATGTAGTAGAGAAAGTGATGTTATTTCACGAGGAGTGTCTCCAAGGCAATTATGATATGGTTTCTAAACTACAAATTGCATGATCAACTGTGCAACCTTCTTCTGATCAATGCCAAAAGGTGATCTATGATGAATTTTTTGTTATATGATATCATGCATAGTAAAATAATAGAAATAAGTTGTCAATTTTTTGTTGATTAACATGTCTCTTTCCTATCATGTGCTCAAGGGACTTTTTTCTTCTTTTGGGAATATTTGGTACTAACTTTGACCGATTTTGGCCATGCTTGAGGTGGTTGCATAAGAAGGATCATTTTTTCATTTTCATCTCTTCCAGTAATGTGCAAATTCAAAACAGCTTACCACCAGTTGGCACTACAAAGAGCCTACAAATATTTTCTAGGTGAACAACTACTCTTTTCCCCTAGGGGTTGAGTTAAGGTCACTATAATCTTCCATATCCTATGTGTATGTACAATATTAAAAAACTTTCCAGTGGAATTTATTGTACAAAATGCATGTGACAATTGTTCCAACTTCCATGATTGTAGAATCTCTTCCTCCCTTAAGGAACCGAATCTGATCCCAACATAACATTTCGACAATTTCAAACCTATTTCCATGTATTTTGGTTAAAGGTGGTTACCATATTGAAAAGCAAAAACATGAAACATGGGGATTCGTAGAACAAAAACTATCATGGAGTACTTCATCCTCCTAGGAACGTTATGGGGCATTAAAAACAACAGTATAAACAACTAAATCTCTCAGTTAGCAACTAAAAATATCCATGCTTATTGCTTTCACCAGATTTAGATCAAATCTGGCTCAAACTTCAGTATTGTTGTAACAATTTTAGATGCCAAAAAAACTTAAGATTACACCAAATTGAAATGTTTTGGGCATGAAATCCACTGCTATTGGTAGTTTTGCATTCAATTTGTTGTAACTTGTAAGCATTCATTTCCAAGCTCATTTTCTCATGAAAGGTTGAAGCATTTCTTTGTTGAATTTACAATTAGATCAATCAAAGGAGATATACTAGATCAATCTCTTTTTTCATTCTCTTCTTTTGCACTTGAAAATTCTAAAAACCATGATAAACTCACCATCAATTTCATTTAATCATCTTTGTTCTCGGAAAAGATGATAAGCTCTTGTCCAATCCCAAAATTGACTAATATAATGCCACATAGCTTGGAAATTTAGGTTATACTCATAAGACATCAGTTTCCACATTTTTTTTTAACTTCCAGGTATTCTCTATATATCGATGAAATTTCGTCAAAGGTATAGACAAACCATGGAAAGGCACGAGCCTTCTTTTGGTCTATTCGATGAACATTCATTGATAGTTGAGCCGAAACATCGTCGCAGGTATAGAAAAACCGTCGCACCCTTCGGCTTTGTTTTGGTATGTTCGAAGAACAACCGTCGATAGAGAGACAGTTTTCCGTGGAAGCAAATTTTTGTGAAACGCTTTTTCGACATAGTTGCATCATTATAGGGATGAATGTTCGTCGATAGAGAAACGGTTTGTAGAAAATGAATAAAAAAATCATTTTCAAGACCACCTTATAGAAGACACGTGGCGACCAGTTTTTGTTTGTATTGTGACGGCTTTCCAAGTTCGTCGTTATATCCACGAAATAGGTTCCACGCAAAATCGCACCCATGATCATCACAATTGAGATGATAAAACGTGGCAATATCAACACAAAACCATGGAAAATTTCCTCAGAATTGATAGTGACCCTGGTGGGCTTCGAGACATGTCGGCCCCTGCTGAGTCACAAGTTACTGGTATATATGGATTACACGTTGTTGGATATACCATTGGGAGGTTGTTGTTTCCACAGTAAAAAAATATATATAATTTGAAATTTGATCTTTCAAGAAAAATTTGAAAATGGGTTTATCAAAAAAACAAACAAACACATTATCTTCCTTGAAATGGACAAAAGAACAACATCTAAAACTCATTTTTTTTAAAGTTATGATTCAACCAAATCAACACCCACAAGGAACTTTACAAGAGAGATCCATTGAAACTTAAGACATTGAAACAACTCCTATTTATATAGTATATGTAAACATTTCCTAAAGTGAACATCGAAGCATATTGGAGAGAGACACTTACAAAAAACCTTTCAGCATAAAATAATTCATAAAGTTAACCAATTATGAACTACTGGCCATGAATATCAATTAAACAATCTAGAAACAATTGTTTGAGGACATTTTATCCAATGAATCCATAATAGGGTAAAACTTGACCTTCTAGTTATTAAAGGGGAAATTGTAACGAAAAAATCTTGGATTCCATGACATCGAGGAAAATTTGGAGCTCCATCATGAATATTCGGAGTACATTGAGGAAATTTCACTTTTTCTTTCAATAAACCAACAATAGCTATATCACACCCAATGTCAAGTTATGTGGAAAGGTAGATTTTACTAAAGGCCTACCTATTGATATCTTGATTGAGGTATTTAGTAAGGTATGAAAGAGAAAAAATTAAGTATGAACAATTATCCTTGAGATGTAGAGGATGCTTTGAGTGTGGTTCCTTCTTACCCAACAAAAGAAATGGACACAATAAAGTCTTCCAAGAATAAAACCATAAGAAACATAAGAAACATGAATAAAAATACCACCTAGTGGAAGGGCATTGAACACTAACACTTGATAGAAGTGGAAGATCTTTGTACAGATGAGGAAAATGAGGAAGAAGATCATGAAACCACTGGAAATAAAAATCAGTATACTGAGGAAATTGCTAGATTGGAGAGGGTTTTGGTAGCTCCCCCACCTAATATTCCTTCTAGGGAAGAACATCAAAGGGGATGAATTCAAGTCAAGAATCAAAAGGAAAAGAAGAGTCACATTGAATGAAGCAATCTTCACATTGGGATCAAAGATTTTGGAACCTATAGAGGACAAAAATAATGAAACCAAGAAAGGAAAACTACCAGATAACTCCAAAAATGAGATTTTAAACAAACAAATGACACTGATTTTTAAAGGAATTGAGATCGTAGAAGACATGCCAATATTTTTTTTTTCTTAGTTTGTCTAATCATGTATTTCTTATCAAGGAAAATCCTATATTGTTTATGCAGTAATTCAGTGACAAATCATGTAGTAGTGGCATACTTAGAGAATGTTTTAGATGTAGTGATGATGTGACATCAAGCATCAAAAACTTGGACATATGAGTGAAAAATGATTGAAATGTTTGAATGATTAGGGTATGATTGATGTGATTAAACCTTGTAATTTAGACTTGTGTGAGCACTAAATGTTTAGTAAACAGAAGATATTTTAGTTTACTGTAATCGTTGGTAAAAGTTTACATAGTAAGATACATGTTACAGTGACATAAGTATGACACTACCCAGGTGCATCAAGCGAGATTCAAGTTTGAAAAAGTAAAAAATCCCAAACCAAAAAGAGGTAACTAGTCGAGTTAAAGATCCCTAACAGAGACTGGATCACCCAATAAATCTCAGAAGGACAAATCAAAAAGAAAGAGGAAAGTTGAAAGGATTTAGGAGGATATACAGAAACAATGCAAATCACAACTTAAACAATCCAAATACCACGAGACATCCCCATATGGTCACCAATTTTGTTTATGGATAAATCTATCGTTGTGGACACCAACCGATCTCCCTAGTCGAAATGATATAGATATAGAACAAAACACCACAGAACATACAAAATTTCCTAGATTGAACACATTACAAAAGACGCAAAGGGATGTCTTACCTTGCAAATGTAGTGATGTCTCCTTAATTGGTGTAGCCCTTGATCTTCAGCTGCAAAACAAGATACAACAAACAAGTGGAAACACACAAATGATAATAATATACAATATTGATTAATCTAAATTAGTGGTCAAGGAAACTAATTCTAAAGATATTTAATGCACAATAAATACTTATCGAAAGAGTATATATTACTGTATTAATGAAAATAAAGAAGAGGATTTACAAACATTTCCTTGAGGTTTCAATTTCTTCCAAATGATCTTTGCCTCAAAGATCTAATCTTGCCTCCAATGGATGAAAGGGTTTCAACTCTAGCAAAATTTCACGAGCATTTTGATGCTCTAGTCCTTCCTCCCCTAACTATGAAGAGGAGGATTGAATATATAGGCCAAAGAGGATAAAAGGGGTTCAATATTTGATAAATAAGGCTAATGGATCATCCCAAGAAGTTAGGGGATCGAATGCCACCTTCATTGATTTACTAAGATAAGCCTCCACAAAGATATTCGTTCTAAAAGGATCTCAATTTAGCTTCTCTTTTTCTTTCCTAAATGTCACTGACGCACTTTAACAACTAGTATCATGCATCATTGAAGTGTAACACACGTTGAATAAAGGAAGATAGTGTTAGTGACTCTCTTTGTCAATATGCAACACGCGTTACCAATGCTCTGACACAACTTGTCAACAAGCAAGGTGTGCCAGTGTGACAACAAAGGAAAAAACCATGCCAACTCCCTTCCTTCATTGAATTTGGCATCAATGCTTTAGGAATTAGGACAAGTCAAGGACACATATCTCATGATGATGATATTTTGGTGTAGCAATATTTTGATTATGATTATAGCCAACTGTTGGTTTTCTCCAATTTATTTGTTAAGAATACAACTTTTTCTTCAAGATTCTCATAGTTTTCTTTCTTTTCATTAAGTTGGCTTATTATTGCTTCTTCAATACTCTCTGCATCTTGTAGTTGAATTTTTAGATTAAGGGTGGTATTTTATGATTCCTCGACGTTGAGCGATATATTTCCTTTTGAGTTTTGGTCTTTCTTTTCATATTCTTGCACCTTTTCTTTCAATGATATTTTCTTATTTCTAAGTCTTTCTATTTCATTTAATGCACAAATGAGTTCTCCTTCAATGTTTACTTCGCCATCGATTTCTGAATTTTCTTCATCTTAAAGTTTTTGTTTTCATTGTCAATGATATCATTCTGTGTCTCTAGACCTTAGAACAAAACTTCTATTTCATCATTATCACTTTCATCGGATGAGATACTTTCCTCCTTGGAGTATAGAATTTTATTTTATTTTTGAAATATGTCTTCCTTTGAGTTTTGCCTCATTTTCTTTCTTTGAAGCTATGATCCTCTTCATCACTACTATCTCTATTTTTATTAAGAGGACATTTAGTAGAAAAGTTCCATACTTCACCATAGTTAAAACATTTGAAAGGAAGCTTACCTTTGTCAATTCCTTTCTTGGGCTTCCATACAAAGTTGGCTTCCTCTGCATCAAAGTCATCATTTAGGTTGTCACTTGATTTGTCCTCCCTTTTAATTGTCTTCTTAGAAGCTTTTAAAATTGCTTCCCTTATTGATGGTTTATAATTTTATGTTCACATTTCATATGTTATGAGGACCCCATGCAACTCATCCATCTTCATTTTTTCCAACTCCCTTAATTCCTCTAGGGAAATAACCTTAGCATCAAATATTAATTGAAGTGATATTAGCACCTTTTGTATGATCATAGACTCCTCAATATTCTCACCCAATACTCTAATAGTATTGACAACTTCATCTACTTTGATAGTATTGACAACTTCTTCTACTCTAAGAAAATAGGTTGCAACGTCTTCTTCTTCTTTCATATTCAAACTTTCAAATTGTCTTATATGTGTTTTAAGGTTGGCTTGTTTGAATTTGTCATCTCCCTCATAAATTTTTCAAAGTTTATCCCATATTTCTTTTGCTGAGCTGCAATACATTACTTTGACAAGCTCTTTTTTTCCAATAGATCACTTAAAGTAATGTTCATATATTTTGCATTGTTATTATATGGATTCTTCCAATCAGTATTGGTTGGTGGAGTTGTATGGGTTGTGTAGCCAAAGAAAACATAGTGTCATACATAAAATACCAAAGACATCGGATAGGTCCGCATTCTTATGCTCTAGAAGGAATAATTATTTCCATTAAATATTGGAGCTTTAGAATATCCTTCATGTCAATCCATGTGTGCTCAAAATATCTTCCTTCGAGTGGTTAAACTATCTCATAAGGAACCTAGTCTTATACCAACTGTTGAACTCATAGTGATGATGAGAGGGTGGGGGAATCAGCATCACAGAAATTTTGTCACCTTATCAAATTGTATCGCTAACAGTTACACCATTACACAAAACACAAGTTTTAATGTGGAAACCTTTATTGGGAAAATATTGAAGATCTGTTTCTTATAAGTCCAATGTAAACACCAATTTACATATTACAATAGTTTGCAAAACACCAATCTCCAATATAAAAGGACTTGTAGACACCAATATCCCAAATTTTTATAAGAACCTACCTGCCGGAGACACCAATATCCTGTGTTCATAAGATCATACTAGGTTTTTCTTTTATATCATCTCACTACTCAATGCCTTTAACTATGCTTATACTCTCTTTGTGCATATGTGATCTAACCCTCAGTCCTCAGTTTGTCTTGATCTCATGCTCCCTTTATTTTTAATTGTGTTCATTTAATTCTCAATATACTCTATAATACCTTCATCTATAGAAAATCTATAGAAAATATGCAGGTAATTGGTTTCCTAGAGTCCTTTTAAAAACATGTCCTACAGTTCCAGTAATGACAAGTCCACTGCACTTCTGGAAACAAATTAGTAACTAAGCGACTATTGTTCACTGCTCATCATCAAAGCCTCCTTAGAATCTGCATATCAGTACTTTACACACATAACTAAATCTGTAAATAGTAATCGTATCCTCATATCAGCAATTTGCATTACAATGTGTATCCAATGAGCTTTCTTGCTCGTTACTCAAGTCGTGTCACTGTAACTCATATCAAAGAAGATTCTCCATCCCTTTTTCACCAGAACTTCATCACCGATTTGTATTTTTGTAGTTAAACCCAAATGTTCGCTAATAGTTAAATCTTTGTCTGTATTTGTTGTTTGTAATAATTGGAAATTTTATTGCCTACTTTTTCCTAGATATTCCTAGCATCATATATACATCATTAACTGAATTCATTCTTTGTTCCATTCCATTTAAATATAATTCGTTGTCCGTATCTCAGAGCACAACAACTACCCACTTCTTCATCCCTCAAATGTGTCAAGCCAATTTTTATTTATGCAATTCATTGTTTTGTTTTGACTTATCGTTTTGTTTTGACTTATGGTTTTGTTTTGTAAAATCCCTTGACTTATGGTTTCATATTGTACATAATTCTATAATATTTGACCTATTGATTTCATTTGCGTTGCTATGTTCAATGTCGATTAGTTTTTAGTCTTTTCTTTAAAAAAAATGTTATGAACGGTACCTTGCATGTTAAGTAAAGAGGGCTTATATCATTTTGTTTTATTTAACCCTTCATGTCCCTTTAAAATCAAATATGTGGGAATCAACGAAGAATTCTATTGCTTAAACATTAGTATACCTGCAGTCTCTCCTCAATTTGTGTAAACAATTGCTTAGATTGCTTAGCCATTATTAATGTTTAAATGCTAGTGCAAGATTGCGATATTTACATAGCAACGGGTAATCATGGGGATTGCATTATTCTAAAATTCGGTACCCTTTCTTGGGCTTGGGATAATGACATACTTTAGCTAATTATCGAACATTTTCACATTTTGATACACTAATCTCATTAAGCCTTATATTAATTGATGTTTTGTTCTCTCTCATTAGATTTTGTTGTGAAGATTGATATTTTAAGCTTTTTAGTATGTAGAAAATATTAAGTTGTTTTATGTGTTGCAATTTAATTAAATAAATTAATGGAAATTGAGGATGGATATTTTAAGTTTTTTAGTATTTAATTTAAACTCATTGAAGGCATTTTAAAGGCCTATAATTGCTTATAAACCATTTTTTTGGTGGTTTGTGCATGATATTATAAATAATTGGTTTTATGATGAATTTGTGCATTGTGTTCTATAAATATTTTTAGTGTAATAGGTTTTGATATCATATATTAAAATCTTAGTTGACTTAATCAAAGTTGATGATGATATTATGAGTATTATCTTATTAATATATATATATATATAGAGAGAGAGAGAGAGGATGTATAATGATATTAGTAATTTTGAATGGATCTTGTGAATTTCCCAAAGTTATTCACAAATGTTTTGCTATAAATTTCATTTTTAAATATTTGAAAACTTTCATATATTTCACCATTTAATTGAAATCAATCAAATAAACCAATAAAGGGGGTAATAAATTCGAAGAAATGTAAAATTTAAATAGGAAGCCAAATGTGGCACTAAAGTGGAAGCAGACTTTGGCACAAAACTATAAGCAAAATTATGTGCTAAAGAGGAATGCAAATGTGGTGTTAACATGGATGCAAATATTGGAGTAAATGTAGATGCATCATTGGATGCAAAACTAGGCGCACGACTACACGACTAAATGCACAAAATGGATACAAACGAAATGTCAAATAGGACAACAAATAGGACACAAAAGTGGATGCACGATTAGATACAACACTAAATGCAAAATTGGACGCAAAAGAGAATGCAAAAGTGGATGTCACACTAGATGCAAAAGTTGATGCAAAAAGGAATGTAAAACTAGGCAAAAAAACTAGGCTCAAAATTGATCACCAAACTAGATGCAAAACAGAGTGCAAAACTAGATGGAAAATTGGATGCAAAATTGCACTAGGTGCAAGACTAAGTACAAAACTAAGAGCAAAATTAAACAAAAAAAAAATGACTAGACACAAAACACGATTTGTTTTTAAAAAATTTACTCATAAAAAAGAAAAGTAAAACATATTAACATGTTTAATTATAAAATTATTATTTTTATTAATAGAAAAACAAACAAAATTAATGTAGTGCATCTTTAACATTAATGCGAATATTGTTTTTTTGTTTGCATGTTATGACATTTTTAGCAATGTGAAAAGGTTGGATATTGTAAAGGACCACTACTTTTAGTTGGAGGCGGTACAATTAATTTATTAGACACCTTTTAAATCTATTATAATGTTGAATTTTAAGTGCCATTTATGTTAGTAACTTATATATTTATGGCTTTATTATGAGAGGGATCTCATTTATATATGTAATATATATAAATTTAATTAAGTTATATTTAATTAAAAAAGTTGAATAAATAAATAAAATTTTAAAGAAAAATCAACGATTCTTTACTTTAGAGTGAATATTCATAATTATCATCATTATAACATTTTACAAATACATTTTCAAAATTTTTATATTATGTTTTAATAAATACATTTTTAAGATCATATTATTATTAGTCTTAGTTGTTTTAAAGTTAATAGTATGAACTTGGAAGGAGTGAGAAATAGGTAGAAAAAGTTTGTCAAATAGTTGTTATTTGTCATTTTAAACATGTCAAAATACTCCATTTCATAAAATTAAACTTTATTAATAAAATGTGAATTTTAATTTAGCAAATCATAAGCTCTCGGTAATCAACGAAATTGATTTTGAGTGGATGGAATGAAATCCATCTAACCCCACCAACGGACCACCGTATTCTTGACACAAGCCCACATATATATATCATCTACTACTATTACTAATTAGTTATTAGTAATTAAATGTGTGTGTATTCTCTTTATATTTCTATTTGTAATATGGAAATTTTTATTTTTTTGTGTCCCTTTGTTAGGTAAACTTAACTTGCTCATGGTTTTTTGGGCCCATGGTATTTGGTAGCCCATGGTAATTTCTCATTGTATTGCTTGTGAGGAAGCCTTCTTTATCTTATGTGTACTTGGTTTTTTTTGGTTAAAAAACCCTTTATTGACATAAAATAAACTATATAATAATATATGATAGGAAAACAAATCATAATCATCAAATATTTATGCCACTTCAAAAAACAGAAATTTGATCTTTAACTGTATATAATGTAGTGTAGGCAAACAAATGATACTTATTAAAATTTGTGAATTTAATTTAAAAAAAAGTTTAAATATATAAAAAAATTCTTAATAAACTATATAATAATGTAATTTAACTATAAAGTATTATTTATTTATTTTTATTATTTTTTTATTATTATTTATATATGATATAACATAGAGTAGTATAATTCCTTATTGGATTGGAGAATTTATGTATTATGAATATAGGTTTAAACAAGTTAAATTTTGAAATTCAATTTTAAAAAATCAAAATTTAATTATTAAAACATTATAAAATATAAATAATATTTAATTTTATTGTATTTGTATATTTGATTAAAATTATTACCTATATTTTTTTTATTGGATTTTTAATTACATATTTTTTTCCTATTTTACTTGAAGTATGTTAATATGATATAACATACAATATCATTAATACTTTTATACTTGGTATGTAAAGCTGGTGAATCTTAACCATAGTAGTATAATTGGGCCTTATGGAAATTCCCAACAATTCGAATTCATCTAGTGTAGATAAAATAAGAATACATTGCAAAATTGAATTTTGAAAAACTAATTTTGAAATACCATATTTTAATTATTTAATGACTATAAAATGTAAATAACATTCATTTTCATTCTTTCTTATAAAAATAATTATTACTAACTCTCACATTCTCTATTCCCATTACATGGAGATTTTATGTTTGTATTGGATTTTTACTTTACTTATTTTTTCCTTACCGTATTTGTATAGTATTCGTACTCCAATTATGCTATTATGATCTTAACCACTTTACTGCAAGTGTAGCACAGTGTAATATTGCAGCATTAAGAAAATTTGTAAAGTCATGACAACTGTAATATTGCAGCATAAAATGAATATATGTTACATGTATTATGACTACCTAATAGTTATTCATTTAAATTATTTTTTTACAGAATGGTTTTGTATAGTTAATTGTTTTATTGACAGTGATTGTTGGCAAACACTATTTTGCTTGCTGCAGCTCATTTAATGTAGTTACAGTAGGCCTGTTGAACTTAAGATCCAACAATCAATAAACACACTGCAACAGCATTAAATGAACGGCTAAACTTTAATGCTCTGATTAATAGGACTTTCAATCCACGTCCTCCACCTACCAAAGTGTTCATAGTGCGGCGAGGGAAGGCTATGGATAATTCGCGGTTTAATGAAGGACGGAATAAAAGTTGTCATCACGTAGGGTAATATTATTAATTTAACCATATCTGGTCACCTGGTCAGACTGTTGGCAGTCCGATGCCTATCCATTTGCATCACTAATTAACCGTCACCGTAAAAAATGAATGGTGAAAATTTTACCAAATTCCTACCTGCCTCCACCTGCCAAAGTGTTCATAGTGCGGCGAGGGAAGGCTATGGATAATTCGCGGTTTACTGAAGGAAGGAATAAAAGTTGTCATCATGTAGGGTAATATTATTAATTTAACCATATTTGGTCACCTGGTCAGACTGTTGGCAGTGCGATGCCTATCCATTTGCATCAGTAACATTACCTTGTAGGTCCTATTATATTGGATATCATTAATGCTCCTTTTTTGCCTTCAATAATATAATATCATTAATGCTCCTTTTTTGCCTTCAACTTGGTCCAGCCAACTTAGTCGGGCAATTTGAAATCTAAAAAATCAAAGTCATAATCAAGAAGGGATAAAGTATCTACATTTCTTTCAGAGGTAAGTATATATAATTATTACGGGTGGAGTACAGAGTAGCGGTGTGGCTTGATGGTTATCTCCATAAAAATTGAGTTTTTTAAAAATTAGATTTTCTCTACGATCTTTTATATATATGATTTAAATAATTTTAAATTAAAAAATATATAATTCAATTTATAAAAAAATGTATGTGTAATTTTCATATTATTTGTTAGGATATTTTAGATTTTTAATATTATATATATATATATATATATATATATATATATATATATATATATATATATATGATTTAAATAATTTTAAATTAAAAAATATATAATTTAATCTATATAAAAAAAGTTTAAATGTGTGTAATTTTCATATTATCTAGTGAAATAAAATCACTTTGGAAATCCTGAAATTATGTTAAAGGAAAATTATCAATATTTCTATTAGTTACATAAGAATACTAGACTTATATAGTAAATATTATAATGAATATTTTTATGTAAAAAAAAGCAGAAGAGTTAAATATTTCTGTTAGTTGCATAAGAATACTAGACTTATATAATGAATATTTGTATGTGAAGAAAAGCAGAAGAATTAAGGATAAGGGCAAATATATTATTAAACATCAATGAGGACAATTCACACTGTAGTTGAATTGTGACTTGGTCTCCAATATATTATTAAAGATCAATGAGGACCATTCACACTGTAGTTGAATTGTGGCTTAGTCTCCAACACTACTTCGGAACTATCACTGCCTCTATGGAGACTTCTTCAATTTGCTCACATAAATGGCATTACTTCAATCCAGTGTCTATGGAGCAATGGTGTTGTAGAATTAAAACTCTTATTGTTACCTTTGGAGATATCAATATTTGTCATAGTTTTAAAGAATTCAACATGGCTGCAGATGAACTATGGAAAAAAGCCACGGAAACCTGTAAGTACTCTAATTTTGAAGAATATGTGAGAAGTTCTCTCTCCACATCTGGATCTGTTTACTTTTTCTCAAAATCTGTTTATCTATGTTTAGTCTGTCTATCTATGTTTAATGTTGGGATGACTGCTCTTTGATGTCTTCTCTTTTCTATCAATGTTTAGTCTGTCTATCTATGTTTAATGTTGGGATGACTGCTATTTGATGTCGCATCTTTTCAGTTTTGAGGGACTTAACAGTTTGTAGGTTGATAGTAACGAAACTTATCATACTTGATGTAATAGGGACTGTTATGTTTTGTGTAACCATCCCCTAGATAGTCTTGTATTGCTGAAAGCCAACAAATGATATGGGGAAGCTGGAATTTTGTTTTTTTCAAAAAAAGAAAAGATTGTTTCTTGTATTTATAAAGAAAGCTAATAAATCATAACCACTGTACTGATAAGTCACTATCTTACTGAACATATATTGATTGTCTCGTCACAGTAGGCGAAGCAGCACGCCTTCATGGCAAACACTATTCAGCCTTCATACTTGGTCAGACTCTAGGCAGTGCGATGCCGATAGCCCCATCAGAATCTTACTGAACATATATTGATTGTCTCGTCACAGTAGGCGAAGCAGCAAGCCTTCATGGCAAACACTATTCAGCCTTCATACTTGGTCAGACTCTAGGCAGTGCGATGCCAATAGCCCCATCAGATCCATGGTCTTCTCAATCAACTTGAGCTGTTGGGTATATGAAACTTTGTCACTCTGTGTAAGTTTAATACACGGTCTTAATCAACAGGTAAGAGAAGACTAATCGATTCAACCTCACCAGTTAGGACAAATATATATAGAGATAGAGCGCAAAGAAAGACACATATAATCCAGAGGCCAAAAATACATTGTCTTTTCAGTGGAATGACGACGGAGGCTTGTGGAGAAGGAGGTCAAGTGAAGCTGTTAGGTACGAGCCGGAGTCCCTTCCTGGTGCGGGTTCGCATAGCACTTGCTCTTAAAGGGATCGTTACAGGGTTTGATTGCAGCAGCATCTGGCTCTTATTTTCCATGTTTTCTTCGATAAACTCGTAATCGATCCCTTTAAGAGCAAGTGCTATGCGAACCCGCACCACGAAGGAACTCCCGCTCGTACCTAACAGCTTCACTTGACCTCCTTCTCCACAAGCCTGCGTCGTCATTCCACTGAAAAGATAACGTATTTTTGGCCTCAGGATTATATCTACAAGAAAATTCCAGTGCTCATCCACAATGGAAAACCTGTTTGTGAATCGATGATTACTGTACAGTACATAGACGAGGCATGGGACACCAAGGCGCCAAACCTTATGCCCAAAGATCCATATGACCGAGCCATTACCTGCTTCTGGGCTGCCTTTGTAGACGATAAGGTGATCCATTCATTCGTTCGCTATCTGTTATCAAGATTTTTGCAATTAGTTTTTTGTATTCTGCCTCTAATACTGGTTACGGTTGGCTGCAGCTCGTTCCAAGTTTTCAAGAAGTTTTCAAGGGCCAGGGTGAACAGCTACACAGAGCGGTGGAAGAATCGGTGGCAAACTTTCTGTTGTAGCAGCTCCGGAAAAGCGTATTTTGGATGAGATGAGATTGGTTTTGTTGACATCGCATTGGGCGGACTGTTGGAACTCATTAAATTCGTCGAGAAGGTTAGTAATGTAGTTTTAACAGATCCAGAGAAGATGCCGCTGTTAAGTGCATGGACGGACCGATTCTGTGAGGCGGATGGAGTGAAAGAAGTTGTGCCGGATCAAACCAAGCTGCTGGAATTTCTATCCTCCGTGAGAGCCGGATTTACATGACCACCTTCAGCCAATTAGGGCACATCAAATAAGGTTACGTTTACTTATGATCAATCTGATTCTGTGATTGTGATTCACTCCCAGTCTTCCTGTTGTTCCATGTACTTTGGTTTCAGCTGGAAAAAGTACCAAATTTGCACTTCTATTAAGTTCCATGAAAATGCCCCTCTGTTGGAAAAGGTGTGTTGGTATTTGGCATTTCATGTACATCGGTAATAACTCACTGCTATTTGGCAGTTCATGTACATCGCTGATGTCCCTCCCTCTCCGGTCGTGGAATGGCTGCGGTGATTTTCTATGAGATCATGGAGGGTTCTCAAATCCCTTCCTGGGGATTTTGGAACATTTTTGCGGCCTGAGTTTTTTTGGGGAATTGGTATATCCTGGTCTCTCTTATTGTAGTTGGGGGATGGTCTGTCCTGTGGTTCTTTGTCACTCTGGTTTGGTGTATCTATGGTGGTTTTTTCAGTTGTATGTATTGTCTGGAACTATTTTGGTCCATTCTAATTGTAAAACTTCATACTTTTAATATAAGTATTGTTTTTTCATGTGAAAAAAAACACTCACTGGTTATTTTTTTCTTTTTGATACATTAAAAAATTCAAATTATTTAAATGGTAAAAGTTATTTATATGTTTTTAAAATAATTGTTAAATATAGCTTTTTCTTTTTGATACATTAAAAAATTCAAATTATTTAAATGGTTAAAGTTATTTATGTGTTTTTAAAATAATTGGTAAATATAGCTTTTAGGATAAGCTCAAGTGGTAAAGATGAAAAGTTGTAATCAGTTATAAATAGAAGATCAAAAATCCCCAAAATATATATTTTTTAAATATTTCAAGAAATCTTAATTAACAATGTTTAAGAAAATTTCATAATTTAAAAAAATATTATTATTAAATGATTGTCTTTACCTAAATCTAAAATTATATACTTTGACAAACTTTTACTACCTATCTCCCACTTTTTCCAAGTTCATACTATTAATGTTGAAGCACTTAAAATAATAATAATAATAATAATGTATTTAAAATGTATTTATTAAAATATAATATATATTATAAGATTTTCCTTCCAAAGTCACACCATTAAATGATATAATGCTCTTGTTGAGCCTCTGTGTAATGATTGAATAGATGATGTAATGGCCATATCTTGATTCTCTATAATAGTAGGTGTTGACATATTTCTAAATGAAAAAAAAAACTTTGAAGCACTTAAAATAATAATAATAATAATGTATTTATTAAAATATAATATATATTATAATTTTTTTTAAAATGTATTAGTAAAATATAATAATGATGGTGTTTATGAATATTCACTCTTTCTTTAAAATTTTATTTATATATTTAAAATTGTTTATTTTTAATTAAAGATAACTTAATAAAATTTCTTATACTTATCTAAATTATTTATTTTTAATTAAATATAACTTAATAAAATTTCTAATATTTTTATATGTTAGATAAATATAAGATTCATTTAATAACAAGGCTGCATGATAGCTTATACCTGCCGAGGTTGGATATGTAGGTGGAAGACTCCGTTTGTTGACTTTGATTAGAGGATACAATGGGGTGGGTTGGTCTTCATGTTAATGAGTTTGGTTACAAAATACACTGTTATGGGTTGGTCTTTGTATTACATAATGCATCCACCGCAAACTGGATTGTTGCTTAACACAGCAAACAAGATTAACACGTCAAAGAGTACATTCTATTATGCTAAAAGAATTAGTGCCTCTATCGAGTCTTGACTTTCTTTGTTTGGCGCAAAATGTAAGTTTTTAGAGAAGGAAGGTTATTCACTTTGTATTCGTAGATGAAAAAGCATCGAAGGAAAACGTTCTTACTTCAAGCGGTAGAGGTTCGTAGGTTCTCAGCGTTCTTACTTCAAGCGGTAGAGGTTCGTAGGTTCTTAGTATTGGATTTTATCTCTTGCGAGTCAGAGGTTGGAGGAAGGGGAAGGTAAAGCCATCCCTCCTCTCAAAGGTCAAGTTCATGGGAACAGGCAAAGGCGAAGGACCGATAGTTCCCTTCAGACTCGTGAGCGAGGTAGAAGCAAGTAATTTTAGGGTTTGTGAAAATCATTGGTGGGAGGAGAGTGCGAAAGCAGGATTAACATGTTAAAGAGGATATATTATTATGCAAAAATCATTATTACGCCATGGTTGCACATATTATTCTGCAAAATAGCTATTAGTCTATGGGTGCACATTTCTAAAAAGTAAATACATCTGGATCATATATTAATTTGAAAGATTAGGATTTTCAAAATTCTGAAAAACATAATGACTTGTTGGTAAGAAAAATATCATTTACTCATAGACAATAACCCTTAAGCAAACTGCTCAAAAAAGAAGAAGAAAAAAGTGGAATAATTCTAATAAAACAAAGCAAAGATGTGATCATTTTCAATTTTTCATTTTAGCTTTCAAATTCATGAATGGTAATTCTTTAAAGGTTGTAAGGTGAGCGGCTAAAATGTTCATGCTGCCGACCAGGAAACGCCAAACTCAGTAATTTAAATGGAGAGCGCAAGGTATGTTATATGTTTATCTTTCCCTTTAATGAAAAACACACATATTTAATGTTTTTGATATTATGGGTTTAATGGAAACGCCTTTTGAGCTTTTGGGTTCAATGCCAAACTGCAATTTCAGATCAATTATTGTGGAATTTCCATATGGAAGTGGGGTTATATTTCATATTTCAAAACTTCCCATTATTAACAAACAAAATTAGGGTGTATTACAATTTGAACAATAAACAATGATCATTGATACAATTAGAAAAATTAAATTGGGACTTCACAATTTGAATTTTTTGTAGTTGTTGCATAAGCTAGGTTTTCTTATGCTTAGAAAGTGCACAGTTTATACATTTTAATCAGAGGGTCTTTCCATTTTCTTATTTTCAATGTTCCACTGTGTTAGGAAATTTATTAGTACCATTATTTTTTAAGTCCTTTATTACTAGTTGGAGCACCTAATAAATCTCGCTGGTGGCAGAATCTGTTAGCGTTCTGCATTTCAGTGGAAAATTTATGCCTTATGTCTAGAGCCTCCAGTGAGTTGAGGCAAATAAAATTTTCACTTCCTGAACAATTACATGGAGATGTTAAAAGTTCATCTATCTTATACCATTTTATTTGATGCAGAAGACATTGCTTTCTGATGCTGATGTGGGTGTCAAATTCATCTCCCGCTAATAAATATATTGAATTAGGGGTGGCCTTGAATTCTTTACTTTAACTGTCAAATATACCATGAGTTTTGTTGTATTTTCTACATTTTCTAACATTTGAAGAAATGTGTGATGAGGGGCCTTCTATATGCTCAGCAAAACATCTACCTTCGTCTAAAAAATCCAATGCTTGGTCTGATTGATATACATGGCCAAGGGACATTGTTAGTCCCTGAATGGGTCATTTGGGTCATGAGTGCGGGTGCACCATTACAGATATTTGTATTCAAAATATTATCTATGTCAATGTCATATCGATCACCGATGGCATTGAATCATTTAGGAGCTAGTTTACGTATCATCAAAAGGAGATGGAAGGCTTGGAAGGAACTATCAAAAGGATTGCAGCAATATTTGGAGATTATTGCAAAGGATGGGATTTGGCTACACATTCAGTTTGGATTTTTATATTGTGTTCATGTTCATTTTTATATTTTACAAAATAACATTTTGAATGTTTGTAATTCAACATGAAAATGTTTCGATCAATACTTTCCAACTCCAAATCGTGGTGTGGGGCATAATACATTTCTTGAAAGTGTAATTAATGAGGCTTACATAAATGTCGGATTATGTGCTACCATCTCCAGCGCCTCCCATGTGTAAACATAGGGTGTCGTATTTAAAGTATACCATGCTAGCACGAGCACAAGTTGGGCATGCATGCTCACTAAGTGGCCCATGGCATGCACGGATAAAACATGTTTTTATAATCAAGCCTCTCCCCTATCACTCATCGAGCACCTCTTGTTTCTATGTTACTATGGAGGAGGTAAAGACAATGACAGCTATCTTGTCCACATCTATTGAGAAATATTTTATTATATGAATGAAAATTCCCAAAAGTTGTCCCACTATTTGGCTTGTTTAGTGTTTGCATGCAACAAAGTTGGCAATATCTAAGGGTTAAAGCATTGATGAGAGGCTCATGCTAACGGAGCAGCTGTGGTGGTCGGACGCTCTGGCGGAGGGAGAAGCGGCCCAGGTAGGCTCAGGAGAAGGATGTAGCAGGGCCTTTGAACAATTCATACATGAATTTCTAAAGAAAGCCATAATGCAGATCCAAACTGTGCATTTTTCACCGGTTTCTTCAATCCGTGTTTTCTTCAAAAGATGTTCAAACTCTGCTGTAAACAGACTATGTTGAAACAACTCTTTCATGGTATCCAAGGAAGATCGAACTTATGATCTGCATGCATGAGTTGCAACAATTTAAAAGTGTTGAGGATGCCCTTCTATGGTCACCGAAGCTCTGTACACATTCAGCTACAGATTCTTGCTCTGCAGGACACTCAAAACAATTATGTAGTTGCTGCTACATATCCAACAGGTTCAGAAGGATCGCCTGTAGCTGCTTGTTGCAACTCATCTGAAGCCAAAATTGCCTCATTTATGTTATGCTCTATAGCAGTGCCAATCCTACAACAATGAATCAGAATCAGGTGTCTGGTTCGTTATCTCTGCCTTGAATGATTTTCTTCTCGTGATCTCTGACATCGAACATGTTACTATGACTACAAATAAAGATGAAATCTAAAGTGCATGAATGCTACCCTCAATGCAACCAACAAGCTTGTAATTATTGCATGTTGAAAAATGGACGAACCTATAGAGGCACAATGAATGTAAATTTCATAAAATTATGTGATTTAATGAAGGGACAATTGTGCCAGGTTAATTCTGAAATGCCACAATAATTGGGTTTTAATTACTGTGTTCTTTGTTTAACTGGTGTATTTGGATAGTTGGTTAAGTGGACTTTAAAGCCTATAGTGTTCTTGGTTAGTTCTATTTGTGTGTTTGTGGCTTTAAGATCCTACAGGGAATAAAAGTATGAATCCAAGGGTTTGTTGTGCCCTTGCTTTGGGTTCTTGTGTTGACTCATGGTGAAATTCTGTAGAGGATTCTTGTCCCTTTTACATCACAAATCCAATTCTAGAAAAAATTCATTTAGAAAACCCAAATCAAACAAATCAGTGATTGCAAAATTTAGAAAAATAGCGATTTTTAACAGTAACAAGTACAAAGATGCATATAGGACTGCAAGAAACAATAGCGAATATGGAAATAAATGGGATCCAGAGACAACTCTGATATCTCCATAGAAAATGGTAGAATAACATACCGGATTTAATGGCTAAAATCTTTGAATAAAATGGTTTTTTAACAGCAATTGCAAGCTTTATCCTTGTGTATATATCCACAATGATCTTATTGAAGAATTTTTTTTTATTTGTGGCAGAAGAGAGTAAATGCGTGTTCCAGTTGGCCGGGAGGGAAATTTTGAAAGGAAGATTAACATTGCATAAGCCCTGGAGAGCATAGAAGCTGGTTGTATGCTCACATTGCTAAGCATATTCTTCTCTGCTAAGAACTCCATGCTCACATTCGCATCGATCTTATCATTGGCATAATTTGTAGATGAGAAGGGAGGCGCTGCAGTTAGGCGGTGATGAGAACGTGCAGGCGGTGCGATGAAGGTGGGGGCAGTGCAGTGAAAACCATGGCAGTGACGGGGAAGAAGGTGTAGGATGTGCCGTGAAGATGGAGGCGGTTCAATGCAAACCATGGGGATGACGAGGTGGTGCAGGTGCATGTAGGATAATTAATAAAGCTTTTCTAAATCCAAGAATAATTAAGAAAAAAATTTAAAACCAAGAAAACAACCATATAAAACAATATAGCAGGCCTTCGGAGGGTATAATAAATGCATAAATCTATGAGTTATTAGCCATTGGCAGTTGAAACTCGACATCGTAGTTATATGTAAATGGCACTTGAAATTAAATATCATGGTTATGTATAGATTAAAACTTCTCTAATGAATTGATAGAACCTCCTTCAACTAAAAATAGTCTCCTTTACAATATCCAACCTTTTCATATATTGCTAGAAATCTCTTAACAAAAACTAGCATTTGTTTCTCGAGGGGCAAAGTGAATGTCGGTAGGAAAAGAGGAAAGGTAGAAGAAACAAAGATAGGGGTAAATCTATGCTCAAGTATCATGCCAATGAAAGATACGATATCTGACATGTGCAGCAATAGAATCAAGCTCATCAAAGAACAAGATACATGGTGCAGATTGTCGAGATTTGTCAAAAATATCTTGTACATTAACCTAAGTTTCTTCGAACCACATTGTTAAGAATTTTAGGCCTTTTACAATGATGAAATCAGCTTGACACTCATTAGCAATGGATTTTGCAAGTGGAGACTTCCTACAACGAAGTGATCCATAAAGCAACAACCTACAAAACAACATTGAAGCATTGGTGATTTACCATTTGGAGGTTCCTCTTGACATTTTCCAAACATTGGGCACCTCAACAAATTATCGAACAATTCTTAACATGTTGTTATTTATATACTATTTACTATAAATAAACAAATAAAGATAGAAAGACAACATTGGACCATAGTGTTTATAAACATGACTTCAACCTTCCAAACCTTCTAAGGCATGGGTTAATACTATTTGGCGGTTTGTTGCTCCAATCACAATAAAATAGACTCGAGTTTTTAGCTCATCCAAAGTAATGATCTCATGTGCAACTTGTTGGTTTGCTAGATGAGCTATGAATTTTGTTGATGCCAATAACAGAGGATGCATAATAGCTAAACATAAAATAAGCATATCATGCAAAAGATAGTTTCAGAATAAAACATGAATTGACAAGGCCAAAAATTAGTTAATAAGATAAAGGAAAACCAACCTTGTCATTGCGTTTGAATGACCTTTTAAGTTGGAAAATAATTATTCTCAAAAGCAGATTACCAACTTCTGGAAACTTTGTATTCACCACATCAACCAAGGCAGTGAAAAACATCAATAAATCTAGGTGATGCCATTTGGGATTTCATACATGACGTGCAACTCTCTTTTTTCAAGTTAAACAACGAGGGGATTTTCTTTTGACAATTCTATAGTAGTGTTTCCTTCTCTTTCCGCTACTGTTCCATTTCTAGGAGTTTCATCATCCCTCCTCTATCAACTCTCGTAGCTGGCTCCTTGTGTGAAAGGCCCGACCTTGATCTCTTGTAATTGTCCACGATCGGCGTGATTCGCTCATTTGCATTGGAATGGTTGGCGACCTTTGTTGTTTTATAACGACTTTGGCGTCAATTTACTTTTGCCAAAAAATTTCATCGTTAGCCGGTCGGCATGTCTCGTTCAAATGAAGAAAAAATGTCGGCACAACTCGCACAATCGATGCGAAAATCTCGGCATAGATTCGTCAAAATGATGCGAAAATTGACAAAACAACTCCGACATGTTTCGTCGTAAAAGCATGAGTTGTACTTAGCCGAAAACTCACCCTTTTTTCGAAAATATTAGGCCAAAATCAAGATTACAAGACATTTGAAGGAACCACAGAAGTTCTTAATCGTGTTGCCTCCAGTTAAGGGAATTGTCAAATTCAGATTGTCCCCATTTGTTTCTGCATAAGGTGTCTCACCAACAACCACAATAGCCATGATAGACAATATCAGCAGCAAGGTCATTGATCATGGTACACCCTCGCTTCAATTCATTTCATCTTGAGAGTTCCTTGATGAGTTCTTGCTCTGACAGTCCATTTGCTAACAATCACTCTTAGATATGTGATCTTCTGAATATGAGAGTGCAGGAAAATATCCATATGGACATTAAAAGGTAAAGATATGTAATCAAATCTTCCTTGATGTTTTGAATTGCATACCTAACCCTTGAATAAATTGAAATACATTATATCCGTGTGCTCAATCTATGAGTGAAACCATGCATTCCAACAACAGAATAGTCATTGGGAACAAATGCAACTACAAATCCATAAATGAGGCTTTGACAATGGGAAATTGGATAACATCCTTGCATGGAGTATGGATAACATCTTTACCAATAATGGAAATTACATCCGTTAAGGTACAACAAATAACAAAGCAATCTATACTCATGTTCTTGCTATTACTATTATGAATGCAAGCTACCCTAATTTCATGTATACATGTATCATCATAATAGAAGCTTTCATGTTATACAATATCAACATAATAGAAGCTTTCATGTCATATAATACATGTTAAACTCATAACAAGGAATGTTATAATAGTCCATAACATTATGCACATTAAAGAGTGCTCACTCATACATTAAGGGAAGTAAACTAAGGTGAGTATGTGGCAAAGAATGAGAAGAGATGTATCCAAAAATAAATTTAAATTCATTATATTAATAGTTTTATTGGACCTTAACCAATATCATCAAATAAATAATATTTTAAATAAAAGTAAAAGTTTTTTAAATAAAAAATTGATGGGAATTTTCTTAAAGTTATAATTTCATTTGATTGAAGATAATTTTGTTTATGAAATTTTATAGGGATTTTAATTCATTTTAAAAATATTTAGATAATTTCAATTTAAAAAAATAAAATAAATTATATTAAAAAAATTATCATTAAGTTTGTCCACTTATTAATTTTCTCCATTTTTAATATACTCCATTTTTAATATAATGAGAATGTTAATTGAATTTGTGTTCATTTTGATACAGGATTATTTGTAAGATCCTCAAATGGTGATCTTGAAAAATATCTATGAGTCAATTTAGGTTAAAAAATCTCTTTAAAATATTGAGAAATATGATATTTTTAAATATTGAGAAATATGATGCTTTTGTATCTAGCTTGCATTTGCTTTAAAATTAGTTAAAGTCGATTTGATATTAGCTTAAGGAAAATTTTGTTTTATGAATATTTATCTACATAAGTTGTAATTTTATTTTGTTTTTTTGTTTTTTATAATGAAAATTGATTAATATAGTATTGGAAGACTTAACTTGCTTATAATTGATTAAGAGTTCATTTTTCTCTCACCTAAGAAATCATGTTAATAGTCCAAAACCCAATGGATTATGATGTTCTTTGAAAGTTGTTCGTCTCATTAAGGACTATCAATGGATCATGTCATACTTTTCATTTTTCACTAAATTTTAGCATTTTAAAAAATAAATATTAATTTAACTAATAAATTTAAGAAAATAAAAATATGTGTTACTTTTTAATAGTTTATGGAATAATATATCCATATAGTAGCTAAAACATTAAATATACTTTCATTAAAATTATTTTAAATAACATTTTATAATTTATTTTAAATTAAATATACTTCTATTCAAAATAATTTTAGAATAAGAAAAATGAAACAATTCTTAACTTTTCAATATCATGTAAATCTATGTTGATTTGATTTTTTGATTCACGATAAAGCTAAAACGAAGATAGGTTTATAATAGTTACTATATGAAAGTTTTAAGTATATATTCTTTAAAATATATAAATTTTGACTAATTCTTCTAATTCTTAAAATGATAATATATAAATATTTTTTATAAAACGATAATTATATAAAAAAATTATAGCTTTTAATTGTTTTAAATTTTTTTGTATCCTATATAAATTTGGACCAATCACCTTAAAATAAAATAGCATTGACATTTTTTTAAAATATATAGAAAATAGTCTATAACAAAATCTAACTCTTCAAATTTGTACACTTCAATTGTATAACAAAATTTAACCTAAATCTTTTTAAGTCACATTATTTAGTATCAATAATAAGTTATAATTATTATAAAATATATATATTTAAAATGTATTAATCTTAATATTTTTTTTAAAATATATTATATAATTACATATTTTCTTCATAACAAACTATAAAAATTATACAATAAACAATACACAATCAAATTTATTTATTGAAATAAAACTAACTTACATGATAAATATTGAATTAAATTTTCACACAAATGTGATATAACCAACTTAATTATTTAAGAAAACTCACAACTCTGACATAACAAACTTAATTATAAGATATCTTGAGAAATCTCTATAAAACTTTGGATAAAGTTATACCTAATATTCTAAAATTAAAATCGGTCATGGTGTATTATAATTATTAAGTATTGAAAAAATTACATATTTTTTTAAAATATGAAATTAAAAAAATATTTCTAAATTAAAATATTAAAATAACATTTCAATGCATTTAGATTTAGAGGATATGTAACTGTGGATAAGATTATTAAATATTAAATCTTAAAATTTATAAAAATAAAATTATTAGATATCAAAACTTAAATAAATTTAGACAACTCCCAAAATATGTAACTCGAGATAAAATTATTAAATATTAAATATTAATATTTATTAGATATCAAAAACTTAAAATATACAAATTTTTTAATATTAAAATGAATTTCAAAAAATATATATTTATATCATTTAATTTAACTTTCAAGTTAAGTTTGCCTATCAAAACTGTGGGTGGGCTTAACCTAATTCCGCCGAAACAATCGACCATTTTTTAGTCAATGAAAACTTAGAAAATATATCCATTGAGATGGCCAGGAAAATGGTGGGGGGCTTAATCTAATTCCATGGAAACAGTCGGCCATTTTTCAGTAAATAAAAACTTAAAAAATATATCCATTGAAATGGTCAGCAGGATTAACTTAACTCGGCCGAAAATGTCAACAGGCTTAACATGACTCCACCTAAATGGTCGGTGGGCTTAACCTAACTCCGCCAAAACAGTCGGCCAAACTCAGCTTATTCCTTGTAATCTTTCTTCCTAATCGTCGATAGTTGAGCAAGCTTCTATGTTGGGTTGATCGATTATAGAAAATAAAAGTCCGTAAATACAATAACTTTGGGTTGATCGATTAAATTTGAATAAATAAAAAATAAAAATTAAATTTGAATAAATAAAAATTATATATATATATATATATATATATATATATATATATATATATCCTTTCAAAATGCTTCCGGACGATAGAATTGTAGATGAAGCGTTAAATTCCTTGCGCAGGTTATACCTGGAGGGTATCCAACCGCCGCCTGTGCCGTTCCCTACCCATTTTTTAATACCACATAATAAATAAATAGCTTAGTTGATAAGAACTTGAATAGGTCGAGAGTGGGTGGAGAAACTTTTGACAGGGATCCATCAACAATGGCCAGCATTCTGGAGAATGCACGAGAGGAAGATCATCCCCGTGCATCTAATTTGCTCAACAATTTCTTTCATCGGCTGAAGCTCCGAGAGTTGAGCAACAAGAGGAATGTTGTACTGAATAGACCAGCGAATATCTATCGAGATTATCATCTTCATCAATATTCTCTTTGTAATTCTCAAATTCAACACATAGTGATGGCTGATGATGTAATATGCGTACTTTATTAGGAAACCATTATTTATGACGAAACCATTCTTGAGGAAACCAATATTTTTTTTGTGAATTAACTAGTCTTGTTCCATTCACACGAAACCAATATTTCTATTACATTTACTATAAACATTATAAACAATGCAAATTACACTTTACATTGGCTTTCCATTACATTTTACATTTACCATAAACATTACATTTGCACTACATTACATTTTACATTTACTTATAAACATTGCATTTCACATATAAACATTATATTTTAAAATTTTATATAATATAATATAAAACTAATAAATATAATAATATAAATTTTACTGATTTGTGTTTGTGTTATGTTGTATTGTATTTGTAATATTGTGTTTGTGTTATTTTGTATTGTGTTTGTAATATTTGTAATATGATGTGATGTGTTGTGTTGTATTGTGTACAATGTTGTACACATAAGATATATATTCATGTAAAATGTTCTATTTAATATTGGTTTAAAGTTTGAAATTACAAAATTTTATTTATAATTACAATTTATATTTTAAAAAAATGAATATATTATTTTTAAATGAATAATGTATTTCTATTTTGTAATTTAAATATAATTAGTTTTATTTTTATTTTTTATTTCATTTATTTGTTTTTTATTATTTTAATGTAATGTTTTAATTTTAAAAAAATTAATATCAATATACTATGACTAAATATTTTAGTGAATTTTGTTTTGTAATTATAATGTTATTTTGAAATGATTAAAAAGTAAGATATAAATAATATGTACTATTAAAAATAATAATAAAAAGAAAATTTCAAAATACATAAGATGAAAACTTTTTAGAATTAATGGATGAAGTAGGTAACAAATATGTGATTTGTTTTCTATTTCTATTTTTTAATTTGAATATGATTAGTTAAATTCAATTGTTTTTAGTGATTTGTTTTTTATTTCTATTTTTTAATTTGAATATAATTAGTTAAATTCAATTATTTTTAGTGATTTTTGTTGTGTAAATATTATGGCTTTTATTTATGTATAATGTTATTTCGAATTTGAATAAATTCTCATCTAAATAAGATATATTTTTAAATCATTTTGTATTTATATTTGTTTATGGATTGAATATAATATGATGAAATTAAATATTTATGTTTTCATAAAATCACTTTCATTTATTCTTTCTCTATTAATATTTTAGACATATGTATATATTTGATTTTAAATATATATTTTTAAAAAATATATAAAAGATCCTATATATATATATATAAATGAATATAAAATGGAGAAAGAATAAAGGAATAATAAAAGATATATTATTATTTATATATAAAATTTGCACAAGTCAATTAAAAAATAAATTTGAAATTTTTATAAAATAAAATAATATTATATTTATATTTTTTAATTTTTTAAAATAAAAATAAATTTTTAAAAAATTAATTGAAAAATATATTTAAATTTTTAATAAAAAATTTTAATTATTAATCTTGGACCAAACTTAAATAATTATTAAACTTAATAATAGAACTTAAATTAAACTTATCAATAAAAAAATTGAAATAAATACCCTCTATGAAACCTTTATAACATTGAATTCAAACTTACATTTTTTATCATTTTTATTTCAAGTTAACCCTGCGGACTGTTTAGGCGGAGTTATGTTAAGCTTGCCGACATTTTCGGTGGAGTTATGTTAAGCCTATCCTTGCCGACCATTTCGATGGAGTTATGTTAAGCTTACCGACATTTTTCAGCAGAGTCATGTTAAGCTGTGGACCATCTCAATGGATATATTTTCTAAATTTTCATTGAGTGAGAAAGTTGGATTTCTAAGTTTTCATTGACTGAAAAAGTTTCCAACCTTTTAGGATGAAACACATATTTTAGTAATTTCTACACTCGAAACAAACGGATATTTCTATATAGTTTCTACGCTCAAAATATTCTTTTCTGGTCATGGACGTTCAGTCCTTACACTCCAGAAAATTTCATTGATCTATCCAGTAGTTCCAGTTTGGACTTTCCACGAGATTTTTATTTGTTTTCTACCAAAAAATTTTGGATGCTGATAATATTTTTTCTGGTCATGGAGTTCACAGGAAAATTGTGTATTTTCAGGGTTTGAATATAAAACTTGATAAGCATGACAGTTTAGCCTCTACCATATGAGATCCAAGTATTGTACTACGAATAGTGGTTAAGTATTCAAATCAATTGCTAGATCCCATAACTATATCTGAGTTTATAAAAAAAATAAAAATTGACTCTATTTTTAGTTGACACAATTATCTAATAGTTGTTCATATAATATTAACACATAAGTGGAATTGAATTTATTAATAACCCGGGGAATCTATTAATTTGAAAAGGAAAAAAAAACAATCATTCTCGCGAGTTCATTAATTTTTATTGCTATTCATTGTTTAGAAGTGATTTGTTCCCACTACAAAGCTTAAATGCACAAACACATATGCACCTAGGTCTGCTTGTCCTAGGTTGAAACATTGTAAAATTGTTTAGTGCATCTGTTGATGTTTCAAATAAAATAAAATATGTGTATCCAAACTGCCTCACAAGTTGGTTCGAATGCTATCAACAACAGTTAATGGCAAAAAGAAGAAGAAGAGCCTTGTGGAAGATCCTGCATTTCTCGCGTTCAAGGCCATATTATAACCATGGAGCGACCTTGTGGATCAAATCGAAATTAAATTATATATTTGTTTTGAGTTTCCAGTTGGTGTTTTTAAAATGGTAATTTGTGGAGCCATAATTGGGCAAAAAGGATGGAATCACTAGTTTGGGGATATAGAAAAGAACGAGGTTAGGATTCCACTGGTTTCCTCAATCAAAAGCCTCTTGTGAAAATATTTTCAAAAACAATTTACAGTGTGAATTTCTTTCATTTCTTTTGGGTTGTGTGTATTTCTTTTGGTGCTCTAGTAGATAAAGGAATATTGGTTCTGCCTCTAAACTTTTGCCCACCATGAATTTGCACCTTTTTTCACATATGATACTACTGCATGAAAGCTATTACAAAATACTATTAACAAGTGTCTGCGCTTAGATTTAAAAACAAGGAACACACCAGTTCTTTAACGATCCTCACAATATTTAGCAAAATAATAAGAAAGAACACAACATATTCATGTAAAAATAAACTATGTAATGAAATACAGTGGACAGATCCATTAGTTCTCCTAAGAACTACCAACGTTCAATTACAATAGCTAGCTCCTGCTTTTTTCATATATCAATTGATAGATTTTAAGTGTTGGGGTTTGAATAGAATCAACTCATCGAATTTAGCCATTACAATTTCACATCTCTTGAGGTTACCAGATTCCGAAAATATGGCCGCAAAACCATGGCGACATGAATGCAAATTAATTAACTCCGGCAACTCGATCCATAAATGTCTTCCGCTGCAATCTATTGAAGATTGAGCGTGGTTCCTTTCATTCAAGCATTTCTTAAATGCAATAACTGAGTTGTTGATTTTCAATTGCATTGGCTAATTTAGGTTTTAAACAACAATGCACTGTCAAGAGTTAAGGTTCTTTTTCCGAAACGGCTGAGGAACTTGTCTATTTTTTTCGCAAAGGCGGACATTTCCGATCAACTCTTCCGCAAAAGGGAAGACAAATCTCTCCTTCTTCTGCGATGAATTGTTTCGCTTAAGTTACATAAAATCGCCCGCAGCCCCCTACAGCCTCAGATAAATTCACTTATCTTTTCTGCAACAGCGGATAAAACTCGGCTAAATCTCCCACCTTACGATTCCACACCTTCCAAGTCTGGCTATCTTTTCCGCAACTGCGGAACCATTTGGCCTTATCTACGGTCGCATTTAATACTGAAAGAATCGATTAAATCTCATATAGTGGTAGCAAATCAACAATCTCGCCAATAGTTACTATGACAAAATGTTTTAAATGAGATATACTTGCCTTCAGAGGTTAAAGAACTTTCACAACTCGAAACAAACTTGTGAAGTTCCTTTGAACATCCATCTTCAAGTTCAGGGTGATAGTTAGTTGCAGAGGGGGAGGCCTGCATCTTTCTCAGCTGCATTGCATTTGGAGGAATCGTTCCCAAATTAATGGTTAAGCTGTCATCAGAAAAAATCTCTTCACTCTGACAATTTGGTGTTTTATCTGATATTATTTCTCCCGTAATTGTGTAGCTGGAATCCATAGGACATTGCAGAATCGATTATTTCACCAAAATATTTTCCACAGTTGAATTACCCATAATATTCTTAATCTCCGGAGTTATGTTAATCTTGCAAGTCACCATTATTGTCATTATTTTGATGATAATGCAATTGGAAATATTTCTTACTACTAATAATAATATAAATAAAAATTCCCGATATCTAGAGTATTTCTATATATAACTATTAATGTGCCGAATTTAGCAATTAATAGTGAGGAATCTTATTATCCCGTTTGATTAGATTTCCACGGAGGTGCAAATAATTTGTTATTTCCCAAGTCAGATAATTAAGAGAATCCCTTCTTAATCTGGGTTCTCTTTGTTAATATATTACTGTTATGGCATCTCCCACTGCATTTCTCGAAGAATGATCAGATTTATACTCCATCTCCAAGTCTGAATGAGTCACGGTCATTACTGGCATCAAATGCAGTGACTTTGAATTTTGAAATCTTTGAGATGATGCAGCAGAGTTAAATCCTTGTGAAAATGATGAGGCAGATGATTTTCTGACTATAACGTGTATTGTTTCATTGTCCACATCCACCTGGGGATTTCTTGACAAACTTGGGTCTTCTCCTTCCTTAAGAACAGAAGGTGCATTATCATACGGTAATTTATATCTCTATAAGGTAAATATTAAGGATTTTTTTTTAACATAATAGAGTCGTAGGGAATGCACTTACATTACCATCCACTTTGGGTTGCCTTCCATATATATATAATTTAATTTAGGTAAGAGGGAAGAGATAATCTCCTCATTTATGAGGATGTTGTTTCATAGCATTTATGGTGAATATTATTTAGAACTATTTAAATAGTTGAATTAATAGCCTTTTCTATTTTGCAATCATTGAATTAATAACTTTTTTTTTCATTTTGTAATCATTGTTTTCCATAAATTAACAACTTGATTATTGGATATAAGATTACTATGACAAACATGGATTATGCTAAATTCACAATATTGCAAAATGACTTTTTTTTAAGATTTAATTTTTAATCACCCTTTTTCTTCAAATTTAAATTTAATTGTAATATTATATATTTAATATCAAGCCATAACAATAATTTATAAAGCAGTCAAAAACATTTTTTTTATAAAAAAAAGAATTTAAAAAAAAAAACATAATAGGCACTCCTGTAAAAGAAAGTTTAATCTTATTCTTTTAGACTTTGGCTATTTATACATACATCAATATGGTATGGGCTTATTCTTATCTTGGATTGAATTTAAGAATTACTTTTATAAAATAATCATATGTTTATCCATAATTAGGTACATATATTTGTTTTTATTTCAAGGGAGTCCAGAGTGAAGTAAGATTTTTGAAAATGCAAAACAAATAAGTAAACTGATTCAATGTCCCTCAATCCAACCAGCTCGGGGTATTCATTTTTGGTTCGAAAGGGTTCTTATATCCAAAATATGGACGTAACCTTCCAAAACAGGATGGCTGTAGTGTTAATGAAGGCAAATAAATCCAGCAGCCCTGTGGCAAATGAATTTGAAGAGGTGCGACTGCGGGACTGCAGACGATTTTATGTAACTTAAGCAAAACAATTCATCGGAGAAGGAAATCTTTCTTTTTGTGGAGAAGGAAATCTTTCTTTTTGTGGAAGAGTTGATCGGAAATGTCCGTCATTGTGGGAAAAATAGGCAAGTTTCTTCGCCGTTTCGGAAAAAGAACCTTAACTCTTCAGTCGAGCCAGACTTGTTCGTCAAAAAGGCCATTGCAGTAGACTTATCCGCCGTTGCAGAGGACTTTAATTAAAACCTTCCACCAGAGACATTTAATCTATTTCCTCCGACAAAGGGGACAGAATGTCTTAAACCTTCCACCATTGTAACTCAGATCCTTGAGTTTTACTTTGTAATTATATTCAATCTATTTCCTCCGACAAAGCGGACAGAATGTCTTAAACCTTCTGCAGTTGTGGCTCAGATCCTTGAGTTTTACTTTGTAATTATGTTAAGAAAAGCCCATCTGAATTGCTACAGTGACCCCATCCTTCCTTGTATCTCTTGAGAAGAGCCCTAACGTCATCTACACCATCATCGTTGAATGCAGCATGTATGAATCCTGCCTCCTTGAGCTTCCAAGCCCACTGTGCACCCTTCTCTCTTCGCTCATAAACTTCAGAATCCTCGCACGCCAGTATGTTAACCATGCTCCTTGCACTGGTTCTTTCAAGCATCAATCTCTCGTTGCTCGTTCGAGAGAAGCTCTCCTCTAGCAAATCGAAAAACAAGGAAAAAAACGAAGGCACTCGCTAAAACAGGCACCAAAATCCTCAGGAGTTAGGTCGACCTCGTCCTCTACTGTAGTAACTATCTTGGGGTTCATGCTGTAGAACGTGGACACTATGGAATCCCTTCCATTCTTAGCAATGTGTTGCAGGCTGTGGATGCAGTTGATGGCGAGGGCCTCATCTGGTCTGATTTTGAGGGTACTGACGTTGAGCTTGTGGAGATGATGCTGATGGATGACACTAAATTCGAAGGGAACCCCCATGTCCCTTGGGATTTCTTTTAACATCGTTCCACTCAAATATAATTCCTGCAAGGGAAGTTGATTTGCGACCTGTGGAGGCAATTCTTTCATCTGCTTACAATTTGAAAGATTTAAGAATTCCTGCATTGTAATATTTCCTAGTGTTCTGTTGGAGACAGTCAAATTCTCGCACCCTCCCAAAGATAGATGACAAAGTCCAGTTAAGTTTCCAAATGAATTTGGAAGCATCTGCAAGCTGGACGCATCTTCCAAAGATATATATTTGAGTTGATTTAAATTCCCAAAAGAATTTGGGAGCATCCGCAAAGAGACAGCACCATCCAAGTCGATGTGTTGGAGGTTCGTCAGCTCTACGAAGCAATCAGGGAGCATCTGCAAGTTGGACGCACCGTTCAAAGATATATATTTGAGTTGATTTAAATTCCCAAAAGAACTTGGGAGCATCTGCAAAGAGGCAGCATCATTCAAATCTTTGTGCTGGAGGTTTATTAACTCTCCGAAGCGATCAGGCAGCATCTGCAAAGAGGCATCACCATACAACTCGAGGCATCATCTAATTTGCTCAACAATTTCTTTCATCGGCTGAAGCTCCGAGAGTTGAGCAACAAGAGGAATGTTGTACTTAATAGACCATCAAATATCTATCGAGATTATCATCTTCATCAATATTCTCTTTGTTATTCTCAAATTCAACACATAGTGATGGCCGATGATGTAATATGCGTTCTTTATGAGGAAACCATTATTTATGACGAAACCATTCACTACAAGAAAAAGGGTTTTTTAGCCTCACATTAGCACCACTATTTGTAAAGGATTTGGGAAATCCTCAATTTTCAAATAGTGGTGCAAAAGTGGTGATAATGTGGGGATACGCAAATGGTGCTAAGATTTATGGTGCAAAAGTGGTGTTTGTAAAAAAGTTGTTTTTGGTGTTAAATGAATATGTGGCATTCCATGGTGTATGGTGCAAACCACCAAAACCAATCTACGTGGATTAAAGTTTTGTGGTGCAAAACACCAAAATTATTATTATTATTATTATTATTATTTAATATACACAAACTTGTATATGGTGCAAAGCACCATAAAATAACAAGTGGTGCAAAGCACCATAAAATAACAAGTGGTGCAAAAAAATATAAATCACATATTATATATATTTATATATAATATGTGATTTTTATTTTTTTGCATCACACACACACATATATACTTCTTAACAAGGTTAAAAAATGTATATTAAAATATTTTCTTAAAGCTTATTTTGGTTTAATCCATCATTAACCAAATCAATAATTTAGTACATTAAATAAACACTTGAGTGAAGAGGCAGAGTGGCAATTTCCCTGCAAGAAGTTATAGATTTTGCATGTCATTAAGCATGTTGTTGGAACAGAAAATGCTATTGCCATCAATGGGCATTTAAAATAGCTTGAGATACGATTCATTCATAGAGGAAAAGTATCTAAGTTATACTAGAAACCAAAAGATAAACTTCAAACACTGTGTAACTCAAAAAAAAATATTAGACAATATATTCTCTAACCAGTGGAGTCCATATTTAAACCACCATCTAGACGATTGAGACTTAGTTTACAGATACAAATAAGACTTTTTCAGAATTTTTGGTACTCAACCAAAGTAACTACAATGTCCGTATTAATTAAGAATGCCATCAGAGATTACAAGATATTGACGAAACCCATGAGAGGGTATACTCATGCACCTTTCAAACTTTATGAATAACAGAGGTAATGCGACCCCAACTTCCTCAGGAAGTTATAGCAAGAGGATACCAGTGAACGAAATGTGTGATTACATGAATTAACTCTATGGCTTCACAGTGTTTTTTACATCATAAAACCCAGGTTTAGTGTTCAATCATTGGTAAAACTATTCGGTTGTCCATTAGAGTTTCATGGCAAAAACATCCCCCTCAAAGGATGCTTAACGAGGGCCATAGTTTTCTTTCTTTCTGAAAAAAATGCCAAGTTTTTCTCCGCGCACATCTACAACAAAATAAAAGAGAAAAAGCGGGGAGATGTCAATAACATCTTAAAAGGTAGACAAGCAATTGAACAGTGTAATATGTAGGAGGAAGAGAGTTATACCTGTAATATGCAGTCGAAGTAGACAAAGAAGATGTCATACATTCACCAGTGTTTATCACATGTAAGCAAATGTAGAAAAGGGTTAGAACCAAAGAAAATATTTAATAGTCTTTGAAGCTTTAAAGGGAATTGATTTTAAAAAAAAGTGTTAGTAAATGATCAACACTTTGGCATACACATCATTCTTATTACATTTGTAAGCCAAACAAGACAAGGGTTTAGAAATACAATAGTAATTATTGCAGAGAATGCTTGTAAACTAAATGAACTGCTCGGGTAACAATAATAATTAAAATCAAACTACCTGGAATATACAGCTCTAAAGTTACACATCGAACCCTGACCAATACTCACTCAAGCTGCAAAATGGGTGAAAACCCTGATGCGGGGATCAAAATGCCAAATGAAAAACCCAATTCGCTAGAAGAATTGGTGGATTCCAACATTAGCTTGAAGAATCAAAGCATAAAATGGACATAGTCTAGACTTTATGTTCACAAGTTACAGGAGAACCACCAAGCTTAAGGATAATCAAGCTCTACAAACACTAAACTATTGACATATTTCCTATTATAGGGAAAATAACTGAGCATAGAGCACTATTAAAAAAAACTACTCAGATGAGAAAAAGAGCAGAAAGTGGTCCAAGGTGAAGGCCAAGTAATGAGATCCCATTGACGTCCTTTCCCATATCAAACATCCATGCCCAAAATCGACCCTAATCTCGAGCAGCAGGGGAAATCTTTGCTTCTCTTCATAGGTTCCTGGAGGCCTTCCGTCTGCAGTGGAAAAAAAAAATCACATTAAGACAGTTGCAAATAACAACTGCATTAAAACCGTAACAATAGATTTGTACTAAATGACAAAACAATGAAAAAAACATTAAGATGGCTGCTAATAACAATAATATTAAAAAGGTAACAGCCCAGCTATACTAAATAACAAATAAGAATCACATACACATTGCTGCAGGTGGAGATGTGATTCAACTTTATTTTTAAAACAACCACTATGTACCAAGTCGAGAAACACTTATCTTTAAAAAATCTTCTCACCAACTGGCTGCAGACATCAGCGCTAAGAAAGACTATCTCTTCTCCCGACCCAATATCCCCTACGCTTTCTCGTTTTATTATCTGATCAGAGAAGGAAGGACAAAAGCATGACATGTTATTGTATTAAACTAAAAAAGCTCCAAGGAGCAACAAATAAATGTTCCATTCGTTTTTGCTTTCAAAAATCCAGCTCAAGGGGCATAACAGGGGGATAAATGCCTGTAAGAATGTCCTCCTTGCTTATGCCTATATTCCCTCTGGCTCTGGTAAAACTGATAAAAGTAAAACAAAGCTGAACGTTATTCCTTCGTCATATTAAGACGGTCAAATGAGGACACTCGAGCATTTCTTTTTCCAAATATAGGTTACACTCACACATCGAGCCAGGTGGTGCTCCGATTCAACTAGCAATATGTACAAAATAGCTGGGACGTTCCATCCATGCCCAAAATTGACCCTAATCTCGAGCAGCAAGGAGGAGCTTTGCTTCTCTTCATAGGTTCCTCGCGGCCTTCCCTCTCTGAAACAACCGCCGCGCCTAGCTAGAAGCGCCTCGAGCCCATCATTTTCCTCCCCTCCACTAGCACCTCCGCCACACTGAAAGGACGAGAAGCCGAAGCCACCCCGCAAAAGAGAGATACCCTCCACGCATCCATATCTGAGTAACCTATTCCACCTCCACGCATCCATCTCCGAGTAACCTATTCCTCCACAGGATGCCTCACCGCAAAGTATGATAGCACCATAGTCCGTGTCGTCATGCCCCAAATCGCTGCACCATGGCACCACCACCACGTTCCAGGAAAAAAACCCTCCTAGATATTCCTGTCATCTAGCTGTAGCCTAACACCACTCAGATGTGAAGAGAGATGGTAAAACCCTAGCTGCCTGGAATATTTCAGGATCCGACTCTCAGAACTCTAAGAGCATTAAGAGTTGGCAAAGGGTTTCTTAGGGCTCGACATTAAGATTTGTGCAAGTCATGTAAAGTGTTCCAACGTTAGTACCCTCTACATTGATTTTACAAAGGGATTCATATAACAATACACAATTAATCTAGGGCCAAGTCATGTAATGTGTGCCATCGTTAGTACCCTTGACATTGATTTTACAAAGGGAGTCATATAACAATACACAAGTAATCCAGGGCCACAAGAGTGGATGGCAATAAAAATATTTTTGAATTAATTGAAAGGGTCACCTTAAAGATAGCTCATAAACATTGTTATAATTACTTATAATTACTTGAAAGGGTCACTTTGATGATACCATATCATATTCATTATTATCAAAACCATCTTGTTCAAGTTCATAAAGTTTTGGACCTAAAACAACCAATTTCCACCTATTACTAATCGAGCATGCTCAATCCAAACCTGTAATCCTATCAAACAAAAAACTCAAAATGAAATAAAACTTTTATAATGATGAAACCCCATTTATTTTTCCTCACTCTCTTCGTGATGATGTTTTATGAGCATTGGGAGATCTCACTAAGAGGTTGAAACATTGATAGTCATGTAGAGTAGAAGGGTGTTGATGAGGATCATGAACTACAAGATGACTTTAAGGATGTGTTGGATTGATTTTTTGTAGCATGATTTTTTTAACTCTAGAGGCCATGTAGAGCCTCAACCATTATGTATTTTGTTCAGATAGTTATCACACTTGATTCCATTTTTTTGTATGCACCGTTACATATGAGATACATGAGCAAACTTTGCAATTCTGGTTTTGATGCAAGTTATGGTTATGATAGCTATGCCCATAGTCAAATTCAAAATTGGTCAAACTTCCACAAATGGAAAGTGAATATGAGATTTTAACTATTCTTACTTTTATTGGAGTTTTAGTGCCTCAAAAATTGTGTAGCAGAGTGACAAACAAATAATACTTGTATACACACAAAGAAGGCATGCATGACAGATGAGTAGGTCCATACCACACAAAGTAACCCTATCCCTTCAGCGATTTAGTACAATAGTAATGAGAGCACAAGAACATTTATGGAGAAATATATGGAGGGCACATGCACCATCCTCAATTTAGTTCTAGTTTAGATTCCTTTTATATTTAGCAATTTAGTTCTATTTTTGGTTTTTCTTTAGTTAGAATTTGCATGCATTAAGTTTCTAATTTAAGTTTGCATGCAACAAATAGGTAAGGCACATGCAACCTAATAGTTAAAGCATTGATCTCAAGAAGGATGCATGCTTGAATGCCTTAGACCATCTCTTGTTGAGTCAATGTTGTGCATGTGTCCATATTCATTCTACCTACTCTTCTTCAATACCTATAAAAGAGAAGGAGATGTATAGTTTTATTAGTTCAGTTTTCAAAGTAAGAAGCAATGGGTAAGGTTAAAGTTTGAACTTTGAATCTTTCAATGTAATTCATGTTTTCAAGATTAATAAATAGTGATGTAGTTTGAGTTTGAGATCTATGCAATTTCTCTGCTACTTTCTTCAGCTTGATATGTTTTACTTCCTAGTAAGAGGAGTGTTGTGTCTATGAGAGTATTCATATTTTTGTTGCATGGTATGAAAACTACCATCTTGGAAAATCTAGAATCACAATCGAAAATGTAGTAAAAATGGCTCCAAACATGATACAAGAAAATTGTTCCATCTATATGAGCATTAATAGTGAAAGTGAAATTGAAATTTGGAGTTACAATCAAAAGCAACAGTTGATGTGTGCTAGTTTGAGGTGTGATTCTTTGCCTCAGATCCCTAAGATATTTGTTTAAGGATTAAGGCCCAATTTTCCTACCCTGACCATTTCAAGGTACTCAAGATCAATACCTAGATACAAAGTGCCATAGATACCCCTCTAAAGTAATAAATGGTGCTTTTAGGCAGTGTTCATGGCTATAAATGCCTCAACAATTTATTTAGGGCCAAAGGAATGGGATTCCCCCTTGGAACATCATTCCCAAGGCCTTGAGACATCTGTCTGCTAATTAAAACTACTTAATGGAAACAACATTGTCAATCATAGGCCAATTATACAATTAGGAGGTTGTGTGTAGTTGGTGGAGGAAGACTTCTTACCCATGGATGGCTACAAGATTCCTTCAGGGGTGAAGGTTCAGGTATCCTCCATTAACCATGTTGAAGGCCCCAAGACCACAAGACTTAGATACATAATACAATGGATATCCCTACAAAGTCATGCATGGTGCTTTGTGGCATTATAATTCATGGATTTGAATGACTTAACAATTTCTTTAGGGATAAATGAATGGTATTCCTCCCTAGAACATCAATCCCAAGGCCTTGTGACATGTACATACTGCTCAAAACCACCTAATGACACCAACATACTCAATCATAGGCTAATGATACTCTCAAGTGGCCATGTGTTGTTGGTTCAGGTAACCTTCTTAGCCATGAATGGATATAAGATTCATTTAGGGGTTGAGATTTAGGTCTCCTCCATTGATTTTGTACAAGTACATAAGGACATAAGACTTAGGTATATAATTTATCAATCATGGTTTCTTTAGGGATACAATCATGGTTTCTTTAAGAATCGAATCTATGTTTTGCAAAATCTAATTTATCAAAAAGAGAAACCTTGGACTCCAACAAAACACTTAACACAATACAATCATAAAAGAAATGAATAAAGCTCTTAGAGGAGGAGCTACATGCATGAATAATTGGTGCTCATGTCTAGTTCCCTAAAACCCATGAATAGTGCTCAAATACTCCCAATGGCACCCATATGGACCTTCTTAGATGCTAAATAAAACATAGAGAGGTTCAATGTTGTTATTATAGACATATTTCATGGCTTTGGAGCCATAAAATACATCTTTGAGACCTAAGACCTGAGTTTCCTTTTCCACCCATGTCCAAGGACTTCTGGCCCATACTTGGTTCTTAGAACCTTATAACAGTGTCCATATTCCCAATCAAAATCCTAATATCCCTTTGTCCATTGTTATGTGATAGTCAAAAACTTCATTCATGTCCATCAAGCAATCAAAGATTCATATATGATCAAAGGCTAATGTTTCCTCCTTAAAAATTGTCAAGGACTCATGACATTTAAAATAGTACCAAAAGCCTCCTAATAAACCCCATAACCTCACTAGAAGACCAAATATACTCTAAATGTTTACCTTATCTAGATCCAAGACCTATATATGGGGATTAAAACTTCCTAATTCCTATCCTATCCCCATTTAGAGGACATGCATCCTTAGTAGAGGTGAAGTATTTTGGTTGGAGACCTTGATCATGGCCCTCAATCCCTAGAAGCTTCCCTTAAGATCTACGGCCCAAGTATCCTTCTTTGACAATTTATATATCATGAGATACTAGTTTGGTTCTCCAAACTTCCAGAAAATGTCTATATGCCCACCTATAAGCTAAATATTCCCTATATAGGTGTGTGTAGTGGTCTAAGGCCTCATTCATAATCATTGAGTCCTCAAAGTATGTATCTTGATACATAGAATATTATTTTAGTGGTCATGTCTTTGGTTTCCATCCCTCAAAATGTCAAGGCAACAATATCCATACCTAATGATGTGAACCTTCTAAAGGAACTAACATCTCACTTGGAGGGAAAGCATTTTGTTGGAGGTCAAGTGTGGTGCTTCAATGCATCATTTAGGAATTAGATGCCTGCAAAATTCCTTAATGATATTAGCCATGGGATTCATCCCTTAATCATCTCTAGTGCCCCGAGAATTATACCTACTATTAAAAACAACATAATGCCATACATATACCCACACAGACGCCATGTGTGCTAGTTTGAGGTGTCATTCTATGGAGTAGATTCCTAGGATATTCCTTTAGGGATTAAGGCCCAAGTTTCCTACTCCAATCATGTCAAGGTGCTCAAGATCAATACCAAGAGCTCAAAATGTGCTAATGGAATACATATCACCACTCAAATGCAAATGAATCCATCAATAGGTATGTGTGGTATTTAAGGTCATTTCTCTTGGACATAGAGGAGTAGAAACTTCGTTTCGGGAATCATGATTTGGTTTCTTACACCTGCCATGGGCCTTTAGTCCCATTATTAGCGTTTAAATCCCCTAATGGCATGAATATGCCTTGATGCATCAATGATTTCTTTAGGGACAAAGGAATGGTCTTCTTCCCTATAAACCCATTCCCAATGACCTAGGACCCATACATATTTCTCAAAATCGCCTAATGGCACAAACATCATCAATCATAGGCCAATGATATCCTCAAGAGGCCACCTATTGTTGGTGGAGGAAGCATTCTTATCCCTAGATGGTTAGAAGATTCCTTTAGGACTTGAATTGCAAGTATCCTCCATTACCATGTATAGGGCCCTAAGACCACAAGACCTAGATACATAGGACCATGGATAACCACACAAAGTCATGCGTGGCTCTTTGAGTGTAATGTCCCTCAAAGTACACCCTATTTTGTTTTTCTTAAGGGTCTTTGTATTGACGTAAAACACATGTTTATGTAAATTAACTTTAGCACTGAATTCTTAAGTGATGTTCTTCTTGTTTGTTTCACTTACATCTAACTAGGTACGTTATCCCAATAGTTACTTATTATACCAAACAAACTACATTCACCTCGTACACATTCCGATAATAAGAAATAGATACCTTATCATTTATCATTATACTTAATCATCATATCAACCCTTAGCTAAATACTTGACTTTATTTATCAAGGATGTTATCAAGGACGCTATCCTAAAGGTGATGGCATCCTCTCTTTGAGGCCAAGGATATCCTAGAACAATGATGTGTGTTTCTTTAAAATATTGTTCATGGATATGGATACCTCAAAGCTTCCTTTAGGGCATAAGGCATGTGATTCCTTCCTTAATTATGTATAGGGCCTCAAAACCCCTGACTACTATTCAAAACCATCTAATGACATAGACATCCCTACTCAAACACTAAAGATACTCTCAAGAATCCATGTGTGTTTGTTCAAGTTGTTCTTCTTTGCCATGGATTCTCAAAAGGGTTTTCATGGATTAAGGCCCAAGTTTTCTCCCTCAAGCATGTCTAGGGCACCCAATATCTATACCAATTTCTCAAAAAATTCTCATGGCACTAATATCCCCACTTATATGAATAATATGCTCTTGGTAGGTCATGTGTGGTGATTTTAGGCATTGTTCTTAGCCAAAGATGCATGTAATTTCCTTTAGGACCTAAGTCCCACTCTTTTCTCCCCAGCACTATCCAAGGTGTTGGCACCTATAATTAGTCTTAAAATTCTCTCCGTGCCACAAAAACCGCACTCATAGACCAAAGATACCGTGGAAAGGTGTTTTGTGGTTGTTCAACATATCATTCTTGGCTATATATACCTAGAAGCTTCCTTTAGGTCCTAACGCCCAGTTTCCATTCCTTAACCATGTATAAGGCCCCAAGACCCATACCTAATGCTCAAAAACTTCTCAACAATGCCCATATTCTAACTATAAGGACAAATATCCCCTCAAGAGGTTAGCTTTGGTGGTTGGAGACATCATTGTTAGACCTTTAGGTCTAAAAGTTTCCTCTACATCCGAATGCATGAGCTTCCTACACCAACCATGGTTAATACCTCAACACCTAAACCTAATGCTCAAAAACTCCTAATGGTTTCCATATCTCCACTTGGTGGCCAGGGATACCCTCAGGGGATCATGTGTGATGTTTCAATGTGATGTTGTTCGCCCTACCTACCCATATCCCAACTTGGAGGAAAAAAATACTCTCAGGAGATTGAGTGCGATGGTTCAAGGTGTTGTTCTTAAAGTAGGCTACCTAAAAGATTATTTTAGATACTAAGGCTTAGGTTCCTCTCTTATCCATGTCTATAGTTCCATGACCCATCCTTGGTGCTAAAAACCTTGTAATGGTGCCATATTACAACTTAGAGGCCAAATATCCTACATAGAGGCCATGTGTGGTAGTTTAAGGGTTTATTCATTGCCCTTGAGTTTCAAAGGCTACATTTTAGGACTAAGGCTAATGTTTCATCACTATATCTTGGTTTAGGCCTCAATACTAACACATAGTTCTCGAAATATCATAATGGTTCCAATATGCTCTACTGAAGGTGAAGGATCCCATTGAGAGGCCATTTGTGTTTGTTCAAGGAATTCTTATTAGCATTGGAAGCACAAAATAGCTCTTTAGGGCCTAAGACCTAGGTTTCCGCCATCCACCATGTTCAAGGCCTTGTGAACAATACCTTGTGCTCAAAAATTCACAATGGTGTCCACATCACCATTTTGAGGTCAAATATCCCATTGAGAGGTCATGTGTTTTAGCTCAAGGAATCATTCTTGGGACTATATTCCATTAATATGCATTTAGTGGATTAGGATCAAACATTGTCTACCAACCATGTATGAGGCACATAGACACATACATTGGCCAAGAATAGGCTCGAAAAGTTGATGTGTGGTTGATAAAGGAATTGTTCTTTAACCTAAATGCATATAAATTTACTTTATGGAATAAGGCCTAGCTTTCCTTCCTCAATCATGTTCAAGGCATAGAGACTCATACCTAGTATCCAAAATGTTCTAATGGCACTTTTATCCCCACTTGAAGGTGAGGATAACCTTGAGAGGTCTTAGGTGGTAGTTTGAGGTATTGTTGATAGCCATGAGTACCTATAATATCCAAGGCCCCAAGGCATGGATGTACATTGTGCCACGAATATCTCTACGAATTCATGCATGGTGCTTAGAGGCATTGCTCCATGGATACAATACCTTAGGAGACTTGGATGGATAAAATATTTCTTTAAGGCCAAAGGTTCAAATTTCTTCCACTTATCGTGTCCAAGACCTCAAGTCCCTAATAACTAGATACAAATCTCAATGGATACCCTTGCAAAGTCATGCATGGTGCTTTGAGGCATTGTTCAGGGCTCTATATTCCTTAGTGGTCTATTTAGGGCCAAAGGCAAGATATTCTTCTTTATAGCATCATTCTTGAGGTCCTAAGACACCTACATACTTCTCAAAATAACATAATGGTGGTAATATCCTCAATGATATGACAATGATACCCTCAAGAGGTCATATGTGGTTGGTTGAGGCGATATTCTTAGCCGTGGATGGATATAAGATTCCTCTATGGCTATAGGTTCAAGTCTCCTCCCTTGACCATGTCCAAGTACCCAAGGCCCTAAGAAATGGATACATAGTGGCATGGATATCCATGCAAGGTCATGCATGGTGATCTAGGCATTTTTCATCACTCTAGATGCCCCAATTGTTTCTTTAAGGCCAAAGGCATAGTGTTTTTCCCTATAACATCATTCCCAAGGCCCTGAGACATGTAGATACTACTCAAAACCACCTAATGGCAATGACATAATCAATCATAGGCCAATGATACCCTCAAGAGGCCATGTGTTTTTAGTGGAGGCAATCTTCTTAGCATTAGATGGATGGACGAATTATTTAGAGCTCGAGATTTAGTTCTCCTCCACTAACCTTGTGTAAGGTACCAAGGCCACAATACATAGATACATCGTGCCATAGATATCCTTTTGAAGTGATCAATGCTTCTTTTAGGTAGTATTTATGGATCTAGATGCCTCAAGGATTTCTTTAGGGCCAAAAACATGGTCTTCCATGGAACATAATTCCCAAGGGATTAATACATGTGCATCCTACTTAACACCACCTAACTATAACAACATCCTCAATCATAGGCCAATTATATAGCTAGGAGCTTGTGTATGGATGGTGGAGGCAAAATTCTTACCCCTATATAGTTACAATCTTCCTTTAGGGGAAAAGGTTAAGGTATCCTCCACTAACCATGTGTTGTTTTTGGAGGAAAACTTCTTGGTGGAGGAAACCTTCTTAGCCATGGATGTCTAGAAGATTCCTTTAGTGGTCGATATTTAGGTCTCCTCCATTAATCTTATCTAAGGCTAAAAGGCCATAAGACCTAGATACATAGTGTCTCAATGGATTTGGATGCTTTAATGGTTTCTTTAGGGATAAAGCCATGGTCATCTTCTATGTAATATCATTATGAAGGCCTTGGGACACCTACATAAGGATCTTGCTTTACTTTTATGACTCCAATAAAGGACATGATATCCATCCCTCTATGCAAAACTATTGATTATGCTCATATCCAACTATTATGTCAAATATCAACTTTAAATGGTGTATGTTATGGTTCATGGTATTGATCATTTGCCATTACCTCAATAATATTATGTTATGGTATAATTATTTCAATTTCTTCCCCAACTATTTACTCAAACCCATCGCTAGTATGCAAAACCACATATTTCCACCCATATCCCACTTTGAGAATAATGATATCTTATGCATTGCATGATATGCTAAGTGATAGTTTGAGTCATTGCTATTATCCCAATATGCCTAAAACCGTCATTTAGGGACTAGTTCATGTAATTCCTCTCATGACTATGTCTAAGGTTTGCATACCTAGTGTCACTTATGTGAATGCTCAGATGCCAAGGATAGTGTTTGGAGTTTATGGGTGCGGTTTAAAGCTTCCCTTAGGGTTTAAGGCCCAAGTTTCCTCCTATGACATTATACAAAAACCTAAGACCCGTGCATACTAGCAAAAAACTCATAATGGTGTTGATTTCCTTACTTAGAGGTAAATAATAACCCTAATATGTCATGTGTAGTGCTTTGAGTTGTTGTATTTTTCCTTGGATGCACACAATATTTTACTAGGGAATAAGGCCTATGTTTCCTCTCTCAAACATGTTAAGGGCCTAAACACCCATATATAGTGCTTAAAAACAACCTCTTACTTACATTAATACCCCCAATATCAAGCCAAGGATACCCTTAGAAGGCCTTATGTGGTGTTTCAAGGTATACTTGTTAATATTATATGCCTAGAGGTTTCCTCTAAGGTCCAAGGCATGGGGTTCCTTCTTCTTTAATCATCTCTATTCCCTAAAGACTTATACGTAGTTTTAGTTCCTCCAACTCCCCCCATTATCCCTATTGTAAGGCCATAGATCTTCTCAAAACGTCATTTGCGTTAGTGTGAAAAATCATTATTATCCCGACATGCCTAGAAGTTTAATTTAGGCTAAGGCCTAGGTTTCTTCTCTTAACTAGGTCAAGGGCCAATATACCTATCACTGGTGATCAAAACCTTATAATGCAATCAATATCCACACATAAATGTTAAGAATATTCTTAGGAATATATGTGTGTTGACCATATTTCTTGGTCCTAGATTCCTAAAAGATTCATTTAGAGCCCAAGGAAAAGGTTTCCTCCCTCGAACATCTCCAAGGATTTGAGACCCATGCCTTATGCACAAAGCCTAGTATTATATTAATATCCATTAGAAAATTTAATAATATCAATAAAAATATGCCCTATCAAATAATCAAATCTCAAGTCAAATTATTTTTATTAATATTTTATAATAGTAATAAATTAAAAATGGTTGTATTAATTATTTGTCAAATTTAAGAATCATGGGTATTTACTTGCTTGAATAATATTGAAAATGAATAGTTGACTTGAGCTATTTAGAAAATAATTATTTTTGAACTTGTCTTGTTTGTGGTGCAACACTTCATAAATGAATAATGTGAGCTTGTTGATTTAAATAGTGATAAAAACAAATAATTGAATTTGATGTGATTGTGGTTTAAAATCTCATAAATTAATCATGGGAATTTATTTGAATGAAAAAAATTGAATTAAGTTATTACAAAATAATGATTTGTGATGTTGTTGTGTTTATGGTGCAAAACATCACAATTAAATCCTTTTTTTACATGTCCATGTGACAAATATGAGCTTAGCCCCACTATATGGTACTTGACAACATGACATTTCTGTATGCTTAGGATTCCTTTAGGCTAAGGCCTATGATTGTTCATTCAACAATGATTAGGGCCATTGGACCTATCCCTAGTGATTAAAAACTTCTAATAGTGTGAATTCCCATACTTAGAGGCTAAGAATACTCTTAGGAATATGTGTGGGGACCTTTGTGGTGTCTTTCTTGGTCCTAGATCCCTAAAAGCTTCTTTTAGGGCCTTAGCTAGTGGTTTTCTCCATTGATCATATAGATGGATCTAAGACCCATGTCTTGTGTTAAAAACCTAATAATAATACTAATTCCAATAAAAAAATTAAAGAAAATAAAAATATCTCAAATGAATAATCAAATTTAAATTCAAATAATTTTATTACTACTTTATACTAGTAATAAATTAAAAATAGTTGTTTTTATTTATTTGTCAATTGTATTTATATGTTTAAATAATATAAAAAATGAATTGAACTATTTTCCAAATATTTTTTTTGAAATTGTTGTGCTGGTGTAAACCTCATAAATGAATCACGAGAATTTATTTTGCTTAAATATTCTAAATATAAATATTTGAACTTCTTGTAAGTATGGTGCTAAAACTCATAAATTAATCTTTGATCATTTATTTTAATTGATATGAAAAAATAAATAAATATTGAATTGAGTAATTTTCATAATAATTATTTGTGAATTTGTTTATGGTGCAAATCCACATAATTAAATTCTACATGTACATGTCCATGTGGAAAATACTAGCTTAGCACCAATTTATGGTACTTGCCAACATGACATTTCTCATAAAGGTAAAACTCAATTTCCAATAATATTAAATAATATAACACCATATTAACACCACAAAATATAAGTGGTGCTAATACCACCATTTTAACACCACAAAATATAAATGGTGCTAATAACACCACTTTAACACCACATAAATGTAAGTGGTGCCAATACCACCACATTTACCCCACAAACTATAAGTGATGCTAACTTATGGTGCTAAAAGATGGATTTTCTTGTTGTGATTCTTGACTAAACCAAACTTTTTTGTGAGTTAACGAGTCTTGTTCCATTCACACGATTCACGAAAGACAGAAATGGAGAACAGGCAGCTTGCACCACCCAGGATAATGATTCAACGAACATCTGCCATACATTTAATGGATTCTGTGAGTTTGTTTGTTACAACAGCATTAATAATTCATTGATAATGCTCCTGGGATGGTTTCCAAGCGGCTTCAGGATTATTAGCTTCCAACTTGAGTTCATAAAGTCGAGGGAAGCTATAACAACGCACACGACAGAAGTACTTCCAAACGAAGTTTTTGCCTCCAGCAGCTCTGCAAATAACTCCTTACTCGTCTATTAAGAACAATGAATTTAGCCTTTCAAGTCTCCAAACCAACAGAAAACCTGGAAGCCAGACTTTGGACAAAGTTTTGTGTATTCAAATTTGAGAGGAATTGTCGCGCTAACTCTGTGTTTCCACCAAGCTGCCAGAAGGAACCAGGGAAAACCAGGAAAAATCCACAGAAGACTAAATCCATGGTCGCTTCGCGAGGAGTTGATCCAAAGGACCAAGAGCATCATTCACATGACTAGATTCCATTCGCTCCATAAACATGTTAATATGTTTTACTTTTCTTCTTTTATGACAAAATTTATAAAAAAAATTATTCTTAAATTTATCATTTTATCAAAAAATAAATTGTGAACCTAGTAACATAGATTATAATCTCGTAAAACTTTTATCTCTCAAGTTTTGTGTTTATTGTTTCCTTCCCTTGCATCTAGTTTTATGTCTTATTTTACGTTTTTTTCTGCATCAACTTTTGTGCCTAGTGTTGCATTCAATTATGCACCTAGTTTTGCATAGAGTGTTGCATCCAGGTTTGCATCTAGTTTTCCATTTAATTTTACACTCAGTTTTGCGCCTACCTATGCACCCAGTTTTGCATAAAGTGTTGCATCATGTTTTGCCTCCAAATTTTCATATAGTTTTTCACCCAGTTTTGCACCCAATATTGTATCTAGTTTGGTGATAAGTTTTGCGCTTAGTTTTTTGAATAGTTTTTTTGCATCCATTGTTGTATCCACTTTTTCATCTATTGTAACATCCACTTTTTCAACTATTGTTTCCACTTTTGAGTCATGTTTGTTGTCTAATTCGGCATCCATTTTGCATCCAATTTTTGTGCTTAGTTGTGTGCCTAGTTTTGTGTCCATTGATGCTTCTACATTTACTCCAGTATTTGCATCCACATGAACATCACATTTCCATTCCTCTTTAGCATGTAATTTTGCTTTTAGTTTTGTGCCAAAGTCTCTTCCACATTAGTGCCACATTTGGCTTCCTATTTAGATTTTACTTTTCTTCGAGTTTACTACTTCTTTTATTGGTTTATTTTATTGATTTCAATTAAATAGTGAAATATATGAAAGTTTTCATGTAATGTCCCCAGCTTGACCCTATTGCATTAATATTGTAAATGATGTAAATATTGTTATTTAGTCATGTTGAGGAGCTCAAGGCCAAGGCCCCGCCATTGATTTATCGTTCTATGTATCGGCAATTAAAATGGATGCATAGAGTTCATGTGCTAGCAGTGCACAATGTGAAAATGGACACCATGTAAATATGCAATTTTAATGAAAAAACCCACAACCAGATACGCAATGCAACAAAGAGATGGGGGCATGATCTTTACAAGGAATAGGGAGGGGAAATAACCAAACCTTTGAGCCATGGTGTTAAGCCATTTCATTAAGGAAACCCATGAACTCTCAACTACCCATTTGGCCTCATGCACCCAATCATTTAATTCTTCCAATAATTGGTTGAGACAATTAATGCCTAGGGATGGGAGAGGTATGGCTGTCAATTTTCGTGTATGGGCAAGGCAGCAACCTGGGAAATCGAGTTTTGGCTTGCTGGGCAAGAAAACCCCCACGAAATTGGCCCAAAGCCATTCTTCACCCATGTCATTCTTCCTCTCACGCAGTCTGAGCCTGTGGGGTTTTTATCCTTCACGTTTTTCACCATTTCCGGCATTATTCCATGCCTGCAAACTCGTTTTTGGTTAGCTCATTGGCTGGGAGAAGAGAGCCACGATTTTTGGGGTTATGGAGGCCGTTTCTTCCCATGAGCATTCTTCTGAAAATGATTCTGCTCTCGTGGGGTTGTTTTCCCATTTTCTCCTTTTCGTTTTGGTTGCCCACGTTTTTCTGGAACTGTTAGAAATCCATTGTAGGGAACTTCACTATAGAAGTGTTTTCCTCATGCCCAGCACTTACACTTTTGCTGTTATATGCGTCCATCTCCTAGCAGCCTCAAAAACAAAACTGCTGGTTGGTATGACTGATTTTGGGGTATCTATGGCTATGTGAGACCCTGTTGTTCCCTTTTCCTTGTGGAGATCATGCCCAGCTCGAGGGTGGCAGTGGTGTTGAGAGATTGAGGAGCACACTGACCTACAGTTGGGTGGAACGTTGCAGAAGCGTAGCTGGTTGCTCAGGGACTACTTGGTTTAAGATAAGTATTCTCATTTGATAGTTTGATATTGCTCAATTGACGAATGACATGATTTACTTTTGCTGTGTTTGCTTAGATTTGTACATCTGCATGCCTGTGTTTTTATATATATGTGGATGTTTTATTTAGTAAGCATTGGGCCAATTGCCCGGTTTTAGCACAATGATCCTCTCTATCATGCTGGTATGATAGGAGGGGACATTACATTTGGTATTAGAGCTGCTGGTTGCAGCATTGGGCCTCTATGAGCCAAATCCAATTACAGTCATCTCTGACAGGAAGAAAGTTTTCAATTTGTTCAAGTCTGTTTGAAAACTTTTTTTTTTTGTTTTAGTCTGTTTGAAAATTTGTTTAAAACTGTTTCAGAAGGAATTCCCGAATGTCTTCCGAAACTGCGGAAGCATTCCGCGAGTTTTTCCGCAACGCGGAAGAGTTCGGGAAGTTGCCCCGAAATTTCGGAAGGAATTCCCTTCTGAAATTTGCGGAAGGAATTCTCTTCCAACATTGCGGAAAGATTCCGCGAGTTGTTCCGCAACGCGGAAAAATTCGGCGAACTGCTCAGAAAAAGCAAAAAAAAATTCTAAGTGTTTTCGAAAATTTTGTTTAAAGTTTGTTTCGGAAAGAGTTCGGGAAAGTCTTCTGAAACTACGGAAGGATTCCGCGAACGGTTCCGAAATTGCGGAAGAGTTTGGGAAAGTCTTCCGAAACGGCGGAAGGATTCCACGAACGGCTCCGAAATCGCGGGAGAATTCGGGAAAGTCTTCCGAAATGGCGGAAGCCTTTGCCGAATGGCTCCGCAATTGCGGGAGCATTCGCCGAATGGCTCCGCAACGGAAGCCTTCGCTGAATGGCTCCGCAGTTGCGGGAGCATTCGCCGAATGGCTCCGCAGTTGCGGGAGAATTCAGCGAATCGCCCCGCCATTGCGGAAGCGTTCGCCGAACTGCTCCGCAATTGCGGAAGCATTCGCCGAACTGCTCCGCATTGCGGAAGCTTTCGGCAGGAATATCTGGACTCAGAATGCGATGATTCCTGTGGGGCTCAGAGGCCATTGACGAGGGCCATGAAAGAACCAGTGAAGAACCCAAGCCCATTACACTCCGATTTGACAGAAAATGGATAATAGTGACTTTGAAGGACGGGGTCCCAAGGCTTGATGGAAGGTCGATTTGAGATGAAATTAATCAGGCACGGCCATAAAGCAAGCACGATGTTAAGTTCCGAATCTTGGAGCCAAACTCCAAAGGAGGTGGAGTCGGGGTGAGCAAGAAGGCCAAAAAGCACTGTTCCGGGCCACTTTTTCGGGATTTTGAAAAGCTTGTGGGCAGTAAAAGTGACCCTAGATGTGAGAATCAAAAATTTTACTGAACTAGACCTTTAATATTCTGATTAAGACGGACAGTTTCCGTTAGACGAAGATTTTCCAGAAATGCACCGTTTGGGAGATAGCCATTTTTGGCCCAAAATTTGGAATTTTGAAAAAATGTGAAAAGTGAGAAGTAGTAAAACCCAGAAATTCATAGAAGATGAATGGTGCATCAGAATTGAGATGCGTGAATTGCCGAGTGTTCCTTGTTATATGGACTAACTCCTCCCGATAGAAAAAATTTTGTGATTCTTCATATATTTTTTTCCACATATGGCTAAAGTTGGCATTCTGGACCAAAATGCAATGGTGTAAAATGTGCAGAATTGTAGTGAAAGTTGTCATTTTTTAAGGGATCCAGTTTCCGCACCTGATGTTGGAATGAAGCATGAAAACAGGCATTGGAAATCTTGTCCAGCAGGGAACAATAATACATGACCATAGTTTGAATGAGGTCTACATATATCATAGATATTTAGTGCAGAAGAGTGCCAGCGGCTGTTTTGTCAAACAAATTTTGTTGTCAAAATGGGCAATTTCTACAATTGCATGATATGGAAGAGGAATTCCATGTTACGATGAGGGACCGAAAAGGGAAGAATTCCTTAAACCCCTATTTGTTATCATACTTATAATTATGAAACTATCATATGGCATAAATATGTTAAAAATGTAAGAGATTACATAGATGTATTTGCACTAGATGGCATCTTAACAAAAATTGCATAGTACATATGGAAATGCTTGTGCATAAATGGGATATTGCATATTGGTAGAATAATGGAGTCTGCTTATGCAATGAACCATTAATGGAGAATATTGTGATTGATAATCGCTATTGATGTTGGTATTGGTTGTAGGACCAAAGATAACAAAGAGCATGGCTAAATGTGCCGAGGATGTTGTTGCATGAAGCCAACAACCTTATGCAGAAAGGATGGTGCAACAAATCTATGATCATAAAGTTAGCAGAAAGACTGAGCAGCCTTGGTAAGGGGCCAATTGATCAGGTAACATCAAGCGAGGTTAATGGTAACCATGCAGGTAATGATTATTGGTGCCAAAGTGCATGAATGTTGAAAGAGGATTTGGTAAGATCTCTTCAACTATGTTCGAGCTATGTTGAGTTAGTTTGCATGTGATATTGAATACCGATTGGGACTGTTAACCTACCAAGATTGGTGATGTGTGGATAAGTGAAGGAAATGATCCTTACACCCTATGACTGTTTAGAAATCTCAATGCATTCACATGAATTTATATCCTGCCATGTGTACGTTGGTTAAGTGCTTAATAACCAAAGCAAGTGAGGACTGGTGGTCCTGATTATGGTAATGCAAGTTATATGAGATAGTCATGTTTCGATCATAATATGATTGAATGTATAGTCCTCATGAAACAATGCAAGGAAGCATTGAGTAGATGTGCATTGAGAGAGTTTATAAATCTTGCGATGCATTGTATGAATGATATGACTGTGAAATTTGATCTAGAGCTTATGAGAAGGAATCTCATTGTTGAGAGCTATAAGTTCTGTTAGTAAGAACAGTTGTAGATATCAGATTTGTAAATGTTTCGGATTTGAAATTTTGCTAATGACTGTTTGGCTTATATGAAATGTGTCAGGAGGACATGCTGTAAGTGGATGCTCATGTATGGCAGCGGGCATAAGACCATAATGGGCAGAGTGATGTCACTTACAGGAGCCAAACAAAATGAGAATAGGCGCATTGCTAAGCAAACCAATTTCTGTAGGAGATAGAATTGTAAAATTCATGTTGAATTTAATTATTAATGTTATTGATTGGTTATGAAACAATCATATTTGAAGCTTATTGCTAAATGTTGCTAACTGTTTGGCTATTTGATGAAGTGTGCCAGGATAACACATTGCAGGAAGACCATGTGCGATGGCCTGCAGACGCCAAACTAGATGGGAAGGATCCCATGCTTTGGAAATGGGTTTCGGGTGAAATGCCATTGATAATGTCTCAGCCAAACTGCATGTCGGTAAACCATGAAAGTGAAATGGTAAAGCTATTCCCAGAAGGCATGTGAGACACATCTGCGAAATGAATGAGTATTCTATGACCCTAGACAACATTCATGTCTAAATTATGAGGGTTCATATGCAGAGCATGCTCTATCTTATTTATATCATTGCAGACTGCTTGAGTATGATTAGGGCCTACATGGCGCACATCGGAGAGGGGGTGCACACCTTTTCTGGTGCTGGGTCATGATAGGATTTTCAATATTGACTACACCCTAAGGGAATGGACACATTCCTGGTGTTTCAATACTTGATAGTGAATGATATGAAATATGATTACGATTTTTGAGCAACAATACTGATGAGTCTGCTTATCCTTCTTGTGCTATCAGCTTACACAGATGCAATTTGGTGTTGCACGTAAGAGGCAAAGTGAAGAAAGGGTGCTCAAGGGGGACTGTATGGGCAGTGGTAACCTTTCTACGCTCACACTAAAGGACACTAGAAGGGATGGATAGGCCCGGGGAGCTGTGTTCCAGAAAAGGGGTATCATCCTTGTGTAGTGTGAGTGGGTATTGTGGGGCCGTGCTAGCCTGCAGTCAAGTGAGTCACCTATGGAGTTCCTAGAGGGAACCACTGGTTGCACAAGAGAAGGAGCCACGTAATCATATCATGTTGTTCATATTGCCTGATAAACTTAGTCGACGTATTGGCTTGGCATTGGTTATTTGGGAGTTGTGACGAATGGTTGTTGTATGCCTGATAAACCCAGTCGGCGTACTGGCTTGGCATTGGTTATTTGGGAGTTGTGACGAATGGTTGTTGTATGCCTGATAAACCCAGTCGACGTACTGGCTTGGCATTGGTTATTTGGGAGTTGTGACGAATGGTTGTTGTATGCCTGATAAACCCAGTCGGCGTACTGGCTTGGCATTAGTTATTTGGGAGTTGTGACGAATGGTTGTTGTATGCCTGATAAACCCAGTCGACGTACTGGCTTGGCATTAGTTATTTGGGAGTTGTGAAGAATGGTTGTTGTATGCCTGATAAAACCAGTCGGCGTATTGGCTTGGCATTGGTTATTTGGGAGTTGTGACAAATGGTTGTTGTATGCCTGATAAACCCAGTCGGCGTACTGGCTTGGCATTGGTTATTTGGGAGTTGTGACAAATGGTTGTTGTATGCCTGATAAACCCAGTCGGCGTACTGGCTTGGCATTGGTTATTTGGGAGTTGTGACGAATGGTTGTTGTATGCCTGATAAACCCAGTCAGCATACTGGCTTAGCATTGGTTATTTGGGAGTTATGGCGAAAGGTTGTTGGATGCCTGATAAACCCAGTCGGTGTACTGGCTTGGCATTGGTTACTTGCATGATGTGCAGGTATTGGTGAACGGTGTTATTTCCTGACAAACCCAGTCGGAGAACTGGCTTGGAAATGGTTATTGTATGCTTGATAAACCCAGTCGACGTACTGGCTTAGCATACTGATTTTTGAAATGCTTGATAAACCCAGTCGACCTACTGGCTTAGCATATTGATTTTTGAAATGCTTGATAAACCCAGTTGGCGTACTGGCTTAGCGTACTGATTTTTGAAATGCTTGATAAACCCAGTCGGTGTACTGGCTTAGCATACTGATTTTTGAAATGCTTGATAAACCCAGTCGGCGTACTGGCTTAGCATACTAATTTTGCGATGCCTGATAAACCCAGTCGGTGCACTGGCTTGGCATTGCCTATTCGGATGATGTTGTGGAGTAGCATGTGTGCTGGCCAAGCATCCACCCCACAGGTGACCCAAGGGTTGTAAAGCAGAGAAGGAAACCTGTGGAGTAGCGAGGAAACGCACAATACAGATAAGTATTTGGTTATCTTGCAACTTCTTGCTTATGAATATACATGTGTATATGATTTAATTATGATTTCTTAAATTCTCATTTGGAAATAAACCCTATGAAAATACGCTAAACATGTGAATTGACTCAATGTTTGAGTGTAGGTATTGCTGGAAGCAAGGACTATGAAAGCATCTGGAGGATGCATGTGGACATATGACTGTCCTAAAGGGCTCAGTATGAGCAGTAATGAAAGATGGTGCTAGTGGATACAAGTGGATCCCAGCAACCCAAGGTTCTGTAGGCAATAATGGGAAGGGTGCCCTAGCTGAAAATCCATATGCAGACCTTAGACACTAAGTGTCATAGCCAAGAAAGGAAAGTCAAAGCATTCACATTGAAGTGAAAGAGACTAAGGAGCATGAAACCACAGCGATGGTGTAGCTCCATAATAGAACAGGACTAAGAGGGAGAAACCCCTACTCTTCTCTTTCCTTTTGATTGATGCATTTATAAAACAAAAGATTGTTGAGTGCGCATCATGGCTAAAAATAGATTGTGTTTAATTGCTTGAGATGAATTGTGAATGTTGAAATAGTAAATTTCCTGTGAAAGGATGAACATGAATGAATTCATGTGTATGTTGGGAAAGCATGAAAATATGGGAGTCCTATGAATAAAGCATGGACATTCCATGTCAATTAGGAAAATAATTGATTAATCTTAATGTTTATGTTATGCTTGTCCTAACAAAGAACCCCCATGATGAATTTCACAGGTAAGAAAGTGAAACAATTGGCTGCAACCGATACAGGAAAGCGTTGCTAGTAAGCAAAGTGTGTTCAGTTGTGCCCATTGACCATGGCAGCAGATCGAGGGCTATTAGAGTTGGCTGAAAGTCTTCTTCAAACTATTGCTAGGACCCAATAAAATCTTGGGGAGATGCTCAAGCTACAGAGGCAACAGAATGAGAGAAACCATGAGGCTTTGCAGGACTCTATTCGTCTACAAAAAGAGGTAAAAAGAATTCTGGGAGCAATCAGCAAGGGAAAGGAAAGTGGGTCAATGAAGAAGCATTCATCCAATCGTCCGATTAAGAAACGTCCCAGGTGGGAAGAGTCAAAGGAAATGGAGCGGGAAAAGGTAAAGCCGCCGATGAAATGTTGGGGATGTGGAGGAAATCATTGCCTCTGTGACTGCCCAACAAGAGATTATCAAGGGGGTAGCAACCGTAAATTCCCCAGGTTCATGGACCAATTGGAAGGAAAAGGAAAAGAAGGAATTGTTGTGGAACGATGTCCTCATGCAGAGCTAGAAGGTCCTAGCCAGCAAGAGCAGCTTGTAAAGACCAAAGGACTTAGTCCTGAAAGACCCAAGTAAAGGGTGAATTGCAGGACAAACCTACCACATTTTTGCGAATTTTGGACATATGTAAAGTGGGTATCTATTTTTCGAAGTGTTGGAACACCGAGGACGGTGTTATTCCAAGGGGAGGGGAATGTAATGTCCCCAGCTTGACCCTATTGCATTAATATTGTAAATGATGTAAATATTGTTATTTAGTCATGGTGAGGAGCTCAAGGCCAAGGCCCCGCCATTGATTTATCATTCTATGTATCGGCAATTAGAATGGATGCATAGAGTTCATGTGCTAGCAGTGCACAATGTAAAAACGGACATCATGTAAATATGCAATTTTAATGAAAAAACCCACAGCCAGATACGCAATGCAACAAAGAGATGGGGGAATGATCTTTACAAGGATTAGGGAGGGGAAATAACCAAACCCTTGAGCCATGGTGTTAAGCCATTTCATTAAGGAAACCCATGAACTCTCCACTACCCATTTGGCCTCATGCACCCAATCATTTAATTCTTCCAATAATTGGTTGAGACAATTAATGCCTAGGGATGGGAGAGGTATGGCTGTCAATTTTTGTGTATGGGCAAGGCAACAACCTGGGAAATCGAGTTTTGGCTTGCTGGGCAAGAAAACCCCCATGAAATTGTCCCAAAGCCATTCTTCACCCATGGCATTCTTCCTCTCACGCAGTCTGAGCCTGTGGGGTTTTTATCCTTCACGTTTTTCACCATTTCCGGCATTATTCCATGCCTGCAAACTCGTTTTTGGTTAGCTCATTGGCTCGGAGAAGAGAGCCACGATTTTTGGGGTTATGGAGGCCGTTTCTACCCACGAAATGCCCGTGAGCATTCTTCTGAAAATGATTCTGCTCTCTTGGGGTTGTTTTCCCCATTTTCTCCTTTTCGTTTTGGTTGCCCACATTTTTCTTGAACTGTTAGAAATCCATTGTAGGGAACTTCACTATAGAAGCGTTTTCCTCATGCCCAGCACTTACACTTTTGCTGTTATATGCGTCCATCTCCTAGCAACCTCAAAAACCAAACTGCTGGTTGGTATGGCTGATTCTGGGGTATCTATGGCTATGTGAGACCCTGTTGTTCCCTTTTCCTTGTGGAGATCATGCCCAGCTCGGGGGGTGGCAGTGGTGCTGAGAGATTGAGGAGCACACTGGCCTACGGTTGGGTGGAACGTTGCAGAAGCGTAGCTGGTTGCTCAGGGACTACTTGGTTTAAGATAAGTATTCTCATTTGATAGTTTGATATTGCTTAATTGATGAATGACATGATTTACTTCTGTTGTGTTTGCTTAGATTTGTACATCTGCATGCCTGTCTTTTTATATATATGTGGATGTTTTATTTAGTAAGCATCGGGCCAATTGCCCGGTTTTAGCACAATGATCCTCTCTATCATGCTGGTATGATAGGAGGGGACATTACATTTCAAATATCATTAAGAATTCAAATTTATAGTATAAAAATTGTGAATATTTTTAAGGGAAATTCACAACATCAATCCAAAAGTAGTAATAGATCATCATACATATAGTAATTCTTCATCATAAGAACATTGACAATTTCCAATATATAAAAGTAACAAGATAATATTGATAATATCATCATCAACTTTAATCAAATCAACTAAATTTCAAATATATGATATCAAAACTTAGTGCACTGCAACTATGTACAGACAACCGTGCACATATTCATTGTAAAGCTAGTTATTCAAAATAGCATGCACAAACCACCAGAAAATGAATTATAAACAATGGTAGACCCTTGAAATGCCTTCTAAGAGTGTATCTTACATACTAAAAAGCTTAAAATACCAATCCTCTATATCCATCAGTTTGCTTAATTAAATAGCAACACATAGAACAACTTAATATTTTCTGCATACTAAAGGGCTTAAAATATCAATCCTTACAAATGAAGCTATATGGAGCAATAATCTATTGAGAGAGAGAACAAAAAACCAATTGATATAAATCTTAATGAGATTAGTGTATCAAAATGCGAAGATTTTCAATACTTAGCTACGGTATGCCATTACCTCAAGCCTAGGAAAGAGTACTGAATTTTAGAATAATGTAATCCCCCATGGCTACCCGCTTCTATGCAAATATCACAAACTTGCACTCGCATTTCAACACTAATAATGGATAAGCAATCTAACTAATTGATTACACGCATTGAGGAAATATTGCAGGTATATTGATGTTTAAGCAATATAATTGTTCATTGATTCTCATAGATTTGATTTCAAAGGGACATGAAGGGACATATTTTTTGGGGCGAGAGACAAAAAATAGACATAATACCCATGCCTGGTATCAAATTAAACAAAATGATAAGCCCCTCTTTTTCTTAACGTGCAAGGTATCGTTCAAAACTTTTTTAATAAAGTTAAAACACAAAAAACTAATCACAAAAATAGACATAATACCCATGCATGGTATCAAATAAAACAAAATGATAAGCCCCTCTTTTTCTTAACGCGCAAGGTATCGTTCAAAACTTTTTTAATGAAGTTATAAGACAAAAAACTAATCAACATCGAACATAGCCGCATAAATGGTATCAACATTAAACATAGCCGCATAGCCGCATAAGACAAAAAACTAATCAACATTGAACATAGCCGCATAAATGAAATGGCCAGCCCATCGAAAGCAAAGCCCCTCAATATTCATGAACAGGTCGACCCTGAAAATCCAAAAGCCCCATGCCAAGAAGACCTAGTTAAAGCCCATGCTAAAAATGAATTTGTCAGCTTCAAAATAAAACGATGAACCATATAAATAAAATTTGGTTTGACGCATTTGAAGGATGAAGAAGTGAGTAGGTGTTGTGCTCTAAAATACAGACAATGAATTATCTTTCAATGGAATGGGATGAAGAATGAATTTAGCTAATGATGTATATATGATGCTAGGAAGCTCTGGTTAAAAGTAGGAAGAAAAATGTATAGTTAATGTAGACATAAAATATAAAGGAAGATTTATCTATTAGAAAACATCTAGGTTTAACTAAAGAAATAAAAATCAGTGATGAAGTTATGGGTGCAATAGGGATGGACACTCTTCTTTGATACAACTTATAGGGACAAGACTTGAGTAACGAGCAAGAAAGTTGAAGGGATACACATTGTAAAGAAAATTGTTGATATGAGGATACTATTACTATTTACACATTTAGTTATGTGTGTAAGGTACTAATATGTGGATTCTAAGGAGGCTCTCAACATGAACACAATTAAAAAGTGAAAATTGGTCGCTTTGTTACTACTTTGTTTCCGGAACTGCACCAGATGTGTTATTACTAGAACTACAGGACATGTTGTTATAGGAACTACATGAAACCAACTACCATATTTCCTATAGATGAAGGTGTTTCACAATATATTGAGAACTAAATGAACACAAATAGAAAAAAAGAACATGAGATCACGATGGACCAAGGAATAAGGCTTAGATCACATATGCATAGATAAAGAATGATCGCAGGTAGAGTATAAGCATAGTTAAAGTCAAAACTGAGAAGTGAACCGATACAAAAGAAGAACCTAGTATGCTCTTGTGAACTCAAGAGATTGGTGTCTCCTACAAGTGGGTGCTTGTAAAAATTTGGGGGATAAGTGTCTCCTACATATTAGCATATGCAAATCCTTTTATATTGGAGATTGGTGTCTCCTACAAGTTGTAGCTTGCAAATTATCGTAATTTGTAAATTGGTGCTTACATTGAATATATAAGAAACAAATCTTTGAGATTTTTCCCAATACGGGTTTCCATGTTAAAACTTGTGTTTTGTGTACTAGTGTAATTGTTAGTGGTACAATTTGATAAGGTGACAAAATTTCGTGTGATACTTTTTCACCCCCCCTCTTAACATCAGTATGATTCCAACAATTGGTATCATAGTAGGTTCCTTTTGAGACAGTTTAGCCAATGTAAGGAAGATATTTTGAGCACACTTTGATTGACATGAAGGATATTCTAAATATCCAATATATAATGGAAATAACTATGTTTTATGGAGCATAAGAATGCATACCTATATGATTTCATTGGGATTTGATGTATGGCACTTTGTTGTCTGTGGCTACATAGCCCCTACAACTCCACTAACTTATACTGATGTGAAGAAGCCATATAATAACAATGCAAAAGATATGAATTCTATTTCAAGTGGTCTATCAGAAAAAGAGCTTGTCAAAGTAATGTATTGAAGCTCAACAAACAAAATCTAGGATAAACTTCAGAAAAATTATGAGGGAGATTACAAAGTCAAACAAGCCAAGCTTCCAACACATAGAGGACAATTTAAAAGTTTGAATATGAAAGAAGAACAAGACATTGCAACTTATTTTCTTAGAGTAGATGAAGTTGTCAATTTACTATCAAAGGATTGGGTGAGCATATTAGAGAGTCTGTGACCATACGAAAGGTGCTAAGATCACTTCCCTTGACATTTCATGCTAAGGTTTTTCCCTAGAGGAATTGAGGGAGTTGGAAAAAATGACAAGGGATGAATTGCATGGGGTCCTCACAGCATATGAAATGCGAACATAAAAAGATAAACTATCAAGAAGGGAAGCATCTATCAAAGATTCAAAGAAGAAAATCAAAAGGGGGGACAAATAAAGTGATATCCCAAATGATGACTTTGATGCAAAGGAAGCCAACTTCATAAGGAAGATCAAGAAAGGAAATGAGAAATACAAAGGTAAGCTTCCTTTCAAATGTTTTGACTTTTGTGAAGTAGGGAACTTTGATGCTAAATGTCCTCTTAATAAAGTAAGAGACAACAGTGATGAAGATGATCATAGCTTCAAAGAAAGGAAAAGAGGCAAAACTCAAAGGAAGAAATGTTTTCAAAAGAAAAAGAAAAGTATCTACTCCAAGGAGGACAGTAGCTCATCTGATGAAAGTGATAATGATGAAATGAAAGTTTTGTTCATGGTTCTAAAGACATAGAATGATATCATTGACAATGAAAACAAACTCTAATATTGAAGAAAATTTAGGAACCGATGGGGAAGTAGACCTTTAAGGAGAACTCCTTTGTGCATTAAATGGAATAGAGAGAATTAGAAAGAAGAAACTATGATTGAAATAAAAGATGCAATAATATGAGAAGAAATACCAAAACTAAAAAGGAAAGATATCACCCAACATCGAGGAATATGAAAAGACCATCCTTTTATCTAAAAATTCAACTACAAGAATCAAAGAGTATTGAAGAAGCAATAACAAGTCATCTTAATGAAAAGAAATAAAATTGTGAGAAGCTTGAAGAAGTTGTATTCTTAATATAGGAACTAGAGAAAACCACTGACCAGTTAAAGTTTGGAAACAGTACTAGAAGAAATTCTCAATTTTGAAAGATAACCTAGCAATAAGACTAGACTTAGCTATAATCAGAATCAAAATACTTCTATTGAAACCTCAAGCTACATAATACAAAAAAGTGAAGAAGAGCCAAAGAGTTACACAATTTCTCTTAAAGACTCCATCAAGAATGAAGAACTCAACATGAAAATAAATGATGACCAATGGAAGCATGTCTCCTTCCACAAAAGGGATGAGTTTAGAAATATCATGGCACCAAGAAGAACATTTCCAATCATGTATCAACATCTTTTTCTTGGCTATTGTTTTTATTGCAATAATTTTGGTCATAAAGCAATAAATTGTAAATCTTATGCAAGAGATGATCATATGAGAAATAAAGGTGTCTATATTACCGCAAAGGACAATTATGTGAACACCAAAACTAGAAATTATCATGGGGATACAAACTACAATTCATTTTCTCCATTGCTTGATTACCAAATTGAATGTTACAAATTCAACGACTTTGGCCACAAAGCCCATGATTGTAGAAGCTTGATGAAGTCTCCTATGGAAGAAAAATTTCTCACAGACATAACAAAGAACCCACTAATTTACGGAAGAGAAAACAAGAAGAGCGTGATAAGGAAAAATGTGAATTAGACTTGAATGCTCAAAATAAAGGAAGTCAATGCTACATTGATTGTGGACGTTCAAAGCATATGATTGGGGATCAAATTAAATTTCTCAGTTGAAGGAAAGAAAAGGGAGGCAATGTTACTTTTGGATATAATGCCTCTTCCAAGATAGTTGAAAAAGGTAGAGTCACTCTTGGAGATGAGAGAACTAAAGAAGAAAATGTCTTACTCATTGAGGACTTGAAGGATACTCTTCTTAGTGTCATCTAGATGTGTGGTCAAGGGCACGCTCTCACCTTCAACTCCCGAAAATGTGAAATAAGAAAAGAAAGCTCAATCAGATTGGTGGCAACAACAAAAATAACTCCAAACAATGTATATATTCTAAATGGATCAACAAAAGAAAAATGATGTGTGGGACAAATAAATGAAAGTTGGTTATGGTACATAGGAATGGGACATATGCGTTTTGAAAACGTACTGAAAGTTAGCAAAAAACAAGTAGTGACAGACATGCCAAAAATCATAAAACCTTCATATTTTGTCTGGAAGCAATGTCAACATGGGAATCAAACAAAAGTGAGCTTCAATACAAAGGAATATTCAACCTCAAATCCATTGGCACTTGTTCGTACTGATATCTTTGGACCAACAACATCAAAAAATATACAAGGTAATAATTATTTTATGTTGATAATTGATGATTATACAAGAATGACTTGGGTTTCTTTTCTCAAACACAAATTAGAAGCATTCGAGAAGTTTAAAGCCTTTAAAGCATTGGTTGAAAATGAGAGTGATATGAAAACAAAGTGTCTTGTTGATGTATATGTAACTTCGGAATGTATTTCATCCATGTACTTAATTTATATATCATTGTACTCCTATAGAGATGTGTCATTCCTCTATACGGAAGTGTCGTCATGTGTATTGACAAGTGTCGCAAGTGTGTGAACTTGCCGATGGGTTATTAGACCACCATATGTGGGGTTGGCCCTGATTTATATATTATATGGTTGATGTACCTAGCTAGACAAGTTGGCCCCATAAGGTGACTGGGAAAACAGACAAGTATAAATAGAGATCAGGAGATCTCTATTTTGATCACTCGGAAACTCATACTTCTTTCACTCAGAAAGTGGCGCACTAGTGAGGAGGAGGATCATCTGCTACTAGGAGACTATCTCTGTGTATTTTGGTTGTACTTTGATTGAGCCATTGCTCTCTCTATCTCTTAGCAAGTTGTGAGGTTTTTCACCTTAGGGTTTTCCCCACGAAAACTCGGTGTCTCTTGTCTCTCATGCTTTTGATTCTTGTGATGATTGACAAGCTTGTTATCATTGATATGCATTGATATACTGTACATGTTATTCTCTCAGTAAAGATCCTAGAGTATTGTGAATTAATGCTCAAAATTTAACATGGTATCAGAGCTAACCTGAGAAGAAGACATTGTGCAATGACAGAAACTAGGGTTTCATGTTTATTGGGTTTCTCTCCACAGATTTTGGCAAAGAAGTATAGTAGATTGACTCTACTCATCAAGGAGAATCTATCTGTCCAATCAGAATTCAATTCTGAGCATTTTCAGATTTGGCCCTAAAAATTAGGGTTTCCACAAAAATAGACATTTCTGGAATCTGAAGACATAGCTGGAAGCTCCTTGCAAAAATCAAAGTTTAGAGCTTTGGATCGAGATTTTTGGCTAGGTAGATCTCCGGGAAACTCAAACCCTAATTCAGGGCTCTCCTTAGTGAATCTGGGAAGACAGAAAGACAGTTTTGAAGGGTGTAGCTTTGCAGATCTCAAATTCTGAATACACTTGGTTGATCAGCTCATCAAGGCGCATCTTTCTATCCTTTCAGAAAGTTGAAATTCACATTTTGATTTTTTAGGGTTTTTCCAACAAACCCTAATCCGGGACCATATCCAGTTTTCAGCAATTCAAGTGGTAAGACCTAAATCTTTTCTATTTCCATTTGAAGTACTCTTTAAGATGTCTCACCACACCAAGCTTGAGGCTAAGCTTGAAGGGGATGATAACTTCCGAGCCTAGAAGTATAGGATTGGGTTAATCCTGGAAGAGAATGAGTTGGACTCATATGTAAAAGAAGACATCCTTATCCCAGAGGATGAAGAGGCTAAAATATTGCATAAGAAGAACTTGGTCAAGGCAAAGAGAATCATTGTTGATTCTATCAAATACCATCTCATACCACATGTGTCATCTCTGAAGACACCCAAGGATATGTTTGACTCTTTAACCAAGCTATTTTAAGGGAAGAACATAAATCGGAAGATGACCTTGCAGAATCAATTGAAAGGGGTCAAGATGTCGAATGGAGAAACCATTTAATCCTATTTCTCCAAGGTCTCTCAGATCAAGGAACAACTTGAAGCTGTGGATGAAATGGTGGAGAATGGTGAAATTGTTATGACCACTTTGAATGGCCTACCTAGGTCATGGGACTCTTTTATCCAAGGGATTTTTGCAAGAAAGAAATTAATCTCCTTCAGTAGACTGTGGGAGGAATGTTCTCAATAATAAGCAAGACTTGTGGCAAGAGAAGAAAAGACGGGGAATGAAGATCAAGCCCTCACAGTACACGCCAAGAAAGGTAAGTTCAAGAGGGAGCCATCCTATCACAAGAAGAAATCTTCTCATCCTTATCACAAAGATAAGAAAGATCTAAGGTGTTTAAATTGCAATGAGAAAGGTCACTTTGCTTCAGAATGTCCCAAGAACAAAAGGGATAACAACAACAACTCCAGCAAGAAGAAGAAGGGCAGCAAAATAAAGTTCCATGCTCATGCTGCTGAAGATGATGAACCTCCAAAGAAGAAAGCTAGGGCAGAAAGTGATGATAACTCATCAAGTGAAGAAGAGTATGTCCTAATCTCTGCTCTCACATGTACTATCTCCCATGGTTATAATGATTGGTTAATTGATAGTGGGGCTTCCAAACACATGACTGGGTTCAAAGAATCTTTTGTAAATCTATCTGAACATGAATCACCCCATAAAGTGAAACTTGGGGATGATTATCAATACCCCATCAAAGAAAGTGGTGAAGCCTCCTACAACCTAGATTCTCGAAAATATTTGAAGATGAAAGAAGTTCTTTATGTACACGGGCTCAAGAAGAATCTTCTCTCCATCTCTGCATTGGATGCAAAAGGCATGAGGGTTGCATTTGTAGATGGCCAAGTCCTAATGTGGCCAAAGGGTAAAACAATCGATGATGCAGTAGTGATTGGAGAGTAAGAGGGAGGATTGTATAAATTGAAGGGAAAACCTGAACATGCCATGGTGCATGACTCCATGGAGCCAAGTGAACTTTGGCATAGAAGACTTGCACATATGCACTACAGAGCATTACCAATTGCATGTAAGGCTGTAGAAGGTCTTCCTGAAATCAAGACCAAGCATGAAGGTGTTTGCAAAGGATGTGCAAAACGAAAGAACATTAAGAAGGAATTTTCAAGCAGTGAAAGCAAGGCAAAAGGTATCTTGGAAATCATCCACTCAGATGTATGTGGTCCTATGTCATCCAGTTCTATGAGTGGGTATGTTTACTGTGTCTCTTTCATTGATGACTTCTCCAGGAAGACTTGGGTTTACTTCTTGAAGAACAAAGATGAAGTATTTGATAAATTCAAGGAATTCAAAACCTTGATGGAGAATCAAACTGATAAGAATATCAAAACATTCAGATCCGACAATGGTGGAGAATTCACCTCAGGTGACTTCAAGAAGATTTGCAGTGATTCAGGGATTAAGAGGGATTTGACTGCTCCTTACAATCCACAACAGAATGGGGTTGCAGAAAGAAAGAACAGAACAATCATGGAAGCAGCAAGGGCAATGTTGCATGACTAGGATCTACCTATGCACTTATGGGCAGAAGCAGCTAGAACAGCTGTATATGTGCAAAACAGAACACCCCACAAGATATTGGACAACAAGACACCAGAAAAGGTCTTCTCTGGGAAGAAACCTGAAGTCAGCCATCTCAGAATATTTGGTTGTCCAGTATACACTCATGTCCCAAAGGAAAAGAGGACCAAGCTAGATCCTTCAGGAAACAAGGGTATCTTTGTGGGTTACAGTGAAAGCTCGAAGGCTTACAAAATATACTTTCCAGGGTTCAAGAAAATTGATGTCAGCAGGGATGTAACATTTGATGAAAACTCAGCATTCATCAAATCAAGGAAGGCACCTATTGAAGTTTATGAAGAACCTAAGGAAACTAGATTTCAAGACACTACCATGACTGAAACAATTCCAGAAGTTGTTCGTGAGTTTGAAGATCTACAAGAACCTGTAGATCCACCCCGTGAGAATAACTCTCACAAGAGGAAACCTGCATGGGCTAGAGAGCTCATTCAAGATGCAGAAATATTTGGCATTCCAGAAGAAGAACATAGAGCAAAGAAGAGAACTAGATCACATACCAGCTATGTTGCTTTACTCTGTGATATCATGAACAAAGAACCTTCCAGTTATGAAGAAGCAGCGGAAAAGAAAGAATGGAAGGATGCCATGATCGAGGAATACCAATCAATAATGAAGAATGATGTTTGGGATATTGTCCCAAGACCTAAAGAGAAGTCTGTTGTGACTTCCAAATGGATCTACAAAATCAAGCATGCTGCAGATGGCAGTGTAGATAAATACAAGGCAAGATTTGTAGCTCGTGGCTTCTCTCAAAAAGAGGGAATAGATTATGAAGAAACTTTTGCACCGGTAACCAGGTATACTTCCATCAGAACAGTACTTGCCCTAGCTGCAGTGATGAAATGGAAAATACACCAGATGGATGTCAAGACTGCTTTCTTGAATGGTGTAGTTGAAAAGGAAGTATATGTGGAGCAGCCACTCGGTTTTGAAATACATGACAGGGAGTCATACGTATGCAGATTGAAGAAAGCCTTGTATGGCTTGAAGCAAGCTCCCAGAACTTGGTATGGTAGGATGGACAGTTTCCTATCTAGTTTGGGCTTTACCAAGAGTAAAGCAGATTCCAACCTTTACTACAAGGTTGAGGAAGGGAATCTTGTGATTCTACTCCTGTATGTGGATGACCTATTTGTAACAGGAGATGACAGATTGATTGTAGATACAAAGAGGAAGCTTGCTGCCGAATTCGATATGAAGGACTTGGGGATGATGCACTATTTCCTAGGTATGGAGGTGTGGTAGAGTACAGATGGGATTTTTCTTATAAAATAAATTAAGTTCAATTTTTAATATGTAAAATTGGTCATTTAATTGAAAATTTTATGTTATGTGTGTGTGGGTGAGGGTGTGTCCCTATATAATGTTGTATTTGAATAAGAGATAGTGACAATCACAATAACATGAGTAATAATAATGGAGGTTCCATCTGTACAATTTGTTTTGGGAATAGGAGGATTACGAGAAAGAGATGGATTTGTACCCTCATCCGATTATAGCATAGACTCGTATCCTCTTAAAGAATGTTGGCCTCCTCAAATTTTATGAGGAGGCTACATCCCTTACATGAAACATGTTTATATTGAGGTAGCTCATCCATCATTAGGATCAGGCCATGCTACCATTTAGTGTTAGTCCCAATCTGTGGTACCATTCCACAAAGGAAGACATAGACCTCACTACTGGGTTAGCCAAGAGATATCATTGGGAGAGAGGGTCAGATCACATATATTCATAGATATGTTAGTGAGGACATTACTAACCCTAGTCAGTTCCAATTTTTTGGTGGATTAGTGCAAAGGAGGTCGGATACCTCTCACTTTTGGTATCAATAGTGGCAAATTGCACTATTGATGGGTAGTTCATTAGTTTTCCCTCTATTATACTATGTAGATTCTTTAGTGTAGAGAAATATATATAGATTAGATGGCCTTTTTTCCAATAGTTTCATTTAGCTCTAGATCACTATCGTGTTATGTTTGAGGGGAGGATGGGATTCCCTTTTGGTTCATAGTTATTTTGTTTATATTTTGAGAGGTTTTCAACCACTGGACCATCATTCAAGTGTCTTTCTCCTAGGTCGATTAATAATGTTTGTTTGCACATGTGGATAAAATGTTTACCAAGAGGGGCCAGCTAGCGTTTCCATGTAGGATCACTCCAGAGGTACTGTAGATGCTTTCTATTAAGGATCATGATCATACCTTGCATATTCTTATGCAATATCCATATACATGGCTAGAATGGAAAAGATGTCCTAACATCCTATTTACCCAAGACAAGCCACCAGATTCCAAATTTTGTTTTTTACTAGGGGAATCGAAATCTGAGTTTGGGATTGTACTCGAGTGACATGGGGTCTAGGGATCCAATCTCGCTACCACTATACCCTTAGGTGTATCCACAGGACCTGAACCATTGCGCACGGGTAAGTTTGGGGGGATTTGAACATGTGACATTCCATTTACAACTAATTGCAACTTCTCATATTTACCACATTAGATGACCCCCACGGGAACTAGATTCCAAAGCTAATATCAATGTTATGGTTTGATTAATATAGTTGCATTTTTTTATATTATTTAACGAAAATATAATTTACTGTAACATTTTCTTTAAATTGTTTAATTATTGTTGTTTATTATTTGCAGATATTGGCATGTATGTTGGGGATATGTCTCCCCAATAGGATGAAATCACAAAGGTATATAATCTACCTTAGACATAGAGACTTGGCTTACAATGTAGGCAAGATCATAGATTATGCTAGGAACTAGTGGATTACAAAGAGTGAGCCATGTACAAGTGATCCATATTGTACAAGACCCATAGATTGTTGGTATATGGATGACCCTTCTACATGATATGATGATATTGATGCGCTATGTTGTTATTGCAGTCAAATTACAAGAGAGGAAGAGGGATCACCATCATTGTAATCCTTCTTCTTCTTATTCATTTGCTAAGTATGGAAATCCTCCACCTCCTCCACTCCCTCCTCTTCCTCCTCCACTAGTTGAGAAACCACCCTTTCCTCTTCCACAAGTTGATCGACCACCATCTCCTCCTCACTGAGCCGATCAAAAAATATCTCCTCCTTAACTACCAGATTGATCATTGTCTCCTCCTATACGAGTTAACTGACCACCATGTCCTCCTCCACATGCCAACCAACCACCCTCTTCTCCTTCATAGGTTAATCGGCCACCCTCTGCTCCTCCATAGCTCGATCGACCACCGTATTCTCCTCAGTTAGCCAAATGACCATCACATCCTCCTCCATTAGTTGACAAATCACTGTCTCCTCCTCCTCTAGTAGATGAATGGCCAATTGTGACACCCACTACACTCATTAGTACTATAAATGATATGGTTCTATTAGGTGATATAGATTTTGATGGAGAGATATAATGGTTTCTTCATTCTACATTTTTATTTAGTAGAAGTATTGATGCCTCTAGTAATGATGGTGGAGGTGTTTATGCGTCTAGATTTGGTGGTGGACCAACTAGGCATGTTCTTAAAAATGTATGGGAGTGAGATAAGGTGACATCACAAACCCATTTTTTTCTAAGTGGAAATAGACCTTCAAAGAAAGATTATTGAAGTGCCAAAGATGAAGAAGGGCAATCTAGGCTCAGCTCAGGCCATAGATAAGCCATTAGAATCTTGGTTGAGGACCAAACACACACACTCAATACTCATGCCAAATCCATTAACACAATGCTATGCATGAAAAATAACCTGGAACAATGAATAATAGAAGATATTGTTGAAACCACAACCTCCATTGTGCATATGGATTCCCAATTCTAAAGGATCACCCATGTAATGTTGTAAAATTAAATCACACAATAGAGATGGGTTTTAAAATACCTTGCACTCTATAATAAATAAGAGGCAATACATAAACAACAAATAATTTGCATCTAAGGAAGAGCCATTCAACCAAATATATGCACATACATGGAGGATTAGGCTAATAAAAATATTATTAACAACATAGCTAATTCTCCTTGCATGTACAAAGAAATAGACTAATCCATGAGGGGCATATTGCCTCACTGGATCTCTTGACTATTTCAATGCATTATTTTTGTACTATATAAACTTCACGCCTCAATAGAAGAAATTTTTTGAATACCACACACAGAACGTTTGAACATTCCTAAAATGCAGCAAAATTCATATTGATATTTTCAACAATCTCCTTCAATTATTATATCTACAATTTACTTTTTGAGTATTTTGTGAGCAATAACTTGAGTGTTAGCATATGAACTTCCCTTGCAATTCATTTCCGCTCATTCACAATATTTCGATGGAAATATTCATCTTTCACTATAACATCCCTTGAAAACATGCCACATAGCCAATAAATCCCTTTCAATAATCTCTTCTTTGAGACCCTTAATCTTAGTGTCCCAAATCCTCCACAAGTCCTTCAAACACTTACAAGGTTGGGCCAACCAAATTTCAAGTTGATAACAACATCTTCAGAAATCCCATGTCATTCATAGAGCCTTAGAACATTTGAAAACTAAAAAGAGTTCCATTTTCCTCTTGTCCTCCATCTCATTCTTCCCATGAGGTTATGGAACACATTAGGAACATCTTTGTTTCTTAGTTCTCTTGGGTCTCTAATAGAAGAAAACCGCATTAACTTGCCACCATTCTATAAAATTAAAATAACAATGTAGAGATGAACTATAAAACACACTCCACTATATAATAATCAAAACGCTATACAATAATCAAAACGCAATACATAATGATAAAATAATATGCACAAATGGAAGATAATAAACCAAGACAAATGTTATTAGTGATAGATGAACCATATATATGTATTTTAGACTTGTAGAGAATAAACCAAGATAAATGTTATTAGTTATAGTACAACTAATTCCCCTCACATGTACACAAAATAGAACAACCCACTAGGGGCATCCTACCTCATCCCGTCTTCGATCTATTATAGTGCACTACCTTGTTTTTATAAACTCTAGGTCTCTATCAATTTCAATACACAAAACTTTCTAAATACCACACAAAAAACGTTCTACATTCCCAGAACATAACAACAATTACATAAGTGCAAATTTAATCATATAAATATTTTCAAAAAGCGTTAGCATTATCATAGTCTTTCTCCTCTGAGTGATGACGCATACACCATGGAACGTAGTTCCTCCTCCTCCCTAGATGATGGAGGATGGCTAACCTTGGAATACAAGACAGCCCAAATTTTTATGAAGAACTCTTTTGTGACATACCGTTTGTGCACTCTTGAGGCCACCGGGTACCTCAATTTCACCATAAAACATCTCCTATATTCACAAAATCAAATTCTCTAGTTGGTTGCACCATTTCAATGGTGGAGACCAATGCTACAACAATTTCATACTCAAATTCACCCTCACGCATGCAACTCTATAATAACTTCTTCTATCATTATGCAATTTAATTCCACGTACACCAAATAGAGAAAGCCGATAAATAATGCAACGTAGAATAGAACATGAAATAAATGGCATTCCATTAACATAATTATAAACATAAAATTCAAGGACATATACTTATCTTTATGGAAATAGTTCTACAATTGGATGCAAATAAGGGACATTCCTCCCAACCTTCGGTACTCTATCACATTTAATATTTTTATGACAAAGGTCACCCTTGAGTGAGGATATCATTCCAAAAGAGAAAATTTCTTACAATTTCCTACTCATCCCACAACTCAAAAAACTATATGGTGCCAATTAACCCCCTCTACAACTATCCCAATCAACCAACACTCTTCTCTCTTAGCCTACACAACACTAGAAATGTGATCCCCATCTTTGCAAGCAGTCCCTTACAAGGATTTAAAGATACTATTACATCTAAATTTAAAGAGAAAATGTGGGGTGAAAATGATTTATAGGTTAAAAGGAAGTTAAGATACTACAAGGAGGTCATCAACCCTAATATAGAAGACCAAAAGTATCTCCCTAGTTTAACTAGCTCGGAGAAGAAAACTAACATATCCAAAATAAGAATGAACTCTCGTGAACTTCGTAGTGAAACAGGCCCAGGCAATTCCTAAAACACCGTGGGAGGAAAGAATTTACCTGAACAATTCATAAAACACTATGGGAGGAAAGGATTTGCCCAAACAATTCCTAAAACAACTACATTAGATCCAAATTTCACAATCGTTACTATAATACTAACCTCTCTAATCTTCTAACTTGTCAAAACTATGGTGACATCGGTGCAATTCTTTCTAAAGCTTTTTGAGCATAGGAATAATTTGTTACAACAAACAAAGTAATTTCTTAATGTCCAATAAACTAAAATTGATTTCAGTAGATATTAATCACCACCACCACCACCATTATTATATATATATATATAATCAAAATCATTGTAAAAATAAAAGAAATCGATTTTAATTTTTTGTTTGTTTGCCAATATATATTGATTATAATTTTCTAAATGTAATCCTTTCCAACCACCATTTAAAATACATATGCAAATTAAAGAGTCACGGATAGAATATATTGTAGAAAACTATTTGGTAAAATAAATGATTATCTAAAAAGTTAAATAGTTACCATATCATTGTAGGTAAAAGTATTTAATATTTAAGTATAAAACTTGAAAGCAAAAGCATTGAAAATAAAACAAGTATGTCCTTTATATATATAATTAATTTTGTTTAAAAAATAATGATAAGTTTATTTATAATATAAATATTTAAATTTTAAATTTTTATAAAATAAAAATAAGTTTAAACATAATATAAGAATTAATTTTTTAAATTTTCCTTAAAAGAATTGATGACTTTAAACATGATATTTTTTTCCCTAAAAAAGATAAGTTAAATATGATAATAATTAAGTAAATAGTATATTTATCATACAATTTATAAGTTTAAATATGATAATAATTATGTAAATAGTATATTTATCATACAATTGTAAGTCTAAGCATTCAATATTTGAGTGCAAGCTTAAGTTATCATACAAGTGGGAGCCTAATTTAAATTATACAAATGTGAAAATGCATATAGAATGTTTTTGGAAAAGAATATTGTTAAATTTTTAATTTAAATAAAAATGAAAAAACAATTAATTTAGTTTAAATTCAATAAATGTAAATATATTAAAATATTTTAACAAAAAATATTAATTGATTATGTGATATAGTATTTTGATTTTTTTTAAATAATTTTTTTTATATATTTGCATTATATTAATAAGATATAAAAAGATATGTGTTCACCATGTTTAAGTAAAAAAATACTTTTTAATAGCACCATTCTCCTATCTAGTGACTTAGACCATGATTACATGATTCTAGTGGGTCAAACCCTATTCAATTTAACCACCTAAATAGCACCATTCTCCTATCTAGTGACTTAGATCATGATTACATGACTCTAGTGGGTCAAACCCCATTCAATTTAACCACTTAAGTCACCCTGGAGATTTTTCAAAGCTCTTAAGGGCCTAGCCTACTATTTTTTGAACTCCTGAAGCCTATTTTGGCATATGAAAGTGAATTCCTTCAATTAAGGATTTTTTCCCTTGATTTTAGGGTCCCACATTGCAAGTTAGAGTTGTGGAATGAATGTGGGGAGTTTACTCCATTGTTCAAGGAATTCATGCACCTTTTTTTAGCTATTATGAGACAATAGTGCCCTCCTTGAGTGTTTTTATGTATTTACTCCTCATGCATGTGAATTCACTTAGTTGCATGTGCCTCATTTAGTTAGAACTAGTGATTGGGAATACTTGAGTCAGTGTAACTCAATTTGGATACTGTGCATGACTAATTAAGGGTCTTTGACTTGGAGAAGTATACGGGACAACTAAATCGCCCTTGACCCTTGGAATCTAGCGAGGAAGGAATTGCTCAAATTGCAGTTTGCATTGTTCAAACTGTGATTTCGACGATTTCGGTAGTTTTAAAATCCGGCATTTGCTCTAGGACTGATCATATTGATTGTTGAAACTGCATAATTGCATAAATTGCAATTTTTACCGACGATTTAAACCGGATTTGATAAAAAACAGTTGGAAAGCTGGGGCGTTTTGGTTTTTCATTATTCTACGTGTCTTTGGCTCTAGTTAAGCCTCACTAGAACCTTTTGCACTGCATGAGCAATTCGAATTGCCTCCCAACCTAATTCAAATTGCCTTGCCTATTTATTGTAACTCTCTTCATTCATTGAAGCTTAATCTAATACAACATTCTCTTTCTCTAAGGATTTTATTGACTTCTCTCTTTTGTGTGATGAATAATGTTTATCAGATTTGTTGCATGAATTTGTAGATCGTTGATCTCTTTCACAGTATTTCTATCTTGTTTAGTATTTAGATCTACATGCTCAAATTCTACATGGTATTAGAGTTGCAAGAGCTCTAAATAATTGGTATATTGGTTTTACAAAGATCCAGTATTATTAAAGGTTGAAGGAGGTCCCGGAAGCTTTGCAACATATGCCTTATGAGGACATATTCACATCCATTAAGAGGATGAAAAAGGCCCCAGAATCTTCACAACATATGGACTACAAGGACATATGCACATCCATGATCCACCACTCAGTTGAGGAAGACCCTTTTATAGGCCCAGAAGAAGAGGCGATCAACAATTTTCTACTATCCATTGGAGAACTTGTCCCAAACTAGGTTCCCATTGAAGAAGACCTCCATAATATCTAGATTCATACTTAGGATCTACAAGAGACCTTGTCCCAAATCAGGTTCTCGTTGAAGAAGACATCTATAATGTCTCCTCATACTCTCGATCTACAACTTTTTCTCCTACAATTCGCCAAATTCCGTACAATAGATTCAAGGGGTTTCTTCCATTCGAAGCAACAATTAGTCAAGCACCACCATTCAAGCACTTAAAAGTGTTTTGATTTCGTGAATGGGATCACATGCACTTTAAAAGAAGGAGGATTTCACAAAAGTTTACAGGGATATTTGCGAAGCCCTTCATCAAGAAGGATATCACCCAATGGAGACCTTCTTTGGGAATGAAAGCATCTTCTAAGCAGGCTCCTTAAATCCTTCTCTTCATATTTTTTTGGGGGGGAGGTTCCCGTGTGGTTTTTCCCTCTTACTCAGTTTTTAGAAAATCTTGTGTGCATGGGTACCTAATATGGCTACAAATTGTCAGGACCATTTTTTTTCCTTTTTCATTTATTTCACCTAGTCAAGTTTATGGGGGGTGTTAGAGAAAAAAAACCTATCCATAGCATCATTCTCCTACCTAGTGACTTAAAACATGACCTCATGACTCTAGTGGGCCAAACCCCATTCAATTTGACCACCTGAGCCACCCTGGAGCTTCTTCAAAGCTCCTAAGGGACTAACATGCTAATTTTAGAACTCCTGAAGTATATTTTGGCACATGAGGGTGAATTCCTTCAATTAGGTATTATTTTCCTTGATTTTAGGGTCCCACATTGCAAGATAGAGTTGTGGAGTGAATCTGGGTAGTTTACTCCAATGTTCAGGTACTTCATGCACCTTATTTAGCTATTATGAGATAGTAGCATCGTCCTCGAGTGTTTTTAGGGATTACTCCTCATGCATGTGCATGCACTCAGTTGCATGTGCCTCCATTAATTAGAACTATATATTGGGAATTATTGAGTCAATGTAACTAAGTTTGGGGAGTGTGGATGACTAACTAAGGGTCTTTGGCTCTATTTAAGCCTCACTAGAACCTCTTGCACTACATGAGCAATTCAAATTTCCTCCTACCCTAATTTGAATTTCCTTGCCTATTTGTTGTAAATCTATTCATTCATTGAAGCTTAATGAAATGCAACATTCTCTTTCTCTCATGTTATTGACTTCTCTCTTTTGTGCGATGATTAATGTTTAGCACATTTTTTGCATGAATTTGTAGATTTCTGGTCTCTTTCAAAGTATCAATAAGGCTTGTTTAGTATGTAGATCTGTATGCTCAAATTCTACATACCAGAGCTTACACATATAGAAAAATCCTTCTTACAAGTACAAAAAATCCTTGTAAAGGATCAACTAGTCCATACAAAATTAGTTTCTATCAGAGCATCCCTACATATAATGACTATTTCAACTACAATAACACATATTCAAAATAAATAACTCAAAATTTCACGTCTAACCATCAAAAGAGCATTAATAAAGAACCAAAGAGACTCTAGAAATCACCCTGTCATGCTTCAGTTCTTTAAAAAACTATGGAGCTTGGGTGTAGCAATGGAGCATCCTTGGATGGGGTATCAACAAGGACATTATATTCCCATTACACATGTAAAAAAATAATGTCAGTAAACCCTTCCTACAGTGAAAGGATATTTCTTTGCCACCACCCCAGTTGAAGAACATTCAACCATGTCTTCCCACAAACCCGATCAATGATTACTTTAGAATCTCCCCGAACCCCTAAATGAGAAACCCCTTTGGATTGAGAAAAAAATAGTAGATACCACAAAGCAACAATCTCGGATTGAGTGCTTGATCCCAAACCTACTCCTAACTTGAGATGAAAAATATAACTTTTTAACAACATTAGGCACATTCCAACTCCACAATCCCCCTCTATTCCTTGGCGTGCACCATTAAAGTACCCAAGGGGATACCTTGTGATCAACTTTGGGGATTTAATTATCCTCTACTCACTAGGAAAATATCCTATAGCAATTTCCTTAAAAGCACCTAATATTGCCATAACTATGCATGTACATTTGGATTGAAATCTTGGAAAATAACCTTATTTCCATGAAACCAAAATTTCTAGCAAATATAACCAAGAAACTCTTTAAAATAGTTGTTAGGTGAATCTAACCAAAGTCTCCAATTGTGTGCATAAGACATAGATGTCCACTTCCCATGAAACTTTAGTATTTCTTTGAGATCCCTCTAAACCTATTTGGTGGATCCATATTGAACTAGCAGATGATCAACATAACCACTATTTTTCCTACATAAACACACATGTTTCGACCCTTCCCACTCTCTTAACATAATTTTCCCATGTTAGAATTTTATTGGCTAAAGAAAGCCATATAAAAAGTTTATGCTTGAGAGGGAAGTTCCACTTCCATAAGAAAGAAAACCACCATAAATTTTTAGGTATAGGATTTTGAGAAATAATGGCTTCATAAGATAACTTGGAAGACACCTTCCCATTGTGAAATTCTAAATCATAGGAGGTCATGGAGCTGAGTATACCTCACAGAAAAAGAATGAACAGAGAAATTGAGTTATAGTGAAAATTGCAGTAAGAAAGAGCAGACAATTAATCATGCATGGGAACTCAAATAGGAACATAATAATGTCACGGGATCCAATAATAAGTATAATTAACAATTGTGTTACAGTGGAGAGAATTAGAATCTACTAGGAGAATTCGAGTCTCAGTTTGTCTAGCATAGTAATTGTCACCTCTATCAGTGCTCTGGAGCTCCCAAAATCATTTAAACTCAACCAAATCTTAGTGATCTAATGATACAGTCATTTAACTAACCAAGGAGGGCGCAGCGATGAGTTTGACATGCAAATCAACCAGAAAAGGGCGCAGCGATGAGTTTGACATGCAAATCAACCAGAAAAGGGCGCATGAGGCCAGATCCAGTGGTGATCGAAGCTCAAATTCCTAATTAGAGTCACCAACTCATGTGTAACTCAATTAGACTAAACTGAGTCACTGAGTGGGCTCCTAAAATATAGGGAGCTACCTCTAAGTGTCCTAAACTCATTCATGCAAGGCGCATTAGGTGGATAACGGGTCCTGGATGACATCTGCAAACCACTAGGGGTAAATAACATCACTAAGTGCTAGCAAATGGTAAATAATGCAAGTAGGACAAGGATGTAGTATTAAAATATCTTAACACCCATCAGTAGCATTCCAGGTCCATTCCAAAGTATTCACCTCATTTGATAGGAACACCCATGAAAATGATTGAGACCATGAGTAAATAATTTCAGTTCTTCTTCCAAAGGCCCCTCTAATCCTAAATCAACTGCATTTAACCAAGCTTGGCCATTTTTTGAAGGAAGGCCTACTTGGGCCAGAGTAAAGAGACCCAAATTCCTTAACCTTTACAGAATTAATTTAGAAAACTTAAAACAAGTTGCTCCTTCCACCCAAGGATCCACCCCTAACATTACCTTGTTTCCATTCTCTAGTTTCCAAGCTGTCACGTCCCCTCCCATTATACTAGTGCAATGGAGAGGATCGTGATCCCAAACCGGGCATCCAGCCCCAAAAAATTATTTCATGAGCAATCACATACTAAATGGAGATATGAAGATGCATAAGGATTTTAAAAACACAGCAAAAGTAATTTCAACTACTCATTCATTTCACATTCAAGGTATTCATCCATTAAACAAATGAAAGATAGCACAAGAGGATACTTATCTTAATGAAGTAATCCCAAGCAACCAGCTATGCTTCTGCAGCGTTCCACCCAACCGTAGGCCAGTGTGCTCCTTAATCTCTCAGCACCACTGCCACCCCCGAGCTGGGCACGATCTCCACAAGGAAAAAGGGGAAACAGGCTCTCACATAGCCAAGGATATGCCAGAATCAGCCAAGCCAACTAGCAGTTGGGTTTCTCAGGCTGTTAAGAGGTGGGCAGGGGAGAATTACTAAGCTAGTGGCTCAACCATGGAGCTATGGATACACCATTGGGCTCATCAAGCCAAATCTGCCCTCTTCCACTCTCGAAGCTCCTGCTCACAGGTTCAAATCCAAAACTGGATGCACTGAACAACAAAACCACAATTACTGGGCATGAGGAAAACGCTTTCCACAGTGGGATGCATGAGATGGGGTTTCAACCCACTCATAAAAACGTGGGAACACACGAAAACGGAATGGGGAGATGGGGAACAACCTTAGGAAGCCAATCTGTTTTTAGAAAAACGTCCTTGGACATTCTGGGGCAAAAACGACCTCCATACAGTCCCCAAATCGTGGCCCTTTTCTCCCAAGCTACTGTCTATGCAAAAACGAGCTCCCAGGCATGGAAAAATGCAGGATTTGGATGAAAATCGTGTAGGGAAAGTCCCAGCTAACTCCCACTGCGTGAATGACTGAAGACTGCCCATTCCCCATGGCTTTGGGCATCATTTCGTGGGTGTTTTCTTGCCCCACAAGCAAAAACACGAATTTCCAGGTTGATGGCTTGCCCATGCACGAAAATGGCTTGCCCATACTTCTTCATTTCCAAGGCATTAACTGCCTTAACCAATTTCTTGGAAGAATTAAATGATTGGGTGAATGAGACAAAATGGGTATTGGTAGTTTATGGGTTTCCCCATTGACACATGGATTAATACCGTTGGCTCAAGGGTTTAAATAATTTCCCTCCCTTTCCCTTGTAAAGATCATGCCCCATCTCTTTTGTTGCATTGCGTAGCTGGTTGTGGGTTTTGCATTAAAATTGCATATTTACATGATGTCCGATTTTACATTGTGCACTGCTAGCACAAGAACCATATGCACCTATTCTAATTGCCGATACATAAAGCGATAAGTCAGTGGCGGGGCCTTGGCCTTGAGCTCCTCGCCATGACTAATTGACAATATTTACATCATTTACAATATTAATGCAATAGGGTCAAGTTGGGGACGTTACACAAGCCAACTAGTTAGCTATCATTGGCATGGCGTTGACTAAACCATTCTAGAAATATGAGATATTGGAGAGCCCTTTTGGTTCCAGTTGAACCCAATATTCAACATACATATATCTTATATACATGTCCTTTTATACCTCACTCCACAAAACACTACCAAATAAACATCTCCACATACTCTTGGCTACCAAAGTTGTACCAAAGTTGATTTTTTTTTCAAACCCCGCCCTCCAAAATATTTTGGCATAGAAAGCCTATCCCACCTTACCAAATGATAACTCCCCTTATTGATATAGGTGGATCTATGATCGCTCAAAATTTAAAAGTCTCAAATGCTAAAAACAGAAGGCACCATTGTGTAGGGCTCGACGAGATATTTCCAATGGTGCTTGAATCACCTCAAATGGACGTCGGATGAGGAAGATAATGCGTTCTGAAATTTTGGGAAAAACGTAAAATTGGCCAAAGAAATGCCACATAGCACCAATGGAAGGCTGACACGTGACTTATATGGTGGTGATGTGGAATACCCTTGAGGTTCCATGTGGTAGGTAGAGTGATGATGTTGCAGGTCCTGCATTCAACTAGGTAATGATGTGGCACTTACATGAACCAATGGTTGGTGGACACGTGGCATGGTTGTACAAGTGGACCAATGGAGAGCCTCCATGTGGTAGCCATCGGGGTCGAACCCCTAACCTCCCACATGATATCCCAATTCCTTTACCATTATACCTGCAGATGTTCCTTGATATACATAGTATGCAACATGTATTCAAAATTTCAAATGTTTTCATTCAGCTGGAGAAAGGGATCGAGGGCTTAGCCCTGACCCCATAATATATTTGTTATGAAACCCAAAACCATATCCTTAGTCTGCCACGATGTGATGTATACATATTATATCCAAAGTTCGACGTATGTTATAACTAATGGAACATCCTTACAACAAAAACCAATGGATATGCCACAACGCATAACCAATTGCATGGTCAGCGGGGTTTGATCCCATGACCCACCATATATTGTGCCAACACCCCATCCAGTGCACCACTGATGCTTGTTGGAGGGATAAACAAAGAAATATTTATTTAATTTTTAACATGGATTTCGAGTGGCAGGTTAGGCACCTACCCCCTATATAACCACGCCTTTTTCCTTCAGAGTGACAATTCAGAGCCGAGTTCATGGACAGAGTTCAAGGTTGAAGTATGGGTAGGATTTTCAATGTAGGTACATAGAAGCATGAATCTAGAGACAGTATGGATCTGATAGGGGTGCAACATTGGTTTTTTTTCCAGAGGGAGAGTCCCTGAGGGTCAGTGTAGGAGCCTATTTAGTTTATACTCAAAAGTTGTGAAATTTCAAGAGGAGTTTGAATCTGATCTCTGTTTCTGAGTTGGAGAAACCAATCAGAAAATTGATTGCAGAGCATGTGTCGCCGAGTCAAAGTACAACCAAGTTCATACTCTAAAATTGCATAATTTCTTGTAGAATCCAGATTCAGGTCCTATTTCTACTCTAGAGTTGCAGAACTGAAAGGTCATATTAGAAGTTGATTGTAATCCTTTCTTTGTTTTATTTCAGTATTTGAGATTAGTGAAGAGCGGTCTCACTATTGGGACTGGACCTGAAGATGTAGCCAGGATGTCTAGTGAAATCCATTACCAAGTTATGGTGTTATTGTGTTGATATTGATTTCTTTGATTTCTTCTTTTCATTTTGCAATAATGATGTATGGATTATATAAGTTGGTTTCCAAAACCATAAGAGTTTAGTTAAGGGAAAAACAATCCACATAACATTGCAAGAAGAACTGTCAATTCAAGATCCATTTTAACTAAAAAATATTCATTACTACTGGAGTACTAATGGTTAATTGGTAACTTAATATTTTTAGAACAAGTGGTATTATAGTAGGTTTGACAGGTGGTTGCTCACAATATCTAAAAACAAGAAGGGAGAAGGCCGACTAGAGACTTATAATCCCGCAATTGGTTCAAGGAGGGTCATTCAAAGAGGAGAGATGGAATCATGAAGAATGAGAAGTCCTTACGAATATGAAGATGGTTTCTTCGAGGCATTTAATTTGATGAAATCCATGGTGGAAGATATCTATAATGAAAGAGGACAACGAAGAGGAGAAGGCACAAGTCATGTTAAGAAGTAATATGAATCTCATTCACAAAAGACACCTCCTTCTTCTCCTCCTCCTTCTTCACCTCCTTCCCCTCCTCCTCCTTCTCATTATTCCTCTCCTTCTCACTCTCATTCACCATCTCTGCCTCAATCTCATCATAAGAAGATTGATGCAAAGAAGCCATTGTTGAAGTTGGATGTCAAATTTGAATTACCCATGTATAATGGCAAGTATAATGCAAAAAGGTTAGACAGTTGGATTCAACAAAATGAAGTTTATTGCCATTTTCAACAAATTAATTAACAAGAGGTAAAGATTCAGTTGGCACCTCTTCAGCTTGAAGGCACAACATTAGTTTGGTGGGAAAATAAACTTCAGGAAGGTATGAAAAAGAATGGAAAGATTCTTTCTTTTTGGTATGAATTCATAGTTGCATTAAGGAAATAGATCTATCCTTTAGGATATACACATAAAGTAATTATGGAATGGAAACATTTGAGGCAAGGAAAGGGGAAAAGTGTGCAAAGTTATATTGAACAGTTTAGGAAGAAAGATTTGGCTGTGAATATTTCATTAGATTCTCAAGAAACCCTTCTAACATACATTGGTGGCTTGCATAGTTATATTTGGCATACTATTCTTTTGTTCAAACCCACTAACTTTGATGAAGTATATGTCCAAGATACACATCTTGAATCTAGGGGAAGGATGTTAAGGATGATTCTTCCATGGAGGAAAAGGAAAGACAAAACAAGGGAAAGCAAGCAACTAAGGTGAAGAAAGTTAAAGAGAAGCCTACATGTTCCCATTGTGGTAAGAAGGGACATCAAGAGGCCAAGTGTTGGACGTTGCATCCTGAGTTGATAACAAATAAGTTCCATAACAAGAGGGGACAAAAGACTACTACTACAATGCAATAGAACTTGGGAACTGATTCAGGTGATGGAACACAAATCATAGTTGTATGAATGCAAGATATACTATTTTTCATACTAATTAAAGCTCTTCAATTCCATCTCCTAATTTTGAAAAAGGAATAAGTGAGATTTTTCATATAAGGGTAATAACTAAGCATACAAAAATTTATACTCTTTTCGATACTGGTTACCAAGTAAATATGATATTTGAAGTACTTGTCAAGAAACTAGGACTTGAAACAAAACCTCATGAGAAACCTTATTCTCTCGGATGGGTATGTGATAATGCATGGTTACAAGTAACCAGGCAATGTAAACTTAGATTTGCTATCACTTCATAATTTCTTGATGAGGTTGAACTCAATGTAGTTCCTCTTGACATATGTTGTATGGTATTGGGAAGCCATTATTTGTTTGACATGAAAGCCATTTTCTTCGGGGAAGAGAACATGTATCATCTCATTAAAGCCAAAATTAAATATATTGTAAGAGCTCATCACATGAAAAATGATCTTTCTATGGTAACTATAGGAAAACTAAAAATGATTGTGAATGCAAGAAAATATGTGTCTCTCATGTTTGCAAAACCTCCCTTAGGGTGGGCCGATTGTGTGGAGCTTCTTTGCTACACCTCAAACCTATCTCTGCCAACAAAACAACAATCACATAATTCCCCATTTTAATTAACACATGTTCATCTTCTTTCTCTTGAATTTCCTCCATCAAATCTCTATCAATCACCTCCAATAATCTTTCCGGAATCGCATTGCCTACCCAACTCTGCAACGTCGAATTTGATTGTCCTTCTTCTGAGAACAGTGGGTCTGTTAATTTGGCCTCTTTCCCATTATCATTTCCAACATCAAGATGTCGTAGCTGTATACGTCCCCTTTGGTAGACACCCGCCCCCCTACACCATATTCTACAATGAAAATATATATAAAACCCTAATTATCAGTCACTCATATATATTCTATAAACAATATGGCTCAGTCAATCAAGCAAGTGTATCAGTATTTACCTGGTGCAGTGTAACCAATAGATCCAATGACAAGACTTGATGTATCTCCTGAAACTTCTGTGGAATCGTCATGCCCTGCTGCAGGTATCATCAAATGTGAAATATCGAAATCTCCAACATGGGCCGCCATAGTCTCATCCAATAAAACATTGGAAGGTTTCAGATCACAATGAACTATGGCCGGAGAGTAGTGATGGTGAAGATAAGCCATTCCATGGGCCACCTCCTTGAGAATTCTTAGCCGTCTTTTCAGATCCAATTTGGAATTATTCTCAGTGTAATATTGCAAATGCTTATCAAGGCTTACCTGAGACATGAACTCCATGACCAAATATTTGACCTGCAAACTTGAGCATATGCCCATTATTCTCACCAGATTCCGATGTCTGACTCTGCCCAATGTCTTGCATTCTCTTACCAGCTTCTTGTACGCACCTCCTGATCTCATGGACTGAAAACTTTGACAGCAATGACAACACCATAGTCTAATACACCCTTATAAACAGACCCATGTCTGCCACGTCCCAGTAGGCTATCTGGGCTAAAGCCTTTAGTTGCTCTGTTGACTTCTTCCCAACTGAAACTTTTTGTCTTTAACAATGGCCATGATCTGGCAGCTGAAATAGCTTCCAATGAAGCAGACTTTCTTCTATGAAGAAATAATATCAAAACAGTTACAACGAGAACACAAAGTATAAATAGCGAAACCGAGGCAATCGAAGTCGCCAGGATAGCCATCTTTCTCTTTGAATCATGATGACCATTATTCATCAATTTACAGGGGGGAAACTCAATCCATGTGCCGCAAAGACCAGCGTTTTCTAAGAATGATGTAAAATTCAGGTCTCTGAAAGCTCCAGAATTTGGTATCTCTCCGGTAAAGTTATTGTATGACAAGTTTAAATGCCTAACCATCCTTAATTTCTCAATGGAGATAGGCAGGGAACCAGACAAGAGATTGAAAGAGAAATCCATATCTTCAAGTTCCACAAGCTGACCAATTAATGCAGGAATAGTCCCTTCCAATGAATTGTGAGAAAGATTAAGGTACTCAAGTCCGGCATAGTCGATGATTTAAGTTCTGGCATACTCGTGCAAAGATTTGAAAATCTCCTAAGCAGGGTTTATCTCCATAAATATCTACCACACTAATAACATAACTCCTCCACTCCTCAAGCAAGTAATCCTGCATCTCCAGCTATGTCACGCTGATAACATAACTCCTCCACTCCTCACGCGATCCCTACATCTCCAACTCTAGGTGAACTCATTTGGTGAAGGAGCAAAGATGGCATTTGTGCATGGGAAAATCTCTCTGTGTGAAAATGTAATAAACTTAGACCTTTTCATAATCCATTAGTTGAAATTTTTTTAGCAATTACTTTAAAAGAATTATCCTTCATAATCCATTAGTTGAAATTTTTTTTAGCAATTACTTTAAAAGAATTATCCTTGGTTTGAATCGTTTCTCTTTAACATCTGCTGCACTGCTTGAGTTGTGTTCCTCTATGTGAGTCACGCAGGCCCATACAATGGGCCACAATGCTGCTTGAGTTGTGTTGTGTTCCTCTCCATGAGCCACGCAGGCCCATGCAATGACACACTTGTCTCTATTTAGATATGTTGGATCTATCACAATTGTGACATCCGGCAGCATTAACATAGGGTGGATGCAAAGTAAGTCCTTCCACTAACCTAAAATCATACGTAAGGCTTAATTTCTTTTCTCTTCAAAATCATTCTTTGTAAAAATATTAAAAACATTATTTGAGTTTAATTTACTTTGATAATATCATTTTAATAAATATTTAAAAACAAATAACATTTTAATAAATATTTAAAAACAAATAGCATTTTAATAAATATTCAAAAAATTATGTTATAAAAGATTTTTTTTACAGCAACCTCCCAAGGGTATATCCAAGAGAAGATATACCAGAAATTTGCGACTCAGCAGGGGCCGGGGCTTGCCTACCCTTCGAGCCTTGTCAAAGCAGGCCAATGAGCAACCCTACCCCCCATCGGTTTTGAACCTATGACCTCCTCGAAGATAACAAATGTTCTTAACCATTAGACCCACTCAAGTGCTCCATGTTATAAAATAATTACAATGTTATATTTCATTTTACTTAAAGAGCAATGAAACCGCTAGAGGAGTGTCGTAAGGAGTAAGGAGAGTAGTGAGGAAGCAAGGGCAGGATCCATGTTAAGGCATGCATGTATGAAGGTCAAAGCAGGTTCATTAAATCAATAGATCATAACAATTTGCGCTAAGAGAAGTGCTCATATTATAATAATAAGTCAAATCATATTATAATAATAAGTCAAATCATATTATAATATTAAGTCAAATGATTATTATTATAAGTTAAGAGAACCTCAATGCCAACAACTAAGATTAAGTCAATTTGTTCATACCATGAAATTTGAACCATCTACGTAAAGGTTAGTGATCAACCTTTAATAAAGGGCCATTGTGTGAATGACCTAGATTTCAGGGTCATCGATGGGTAGTTTCTCTTCTAAATGCAAGATGAGCACCAATTGTTTGAAATGCAAGTTTGCAATTATGTAAGAAAATGAGCACCCATTTTTCAAATAATGTTAAACCGTTATTTGCGTAATAGCCATTTTCATATGGTCTAGATTTCACCTCTATAAGGTTGATCTGCATTGAGATTCGATATCTCCACTGCACAAAGGCGCAAATAAGGTTTTTCTTTTAATTGGAAATCTTAGTATTAATAATTATTATTCATTTTGAATGGAACTATGAAAAATATGAAAATAAACATAGAATATCAATATTTGACTTGGATTGAAACGATATAAAATTAAGGAATGTGAGTTTTTAAAAGTATTATTATATTTAATTATGAACAAGTAAAGTTTTAATAAAAGATAGTACCTATCATAGTGCTTTGCACAAAAGCATGATTGTCATTGGAAGGACAAAAACATAAATTATACAAGTGGGATTTTTTAAATTTTATTTGTATTTTAAAGTATTTGCATTTATATGGATTAATTTAAAATAATAAAATATTAAATTATTAACAATTGATTTTTTAATTTTATTTATAAAAATTTAATAAAAATATATTTATAGATTTTGAAAATCATGATAAAAATCAAAAGATAATTCACAAATCAAATGAATTTATCAAGAAAATATTACACTATCTATAACCGATTTGAAAGATATTAAAGCATTATAGTTAAATATAATGAATATATAGAAAGATAAAAATATCTTTGTTGATTAAAGGTATACATATGAATGTTAATAGAGAAGCTTCACCTTGATATATTTTATTTCATACTTGAATTGATTTGTTTCTTCTTTGTACTAGGGTACAAGTGAAAAAGTAGACGATTCGATCTTTGACATCAACAACTTTGACCATGGTGTATGCTGGAAAAGCTTCTCCATTTTTTCCGGTGGTATGGCCTTTCACTACCTTATTTTTGCTACATCAATCTTTTTACGTTATAGTTAATTAGTGTTTTGAAGATCTTTCTTAATCTATATATAATAGATAGTACACTTATCTCATCCTTGTGCAATCTATGAACATATCAAAATATTTACTTCATTTAATTACATGGATTTGCTTAGAATATATTTTAACATAGATTACTTTGATATTGATTTAATCAAAAGCTTGCCAAGATTAATATCCACAACCAACAAGAATACTTCTTCGTATATTTAATTATAAAAATAACCTTTTAATTTATTAATGACATTTTTTATGATGGGATAATAAAATTATAACTTTATCTTCAACATTAATATAATGGTCAATCCAAAACTTTTGTTACAAAATTTACTTTGAACTTTTATGTTAATTTTTTGTTGATTTTTTTAATTATAAGAGCAGGGACTCACTGCATTGCAGCTATTTTTGTACTTCATTGCTTCTATCAGCCAACACAGTTCAAACTTTTGATGCTTCTATCAATCAACAGAGTTCAAACTTTTGAATTTTCTGATAGACTTTTGTATTTCTAAATTTTTGTAATGGTCTAAACATTCAGGGTGCAGTGAACTGCTTAGTGTAAAGGACATGTCAAATATGTCTTTTCGTTTACTTTTTTGGTAAATTTCCTATAAATAATTTTTGAAATCCCTATAAAACATGTGAAATATGTCTTTTCGTTTACTATTTTCTATAGAACACTTGAAATATGTCTTTTTGTTTACAAATTTATAATGGTTTATAAGCAGCAAGTGTTCATAATGGTTTTTTAAAAAAAATTGTAAACAATTAAACAAATTATAAACATTATTTTAGAGCAGGGACTAGCTGCTTTGCTGCTATTTTTCTTGTTTTAATATATTAATTATGTTTTTGATTAATCATTTTAATGTGTCGAATTAAGAATTTTAGTAAGTATAGAACACTATTAGTATTTTAGTACATAATTTCCTTTAGCTATGATGAGAGAATAGTTAATTTTTTTCAATTATGTGATCAAATTTTGACTTTATAGATAGAAATGGTTTCAGTTTCCGCCTAATTAAGCCAAGCTAATAGCTTTTTACCAAATTTATTAATCATTTCTCATGTTGTACTTTTAAGGATGAGGTCATATATGACTTATATTTTCTTTATTTTAATGAAATATTGTCATATGAGTTAAGGGAGTTTAAAAATTAGAAAAGAATGTACATTGTAATGAAGATTTTACATATATGGGAACGGATCTATGGGGATTCTTTTTTATCTCCGAGGAAGCATAGAGCTAAATTTCAAAAGGGGCTTAGGGAAAGCTACCAATAATCAAGCATAGCATTATTATCTCTATCGAGGATTTGAAGATATTGTTTCTTTTGGAATCCAATCGATTGTTGTTATTGAGGATTCTTTATTGATAATCTCTCAAGTTAGGAAAAGAAAGGATATTGAGGACAAAATAGTGGAGAGGCTACAAAAGTGTATTAATGGGCTCCTCCATCAAATACTTGATGTTCAGTTTCTACATGTTCAGCGAGAAAACAATAAAATAGCAGATAAGCTTGCAAACAATGTTGCTCTCATAGCAAGAGGGGGCATGATAAAAAATGGGGGCCAACTAATAACATGTTGGCTCCCTTAAGGTTATTAAATCGAAACATCATGGACTAGTTTTCAATTAATAAGGTCCCATCCCCAATGAATGCATTCAAGCCTCATTCTATTTCCCAAAGCCAAGTCTTCATGCAACATCTTCTTCTACGTATGGAGGATCCTACGGGCATCCAGACCATGAGGATGTTTATGGACTCTTTGATATATGTTCCTTCTCGCTCAAGTCACGATATTGCAGTTGGGATATTCAAGTGAAGAACAACAAGGGGGAATTCAGGTGTTGATTTCAACTTGGGGATGGTGATATGGGCTTCAGTGGAGGACGACACCTTCCCCTACTCCCTAGGGGAATGGCTCTTTGGAAAATATTGTGGGGCATGTAGAGGATAGTCTTGGCAATATAGTGAATGCCCTCTCTCTTCTCTAGAAAGTGTGGGACTCTGGAATGTTGGATCTAGTTCGCTTGGCACCTATAATGAAGGCTGAGGTGGATTGGGAGGCTACATTGCAAGAACTCTATGAAGGAATTAGAGATGTCTGAGTTGATATTCGGGACATCAGAAACAATTTGTGTTGGATGAATTCGCAGTTGGAGGGAGTGTTAGAGGTAATATGTTAGATCACGACACACATGTCTTGTTTGGAAAATTGCTTGGATGACGCTGAAGGAAATATCATAATTTATGGAGCTCAAGTGAACATAGTGATGGTAACCCTGGACCACCATGAGGAGCTGTTGATTGCAAAATACTCCAGACTCACTAACCAAGCTGGAAGTAGGGGAAAATAAGAAATTATTGTACATTATCCTATACATGTTGATGTGAACATTTCAAGCTCGGAGGAACATGCATGAGATAACGCGGAAGCCCAAGTCATGGATAGTGGCCATAGTGTTACTTAAGTTTTTCAGTTGCTTATGAACTTTTTGCGAACTTTTATTAAGCGAACATATATATATTTATAGTAGTTTAGTTGTTGATGATTACCTATAGATAGTTTTAAGATTATAAAAGGATGTATATGAGATGGACATTGTTCTAGAAACATAAAAGCCTTATTTTGAACTGCTATAATGTTTTGTTGCTGATAAAATTTCAACAATATACCTGTGGAGATTTCACACATAGAATATGATTTATGATTAGTGTTATAATGTTTTGTTGCTGATAAAATTTCAACAATATACCTGTGGAGATTTCACACATAGAATATGATTTATGATTAGTGTTTTAAGTGAATTGAAGGGAAAAAACTGTTATTACAGTTTAAGATGAATTAAACAAAAATCACTTTATATTCTTAATACACTTTAACATTATCAATTTATGGTTTTCGATATTTATATTTATGACAACTATATGAACGTACAAATTGTATTTTTAAAGCTGGTGCCACAATAAAAACTCATTTTTCTACGTGATTTATATTTGTTTAATATAAAATAAGGTGTTGATTTTTAATAATTTTTTAATACATTTAATTGATCTTTACAACTTGTCATTAATCTATATTTTATATGGACTTTTAAATTTTATAAGATCATAGAAAAAAAATATAACGTTAGAGAAAAAGGGAAAGTCACGGCCTCAATATATATAATTGTAATGTAGTGTAATTAAAAGATATCATATTAATATGAATAAATAATTTAATGAATTTATTTGGTTTATAATGATATAATTATATAACTCATTGTTTTTATAATATAACCTAATATAATATATTAGGTTATTACTGTATAGTAGATTTGTTTTAATTATTAGTGGTGTAATCATTTTTTTTTGGACAAACTTTGCAATGTAATAATATTATTAATCAAAATAGTAATTCTATATTATAAGTTAATCTAAAATTGTTTTTATAACATAACCTAATATAATATAATATACTAGGTTATTACTATATAGTATATTTTTTTTAATTATTAGTAATGTAATCATTTTTTGGACAAACTTTGCAATGTAATAATATTATTAATCAAAATAGTAATTCTATATTATAAGTTAATCTAGAAGAATATCATAATATGACGTAATATTGAAGACATAAGTTAATATTAACTTCAAGTGTTTTGATTTTACATTAGTTTAATTTTATGTTATACTTTTTTTATAAAAAATTTCAATGTTTTTGAAAACCAATTTATTAAATTGATTTTTTTTTAATGAAAAATTAATTTGGGAAATTTTTAATTTCATTGAGTCTATTTTTTTTTAGTCAAAGAGATTACAGATGGAACATATACCACTGAAAGTGTGGATTTATTTTTAAAACACACACAAAAAAAATTAAAGTTAAAAACATTTAACATAAAATTTTCTAAGAATGCCATTTGGCAACTTTCACATGCCATTATTGACTTATTCATATGATAAATATATTTTTTTATGGTCTTATGATTTCCACTTTATTTTCTCAATTTCTATATTCAAACATATTTGATAGGGCTTAGCCACTTTGTGGCATATTCACATGTTACTTTTAACATGCATAGGGATTAGCCACTTTGCGGCATATTCACACGTTACTTTTAACATGCCAGAATATGACATGATAGCAACCAAATTTTACTTTGAAATTTCATATTCTGACATAATAAGGAATTCAACTCTTATATTATTTCTCTTCATTGCAATGCCATATAACATTGAAGTCAAACATATTATCAACCTCTAAATGTCACAATGTGACACAATATTGAAGTCAACAACTTAATGTCATTATGTGATATAATATTATGGCATTGTAGGAATTGTATGTAACTATTGAGGAGATTCCAGAGATTCCAAGTGAGGCAAGTGATGCAAGATAAGGTATTTAATAATAAAATACATGTATTGAATTTTAATAAAATTATATAACTATTTGAGGCATTTAGTGCCTTGAAACACACGAGTGTGTGGGGGTATATGGAACACTATCAATTCCAATTGAGCACCACCACCTAAGCAACATGGACCTTCACGTAAAGCTCCGAAGTGGGTCACAAAGACACTTGAAAGTGTCCATTTTGATGATGTCGGAAATACGAGAACAAGAAGTTTGACCAAACAAGAATATGGAGGAGATGCAAAGAATTCAAATTCAATTCATGTAGATGATATGGATGTTTCATATGATTGTGAATTGAATTTATCTGCTAACCTTGAACCTACTTTTTTTGAAGAATATGTTTCCCATGATGAGTGGAAAGAAGCCATGCAAAATGAATATGATGCTCTCATTAAGAATGGGACCTGGAAGTTTATGGAACCTTCATTTGGAACCAAACCAGTTGGTTGCAAGTGGGTCTGCAAGAACAAGTACATATCAAACTATTCACTTGAAAAGCACAAGTCGAGGGTTGTGGAAACAGGTTTTGCATAGAAGGAAGGCATTGACTATGAGGAAACATTCTTTCCCACAACAAAATGGGATACCATCTGCACTTTATTATCTTTTGCTACACATAATGTGTTGAAAATTCATTAGATGGATTTAAAGATTGTTTTCTTGAATGGAGACTTGAAAGAGAATGTCTTCATGTCTTAGCCAGAAGGCTTTGTTGTAAAGGGAAAACAACAAAAGATGCAAACTCATCAAGTCATTGTATGACTTGAAACAAGCATGGTACAAAATTTTTACCAAGCATCTTCTGAAATTAAATTTCAAACATTTTAATCTTGATGATGCAACATTATTTGTAAAGAAAGTTGGAAGAGCTATTGTATATCTTATGGTGTATGTAGATGATCTTTTTATGACATAAAACAATGAAAGCTATATGGCATCCATAAAGAAAGAGTTGAATAAAGGATTTGAGACGACAAATTTGGGACATCTTCACTACTAATTGGGAATTGAAGTAGTTTAGAATCCAAATTACATATTTATCTCCTAGAAGAAGTACATTGGAGAATTGTTGAATTGATTTAGCATGACAAAACGTAATCCTCTCTCCACTCCAATAAAACAAAACTTGAGTCTCACATCAAAAGAAGGGAATGAATTTGAGGGTGCAACCATGTATAGACAACTTGTAGGGAGTCTTATCTACCTTACCACCATTAGACCAGATAACTCATTCGTTGTTGAGATCCTTTCTGGGTTCATGCAAAACCTTGTGAAGGATATGGTTCTACTTCCAAAAGAGTTCTAAAATACTTGAAGGGGACTCAAGATTTGGAACTCAAGTATTCTAAGGTGGATGGCTTCAAAATGATTGGGTATTTTTATTTGGACTTTGATGGCGACAAAGAGATTGGAGTTTCTACTCTAGGATACCTCATGAATCTTGGATCAACAACTACTCGTGGAGATCATGCAAACATCCAACTCCAACAGATTCCACAATAGAGGGGAAATATGTGGCTACTATAGAAGCAGTAAAGGAGATTGTGTGGCTCAAGAAAATACTTTAATATTTGCAGCAGAAAGAGGTGAATCCTACTCCTCTACTGATTGACAACACTTATATAATCAAGTTGGCCAAAAATCCCAGATTCCGTTATTGAACTAAGCACATCTACACAAAGTACCATCTGATTCGATATCATGTAGAAGCCAAGACAATTCATTTGAGACATTTCCACAAATGAGAAAATTGTGGACATCTTCACCAAATCACTTGGAAGAGAAAATATTGAAAATTTCAAAAGGATGCTCGGACTCATTAACATCTCTTTGGATTAAGGGGGAGAATGTTGAAACCTAATCTATAGGGTTAGGGTTTTTGTGAATATTGTGTATATATTTTTAGTTGTTATTTATAAATGTGAGGAGTCATGTAGCTTGGCATATGAAAGGCTAAATGTCCCCTCACCTACTGTATAAAGAAACTATTCACAATCAATAAAAGTCAATCATGGAGTTATTCCATGACACTCGTCGGGTTTTTTTTGTTTGCATTATGATGTTCCTCAATGTTTATGTTAAATTAAAATGTTCATCTTGGTCGGCATATGTCAAATTGCTACGTTCTACAACAGTTTTGTAGCATTGCAATACTTCATCAAGGGTTTGTTGCATTGCAACAGTCCTCTAAGGTTGCGTTGGATTGTGATGTTCCTCAATAGTTACATACAATTCCTACAATTGATACATAGTAAAAGTCTACAATGCAATAATATTATATCACATAATGACATTAAATTGTTGACTTCAACATTGTATCACATTGTGACATTAAGAGGTTGATAATATGTTTGACTTCAATGTTATACGGCATTGCAATATTTGAAGAGAAATAATATAAGAGATTGAATTCAATATTATGTCACAATATGAGATTTCAAAGTAAAATATGACTACTACATTTAAAATAAAATTTAGGTAACAGAAACATCGACATGTTGATTTTTGCCCTTTATATAGTTTTGGTCATTAATCAAAATACATAGAGTTTTCAAATGTGTTCACGATTCTTAGACCTTTAGAGCTCCACGAGGGCGAAAACCTTGAGATATCCATAGCCCAAAATCGAAATTTATGTTAAATATCCAATATTTATCAAAATATAATAAATCCCATCACACGCCCGGTGGGACTCGAACCCACAATCGCCTGATTAGAAGTCAGACGCCTTATCCATTAGGCCACGGGCGCTACAAGATTTTATCCTAAATTTTACACAGTTGGCGTGGTACACTAAAACGGAATTCAGGCCAAACACATTTAAACGCCGAACGTACAGTTTCCCAATTTTTACATTGTTGGAGGTGATCCCCGAACATTTAAATTGTCATCATAATGTGACTATTTTTATCCATCTGAATCCTGGATGGAGGGATATAACAAAATTTTATTACTTCTCTGTTTGAGAAAGAATAATCCGACCACAGTGGGAGTCGAACCCACGACCTTTTGATCCGAAGTCAAACGCGCTAATCCACTGCGCTATGCGGCCAGTTATTGAAAAAGATACTCGGAAAAATCCCCAGATACCACGAACCCACGACATTTTGATCCGAAGTCAAACGCGCTAATCCACTGCGCTATGCGGCCAGTTATTGAAAAAAATACTCGGCAAAATCCTCAGATACCATACGTTTATAATTTGAAATTGGAGAGGAAAAAAAGAGACCGAAATTCCCTTTACAAGATTAAAATGTTAATTACAACTTTCTATGCTTAAGGTATAGTAAAATCGACCACAGTGGGAATCGAACCCCCGACCTTTTGATCCGAAATCAAACGCACTAATCCACTGCGCTATGCAGCCAATCATAAATCTTGTAAATCGACAAAATCCCAGGATACAATACTTTTATAATTTGAAAATTGGAGAGGAAACAAAAACAGAAATCCAGCCTGATAGATAGTATTTGTGAAAATGATAGATAGTAAACTGCAGCTTGTTTTGTTTTATGATAATGCCTTAGTGTTAATAAGCTAGTATTGGAGACTGGTGCCTTGAGCTATTCTTTGTAAAATTATTTAGTTTTATATATTTGTCATTGTAAATGCTTATCATATGAATAAATCAATAATGGACATCAATGAGGAGATTTCAGGTAATGCAAGATAAAATATTTAATAATAAAATACATGTACTTAATTTTAATAAAATTATAAAACTATTTCGGCTATTTAGTGCCCTGAAACACACTAGTGTGCAGTGATCAAATTTGAAGGGTGGGTTTAATTTTTATTGGAAGGGCATTTGTTCTTGGAGTCCTTCAAAGATGAAGGGCAATTTAAATAATTGTACTTCAATTGACAAGTATAAATTAACAAAACCCTTCTCCCAAAAAAATGCAAAACACAAATATTTCCCATCCAAATCTTTACAATCTTAAACAATTGAGCACTCCTAAATATCTACATGATAAAATGGTATCTTTTCAATAAAACTAAAATTGAACACATTAATTTGACATATATGTAACATTAATTTTACAGTTCATTAAAATAACAACTATTTTGTTGTATTTTTCTGGGTTAGACCACACTTCATTATACAGAAAAACTACTTAGACTATGCAATAACCAAATTGGGGCATCTACATGATGTTATGCATACTGCTGAGAAAATTACTTACTGTTAACTATGTACAAAAAGAAGCCACTAAGCAAAATGAGCTATAATAAACCTACAACCAAAATCTACATATAAACCCAACCAAAACCTTAATTCAAACTGGAGAGAGGGAAACCATCCAAGCTTGAGAGATGTAAGAATGATGGACACTAGGAGCCTAAGAAAAAACAATGCATAGCTCAAAAAAACATTAAAAAATAATCCTCCATACCAACCAAGTTAGCAACACTAGCATCACAAGGGCCTGGGCATCAAATTTTGTTGTTCAACACTTATGGCGACAACATACAGGTATGGGATGGAGGGGAAATGGAATCAATCCTAAGTCAACTAGAGCCTTGCAACTCGCTACATGTTTGAGTCTCGACAAACTACCTTTTAAATTGAACCAGAACAACAAAATAAGTTTGTTAATGGCTCGATTTGCGAAAATTCTAGATACATGAGTAATTAAGAGCTCGAGGCTCTAAAATTTGATGTGTTTTTTACCAATCCACAATTCGATGAATTCATAGTCACTGGCATGAAATTTAAGTTATTTAATGAAAGAATTAATGTATTTATCTCTATGTTGAAACTGTTTTCCATGCTAATGCGGGCCACTTCCCTCCTTATTGTCTTACCAAAAGGCATGATAATGAGGAAGAAGACTTAAAATTATGGACTTTACCATCAAAGAAGCCTTACAGTCACATTGGTAAGGAGTTATAAGAAGATCACAACAATCCAACGTGTCAAATCTCAGATGATAGTGCAAATTAAAGACTTATATGGTAAATTTAATATAAGACTTACTTATAGTCGTCTCTCACTCTTTGCATCTTGACACATTTGATAATTTATGGTTGTCTCTGCGCCTTGAACCAATTGATATTATAAGGTGAGGATATGCATGCATAATAATCCTTAGTCATGACTATGCGATGAGGATTTAAATGGAAGAGGATGTAAAGACATGTAATTTTTATACGTATTTTGGTGACGAGTGTTGAAGAGAAATGTGGTGAGAAACCACATATTTTTGGAAGGACGGAGGGAGATTACATGATCATGATCATGCCACCCATCAAATTGAAGACAATTCCTAAGACAATTTTTTTATTGTAAATTTTATTAATAACCATTGAGGTACTTTGGTCCAAATGTTTTTTCTAACTCATTGTTTCTCCATATTGTGTTCCTAGTGCCACCTCTCTATATCAATGCATAAATCAACCTCAGCTTGGTTTGTGGTTCTAGTTGCATGCCATTATTTGTAGTTGCATGCCATTGAGTGTTGTTTAGAGTTGTCGTGAGTCTGTGACATTCATGCAATAAATGAAGTCTTGTAGAGGAGGACTCATCAAAGGGGAAAGTTGAATTTCATTTTGACGAAAAACTAGTGGACATTGGTATCAAGGTTCACATAGGTAGTAGGCACAATGTTTCAGCCTTGTTTTGAGCCTAGTAGTGGTTATGTTATTACAACCATAGTCATTGACACATTGTCACACCTTAGATCTCAACCCGAATTGAGTTAGGATTCAGAGTCAAATCCCAGTGGCTAGTACATCGTAGTCGTCACTCAGCTCTCGTCACCTTGCAAAGCTAAGCAGTGAGTGCATGACATGAGTGAGCGAATGATTATAATTTATGATAATTCCAATATTTTGAATGATGAGTCAAATTTTATAGAATAGGAATTTCAGCATATAAATTGAAATTTATATGGATGGGTAATTTCAAATGTTGCCCTTCTTTTGAAATGTTGATATAAATTATGTCCTTTCTATTGGAAGGATAAAATTCGGATTTTGATTTTTTTTTGAAGGGCAATTTTAACTTTACACTTCTAGGAAGGGCTAGAACCCTTTGGAAGGGCCAGGAAGGGTTCGAATTTGAACGGTGCTAGTGTGTGAGGGTATAGGGCACACTTTCAATTCCAAGTGTTAGAAATACCAGCCTAGATCCAAATCCTAGGCTCTATCAAGCGCCGAGAGGAATCAAATATCCTGAGGTGCAAACCTCTTCTCGGGTATTGCACTCAAGGAGCTTTTACAAGATCTCCCTCATATTATTACTTTTTACTTTTTATTATTACATTTTATTTATGGCCGACAATATAGACAAACACTCAGCTCACAAGATCTCCCTCATATTATTACTTTTTACTTTTTATTATTACATTTTATTTATGGCCGCCTCTCGACCCAAAAATATAACTTTTATTTTTATTTTTTAAATTTCCACAAACACCCCAATTCCTTGTGATGTCATAACTGAACCAAAGCATGTAGCCCTCCTGCTAAGTGGTCTTAATGACAGTTCCCTCCTGCCAAACGCTGCCAGTGCCTATCAACTCTACCTACAATAAAATGCCAATATGTAAACGATGTGCCTATCATGTAGCCAACTCTGTCTAAAATTGTTTTTGAGCTCGTCTGCGGCCAAATAACGTAGCCTAAACCTGTCTTCCAGCACGCCGAGTTGATGATTTGGGATACCAAGTTTACAATAACCCATCGTGCATTTGAATCCATTGTAACACTGCTAACAACATCTTGATTGGTGTAATGTTCATTACACTCTAGTTTCTGGATAATTGTGCCAACCTACAAGTTCCTGTGTTATGGTTTCAGGCTTAACATTTGAAAAAAAATAGAGCTTTTAGTTATTTAATATTTTTAAGGCAGGGACTATATTGCTCCACAACACTTGTTTTTGTCTTATGTATGAAATAATGGTATGTTGGTGCAAACTAATATCAGTATAGGAGGTATCAAATCTCTTGAGGCTTTTAGAATGTAAATGTTCAATAAGTGTTTTAATTTATCTAGTTTTATATATTTGCCATTATAAATGTTTATCCTATGAATAAGTGAACAATAAACATTATTGAGGAGATTCCAAATGACCAAAATAAAATATTTAATTATAAATAAAATACACGTATTTAATTTTAATAAAACTATAAAAATGTTTGGGGCATTTAGTTCCTCGAAACACACTAGTGTTTGTGGGTATATGACGCACTTTCAATTCCAATTGTAGCTTTTATTTTTTTTAGATTTCCGCAAACACCCCAATTCCTTGTGATGTCATAACTGCACCAAAGCATCTAGCCCTGTCGAACAATCCCAGCGACAGTTCCCTCCCGTCGAACGTTGCCAGTGTTTGTCTAGTCTACCTGCAATAAAATGCTAATATGCAAACAATGGGCCTATCATGTAGCCAGCTCTGTCTAACATTTTTTTCAAGCTCGTCTGCAGCCGAATAGCGTTGCCTAAACCTGTACTCTGACACGCCGAGTTGATGATGTGATATACCAAGTTTACAATAACCCATCATGCATTTGAATCCATTGTAACGCTACTGACAACATCTTGATTGGCGTAATGTTCATTGCAGTCTAGTTTATGGATAATTGTGCCAACCTACAAGTTCCTGTGCAACGGTTTCTGGCTTAACATTTCAAAAAGAACTATAGTTTTTAGTTATTCAATTTTTGTAATGTAGGGACTAAGTTACTGTATGCTGGTGTAAACTAATATCAGTATAGATCTATTTTAAAAGGGGATTTACTAAGCATTGGGAAAATTGAAATTTCTCGAGGTACAAACTAGTTTTTAGAGTGTAAATATTGAGTAAGCTTTTTAATTTATCTAGTTTTATATATTTGCCATTGTAAATGCTTTAAATCTAATTATAGCGGACATGTTATTATCCCTGTGGCAGACACGGTTATTATGTAATAGATATGCAAGTTTAACATTACAAACATATTTATATATTTTCTTAAATATATTAAAAATGAATTATGTGCAATTTGATTGGTTTATAATAACAAGGGTCTTATTTGGAAATGACTACGTGCTTTAACTTTAAATCTCTTGACATGGATGTATTCATGCACTTATTGCATTGTGACTTTGCTCATAACCTTCGACATTCTTTTTTAGTAGGACCATTGCTATGGTGTGCTCAGGTGCAAAAGGTAAAATAAGAAACTCCTTGGAATAATCAAGACTTGTTAGAACAAGAGATTATCCTAAATCCTTCTTGATGGCCTCAAATGATTCTGCAGAAGGGTCATCCAAATTAAGTTCACTATCCTTCTTCAGTATAGTTGTCATTGTTAAGAGTTGTAATTTCAATGGTCCTAAGTTGGTTAGTTAGTTGAGTCAATGGTCCTAGGTTAGTTGAGTTAGTTGTTGACTAGGTCATTAGTCGACCCATGGTATACACTGGCCCATAGTATTAGTCAGTGGTTTTGAGTCTATGTGAAACTATACATATGTGAGATTAATAATGAGAAGGCAATCAATATGCCATTTGTGTTTCTGCTCTTTATGTTCTGTGTATTGCAAACTTTATCATGGTATTAGAGCGTATGGCCTCATCCATACATCATGTTGTTGGGTAATCCTTTTCACATAGTGAAAAGCACACACATGTAGATCAGCTCTGATCATGGTATCAGAGCTGGTGACCTGATCCTTTGATCTTGCTTTTTGGGTAAGCCTTTTTTAGAAGTTGGAGAGCACACACACACAGCTGGAAGTTGTAGCACGGGATGGAGACGGAACACTCAGGCCACAATCAAAAAAAATTTAAAAAATAAAAATAAAAATTCGGCGGAAAAAACCCCTAAAGGGAGGCTGTCACACCCTACCTGACGTCTCACCCTGGCTGAAGAGAAACTGCGATGTTGTCGCACCTTGGCTAAGGACAACCTGCGACGACCGTCGCAAGCTTGTTAGAAGGAAAATTGCGACGGCCAGCCTTGGACTTATAGGATTTTCTCTGTCACACCCCATCAACGCACTATGTCAGTTAGCATACTGCGACGATCAGTTTAACAGCTGTCATACTCCATGGAAAGCCTGAACATGAAGCCGATCTCATATCCAATGCTGAACGGCAAGAATTATGAATTCTGAAAGCTGCGCCGACCAATTTAAGAGTTGTCATAAGCCATGCCAAGTACGAGCATTGTTTAGATCTAGTTTTGAGCAAAAGTATGGCTAACGCTGAGCCAAAATATTGGACAACGTTCCAACATTGATTGCAAACGATTGAGTCTTGCAGGATTGATCCTAGAACAACCTGTGTAGAAAAGGGTGGAGAAGATCTGGAGTTTCTATCCATTTTTCGAGAAGATCTGAAGTCTAAAGGACCACTGATATTGAAGAAACCAAGAAGATCGAAGATGGTGCTAGAAGAGCTACCAGAAGAAATCGAAGAGGTAAGAAATCTGTTAACCTCAATAGGTTCATGGCAAACCTTTGATGGAGATAATTATGATTTATGGTCATTGAAAATTAGAGATCTGTTAAGGTCACAAGATCTGTGGCATTTTATAATTGAAGAGGATCCTAGTGATCTAGAATCATTTTAGAATTTGATAGATTATCAAAAGGAAAGAAGGCAAGTTGTTGCCTTAAGTATCATACAAAATGCTATAGATTATTCCATCTTTACTTACATTTCAAAAGCTTCTACTCCCAAATAAGCTTGGGGTATATTGAAAGCAGAGTTCAGTGAAGAGGAACTTGAAATAGAATAAGATGAAGCAGATTTCAGTGAAGAGGAACCAGTTGACTTTGCAAGCAAGACAAAGCACCAGGAACCCCACAGTGAAGTGGAAGACAGCTAAGAAGACCGTGTTTATGATGCAGCCAATGATCAAGTAAGCTCAGCAAAGCTTGTTGATCTAGCTCTGTTTGCTGATGATAGTGAAAACAAACATGTCAATGTTGAAGTCCCTAGTGATGTGAGTGATAGTCTCTCAAAAAAAGAGACAGTTGATAGCAGCATAGAATTTGCACCAATAGAGAGTTCATCACAGAACCAGAAAACCAAAAGTTTGAGGGAGCTATATGAGCAGACTCCCATTATTGATGAGCAGTATGAGTATGCTTTGTTTCCTTGTCAGCCCATAGTTTTTGAGGAAGCAGTGAAGGATGCACATTGTGTACAAGCTACAACAGTTAATGAGAATGATGATGTAACTGCCATTGAAACACCAGAAAAGGAAGATGTGAATGCTCTCCAAGAAGAGTTGAATTTTTTTCATATTTTTTCTGACTGTAATGTACCCACCCTTGGACCAAAGGCAAGGGAGGGAACATGAAGCCAATCTATGGGGATTTTTAAGCAAACTCATCCATGTATTATAATTTATAAAATTAAATACCCATGTGTGCAGATGTAAATTCAACAAATATGCACAACAGAGATAAGTCATCCACACACACAATCTCATATGCATTCAATATATCAATAACAGTCATTTAATTAAACATTGTAGAAGTAAAATACAAAGACAGAGTACACTTATCTTCCTTTCACAATTTCCCCAAGCAACTAGCTATGTCGCTGCAACGTTCCACCCAACCGTAGGCTCTTCGACAGCATATATTGAGTCCGTCTGAAGGCCACCCTCGAGCTGGGCATGATATCTACAAGGAAAAGGGAATTTTAAACTCATACACAGCTAAACAGCCAAATAGTCATTGGATCTCAGCCAAGCCAGACCACTGCTGGGTTTATCAGGCTAAATCTGAACCCTCTTCAATTGTGGATGCTTCCACTCAAGTTCAAGCCAAAACAATGGAAATCCATTTCAATCCCAACAATCTCCTACACACAGAAAACTCATAAACTGGGCATGGGTACACATAACAGCAAAACCCCAAGTGTTGGGTATGGATGGAAAACGTGGGCAACCCAAAACGAAGTGAGAAATGGGGAAAACAACCCTGGAAAGGCAATTTAGTTTTCAGAAAACATCCGTGGGCATTCAAAGAGCAGCAATGGTCTCTACAAACCCCCAAATCGTGCTCTCTCCTTCCCAACAGGTCTGCAACACAAAAACGAGTTCCCAGCAATGCCAAAAACGCCCAGCAAGCTTCAACAAAAACGCCCAGCAAGCTAAAAATGCCCAGCAAGTTCCAAAAACGTCCAGCAAGCTCCCAAACTCCCAATAAGCTTCAAAATAAAACCCCCAGCAAGCCAAAAATGCCCAGTAGGCTTCAACAAAAACGCCCAGCAAACTTCCAAAAACGTGAGAGAGTGAAGTATGGTCATGAATAATGGCTTGGGAAGGCAATTCGTGGGTGTTTTCTTGCCCAAGAAGGAAAAACACGATTTTCCATGAGGGTGGCTTGCCCATACTCGAATTTGGACAACCATACCTCCCCAATCCCTAAGGCATTAACTACTTCACCCAACTTTTGGGAGAAATGAATGATTGGGCACCAAAGTCAACATGGGTAGTTGATGGTTCATGGGTTTTCACATTGACACTTGGCTTGACTTGATTGGCTCAAGGGTTTGAATATTTCCCTCCCAATTCCTTGTAATATCATGCCCCCATCTCTTGTTGCATTGCATAGCTAGTTGTGGGCATTTATATTAAGATGCATATTTACAATTCCCATGGTTCACTAGCACATGGGTAGCATAATTTCAAATACTTGCCGCTTCTAGATCGATCATTCACTAGCGGGGCCTTGGCCTTGAGCTCCACGCTAGGAATCATACATAATATGCATACAATATTTATATTCCAACCCAATTATTACAAGGGTCAAAATGGGGGACATTACACTGACAAAATTGTTGAGTATGCAGGTAAAATGGACAACAACATACAATATGTTGAAACAAAAGAAGAAGAAGACTTGCATTATATTCCAACACCAATGGAAATCAATAACATTGTTTATTGTGCAGAAGACAAAGAAGATGCTGAAGAACACCTACTTAGCATCAAGTTCAAGAAGACAAAGAAGAAGCAATCCAAGTACACATCAAGGAATAAGGTAAAGCTTAAGTTTATTTGAATGAAATGTATGCCTAGCTGAGACATAGACCAGCAGGCACAACACTTAGACATTGATAGTGCTAACCACACCATCCCACTTGAGATTAAGGGGGTGTGTTAAGAGTTGTCATAATCCATGCCAAGTACGAGCATTTTTCAGATCTAGTTTTGAGCGAAAGTATGGTTGACGCTGAGCCAAAATATTGGACACCGTTCCAACATTGATTGCAGACAATCAAGTCTTGCAGAGATCGATCCTAGAACGTGGAGAAGATCTGGAGTTTCTATCAAGTTTCCAAGAAGATCTGAAGTCTGAAGGACCACTGATATTGAAGAAACCAAGAAGATCGAAGATGATGCTAGAAGAGCTACCAGAAGAAATCGAAGAGGTAAGAAATCTGTTAACCTCAATAGGTTCATGGCAAACCTTTGATGGAGATAATTATGATTTATGGTCATTGAAAATTAGGGATCTATTAAGGTCACAAGATCTGTGACATTTTATAATTGAAGAGGATCGTAGTGATCTAGAATCATTTCAGAATTTGATAGAGTATCAAAAGGAAAGAAGGCAATTTGTTGCCTTAAGTATCATACAAAATGGTATAGATTATTCCATCTTTACTTACATTTCAGAAGCTTCTACTCCCAAAGAAGCTTGGGGTATATTGAAAGCAGAGTTCAGTGAAGAGGAACCTGAAATAGAAGAAGATGAAGTAGATTTCAGTGAAGAGGAACTGGTTGACTTTGCAAGCAAGACAAAGCACCAAGAACCCCACAGTGAAGTGGAAGACAGCTAAGAAGACCGTGTTTATGATGCAGCCAATGATCAAGTAAGCTCAACAAAGCTTGTTGATCTAGCTCTGTTTGTTGATGATAGTGAAAACAAACATGTCAATGTTGAAGTCCCTAGTGACGTGAGTGATAGTCTCTCAGAAAAAGAGACAGTTGATAGCAGCATAGAAGTTGCACCAGCAGAGAGTTCATCACAGAACTATAAAACCAAAAGTTTGAGGGAGCTATATGAGCAGACTCCCATTATTGATGAGCAGTATGAGTATGCTCTGTTTCCTTGTCAGCCCACAGTTTTTGAGGAAGCAGTGAAGGATGCACATTGTGTACAAGCTACAACAGTTAATGAGAATGATGATGTAACTGCCATTGAAACACCAGAAGAGGAAGATGTGAATGCTCTCCAAGAAGAGCTGAAATTTTTTCATTTTTTTTTGACAAATTTTTTTAGTATGCAGGTAAAATGGACAACAACATACAATATGTTGAAACATAAGAAGAGGAAGACTTGCACTATATTCCAGCACCAATGGAAATCAATAACATTGTTTATTGTGCAGAAGACAAAGAAGATGCTGAAGAACACCTACTTAGCATCAAGTTCAAGAAGACAAAGAAGAAGCAATCCAAGTACACATCAAGGAATAAGGTAAAGCTTAAGTTTATTTGAATGAAATGTATGCCTAGCTGAGACATAGACCAGCAGACACAACACTTAGACATTGATAGTGCTAGCCACACCATCCCACTTGAGATTAAGGGGGTGTGTTAAGAGTTGTAATATCAATGGTCCTAAGTTGGTTAGTTAGTTGAGTCAGTGGTCCTAAGTTAGTTGAGTTAGTTGTCGACTAGATCATTAGTGGACCCATGGTATACATTGGCCCATAGTATTATCCAGTGGTTTTGAGTCTATGTGAAACTATATATATGTGAGATTAATAATGAGAAGGCAATCAATATGCCCTTTGTGTCTCTGCTCTTTATGTTCTATGTATTGCAAACTTTATCAGTCATGTGCTTACTGAGTTCAATAATGTTTGGGATGGGCCTCCAATTTATCTTCCCAAAAAATGATTGAATGGACTTCTTTTTCCTTGGAAGGGGGATGATTTTTATGGCCTCAACTCTCTTAGGATCGATCTTCACACCCGTGGCAAACACAATATGGCCCAACAATTTTCCTTCCACCATTCCGAGGAAGAACATCTTTGGTTTGAGTGAAATCCCGAACTTTCTACATCTTGTGAAAACCTGCTTCAGGTGAGCTGCTGCTCTTTTGGAGAAGACTGTAATATCATCCAAGTAGATGACTATGAAATGATCTTTGATGTCTGCAAATGTGTAGTCCATATCCCTTGGGAAAGTCACCCCGACATTCATTAAGCCGAATGGGATTCTAATATAGGAGAATGTGCCCCATAATGTAGTTAACGTAGTTTTCGGCACATCTTCTGGATCCATTCTGACCTGATTGTAACGAGAGAATCCATTCATCATTGAAATTATTTATGTGCCTACCACCTTTTGCAGCATCTGGTCCATCTTAGGCAAGGGGTAGTTGTCTTTGATGGATGCCATGTTAAGGTTTCTTAAGTCCACACAGAGCCTTATCACTCCATTTTTATTTCTGATTGGCACAAGTTTGGCCACCTAGGATGAATACCTTATAGGGATTATGATCTTTGCATCGTAGAGCTTCTTTATTTCCTACCTGACCATGGGCTTAAGTAGAGGATTAAGTTGTCCCAGCTTATTCCTAAAGGGCTTAACATCTTTTTGTAGTGGGATTTTATGTTGGAAGATAGTTGGGTCATAGGTATTTAGGCCTTCATATATCCAAGCAAAAACATCCTTGAACTCTTTAAATAGCTCAACATACTCCCTTTTATAAGCAAGGGAAAGAGTCTTGGATAACTTGACAAATTGGGGCTCTTGTTCAGTGCCTAAATTTCACTCTTCTAGCTCGGACAACTTTGGCTTCATGGAGGGCCTAATAGGAACATCGTTGAAATAAAAGAGCCTTTATAATGGGACCAAACCTCCGGGGATGAAATTTGTCTTCAGTTGAATCACCCTTCAGCCTCCAATCATGTCAAGGGTAGCACGTTCAGAGGGTTGGCCAAGGATTAATTCATCTTCTTCATCTTCCCCATCTGAGTCAATGTTTATATTCGTATACTCATCCACCATAAGCAGGAACCTCTGAATATGTTCTTCATCTTTGAACACCTGCCATTGCTTGATATTATCCAGGATGGCTGGTCTGTGCATAACCTTTATAGAGTAGGACAAATGATCAAGATTGGGTGGGCTGAACTCAACAACAGATGTATCCAAATTGTCTGCTCTGTGATTGACCTCTCTAGGGGCATAAGTTATGTTAATGGCATCGAAACAATTGTCAAACATGTCCCATACCTCGTTCTTGCAGTATTGATGCACCCTTGGATGTCTGGTTTGGCAGATTTATCACACTTTATTTACCACCAAATTTGAGTCCCTGAAGATCTTGAGGAAACGCAAGTTGGCTCCACCAATCATTTTTATTTATAGAAATCACACGGATGCATTGGTAATAATGTCAACCCAAAACAAGCAGTGGAAGAAGTTATTAATACACTAATCATTACATTTAGATGGTTTGTAATCACTTGTATGGTTTATAGACACCGTTGTTTGGCCTTCTGATACTCTCTCGTGCGGTCAACCCTAAAGATCACACATGAACAAACGTTGCTCAACCCTAAAGATCATTAATTTATTGTACATTCAAGATGATAAAATCAGGTTTTTACTCTGTAGGTGATATTGTTAATATTGGGCCATAATAACGACGATATTGATGATATGATCATGAAGGTAAATGTTGCATTTAACCATTTTGGCAAAGGTTTCAATTGCAAACCATTAGGGAATGGCTATCCTGCATTAGCAGCTAACCTCTGTGCAAACCTTCAAATGTTTGTGTTGTTTGAGTCATCAACTATGTTTCTAGATCCAATGAATGATGACATTCGTGCAGAAGTTTTGAATATAAATATCGTTAATGTTGTACTTGTGGAAAACAAGCAGTTTATAAGGTTTTTAAGCATAGTTACTAAGTTCAAATCCAAGTATGAAATTCTGAAAATTTTATATTAGAATTTTTCATGAATAATGATAATAATAATTGATTATGTTATATTAATGAGTTTTCAATGAAAGGTGATGATCAATGAACTTGATATTCATTATGTTACTTTATATTATTCAAACTGATATACATGACTTGGTAAGATTTCTATACAATCATAAAAATCGGTTAATCTTAATAATGTTATACTTTGTTTTATTCAAATTGATATCTATCCTTTGGTAGGATTCCTATCTCATAATAAAAAGAAATGGCAGTATCATAATAACTATAACATTGAGGTTGGTAAAATAGTTGTTAAAAACAGCTAAACCAATTTTGACTGAGGTTGATAGTCGGATCCATCTAATTGTAATCGTATTCGTGGTTAAGAATGTTGTAGGTAGAGGATTCAATTCAATTTCTCCAATTTTCTCATGGATGCAATAGTGTTTTATTTTAACTAAAACAAGATTCTACTTCCATTCGATATCTAGACTTTATATTTATAACTGAAACAACATACTACTTCCATTATATTTATAATCGCCAGTCCAAAAATAATGTGATTTAATGAGTTGCGTGACTCCATAATTAAATTAGGTGCTTCAGAATCATTAATGTACTCACAATTTTTTTTTATTTTGGGAGGAGGGAGATTTTGTTTTGGCAAAAGAAGGTTTAAATATAATTTTATGGCCCCTCGGTTTCTCTCTATGCAACCATCCAACGCTCGAGCGATTTCGTCTTGCCAAAAACGCATTGGAGAAGCTCAACGTGGGAGATTTGGAAGCTCAATGAGGGAAATGTCATCTTGCACGGAGGATTGGAAAGGTAAGCATTCAAATCCTTGCCTCATTTCATCATTAAAAATATAAATTTTGATGTTGCCCTAAACTAGAAATCTTTGTAAATGAAATACCAAAACTAAAAATTATAAAATTTGTTATTAAACATCTTAATTCCTCCCTACTATCAATCCCTTAATGAATTTTACATCCACCCTATTAGACACAATGGCTCACTTCAATATCATATTCATCCATGAACTATGTACCAATCATATGCCATTCATCAAGTAAACACATCAACACATTGCACAAGAGACACAAGATATATAATCTTTGTAATTTTTTAATTTTGTAATTTTGTCTCCATAATTTCCTCATCAAATAGGAAATCGACTTGTCAATATTAAAATCAAATTTTAATTTGATTTCCATAAACACCTCATAAATTATAAATATATATATGTATATATTTATTTAGCCTTTCCTTTTCCCACCTAAACGTGGTCTTCATACCCACATCATCACCATTTTCTTTTGCTTCCAACATGCCCACACTAGCTTGTAACTCATGCCCATAAGGGCCATATTTATGCCTGCAGCTAGAACTTCTTCAATTGCTCGCATGGGGGTCTTTGGCATGCCTCCAGGATTCCCGCAGCTTCCACAAACATGCCCGCATATGAATCTTCAAGATGCCTGCATGTCACCTTGTCCACATGCCCGCATGTCTATCAGCTTCATTCCTGGATGCCCGTAGATGCCATAAGGGATGCCCCCAATCTCCTTGCCAAGTATCAACTTCAAGCTTCTTTGTTCATGTCACTTGTTATCTCCAAGTCATCCTTGTCCAGGGTATTAGGACCAACTCCAAATGACCACAGTATGGGTCATTTGGCTCATTAGGTGTGCCAATGCCCATCACCTTGTCTTTTGTCTTGTCTTTCCCATCCTTAACCAATAAAAATACATATCTTTGCCACATCATCATGGTCTTTATGCCTGCATGGTCTCCACCCTTATGCCCACAAGGACCCATAATGTATGCCTACAGTGGTCATATGAAATGATATTTATGTTTGTAATGTATGTCTGAGATGATATTTATGTTTGCAATGTATTCGTTCTTGCACCAAGTTTGTACATTTTTCATTTTTGAGAGATGTCATTATAGCACATGTATACTTTGTAAATTATTTTTTATTTTTATTTTTTGATTGTAGTGACGACCATGGATGCACACTCAGACATCCAAAGAGAAATTCAGAGGCTCAGAGAAATTCGAGCCTCAATTACTATTTTGATGATAGACATGTTATGCTTGCATCCAATTTGGATGCAATGATAGAGACCTTTAGTAGGTTTGATGGTGCACTGGAAGATATTGCCACATTCAAAGAAAGAAAGAGGCAACAAAATCAGGATGGACTTAGCTACAAGGAAGTCAAGAAGTTGAAAATCTCAAAACAACATATATTTTCCCTCTTTAGAGATCCACGGACGGGTTAAATCCCGAATGCAAACAAAAGGCACATTTCTATCAAGTGGCGCATATCAACCATTCATTGATAACTAGGTCGATCGATGGTACATGGTGTTTGTTGCACAACCACACAACAACAGGGAAATTCCCCTATATTTTTTGAGAAAGATGTACGCAGAATTTGTGATGGGGAAGCATGTTAACTATTTTGATATATTGGAGTACCATGGCATTGGGATGGGGATGCCTCAACAATGTCCCAATGCGGGGCATATAGATCCCAATCGCCTAGTAGCTCCACCTCATAGGCAGCTACCCAGGCCAGATGTGCCGCCTGCACATCAATTGGTCCCAGAGACATGGGAGTCTTTCCTACTGTTGGCACAGGCGGTTGTTTGCCATAGAACGTATCTTCAACGTATGTATCGAGCGGGGCCATCAGAGCCACCATCTATGGGTGGAGTAGAGCCTCCACCTATCGGTGGGGTAGAACCACCACCTTCTAGTGGTGGAGGAGCATCTAGTAGTGTCCCTAGACCTTTACATCATGAGCACAGCCGAGAGTCGCACCCATGCACAGTATGCGACCATCCTTGCTTTGGTCCTGCCCAAACAGATGATACCTTTACTGGATACTTTACACAGGTAAGTAAGTGGTTAATAATTTAGTGTCATTTGTAAATTATTTTTCCTTACTATACACATATATATAGATTGCTAATATTTTTGATGATTTGAAAACTTGTAGTTGCTACAAGAAGGGCACGGGGTTGAAGACCTTTGCACCGATGATGCAGAGCATAGTCCACAGGCTCATGCACCAACACCAGAAGGGCTTGAGGGGCAATAGGCTCATGCAGCAGTACCTCCCGATGACGATGATGTTGTCATACTTTCAGCGACAACAACTCATGCCGAGGTAACTATTTCAACATGACATTATTTTAATACATTAGTAAATCCAATTAACAATTTAGTGCCATTTGTAAATTATTTTTCCTTACTATGTACACATATATAGATTGCTAATATTTTTAATGATTTTAAAACTTGTAGTTGCTACCAGAAGGGCATGAGGGGCAAGAGGTTCATGCAGCAGAACCTTCTGAGTTACAAGATGTTGTCATACCTTCAGCGACAACATATCACGCTGAGGTAACTATTTCAACATGACATTATTTTAATACATGTTAGTTTGTTATCACATGTTACTTAATTTATGCTACACAATCTAATATTTACAATTTTCTAAATTGTAGGTTGTAGATCCCCATCAGAGGGATTTCATCTAGTGATGTCCCCCCTAGTGGGGAGACAAGCGCTACACAACCCATAGGGGATCTATAAGTGGCATAACGTTTCTTAGAGTTGATTGATGTATACAGTACATCGGTATGTATTTCACCATTGTCATTTTGTTAATACATGGTATTTCATTGACCAATGCATTTCTAACTACGTTAGTATTGGTGATTGTAGCCACCAACCTCTATACTTCATAGACTGTCAGCAGTTGGATCTCCTCGTAGTCCAAATGTGCAAAAGGCACAAGTGTATAAGAGAGGCTCCACTCCTAGAAAGGGTGTGGATGTCCTCTATAGCAGACACATGAGAGATCCATCTACCCCTCACCTAACAAGGGTCATTGATGCTGCAGTTAGTGTCGCATCTGCAATAGGCACAAGTCATATAGAGGTAACTATTTCAACAATCACAATGCATAGTCTTTAACCATGTTACTATATTTTTTATTCATGGATGTTTAAGTATTTACCCATTTGATGATTGCAGCCCTTAGCGGCAGAAGTGCCCGACCCCTCTACTCAATCCATGGTTCTGACCGGGTCTCCTCTTGTTGTGAGATGTTCATTAATGACCAAGATTTTTAATTCAATTTACCCAAACATGTTGATCAATGTTGAATTGTTGAATTAATTGAGATATGATCTTTTATTTGCAGAGCACAACTATAGAGAGGCCTTCCATGAGCACACCGCTCACATCTATACCCCATGAGGATTTGGTGAGTGTTTGTCATAAATAATTTGGCCATAAGTTAATTTTTTAAGTTTGTTAATGGTAGGGTATTAGTGCAGTTATTTGATAAAAATAATGTTTTTTTTGGCAGACTCTTGAGATGCAGAGCGATCACAGGGAGATGGTCGATAGAGGAAAGTCAGGGAAAAACAAGCGAAAGAATGATCTTTGATGTTGCATAGTCTTGTATATATGTATTTTGACATGTACATGTACACATTGTTGTACTTAGGGATACATGTACATTGATAGGCCATTTGAGGGCCGACTACTTTTCCATATTTTGTATTACAAACATTCGACTATCAATTCATGATACAATATATTCCATATTTTCTCTTGAGTTTCCACTTGTGCGAGTGATGATTTATCTCTTCCACAAATTGATAAATTATGCTATTGAAATTTATATAATTACATTTTAAGCAATATTTATTCTCTTACATTTATTGCATTGATCAAGTAATATCTCACCATTGTGTTATGAAAACATTATCTTAATGGAAAAAACTAATAATATCTTTCAATAGTTCAATGAACTTAGCAGATGCATGCTAATTTGATATCTAAACCAAAATTGTGTTTTTTGTGAACTCCAAGGGTTCATCTTTGGATTATTCATCTTGATACAATCAACACCTACAACCATCGGCCTATGTGTGTGTGCATCTTCATGTTATTGGATTACTCATCTTGTGCATCCTCATGTGTGCATCCATTTTCCACTCGTCATAATGCAAAATTATTGATACAGAATCCATGGAAAATGAAATACCTAACTAGTTTAATGGTATTCCTTGATAATGTTGTTTTGATGAAGGAAAATAAGATGTTCATGGTCCTATGTTTGTAAAAGGGATGGATTATCCTCATATGAAAATGTATTTAAAATTGAATGTTCTTGATTGATACAAACGATGATGTAATGGTTGTTCATTGTGATTTGGAGCCGACCTTGCTTCAATTTATTCTTTATTTATTTTTTTTTAATTTCATATGCATTCCCACATTGTCACAAGTTTGGGCTTCCACACCAAATTTCAAGGGTTTAAAGAAGGGATCCATGTCATCAAAATCAGTCATGTGCACCAAGCTACAATATGCCATGTCATCATTCAAGTTCTTTAAAGGTATAATGGATTTACCATAATGAGTTAGGGATTATCATGTTCATGGGCTTCTTCAAATCTTGTGGGCTTATACAACATCATGCCCACAATATGTAGCATGTAAAGGTTGCAAGACCACAAACACCACCAAATGTCCAAGGGCCCAATTTCACAAAGACAAAGACTTCATTAAAGTCATGAGCATGTTTGAAGGCTTCTTCAAAATTTGTGTGGGATTCATGACCCCATTAAGCCACAAATGACCATAGAATGGGTCATTTGGCCCACTAGGTGTTCCAATGTCTCCAATGGCTCCAATGCCCACAAATGTGCCTTGTCATCAATGCTGGCTTATCATGCTTGCTTGTCTTTAAGTCCTCCATGCTTGCTACTTTCTAGTATGTCACCGATGCTTTGTCATCAAGCTTTTGTCATCAATGCATCCTCCATATTATCAAGCCATGTCACCATCATACTAATAAATGTCTTCAAACTTGTCCATTGTATTTGCCAACATCTTGCCTTTGTACCATGTCCATTTGCCATGTCAACAACCTCTTGACCTTGGTCATGTCATCATACCCATTTTCCATGTCAACAACCTCTTGACCTTGGTCATGTCATCATACTCAACCTTTGTCATTAATGTTGTCATCAATGACAATCATATTCATCAAAACATTGCCTCCATTTTTTATTTGAAACTTTGAATTCTTAAAAATGACATTAATTACTCAAAATCCAAATATAGTGGAACACTAAGGAGTTGTTAAATGATGTGGCACACTAAGGACATAGAAATATACCAAGGGTGCAGTGTGGTAGGTTTGATTTCCACTCTTTGAATGTCTAGTTCTAGAATCAAAATAAAAAATTTCAAAGTTGACCCCCGTGTGAAAAAATTGCACACTCCCTTACTGAGGAAAACCCTAGTTTCGAAAATGGACCTACAATATGACACTTGGGCCATGGGACCGGAGGAGAGGGTCACCCCTAGCACTATCCCGACGTCTTTATTCCAACAAAGTCGACGGTTTGTCGATCCGAGCCACGGTCGTCATTATATGGCTCGTTCTGTCTCGCATCCAAAAGGCCATTAGGGACACCTGTTGGATACCTACCGGGGGCATAGAATGACGGTAGTGCAACAAAATCAGGTTTCGGAGAGTCCTACAAGTGTGTCTAGGAAGGCTCCAACTGGGAACGCTAGCCATAAGTTCCCGGTGGATGATTTTGCGAAGTTGACCCTCATGTACAAAAATTGCACACTCCCTTATTGAGCAAAACCCTAGTTTCCAAAATGTACCTACAAGGTGACACCTGGGCCATGGGACCAGAGGAGAGGGGCACCCCTAGCACTACCCCGACGTCCTAAATCCAACAAAGTTGACGATTTGTCGATCCGAGCCACAGTCATCATTATATGGTTCGTTCCGTCTCGCATCCAAAAGGCCTTCAGGGACACCTGCTGGATACCTACCGCGGGCATAGAATGACGACTATGCAACAAAACTGGGTTCCGGAGAGTCCTGCAAGTGTGTTTAGGAAGTTCCCAGCTGGGAGCTCTAGCCATAAGTGCCCGGTGGATGATTTCGCAAAGTTGACCCCCATGTGCAAAAATTGCACACTCCCTTACTGAGCAAAACCCTAGTTTCCAAAATGTACCTACAAGGTGACACCTGGGCCATTGGACTGGAGGAGAGGGGCACCCATAGCACTATCCCGATGTCCTGAATCCAACGGAGTTGACGGTTTGTCGATCCAAGCCACGGTCGTCATTCTATGGCTCGTTCTGTCTCTCATCCAAAAGGCCTTCGGGGACACCTGTTGGATACCTATCGGGGCATATAATTCCAACCGTGCAACAAAACTGGGTTCCGGGGAGTCCTGCAAGTGTGTCAAGGAAGGTTCCAGCTGGGAACGCTAGCCATAAGTGCCCAGTGGATGATTTTTCAAAGTTGACCCCCGTGTGCAAAAATTGCACACTCCCTAACTAAGAAAAACCCTAGTTTCAAAAATGGACCTACAAGATGACACCTGGGCCATGGGAAAATTTTAAAAGGAGAAAACAAAAACAATATGTAATCAATGAGACTTGCCTTAAAATAGTAAAATATAAGGCGATTCTAAATTTCAACTCAACCTGATATTTAAAAGACCCAAAATCTATTAAAAACAAGGCCATACAAACTATAAATGGCCAACGTACAAGACACTCACGACAACAAACCGCTAGAAGATAGGAGAATATAGGATAATATAAGATAGGAGACCATGCTCAGAAGGATTTGGCGAGCATTTCATTCCAGGCCGAGCTATTCCATTCATTGTCGAGGCGTTTGAGGCTGAAAAGGATCTGGTAAGCATTCATTTTTCAAAAGTGGTTTAGAGGCTCTTGCATCTTGGAAGTGACCAAGAGTATCTTGCAGTGTGATAAGTATGGATTTTAGGTTTCAGCAAATTCAAATATGACTCAGAGTCTCTTGCTTTGTGGGTCATTTACTGAGGTTTTTTGTTTTACGTTGCATTTCTATCGCCTACGTACTTCAACAAAGTGGTTTCAAATAGATGCATGGATGTGGAAGCCGTGTTTGCCATCTTTGTCTCAAGTATGAGAAGGCATGGCCATATCAGGCTCTTTAGGAACTGAAACATAGTATGATACAATCCCTAGGTATTGAATTCAATTAAAATTTTATCCCCATTGTGCTTTCTTAATGTGAAAAGATTCCCCCCCCTTTCCATGCCTATCCTAGTTTTATTATGCGGTGTGTACTTCGTGAAACCCTAGTTGGTTTGTAATTTGTAAGCATCTAGTTGAAACCCTAGTTTACGAAATGAATGCACAAAGAAGTCACTGGGCTATGAGAGCACAAGGGAGAGGCCCCCCTAGAGGTAATCGCACGCCAGGAGACCAATGGAGTCATGGTTCATCGATCCGACCTCCGGTTGTCGAGTTGCAAGTCGCATGAAAATGTCGTTCAGGGACACTGTGTGACTTTCGGTCCGGGAGCGAAAAAGCAAACGGAGCAGCAATATTGCATGCTGTTGGCTCCTGCAAGTGTGTATGGGAAATGCCGACGTGGGAACACTACCAACAATGGCTTGGTGGAGGGTTTTGCAGAGTTGACCCACCAATGCGAGATTGCATTGAAGGAAACTGAGCAAAACCCTAGTTTACAAAATGAATGCACAAAGAAGTCACTGGGACATGAGAACACGCGGGAGAAGGCCCCCTAGAGGTAATCGCACTCCAGGAGACCAACGGAGTCTACGGTTCATCGATCCGAACTCTGGTTTCCAAGTTATGTCGATTTGAAAGTCGCATGAAAATGTTGTTCAAGGACACTTTGTGACTTTCGGTCAGGCAGCGAAAAAGCAAACGGAGCAACAAGATTGCGTGCCGTTGGCTCCTGCAAGTGTGTATGGGAAATGCCGATGTGGGAACACTACCAACATTGGCTCGGTGGAGGGTTTTGCAGAGTTGACCCACCAATGCGAGATTGCATTGAAGGAAACTGAGCAAAACCCTAGTTTATGAAATGAATGCACAAAGAAGTCACTGGGCCATGAGAACACGAGGGAGAGGCCCCCCTAGAGGTAATCGCACGCCAAGAGACCAATGGAGTCGACGGTTTGTTGATCCGACCTTCGGTTTCCGAGTTATGTCGAGTTGCAAGTCGCATGAACATGTCGTTTAGGGACACTTGGTGACTTTCGGTCCGGGTGCGAAAAACGTAAACGGAGCAGCAAGATTGTGTGTCGTTGGCTCCTGCAAGTGTGTATGGGAAATGCCGATGTGGGAACACTAACAACACTGGCTCGGTGGAGGGTTTTGCAGAGTTGACCCACCAATGCGAGATTGCATTGAAGGAAACTGAGCAAAACCCTAGTTTACGAAATGAATGCACAAAGAAATCACTGGGCCATGAGAACACGAGGGAGAGGGCCCCCTAGAGGTAATCGCACACCAGGAGACCAACAGATTTGACGGTTTGTCGATCCAACCTCCCGTTGTCGAGTTGCAAGTTGCATGAAAATGTCGTCGAAACTAGCCCGATAGAGTCACATGGGTATTATTTCTCAAATTCATTTAAGCGGGTTGAGTGGAGTATTTCGGTCTTTTTAGGACCCGGACCAGCCAGTTGGTCGAGCCTTCTTGCACATCATCGATGTCTTGGTCCAAAATTTATGTGATTTTAAAAAGAGGAGCATGAGCGCCTTTAAACTAGGAAGAGGTAAAATGAGTTATGTTGAGGGCAATAGATGCTGTATTTTTTGACACAATCTAACGGAAAATGGCCGCGGGATTGGGAAGGATAACTCCCTATAATGCCATAAAGGAAAGAGTTCATCATTTAAAGCATCAATGTACCGGATGTTCAACCATCGTCCAAGTGGCTTGCATATGCATCTAGAGTTTAATTTTAATCATTCATGTCATGTCCTAGGGGTGCCCCTCTCCTTCAGTCTAACAGTTATATTTGTGTGGATGATGGATGGGAATCTTATGGTGAAAAATGGGATGGTGATGGTGACAACATGGGTAGGAAGAGCACGGTGGTGATGTTCATGGTGGCATGGTGATGGCGACAATGATCATGGGGATAGTGATAATGAGCATGAAGGTCGTGATGGTGCTAGTGAGCGTGAAAATGGGCATGAGGATGCATATATTATGGTTTACTTAGATGGGAGAAAAAAACAAAGAAAACAAATCCATGATGAAACATGTGCAATTTATCAAGTTGTACCAAGTCTATGCAATTTATCAATCTATGAATCTATCAATGTATGGCTGCAATAGTCAAAATATTAATGTCAATACTCAATGAGACCACAAAACAAAATCATAGCATACATGTACACCACATACCTATAACAAAGTACTTGATAAAACATGCAAACCACATACCAGATTACCTACCTATGGTCATTCGACTAGACCATCAACATCACCTCGAATACCAATGGTTTCCTTTAACCTCTTGTGCTTAGAATAAGGCAATAAGTATCGTGCCTTTGATGAGTTCTTCCTTGGCATTGTTTGCAGTTGGAGGTTTGTGCCAGTAACTAAGTTTGTATAATGGTATACAATCTCACATGGTCTATAATCTTCATATGTATACCCTTTTCTATTTGCTAAGTGGGAAACCTGGTTCAAATATTCTCCCTTTATAACCATCGACCCAATCGGAAAATCAACTCCCTCAGAGTTTCGCAATGGGACATTTAGGGTTTGCTTCCCCTCTAAGCAACGTGCCAGCCAATAGTCAGTGCACCATGCATTGCGTCTCGGGGAAACCATTGCGTATATGTGCCCTGGAGAAAAGATAGTTCCAACGTTTTAGTCAACTAATTAGACACAACTAGTTGTCAAAAATATACAAAGCTAATTAGACACAACTAGTTGTCAAAAATATATAAATATTAATTGAACCTGTTTGTACGAGATCTGATATGTGGTCATAGTCTGGTGAAATAATTGATTGGTCCTCCTCCAACTGGGATAATTCTATAGCTATCCATCGAGCAATGGGGAGTGATACACGGTCCCAACTATCAACCCCATCCATGGATTCACATTCATCCCATTCACCACTACTTCATGGAGAACAAAAACATGACAGTTTCCTTGTCCACATTTCAATTATATCATTGTCCGATGTTCTAACTGAATGAAATGCACGAGTTCCTTGGATGGTCTTGCACTCATATAACTGTGAATGATCTACACCCAACACCTCCCAGAAATATCTAACCACATGTGCTTTCCTGGTTGAGTGATCTTCCTGCCTTCTTGCTCCCTCCCCCATGACTGAAGCACACCATTCAACGATGGTTTCTGCATTTCAGATGATAGGTCCATCTGTGAACTTCATTTCTTGCCTCCATAATGCAGTATTTATGCACGCACCTGCTCCATCATGTTTACCTTTTCCATGTCCGGTCTCAAAATAGTTCCAAATATGTGGCACCTTGTGCCTTTTGTGGAGAATACACAACCATTGGAAGAAATGGGCATTTTTGAATTGCCCTACACAACCGTCAGACCAAATCCAATGTTGTTCCATCTGTATACTGTTATCCTTCAAGTGATTATAGAATATTTGAAAGTTGTGTTGTACAAAATCCAAGTCGTGAACCCTCTCATCACTTATGTAGAAGTGATACTCCTTCAATATAACCCTATTGTCTTCAGTACTATCTGCCCCATGTCTATAGGTGATATGGACCTTTAGGCTGACCTGGTCCGAGTGATAGTATTGACTCTAAATCTCATTTTGCGGTTGAAGAGTGTAGTTTTCCGCAAAATCGACCACTGACAGGATAGTCCCGATAGAAAATGTATCCCTGCACATTCTAAACTCTTCATCTTGCCAACGAGCCACATGCACATGCTTTACATACTGTTGTGTCTTTTCAAAGAATTCCTCCATGAAGTCGCAAACCCGTACCTGCTAGATTAACAATAAAGACATTATATCAATAGATTGTTACATATGAAATTGCAATCTGAAGAAAAAATAGTATCCAATAGCTCATTACCAACCTGAGAAGTGACCAATTGTATTTTTTTTCTTTCGTTCCCTCCATCAATATCATACGTGACATATTTGAATGACTACAAGTTCACCTCCTGCCTCCCAAGTTCATGCTCAACGGTCACATGTATGCATTTTTCCAATAATGTGAATCCACCACACCCTGGGCATGTCCCATCTATGCAAGTTTTTTGATAAAATTTGCAATCGTTTGGCCTGCTACACAAAATGCTATGAATAAAGTCTCTAGATGGCATTGGTTGTAATGTAGCTGAGCATTCCTACACAAGAGTGTTATGCAATACACGAAAAATATATGTATATGTGTCATAATAGTAACCATACTCAATGTGGTATCGACAACAACATGTGTTACGAATTGTGTTTATTTTAACATACCATGGTTTGCATTTTTCAAAGGATCTTTGGCCCAAGTCAAGTTTGTTATGTTCATTCCTAAATCTCTCACATAATTTTGTTTGTGTCATATCAAGAAAATGTTTAATGTGTGGCTCATGATCCTTTGAACCCCTTCTCAATTTTAATACATCTTTTTGTTTGGAAGAGGGTCTAGTGTTGTCATGCCAAAATGATTGCACTAATCCCTTTACCGCATCAATGAGCTTCATATTAGTGCGTGGCAACCTGCCAATGAAGGCCCAAACGTCTGTTTCACTGGTTTCAAGTTTTTCTCTTCTAACACAATACCTATGAAGTGTCTTCGCATTCAAATTAATAATTTTGGATGTAGGTTTAAGAAAATGAAGTGCGCTAGTGTTTTTGCTCACGACTGATTGAGACAACACACGACAATCCTCATTGCGATACTTTGAGCGAGATTTATTTCCAATTGTACTAGATGCATCTACTAAAATTTTAACAATATGAGAACTTGGTTCTAACTTTTGGTCATCTTTATCTTTAACGTTCTTCTAACAACAACCATAGACCTAGATTTTAACAATGATAAAAATAATTTGCACTTGTCACCATCACATTTAGAATCAAAAAAAATTCAAGCATTTGTCGAGTTTGATAAGCAATAGCACGTTTAGACAACGTACCTTCAAGTGAACTAATGAGAGTTTCATCAACCTGTATACGTTTCGGAGTTCTTCAGTGTGCAGTTGCTAATGAAGGTAAGGGTTTTGGAACTAGAGCATGTACAACATCACCAGGATGCTCCAGCGTTTCAATAGGAGCCTCTTGTCTTTCATTCTCTTGGACAGTCTCCATAACATTTGCTTCTTCCATTGTTAATCCTCCACTCAATGCCTCTCTAACTTCATCGCTTGTATAACCATTACCCAACAATTCATTCACTACCATATTCTGAGGTTGACTTGATGTCGGAATTGAAATGTTGAGTGCTTGTTCATCAAATGTTGTTGAAATTGAGGGCCCCTCTAGTGAATTTCTTCGTGTTTCTTGAGGTGGATGGGTAGGAACGACCGTGGCATCATCTACGGTTGGAATTGGATGAGTTTCCATAAGATGCCTTCGATTCCACATGTCCAATCTTTTCTTTGCTCTAACTTCTTCCATGGTTTCTTGAGGCTTCTCTTTCCTTGATGATTTCCTTTTTCGATTGCGTGAATTCCCCATGACCACAATGAGCAATACTAAGAAAATAGATTCTAGAGGTGTGCTCAACTATTCAAATATCCAAATTCTTTCTCAATTGTGAATATAGATTCTTCAATCTTGCTCAATTGTCAATATAGATACTACCTCAATTGTGAATATAGATTCATCAATCTAGCTCAAATGTGAAAGTAAAGCTTCTACCTCACTTGGGAATATAGAAAATTCTTCATTTGTGAATATAGATTCTTCAAGCTTGCTCAATAGTGAATGTAGATTCTTCTTCAATTGTGTTCATATAGATTCATCAATCTTGCTTGACATTGTGAATGTATAATCCCCTTGAAGCTTGAAATTGTGAATGTAGTTCTCCTCTTGGAGCTTGAAATTGTGAATGTAGAATCCTCTTGAAGCTTGCTAACTGTGAATGTGGAATCCTCAATTCCAAATTCTACCTGTAGAGTCCTCTTCAAGCTTGTTGATTGTGAACATAGAGTGTCTTGAACTTCCTCAATTGCCTTGAACTGTGATTGTGAAGTATCCCGTTGTATGGGAGACAGGAAGAGGAAGAGAAAACGCGGGATTTCAGGTATAAACAAATTTTGGAGAATTTTTGCACAGACAAAATGCGTGCACGTCATGTATAGACAAAACGCGCTAGCGTTATAGACAAAGAAAACGTGCTCGCGTTTTGGGAATATTAAAAATAATCGTAGGCATTTAATATGTTTGGTGCACGGCTAAATAACGCCTACTTGCATAAAAAGAGAGAGCATTTCTTCATGCAAAAACGCGATAGCGTTATTGTAATCATCAAAACGTTATTTAATAGTTTCTATGGGTTAGGGGGTTAAATAGGGATTTGGTGTTAGGGGCTTATGGATTAGAGATGGGGGTTGGTTAGTTAGGGGTAAGGGGCTAGGAGGGGGGTTGGCGAGGGGGAGAGAGGGAGAGAGACTAAGAGAGAGAGGGGGGGAGAGAGAGAGAAAAAGAGAGAGAGAGAAGGGGGAGAGAGAGAGAGAGAGAGAGAGAGAGAGAGAGAGAGAGAGAGGTGTAGAATCCAGGAAGAAAGAGTGAGAGAGGGGGGTTTAGTTAGGGGTAAGGGGATAGGAGGGGGATAGAGAGAGAGACTGAGAGAAGGGGTTAGTAATGGTTGGGGGGGGAGGAGGAAGAGAGAGAGAGAGGAGAGGATGTTAGTTGTAGGGAGTGAGAATGAGAGATGGCAGGTGTAGTTATAGGTAGGTGGAGGTGTAGGGAAGAGAGAGGGACTGAGAGAGCCTGGGTTAGTAAGGGCTAGGGAGAGGAGGGGAGAGAGATAGAGAGGAGGGGGTTTTGGGATAGGGGGAGTAGCAGAGAGATAGAAAGAGTATGATGGTTAGAGATGGGGGAGAGGTTAGGGAGAGGGAGAAGAGGTTTAGAGAGAGAGAGAGAGGTGTAAAACCAGGGAAGTGAGAGTGATGACGATGACGATGATGATGATGAAGACGACGACGACGATGATTATAATGATGATGATGATGAATATCATGATGATGTTGAAGATGTTGATGATTATGATGATGATGATGATGATGGTGACAACGTTGAAGATGATGGTGATGATGAAGACGATGAAGATTATGGTGATGACGACCACACTGATGATGATGATGTTGATGAATGATGATGACGATGAGGAGGAGGAGGAATATGGAGATGACGATGATGATGATGAAGATGGTGATGAAGATGATGATGATGAATATGATGATGAGGATGATGAAGATGATGATGATGATGATGATGATGATGATGATGATGATGATGATGGTGATAAAGAAGAGGATGATGATGATGATCAATCATCAATCATCAATCATTAATGGTGATGATGATGAGGATGATAATGATGATGAGGAGGAGGAGGATGATGATGATGGTGATGAAGATGATAATGACGACGATGATGATGATGAAGATGGAGATGACGATGATTATGATGACAATGATGATGGTGGTGATGAAGATGATGATGATGACGATGATGATGATGATGATGATGATGATGATGATGATGATGATGATGATGATAAAGGGGGTGAATCCAAGATGATGATGATGATGAAGATGAATATGAACATGATGGTGATGAAGATGATGATGGTGATGATGAAGATGAATATGATGGTGATGAAGATGATGATGGTGACGATGATGATGATGATGATGAATATCATGATGAAGATGATGAAGACAATTATGATGATGAAGATGGTGATGATGATGATGAAGATGAATATGATGATCATGATGATGATGAAGATAGATATGACGACGATGACGATGATGATGATGACGACGACGATGATGATG